>CM048748.1:451192149-452438815 GCA_026315105.1 Locusta migratoria
GGCCCTGGGCATGTGGGATATTTGTGTATAAGGAATTCACCTGGTCCTATTCCAAATCCCACCAGGAAAGTTTCCTTCTAAATATATATATATTCGAAAAAGATAGTGGTTCATCAGTACTTACCTCTGTGCGTTACTGCCTAATATTCAACAAAAAATATGAAAATAAATGTTGGAATACACACTTTTGGGAATTAAATTTCCTTCATCATGTAAGAGAGGAAGGGGTGGGGTGGGGGGGGGGGGGGGACAGAAAGGAAAGTTTACTAACAACCTAGACTGTGAGATAAGGATGGCATAAAGGGTGATAGGTGGAAGTGGACATGTAACAGAGCAGTCAGCTTCCATTTAAGCATTTAGTTTTCCTTTTGGCATGGCACACACAAACAAACAATAGTTCATCATAATAACCACTGTATTTCGAGGCAAATTTGTATAACAGTACAGAGAATAACACTGGCATCACACTGAAATAGCTTGCATTACAAGTCCTGGCAGAGTATGCACTGGCATTTTGAATATTGTCAACACTATACCACTATAATACTCTGATTTT
The DNA here is from genome assembly GCA_026315105.1 of Locusta migratoria. NCBI lineage: Eukaryota > Metazoa > Arthropoda > Insecta > Orthoptera > Acrididae > Locusta > Locusta migratoria. Next base: position 451,192,706 of record CM048748.1, read on the forward strand.
ATTGCATCGACACTCAAACTGTCAGTTTCAACAAGCCAAAGCTTTACTTTCAACTATTTCTCCAATGTTCCAGCCACTGCAAGATCTTTTCTACATTGTTTTCCATGTCATCAGCAGAATTACTTTGCAATGCATGCACAATGTCTTCTTTGTATGAGCCCAAGGCTTCATCCAGTATTGTTTGAAATATTTCACACTGTATGTTGTCTTCCAGTTTCTTTCCACTGTATCCACTAGAACAACACAAATAAGTCATCTTAGCCATAATTATGATATATGAAAAATGTTAAAACTATACACGCATCCAATTAAATACAGTCATTTTGTTTTTAAAATAATGAAAATTCATGGACATAATAAGCACATAAAAATTAAGGACGAGGAACCACTCACCTACATTTGGCACAAAAATCCGAGCTTCCCTGCACACAAGACAGTCATTAAGACGAACAGTCTACAGTATTTATTGACACTGCCTCATCATGTCAAGGTGGAAGCAAACTATTGGGGAGTCTGATATGGGGGAATCAATGCAAAGAATCAGTTTCTGTTGTTTAATAATGGAAAGTCCATACTATAATTCAACAGTTTGGATAGTTTGCAAGTCACCACAAAGACATTTGTCGAGTGTCGGTGGAGGGGGGGGGAGGCAAGGACACTTGCCCTTTTTCTGACAAAGGCTGTGACCAAAAGTGAAGTAGTGTGTGTATGAGTGTCCTTTTTTTTAATGTAAAGAATGGAGGATATATGATAACTCACTATTCTCACCATAAAGAGGCTCGCTGAGCTGCTGACAAGCATGAAAAATAGGCGATCACATTCACAAAACTAAATTTTTGGCCATGGCCTTCACATAATCATGCAGACAAACACACATACACACACACACCCCATTTCTGTCCAGTCCAGCACTACAACCATTTAGACAGTGAGTGATGAGGGGAGAGGGGGGGGGGGTTGCAGGACAGCGGCAAGCATGCCTGTTGAGGATTGGGATGGAAAGTTATTGCAGATCATTTACAGTGAGTTGCAAACCATCCTCAACCATTTAATGAGTTTTTGTTATTTTGTGCAGAAGTACACAAGTGACTCAAATTTTAACTAAATGCTTTAGACATTTAGCTAGAAATACCATTTTCAAAAATATTTATGTTATAAAGGTACACCCAAAAAAACCATGATGTTTCAGTACTAAAACTGCCAGATGTGTTGAAGGAAGACATTCTAGCTGAGATACTTATTATCCAATTATGAGAAAACTCTTAGACAAAAAACTGTTTTCTACCTTCACTTGAAGGTTTTATTTCATTTTTATCATTTGTCACAGTGCAACTACAAATTACCGTATTTGCCCGGCGTATAAGACGCACCCCACTTTTAAGAGGAAGGGGGGGGGGAGGGGAATTACACCTAATACATCTATTGCAATATATGTTCATATATATCACATATCAAGTATCAGTTTACGTGCCACGTAGGGGGAGGGGGGGATGTATTATTAAAATTTATGCATTTTGAGAATTTATTGTGAAGCACAAATATCTAAGAGATGTTCCATAAATTTTGAGAAGCAGACACTGTTCAAACATCACAAAAAATACTTATGTACATATTTGCATTTGAGAATGTGAATAAATTCTCAAATACCATCAGGAGAGACAGGGACAAATACTCGAGCAATGTTTCATTATTCATATAATGAATGACACCATTAAAGGATTACCGAAAACATTGATTATTATGAAATTACGTTGAAAGTTTCTACTTCCTATAAAGTTACCAGTTTCAGTTAGGCTCGTAACTGAAAACAGAACAAATTCAGATAACTTTTACTACATCAGAAAGCTCCAGATGGGTATTTTGGTGCACACTATGCACACATATTACCAAAATGTGAGAGAGAACCTTAAAGCAAATTTTCCCCGTAAAATATTATTTCCCGCATTTTACACCATTTTTTGAAATCCCTTGAAAAGATATGTAACTAGTAACCATCGTATAAGAAGCATCCAGTTTTTGGAGCAATTTTTGTAGGGAAAAAAAGTGTAAGTGAATTATATACATACACGCAGCGTCTGATTCGAAAGAACAGATGTCACTCCTGCAGTTGTTATACTTTCATATTCACAGAACATATGACAACATCAACTGTGAATGGGCAAATCTGAAAATGTGTACCCAGCCAGAATTCGAACCTGGGTCTCCCGCTTTCTAGGCAGTTGCGCTGACTACTACACCAATGGGGAAACAGTGATCACCGCACATGCAAGGACTACCTAAGCACGCCTCCCGTCAGATAAAATCCTCAGCTTCACCCTGCCCACAGTACTCAAACTCAGTTTTGAAACTAATTCCCGTAAGAGTAAGGGCCACAAACTTGCCCACTGGGAAGTGGGGAGGGGAGGCAGTGCAACTGCCTAGAAAGTGGGAGACCCAGGTTCCAATCCCTGCTGGGTACACTACACATTTTTCAGCCTTGCCCATTCACAGATGATGTCATATATTCTGTGAATGTTGTGGTCTTCAGTCTGGAGACTGGTTTGTTGCAGCTCTTCACAATACCCTATCCTGAGCAAGCCTCTTCATCTCCACGTAAGAACGGCAATCTACATCTGTCTGAATCTGCTTACTGTATCCATCTCTTGGTCTTCCTCTACGGTTTTTACCCCACACACTTCCCTCCAACACTAAATTCACAATTCCTTGATGTCTAAGAATGTGCCCTACCAATCTATCCCTTCTTTTAGTCAAGGTATGCCAGAAATTTCTCCCCAATTCTGTTCAGTACCTCCTCATTACTCTTCCTGTCCGCACTGTTTATCGTCCATGTTTCACTCCCATACATGGCAACACTCCACACAAATGCCTTCAGAAAGGACTTCCTTAGGCTTAAATCAATATTCGATGTTAACAAATTTCTCTTTTTCAAGAACGCTTTTCTACCCATTGCCATTCTGCATTTTATATCCTCTGTACTGCGACCATCATTTGTTATTTTACTGCCCAAGTAACAAAACTCATCTACCTCCTTTATTGTTTCGTTACCTAATCTAATTCCTTCAGCATCATCCGATTTTCTTAGACTGCACTCCATTACCCTAGTTTTGCTCTTGTTAATCTTCATCTTATATGCATCTTTCAGCACACTGTCAATTCCGTTCAATTGCTCTTCCAGGTCCTTTGCTGTATCTGACAGAATTACTATGTCGTCGGAAAAACACAATGTTTTTAATTCTTCCCCCTGAACTTTAATTCCTTTTCCAAATTTCTCCTTGCTGTCCCTTATAGCTTGCTCAATGTACAAATTCAACAACATTGGAGAAAGGCTACAACCCTGTCTTACTCCCTTTCCAAACACTGCAGCCGTTTCATGCCCTTCAACTCTGACAACCGCTGTCTGGTTTTTGTACAAGTGGCAAATATCCTTACGCTCCCTATATTTTACTCCTGCTTGCTTCAGAACTTGAAATAGTTTATTCCAATCAACATTGTCAAAAGCCTTCTCCTAATCAAAAGCTAGAAATGTAGGTTTGCCTTTTCTTAATCTATCTTCTAGGATAAGCTGTAAAGTGAGTATTGCCTCCCTTGTTCCTACATTTCTTCTGAACCCAAACTGATCTTCCCCGAGGTCGGATCCTACCAGCTTTTCCATCCTTCTGTAAATAATTCATGTTAATATTTTGCAACCATGACTTATTAAACTGATGGTTCTGTAATTTTCACATCTGTCTGCACCTGCTTTCTTTGGAATGGGGATTATAACATTTTTCTTAAAGTCTGAGGGTACTTCACCTGTCTCATACATCTTACTCACCAGGTGAAACAATTTTTTCATGGCTGGTTCTCCCAGAGACTTCAGTAGCTCTGAGGGAATATCATCTATTCCAGGGGCCTTGTTTCGACTAGGTCTTTCCATGCTCTGTCAAATTCATCTCTCAGTATAGTATCTCCTATTACATCCTCATGTAATTCTTCTCCCCTCTCTACAATATTGCCGCTAAGTTCATTTCCTTCATAGAGACACTCTATATACTCTTTCCACCTTTCAGGTTTCCCTTCTTTGCTGAGAAATGGTTTCCCATCATAGAGTTGTTTTTCTTATCTCCAAATGATTCTTTTATTTTCCTGTAGGCTGTATCTATTTTTTCCTTATTTATATATTCTTCTACATTCTTGCATCTGCTTTCTAGCCACTCCTGCTTAGCCATTTTGCACTTCATGTCAATCTCATTTCTTAGTTGTCTGTACTCCATTTTGTCTGTTTCATTTACTGCATTTTTATATTTTCTCCTTTCATCGATTAAATGTAGTAGCTCCTGTGATATCCAAGGACTTTTTGTAGGTCTTGCCTTCCTTCCTACCTATTTTGTCCTCTGCTGCCTTCACTATTTCATCTCTCAATGCTACCCATTCCTCCGTACTGTTTTATTTTCCCTCGTTTCCGTCAATTGTTGCTAAAGCTCCCTCTGAAATTCTTAAGAAGCTCAGGTTCCTTCAATTTATCCAGGTCCCATCTCCTTATTTTCCTACCTTTTTGTCGTTTCTTCAGTTTCAGCCTACAATTCATAACCAACAAGTTATGGTCTGAGTTTATACCTGCCCCTGGGTATGTCTTACAGTTTAAAACCTGGTTCCGAAATCTATGTCTTTCCATTATAAAATCTATCTGGTATCTCCCGGTGTCTCATGGTCTCTTCCACGTATACAACCTTCTTTTGTGATTCTTGAACCAGGTGTTGGTTATAACTAAATTATGTTCCGTGCAAAATTCTACCAGGCAGCTTCCTCTTTCATTCCTTTTGCCCACACCATATTCCCCTACCATCTTCCCTTCCCTTCCTTGTGCTACTGCCGAATTCCAGTCTCCCATAACAATTAAGTTTTCCTCTCCCTTAATTGTCTGAGTAATTTCCTTTAACTCCTCATATATATTTCTTCGATCTCCTCATCATCGGCAGAGCTAGTTGGCATATAAACCTGTACTACTGTGGTCGGTGTTGGCTTCATATCTATTTTGACTACAGTAAGGCGATCACTGTGTTGCTCATAGTAGTTTACCCGCATTCCTATTTTCTTATTCATTATCACACCTACTCCTGTAATACCCCCAACTGATTTTGTATTTATAATCCTGTACTCACCGGACCAGAAATTCTGTTTGTCTTTCCACCGAGCTTCACTAATCCCCACTATATCTAACTTCAACCTATCCATTTCCCTTTTTAAATTTTCTAGCTTCCCTACCCGATTAAGGGCTCTAACATTCCACGCTCCAATCCGCAGAATGCCAGTGTTCTCTTTCCTGATGATCACATCCTCCTGAGTAGTCCCCGCCCGGAGATCCGAATGGGGGACTATTTTACCTCTGGAATATTTTACCCGAGAGGATGCCATCGTCAAATTTTCATACAGTAGAGCTGCATGTCCTAGGGAAAAGTAACGGCTCTAGTTTCCCCTTGCTTTCAGCCGTTTGCAGTAACTGTGTGGCAAAGCCACATTAGCTGATGTTACAAGGCCAGCTCAGTCAATCATCCAGACAGTTGCCCCTGTAACTACTGAAAAGGCTGCTGCCCCTCTTCAGGAACCACACGTTTGTCTGGCCTCTCCACAGATACCCCTCTGCTGTGGTTGCACCTACGGTACGGCTATCTGTATCGTTGAGGCACGCAAACCACCCCACCTCGGCAATGTCTGTGGTTCATGGGAGTGGATTCTGTTAAGATGGTAATTGAATTATTGCAACTTGTTTTGAAGACTTTGCCGACGTAAAAAATCCATTCCTAGACATTGCAAAAAGTTCAAATGTTTGTAAAGCCTATGGGACTTAACTGCGGGGTCATCAGTCCCTAAACTTACAAACTACTTATGAACTAGCATATACTAAAGGTAACACAAACATCCATGCCCGAGGGTGGATTCAAACCCTGATAGGGAACGGCCTCGTGCATCGTAACATAGCGCCTCAATGCGCTCCGCCGCAGCAAACTTTGCATATGACTGATTTTAGGTCATATACAGCAACATACTAAATTCAGTAAAGATATTGAAATTTTATTTACAATTGAAGGTACAACAATATCTCATTGCATTCTAAACAAAGCTTCATACCCAGTGGTCAAACCCATATGGTGTGCCCATATCTGTGCGGCGGACATTAGAAATTATCATTTAATAAGGGAAAGTCCAGTATGGAATTAATAATATAGTAAGATACGAATATCAAGATGAAAAATTCCTAGCAGGAAAAATAAAATATAAAAAATAGACGAATATTACTCACCAGGCGAAGGAGCACAGGTGTGACAGCATCACAAATAAATAAATGAATACACACACACAATCGCAAGCTTTCGCAACCCAGTTGCGCCTTCAGGCAGTAGGGAAGGAGAGGGAAAAGGAAATGATGAGGGTTTTAAGGAAGAGGGTAAGGAGCCATTCCAATACCGGGAGAGGAAAGACTTACCTTGGGGGAAAAAATGGAGGGTAAACAAATGCACACATGCCCACACATTCACACAGACACAAGTACACCTAGGCAGACATACAGTAATAATGACAGTTTACAACTCACCGCAAAGACATGATGAGGAGCTGCGACAGGCACATACAAGACACATACATACAATAATTCCACTATTGGCCATGGCCTTCCTAAGAAAATAGAACATTCACGCAATCAAACAGGCACACAACTGTTCAGCTCTGGCTGTCACACTACAGTTGTGTGAATGTGTTGTGTGCCTGTGTGAATGTTCCATTTTCTAAAGGAGGCCATGGCCGATAGCGGAAGTGTTTTATGCGTTATCTTTTTTTGTGTGTTTGTTGCAGCTCATTGTCATGTCTTTGCAGTGAGTTGTAAACTGCCCTTATTACTAAGAAATTATCACATCATTTTTAGGAAACTATTCTGTTAAAAAATTGTTGTTGGGCATCACACAGTCTTAATTTTTTTTCTTGATAAATGAGCAAATTTATGTTTGTTATTCGGCATACCTTGCATATGATTGGGTCGAGGTATACACAGAAATTGTCAAATGTTTACTGAACTACAGAATTTGTCATGTATATGCAGTGCACACTATTGTAACAAGAAATAGAAGGGAATTGGCTGAAAATACTCCTGACAAAGCACAAAAAGGTATAAACATTTCCGTATAAAGACTTCAAAATAAAAGAGGCATCAGGTAAAGAAATTCTGTATCACCAAAACTAGTTTCAATAGTTTTAAATGAAGTTTCCAGAACCATAACATGAGAATAAATAATAGGCAGTTTTGCAAAGCGCAAAATTTTTGCGATATATTACAATTTTTGCGGAAAATATCAAAATCATTGAAATTTACAAAAAATTACGAAATAATCCAAGAAATATTGTGAAATCTCATCAGTCATTTAAATGAACTGGCGGAATTTCAAGATATAAATCACAGTCGATTGTACACCGATTCAATATATATCGTTTCGAGTCCTGCCAACCTCATTTCCTGTGCAGTGAAGAAGTCCGTTTCAGCGCTTTATTTGATATGGTGACTGGTAGTGTACTGCGTAGTTGTAATCGTTTCTGATCGCTGGTTCTTTCAGTGATTTGTTTTGATACAACAGATTGTTAAGATAGTCGTAACAGTTTTTCATCGTGAAAGAGAATTCGCATCAGATGGATTTTTACATTATCATAAAACAAGAAAAATACTTCTGTGCAAATGAAGCTATGTGCGTATTGAATGACAAAGAAAGGACACTTGCCCAAAACATATAAACAGCAGTTCGTCCCATAAGAAGAACAAGGGGAAAGTGCTGTCAAGAGACAAGTTACCGACATCAAAGCAGTGGCAGCGGCAAAACGAGCGAATGTGGACAAAAAAGAATACACGTTATCAACAACACGAGGCAAACATCCCCTTGGAAAAAGTCGATCAACCGTATTTACGCAAATGCAAGTTATGTAAAATGCTGCTATACGCTGCCATAAGTTAGTTTTGTGAATGGTATACATTCTGGATTCCACCCTTTTGTTGCAGTGTTTGCAGACTGCTTTTGAACTTTCGTGCGTGAAGTGCTACCTTGTATCCAATCGTGAAGTTTAAGAGAAAAGTAATTTCTTTAGCGGAAACAACATTTAATCGCGCTGATGCACGTATTATATTGGTGAAAATAGACAGAATTGCCCAAGAATAAAAGATAAAGAATTTTAAAGGAAGCCGAATGGGGATTGTTGCGTGTAGCTTCAAAATATTTTGATCCTTTCACTGTTCCATAAGTAAATATACGCTAATCGTTTCAGTGTTCAAGGCATAGTATATGATTTTCTCTCCAAAGATTAAAAAGGAAACGTATTTTTCAGAACAATACTAGATTTTGCGTCTTATTACTACTGCAGTCTTGTACACACACACACACACACACACACACACACACACACACACACACACACACACACACACACACATACACCCCATGTGATAAGTCCTCACCTGCAGTATTATTCGCTAATAATTACGTGCAGAATGCAGGCACCGCTGAGAGTAAATGTGCAGTAGAGGGTTAATAGATACACTTATTTCCCGCGGTTGTCATTTGCGATGTGATAGTAATTCAAGTGTTCAGATCACAAAGGAAAGGCCACACTATCCATTTCAATTATCCATATTTTTCGTTTTTAAGTGTGGCTTGAAATCGGATTACCTAGGTTTTTTTTTTTTTTATTTTAATTTATTTATTTATTTGAGAAGCAATTATCTTGGTGTTGTTAGAAACACGACTGAGTTTTCATAAAACATATACACTTATGTAAATTACTTATGCTAGTAAAACTTGTATAAGTAGCAGGATAGGTGTTTCTCAAACATTTTTCGATTAATGATAAAATTCTTCCCAGAGATGATAAATTACTTTTCAAAAGAGATAGATTGGTTGGCCAGTACTTACCTTTGTGCTGTACCGTCAATAGTTAAATAAATGAAGAAAAGAAAAAAAGGGACAAAAAAGGACAAGCTTTCGGAACACAGTCCCTTCCTCAGGTGGGAGAGGAGGGAAGAAAAAAAAGGGAAGAAAAAAGGATGGGGAAAAGAAGGGTATGGTAATTCACGACCTAGGTCATGAAGGTGGTGTTTGAGGAGTGTCACTCCACCTTCATGACCTAGGTCGTGAATTACCTTACACTTCTGTTCCCATCCTTTTTTCTTCCCTCCTCTCCCACCTGAGTAAGGAACTGTGTTCCGAAAGATGGTCTTTTTTCGACCCTTTTTTCTTTTCTTCATTTGTGTAACTATCGGCGGTACAGCACAAAGGTAAGTACTGGTCAGCCAATCTCTCTCTTCTCAAACATTTTTATTTTTTTATGTATCTCTATCAATGGCAAATTTTCATGTTTTCTGAATAAAATAAAAGGTCTTACACTGCAATGAGGCTATAATTTATTTTTGCTTTGGTTTTTATTCATTAAAAAGTGAAAATAAAATTAGCAAAATTATTGATGAAATAAAATAAAAGTAGTGAAAAATATATCAAAATAGGTTTAAAAAATGATGAAATCGAGCAATAATTTTCACAACAAACAGGTGCCTCTAATAATAGGACAATGAGTTACTTGATCACATATAAACAATTTTCATGCTGGAGAAGGCCACATACTACTACCCTCAGTGCAGATAAACTTCAAAACAAAAGAAAATTTAATTGAGCAAATCCGAAAGTAAACTTGAATTCAGTGATTACATAGATTTTCTCAGTGTAAGACATGTTAATGCTCTTTACAGGTATATAGACAGATTTCAGGCACATAAAAACACCAGTGTGTGTGTGTGTGTGTGTGTGTGTGTGTGTGTGTGTGCGCGCGCGCACCTGCAATCTGACTTTAAGAAGGTGTTGGATCATCAAAATATTGTCGTCAGGATGATGAAATCCAGATGCATACCAGTGAAGAGCATCAACAAACCTTGGTATCAGTTGTCATAAGACAATTTAGTGACACAATTAACACATCAAGAAGAAAACAGAAAATTTAATAATGAAGTTACAGACCCAACTGACTAGTTTTTGTGTTTAGACCATGGAACATAGTGTGCGTGTGCGGGGGGGGGGGGGGGGGGAGAGAGAGAGAGAGAGAGAGAGAGAGAGAGAGAGAGAGAGAGAGAGAGAGAGAGAGAGAGAGAGAGAGAGAGACTATAGGAATTTAGTAAAGTAAAATTAACCTTCCAATGAGTGTGAAACAAATTTCACAATTAGTGTGTTTCACAAACTTTGATTTGGGGCAATAACTGTTCAAAATTGTTATCTGCTGAGAGAGATACATGATGGGAGATAATAAATAATAAATAAATAAATAAATGGGTCAGAAGCTTAAATGAATGCTTGATATAATTATGACTCGTGAAAATTATCTTAGGCGAGCCTCATTTTATCAGGTAAATGGACGGCAAACTGACAAAGGAAGTACTCTGCCCCAATTCCAAAAGATGAATACCTGTAGAGGAAGATGTCAATAAAAATGATTCTTGTTATGAATCCAAGCACATGAAGTGAAATGCTTGATAACAATTTTTGAGTTTGTAGTTGCACATGTACCTCACATCTTATGAATTATGCTTAGCCACTTCTCCTCGGCTTTCATATATACATGCAGCTTATGACACACATACTTACCGTTGGACCAAGCGATCATAAAGAACAGTGTTGTCTGTCCTCAATACAAATACTATGTCAAACCATCTTTCTGGAAAGAAATCACAGCTATGATAGTCCACAATTTTTCCACCTTCTGCCATTCTTTCTTCCATTTCATCCAAAACCTAATAAAGAAATAAAGATTAGTAATGTACAAGGGAGAATACAAAATTCAGTGTATGGGATTATGCCTTCAAGATTTGTAACAATAAGGAAGAGTTCAAATTTACAGTAAAACGTGTTTTGCTTTAGACTCCAGGTTAAATGGTACACCATGTTGGTGCCAAAAATGTTTATAAAACTTTTGCCCAGGTATTATTCACAGTATTCATTTATTGAAGCCTCGAGTTAGTACTTATCCTATCCCTTCTAGCTCTCTATCTCCGTACATCTCCCCCCCCCCCCCAAAAAAAAAAAACAAAAAAAATGTTATATTAATAGGAGAATATTTGAGAAATAAGGATCTCTTGCATAGTAAGTGCAGTATCCAATCAAAGAAAGGTAGTCATCAAGATACAAATATATAACATTCATGTATTCATTTAATACGAAACTTGATTATAAACAATACTTCTTTCTGGTTACTTACCCAGGAGCTCTTATGATAAAATTCTTTGGTGAGCCCACCCTTCAGCAAGTGACAAAGTGGTCTATGTGAGAAACATGGAGATGGGAAATCCACTCCGCAGTATTTATTAGACTGACAATCAAAATTTTCACATGTTTGTAAACTTATGGGACCTAACTGCAATGGCCGTAGGTATCTAACTTACAAGCTACTTGAACAAACTTAAAACTTAGAAATACACAAACACCCATGCCTCCTGAGGGAGGACTTGAACCTACAGCGGCAAATGGCCACGCGCACCAAAGTGAGGCGCCCTAGTGCACAAGGTTATTGTGCCACACCATTAGATTGCCCTGCTATTTATTAATCTTAATAGAAAATGTAAGTCTCACTGGAAACTGCCGTCTCTTGAAGATAAAAAGTTGATCTGTCAAAAATTATGGGTAAACATTGGATGTGCACTGTTCCATTCTCTTACTTTCCTTATAGCTCTGTGGAAGTCTATTGCTTTCGCCTGCAGCCACGTGTACTTCACAGTTCAAAGTTGTCAGCAGCACAAAGGAATGTGTGTACCAAATTTGGTTGAAACCAATCCAGTGGGTTAGGAAGAAATGTGCAACGTTGTCGCTTGATGCAGCAGTTTTTCACGCATCTCATTGTTTATGACATATATTGTGAACTATGTATTGTATATGAACCTTACATAAAAATTACTTATTGTGACTTGGAGCAATCTGACTGATTACTACACTAGTAAAATATGGCCAAGATTGCTAATTATTTTATTTTTACTACATCAGGTGACCAGTTTCAACAGATTTAACTGCCATCCTCGGACCTGAATACTCACGTCAGTTTCATGTCATCTACATCTACATAAATACTACGCAATACACTGTAAAGTGCGTGGCGGAGGGTACATTGTACCACTACTAGGCATTTCCTTTCCTATTCCACTCCCAAATAGAACGAGGAAAAAAAGAATGCCTATATGCCTCCGTACGAGCCCTAATTTCTCTTACCTTATCTTTGTGATCACTACACAAAGGTAGGTGTCAGTAAGATCATACTACACTCAGCTTCAAATTCCGGCCCTCTAAATTTCCTCAACACAAATTCACGAAAAGAACGTCATCTTTGCTCCAGTGATCCCCAATTGAGTACCCGGATGATTCCCATGACACTTGCACATTGGTCGAACCTACCAGTAACAAACCTAGCTGCTCGCCTCTGAACTGCTTCTATGTCTTCCTTTAAACTGATCTGCTGCGGGTCCCAAACACTTGAGCTATACTCAAGGCGTGGTCGTACAAGCATTTAATATGCTGTCTCCTTTACAGGTGAAGTACATCTTCCCAAAATTCTCCCAATAAACTGAAGTCCGCGTGTCCGCCGTACTCACAACTGTCCTTACGTTCCATTTCATAACGATCTGCACCGTTACACCTAGATATTTGAATAATGCAACTGCATTAAGAAGCTCACTACTAATGCTGTATTCGAATATTATGTGATTGTTTTCCCTACTCTTGCATATCACCTTACATTTTTCTACATTGAGAGCTAGCTGCCATTCTTCGCACCAACTAGAAATTTTGTCAAAGTCATCCTGTATGCCATTACAGTCAATTAAAGACAACACCCCCCCATACACCACAGCATCATCAGCAAACAGCTGCAAATTACATATTTATATAGATAAAAAATAATAGCAGTTCTATCACACTTCCCTAGGACATGCCTGATGATACACTCTTCTCTGATGAATACTCGCCGTCTAGAACAATGTACAATGTACTGCGTTCTATTACTTAGGAAGTCTTCCAGCCAGTCACAAATCGTTAGCAGTCTGTAGTGTGGCACTGCGTGAAACATGGTTAATAAGGTCAGGCCTGTTCGTAGCTATAAGGTCTAAAATATTTCCATTGTGTACAGGTTGCCAGTTTAACTGCTCAAGACAGTTTTCGGAGAATGTGTCCAAAAGTAGCTCACAAGACTGCTTGTCTGTACTGCCTCAAATGTAACTAGAGTGTTCCCAATCTATACTTTTTAAGGTTGAAGTCTCACTCGACTAATATTACATGGCCTGAATACCTACGGACTACCTGGTGTAGGCTTTCTTTGAATGACTTTAAAACTGCTACAGCAGCACTGGGGGGCCGGTAAAAACACCCAAATATTAACTTTACTTCTCTTAGAACTGTTGTAAGTGCCCAGATAACTTCACAGTTACTTTCAACCTCGATCTCAGTAGAAACAACATTTTTGTCCACAGCGATGAACATTCCCCCTCCAGTTCTGTCTGACCTATCTTTCCAACATACATTCCACGCCTCACCAAATATTTCTGAACTTGCCACATCATGATTTAGCCATCTTTCAGTGCCTAAAACTATCTGAGTACAATAACTTCCATGCAGCACAGCAAATTCGGAGTAGCTGGGAGTAGCTGCTTCCTTAGTGTAGTACACCCCTGATTTATCTACGGGCGTCCTACAATTCACCATGCGATAACGCAGATTCAGAAATCTGCAGCCATGGCTGTCACAGAGTTGACGAAGTCTCTGGTTCAGACCCTCCACTTGGCTCCAAACCGAAGTACCCCAATCAACCCTGGGAACAATGCTACAAATCAACAGTTCAGCTTGCACCCCACATCTGACGGCAGCAGCCTTCACTAAATCCGCCGGCCTTCGTAGGAATTGAGGATGTCCTCAGAACCCACATGACAAGCATCATAGGTGCCAACGTGAGCCACGACTTGCAGTTCACCGCACCCGCAGCCTTGATAGCTGCCAGCAAGGCTGCCTCCACATCTCGGATGAGGCCCTCCCCCCCCCCCCACCAGCAGACACACCGAGTACACACTGGACTTCTTTCTGGATCTCGAGACTATGGCCTAAGAGGCTCCATCACGCACCAAACACTGGAGCTCCCAATAACTAATAATCCCCCCCCCCCCATGCACCTGCTCAGACCCCGCTGAAGGAGTGGCCACACATCCACTCACAGGATGAACAGGCGTGGACGGATAGCCAGCCTGCACATTGGCCTTCCATCTCGAGTGCCGTGAATCCGTTCAACTCCCCACTCCCCTTGCAAAAAGGGTGGTTCAACCATGTTCGGTACATGTTAAGGTGTCTCGATAGCAGGGACAGAGCGTGAAGCATGAGACACCTGAGGTGTCCCACGGGACGCACCAAACTCCCCACCATCGCTGCACACCGGGACAGCAGCCTGAAGACGGCTGACCGTAGCCAACAGCACGCTCAGCTGTTGGTGAACTGTTGCCAACTCCTGTTTCCGCACACAGCAAGCACACATCCTATCGATACAATTAACTGTAGAAAGTAGAAAACTAAATAATCAACATTTAACTAGGTTAGTAATTTAATAAAGGTGGCTGGCAGCTGACTGAACTATGGTCAGTGGTAACTATAATGTCAAAACAATGAAACTGAGTTCAGCTGTTTTCAAAATAAACAAGAAAACCTATGGAATACACTATTATCAAATGCGCGGGAATATAAGTTTTCTTAAAGCAGAACACGAAATAAGGAAATGACAATATGACACTTTAATAACGTAGCTTGCAGCAGACAAAAACTATACACACGGTATTTGTCAAAGTACACAAGAAGAGACTCTTTAAACAATAGCATCTCAATCTTCCCCTTTCCAAATGTGGACTCCTCATTAAGTTCATACAGCTCACTGTTAGAGAATACCTTGGGCCAGGCCAAAAATTGCAAGACACATTTCTTGTAAGCCATCACTGGTAATTAAAGGTCTGAACTTTATATTGGTGATTGCCTGCAGCCATGAGATACTTGAAATACATCATCTAAATTTTGTTGTCTCCTCCTCCATACCTGGGTCAAGATGTGGCCATTCCTATCTCATCAAGCCAGTGAGCCACAACTTCGGTACTAATTCAGGAACTCAACAGTATCGTACATATATGCAAAGACTTTAAAAATGGCTGTAAATGTGCAATGAGTTACAGCTTCATATACCATACTGTGTCCAGAGGAGCTATTGGCATAGTTATCAGTGGATCAGTATTTTTCACACAATGACTGACACTGTTGCCACTGGATGCAGCTTCAGGTATTTTCTTGGTACCAAAGGTGATTTTTTTTTTTTGGGGGGGGGGGGGATTTAGTTGCATGCCCTATGGAGTCTCGTCTGTACAGGCAATTTCTCAACAACATTGCAACAGTGGATTCAGAACACTCCCTGTCTTGTAAATTACCTGGATAACTTCTGTTTAATGGGTTCTACATAAGAGGAACATTTCAGAAACTTAATGGTGTTGCAATGCCCTCTGGAATGTCATTAATTAGAAGGTACACAAATGAAGTTTTTCAAGTCAATTTTTTGGGATCAAACATTGGGTAAAGATAGCACTGATCCCTACATATGACAACACTAAAGCTATTGTTGACTTGAAACACTACAGGTAATAGTTACTGGTAGGCCTAATCTTACAGATAGGATGAATGAAGAAAATTATCATTTGTATTCCATTCCAAAGTTGAACTTTTGTCTGTACCTTTGAAAATACACAGTGTCACTCATGGCATTCTTCAATGACTTATGGACAATCTGTGATTGGTTTTCCTCTAATATTAATATTTTGTGTTTTATTTTTATTTTTATGTGTAATTCATACTTTTGTCTGTTTATTTCCTTGATTTGATGAAATTGGTATCCCTATCTTCAATTGCCTTAAATAGCTCAACCGAAAATGGGTTACAAATTCTATAAATTTCATGTCCACTGCCATTTGCATGAACAATATCCCATTCTTCAGTTGACCCACCCAACTCAACTGGAGAATGCGATATATCATCTACACTGTTGGTTACACTAGTATCCAATTTGTCAGTTGACAGAATTTTTGCAGATTATAGGCCTGCTATATGCGATTGGTGCTTAAACTAGTATCGAGTCTGGAGTTGCCACCCCCCCCTCACCAAACCACATAATTCAACTGAAGAATGGGATATAAAAGCCATTTACATTGATCTTAAACTGCTATCAACTGAAGTTGAAGTCTAGAGATACTGTGAGGTTATCAGGATGCGTATAATACATATAGGCAAACTCAAGTTAATTGGTTGGGTGTTTTTACCAGCCACCCATACCACCGTCACTTTCAAAGAAAGTTTACTCATAACAGAAAGTCAAGATTGGAATTGACAAGATAGTAATAATAATAATTTCATGTTGCTCATTGGCCTGGTGCAAGTCGTTCAATTGGACGCCACTTCGGCAACCTGCGTGCCCCTAGCCTGCCCCAGTTATAACTGGGGACAGTGGACCTACAGCTTAATGTGGAATCTGAACCACATGTCATTTTTGGTGACTCCTCAATGTCGTTGAGAGGTGAAGGATGGGTTAAAACGCAGATTGAAAAAAATTCCAACTGGGTTTCAAACCCGTGACCCTTCCTTCGGTTTACATTCGAGCGCTTTACCCCCAAGACCACCAGACCTGACATTATAAGGACAGTTTACAATCCACTGCAAAGAAGTAACTTGACAAACTGTGTCAGGTACATAAAAAAAAGACACACACATACAACACTGTCAGCTATCGGCCATGGTCGTCTTCAGAAAATAGAACATTCAAGCAATCACAGGCACACAACACAGACATACAACTGTCACCTCCAGCTGCTGCACTTCGAAAGGAAGACATAGAAGCAATTCAGTGGCGGCCAGCTAGGTTTGTTACTGGTAGGCCCAATCAATGTAAGAATCTAAGAGTGTTACTGAGATGCTTCAGGAACTCAAATAGGAATTGCTGGAACGAAAGCGACCTTTTTTTTCCTGTGAAACACTGTTGAAGAAATTTAGAGGGCCAGAAATTGAAACCAACTGCAGAAAGATTCTAATGCCATCAACCCACATTTTGTGTAAGGTCTCGTACAGATGCATTCAAGTATTCGTTTTTCCTCTCACTCTATATGGGACTGAACAAAAAAGCAAGTAATTAGTAGAGGTCTTAGGTAATACCCACCATGCACCTTTTATGTATGTAAAGTATGTATGTAGATCTCAATACCTTCAGGTGATCATGCCTCCACAGTGAAGGAAGGAGGCAGGAAAGTTGGCTTTTAACGTCCCGTCGACAGCTTGGTCATCAGAGATGGAGCTCATGCTGTGAGTTTGTGGGTAAGATAGGGGGAAGGAAATTGGCTATGCTCTCTGAAAGGAACCATCCCAGAATTTGTCTTGAATGATTTAGGGAAATCATGGAAAACATAAATCTGGATGGCCGGAGATGGATCTGAACCACCATACTCCCAAATACGAGTCCAGTGTTACAACATAGTGAACATATGAGATGATAAACACACATTTTTATTGTAAAAGTATCTTGAAGCAAAATTTGCCTACATTAAATGTAGGCCTAATGTCATGTACGGTAATGGGTTTCTGTACAACTTAATATATGGAACAGATCTTCATGTTTTGTTTTGGAGAACGCAAACTAATGCTCCAACTAAATCAAATCTATTCAAACATTTTTGTCTACGACGCTGTTAGAATTTTGGTTCTAAAGAACTGGCCAAGTGACACAAAAACTAACGCAAACGTAAAATACGTTTTTTCAAAGTGGAAAAAAGGTATATCGAAATATCGTAGAAAATAGTTGATGACGACCGAAACTGGTATTCTCGTACTATAATTGCCGGTGAGAAATAAATGACCTATAAATAGTGATACAGCTCTAGCTGGCAACATAAGACGCTTTACAAAGATTTGTTCATTATTCACTTTCTCAAATAAAAATGTTTATTACGGCCTCCGTGGCATCGTGTGCTAGTGTTGTCAACAAAATTTTATCATTCCGGGGAAAACAAAGTTACTGACAGGACAACAGTACAAGAATCTGTTACTCATACAGCAGGAAGAACATTATTTATTTCAGGGCCAACAGGAAAAATTATGCCCTCTCACTCTAAAGGACACTACGCCCCCGTGGATAAATATTACTCTACTGAAACTTGCCTTTTCTTCGTCGAGTATGGGACATCCATATACATCGTCATAACCATCAAAACATTCAAATTCCTTCGCTATACTACCAACGTCCAACCATTCGAAACCAGTCCGTTCCTGCAATTGCTGACAAAGTGTTGACTTTCCAACACCAGGAGTCCCTATTAAAGAGAAAAATAAATTGTGAGGCGTTTCACATAAAATCTGGTGTTCTGAAAACAATACAACTATAACACACACCAGTGACAAGAATATTAGGCATCGCTCGCTTTTCATTAGCCATAGCAATTACTTTTTCGAAGATTTAACGTTTTTCAACACAACATAAATTCGTTTACATACGGCACATGTACTGAAACTTTACAAAAACAAAACAACCTCTGTTGCGTCACACAACACGTGCGCAAGTTCAACTAAAGTCAAATATGTAGATAGCAAAGAGACTCTACACCGTTCTCCACTACTAAAGAAACCAATGATTCTGTCTCGCGCCAGTACGCACTTGGATATTTAGAGCTGCGGGAAGTTTACGTCATGTGATTGTCCCATATATAAATACAAGGCTGCAGTCCTGCTCCTGGTCACCGGCCAGTCAACCGCGCATGTCAGTTGTTAAGGTGGGCCTGTCGTTGGATACGGTGCCAACGAAAAGGACAGTCGACACCAAGGAGGTTCTAACCTCCTTGATCGACACTCCCGAGGCAGCACCTCTCTCCGCTAACCGGACATTGAAACCTATTATATCGGGTCCACCCGCTACGATCTGTCTGCGCACACCTCGCAAATCGTTGCGTGTGGGCAGCACATTTGCGCAGATATAAGATGAGCGCAAACCTGGAAGTTGGAGGTATGAGCAAAATTGCTCAAATCTGTCGGTTCAAATCACATCTGCGCAGACAAGATGGAACGTGTGGGCAGGAGATCGCTGCAAATCTGTCTCACTGTATGCTTTTTTCGTGTGTTTACTATGTTGACAGTGGATGAAAATGGCTAAGAACTGAAAATTCCGACTGGGAAACAAAGTTAGCCGCAGTTTATTGGCCACATATATAATATAAAGTGAAGTGGGCGTACAGTGTTTCAAACATGTGTAAAACTCTGACAATTTTATTTGTATCTTGTTAGAAGGTAGGTCTACTTTACTTGCCTTCATGAAAGCATTCTTCTGGGCAGCGTAAATATTCAGTGGGACTCAGCAGCAGCAGTTTTCTGAAGATGGCGGACAGCTGTACCGTCGAAATATTGAATCAGTTTGATTTTATTATCCGGCAGAAAACCCGCAGACACTTCGAAGCCTCACAAGTGTTGGGGATGATTTAACTCAATGCTAGTTTAGAAATTGCTGTTTAATATTCGAGGTCTTTGTAGATCCTTCCTGTGGCCTGGAATCTTAATGTAACTGTCAGCCAATCACATAGAGAAGTAAATCTCCTCATACAAGTGTCTTTACGTATTATGCGAGGAGTTACCAGTGTCAAAAGGTAATTATAAGTTTGCACATCCATTCGCAAATAATTACGCCAGTCATCGGGTTTGCACTCCAACTCACGGTGTAGAATCACATGTGAAAACTGCCTTCTTTTAAGCAGCCAATGCCTAGACCTTTTTCTGTTTATTGCAGTTTGTATGCATTTTTTTTTTTTTTTGCAAGGCACGTTGCAAACAGTGTCTGTAAAAAGATTTCCTCTATCATTGACAAAAATAGTGCCACCCCACTAGACTACCATGCTGACGTCACTATGAGGTATACAATGCCAGTTTCGATCCTTCTCGATTTCTGAGATCGTATCGAGTCTCGCACCGCTGTGTTTTCCACATTGTTCTAATTTCTAATGGCGGTATAAATGTTGCCAAATGGTGTGCGCAGACATTTGCACGGACATTTGCGCAAACAGATCGTTGCGTGAGGACCCGGCTATAAACTGAACATTACAAGGTACGAAAGCTCCCTGTGAGAATATACAGTCAGTAGGACAGACCCTACATATCGCACAGGGGCCAACAGCTCGCAACGCCATAGCCGGCCTCACCGATAAAGACAGGGTAAAATACTAAAAAAAACTAGAGAAGGCCTGGAAACCGCGATTAATACTACCAAAAGGTAAGAAAACGCCGTCCAGTGGCCGACCTTTGAAGAGTGCGGAAAGGTCACCTAGAAAATCGCGTAAAAGATCGCACAAAACAGAGACATCATCCAAGAAAATCAAGTCGCGAAAACCCAAAACAGGCACGCATTCCAAGAGTAAACATGTAACAAACACCAATGTAGCAACAACGGCTGACTCAAGCGTTGACACAATGGCCAAAATCACGCACAGCGAGATCGAGACCACAAACGAGTCCGCCACACGGTGCGTGACACAACAGAAGCAGCCAGACGACGCGGAACAAAGCGACCATGAGGCGGCAGGAAACGTAGTTACCTCCGCGGTCGAGAAGCGACGCGGTGGCAGCGTGCAGACCAGCACTGAGGGAGAGCATAGGTTCACCGCTATCATACCTCTGCGTGACATCATTATGATGTATACATCCCCAGTTTCAACTCTTGATTATGTATATCGACCGAGCGATGTTTGTTTGAGCGCAAACTGTCTCCTGCAGAGACGTCATCTTCCCTTTCGTATTTTCATGACTTTCACCATATAACTAACTTGTTGCTATTTCAGAGTAATGGAACTCTGAAGAGGTACCAAAAAGAAGTCGTTCTTAGTAAGATTAATTGTAAACTAAAGTCAACAAACGCCGCATTGGTAGTGAACTCCTGAAGTTAGTAGTAAAGAGCTACATTCACTGATTACCTACGTATTCGCTGTAGCATTGTGATGGTGTGTAGCAAGTGAGTGGGCTATGGTTCGATTCAGACTTCTGACATTTTGTTTTACCTCGAATGGGAGTTTTCTGACATTATTACTGATTAAACAGAATTTATGTTCTGTGTTATTTTGACTTATTTACAAAACGAGATTTTTCTATTAAAAATGTGGTTTTTCTGTATAGTGTACATGCCATAAAATATGGACCAACGAATTGTAAACATTGTCTCCTGAACTACCTGTATGTAAACTGCGAACACACTGTAATAATAGATGAAGTAAACGACTTGCTCATACAAATAATTTTATATATAAATTATGTGGCAACTGTCGTTCCTTAATGATACTGAAGTGCCTTGTTCCTTTTAATATTCACGTTCTTGCGGTTTAAACACACTATTTATGGGATACTAGTGCTAATACTGTATTTCATGAAACTCAACAGCTTCATCTATATCCCCTAGTCAATGTATAAATCTACTTGTATCATCATGAAACTTACAGCTTTCAATATTACTGTGTGTCCATACTTCATGTGCAGGTAGTTCAAGAGAGTAGGTTTACAATTCTTTGGACCATATTTCACATCATGTTCACTAAAGAGAACAAATGCAGTTTTAAGAAAAACGCTAGTAAACTTAAGAATTCGAAACATTGCAGCATTTAATAAATAGTGGTACTCAAGGTACGTATATTGTCACTACACCAACACGCCTTTATTCACAGCACTACAGTGAGCACCTGTCTGACTTTTTTATGTTTAGTCTGTTTAGTATTAATATCAGAAATTACCCGCCAATACTGCATTTGTTGACTCTTGTTTACAATTAACCGTAGTAAGAACGACATGTTTTGGTACCTCTTTAGTTTGTTATTACTTTGAAATGGCAACACGTAAGTTGTAAGGAGAAAATTATGAAAATACGAAAAGGAAGATACTGTCTCTGCAGAAGAGTACATGCTGTTGCACCGAACAAACATCATAGTATTTGACAGGAGAAGCCGGCTTTGTCATTTTCACATCAATTCCTTGGCTCGTTGCAGTAGCCTCAAGGTGCTCAGCCGCTATATACAATCGAAGATCGAAACTGGGTAAGTAAAGTTTTGTGTCCCAACTTCGTCGCCGCTTTTGTGTCCCAGCCTCGTCGTAGGTGTCGGTGGCCGAGTGGAATGAGACCGACACAGGAACAAAGACAGCACGCTGGTGCAGGTACGGAGGGGAGCAGCCAGAAACTATAAACACTCGGGTAAATTAGAAAGAGATATATATTGCACAGAATGTAACAATACCTCACTTTTACATAGTACTGCAGAATGTTGATACATAGTTGTTAGAGGCCTGCCTAGTGCCTGTACGATAGCAAAGTCTTCACTGGTGCCTATCTGATTACGAAGGTCCTAACTGGTTGCTATCTCCGTCTCAAGTGACCGGTGTCTTTCCGTGGTGGCCACGAGCGGGGTTGCAGCAGAGGGCGCTCGTGGCTGTCGTCGTGAGAACGCCGCGCCGTGCGTCCATGGCGGCGCGCGGCGAAAGTAGGTGGCGCGCACTTTGTACTTGTGCGACACCACACCCCTCCCCCCCAAACCGCCGCGCCGTCGTGGCGTAGGGCTGAGGGCCACGGTGACGGCACTGGGAGGAGGGCCTGGGCGGGGGCGGTACTGGTGGGACGGGCGTCGTAGCTGAGGCTGGGATCGAGACGCCGTCTGCGCCCCGGCATCCACCTTGCGATCCTCCAGGGAACCCACCGAAACCTAGGGAAGGGCGCACCCCCCCGCCCAGAGGGAGCAGGTCATCTTCTGAGGTGCGTGGCCCAGGCGGCGGGGGCACGCACGGTCCTGGAGTCCCTCTCGTTGACGCTGGCAGCTGAGGCAGCGACGGAGGTGAAGGGGCCGACTGCATAGGAGGCGCGTCTACATCCATCGGGAGCTCGTAGCCCGGGGAAGCTGGGCCCGGCGGCGAGCGATGTGGCTGTGCTCCCTGGCGGTGAACTGGGTCTGGAATCAAGAAACCGGAGACAGGATCGCGCGGCCTATGCAGGCGCAATTGGTTTGCGTGGTGCCGCAGCTCCGACCCTGTGGAAGAACGTACAACATACATATTGCGCCCGAGCACGCGCTGAATGATGCCTGGCAACCATGTCTTCTTGTTGCCAGCAAACACCCTGTATAGCACCGGCGTCGCAACCTGAAAACGCGAAGCGCCATACGAACCGACTCGGTGCGTGGAAGGCTGCAGCAGGTGAAGGAGAGTGCGGTGACGGCGGCCGTGTAGCAGCTCGGCAGGAGACGGGCCGTCACGTGGCATGCACCGATACGTAGACAGGAAAATTTGAAGAGCTTGCTGCCTGGAGTGCTGACCTTTCATCTTGTCCATGTGAGACTTGAATGTTCGAACGAAACGTTCTGCTTCACCATTAGACTGAGGGTGAAAAGGTGCAGTGGTAATATGCTGAATGCCATTCACACGAAAAAACTGTTGAAATTCCGCACTAACAAACTGAGGTCCATTGTCACTGACGATAGTTTCAGGCAAACCTTCGATGCAAAACACTGATGTTAAGGCACTGATCGTACTAGACGCTGTCGTTGAGTTCATGGCAATCACAAAAGGAAACTTGCTGAAAGCATCTACAACAATTAACCAGCGCGTATTCCAGAAAGGTCCGGCAAAGTCAATATGTAAACGTTGCCATGGTCCCTTGGGGCGTGGCCAGTCTGAGAAACGCTGTGGAGGAGCCGCCTGATGCTCCGCACAAACAGTACACTGTGACGTCATGTTCTCTATCTGAGCGTCCATACCAACCCAGGTACAATGACGTCTGGCCAGTTGCTTTGTCCTAACAATGCCCCAATGTCCTTGATGCAGGAGGCGTAACACTTCTCGTTGCAGGGAACGAGGAACAATCACTCTTGCTTGGTCGTTGTCGGTATGTAACAACAGAACACCCTGACTTAAAGACAATGCATGACGTTGTGCGAAATAACGTCGAACCAGAGGCCGATGAATGTCTTTGGCTTTGGCAGGCCACCCTGAGCGAACAAAACGTGCTACCACACTTAGGTCTGCATCCGCAGCTGTTTCCTGTGCAACACGACGAGAGTTCAAAGGGAAATCTGCGACAGCGGAAGCATCTCTGGAGTCTATCTGACAACATGCAATTTCCGAAGAATCAAACGACACATCCTGGCCAACCGGAAGTCGGGAAAGTGTGTCCGCGTTGGCATGTTGAGTGGTAGGTCGGTACAAAATCTCATACTGATAATTAGACAATATCAAGGACCATTTCTGAAGCTTTTGTGCCGTACGTGGCGGAATTGGCTTTGTGGGTGAGAACAACGACGTGAGAGGCTTGTGGTCCGTCAACAAATAGAATTTTCTGCCATAGAGATAATGATGAAACGTTGTGACGCCGTAAATGATTGCTAAGGCCTCCTTTTCTATCTGACTGTAATTCTGTTGCGTTGGCATCAGTAGCTTGGATGCAAAGGCAATAGGACGATCATGACATCCAATACAATGTGACAGAACTGCACCCACACCGTACGACGAGGCGTCAACTGCTAGCACTACAGGCTTCTGTGCGTCAAAGGGAATCAAACATGCATCACTGAGTAGTGCAGACTTTAGTTTGTCAAAGGCAACCTGACAATCTTTAGACCATACAAAAGGAACATTCTCCCTACGTAAGTGATGCAGTGGAGCTGCAATCTGAGAGGCATTGGGAAGAAACCTGAAATAATAGTTAAGCTTTCCCATTACTGCTCGCAATTCATGCACATTCGTAGGAGGAGGCAAGTCTTTGATTGCTCTAAGATGTGACTGTAAGGGATGAATTCCTTGGGCATTAATCACATGGCCTAGGTACTCTATTTCAGTTTGAAAAAACGAACACTTTGCTTTATTGCAACGTAGACCTGCTGCAGTCAAAACTTTGAAAAGGCACTCCAGGTTTGCTAAATGTTCTTCAACTGTACGTCCGGATACCACAATATCATCTAAATAGTTCGAACAACACGGTACAGAAAGTGTCAGCTGTTCCAAAAAACGCTGAAAAATAGCGGGGGCGGAAGAACTGCCAAAGGGTAGGCGTTGAAATTGAAAAAGGCCCATGTGAGTATTAATGACGAAAAATTTTTTTGACTCGTCATCAAGCGGAATTTGTAAGTATGCCTCTGCTAAATCAATCTTAGAAAAGAAGCGAGACTGTCCTAATTTGTCCATCAGTTCCTCAGGTCTGCGCAGGGGATATGTGTCTACAATTGTTTGACTGTTCACTGTTGATTTGAAGTCCGCACAGAGACGAAGTTTTCCCGACGGCTTGGGTATAATTACTATAGGCGAGGCCCACTGACTCGCAGAAACAGGAGAAATCACCCCACTATCTTGCCAACGTTTAAGTTATTCGGCAACTGTATCACGCAAGGCGATAGGCACTGGTCTAGCTTTACGAAATTTTGGAACTGCAGATTCTTTTAAAGTTACATGTGCCACGAAGTCTTTTGCACAACCTAGTTCCGGCGAAAACAAGTCACTATATTTTCACACAATGCAGTGATTTTATCCTGAGGCACTATTGACGAAATTTGAAGCACATCACTTTGAATTGATAAACCAAACAAATCAAAAGCATCTACTCCAAAAATGTTCTGTGTCGATTTGGCCTGAAGAACTACAAAAGCAACTGATTTTGTTACACCTTGAAAAGAGGCGGTCAGGCTACACATTCCTAGCACGGGAATATTTTGACCTGTATAAGCTGTTAACACTTGCTGTGACGGCGACAATTTTGGCGAACCCAGAAGTTCATAAGTATCTTTATTAATTAAGGTAACAGCGGAACCAGTATCGAGCTGAAATTGCACAGTCTTATTGTCAATGGAAAGATTCACAAAAAGTTTTTGCTTGCGGCGCTCGACAGGTGCGCGAATGTGGGCAACGTCTGCTACGGTTTGTTTACTGCGCTTGCGCGGGCCGCGTAGTGAAGTAAGCGGCGCAGACTTGGCATGCAGCGGATTAACAACAAAGTCACTAGATGGCACTACCGCCGGATCGGCGTCCTCGCAATGCGAGGCTACTACAGAGTCACTAACTACTGCACTACACTCTTGAGCAGCTACTTGATGTCTACTGTCACTAGCTACACAGTACTGGGCACCTTTACAAGGAGAAGTTGCAGAAGGCACTATTTTCACTACAGGAATGCACTGTTCATAGTCATTTTGCTTGTCCCGAACCCTTTTCCGTTGCACTGTTTTACGCGCTCGTCGGCGCTTGCTACGTGGTGCACTATATAGTTTTGCCAAAGGCGCAGAACTACTTTCTTGCAATTGAGATCCAAGGAAAGCACTGTTCAATTCCACAGCCCGTATAACATGTACAGAATGAACTGTTCTCGCACTCTGCGAAGCACTGTTTCTAACGGTACCGTTCTTTGAGTTTTTAATTTGCATACACACAGACTGTACATGTCCTGATTTGCCACATTGATAACAGGTTGCGTTGCGACTAGGGCAATGAGCACGCTTGTGGCGAGACACACACTGGGGGCAAGATTTACGTACATTTTTCTGAAATGAGCGTTGGCGCCCGTTATTCAAATTACTGTTTCTAACACGACGGGGCGACCTTTGTGTCGCACTTTTACACTGGCTACTGTTCACTGTCTGTTCAGCACGGCCTGTACTATTGTAAGAATCACTAGTGCTACACTGAGAACTACGGCTAGGAAAGCGTCCGTTGCGGCGCACTGAATTTACACTGTGGCTTTGCATTTCTACATCTGCTAAGTCAAAAGTATCATGCGCTTCTATAAGCTGCAGTACACTGTCTAATGAGGGGTCAGACTGTTTCAGAATTGCTGCTCTAATTCTGGGGTCCTGAATATTCTGCGTAATCGCATCCCTCAACATCACATCACTATAAGAAAGTCCACAAGAGCAAGTAAATTTACATTTGCGGGTTAAGCCCTTCAATTCCGTAATCCACTCTTGGTGTGATTGCTGCGGTAATTTTTTAAGTCTGAAAAATCGGTATCGTGCAGCGGCTACAAGAACTTTTCTCTCATAATGAGCATTAAGTGCATCTACAATTTGTTCAAAGTCTACATCACGAGGAGATGCGAGAGGGAAAAGTTTTTGCAATAGTACGAAGGTCTGGGGGCCCACAATCGATAAGAAAAGGTTCTTCACTCTCTGACCTGTAATTTGATGAGCCGCGACGAGTTCTTGAAACTGTGCGAAATAGTCGCTCCATTCTTCCTCACGTTCGTTGTACTGGCGAAATGTAGGAAGTGGTGCAGCAGCAGGTGTGGGCTGCTGATGTGACGGCTGTTGTTGTTGGTGAGCAGCCTGTGCCGTCAACTGCGACACGGCCTGCAGTAGTTGAGTGATTTGCGCCGTCTGTAACTGAATAATTTCCATTAAGTTTGGGTTTAGGGTAGTGGCCATGCTGACCGATTAGGCGCCGCGCATACAAGTAAATTATAACAAAACACAAATGCAATATGAAAGAGGACGCTCTGCAACAAAAAAAGTCCACAAAACACGTAACAAAATATGTTTCCCCAAAATTGTTATAATAAGGGTGGGTGGGCGGGAGCAATTTTTGCGTGCTCCGACTGCTGCTGTCTGGCTGCTGTAAGCGGGCTGGTCCAAGGTTCTATCACTCCTCGTCGCCACTTTTGTGTCCCAACTTCGTCGCCGCTTTTGTGTCCCAGCCTCGTCGTAGGTGTCGGTGGCCGAGTGGAACGAGACCGACACAGGAACAAAGACAGCACGCTGGTGCAGGTACGGAGGGGAGCAGCCAGAAACTATAAACACTCGGGTAAATTAGAAAGAGATATATATTGCACAGAATGTAACAATACTTAACTTTTACATAGTACTGCAGAATGTTGATACATAGTTGTTAGAGGCCTGCCTAGTGCCTGTACGATAGCAAAGTCTTCAATGGTGCCTATCTGATTACGAAGGTCCTAACTGGTTGCTATCTCCGTCTCAAGTGACCGGTGTCTTTCCGTGGTGGCCACGAGCGGGGTTGCAGCAGAGGGCGCTCGTGGCTGTCGTCGTGAGAACGCCGCGCCGTGCGTGCATGGCGGCGCGCGGCGAAAGTAGGTGGCGCGCACTTTGTACTTGTGCGACACCACATAAAGTCCGTGGCCTACGAGAAAGACAGGCCCCAGCGCAGACGTCATGCAACACCACCTAAAGACAAGGCCTTACAACAGGCCGTGGCTACGTCACACTTAGAGGCTGCGGCCGCCATCTGACTGGCTGGCCGCTGCGCGGCGGTGCGAATGCCCCAGCGGCCAGCCACTGAGGTGGCGGCCACGGTCTCTAGGTGTGACGTAGCCACGGCCTGTTGTAAGGCCTTGTCTCTAGGTGGTGTTGCGTCATGCCACGTAAGCAAGGTAGTTCCGAGCCGGCGCGATCACTAGTTCAGTGGCTGCCCGCTATGACGCAGTGGCTAGCGATTGCGCCGGCTTGGAACTACCTTGCTTATGTGGCATGACGACTGCGCTGGGGCCTGTCTTTCTCGTAGGGTTCGGTATAAGTCACAATGGCATCACAGTGTAGAATGATAGCGTTGAACCTACACCCTCCCCAGCGCTAAGCTTACCGCGGCGGCCGAGGGGCGGCTCCACGATGCGGTCAGCGCCACGAGCGGGCGGCCCGTGGGGACAGAGAAGGCGCAGCAGCAGGCGACTGCCGTGGCCGACACTCACCTGCCGGTGCTCGCGGGATGTGTATTGCGGCTGCTCGCGTTCAACGAGACCGACGCAGGACGCAAATGTGAAAAAGAAAAACCCTATTTACCGACCAGCGAGCCACACTGTGTGGGGATCGGCGTGGCGCATGCGCCAACGGAGGTGGACATGGGAATGCAGAGGCAGGAAACTGCCATGGCCGACACTTGCTGACCGCTGGGTGTGGGCGTGGGCGCGTCGCAAGGTTCGCTGCGGGCTGAGGCCGCTAGGAATAGTCCAACACAGTGCACTGACGCTCAAAATGGCCCACCACAAGTAGACGAGGAAGACTTCAAGCTGGCATGCAAAACTGCAGGCCGCTCACACAAAAACATCACAAAACCCACAATAACAATATAAACAGATTCCAAGCTATAGGAACAACTGACACACACAACACAATAGACTGCGAGGAAGAATAAATACAGCCAGAAGACACAGAAACCAGAAAATACAGAACCCCCCCCATAATTGTACAACTAGGGGACAATTATAAAACATTTATATGACACAATTGAATTAGCAATAGGGGAAAGCAAATTCACCACAAGGGCACAGGGGAGGATAAAATTACAGTGACAATGAGAACAGTCGTCGACTATAATTCAGTAAAGAAAGTCCTAAAAGAGAAAAAGTTCCATTTCTATACCTTCCCCCTTGCTGTCAAGAACGCAAGACGGGCAGTATTCCGTGGCATCCCACACCAAAATGCCGGTTGTCTGTGTTAGGTGTGCGGAATCGCAAACCTACGTTGACTGCAAATTACCTCAAGGTAATATGGAAAAGTGCGCGAACTGTGAAGGAACCCACCCTGCCAGGTTGCTCTGAATACAAAATACTCAGGGACAGGCAGAGGCAAAAACGATCATACCACAAGAGCACGAACCAGAAACAGAGGCACACAACCACTACCACCTCCTCCACACACAGACAAGAAGAGCGACCAATGGTGACTCAGATCTTCGAAAGAAGATACTCCGACACGCTAGTCGACGTTCTGCAACACTTTCCTTCCCCCGCTTCACCCGACCCAGCCACCAGCCAGGTCTCCCTAATTGCAACAAGGCCTAGGGAAGCCATTCCACCCGCCAAGCACCACCCAGTCCGATCCATGCAGCCAAGACTCAGACATTGGAACAACTCGCGTCGTCCATCCATCAACTGCAGACTCAAATGAGCCAATTGGTCAACTTACTGTCGACCATGACGCAGCTTCCCGTCGACATCAGATTGGCAGCACAGCAGTCAGCAGCGGCGGCGACACACACGAAACCTGCACCAAACCATGGCTAGAAGACCACATGTAGTCTCTAAATCTGCGCATTCAATTCAGACGATCTCACTCGCCAACCCATAGAGTTTAATGAGTTCACGAGGGAAGAAAACATAGACATATGCCTCGTGAGCGAAACATTCCTTAAAGCAGGAGTAAGAGTTTCTGTACCAAACTACAACTGCTACAGAAAAAATCACCCTACCCACGGAGGTGGGGCAGCGGTATATGTCAAGAGGGGTATCAGACACCACGAGATTCACCCACCACCGAGCACCCAAATAGAAACCACTGCCATAGAGGTAGCAACGGTAAATGAACCCCTGATGGTCGTTGCAGTGTATCGCCCCCATACCCGAATGTTAGAAGAGGACGACATAGCTGCACTAACACGAATCAGAGGCAAACTAATAATAGCAGGCGATCTAAACGCTAAACACGCGGACTGGAACGCGAGAAGAGGCAAAAACAGTGCTCAACAACTGCAACGACTCGCGCACACACACCAGTTTCAAAGAACCAACGCATTTCCCCAAAAACTGGGGAAATTATTGAAACTTATTTCTTGCAAATGCAGAAAGGGATGTCAGGGAGCTTGTGGATGCAGAAAGGCTGGATTAAAATGCTCCGTTATTTGCATGAATTGCAGTGGTACCTGTCATAATTCTGAAGTTCCACAACAGGATAGTGATGAAGACCTACGACGAAATCGAGGAAAAAGGTGATAACGTAGAAGAAGAGAACTCTATTGGGGGCAGTGCGTAAGAACATTGTATCCGTGAAATTTTGCTGGATTATGTACGCGAAGAACTCGCAGATCTTAGGGATAGCGTGGCGAAGAAGAATGCAAAAATGTAATGATCAGAGCATCATTTGTGGACTAGGCTTACTGCGAATACCACTAAAAAAAAACGCGACAGATACTCTACCGCATGGTAGTGTGGAAATGAATTTTTTCGTCAATACAGCAGCACGCATGATCGTAGCTCGTTGTCTGGAGCGGTGTGCCTACTGGCGCCAATACTCCTGCGTACTAATGTACAAGAATGCAATTGTTTCAGTTGAAAACAGCACTTGGTCCTACATTTATCACCTACGATTTGTTAGATGGGTAAATACAAACCAAATAAATGTCTAGTGGCAATGCAGAATGTATTCATGAAAAATGGAGAAGTTCTACTATTTCCTACAATTTATCACATGAAATTTATGCACACCTCCTTATTAGCAATTTGTACGATATGCGTGTAGTGTTACTATGCTGTTGCTTTTCCTCTACATTTTTACACCTGAGTGGTCAGCAGCATGTAGTAGTTAAATTACAGTTTTTCCGACTTCCTGTAACAAAGATCATTGTTCCGTTTGGGCCCATTTTAAAGCAGGCTATTAGCTAAAAATGCATTTGCAGCTCATTCTACTACTAATTATTTGTTGCATACTCGAATGTTGGTATTTGTGACTTGTTTCATGTTAATCGCATTATTACGAGAGTTCTTAGTGTAGAGTTCGAGTATGGGAACATTTTTTAGTTACGCTTATTATAGAAGAGGAAGCTGAGTTACGTTGAATAATTTTTTAATTGTGGATAAGAAACTCATACTGTCTGCAGAATTATAATATTCACTGGTAGGAAGGCTTCAACAAAACCAGGAGGCTTTCACGTTAACTCTTATTTACTTCCTCACTCTTCAGTAATCATGTTGTGGCGACTGGGAATAGGCAGCACATTCTGTTGTTATAGGTAAGACTTCCCGGAGATATGCACGCTAAAATATCACAAGTTAAATAAGGAACATTTATTTTCTTTTACGCCGAAACTCCTAGTAAATCATTGTAACAGTGAGTAAAGCTAATATGCCATTCGGGTTTATTACAGTTCTGCAGTGTCACGATGTTTTATTTGGCACTTAGTTTCGCCCTGAATAGATCGCAATCAAAACAATGCCCAAGTCTCACAGGTCTCTATACTATTTCGTGTTGCTACCTGCGACCCTGTAAAATGATCTTAATCAAGAATGAACAGATACAGACTATTCGTAACGCAATATGTGTGTTTAAATTTTGATCTGGAGACTTAACTTTTCTAGCGAAGTATATTGGTAGCTGGTCATTGCCATACAGACATGAATTACATTTACTTGTATCTTTCTTAATCGCTCTTGTACCGTGCACATTTTATTTACAAAGAAGTGATTGTGAATAAATGATTGATACTGTCCACCATCGTAAACCCATAAAGTGGTTACACTGTAGCAATTGGAAAAGAAAATATAGCGGTATACAAGAAATCAATACACTATGTACACAATGCTCTCACACACATGAGATAAGTTGAACATCAGATTTTATACTTTTACACTCTTCTATGATGACACACAGGTTGCAGCGTATGTTGGAAGATGATGCGTTAACCAATGCATTGATAAGAGTTTTGTTGTGCTATGTATCTTGTACATAAGAATTTTGAGACCAGATACTTAGGGAATGTAATCTGCTTCATGCTTATAATCATTCTAATGAAATCTCAGCTGTTAGGTCAATTGGTAAAGGTCAATAATTATATTTTAGTTTGCAGCTGGTTAAAATGTTCTTTTGAGTTGTTCGTTGAATCTCATTGCATCTGCTGATCTTCTCATTTTTTTAAAAAAATTAAGCATTAAACGGAGGGGGGGGGGGAGGAAAGTGGGAAAAAAACTGCTATCCAAAACAAAAAATACTTGTAAGACATACATTCCACTTCAAACAAAGTTTACTTTGCCACAGTGTTCTGCCAAGTAAATGCCATTACAAACAAGTTTTAAATGATTAGTATTTTTGTTAAATAAAAATGGGTCTTGGGTAGGTTGATGAGTGAAGGTAAATTGAGGTAAAACTGCAGAGAGTGTTGCCCATGTTTTTAGCATCGACACACATGTTGGCAACTGTAAAACGATCGTTTCTGGACCAGAGATTCGGGCGCTACGTGCCATCGCATGCTAAAAAAAAATCATCTTGTTTAACCTAACCTAACCCAACCCAACTTTCACTTAAAATGATCACCATTTCATACAGATCACAAAATAAGTAAAACATATACCTGCTCTATGGTTGACTGCTGTGGCGTTGCCATTTGCAGCGAGTGGGCAACATACTCTGCAGTTTAGCCGTAAATTGATCAGCAACTTGTATTGTAAAAAGTAATGACACATTAATGAAAAAGAAAAATAATCAGTGTTTTGATTCATGCAACATACTGACGGATTGTATTGTGTGCTTCAGTAGACCCAGTTTTTTAGAGGAAAATTAATCATTTAGGCGTTTGCCAGAGTTCATTGCTTACTTTGTGGCATTATTGTTTTTCTAGTCCTTTTTTTAATATGTAAAATTTGAGGTTTTAGTGAAATTTGAGGTTTTATTCATCCATCCAAAAAATCTTTCCAGATAGTGGAATATAGCTCACACACTCCTGCCCAAGATTATGTTGTTGTACATATTCTAAGAAATATGGCACCAAATAAAAGAAATGATCCAGAAAAATGCGATTTCTGTATAAAAAATAAATAAATAGAATTATGAAATGATTTTTCTTATGTGGAAATCTATTGTAAATTTATACCACACTATTGTGGCGGATGCTCACTGTACAGATGATGGCTGAGTTGCAAACAGGCATTCAGAAAAGACAATCACATGCACTGGACTTCAATAGTTATATTTGTGGTGGAAGTTTTAAAAGCTGACTTCCGTACTGAGTGGTTATATTTATTTATCAGCTTCATGTGTATTTAAATTTGTTTATTTACAGTTATTACATTCCTCCTAATAATAAAAAAAGATTACAAGTTATTAGTATATACAGAGATTGGACAAAATAGAAATACCATAAACATAATAGATTACCATGCCTTACACAATGTATGAAAATTGTTCACATTCAAAATAGCTTTCACTCATCTCAAATTGTAAAATACATGTTCTGTGTTGTTTTGATGTGAATCTTATATCATTATTCTCGTGGCATAATTGAAGACTCTGATACAACCCTTCGTCTTTGCCCCTCAGTGGCTCAGCATTCATTTGCTGAGTTCAGGCTTGGCGAACCCGGGGTCCTGAGCTGGTGACTGATAAGCGCTGCCAGTCTTCTAGATACCGTAAACTCTGGGCATGCTTCAGCGACCACCGTGTGGCGCAACGGTGGAACATTGTGTGCACCGGGGAATGGGGAACTTGGTTTGACCATCCGGGTTGTGAGGATGGTATAAACCTCTATAAAAAACCCTTCAATCCTAAGGTGTGCTACGTGCTGATGAGATGCATGGCTGTTGAAGAGGAACAGTCGCTAGCGAGCAACCTCTGGGGATACTGCCACGCCTCAGTTGTATAAGGCTTACCTAATCACGCGGGGCTCTGTCTAGGCGGACACGAACTTCCCTAGCTAGTCGTGGGACCGAGATGAGCAATTCCAATTTGTCCCTCGAACCTTCCAGTGGGATGGGTGTACCACTGGGGGGTACCAACACCCAATCCAAAAAGAGGGCTAGGATATACAGTCCTCCTGATTTGGGGAGTAAGAAAATGAGTTTTGTGAATAGTAACAGAACACAGGCTGTTGTGCAGAATGTGTTTATTGTTGTGAAATGAAAGGACGGTGTGTTTGAGGGAGTATCCCCTTTCTATATTCACAAAGGCCTTGAGGGAATTGCTGGCAGTTTAAAATCAATGAAACGTTACTGATCGAAACAGAGTTCCCAGAAGTCAACCAACCTGCAGCAGGCGAAATTCCAGGGTGAATATGCCATAGAGGTAGAGTTACATAATACCTTGAACTATAGTAAAAGCGTTGTGACCTGTAGAGATCTAGTAAACATCCCTTTGCAAGAACTAAAATTTGAGTGGGCACAGAAGGGTATTTTGGATGTAAAAAATATTATGAAAAGGATGGATGGTGAGTTGGTGAAATCGGACTCATTCATCCTCACCTTTAGTAATCCCCAACTTCCAGATCATGTCAAAGCAGGTTTCCTTCATTTGAAAGTTCGACCTTACGTCCCCAACCCAATGCGCTGCTTTAAATGCCACCCTAGGGTGCAAAGGTGAGGCCACCTGTGGCAAATGTGGCAAGGTCGCGCATGACGGAGCAGAGTGTACACCACCCGCCACGTGTGAAAACTTATCTGCGGATCACCCCGTCTGGAGTCGTGATTGTAAAGTCTTCCTTGAGGAAAGAAAGGTGCAGGAAATAAAGACTAAGAAGCGCATTTCATATGCTGAGGCCAAGAAAATCTTCCTGGCAATGCAACCACCAGCCTTTGCCGCATCTTTCGCTTCTGTTGTCCAGAAGCTGATTGCCAAAAGTGATGCTGTCACACAAACTGAGTCTGTTTGTATTGGTACTAACAGTTGCACTTGCCAGTGCACCTGCCAGGCGGCTGCTCCAGCCGTAGAAGCTTCCAGTCCGGTTGGTCCCCAAACATCGGAAAAAGGCACTGATCCGCCTACTGTAGAGATGATGCCCCCCCGCCCCCCCCCCCCCCCCCGCCAGCAGAGGTTGGCCAAAAATCCAACAGAGCCACTACCTCTGCAACAGGCGCCCATTCAATGCCACCTAAGGCCAAAAAAGCAGTCTGTCACAGGAAAAACCAGAAGTTACACTGTCTGAGCCTGTCCATTTACGTGTAAAAGATGCTCCATCCAGCTCTGTTTCACAGCCAATGGACCTTGATGTGCGGTTGGGGCAACCTAACTGCCCCAAGTCGGACCCTCTTCCCCATAGCATCTCGTTGCCTCGGAGAAGAGAGAAGATGAGGGTGAAACCTCTGTAAGCGATGGCTCCCATACTACAATGGAATATGCAGTGCTTTAGGACGCATGTGGAGGAACTTCGTCTCTTATCTCAAGGTTGACCTCTGTGTATGTGTCTCCAGGAGACAAATTTTAAGCCTTCAGACTCCCCTGAGATACGTGGTTATACTCTACATAGGAAGGATGACGTAAGTGGGGAGAGAGCTAGGGGTGGAATGGCTATTTTTGTTTGTACAGCCTACCACTCCGAGCCCCTCTCCCTCACCACAAGCTTCCAAGCAGTCGCAGTATCTGTATATGTGCGTCATTGACTGACTGTTTGCTCCCTCTATCTGCCCCCGCATGATACACTTAATGAAGACGACCTCGAGGACCTTTTTACTCAGCTTCCCCAGCCATTTCTCCTCTGTGGAGACTTTAATGCACATAATGTACTTTGGGGCTCTGTCACTACTTGCCCCAGGGGTAGAGCCATTGAGCGGCTCCTTTTGTCGAACGCACATTTACTTAACACCGGTCAGCCCACACACTTTTGTACTGTGACAGAGTCATTAACCGCCATAGACCTCACTCTTTGCAGTCCATCCTTTGCCCATACTATACAATGGGACATGGGCGATGATCTCCATGAAAGCGATCACTTACCAATCTCCATTTCCCAACCTTATGGAATCGAACCTGAAAGACACCCACCACAATGGATACTCAGTAGAGCGGATTGGGCACTTTATAGCCAACTTGCTCACCTTGAACATCGTGACAGTGTCACAGAATGGGTGCACCATATTACTGTTGTGATGCACTTCACCGCTGATGCATCCATTCCACAGTCTTTGGGACGTCCAAAACGGCGGCCACTCCCGTGGTGGAATGACGAATGCCGATCTGCTATCAGGACCAGGTGGGTGGCTCTGCCTCGGTTCAAGATTCATCCGACTTCAGAGAACCTCGCTGCTTTTCGGGTTGCAAGGGCCATAGGTCATCAGGTTATTAGAGAGAGCAAACGGAGGTCATGGCAGCAGTTCCCGAGTTCCATTAACCGTTCTACAACCAGCACGAAAGTATGGGAGTCCATCAGTAGGATTTCTGGAAGAGGAGGAAGGTGCCCCATAGCTGCTGTAATGGGTAACGGCACTTTACAAACATGACCAGCATACATTGCCCAGACCATGGCTACTTACTTCGCTACTGTTACTGCCACTGCTAGTCAGGATCCAGAATTCCGGTGCCACAGAGTGGCTGCTGAGAGGGGCTCCATGGACTTCATGTCCGGGATTACTGAGGAGTACAACTGCCCTTTCTCCCTGTGGGAATTGGATTCTGCATTGAGTGTAGCCTGATACACTTCACCGGGTCACAATGGGATTCACCTTTTTAATGCCATTTGGATGTCAGGTCACTTTCCCGACTTGTGGAGAGAGGCTATTTTAATTCCCCTTTTAATACCCGGTAAAGATTCCACATGCCCAAGCAGTTACCGTAGTGTTGCCCTCACTAGTTGCATTGAAAAGACCCTGGAGCGAATGGTAAACCGCCGCCTTGTATAGATGTTGGAATCCAGGCAGCTCCTTAGTCACTTCCAGTGTGGGTTCAGGACATTTCATTCCACCTTCGATAACCTGGCACCTCTGGAGGCTGCAATACAACAGGCTTTCCTGCACTGTCATCACCTTCTGGGTGTATTTTTTGATATCGAGAAGGCCTACGATACTACTTGGAGGCATCTCATACTTAGGCAGCTTCATGAATGGAGATTTCGTGGTTGCCTTCCAATTTTTCTTCAGTCATTCCTTTCTCCACGTTTTTTTTTTTTAGATACCGAGTTGGTGGCGTACTCTCTGACCGCTTTGAGCAGGAAAACGGTGTCCCTCAGGGTAGTGTTTTAAGTGTGACATCGTTTGGTATAGCCATTAACAGTATCCAGAATGAAACTTCACTCTGCAGCGGAGTGTGCGCTGATATGAAACTTCCTGGCAGATTAAAATTGTGTGCCGGAAGCGGGACTCGAACCTGGGACCTTTGCCTTTCGCGGGCAAGCGCCCTACCGACTGTGCCTAGAACTTTACTTTTGAATTCACTGAACGCCTCTCACATAGCCCTCCTCACGCTACATTTCACTTAGAGTAATTTTTGTTTATCTACAAGGCTTTGGCTACGTTTATGTTTGCAATGAAGTTCCCTTAGCTTCCCCCCCAGGGGACCCACAGCTCTTTTGTGGGTACGTGTGTTGTGCGCACAGGGCCCCAAGCCGAAGCAGACTTTCTTCTGCCCCAGGCTGCTTCACTTTCCTTTCCGGTTTATGCCTTCGCCCAGAGACAGGCGTCCTTTGTGAGTTAAGGTGGTTTCTTGTCATGGTTTCTCTTATTCCTTGGTTTCTTCCTTTCCTAACCTTTGTTTCTGCCTTTCTCTCCTTGCTGTACTCTCCTAGCCTTCTTCTCCTCATTAGTCTCCGCTTCGGCGTTTGAGACACATCTTTCCTTCTTTCTCTTCACTTCCTCTCTTCTTCTTTTTTTCTTCCTGTGCGTAGCAGGAGACGGGGTAACACGTAATTCCCCGCCCCGGGTAGACAAGTAGGGCACGTACGTACCCCCTGGTAAAGGCCAGGCCCAGGGAGGGGTGATTACCCGAGCTGGTACCTTCCAAACATGCTGATTGGTCCCTCTGTCAGTTCTCGGGAGGTGTGACCTGAGGTGTGAACAATCACCTAAGGCGGGTAAGCCCTTGGAGAGGGCCCCCACTAGGAAGGAGCGCGCCTTTGGAGACACCGGTAATCGTGGGGGACACTTTCGCAATGACTTCCTTCTCGTCTTCAGTGACTTTGACCCAGAAACGAAAGATAGATTCGCCTCAGCAAAAGAAACCTCTGCCTAATCTTCCAAAATTCCTTGTTGTCTCTCGAACCGATGGTAAAGATTTCACGTCTGTAAATCCTTTCGTCATTCAGAAAGGTGTTGATGCGATTGCTGGCCCTGTTAAAATCTGTTCACGTCAGCGCAATGGAACATTGTTGCTGGAAGCGGATAGTGCCTTCCAAGCCCAAAAACTCATACGGACTACATTGTTACACACGTTTCCTGTCAAGGTAGAAGCGCATCGCACACTCAACTCGTTACGGGGGGTAGTCTTCATGAGATCCGTTGACGGGTTGTCTGACGAAGACATACAAACCTATATGTCCGATCAGGGTGTAACAGCCATCCATAGGTGTTGAAAAAGTTAGATAACCAGCTGACACCAACTCGTACTGTGTTTTTGACGTTCGACAGAGTTGAACTCCCGTCGAAGGTCAAAGCAGGGTATGAAGTCATCTCCGTCCGCCCTTATGTACCTAACCCAACGCGCTGTTTTCAATGCCACAGATACAACAACACCCTAACACAGCAAAATGTGTCACTTGTGGTAGGGACGCACATGAGGGGGCTTGGCCCCCCTCCGTCCCCTCACTGCCTTAACTGCAACGGTGACCATGCGGCTTCCTCTAGAGACTGCCCTGTATATAAGGATGAAAAGGTCATCCAGCAAATTCGGGTTACAGAAAAGGTATCAACATCTGCCGCTCGAAAGTTGTTGGCGAGTCGAAAGCCCACTGTCCTCCCAGCGGGCATATACAGTAAGGTCCTCACCTCCACTCGACCTACTAAGGATTCAAATACCCAGACCTGTGATTTCACTTTCGCTGACACAGTTGTGCGATCCGCCAGCCCGAACATTGCTCGTTCCACGTCCCCACTTCCTCCTGTTGCTTCTAAAGTTCAGTCTTCGTCAATCTCTAATAAACCGCGGGCACGTAAACAAGATGCCCAGACTTTAAAAAAGGAACCCGTCCGTGAAGATTTTCTGCGTTCTCAGGCTTCCCAACCGTCACGCTTCCAGAAGAGCCAACAAGAAAAAGAGGCGTGACCCATCCGTCACGCTGTCCAACAGTAGTCGTCCCCGATCATCTTCTGTCTCGCCGGATCGCACTACTGTTAGCTGGGCAACCAGCATTTTACCAGCGGCGGAAGCTGCCCCTTCTGATAAACTCGGGAAGGTGGCAGATGACTCGTTTGAGCCTATGGAACATGACTCTCTGCCTCTAGATGGCGACAGTAGTGCTCCCTCGAAGTCCGGTTCTCAGCGGCCGTACCCCCAGGGGGCCCACAGCTCTTTTGTAGGTACGTGTGTGGCGCGCACGGGGCCCCGAGCCGAAGCGACCGTTCTTCCGTCCCAGGCCGCTTCCCTCTTCCCCCCCGGTTTGTGCCTTCGCCCGGAGACGGGCGTTTTTCATCAGTCAAAGGTTTCTTTTTCGCTTCCTGTCTTCTCTTCTTGGTCCTCTTCGTTTCCTGTTCTTCAGCCTTCTCCTATTTTTCCTTTCTCCTTGTTCTTGACTCACCCTTTAATCTCCGCCTCGGCGTTTGAGATTCTCCCTCCTCCTTCATCCCTTTCTCTCCTTCCTCCTTTCTTTCCTCCCTGTGCGTGTCTGAAGGTCGACCCACGCTCTGCGTAGCCGGTGACGGGGTAAGGCGTAACTCCCCGCCCCGGGTAGACATGTAGGGCACGTACGTACCCCCCGGTAAAGGCCGGGCCCAGGGAGGGGTGATTATCCGAGCTGACACCTTCCGAACATGCCAATTGGTCCCTCCGTCCGTTCTCGGGAGGTGTGACCTGAGGTGCGAACAGTCACCTAAGGCGGGTGCGCCCTCAGTGAAGGCCCCCACAAGGAAGGAGCGCGCCATCGGAGACGCCGGTAATCATGGGGGACACCTCCGCTATGAAACCTTCCACATCATCTATAACCCTGACCCATAAGCGGAAACATGATTCTCAGCCACAGAAAGCATTGCCAAACATTTCTAGGTTCCTGGTGGTATCACGTACCGACGATAAGGATTTTTCTGCAGTAAATCCGTTCATTATTCAGAAGGGTGTCGATGCGATCGCTGGTCCCTTGAAGACCTGCTCTAGGCAGCGCAACGGGACCTTGTTGCTCGAAATAGAAAATGCATTCCAGGCGCAGAAGTTACCTCGAGCTACCCTTGTACATACTTTCCCTGTGAAAGTGGAGGCTCACCGCACCCTCACCGTTATCGGACGAGGAGATATTGAACTATATGTCCGATCAGGGAGTCACGGCTTTTCATCGCGTGATGAAAAAGGTTAACAATGACCTCGTGCCAACCCGTACTGTCTTTTTGACTTTTGACAAGGTTGACCTACCATCGAAAGTGAAAGCGGGCTACGAGGTCATTTCCGTCCGCCCGTACATACCAAATCCTACACGCTGCTTCCATTGCCAAAGGTACAGTCATACCAGTAAATCTTGTCCAAATGCAGCCAAGTGCGCCACCTGTGGCAGGGACGCTCATGAGGGTGAATGTCTACCTCCATCCCCTCGCTGCATTAATTGCATGGGTGACCATGCTGCTTCTTCACGGGACTGCCCCGCTTATAAAGAAGAGCGGATCATCCAAGAGATTCGCGTAAAGGAGAAGGTCTCGACCTATGCCGCTCGGAAGTTATTAGCTAGTAGGAAGCCCGCAGTACTCCCATCAGGTACTTTCTGCCAGGTCCTCGCCTCCCCTCGACCAACTAAGGAGGTAGGCATTCAGACTTGCGATTTAACGTTCAGTGACACTGTCGTTAGGTCGGCTAGCCCGAAAATTGCTCGTTCCACCTCTCCGATGCCTTCTACCCGTTCTACGGTGAATTCGTCGACCAGTTCACACACATCCCGGGCACCCAAATCTGCTGCCCGGAGTTCAAAACGGGAACCCGCCCGTGAAGATTTTCTCAAGACTCCGACTTCTCAATCGTCAACCGCTTCTTCAAAATGTCATGCTTCTAAGAAGGCTTCCAAAAAAGAACGGCCCCCCCCCCTTCCCCGCCGCGGCGTGACTCATCCGTCACGCCATCCAACAGTTGCCGGCCTCGGCCGTCTTCTGTTTCACCGGGACGCTCCGTTTGCCGGGCACCCGGCCGTCTACCGGCGGTGGAAGCTGCCCCTCCTGATCAACTCCGGGAGGTGGCAGACGCGTCAATCGAACCAATGGAACATGACCCTTTGCCACTAGATGGCGATAGCAGTGGTCCCTCGAAATCCGGTCCTCTGCGGCCGTCGAGGTGACCCCGCTTGCTAGTTGGTTTTTATCCTTATTTCTTATTTCATTTTTATCATGGCGCTCCTTCAATGGAATATTCGCCGCATTCGTTCCAATCGGGAGGAGTTAAAACTATTCCTTCGGTTGCACTGCCCGCTTCTAGTCTGCCTCCAGGAAACTAAGTTGCGTCCACGTGATCGTGCAGACTTTCCACACTACACCTCTGTGCGGTTCGACCTGCCACCCGTGGAAGGTATCCCAGCCCATGGAGGGGTTCTGATGCTCCTTCGAGACGACGTCTATTTCCATCCCATTTCCTTGCATACTCACCTACAGGCAGTTGCCGTCCGCATCACTTTATCCACATTTACCTTTTCCCTCTGTAATATCTATTCGCCATCGTCATTGCTGTCCTTTATATGCTGCAACCTAGGAAGGTGACATAGGCAACTCACTGGACTCTCATGTGGGAGGATGGTGGTTCAAACCCACATGCGGCCATCCAGATTTAGGCATTCTGCACTTTCCCTAAATTGCTCCTTGCAAATACTAGAATGGTTCCTTTGAAAGGCAAGGTCAGTTTCGTCCCCTATCCTTCTCTATCTGAGCTTATGCTTTCTCTAATGACCGCAGTGTTGCTGGGACGTTAAACTCGAATCTTCCTTATTTTTTTATATACCGTATTATAGTGGTTCACTCCTCAGTCATATCCCGACTGTGCACTTGATATAATCTCCTAATCACATTGTTGCTCTTATTGTCATATTAACCAAGTCTCGGTTTTCAATTTGGATCGTTCTCCGGACTCATTATTCTGCCATGTTGTGTCGCTGTTGAATGTTATGTTTCGGTCACATTCTTGTTTATTTCTGGCAACCCAATATCAACCCCCTTGGCCAGTTATCCATTCTTGGTCAGTTCACGAATCTCCCTCCCCAGTTACAAAACTTATATATAGGGACAGTCATGAGGATCCCCCCAAGGGGCCCACAGTTCTTTTGTGGGTACGTGTGTGGCGCGCACGGGGCCCCGAACCGTAGCAGCCTTTCTTCTGCCCCAGGCTGCTTCACTTTCCCTCCCGGTTTATGCCTTCGCCCGGAGACGGGCATATTTCGTGAGCTACGGTGGTTCTTGTCGTTTTTCTTCCTTCGTTCCTTCCTTTCTTACCCTTTGTTTCTGTCTTTCTCTCCTTGTACTCTCCTAGCCTCCTTCTCCTCCTCATTAGTCTCCGCCTCGGCGTTTCAGACACGTCTTTCCTTCTTTCTCTTCACTTCCTCTATTCTTCTTCTTTCCTCCCTGTGCGTGTCTGAAAGCCGATCCATGCATTATCATGCGTAGCAGGTGACGGGGTAACGCGTAATTCCCCGCCCCAGGTAGACAAGTAGGGCACGTACGTACCCCCTGGTAAAGGCCAGGCCCAGGGAGAGGTGATTACCCAAGCTGGTACCTTCCGAACGTGCCAATTGGTCCCTCCGTTAGTTCTCGGGAGGTGTGACCTGAGGTGTGAACAATCACCTAAGGCGGGTAAGCCCTCGAAGAGGGCCCCCACTAGGAAGGAGCGCGCCATCGGAGACGCCGGTAATCACGGGGGACACTTCCGCGATGACTTCCTTCTCTTCTTTAGTGACGTTGACCCAGAAACGTAAGTTAGATTCATCTCAGCAAAAAAAGACTCTGCCTAATGTACCGAAATTTCTTGTTGTCTCTCGCACCGACGGAAAGGATTTCAATTCTGTCAATCCTTTCGTTATACAGAAAGGTGTAGATGCAATTGCTGGCCCTGTTAAAACCTTTTCACGTCAGCGCAATGGCACATTGTTGCTGGAAGTGGAAAGTGCCTTCCAAGCTCAGAAACTACTCCGGACTACACTGTTACACACGTTTCCTGTCAAGGTAGAAGCGCATCGCACACTCAACTCGTCACGGGGGGTAGTCTTCACGAGATCCCTTGACGGGTTGTCTGATGAGGACATCCAATCCTATATGTCTGACCAGGGTGTGACAGCCGTCCATAGGGTAATGAAAAAGGTCGATAACCAGCTGACACCGACTCGTACTGTGTTTTTGACGTTCGACAGAGTTGACCTCCCGTCGAAGGTCAAAGCAGGGTATGAAGTCATCTCCGTCCGCCCTTATGTACCTAATCCAACGCGCTGTTTTCAGTGCCACAGGTACAACCATACCCGTGAACATTGCCCAAATGCAGCAAAGTGTGTCACTTGTGGTAGGGACGCCCATGAGGGGGATTGCCCACCTCCGTCCCCTCACTGCCTAAACTGCAACGGTGACCATGCGGCTTCCTCTCGCGACTGCCCTGTATACAAGGATGAGAAGGTAATCCAGCACATTCGGGTTACGGAGAAGGTATCGACATCTGCCGCTCGAAAGTTGTTGGCGAGTCGAAAGCCCACTGTCCTCCCAGCGGGTACATACAGTAAGGTTCTCACCTCAACTCGACCTACCAAGGATTCCAGTACCCAGACTTGTGACTTCACTTTCGCTGACTCAGTTGTGCGATCCGCCAGCCCGAAGATTGTCCGTTCCACGTCCCCGCTTCCTCCTG
This sequence comes from Locusta migratoria, assembly GCA_026315105.1. Lineage (NCBI taxonomy): Eukaryota > Metazoa > Arthropoda > Insecta > Orthoptera > Acrididae > Locusta > Locusta migratoria. The sequence goes on from CM048748.1 coordinate 451,237,200, forward strand.
CTGCTTCTAAGGTACAGTCTTCGTCAACCTCTAGTAAACCGCGGGCACCTAAACAAGATGCCCGGACCTTGAGAAAGGAACCCGTCCGTGAGGATTTTCTGCGTTCTCAGGCTTCCCAACCGTCAACTGCCTCTTCCCGCCATCACTCTTCCAGAAGAGCTGACAAGAAAAAGAGTTCCTCTCCTTCCCCGCCGAGGCGTGACCCATCCGTCACGCCGTCCAACAGTTGCCGGCCTCGGCCGTCTTCTGTTTCACCGGGTCGCTCCGTCTGCCGGGCACCCGGCCCTCTACCGGCGGGGGAAACTGCCCCTCCTGATCAACTCAGGGAGATGGCAGGCGCGTCGGTCAAACCTATGGACCACGACCCTTTGCCCCTGGACAGCGATAGCAGTGCTCCCTCGAAATCCGGTCCTCAGTGGCCGTCGAGATGACCCCGCTTACTAGTTGGTTTTTATCCTTATTTCTTCTCTCATTTTTATCGTGGCGCTCCTTCAATGGAATATTCGCGGCATTCGCTCTAATCGGGAGGAGTTAAAACTACTCCTTCGATTGCACTGCCCGCTTCTAGTCTGCCTCCAGGAAACTAAGTTGCGTCCACGTGATTGTGCAGACTTTCCATACTACACCTCTGTGCGGTTCGACCTGCCACCCGTGGAAGGTGTCCCAGCCCATGGAGGGGTTCTGATGCTCCTTCGAGACGATGTCTATTTCCATCCCATTTCCTTGCACACTCACCTACAGGCAGTTGCCGTCCGCATCACTTTATCCACATGTACCTTCTCCCTCTGTAATATCTATTCGCCATCGTCATCTGCTGTTACTAGGGCAGATGTTTTAAACCTTGTTGACCAGCTCCCTTCACCTTTCGTGTTGGTAGCCGACTTTAATGCCCACCACCCCCTAGGGGGCTTTCCGGCACCTTGTCCGAGAGGCTCCCTTTTGATGGACCTTCTCCAACACCTCGATCTTGTCTGCCTCAACACCGGTGCACCGACCTTCCTTTCAGACACAACACACACTTACTCCCATATAGACCTTGCAATATGCACTCCTCAGCTTGCCGGTCGGTTTGAGTGGTATGCACTTTCTGACACGTACTCAAGTGACCATTTCCCTTGTATCATCCACTTCCTGCATCATTCCCCATCTCCTCGTCCCACCAGTTGGAACATTTCTAAAGCCGACTGGGGGCTTTATTCTTCCATGGCTATTTTTCACGATCAGAATTTTCCCAACTGTGACAGTCAGGTCGACTACCACACGGAGGTTATTCTCGCCGCTGCTGAACGTTCCATACCTCGTACATCCTCTTCTCCACGTCGTGTCCAGGTCCCTTGGTGGACTGCAGCCTGCCGCGACGCGCTTAGAGCCCGGCGCCGTGCTTTACGCACCTTCCGCCGCCACCCAACTTTGGAGAATTGCATCAATTATAAACGTATGAGAGTGCAATGTCGTCGTATCATAAACGACAGCAAGAAAGCTTGCTGGACTGCTTTTACTAGTTCTTTTAACCGTTTTACTCCCTCCACGGTTGTTTGGGGTGGCCTACACCGCTTATCCGGCATTAAGGTCCACTCCCCGATTCCTGGCCTGACCGTGGAGAACGCAGTCCTCGTGGACCCCGCTGCTGTTTCCAACGCATTGGGCCGATTCTTTGCGGAGGTTTCGAGCTCTGCCCATTACCACCCTGCCTTTCTCCCTCGCAAACAGGTAGAAGAGGCACGGCCGCCTTCTTTCCACTCTTTTAACCGTGAAAATTACAACGTCGCCTTCACCATGCAGGAGCTAGACCGTGCTCTCGCCCTTTTCCGATCTTCTGTTCCCGGGCCCGATTCCATTCATATTGAGATGCTGAAAAACCTCTCTCCTGCAGGCAAGTGCTTTCTTCTTAGTACCTACAATCGCATAGGGACTGAAGGTCATGGTCCCACAAGTTGGCGTGAAGCCATTGTTGTCCCCATCCCCAAACCAGGGAAGGACAAACACCTTCCTTCCAGTTATCGCCCCATTTCTCTGACGAGCTGCGTTTGTAAGGTGATGGAACGCATGGTTAACGCTCGGTTGGTCTGGCTCCTCGAATCTCGCCGCCTCCTGACTAATATCCAATGCGGTTTTCGTCGACACTGCTCTGCTGCTGATCACCTCGTTACATTGTCGACCTTCATTATGAACAACTTTCTAAAGAAGCGTCAAACAGTAGCAGTGTTCTTCGACTTGGAGAAGGCATACAATACCTGTTGGAGAGCGGGCATTCTCCGCACATTGCACACATGGGGCCTTCGGGGGCCGCCTTCCTCTTTTCATTCAAGCATTTTTGGTGGATCGCAAGTTCCGGGTATGGGTGGGCTCTGTTTTGTCAGATACCTTTTGCCAGGAGAATGGGGTACCACAGGGCTCCGTCTTGAGTGTGGCGCTCTTTGCCATTGCAATCAATCCGATCGCAGATTGCCTTTCAGCCGACGTCTCCGGATCTCTTTTTGTTGACGATTTCGCAATTTATTGCAGCGCCCAGCGGACGTGTCTCTTGGAGCGTTCTCTTCAACGCTGTCTTGACCGTCTATATTCCTGGAGCATCGCAAACGGTTTCCGATTCTCTACTGAGAAAACGGTGTGTATAAACTTCTGGAGATACAAGGAATTTCTTCCACCTTCTCTACATCTCGGCCCTGTTGCTCTCCCTTTCGTGGAGACTACGAAATTCTTGGGACTCATGTTGGATCGTAAACTTTGCTGGTCCACACACGTGTCCTACCTGGCTGCCCGTTGTGCCCGATCCCTTAACGTTCTTCATGTCCTCAGTGGCACGTCATGGGGAGCAGATCGTACCGTCCTGCTTCACCTTTACCAGGCCATTGTTCAGTCGAAGCTCGACTACGGAAGCCTTTTGTACTCTTCTGCACCGCCGTCGATTCTCCGCCGTCTCAACTCTATCCACCATCGGGGTTTACGTCTTGCGACCGGTGCATTTTATACTAGCCCTGTTGAGAGTCTGTATGCCGAGGCTGCTGTATTACCCTTGACCACTCGGCGTGACATACTCTTGTGTCGGTACGCATGCCGCCTGCGGTCGATGTCCAACCATCCATCTTACCGATTATTTTTTGACGACTCACTCGATCGCCAATATCAGTTGTCTGCGATTGCCTTGCTTCCACCTGGAGTTCGGTTTTGCCGCCTGCTACAGCGGCTCGATTTTACCCTTCCTTCCACCCTTCGGTTGAGCGAAAGCCCATTGCCACCGTGGCATCAGGCCCAGGTTCACACTCACCTTGAACTTAGTTCGCTCGCCAAGGAGAGCACTCCGGATTTGGTATACCGCTCGAGGCTTGTCGAACTCCGTTCGCAGTTCGAAAATGCCATATTTATTTACACTGGTGGTTCCAAGAGCACTGCCGGTGTCGGATGTGCCTTTGTCGTCGGGGACAACCGGTTCCAATACAAGCTCCCTGACCGGTGTTTGAGTTTCACGGCTGAGCTTTTTGCCCTCCACCTGGCCGTTCTGTACACCTGCTGCCACCGCGAATTTTTCTATGCCATATGTTCGGACTCGCTTAGTGCCCTGCAGAGTCTTAAGGACCCTTTCTCGAACCATCCTCTCGTGTATCGGATCCAACGCTCCCTCCAGTTGCTAGCAGATGACCGCTGTCACGTTTCTTTCCTGTGGGTCCCTGGCCACGTGGGAGTGCCCGGGAATGAGACCGCCGACATAGCAGCCAAGGCCGCAGCTATTTTGCCTCGCATGGCTACCTTCTGCGTCCCACCGGACGATGTTCAACGGGCTCTTCGCCGGAGTATCGTGTCGCAATGGCACAGTGCATGGTTTTCAATGTACAACAATAAATTGCGAACTGTAAAACCGATCCCGACCGCTTGGGGGACCTCATCACGCCCCTCTCGGCGAGAGGCTGTCATCCTGGCCTGGTTGGGGATCGGTCACTCACGTTTCAGCCACCGTCACTTGCTATCCGCCGAACCTGCACCGCTATGCTCCTGCGGTGAACTGCTGACAGTGCGACATGTTTTACTGACTTGTGTTAATTTTAATCATCTCCGTGTAGCCCTTCACTTTCCGTCTACTCTGGAGGAAATTTTAGCTGATGATACACGAGCAGCTGCTCGAGTTTTGCGTTTTATCAAATTGGCCAACTTATCGAAGGATATTTAACCCTTTTAATTGTCTTTTATCTTTCGTTTTTAGCCTCTTCTTGATTTTCTCTCAGTCACCAACTTTTTTGAGATCTAGTGAATCTAAGTTCTTGTCTGGGCGCTAATGACCATAGAAGTTGTGCGTCCTAAAACCACAAAAAAAAAAAAAGACCATTTTTAAATATTTTAATTTTTTTTATATGTGATTGCCCTATATTTGACAAGTTCAAAACAGTTTTTTAAAGTAATTTATCTTGCACCTTTACTGAATGGCAGCCATTTCTATTTATCGGCGCACGCCGATTTTTCAGTCTGGAGACATTAGCGAAAATTTGAATACCTCAGCACTGGGTTAAGTTACAACATTGCAATTGACATGATTATTTTTTAGAAAAGTGTTCTCTACAACATTGTTCAGTACACAAAGTACCCTAAATTAAAAAATAACCAGTCAAAATGACCTCCAAAGTTTAGTATCCAAATTTTTAAAAATCTACTTTTTAGGCCCAAAAATAACAAACAAGGAGTGACTTATGAGTGTCTATTTTTTTCCTTTAGTTAGATATCATACACTACTAGCCTCATACAGAGCAAGAACACTTACAAATGTTTCCTTAATTTTTTATGAATTTTTGAAATGTGAAATTTTTCATTTCAGAGTGTGAACAAAGATATGAATTTTTGAAAATTAGGGAATAAGTCATATGACACTACAACAGTTATTATGACTGTTGCCTATTTAAATGGTTTATTGTTTCATTGTAATAAAATTTAATTGTGACATAGTGTTAACTAAATATATCACAAAATATTCATTTAGTTTATTTATTTTTAATAATACAATATTAAAAACAGGCGTTTTCGGTTGTGTTGTATGGTAATAAAACTGCCCATTCATGTTTAGGTTTATTGTCAATAAAGAATTACTTTATTGCTGGGAGTGGCATTGTAGAAGTACATTGCTGCTGGATGTGGCATTGTAGTAGTAAGTCTGTTCTGAAACCTCTGTTAGAGTGGATGTACATACTTAGTGTGTAGAATGTGTTTTGTGCTTTGTTTTGTGTGTAATTTGTAATTAATTTTGAGAGATTAACTGGAATACAATAACATGGATGAACAGTGCTCTGTTGGACAGATAACAAGTGAAGTGTGTCACAAAACAGTTTATGGTTCAGTTTTAAAAAACTTTAAAAATGCTCTCTCTTTAACGTTGAATGACATAGTAGCATGTGTGTATGATGGACGGTGGTGGCTTGCCAAGGTTGAAACAATAAGTTTGGAAAAGAATGACGTTTCTGTGAATTTTTAGCACCCTGCTGGCCCAAGAACATCATTCAAGAAATCTAATTACTCTTACGGGAATTAGTTACACTAAGAGTTTGAGTACTATGGGCAGGGCGAAGCTGGGAATTTGTATCTGACGGGAGGCGTGCATGGGTAGTCCTTGCAGGTGCGGTGATCACTGTGTCCCCAGTGGTGTAGGGGTCAGCGCAACTGCCTAGAAAGCAGGAGACCCGGGTTCGAATCCCGGCTGGGTACACATTTTCAGCTTTGCCCAATCGCAGTTGATGTCATATATTCTATGAATATTAAAATCTAATAGTGACAAAGTTTGGATACCAATGAAAAATGTTTTAAGGAAACTTTCAGTGCTAGAACGTACCACAGCAACTGGGAGGTCCTATTCTACATCACAAAAGCTGTCAGAAGAAATAAGTGTTCTTAACATTCACCACCAGGTTCAGGAATAGTCGCATCTCGAAAGATGTTAATTAAGAATGTTTATTTTAAATACCGTATGTCAAAATAACATACATGTTAATTTCAGTGATGTTTCCACTTTTTGTATCTAATTCAGTACCTTGCTTCAATAATAATTGATTATATTTCACCAATATCACACATGTATAGGTAACAGCTGTAAGATCAGTTGTATAGTAATGTGAATTATTTCCTCATTTTCAAAAATTCATATCTTTGTTCACATTCAGTTATCAATGTTGAAATTTTTACAGCATGTTGCTATCATATAGGTGTACAAACTGTGCAAAAATCATGTTTTTATATTCAGTCCCATCTGAGATAACTAGCCTCAAACTTTACAAAAAATGAAAATTTTCAAATTTCAAAAATTCATCAAAAATACAGGAAACATTTGTAAGTGTTCTTGCTCTGTATGAGGCTATTAGTGTATGATATATAACTACTGGAAAAAAACAGACTCTCATAAGACACTCATTGTTTGTTATTTTTGGGCCTAAAAAGTGGATTTAAAAAAATTTGGATACCAAACTTTGGCGGTCATTTTGACAGGTTATTTTTTAAATTAGGGTATTTTGCATAATGAAAAATGTTGTAGAGGACACTTTTCTAAAAACGATCATGTCAATTGCAATGTTGTAACTTACCCAGTGCTGAGATATTCAAATTTTCGCTAATGTCTCCAGACTGAAAAATCTGCGCGCGTCGACAAATAAAAATGGCCGCCATTCAGTAAAGGTGCAAGATAAATTACTTTAAAAAACTGTTTTGAACTTCTCAAATATAGGGCAATCACACATAAAAAAGTAAAATATTTAAAAATGGTCAAGCAACCAACTTAATTTTTATTGTACCACTTCATTTGGATTGACTAGTACTTACTAGTTTCTAACAATGTTCGATATGTTCCACTAAATATTTTGACACTTGGAATCTAATGATTAGGATACCAATGGTGATATTCGCAACAGCAGCTTTCGCATTACTATCATAGAAGCCCAAAATCTACACCATTTCTGCATACTCCTGCGATAAAAACTTGTAAGGCATCTGAAAGTGTAGTGTACACAGGCAACAATAACAGTAAACGTTGACTGCAGTATCAACAACTTGGTTGTTATACAAACATACCACTCACTTCTCTTGTGTACCTAAGACTGAATGTGTCCTGTGAACACAAGTGTAGTGCTCCATACACCGCGGCATATTTTGGAGCTTTGTTGTAGCTCCTTAATTATGGATTTGATCCCATTACTGTATTTACATTTTTTGTTCCAAATAACATAAGGAATAACCTCCAGCAACTGGGGGGAAACCTTGACACTCATCCTGTATGTTAGCTGCCGGCTATGATGTCGCTTGTGCTTGCAGCATCACCAATATGGGCATGTGTTGGCTTGGTGTCCAGTGTGCCTATTTAAACATTACAATCACTGGATCCCATGACATGTTCTTTCAGCACTCAGTTTATGTAGTCTTTCTCGAATAATGGATAGAATGGCCATGAAATAATCAACACAATGTCTGGTGAAATTGTGATATATAAGAACTTCAACACTGATCAGGAAAAGAAGCTTCCTTTCCTTCTTTCCATTATGTGATTCTGTACTGGACAAGATAAGCCAACTGATGAAAAGACAGAAGATCAAATCAGTCCTCAGGCCTCAAAAAAAAAAAAAAAAAAAATTTACCAAGAACATCCTCAATAGCAATGACATCTTGCAGCTCAGCATGGCATGGGATCCAACAGTCACAATATTGAATCAGGTACATTGGACACCAAGCCAAGACATGCCCATATGTGCTGATGCCACGAGCAACACTAACATTACAGCTCACAGTTGTGCATACCAGGAGGCAGCTAGCAGTTTAATCACTTGACAATGGCCAAGGAGTGCTTGGTCGAAAGTTCATGGAGTTTTAAACACTTCACATGGTCTGAGACCCTAGAACATTTTATTTGAATTAAAATATGTGGAGATGAAATAAAAAAGTTATGGTTTGCTGATGTCATTGTTCTGTTGGAGACAGCAAAGTTCCTAGAAGAGCAATTGGATGGAAGGGACAGTGTCCTGAAAGGATGCTGTAATATGAACATTAACATGGAAAGAAAAGCATTACTAAAGAAGAGGAAGTGTTGGTAGACTTTTCTGAAGGCATTTGTCTGGAGTATAGCCTTGTATGTGTGTTAAAAGTGGATGTTACAGAGTTCATGCAAGAAGAGGATAGAAGTTTTTGAAATTTGGTGCTACAGAAGAATGCTGAATTAGGTGGATACATTGTGTAACTAATGAGGAGAAACTGAGAACAATTGGGGAAAAAAGAAATTTCTGTTAAATCTTGATTAAAAGAAGAAATCAATTGGAAGTTCACATTTTGAGACATCAAGGAAACACCAACCCCCTCAGGGGACTCACCGCTCTGTGGTGAGTACGTGCGTGGCGAGCACGGGGCCCCAGCCTTTGTAGCACTCTTTCCTTTCCGTGCTACATGACGCTTCTTCTACTGTCCTTTTCCCCTCTCTTGGGGACCGAGTCTGTGCATCCTTCGGGGAACCGAAGTTCTGACCCTTTTGGCTTTACAGTCTTCTTTCACCTCTTTCTTTGCCTCCGCGTCTGCGTTTGAGGCTTCTCCTCCTACTATTTCTCTCTTCCTCCTCCCTGTACGCACTTGAAGGCCACCCATATGGGTGACTGGGTAATGTGTAAGTCCCAGCCCCGAGCTGGAATGTAGGGTGCGTGCGTACCCCCTGGTTAAGGCCAGGCCAGGGGAGGGGCGATTGCCTGCGCTGATACCTTCCCGATTCGCCGATTGGTCCCTCCGTCTGTAGATCGGGAGGTGTGACCTGGGGTGTAAACAATCACCCAAGGCGGGTGTGCTTCCATTGGGGGCCCCCAGCAGGAAGGAGCGTGCCATCGGAGACACTGGCAATCGTGGGGGATACAACCACGATGGTTCTAAAAAAAAGAAAATGTAAAGAGTCTTTAGAAATTGATGTACTAGACAATAGTGTGTCTGAACAGAAAAATTTACAGACATCAAAGTTCCTTGTGGTGACCCGTACTGAGGAAGGACAATCCTTTTCGTCGGTGAACCCATTTATTATTCAAAAAGGGGTTGATGCCATTGCCGGCCCAGTTAAGACCTGCAACCGCCTACGTAATGGAACACTACTGTTAGAAACAGAAAGTGGCTCCCAGGCACAGCGGCTGCTTAAGGCTACTCTGCTCCACAGCTACCCGGTTCGTGTTGAGCTCCATCCGACCCTCAATTATTCCCGAGGGGTAGTCTTCTCGGCCAGTTTGGACGGTCTGACTGAGGATGAACTGAAAGAATATCTGGCAGCTCAAGGCGTCGTCGCAGTACACAGGGTGACAAAAAAAGAGAACAATGTTGTAGTGCCCACTCGCACAGTGTTTCTGACCTTCGACCGAGTGGCTCTGCCGCCGAAGATCAAGGCAGGGTATGAGGTCATCACAGTACGACCTTATATCCCTAACCCTACTCGGTGTTATCAGTGCCATCGATTTAACCACACAAGCCAGTCTTGCAAGAACCCAGTCATATGTGTCACCTGTGGTAAAGAGGCCCATGAGGGGATTTGTCCACCACCGTCCCCTCATTGCATCAATTGTAACGGGAATCATGCTGCTTCCTCCCGGGAATGTCCCGTGTTTGCCGATGAACGAGCCATCCAGGAAATCCGTGTAAAGGAAAAGGTTCCCATACCAGTTGCACGTAAGATGTACGCCAGTCGTAAGCCCAAGACCCCGCCGCGTGGTAACTACAGTACTGTAGTTGCAACGCCTCCAACAACACGGGATATGGCCACACAGACTTGTGACCTACAGTTTACGACAGTAGTTGTCAAACAGTCTACATCGACAACGGCGTCACGTTCAACGAAAAGTGTGAGTACCTCTTCCAAGTCTTCATCTTCATCTTCAGCTGTGAAACCACAGATAGAGACGCGAAAGTCTAAGAAAGAGCATTCGCGCGAGGATTTCCTCCGCACCCCTACCAAAACATCTGAGCCAACCAAAGAGCTTCACCAGGGCTCCAAGAAATCAAATAGGGGGAAAACTCTCCCCCCTCCTACCTCACAATGTGACGATGGCATCCCCTGGAAGCCTATAGTCTCTCCAGGTGCATCAGCCAAAGATGGGGCTGCCGACCACACTCACGCAGCTGCTGTGGTAACCTCTGAGAATATGGAGCAAGACCCTCCTGTCTCAGACACCACCAGTTGCGAACATTCGCACTGTGGCCCGCCGCCTTCGTCGGGCTGATGTCCACCTTCATCTCATTTTATCCCATTATGGATATTCTTCAATGGAACATTCGTGGTATCCGGTCGAATTGGACAGAACTGCAGCTTTTAACGCGAACATATCATCCAATCATCTTCTCTCTACAGGAGACAAAATTGCTCCCTGGTACTCGAATTACTTTCCCACGCTACACTACCGTTCGCTTTGACCTTCCTCCAGTGGCAGGAATTCCAGCCCACGGGGGCGTAATGTTGCTTATTCGGGATGACGTACACAGTACACCGGTCCCTTTGTGTACTCCAATACAAGCTGTTGCTGTCCGGATATACCTTCCTGGATTTGTCTTCACACTGTGCAATATTTACGCTCCTTCCTCTTTTCCCGTCACTAGATCAGATCTCCTAGATCTTATTGACCAGCTTCCGCGTCCGTTTTTGTTGGTGGGAGATTTCAATGCCCACCACCCCCTTTGGGGCTCCCCACGACCATGTCCACGGGGCTCCCTCCTGGCAGATATACTGAACCACCTTCAGCTCATCTGCCTTAACACTGGTGAACCAACTTATCTTTCAGACACCACAAATACTTTCAGCCATATAGATCTAGCTATCTGCACTGCTCAGCTGGCACGGCGTCTTGAATGGTCTGCTCTCTCAGACACACATTCGAGCGATCATTTTCCGTGTGTAATTCACCTAATGATGCCTGACACCCTTGAGCATCCACACCGCTGGCAGTTAACGAAAGCGGACTGGGAGCTCTACACGTCACTGGCGGATTTTGGTACTTACCATTATCCTAGTATAGACGACCAAGTGGAACACATTACCACAGTTATTCTGACTGCCGCGGAATGTTCCATCCCCTGCAAGACTTCCCACGCACATCGTCCCCTTGTCCCGTGGTGGACCGCGGAATGCCGTGACGCTCTGCGAGCACAGCGACGTGCCCTTAGAATCTTCAAACAACGGCCCACGCTCGACAACTGCATCCGATACAAACGGCTGCGGGCCTATTGTCGTCGCCTCTTTCGCGACTGTAAACGCGCCAGTTGGCGCTCATTCATGAGCTCTTTTAATAGGTCTACCCTTTCCTCCATCATTTGGGGTAACCTTCGAAAAATTTCGGGCACTATGGCTCATTCCCCAATTCCCGGTCTGTGTGTCGCAACTGACACCGTCGTCGATCCTCCACAAATAGCCAACGCACTGGGTCGACATTTTGCAGAGGTCTCTAGCTCTTCACATTACACTGACGCTTTCCTAGCTAGGAAACGGACGGTGGAGGCGACTCCATTGCCCTTTACCTCTCAGAACCGTGAATGCTACAATACCGAGTTTACTGTACGAGAGCTTCACCACGCACTCTCGTCTTCGCGGTCCTCCGCTCCAGGACCAGATGGCATTCACGTGGCGATGCTGCAACACCTTTCACCAACGAGCTTGCACTTCCTACTGGCCACCTACAACCACATATGGATAGAAGGCACCTTTCCGCGACGCTGGCGTGAAGCCATAGTCATTCCCATACCAAAGCCTGGGAAGGACAAATGTCTCCCTTCCAGCTACCGCCCCATTTCCCTCACCAGTACCATATGCAAGGTGATGGAACGCATGATTCACGGGCGCCTGGTATGGTGGCTTGAAACGCGACATCTCCTGTCTAATGTCCAATGTGGGTTTCGCAAGCACCGTTCTGCGGTGGATCATCTTGTTGCCCTATCTACCTCAGTAATGAATAACTTTTTACGGAAGCGCCAGACAGTAGCGGTGTTCTTTGATCTGGAAAAGGCATACGACACCTGCTGGAGGATGGGCATCCTCCGCACTCTGCATACATGGGGTTTTCGGGGTCGCCTGCCAATTTTTATCCGCGAATTTTTAACAGACCGTGTTTTTAAAGTGCGTGTTGGTTCGGTTTTATCGAGCACTTTTAATCAGGAGAACGGAGTCCCCCAGGGCTCGGTCCTGAGCGTTGTTTTATTTGCAGTGGCAATCAATTCTATAGCCGATCACCTTCCACTGGGAGTGTCGGCGTCCCTATTTGTTGACGACTTCGCGATCTACAGCAGCTCTGAGCAAACGGGTCTCCTGGAGCGGCGCCTCCAGCGGTGCCTAGACAATCTCCACGCGTGGAGTATGGACACTGGCTTTCGATTCTCAGCCGACAAGACAGTCTGCATGAACTTCTGGCGGCGGAAGGAGTTCGTTGCCCCGTCCCTTCATCTGGGCCCCATAGTACTTCCATTTGTGGATACCACGACGTTCTCGACAGGAAGTTAAGTTGGTCTCCCCACATATCCCGTTTGGCAGCTCGCTGTACCCGCTCTCTCAATGTGCTGCGGGTGTTAAGTGGCACCTCGTGGGGAGCTGACAGGTCTACTCTCCTCCATCTGTATCGCACCATAGTTCGGTCCAAACTGGACTATGGTAGCATCGTTTATTCTTCGGCTCGACCGTCCATACTGCGCCGCCTTAATACAATCCACCACCACGGTCTCCGTCTGGCGACAGGAGCGTTTTATACTAGCCCCGTTGAGAGCCTCTATGCCGAGGCCGCCGAACTACCCCTTTCTTACCGTCGGGAACTCCTGCTTAGCCGTTACGCTAGTCGTTTGTCGTCCATGCGAGGACACCCGACGTACGCAGTTTTTTTTAACGACTCCCTTGACAGTCTCTTCACTCTGCGCCCGTCTGCTCTGCTACCACCGGGAGTACGCTTGCGTTCGCTACTCGGCCAGCTTGGCGTTACAATGCCTGCTATCTTCTCGACTGGAGAGAGCACCTCTCCACCGTGGCGAAGCCCCGAAGTCCGTGTTAACTTTGATCTTCATTCTCTTCCAAAGGACTCCACACCTCGTTTCGTCTACCAGAGAGAATTTCACGCACTCCGGTTTAAATTTGATGACAATTTGTTCATTTACACTGATGGCTCAAAGACAGACCAGGGTGTTGGGTGTGCTTTTGTACTTGGCAACGTCTCTTTTAAATATCGTCTTCCTGAGTGGAGTGCCATTTTTACAGCTGAGCTGTATGCATTATACCAAGCCACACAATACGTCCGGCGACACTCGCTCAGTAAGACTGTCATTTGCTCGGACTCTATGAGTGCTTTGTTGAGCCTTCGCATCCTATATCCGGCCCATCCCCTGGTACAAAGCATCCGCAATTGCCTTACTTCTCTTTCAACGAGCGGAACTACGGTGACGTTTCTGTGGGTCCCTGGCCATGTGGGAGTGTTGGGGAATGAGGCTGCGGATATGGCTGCCAAGGAAGCAGTTCTCCTTCCTCGGCTATCTACCTTTTCCACCAGCTCTGATGACCTTCGCGCTGGTATCTCCCAGCGTATTATCTCCCGTTGGTATCTACATTGGTCATCCCTGTCAGGGAACAAATTGCGAGCCATTAAACCTGTGCCTGATATCTGGTCAACGTCATCTCGACCCTCCCGCCGAGAGGAGATTGTTCTAGCCCGGCTTCGTATTGGCCACTGCCGTTTTAGCCACCAGCATTTATTACGTGGTGGTCCTGCTCCCTTATGTGAGCACTGTGATGCACCTTTTACTGTGAACCATCTTTTAGTGCAATGTCCATTTTTTAACCGTCTCCGTCATGATCTGTGTTTCCCATTTGAATTGTCTGACATTTTAGCTGATGACCCGCAATCGGTTAACAGAGTTTTACTTTTTATACATCGTGCAAATATGGCGAAAGCCATTTAATTTCTAACCCCGGTTCTTTTTTACTTTGGGCAGTGTTGGGCGCTAATGACCACAGCAGTTGTGCGCCCTAAAACCACAAAAAAAAAAAAAAAAAAAAAGGAAACACCAATTTACTATTGGAGGGTATTATGGGGGCTAAAACTTGCAAAGGCAAACCAAGAAACAAATACAGTGAGCAAGTTCAAAAAGATGTGATTAACTGTTTTTATTCTGAAATGAAGGGGCTTCCATAGGATAGAGTATAGTGGAAAGCTACGTCAAACCAGACTTCAGACCACAACAAGATTCTAAATTGACTTGTTGGCCAGATACATTAGTGTTTTTGTTTTGTTTTGCTGCCACATGTGGACACACTGTGTACTAAATTTCCCCTTATGTGTACTAATAAAGCCACCTACAAATGTAACCATGTAGTTTTCCTATCATACTATACGTCCACTTCTTTTATTATTTGCTGTTCTTCTCAGGTGAAAGTTTTCATTTTCTTGTACAATCTGTAGCTGGTTGATACTTACTTGTGTTCAAGGTCTGTTCAGAAAATTCTAGAACTTTGGCCACAAAATGTTTTCTATACTTAAGTTTTATTTATTGTGAATGCTCACCTTCGAAATAGTTTTCTTCGTACACTGCTTCCACTTCTGAAATGTTTCGGTAAGTCTCTTGCTGGATCGAACAAAACACTGTGTGTAAATTTTCTTTTATCTCATTTATCATTGTATGTCTTCATCCTTTCACCTTGGCTTTAACATGTTGCATTCCAAGATGGTTTGTCAGGATTTCATGACATGCTCTAACTAAAATGTTACATTCTTCAGCAATCTCTTGGATAGTCAGTCTTTGATTGTCATGAACAATTTAGTTGATGTTGGTGGCACTAGCATTGCCAGTGGATGTTAAAGGGTGTCGTAAATGAAGGTAATTTTTAAATTGTGTGAAACATTTGTAATGAAACATTTGTAACATGCAGTACAGCTTAAGTACTCATCTTCATAGGCTTCCTGCATAATTTGGTTGTCTCTGTTAAGATTTTTTTGAGTTTTGCACAAAATTTAATGCACACATGTTGCTCCTTTTACTCTGCCAGCTGGATATTTGAAAACTGTGTGACACAACATTCTACTCAATACAACACTGAACACTAACTAACATACATACAATAATGAAACTTCCAGCAGTTACTCATTCACCACAGGTGTGTGCAGGGATGCCAACTGAATTTTACTCCAACACTCAATTGGTATGAAATTACGAATGTTCCATAACATTTTGAACAGATATTGTAATACTTACTGGTATAAAGGTAACATGTGGAAAATCGAATGAACCAGAAGTGATATGTGGAATTTGGATCATAGGTTTTCTGTTTGTTCCTAATCTTTATATATGATCTCCGAGATAAGATAAAGCAGTTTATAGGTGATGTCCTTTACTATCTAGTAACTGCATACACATGGTGTCTTGTCTGTACTGATACAAACTATAACTTGTTACATACAACCTTTTGCACACAGCCGTTTTTAAATGCCACTCTGCAGCTTGACGGTTGTCTTTGTGGTATCCTAATTATATTGTTTAATTCGAAACAGGGCTTAACAACATTTTGTACTAGCTGTAATACTGAGTATTACCTGTGTGTTTATGTAGTCTAGTCCCCCCCCCTCCACCGTATCTACCTCCGCCTTCTCCTCTGTGAATCTGTCACCCCCCCACCCCCAATTTCTATCAATCTTCTCATATCCTCTACATCTCTTGATCATCTCCTCCCTTCCCTTTCTCTGTTTCCTCCTACTCTTCCACCTCTCTGTCCATTTCCTCCTTCACTCCTCCTCCTCCTCCTCCTCCTCACACACTTATTCCCATATAGACCTCGCAATATGCACTCCTCAGCTTGCCGGTCGGTTTGAGTGGTATGCACTTTCTGACACGTACTCGAGTGACCATTTCCCTTGTATCATCCACTTCCTACATCATTCCCCATCTCCACGTCCCACCAGTTGGAACATTTCTAAAGCCGACTGGGGGCTTTATTCTTCCATGGCTGTTTTTCACAATCAGAATTTTCCCAACTGTGACAGTCAGGTCGAATACCTCACAGAGGTTATTCTCACTGCTGCTGAACGTTCCATACCTCGTACATCCTCTTCTCCACGTCGTGTCCAGGTCCCTTGGTGGACTGCAGCCTGCCGCGACGCGCTTCGAGCCCGACGCCGTGCCTTACGCACCTTCCGCCGCCACCCAACTTTGGAGAATTGCATCAATTACAAACGTATGAGAGCGCAGTGCCGTCGTATCATAAACGACAGCAAGAAAGCTTGCTGGACAGCTTTTACTAGTTCTTTTAACCGTTTTACTCCCTCCACGGTTGTCTGGGGTGGCCTACGCCGTTTGTCCGGCATCAAGGTCCACTCTCCGATTCCTGGCCTGACCGTGGAGAACGCGGTCCTCGTGGACCCAGCTGATGTTTCAAACGCATTGGGTCGTTTCTTTGCGGAGGTTTCGAGCTCTGCCCATTACCACCCTGCCTTTCTCCCTCGCAAACAGGTAGAGGAGGCACGGCCGCCTTCTTTCCGCTCTTTTAATCGTGAAAATTATAACGTCGCCTTCACCATGCAGGAGCTAGATCGTGCTCTCGCCCTGTCCCGGTCTTCTGCTCCCGGGCCCGATTCCATTCATATTGAGATGCTGAAGAACCTCTCTCCTGCGGGCAAGTGCTTTCTTCTTAGTACCTACAATCGCATATGGACTGAAGGTCATGTTCCCACAAGTTGGCGTGAAGCCATTGTTGTCCCCATCCCCAAACCAGGGAAGGACAAACACCTTCCTTCCAGTTATCGTCCCATTTCTCTGACGAGCTGCGTCTGTAAGGTGATGGAACGCATGGTTAACGCTCGGTTGGTCTGGCTCCTCGAATCTCGCCGCCTCCTGACTAATATCCAATGCGGTTTTCGTCGACACCGCTCTGCTGCTGACCACCTAGTTACGTTGTCGACCTTCATTATGAACAACTTTCTAAAGAAGCGTCAAACAGTAGCCGTGTTCTTCGACTTGGAGAAGGCATACGATACCTGTTGGAGAGCGGGCATTCTCCGCACATTGCACACATGGGGCCTTCGGGGCCGCCTTCCTCTTTTCATTCAAGCGTTTTTGGCGGATCGCAAGTTCCGGGTACGGGTGGGCTCTGTTTTGTCAGATACCTTTTGCCAGGAGAATGGGGTACCACAGGGCACCGTCTTGAGTGTGGCGCTCTTTGCCATTGCAATCAATCCGATCGTGGACTGCCTTCCAGCCGACGTCTCCGGATCTCTTTTTGTTGACGATTTCGCAATTTATTGTAGCGCCCAGCGGAGGTGTCTCTTGGAGCGTTCTCTCCAACGCTGTCTTGACCGTCTATATTCCTGGAGCATCGCAAACGGCTTCCGATTCTCCACTGAGAAAACTGTGTGTATCAATTTTTGGAGATACAAGGAATTTCTTCCACCTTCTCTACGTCTCGGCCCTGTTGCTCTCCCTTTCGTGGAGACTACGAAATTCTTGGGACTCATGTTGGATCGGAAACTTTGCTGGTCTACACACGTGTCCTACCTGGCTGCCCGTTGTGCCCGATCCCTTAACGTTCTTCGTGTCCTCAGTGGCACGTCATGGGGAGCGGATCGTACCGTCCTGCTTCACCTTTACCAGGCCATTGTTCAGTCGAAGCTCGACTATGGAAGCCTTGTGTACTCTTCAGCACGGCCGTCGATTCTCCGCCGTCTCAACTCTATCCACCATCGTGGATTACGTCTGGCGACCGGTGCATTTTATACCAGCCCTGTTGAAAGTCTGTATGCCGAGGCTGCTGTATTACCCTTGACCACTCGACGTGACATACTCTTGTGTCGGTATGCATGCCGCCTACGGTCGATGCCCAACCATCCCTCTTACAGATTATTTTTTGACGACTCACTCGATCGCCAATATCAGTTGTCTGCGATTGCCTTGCTTCCACCGGGAGTTCGGTTTCGCCGCCTGCTACAACGGCTCGATTTTACCCTTCCTTCCACCCTTCGGTTGAGCGAAAGCCCATTGCCACCGTGGCATCAGGCCCAGGTTCACACACACCTCGAACTTAGTTCGCTCCCCAAGGACAGCACTCCGGATTTGGTATTCCGCTCGAGGCTTGTCGAACTCCGTTCGCGGTTCGATAATGCCGTATTTATTTACACTGATGGTTCCAAGAGCACTGCCGGTGTCGGATCTGCCTTCGTCGTCGGGGACAACCGGTTCCAATACAAGCTCCCTGACCGGTGCTCGACCTTCACGGCTGAGCTTTTCGCCCTCCACCAGGCCGTTTTGTATACCTGCCGCCACCGCCAACCTTTCTATGCCATATGTTCTGACTCCCTTAGTGCCCTGCAGAGTCTTAAGGACCCTTTCTCGAACCATCCTCTCGTGTATCGGATCCAACGCTCCCTCCAGTTGCTGGCGGATGACAGCTGTCACGTTTCTTTCCTGTGGGTCCCTGGCCATGTGGGTGTGCCCGGGAATGAGGCCGCCGACACAGCAGCCAAGGCAGCAGCTCTTTTGCCTCGCATGGCTACCTTTTGCGTCCCATCGGACGATGTTCAACGGGCTCTTCGCCGGAGTATCGTGTCGCAATGGCACAGTGTGTGGCTTTCACTGTACAACAATAAATTGCGAACTGTCAAACCGATCCCGACCGCTTGGAGGACATCCTCACGCCCCTCTCGGCGGGAGGAGGTCATCCTGGCTCGGTTGCGGATCGGTCATTGCCGTTTCAGCCACCGTCACTTGCTATCCGCCGAACCTGCACCGCTATGCTCCTGCGGTGAACTGCTGACAGTGCGACATGTTTTACTGACTTGTGTTAATTTTAATCATCTCCGTGTAGCCCTTCACTTTCCGTCTACTCTGGAGGAAATTTTAGCTGATGACACACGAGCAGCTGCTCGGGTTTTGCGTTTTATGAACTTGGCCAACCTATCCAAGGATATTTAACCCTTTTAATTGTCTTTTATCTTTCGTTTTTAGCCTCTTGTTGATGTTCTGACAGTCACCATTTTTTTGAGATCATAGCGAATCAATGTTCTTGGCTGGGCGCTAATGACCATAGAAGTTGTGCGCCCTAAAACCACAAAAAAAAAAAAAAAAAAAAAAAAAAAAACTCCTCCTCCTCCTCCTCCTCTATCTACTGTCACCTTCTTCTACTGTTTCTTCTCCCTTCCCCCCCCCCTTCCTCCTCTTCCACTCTATCAATTCGCTGTTTATATACATTTCCTCTTGCCCTGCTTCTGTTATAAACAATGGTATATGTAATTCACAATAACATTTCCTGCATCATGTATTAAGTACAATCTCTTCACTCACTCTGTTCACCTGCCCTTCTCACTTGTCCATCGTTTCCTCCCCCTGTGTTCTGTCCCCTTACTCTCCTCTCTCTCCTTACATCTCCTCTCCTCTCCCACTCCATCTTCTCATCAACCTCTTTCAGTCTGTCACCTCCCCAAGTCTACGAAAAATTACATATATCTGCCAAGATTGTGAATACTTCCTGAATGTTCCAGACTATTCATGAACTTTCCAGAATTTCCTGGATCATTGTTGAACAATTCAGAACATTCTAGGGTGTCATGGAATGTTCTATTCTCTCATATGTTCTGGAATGTTCTTGAGTGCTCTTGAATGTTAAATTTTTAGAGGGTGAAACTGCCATGCCCTTATATTTTCAAAAAGTATGGCCTTCAGGTAAAAATAGGAACCTTCTTCATGACTGGGGAAATTGAGGGCTACTACGCCATGTAACTCCCTTGATTAAACTTAGACTCATTTCTAAGTTTTAGTGGGATGCACATTGTACACTTACTTTTATAATATATGTTGATTATAACACAGAAAGGGGGAGAGTGTCATTCATAGGATACATGATTTGGAGTGGCAGTTGTTTTGTAGCAGTGTGATCTATTTACAAAATTTTTAGCACCAGCTTTCTCCTTCGAATGCAGAAATGATTTGTTGACTCCCACCTACACAAGGAGTATATTAGTGATAAAATAAATCAAAGCATGAATGGAAAGGTTCAGGTGTGTCTTTTTCCTGTGCACTATTCTCATGTGGAACAGTAGAGGAACAGTGTGAAAATGGTTTGATGAACCCTTTGCTAGGCACTTGAGAGTGATTTGCATAGTTGACATGTAGATTATATTTTACATTCTACTTGATCTAACCACCTTCATTACTTCCACTTTTGGGCATGTCTCACCTTGTAACGTGACGTACCTGCTCCTTCTTAAACCTGTCACTCTTTCCATTCTCCAGAGATAAAAATACTATTCAGAAAGCTGGAATAGTTTTTCGTTTGTGTGTGTGTTTGGGGAAGGGGAGGGGCATACATTAGTAGTATATTGGAGACTTTCTTCAATTTAATCAGCTTTCTTCTTTGGCTCGTCATTTACATTAACAAAAACTGCACTTTCCCATCTCCTGTATCAGTTTCTCCTACTGACCTAGTAATCAGACTGACTGTTGTGTTGTACATAATTTTACTGATGAAATTTCCTTATAAATCTCCTATTCCTTCATTTGATTTATACTCCATATTTATTTTGATTTTTTGTTAAGTCAAAGGAGGTTTTGTAAACCAGTTTAAAGATTGGAAAATTGCAGTGTGTGTCTGGAATGTAATTTTATGTCTACTTCCTTTGTTTCAGAAACATCACTACTCCTAGATATGGTCTTCTAGTGCAGAAATCACTTGCCAGAAAACATATACTGCAAAAGCCAGGGCATATTCAGCAAAAAGCATTCAGTAACCGAGCAGCCCCTAAAGTGTCACTGCGACTGAGTGTTGGTTTCATAACTGCTCTGGGAATAAGGCATTGGGCAGGCAGTTTGAAAGTTTGTTGCCAAGCCGGCAATGAAGGCACCAGGCTTGTGGGGGTGGACACCCAAATTGCCGAGTCGAGTTTTGATTGGAAGAAGTTCCTGGAGATGCTGTGGCCACACGTTTGGTACCTCTTGGCAGCTGTGGCGGTGTGTGTAACTCCTCATCATACCTAAAGGTTCATTCAGGACAATTTCTCCCTAAATTTCAGCATATATATATACACCATAATTGCAAAATTAATTAATATACTAGATACTTGCCAACGTGTTGTTTGAATTGCTACTGAATTTAAGCATATTTTAGTTAGTTCTAATTTCACATTTGTATTGTACTAAATTGTAAATGAATTAGTAAGTTACAGTGTTTGAAAGCATTTTGTTTCTGATTAATCACCATATAATGTAATTAGTGGAGTGATTAGTGATTAACTGGGCTCAACAGATAATTGAACTTATAAAGAAAAATTATTTTTTTTAGTTGATACCACAGAGACATCTTGATGATAATAAGCAGATTCAAAAGGATGTAGGTTGCTGAACGTATTCTCAGATGAAGAGACTTGCACGTGACAGGGTAGCATGGAGAGCTGCATGAAACCAGTCTGCGGACTGAGGACCACAACAACAACCACAGAGACGTCTTGATGAGTCACAGAAAGGCACACATAACAGATACAAGTTAACTATAAGTTTTGGCTGTTATGTTGTTCATGAGACTCTCTCTCTCTCTCTCTCTCTCTCTCTCTCTCTCTCTCTCTCTCTCTCTCTCTCTCTCTCTCTCTCTCTCTCTCCACACACACATGCAATACATATACATATGCAGGTTGGGCCATTGATAGTGACCGGGCCAAATATCTCACGAAATAAGCAACAAACAAAGAAACTACAAAGAACAAAAACTTTTCTAACTTGAAGGGCGACCCAGATGGCATTGCCGTAGGTCAAACAGATATCAACTGTTTTTAAAAGTAGCTCCCCCAATTTTTTTTATTACATATTCATCTAGTACATAAATAAATATGAATGTTTTATTTGGAACACTTTTGTCACTTTGTGATACATGGCACTGTGATATTCACAAACATATAGCTCACAATTTTAAACAAACAGTGGGTAATAGGTAGATTTTTTAAATTAAAACACAGAACATAGGTACATTTGAACTTTATTTCAATTGTTCCATTGTGATAGATGTACTTTTTGTGAAATTATCATACATTATGAGAATGCATATTGTTACTCCATGATTACCTGTAATTACCTCACGACTTCAATAAATGCTCAAAATGATGTCCTTCAACTTCAATGCATTTGGCAATATGCTTAACGACATTCGTCTCAACAGTGAGTAGTTCGCCTTCAGTAATGGTCTCACATGCATTGACAATGCACTGACTCATTTTTTTAGGCGTTGTTAGATTAGCCGCAACTGCAGCTAAAAAATTTACTTGGGCATCATGATTTGCTGCAGGTCATGATTGACGTTTCACTTGTGGCTGAACTCTTCCTGTCTCTTCAAATAATGTAACTATCTGACAAAAGGTTGGGACACTTGGAAGTTGTCTTCCAGGATAATGATCAACATACATAGCACAGGCCCGTTGGGCATTTTGATCACAATAGTCATACATAAATACCATATTTACTTTTTCTGCAATTGGTAAATGGTCCATTTTAACACGAGTAATGTATCACAAAGCCAATACCGTCCACACTTGCGAAATGTTACACCTTTCAGTGTGCTGAAAGGTGCATATAAGACGATTAACAAGAGCAAAACTAGGGTAATGGAATGCAGTCTAAGAAAATCAGGTGATGCTGAAGGAATTAGATTAGGTAACAAAACAATAATATTGATTTAAGCCTAAGGAAGTCCTTTCTGAAGGCATTTGTGTGGAGTGTTGCCTTGTATTGGAGTGAAACATGGACGATAAGCAGTGCGGACAGGAAGAGGATAGAGGCCTTTGAAATGTGGTGCTACAGAAGAATGCTGAAGATTAGGTGGGTGGATCGCGTTACTAATGAGGATGTATTGAACAGAATTGGGAGGAAAAGGAATTTTTGGCATGCCTAGACTAAAAGAAGGGATCAATTGATAGGACACATTCTTAGACATCAAGGATTTGTGAATTTAGCGTTGGAGGGAAGTGTGTGGGGTAGAAACTGCAGAGGAAGACCAAGAGATGGATACAGTAAGCAGATTCAAACAGATGTAGGATGCCATTCTTATGTGGAGTTGAAGAGGCTTGCTCAGGATCGGGTATTGTAGAGAGCTGCATCAAACCAGTCTCTGGACTGAAGACAACAACAACAACAACAACAACAACAACAACCACATACTTATTTGTTTGTGACTCTTACAGCGCCATCTATCACAAAGCGAAACAAGTGTTCCAAATAAAACATTCATTACTAGATGAATATGTAATAAAAAAATGGGGCAAATCATAGCGCCATCTGTTTTTCCCCTTCAAGCTATAAAAGTTCTGTTCTATGAAGTTTGTTTGTCTGATGCTTATTTTGTGTGATATTTGGCCCAATCACTTGGATTGCTTCTTCAGAAAAAGAGCAGGGAAGGAGAGGGAAAAGAAAAGGTTGCATGTTTTAAGGGAGTGAATGAGTCATTCCAATCATCCCAGGAGTGGAAGGACTTACCGTAGGGGAAAACAACACGTAAACACACACACACACACACACACACACACACACACACACACACACACAAATGCTCATCCATCAGCATCTGTGGGGGGAGGGGGGGGTGTTGAGTGGCATTGTTTGCTCCTGGAATCTGGGTACAAAAACCAGACAGCGGTTATCAGAATGAAACTTTCACTCTGCAGCGGAGTGTGCGCTGAAATGAAACTTCCTGGCAGATTAAAATTGTGTGCCGGAACCGGGACTCGAACCTGGGACCTTTGCCTTATGCGGGCAAGCGCTCTACCACTGAGCTACCCCGACACGACTTACGATGCCGCCTCACAACTTTACTTCCGCCAGTACCTCGCCTCCTACTTTCCAAACTTCACAGAAGCTCTCCTGCAAACACGCAAGACTAGCACTCCTGGAAGAAAGGATATGGTGGAGACATGGCTTAGCCACAGCCTAAGGAATGTTTCCAGAATGAAACTTTCACTCTGCAGCGGAGTGTGCGCTGATATGAAACTTCCTGGCAGATTAAAATTGTGTGCCGGAACCGGGACTCGAACCTGGGACCTTTGCCTTTCGCGAGCAAGCGCTCTACCACTGAGCTACCCTGACACGACTCACGATGCCGCCTCACAACTTTACAAAGGTCCCAGGTTCGAGTCCCGGTTCCGGCACACAATTTTAATCTGCCAGGAAGTTTCATATCAGCGCACACTCCGCTGCAGAGTGAAAGTTTCATTCTGGAAACATCCCTTAGGCTGTGGCTAAGCCATGTCTCCACCATATCCTTTCTTCCAGGAGTGCTAGTCTTGCGTGTTTGCAGGAGAGCTTCTGTGAAGTTTGGAAAGTAGGAGGCGAGGTACTGGCGGAAGTAAAGTTGTGAGGCGGCATCGTGAGTCGTGTTGGGGTAGCTCAGTGGTAGAGAGCTTGCCCGCGTAAGGCAAAGGTCCCAAGTTCGAGTCCCGGTTCCGGCACACAATTTTAATCTGCCAGGAAGTTTCAGCGGTTATCAGAGTTGAAGGGCATGAAAGGGATGCTGAGGTTGGGAAGGGAGTAAGACAGGATTGCAGCCTTTCTCCAATGCTATTCAATTTGTACATTGGGCAGGCTATAAAGGTAAGTGAGGAGAAATTTGGAAAAGGAATTAAAGTTAAGGGCAAAGAAATAAAAACAATGTGTTTTGCCAATGACAATGCCTAATAGTAATCCTTAGATAACACAGGAGATATTGAACTTAATTGACGAAAGGAGAAAATATAAAAATGCATCAAGTGAAGCATTTGTGGATCTGGAGACAGCTTTTGGCAATGTTGACTGGAATACACTCTTTCAAATTCTGAAGGTAGCAGGGGTAACATATAGGGAACGAAGAGTTATATTCAACTTGTACAATTTCCAGACAGCAATTACTAGAGTCGAAGGGCATGAAAGGGTCGCAATGTTTGGGAATGGATTAAGACAGGTGTTTGGGAATGGATTAAGACAGGGTTGTAACCTTTCCCCAATGTTGTTCAATCTGTACATTGAGCAAGCTGTGAAAGAATGCAAGGAGAAGTTTGGAGTGGGAATTAAAGTCCAGGTAGTGGGAATAAAAACCTTGGAGTTTGTTGATGACATAGTAATTTTCTGTCAGAGACAGCAAAGGACATGGAGAGTAAGTAAATGGAATGGACAGTGTCTTGAAAGGAAGGTACCTTACTGTCAGCCACTGCCTGCGTCTTATTTGTGCATGTCAAAGTAACTTTTGACAGTTCTGATTGTGTCCCGTTCAAGGAAAACATCATACAATAGATTTTATTAACACATCTAGACAATGCATGAATTTCACCTTTACTATTCTAATACTCGCATTACTCCTTGTTTGAAACTAAACACATAAGTTTGTCCAAAACAGTTCCTACCGAAAACAAACTGAATTTTAGTTCAGGCGCAAAAATGCTTTCCACTAAGTACTGTTTTGATAAACTTAACACTGTTCTCTGCATACAGTTCCACAGTAACACACCCTGTAACATCAAGAAGCTTACCATCACCCACAGTAACTTTCACTGGGCTTTGCACTTTACTCATTTCCTGGAACAGTTCTCTCTTATTGCACATACTCTTACTAGCACCTGTATCTATTAACGAATAATCTTTCTGCTTAGTTTCTTGACTTATACACATAAAGGCAATTATGTCCTCAGCCTTTTTGCCTTCCTTAGACTTTAGCAGTCTGCAATCTGACCTTAAATGACCCCTCTTCTTACAATAATTGCAACTTCTTGTTTCTCTGTTCGCTTTGCTTTTACAGTCCTTTTCAAAATGGCCCTCTTTCTCTTTACCACAAACATAAAAGATAAGTTTTTGCTGCCTACTAACACTTTCCAAAGCTACCTCTGGCTGATCCGTCTGATTATTTCTCTCTTCCTCAATTACCAGTCTTGAAGTTAACTCGTTAAGTGTTTGCTTCTCAAAGGCGATGGACTCCCATTCTGAATGAAAACGTTTGACTCTCTCGGGCAATGACATCAACACCGTAGTAATGATCATTTTCTCAGAAAGTGATTTACCCGCTTGTTTCAGTTTCGTGTTGATTTCTTTTAATTTCGACATAACTATAGCCACCGAGTCATCACCAAATTGGAGTGAATTACACTTTTTCTGAAGTAGATGAAGGCTCACTGCGGACTCCTTATCATACACAGTTTTCAGTTTAGACCACATACCAGCTGACGATGTATGTGACAATTGATGAGTGAGCGGCGCTACCTCCATGCGCGTCATGGCAAGTTCCTGTGCCTTTGCATCCTTTTCCAGCCACGTTTTTTCTTCAGCTTCTTTCTCCGGCGGAGGCTTAATCGCTAAGCCTCTATAACAACATTTAAAACACCTCTTCCTCTTAATATCACGTCCATTTGGAATTTGCAAACAGCCCAATTGTCCCCTCTAGATAACTTCAAGCACATACTCATATACTGTTCCATCGCGTTGCATGAAGACAAATGCTGCATGTTTCAAATTCGTTTCTACACATGAAAACTCTGCCACTGACCACAAAAAACAAACAGAGAGAGAGAGAGAGAGAGAGAGAGAGAGAGAGAGAGAGAGAGAGAGAGAGAGAGGGAGGGAGAGAGAGACTTATGCAACTGGGCCTATAACCTGTTAGCATATGCAGTAAAAGAAGCTAGAGTCTTATTTTGTAGACTTTATTTTAAAATATTAATTTACACACTGATGGTGGAAGATAACAATAAAAAAGAACAGACGCTACATTAAAAAACACCTCAGAAGTTAACACACGTAAAGGAGTGTGTAATTAGTGTCTCTGCCTTCTAAATATAACATTGACATTGTACCTTTAAAAGCTGTATTTGTGTTGTTTGATGTTGAACCTTTCATTAAATCAGACTACAAATTGTTCATTAACACAGTAATTTGGTTTAATTATGGCCCTGATATTGATGTATATATTGTTTAAATAAGAAACAATGCATTAAATTGATTATATGTGCAACGGATCTTTTAATCAAACAACTGTGGCAAGTCACCATATGAAACAGACACTGACTATACTCAAAAAATTTGACTGCAAGAAAAATATTAAAAAACCACAAACCACTTTGTTAATGTTTGACTGCGAGAATTTTATGTAGATCAGTACCTGATTATCAGAATTCAGTATCCTAATCAATTTACTGCAGTGTTGCATAACAATCATTTACTATAGCACAAATAATGAAATCTATTTAACAAGATTATCAAAATCAATGCTGCACTTTAAATCCACTAATAACTAATTATCAAATGAAGGAAGTAGGTTAATCTTCTAACTACATAAATGAAACAGGAAAGAAAGGTCAACTTTGTTACTTATTATTAATAATCACCATTACATTACCTACATAATACAACTTTTTCCTAATGACTTCAAATGCAATTACCTTCATTCCAGCAGTGGTACAACGTTTTGATAGTAATAAAAAATACAATATATATTCCAAATACAATCAAATCAACTTGCTGGCACAGCAGCCTCTGCTCTACATCGGAGCCATACACACAACTCAACCGCTCTCTAAGCGAGCTAAACCACAAGTCCCACAGTCAGTCTCTCTCTCTCTCTCTCTCTCTCTCTCTCTCTCTCTCTCTCTCTCAGCGCGAGCTACAATGCTATGCAATACATGATCTTTGCCAAAGATGACTTCACAGAGTTAAGTACACATATCAATATACACAGTAGAAGCAATATTAAACATTTTCTTGCAAGCAAGTTACTCGACACAAAACAAGAGGCACAATATTAGACATTTTCTTACAAAAATATTTTATGGACACGTTTCACCTTTAACAACAATGTATTTTGTCATAACACACTTTGTATCTTTTGGTAGGGGGTTGCTTTTTTGTGTCTGGGGCAATTTTGTTGGGAAATGGCTCCAGTTTCTTCCTTGGATTTGTGGTTTTCCTCCTTTGCCATTCTCAGGTCCTGTAGTATGGAAGTTCAACTTTTTAAGGCTCTGCTCTGCTAGATGGAGACAGAATTTGGTGAAACTCATTCTTCTTTTTGTTCTATTTAACAAATGATGTATTTAACTTGAATTGAGAAGTGTAATGTCTAACATATAAAATATACATATTTTTATGTCTCTTCATCTTCTCATTAGTGGATATGATGCCAAATGTTGATCATGTGCATCTACATCATCCAGTTTTCTACTGTTTGGCCACGACAACTTGACGATTTGCGCGCTGGCTGCTGGGAGTTCCATTACAGCCGCTGCGGGGAGTGAGGGGTGAGGGGAAGGCAGCTTGCTGCAGTGCTGGAACCGTTACTGTAACAATGTGTACAGTAATCTTTCGTGTTAGGGACCATTGTAAAGTTGGCAGCACTTGTAAATAAAAGAATAACTTTCAACTAGTGCCGATATTTGCCGCTTGTGGCAGCACCAGCAAAATCGTCAAGTTATCGCGGCCAAATAGTATAGTGATGAGTGATATACTTAGCATTTAGCTTAGTCTTACAATTCTTTCTGTGGACTTCATAGTCTGGTCTATTACAAACATTTGCCATGCACTGTGTGGTGTTTCTTCTCCCCCCCCCCCCCCCACCCACCTATAAATCTATTTGACTGTGTAAATTTTATTTGCTATATGCTGATGCATAAGTCAGTTTCTCTCCTTTGAGGATTGTATTCTTGAAGTTGATAGGCATCTTCTGTTTGGCCTTACAGTTCCAACAGTACAGGTGTTCCTCTTCATCAGTTTTAGAAACTTTTGTATCCCATCCTCGTCGCCACTTTTGTGTCCCAACTTCGTCGCCGCTTTTGTGTCCCAGCCTCGTCGTAGGTGTCGGTGGCCGAGTGGAATGAGACCGACACGCTGGTGCAGGTACGGAGGGGAGCAGCCAGAAACTATAAACACTCGAGTAAATTAGAAAGAGATATATTGCACAGAATGTAACAATACTTAACTTTTACATAGTACTGCAGAATGTTGATACATAGTTGTTAGAGGCCTGCCTAGTGCCTGTACGATAGCAAAGTCTTCAATGGTGCCTATCTGATTACGAAGGTCCTAACTCGTTGCTATCTCAGTCCGAAGTGACCGGTGTCTTTCCGTGGTGGCCACGAGCGGGGTTGCAGCAGAGGGCGCTCGTGGCTGTCGTCGTGAGAACGCCGCGCCGTGCGTGCATGGCGGCGCGCGGCGAAAGTAGGTGGCGCGCACTTTGTACTTGTGCGACACCACAGAAACAATGTGGGGCAACTGTACCAGTTATCCATGAATGTAGTCCTCTATTCATCCAGCAAAGTTTCACAAAATTCCAAAACCACCTTCTCACTTTGTGTAATTTTCACAGTATTTTCTTTTTCAAGACCTGTATAAATTTTGAAATTTCAAAAATAACCATTGTCTGATGAGCATATTTCATATAATTTCAGATTAGACCTTACTCTCTTTGAAGGCTCGTATTGCACATACGACATTCTGATATTAAACTGTATCAGACTTTCATCTACACAAATATTGTTCCCAGGTTTATATATTCTCTGAAATGTTATGAATAAGATGAGTGATGTTCGAAGTCTCTGCGGGTTTTCTGCCAGATAATAAAATCAAACTGATTCAATATTTCGACGGTACAGCTGTCCGCCATCTTCAGGAAACTGCTGCTGTTGAGCCCCGCAGAGACTTCGAAGATTTGTCACGCTGGGAAAGCCTACGAAGTTACAAGATGAGTGATGATTGGTTTAACCTTTCTCAATTTATTGTGCTGCATATCTGTGGAATCAATTGCAAAATGGACATACAATGAAATTTTTTGATTCTTCTAACAGTCATGATTTTAGCATAAATAGAAGTAGGAAGTATTTCCCTTTTCAACCAGTAATCCTGTATAGAAAGTTTGGTTGTGTGTGGTGTTTTTTTATAGTTGTAACATAAGAGTATAAAGTGCAAAGTGGGTCTTCAGCTTGTCTACTGTCATAGGAAACCCGTGCTCTTCATCAACAATTATTTTTTGTGTTTGTTGCTTACACCACCACCTTCTATACCGTGTGTATTATCGACTTCATAGTCACTAATACCATTGTCACCGGAGGTAGGTGTTGCAAAACCACTGGTTTTGGAATCTATTTCGTCACCAGAATCACTCTTCAAGCAACTGGCATATTCTTTTGGCTTCAGTTTCGTATGGATCAGCCATCATGCACGCTACTGACAAGTTGAAAACAAACGCAACTGTACACTGTAAAAATGCCCACTCATGAGAATCACTAGTCTGTTTCCACATAGACAGCTTCTGTCATTTATTGACAATACATGTTAACTAATGTCAGAACGACTGATAAGAAGGTAGAGCCCTACTAAAGTGCAGAGTTAAGAGCCAGTGATGGAAATACATGTCATTGTACGTTAATACACAGGAGTAAAATGACAGTTATATCCATCAATGTAAACCAATGGGTTAATCTAGTATATTTCAGCCTTATTTTCAATGTCTCCTGTATACAACAAATGCATACCTTAATTTTTTGCTTGTGTTTAACTTATGACTTTCTGATACCGTTTCATGATTTTGTAATAATCTGAGCCTTCTTTTACAAGTGACACATGAACACACTATTTATTTTTTATTTCTGCTTACAGAGTGCTCTGGTTGTGGCGGTACTGAATATACAGATCCCTCAGCTGCTTGGTGGAGTGATAAATGTAATGGCAACATTCATACAAGGAAAAGATGGCAGGCAGTTCAGCAATGAAATGAGAGCCCCTGTTGTAAGGCTTCTTGGCATGTATACTTTGCAGGTGAGCAGTTGTCAGTAATGGCCTTAATGTATGTTGCTAAATGGCAGAATAATATAATTTTAAAGCAAATAAAGATAAAACAAAAGGAAGGGCTAACCAAAATCCATGTTCAAGTTGACAATGTACTGCTTAAACAAGTTGATAATTTTACTAATCTAGACAGTTGAATCACCAGGGATGGAAGGAGCAAGACAGAAGTAAGAAGCAGAATTGCTCAAATGAAAGCTGCTTTTAACGAAAAGGAAAATATATTAACTTCTAAGAGCATCAGTCTTGAAGGCAGGAAAATGTTCTTAAAGACTATGTCTGGAGCAGCCATACTCAACCTTTTTCCTCCTCGGGCCAAATTCACGAAAGTTTTATTTCAAGTGGGCCACAACATTATCACAGGACAAAATAACACTGGGAAATAATTACACCCACTTGTTTTATCATCAAAATCTATTTAATATATATTTGTGAATAGAAGAGTACGTTGCTTTTTGAAATATAGTTGAACATATTGTTAATTAATATTTTCTTAGTTTTTAGAATTTGTGCATTTGTTCTTTAGACAAATCATAATTAATTTCAAAGAAAGATATGTAAGAACTTAAAGTTTGAGTAGCCATCTGAAACTGCTGCAATCGTTTGACAGCCATTTCCAATCAGTTCGCTTTTGTTAAAGATCTTTGTTCATAGGCCAAGTTAATCAATGGAATTTGACATTTAGCGAATTTTATTTTAAGTCAGACAGGGTGACAGACTACTGTGAGCTACCATTGTGGTACTTGCCAGAGCTGGTGAGCATTAACCAATTAATCATTAATTCATTACTAAAAGAGTTAACTTTGATAAACGTTAAAGCGTCACTTTACGGACATTTACTTGCAACTGTATTGTGCAGCCATGAAATATCGCCTTCAGTCTCTCAATTTATATTCGTGTTTTATCATACCATTGAAATAGAGCAAAATTAGTGAAACATATTGCCCTACCTGATAAAAAAAAAAAAAAAAAAAAAAAAAAAAAAAACTGAAACATTTTAAGAAAAAATTAATATTCATTGCTGCACACCGTGATCTCAGCACTGGAAATAACTGAAGACTTCGGGATAAAGATAAAATATTACGTTAACGATATTAACTGATTACAAACTTTGGGCCAGAAATCACCATAACTTCTTGTCTAATCGGAGCGCGTCTCTCATCCGCCCAAAATCCTCACTAGTCCCATGCTAGTAGTGTCCCTTGACCACATTTCTCAATGTTCACCATCAGGCATTCCCACACGAGATCCAACGATTTTATCACATTAGCAATGAAGTCTGGAACACAAAACGTCACCGTCGCATGTGAATACTACTTATATATTGGTGTGATGTCTGTTCTTTCGAAAGAAGTGTCCTATGTATTCATCTGACTTCTGCTATTTTTCTTCTTCTAACAATTGCCTGTTAAGGTGATCATATTGGCAAAGGTGGGACCAATTTTATAACTGCTCACTACTTAGAATGCAAAAATGCCCTGTGATTCTTATACATTATTGAAGCTTTCAATGCAATGAGTAACAGGCACCAAATCATAATATAGCAAATATAACATTAAAAATTAGTAAAAATCTTGCTTAGATACTTCATACAGCTTTTGACACTCATGTTTCAAAAGTAAATAAATGACAGTGTTTGAGAGCTTTTTTGCTTAAATTTGATTTAACTTTTAAATCTTCTTCTATAGATGCTGACAGATGCCTTTTATTGAGAACTCTACAGTCTGGTACTACCTAACTTGATGTAACTGTTATCCATTAAGTAGCTGGCGGTAAATAATCTTACTTAACTCAGCTGGTGTAATTTAAATGGCTGAACAGACATTTCATAGATAGTAGTTTGAAGAAAAAAAGCTCTGCTTTCAAATCAGATCTACAAAACCACTGACTTACAACACGCCACTGTTTGCACTGGGAGGAAATAAGAAAAACAGTGTGTTAACAGTTCTAGAATTCTGGCATCTTTGTGTCACATCCAATAGGGACAGCCCACGTCAGTTTACAGTGATGTATCAATTATCCTGCGAAAATCATCCTCTTAGTCCGTGCCCACCGAACTCGAGCTCCGCCCATCTAGGTGACACTGGTTTATCCAAACCACAAGAATCTCTGAACGACAGAGTCATGTTAACAAAAAGACAACAGTTCGTAATGCACTGTTTAAGTTTTCAAGTATAAAATGTTTGCAGATACTGTCTTTATAAAATAATTAAATCACCAACGTAATGGTAATAGCAGTCTGTCACAACTGAATCGCAAGGTGTTATTGTCAATTCAAGTCAGACTCTTGATGGGCCATCCTATGGGCACACTGCATTAGGCATCATAAAAACTCAAGAGTAAAGGTTTTACTTGTTTTAACTTTTTACACCCATATTCAGATTATTTCTGAAATGTCTGTAAATTACGTAAATCCAAGGATTTTAGAGAGGAAAAACTGTCCAATCTTTTTATTGATAGTAACTTTTAGAAAGCAAAAGCTGAAATTTGAAACTTTCAGTACAGTCACACTTAGTACCGATTAATTTATTTTTACCTTGCCCCTTGAGTGTTCTAGAGAGTTCATTTTCGTAGTGACACTGCACTGGCAATGCTTTGATATTTACGGTTGAGTTGCATATTAAGCACAGTGCTTTCCCAACACATTTTACATAAAAATACGAATGTTCCCAGTAAGCAACAAGAATGGTATACTTGTATCCGAAGCATTTTTGCAAATGCTGAACTCTGGCAAGCCAGATTAACAGTGTGACACTTGATAGGATTCAGAACGAATACTTCAGCACACCGAAAAGGTTGTGATTGCGAGCACTGTCCGAGCTGCCACAGCTGCCACCCGGTGAGGGCAGGGAGGGGGAAAGCACAGGGGCACGCAAACAATTCGAGTGGTCCAGTCATATGGACCTGCTTCACAACAAACGACATGCGTTGTGGAGAACATGCTTCTTAAATTAAGGGCACTGGCTTCGTCGATTTCGATGTAGGCACCTTGCCCATTTGTATCAGCCAGTCATTAGAGATTTTTATTGTGAAATTTTGAATATTGCCCGACTAGCTTGTCGGGCCACTCAAAAAAGCTCGGTGGGCCACAAGTGGCCCACGGGCCGCAGGTTGAGTACTGCTGGTCTGGAGTGTGCCATGTTATGGCTGTGAAACATGGACACTAAGAGCTGAGAAGGAGAAGAAGTCAAATTCTTTTGATATGTAGTGTTTTTGATGCATTCTCGAAATAAAATTGATTGATAAAGTTACAAATTCCACTGTCTTGGAAAGAAAGGGCAAAAAGAAAACCTTGTGGAGACTGATGTTAAAAGAAGAGCTCAACTTGCAGGCCTTCTAATGGGACATGAAAGAGGGAGGGGAAGACCGATAGGAGTCTTACATCTACAAGAGTGGATCTAGTACAGATATAGTTGGAACTGTCTGTCTCCTATACAACACTTCCATTCAAAACAATCACCATGCATTTGAACATTTTTCAGCATTGTTGAACACAGGAAGTTCGGCAGAGGTCCCTGCAACTTGACAATCCTTTGCTAGACAAAGTTTTGAATATTGCTTGGACCTTTGAAGTCACAATAGCTGCAGGCGCAGAAATAGATTCGTGGGGCGAAGTTTGTAATGTTCAGTCAGACAGGGCACCTGTTGATGCTGCCTCGTACCGTGTGGACGACGACGTAGCCACAATTCAGACACAGCTCAAAGGCAGGAGAGTTAAGCAGCAAGCCGGCTCTACAAGTAAACAAGGTTCTGCTATTTTTTCGTTACCTTCCTGTCCTCACTGTTTCATACAGAATTCCCGTGAAGATTGCCTCCAGTGTTGGGCTATGTGCCACAATGGCAAGAAAGAAGGTCTTGTTTCCTCAGTGTGCACATCTAAAACAGTACAGATTGTCCGAGATTGTGACGTCAATGACGACTCAATATTTTTCTTAAATTACACACTTTCTTCAACAAATAAATTGTATATTGATGTTCAAATGCTTGGGAACGAAGTTCAATGCAGGTCAACACAGCCTCAGCAGCCACCTAATCACTTCTCAGACAAAAGCAATGTTGGGTTTGTTCCTGTTGTTACCTGTTACGTGCTGCTTGCGCAGTTATAATCATCGACAAATTTCACTCTTGGGACAACTGGAAATTGAGGTCTCCTACAAATCATTTGTTCGTACTCTGACAGTGTATGTTGTGGATCACTCAGATACCGAAAACTTGTTTGGTTATGACGCTTTCTGCATGTTCGGATTTTCCATTGATGACACTGTAAATGTCGTCCTAGAGGAAATACCATACTTCCACTTAGAATCCCTGTCCGCAGAATTTTCAACACTTCTTTCTTCTGGCTTGAACCGTGCAAACAACTTCAAAGCTCACGTCTCACTCAAGGCGGCAGCCAGGCCAAAGTTCTTTCGCAAGCGGCCAATACTGATGGTGCTGCGTGATGATGTCAAACAGGAAATTGACTGGCTCGCTGCTTCTGGTGTTCTGCTTCCGATTACTGCTAGCGAATGGGCCGCACCACTAGTTGTCATTTGCCTCACAACTTTTTTCTTCCTCTCAGTTAGCTTATTACTTTTGCAATGTTTTTTTCTTGTTGAGAGATTTCATTCTGATGAAGGTGTGTGTCCTAACGAAAGACATTACAGCAAGGTCCTCCATTCCCAGATACTTCACATTTATAATATCCTTTAGCCTTCCAAAAACGTTTGGCCTACGGTCAATGTAACTGCCGTGGAATTGTTGAAATTCTCTTTCCATTTTCAAAACGAATTCCATAAAACTTTCAGTTGGCTATATTAAGAATCCCCTTTAAATTGTTTGAAGCCAGTTCTTTCCTGAAACATTTACATGATTATCATTTTACCAGACAAATGTGGTAATTCAGGGTGTTTTCTTTTAACTCTGTAAGCAACATATCCTGCAATCATCTCTAACAGCTCAACATTTTCCCCTTCATATTCGACGTAATTCTCAAAAATTTCTGCCACCTCTTATACAATCTCTTCCACTTCCTTGTTGTCGCTTTCACTTCCATGTAGACAGTAAGTGTGTTGCTTCTCAGATGATGACAGATCTAGGGTTTTTTTCCTTCATGTTTTTGGGTTTGCTCCTTTGTTTTCTCACATCCCTGGTCAATTTTTCCTTTTTCTTTTTCCTCTCCCTCTTTTCTTCCTCTTATTACTCTCATTGTGAGAATGAGATCGTACAATTCTTCTAATGCTTTATCTTCATCTGGTAAATAACTTCCGTATGCACTTCTTAATTTGTATCCATCAAGAGGAGTTCTCGAGTTCAGTACATCAAATCCATTGTTTATAACTTTTACAGCTTCACCAACATGATGGAAGTCAGGAAGGTTGTGACAAATAGCTTGTCCTACAGTGAGAGAAAACAACTCGGCTGCTTTCCTCACGTTTTGCTTTTCCGTACCAGCAACAAGCAAATCGTTCGTTGTTACTTTATGGGTCTATTGTAAATCTGTGCCAGTGTTTTGAAGTTCAACTAACCTAATGAACAGTTATTTTATGACTAAAGTACCTGACTTTAGTCGATAACCATCGTCAAGCAGATGGTTCCTTAACAGTTTTAATGCATGAGGCACGTCACCAAAAAAAAAAAAAAAAAAAAAAAAAAAAAAAAAAAAAAAAAAAAAAAAAAAAAAAAAAAAAACCAAACTTTCCTCTTTTGATTTGATAGATTTTCAAATCCAGAATTATCAAATGTAACATTTAGACTATCTATAAATTTTCTGTTTGATGGCTCCATATCACAGACAAATGTTCTCACTTTTAATTCAACATTTTCTATTACTTCAATGATTTCAGTCAACAAGTCCTTAGAAACAGCTGTGTCAAAGTTATAATAAATGGGCTGCATCCATTTTCCTACCAAACTTCTGATGACCATAACTTGAAGATTGTTGTGTGGTCCTCTGATAATCTCCTCTGTCTGATCAAAACATAAGTCATTGTTTACTTTCATTTCGTCGAAGCTAAGTATTTTGAATTCTGCTAATAATTTGGATTGGGTTTTCAGAACACCGAGACTTAAATCAATGAAATGGTGGAACCCTGAATTGCCTGAGTCTTCTTTTAATAGTGGCTTCACTAGGAAGAGGGTATTTCAATACGTCCCTGACAAAAGATAGCGCTTTATAAGACAGGCAACGTAAAGTACTAGCCTTTGCAATATCTTCATCTGACCAGTTAGTACAACATCCTTTTGTAACTGCTTGCTGTTGACAGTCAGAAAAAGAACCTTGAATAGCCTTTTGAAATTGTTTCAATTTCTGTAACTCAGCGCTACATCGAAAGAGACGCTCTTGTAAATCGCATTCTGTTACATAAGGTCTTTTATTTGTCTTTCCATAACTTCTAATTGTTGGCATAAGCACACATTGTCGAATTCACAACATTGCTTTTGTTCAGTGCTAACGTTTTGTCCAGTAGTAACATCTGAATTCGATGGTAATGTAAACGCACAATGGAAGTTAGCACGCTACTGAGCGCTGCGAGGGTGCACCGTGACGTCAGCGGTGTGACTTGCTACTGCGCATCCACCTCGTGATCCCTACCGTGTTTCTACCAACCGGTGCATATTCTCATCTTTAAAATTACTTCTGTTCCTTGTCTCTACATTTTTTAATTATGTAGTTAATTCCACTATGAAATGATTTATTTGCGTGCACTCATTTGATTTTATTTCCTTATTATTTCCTATCTTCCTCCCCCCCCCCCCTCCTTGGATGAGTGTACCAGAATAAAACATTTAAGCACCCTAGATCTTAAATGATTATCCTTCTTACATATAATTCCTTTGACACCCTAACATAAAACATAACATGTATAAATACTAACAACAAGAATCAATATTGTCTCTGAACTGCTATTTATTCAAATAGAAAGGATAGTAGTAGTAAAGTTTGAAAGAATAGTACGAGAAAAAAGGAATTTGTCCTTTGGAAATCGAAAAGGAAGAAAAAGGACAAATCACTGGCTTCCTGGTGCTTGTCACTCCACCAAATTAGCGTAGAATGCTAATCAGCCTGAGGGGGACAATAGAACTTTATTGTGTTCTTGTTACACAATCCTTTTTCTGCTACCATGTCCGGGTCCTGTAAATACACAGCTTTTGAATGTGGTATCCTGATAATTTTAAATGGACCACACCACATGTATCCTCCAAGTGTTCCTGCTTTATTAGAAAAAACATTCCTATATTTACTGAGAATATTAAATTATGGGTCCTTCTGGTCTTCTGACAAAAGATCTGATTCTTGCACCTTAAGTAAAATTTCATCACATGAGTCTATACTCGTTATGTCAGATTCTAATATCATTGCCGCTGAAGTAACAATATTTGCTGGCTGCGATAGTCCATTGTCGACTGAATCAAAATGTACACAAAATCCATTATCTTTAATACACCCCGTTATTACACGGTATTTAAAATTTATACACACTTTATACCGGATTGACCCCTCAGACCTGGTGTCCAATATATTGCACACTGACTTTTTATTAATTTTTGAACAGTATATGATTTCGCTTTGCTTTGAGACAAGCTGGCCTGTTTAGTGGACATCTTCCACTTTTAGTTTCATGCTCGTTACTGCCACCTGTCACCAGAACGGTGTGCTACAATGAAAATCAGTAAACATAGTGGACTCCTTGTGGAGTGCGTCAGACGTATCAGTAGTTGAAATTGTTTTATGTATTAATTTATGAATTTTACACAAATTCCACTTTGCGGTATAAGCTCTACAATACCTATGGTGTGACATATATAACTCTTGACTTCTTATTTCATATCCTTAACTGCCTTAAGGGTGCTGTGTACAATTATTTGACATTTTTTATTTTGGAAACCAAATATGAAAATTTTTAATTTTCCTAAAATATGCAATATATAGGGTCTTATAGAGATGAAAAAATTACAAGAATATATTTTATTCTATCTTTAAATTAATGCAGGAATGAAGGGGTTAACCAGTCAATGTGAAATAGTGTTAATTTTAGTTATTTTTAATAAAGATTGTACAAATAACATCATTTAATTTAACAGGAAGGAAAGTTTCCTTTCTAACTGGTTGGCTTTTGACACCTGTTACTCTGTTAAGCTTCTTTGTTTTCACATAGATGAGACAGAACAACGGGTTGTTGAAGGCTTCCCAATCATAGGTGACCACATAGCAGCCGCTACGGCAGCCGAACCTGTGCTACACTGCGTTTTACACCACATCACAGATGGCTGGCCGGACCAGTCTTCCAGGAAGGTGTCTAACCCACTTTGGAATTATTTTTCACTACATTTTCACCTCATGTGTAGGAACAGCATTGTTCTCCTTTCCACCAAAGAAGCATCGCTGAGAGTGGTTATTCCCTCCAGTCTCTGGAAGGAAGTTTTATGGGTCCTCCATCATGGCCACTGGGGCATCTCCCACACCAAGACGCTGGTTTGACATCATGTCTACTGGCTGGGTATCACCGCCGACATTGCCCATATGGTTGCTGCCTGCGAAGCATGCGCCTCCCAGGTTCTGGCTCCAAAGACGTCTATGTCATCCTATGCACTCATGGGAGTGCATCCACATAGCTTTTGCTGGGTGCTTTCTCAACATATACTGGCTACTTGTTATCGATTCCTACTCCAACTTTCCTTTTGTTGTCCACGTCTCCTCTTCATCCACAGTGGCTACTCACTAAAATATTTGCTCTGGAAGGACTTCCCACTACACTGGTATCTGACAGTGGTCATCAGTTCCTGTCATCTGAAATTTCCACCCCCATGTGCTCACAGAGGCATCAAACACATCACGTCTCCTCCATTTCACCTCCAGTCCTATGGGGAAGCTGAACGACACATTCGGACCTTTAAGACCACCACAGATGAGGTACTCACAGATTTCCTGGCATCATACTGTTTCATACCTCAGGGCACTCACAGCCCTGAGGAATTAATGCACAGCAGGCAGCCGCGCATGCTCCTTCACCTAATCTGACCTCCTACCAGCCACCAGTCTATTGCCGCAGTCAGCAAGTTTTCAACAGGTGCTCAAGTATGGGTGCGAGGATACGCAAACATCAGTTGTGGATACAGGGCCGCATACTGGAACCCAGAGAACAGTGCCTCTACACAGTATTCATGGCGGCAGCAGACGTTGCACGACATATCGACCAACTACAGAAGTATGTCTTGCCAGTGCCAGCCACGCCTCCCGCCTTCACTCAGGATCCCTTAGACAACGATGTGGACATCGTGCCGCTTCCAGCACAGTAGGTCATCTCCACGAATATAGCACTGGCATGCCCACCGGTCAGATCCTTTCACGAAGGGTACGAAATACCAATGTCACCAGTATTCCCTCCCCTACAGCGCACTCAACTGGCGAATCTCCACGTGAATATGTCTCCTATCCCCGGATCAAGACCACATCAAAACCGAGCTGGACACTTCAGACTGTATTCCAAAGTACCTCTGAAAGACTTCACTTCAGTTGTGGAAGAACGCTTGGATGTAAGTGCAAAGAGTTCCAAAAAAGCATTGCACAAAGTGCCAAAGTGCAAAGTGACATACCAGTGCAACAGTTTTTTTGTGAACTTTTTCGTTGTATACCCTATTAATCTTCTTCATCTTTTCTGAATGTCTTCCCTATTAATCTTCTTCATCTTTTCTGAATGTCTTCATTTTCAGATGTTTGTCTTTTCAGCACACTGTGATCAAAATTTTCCTCAGTTACAGAATTACACTCATACATATCAAAAACTTTTAATATCTAATAGTTGGCAAGAAGTGTAGGTTGGGGTGAGTGGAGGGGGTGTAGTGCACAATTTGGTTTCCTACACAATTTACACTTTTAATGCCGCCTATTGTAACTTCATCGTACTAAAACCTTTGCTTATCATAGCCTTCTTTTGATACGGTAAAAATAAGGCATGTAACGTATTACTGTTAAAATGTACTCACAGTAACACACACTGAAATGAACGCTTATACAATCTGAAAAGTTAATAAATAGATGGAGCTGAGACTGGTATTACACGGTCATATATCTTTGTCAAAGTTTATATGCCTTGTATTTACATCAAAGATAATTGATGATGTAATAGGGAACTTTGACATATAGGTATCTTTAATCAAAGAAATATCAGCAAATGTAGTGCCCAAAGACATAAGGTTCGTTTAGAGAGCTGCAGGGCTGCAGCTTCCTGCAGCAGCAAAGCAGGCACTACCGTGCATGCGTGGTACCGATGACGTCAGTCAGGCTGCAGGAGGAAATTTTCCCTGCAGCTCATGCAGCCTGGAAGCTGAACCCCTTGTAAAAATGTAGTGCCTCACCGTGTATTTTATTATAAAAGTTGCTTGTCTTCTGATCGCTGCAATGCAAAGTCTAACCACTCTGAACGCTAGCATTGCTGTTGCTAATCGACATGTGCGTGTGTTTAAACATAGCTACAATGCTGCGCCGCAATTAACGTTTAATCCCAGTGGCAAGAAATTGCTATAACCTTGTCTTCTCTGGTTATAGTCTTTGTCATGTGCCGATACCGGTGAGGGTAATATGGTGGTACTGAACCAAATAATACCCAAATTAAGTAGATGACGTACTTTATTACTCTGATAGATGGTATCATAAGCAAATACAACTAGTCATTTTTACATCAACAATGCAGCTGTTTGTACTCGCCAGCCGCGCTGCCATAGAAACTGGCGGAAAGAGATGCTACTCTGCCACATCAGTTTGTGACATGAAGAGACCCTTTACAGTGAAATACTAATAGGTTGTCACTGTCACTGTCATTGTCAAGTAAATTATATGCAGTTTTGATTGTGGATAAGGCAGTGCATAATAAAATTTATTATTTGCTATCTTGAAATATGATGACCATAATACTCCTTTTTAACACCACGATGAAGATATATGTCTAAGAAATATTACGAATATTTGATAATATTTCTTTGTCAAAGATTTAATCGAAAATATTATCGTGTAATAGTGGCCTAAAGGGATCTGTTTTTTAAAGTGCAGCAATACCTGCCCTGTGTGTTTTGTTGTTGCAGATGGAGTAATACCAATTTAATTTTGAATAATCAAGACACCCCAGTTTTACGTTTATAAATTCGGAAATAATATGTGCAGATTACTAGAGTATATATGGTATCATAACACAGGCTTTAATGCTAGTAATAGATCCAGCTGATTTGTCATTCTTTTTAAACAACTAATAAAAGTTTCAGTTGCATTAACACTAAACAAGCCTCCAGGTAAGAGAGAGGAGTAAGGGGATTCTTTTGTTTTTGTTTTGGGAGTGGAGGGTGGGGAGAAGGGGCGACACACAGAATGTGGAGGTATATTCAGTTTTGTAGATTGTGTAATTAATAAATAGGTTCTAAAAAAACTGGGGGGGGGGGGGTTAGAAATTAGTGGCATAACTTGAATAAAGAAGGAATAAATTGATGACACATTCTGAGGCATCAACGAATAGTCAATTTAGTGTTAGATGGAAGTGTGTGTGTGTGCGGGGGGGGGGGGGGGGGGCAAAAATCACGAAGGGAGAACAGGAGGAGAGTACAGTAAGCTAATTGAAGTATGTTTTGGTCACCATTGTTATTTGAGATTAC
The DNA here is from genome assembly GCA_026315105.1 of Locusta migratoria. Classification (NCBI taxonomy): domain Eukaryota; kingdom Metazoa; phylum Arthropoda; class Insecta; order Orthoptera; family Acrididae; genus Locusta; species Locusta migratoria. Next base: position 451,279,563 of record CM048748.1, read on the forward strand.
TACTAGTACCCATATTGTTTAACAATTTTGAAGCATTGCAGACTTCACTAGTTGCCAATAACAACAAATTGATTTGGCATTCCCCATCGGGGGTTCGAATACCCCTCAGGCATGGATGTTTGTGTCATCTTTAGTATAAGGTAGTTTATAAGTAGTTGTAAGTTTAGGGACTGATGACCCCACAGTTAAGTCCATTAAGCTTCACTAAAATTTGATTTAGTAGCTTTAGTTAAAGTACTTATTGTAATATAAAATTTGTTTCTTTTTTTCCAGTCAGCATTTACATTCATTTACATTTATTTGCTATCGGGTGTTGGTGAACGAATTGCTGCCTCAATGCGGAAAGATTTATTTGCATCCATAATGCGTCAAGATATGTCTTTCTTCGACAGGCACAGGACTGGAGAAATTGTTAACAGGTATGTCACCAAACTCAACATTGATGTTATTAGTGTTCTGTGGCCTGTATGTTTTGTTGTGAACAAGAAATATGAAGAACATTTTTCTATCATTTGTTTTTATATTAAATACTTTTAATAATAGTCTGCAAATTAATTGGTACAATGTTTATATCATATTACAGTTATGTAAAACAAGAGAAAGGCATATGATAGTTAGCAGACTGATGTTGGATCATAAATATGTAATAGAAAACAGTCTCACATTCTTTAGCTTTGACTTTCTTGCTCCTTTTTTCCGAAATGCACACACATTTGAAAACACACAGACAACCATTCACTCATTCCTGTGGCGAGTGGAAACTTTACATGTAATTTTATGCATCATAATCAATGTTTCCGGCAAGCCTTTAACTTTGTCATTCATTATTTAAATAATGTAACATTGCACAAATTGTATATTTTTTGTATTTTTCCATATTACATATGATAATATTTGAGAATTTGTTCATATTCGCAAGTGCAAATACATGTAAAATTATGTTTTGTGACATTTGTACAGAGTCTGCAACTCACATTGTAAATCATATTTTTGAGATTATGACATTCTGAGCACCTCCAGTGTGCAGAAAAAAACACACAAGCCAAACTATTATTCTCACTGTATATAAAACAGTCCCAAAGATACTTACATAAATATTTGCTCTTCACAATAAGAATAAATTCACCAAACATGCATACAAATCATTTAAAACTACTAGTTGTGCAAACTAAGCTGCTACTCAGTGCGGTGGCTGTTGGAAGTGATTGTTAATGAGAAAACCCTATGCAATACTTCTAACAGAGACGTGAGTCAAGTGTACTGCGAACAACGAAACACGAAATACATGTTGAATAAATGCAAAGTGTCAGGAAACTTGACTGTGTAACGTTCATGAATAATACTTGAAGGTGAAAGCCAGGCCAGTATCAATTTATGTCAGTTATGCCAGTTTTTTCTCCTCTAACATGGTTTAATAAAGTATAAATCTTGGGGAAATGTAGATATGTTTAATTCAGAAACAGGGGCAAATTATTATTGTAGGCATAGGAAAATTAACAGAACTGACAAAATGCTCAAAATGCAAAATCTGGGCACCTAAAATCAGGAATATACTGTGTGTCCTCTGCAGAGCCAAAGATTGTGGGAGACCTAGCTTCTCGACCATTTTGGCAGCTTCAGAAAAATTTAAATAAAAAATGTTGACATATTTGCATCTTAGGAGTTAACCCAAATTTCCCAGCAGAGTGAGGTCTTGAGCAAGGTGCATCCATAAGACCAAGTGTCCCTGAATGAGGTTGCATGCTTCCTAAAATTGAATGCCATTTGTTGTCCATTACACTACAGGTTGGGTGAACTATACTTTGTGCCTTAATAGACAGTATGACACTATGACTCATGTTATTTTACATTTTGGTCAGTATTTAAAGAATTTTAATGGAATTGTTATTGAAATTGCTTGATATATTAAGGCACATTTGCCTTATGTTATGCTGTGATAGGATTATTGCATAATTAATAAAGCTTTAATGTGACTTTAGAATGGCTACCGTTCAGGAAGTAATTGTGTGTGTGTGTGTGTGTGTGTGTGTGTGTGTGTGTGTGTGTGTGTACATGCGCATATTCCTGCATGAGAGATTGCTGCCTGGTATTTAAACAGGCAACATTACACACAGATATCATTAAAAGTTACATTTTCTTCTGAATTGAATTTAATTGAGATAACATTGTTGATTTTCAGATTAACAAGTGACATCCAGGAGTTCAAGAGCTCCTTTAAACTGTGTATTTCACAAGGTCTCCGCAGCACTGCACAGGTATGCTACAGTAACAGTGGTTTCTGTGAATAGTTTTTATATATTTCTGCTATATGTTTTTTTTTCTGTTGCTTATCAAACAATAGGCAATACAGGCTGAAATAAAGATATAGTGGAACCTTGCATAGTGAGCACAATTAGTTCCAGAATCTTATTCATGGTTCAGAACACTCATTAAGCAAAACAATTTATCACATATCAATGAATGTAAAATACTGTAACAAATTCCATGTAGTAAAAGTATTTATTGATGCCATTTTTTTCAAAGAAAATTACACATACAGTAATATGCACTTTATTATTCATGATACATAAATAACTCTTTTATTATTATTATTATTATTATTATTATTATTATTTTACTCAAAAACTATTTATGACGTGATGATTTTTCAACGTATGATGAAACCAATTCCCATGCGTTCAGAATTTTTCTTACTGCACCAGAAGATTGCCGCTTTGCTGTTACCTCCTCCTCTTCTTCGTCTGAATAGCTCCTCTTCACAACTTCCTGCTGTGAAACACTGCAATTCTGTAAGCTCTGCGGTGGTAATTTCTTGGCTCTGATCTTCCACAAGGTCATCAACATCATTGTTATTCACTTCTAGTTACGTGTATTGGCCAAAGACACAATCTCGATGACTACAGGTTCCATAAGTACTGACTCAAATGCCTCAGAGTTAAATTTGTCAACACACTCCAGCCAACTCTTTTTCCTACCAGAATTCTCTTGGTAACCTCTTCCCATGCCTTTTTGATCAACTTGATGTTGGCAACAATGTTGAAGTGATATTTCCAAAACTCTGAGAGAGATTCGTAACTTCATTCAACTCAAAGTAGTGCTCAAGGAGTGCTTTAGTGTGTAGCTACTTAACTTTAGAAATAATCTACAGGTCCATAAGCTAGAGTAAACAGAGTGGTGTTGGGATGCAGAAATACAATGTTGATGACTTTAAAATTCTTCAAAGATTGGTCTTGTAAGCCTGGAGAATGGGCAGGATGATCATCCTTAAAAAGCATGATATGGAATGTCAGATTCATCTCAAGCAATATGTTTCACTGTAGGACCAATAATTTCATTAGTCTAATCACAATAAGGTCACTTGTCTTGATGGACCTCTGCATAATATTTAACTTGCTTTTCTTGTCTGTACTATTCTTGAAGGCATGTGGAGCTTCTGAATGGTTGACATCAGTGGTTTAATTTTTAAATTGCCACTTGCATTGCCACAGAATAGCAATGTGAGATGGTCTTTCATTGGCTTGTGACTGGACAATGCATTCTCCTCTGCTATTATGAAGGTCCATATTGGCACCTTTTCCAGAAGAGACCCATCTCATGATTGAAAACCTGTTGCTGCAGATGACTCTGACTCTACCAGCATTTTGAAGTGGCTGATAAAGTTTCTGCAGTCTTTTTTCGAAGCTGGCTGTTTCGCTGTGCCTCAAAATGCCAGTTCTTCTCTTAAACTTCTTGAATCACCTATAGCTCCAATTAAGTACTTCTCCAGTGGCTGATGATCCTGGTGTTGTAGTAACAATGTCTGCAAAAATCATTCTCACCTTCTCACAAATAATGTTCCTATTAATAGTGTCACCTTGCAATTGCTTTTCATTTGTCCATATAAGAAGCAACCTTTCAGCTCTTCAAGAGTGCAAAACCAATGTTTAGATATTCTTATCAGTCTCAATGAAGCATCTTGTCCTTGTTCCTGAGGATAGTGCAGATAGTTGATGTAGACATTTTGTATGTGTGCTAAGTTACCTATGCTCCCACCATGTTTGCAATTTTCAGTGATTTTATGTTTCATTTCCAAGGAATTTCTTTTTATGCCTTAAGTCTGTCACCTTGTGGCTTTCTCTTCAGGCACATGTTTATGAGAGGTTTGAAAATGTATATGCAGGCACACAAAAAACAACACTGTGGGAACACAAGTTTAGAAGCTTGTGATCACAAGCTGCACTAAGATGGCAGCAGAAAGAGCGCTAAACCCAGACTGCAGTACTAAAGATATTATTCATATGGTGCTGCTGACAATGAAAGATGTTTATATTGAACAATTCTTCTGCCATGTGTTGTTGTTGCACAATGACCCGGGTGTAAAGAGCCCAAGAGCCCTATTGGTGTCTGCAACTGCACCTCATTTCCCTTGGATACCAATTTGCTCAGAATTAAACAGGGAAAACACACGTAACATCTGTGCATGCAGCTAGTAAAATCTTGTTGCAGCCACTCATTCATCTCTTGAGTAAAAATTAATAATAAAATGAGGGCCAACTATACTGTGCCTCCTCACTTTTTTGCCACCAAGGCACTCAGACATCTTCTCCATTTATAAATTCAACATAAGATTGAAAACAATAAATAAATAAATAATGTCTCACAAAACATAAGTTTTGTAAATTCTTCCTTTGCTTTTTATTGGCCATTATTACAAAGCCAAATTGAATAAAAGTGTCTGCTTCTACAGAACTTCCAACATTAACAGAAAAACAGAAATAACTGAAACAAAAGATAATAAACACAGTGTTTATACACAAAAACAGAGTTTATATATCATCTATTCTGTGAACTCTCTCCACTTTCTCCTAGCATCCACTGTGCAGTGACTGACTGCTTGTCACATCTGCAACAAAGACAGATCCTCACAGTAGCTACTGCATTGCTAGGCTGCTTGTATGCAAATTAATGCCTTGATAAACTTAAGTTGATTCATAAGGAAAATGTAGTTTATTTTTTAATGCTATAGTGTGAATGGCTGGTGATGTCACACTAAATCACTTGTGATGTGAGACATTACTAGTTAAACTTTTTTTTTTACAGTTTTTTTTTCTCATTATGCAAATTGATTGTAATGGAGGTGGGGGGGGGGTTCCATGTGTGTGTGTTATTTACCTTATAGAGGAGGTATAAAATTGCAGACAGTTACAATGAAAAGACTGCCAAACTTCTATCTTGGAAGTAGGATGTTTTTTGTCAAAGTTCAAATGTTTAGCAGTTTTTTTTATCATGCCTGTCTGTGAGTCAATTCCTTCTCTAAGTGGTGAGTAACAGTCTAGCCTTTCCATGTTGTTGTTGATGCTTACTAATAGCTGGTTAATACAAGACAAAAAGTTGATGAAGAAAGACATATGATGAGCTGCGACAGGCACAGAAAAACACTCACACATACAAATCTTAAGCTGTTGACCATCAGCCTTTTGAAGAAAAGAGCATTCACACAATCACTCTTCACCAACATACAACCATTGTCTTCAGCCGTCACACACTGCTTTGTAATTTCCAACCAGGACTTTCCATTATTAGAAAAAGTTGATTAAGACACAATTGTTGATATGGCATCTATTCTTTCAGACATGTCTGAAATAACAGACACCATTTGTTGACATTAATAGTTGTACTTTTATGAATTCGAAAAATTTTGACCATTTTGGAGTGTTGAAATAAATTCGACGGCAAAGTTGAAAATTTGTGCTGGACTGGAATTCGAACTCAGATTTCCCAATGGCCCGAAGCTTGATCCCTTGCGGGAATGCAGTATAGGCTGTGATCAAGAGGTATTAATGGGCAGGGGGCTAGAAGTTGAGGATTTGGATTGGAAGGGGAGCTTGCCTGAATAGCTTAGTTAAGGTGCCCGCTGGCCTGAAGCGGGAAATGCAGGTTCGAATCCTAGTCCAGCACAAATTTTCAACTTCACCCATGAATTTATTTCAATGCCCCGAAATGATCGGAATGTTTCAATATTTTGAATTTGTTGATTAAGATAGCTTGGAATCAAAAGTGTGTGTAGAAAATTTATGTAATTCACCATCTTTATAACTTGGTGCTTTTTTGTTTTATGAGAAATAAAAAGAAAGAATTGTAGGAAATGTATCTAATAAATGGACTGATGTAGCTGTGGTTTATTCCAGGCTGTGAATCCAAATTATACAATAAGGGTTGAAATTATTTCAAGTTGGTTAATGTAGTCAATGAAAAGTTACTCTGTATTGTTTGGGGAGAATACCAGTTGGATTGAAATGTTGTTGCAAGCTCAGAGGGGACATATCCAAGCATAAAATTAATGTATTTATTTAATTGCTTCCTTATGACTTACTCCCTATTTATATACATAATAGGTAATGTTTTAGAGTTTTTAACTGTTTTAATTGAATACTGTGTTATGTTTTAGAATACTATTAATGATGATGTAATAATAATAATAATAATAATAATAATAATAATAATTTACGAAAAAGTATTGAAATAAGATTTAAGAGAAGGAAATGCATATCTATTCATGTACATTGACTAGTAAGAAAGAGTTCAGACCAAGTTCTAAAAATAGAGCCCATTGCCATAGAGAAGCATTTGAATATATATTGTAATCATCTAAAGAATATTGAGGGATTTAGATGTAAATACAACTGTAAAAGTGAACATGGCTCTGTGGTGGCATCAAAGCACGATCCATTCTATTTCTGTAATAACTTTTAATTTTTCAGTTTTTGTTTCGAAATAGTCTTGGAAAAACATCATGACTGTTTACACATCACTGTCACTCATTCATCTGTTATTCACCTCCCTATGATGCTCATATACTAGGCTCCACAGACAAGTGGAACTTGACACTGTGCTGATGTGGGTATGTTAACAAATTTCTTCTTGATGTCCAGAAATGGTGACAGTAATATTGTCTGTTATGGTCAACTGTTTGTTTCTTCTTTAATTTCTTATAATTTCAGACTAGTGTCGATTGCTTCTTTATCCCATTCTTATAGGCATCACAGTTAAAGACAATATGGTCTAGTGTTCCCGAAACACCACACTGACAGAGGTCACTGTCTTTCCCATTAAACCTGTTTGGGTAAACTGGTTAAGGGTAATATTCCATTTGGTAATGTACTGTGCCCTGACTGGGATTTATGCAGTCAAGTGCTTGGTCTCGGCCACATGGTAGTAGTCTGTAGAATCCTTGAACTGTATCTCTGCTGTCCCAGTCATTCTTAACCACTTTTCAATAAGAATACAGTACTAGGAAGTAGATAGTGACCTTGGAAGCTTGGATCAGTCTGGGAGATGTGCAGGGATAGCTTTTCATTTAGGTGACCATTCACAATAAGCAGGAAATTTAGATTCCAGTCCTATGGTGGCACAAATTTCCATATATTACAATTTGAGTAATACACCTATACCGATTGCATCCAAGGTCTCAAAATTACATTTATCAATTTCCTAGTTGGAAACTTAATATGGCTGGTATTTATTTACTCCAATCTTTTGCTAGTCCAGCTCCTCTTCCATCCTCTCTGGGTCCATCTCTCTTTGTCCACTGCCTCCTCTCTCCCTCTTTATTGATCTCTTCCTTCCCCGTCTACGAAAAATGACATATCTACCAACGTTTATAGTGATTGGTCCAAAGGTGTTGACATCTGCTGCAATGTAATCTCCAGCAAAAACTGTATGAAATCTTCTGTAGACAATGGGTTACCCTTGTTTAGAAAGTCAAGTGTGTAAAATTGAATCTCCCGCTCCCGCTCCCTCCCCCGCGCGCGCTCCCGCTCCCTCCCCCCCTCGCCCACGCGTTCTCTCTCTCTCTCTCTCTCTCTCTCTCTCTCTCTCTCTCTCTCTCTGTCTGTGTGTGTGTGTGTGTGTGTGTGTGTGTGTGTGTGTGTGTGTGTGTGTGTGTGTGTGCGCGTGCGTGCACGTGTGTGTGTCTGAATATCCTCTTCCACTACCTCCTTATGAAGAATTACAAAAATCTCCCAACTTTCAAGGTGATTGGTGAGCTTTAATGATAACTATTCAAATCATGGCTTAGGCTGTTGTAAGGTACCCTACGCCATGCACCATAAGAAAACATACATAGACAGAAATGTTCCTCTTGTTTTGAGGAAAACTGCACAAAATTTCACCAAGAAAAAACTAAAGCTGTTGAGTGGTGTTAGTCTGTAAGTAAAGCACTGTTACCATGTACCATGTGGTGTTGACAGTGATCTTCCTCATGCGTTGAAGGTGAAGTATGCAAGTTTTAATGAAGATCAGAATAAAAATGTGGTTTTGTCTGAGTTACAAATAAACACACTTCTTTATGTATGAGCGAAGCAGCTGGAGGTGATGGTTGTATGACAGTATTGTGTGCCTGTGTGATTGCATGAATGTTCTATTTTCTGAAGAAGGCCATGGCCGGTAGCTGAAAATGTTGTATGCGTATGTCTTTTGTATGTGCTTGTCGCAGCTCGTAGCCACTTTTTTGCGGTGAGTTGTAAACAGTCCTTATTACTATATTATTTATTCCAACCTGGACTTTCCGTAATTAGATTTTATTATATAAATTGTACATTCAGCTCTTGCAATTAGTTGGTACTGAAATCTGTTTAGCAAAACATACAGAATAGATAATTATTTGTTTTGTTCTCAGATTGTTGGCTGTGCTGTTTCATTATTCATTATATCTCCCCAAATGACTACAGGTATGATGATTGTGGTCCCTGCTGTAATTGTAACTGGAACATTAATTGGATCTGTTCTGCGTAAGATGTCTAAGCAAGCTCAAGAACAGGTACGTTTCCTGTTGCTATTATAGTTCATATTTCACGTGGTACACAGTTTTTAATGTTGGTCTTTGTTGAAACAGGCAGCAAGAGCTACATCTGTAAGTGACGAAGCAATTAGTAATATTAGAACTGTAAGAGCCTTTGCAATGGAAACAAAGGAATGTGAATTATTCAATCAACAGATTGAAGAATCTCGCAAACTTAATGAAACACTTGGTCTTGGCATTGGCCTTTTCCAGGTAAGTCTAATTGTATCAAGGTATCTTAATGGATAGAATTTGTGCCATCAGAATCTCTCTCTCTCTCTCTCTCTCTCTCTCTCTCTCTGTTCAATATTTGTTTGATGGTGTGCAATGAAAACCTCATAACTCCATTTTTGTTCATTTTACAAGTGACCCAAAAATGGCACCTTCAAATAAGAAATACAGTTGTTGTATGTGCAAATATAAAAGTAAAATATTCAGATTGTCTAAATGTTTCTTCAGATACAAATATGTTACTGGAATTAAAAGGTTGTCACCGAGAAATGGAGTTAAGAGGGTTTCATTGCTTACTATAGCATTGCTGAGCATCACTAAAGATAGTGAAAAGTTGTCACTTACATGAAGACTGGCATCCCTTGTGTCCAATAATTAAAACTGCTATCTCAGTTCCTCATCTTGTATTTGGATTAAACAGCATGTGGCATGAATGTGAAAAAAGAACAAGAAGTAAATTTAGTGAGACAGTTCAGTAGCAGCAGAAGCAACTGCACTTTTGCGGTGCTTCCAAATATTTTCAGTGATGTTGCCAGTTCTTAAAAGTGCTAGGGAGAACTCTATAGTGATAAGTGATACGAAATTTGTCCTCATAAGGACCTTCACAAGGGCGTTGCAGGGTGTGGTTAATATGCAAGGTTGTCTCGTTGATAGTTTCCAGCTTCACATTTTCAACTATTAGTATTTAAGCATTCAAACTCTAAATTTTTGAACCCTTAACAACTGTTACTCATGTTGAACAGTGTGATGATTAATTGTTGTAATAATGAACGAGTCTTGCCCAACGTAGGCTTCCGCAGCTGTTGTCACTATCAATAAAATTCTTCTGGGTATGAAACCGCGTAGTCATTTTTATAAATTCCATCGACGTTTCGGCCACTGTTGCAGGTGGCCTTCATCAGGGTCTGTGTCTGACTGCTGAATATACGATATCTTGGGGTTTATATAGCAGCGGATGAGGGAAAGGAAGGGGGACGTTGGTTTGCCTTTATTGGTGGTTATATTATTGCACGCCATTGGTGGAAAGCGGCAGTGATGATTGGTGTTTTAGAAGCTTGTTTTCCATGTGATTGAGGGTTGCATTCTTCCCCCTTATATATTCAGCAGTCAGACACAGACCCTGATGAAGGCCGCCTGCAACAGTGGCCGAAACGTCGGTGGAATTTATAAAAATGACGACATGGTTTCATACCCAGAAGAATTTTATTGATAGTGTCTTGCCCAGATCGCGTTTATCCACATTATTTTGTGACTGCTTTCAACAATCTAGATGTCATCTTGTGATCTAAGTAAAACATTAAAAAATACTTTTTCGTGTTGTACATATATTTGAAGATGACGACTATACTGTTGAAACTTGCCATGAAATGAATTGGATATTTAAAACATGATCAGGGCAAGACTTGTTAATTATTACAACAGTGTCATACAATTTCAGGTTCAGGATAGTCATGTTAGTGATCCTAGTATATCACTCTGCAACACACAGCATGTCAGAGATATAAAATGTTCTATCATGATGGCAGTTATAAATGAATAAAATGCTTAGTTCAGGATAGTTTGTAACTCGCCTTAAAGAGATTCATCAAGCTGTGACAGGCACATAAAAAAGACACTCGTACACAGATAACTGTAAGCTTTCGGCCACAGCCTTTCTCAGAAAGAGTCATACACTACAATCATAAGGACACATTTCACACACACACAACCGTTATCTCTGACTGTTGCATTGAAATGCAGAAATGCAGCAGCTGAATATGACAATTGAGCGTCTTTGAAGTATAACTCTGTGATTAAATGAATGAGAACCTCCACTTCATTCATTCTAATGACACATCCTCCTTTTCATAGCTTCTGTGCTCCTCTCTTCTGTATTCTCACCTCACTAAGCGTTTCCCCTGTCTGTGGCAGTGATAGCTCACAGGAGTCACAGTCCTATCCTGTGTCTCTCTTCATCTTCTTCCCAGATATCAGCTGCTCTTCCCTTGCAACCCTCCCTTCTTTGACCTCAACAGTCATTGCTCCCCTTCATGGGGGAGAACCCACCACGATATTGCAGCAATACAAATACAATATGGTCAACCACTCTGAAGAAGGATATCGCCTTTTTATCTGCTTATTACTCATTCTGTGCCTCTGTTATGAAGTGTAATGGTGTAGGTCCACAATCCAGTTCTGTGGCTTCCGTTATTTGAGTCATTATCTTTCGCGTATTGGAAGGATTACAGATATCTGCAGCTCATTGGCTGTCTCTGTGGTGAGTAGCAACTTATCCTTTCCAAAATATTGTTGTATCCTTTAAGGTGTTTCCATTGTTAGCTATCCAATATCCATATATGAAGGAAAGTCTGTGTGTTGGGGGAGGGGGGGGGGGGGCGGTAGGTTTTCAGCGTTTACTCCATAACCACCTCCTGCTACCCCTTCATGGCTGTAGTGGTAGAGCACCCTTGATCTGCATTTGTAAGTAAGGGAATTTGGTCTCAGCAAGTGGAAGTGGGTGGGCGTGGGTGGCAAACATGTCTGTTGGATTGTCTATAATTCGTCCAGAATGTTTTAAGTATTTTAAAAACGTCCACAATAATATGAAAAGTTCCAAATTCTCATCAATTTGGAACATTTAGATTGTTCTAAAAGTTTTAAGATTGAGCTACAATGCTCTGAATTATATACAAATGGTCGAAAATTGAAGTTGCGTGAATGTGATTATCTATTTTCATTTCTGTCAGTAGCTCGGTGAGCCTCTTTACAGTGTGTTGTTACCTATCTTCCATTATTGATATTCCAATCAGATTTTCCATTGTTAAAATGTTTAAAAATTTATAGATATGAATTAAGTCAAAATTGTGATTGATGGAAGCATATAAGTCAAAGTTGACTGCTTTTTTTGTCAGTCAGATGTGAGCTGTGGTCAAGGGATAATAAAAAGTGAAGTACTTTTGAAACGGAAGTGAATAAACTATATACATTTGTTTATGGTATATAAGCCAAACTTATTTGCTTTTTGTAAGTCAGATCTCGCCTAGCAGTGAAACTCGGCATTGCTTGGATTCAAATACATCTTACTCTCAATAGTAATATAATCAGCTTTTCTATGTGTTAATCACAAGATCACAAGTATGTTATATTGAGAGTATGATGTATTTTGGGCTGGGCAAATTAAGGATTTTTTTTTTTTTTTGGCTAGTGACCTATAATCCACAAACAACTTTAAATTATCATGTTTCTCCTTATTAGTAGACATCTAACCTCTTTGGTATTTTTCAAAAGACATAGATTGGCTAGCCAGTACTTACCTTTGTGCTGTACGGCTGCTAGTGACACAAACGAAGAAAAAGAAAAAAAAGGGATGAAAAAGGACAAGCTTTTGGAACATAGTTCCTTCTTCATTTTTCGTTCAATTTTTTTTTTCTTTTTTTTTTTTTTCTTTTTTTTTTTTTTTTTTTTTTTCTTCATTTGTGTCACTATTGGCAGTACAGCACAAAGGTAAGTACTGACCAGCAAATCTCTCTCTTTTGAAAAATAATTTATCCTCTCTTCGGTATTTTGTGAGGCAAGTACAGTAATTTATTGGAATTACAAATTAAAACAATTATAGGTTGCAATTTATGATATTGCTACAGTATTAGTGGAGTGTGATAAACCAGATTACAAATTGACTGTTTTATTTTGAACTGATTGCTGAACCAACCTACTATAATGGAATGGAGAAGTTTTTACTGAAATTTGTTTCAGGCAGGAACAAATATTTTCCTGAATGGTGTGGTATTGGGAACCCTGTGTGCTGGTGGTTACTTGTTGTCTTTGGGGCAACTATCTTCTGGAGATCTCATGGCTTTTCTTGTGGCAGCGCAAACAATACAGCGTTCCCTGACACAGTTATCACTGCTGTTTGGTCAAGTGGTTCGTGGACTTGCTGCTGGAGGCAGAGTTTTTGAGGTTATCTTCTTTTATTTGCAGTTCATTACTGTTTATTCTGTTGTGATTCATTACTTTGCACTTTTAACATTTAAACATGTTTAGAATTTCTGATAAAATTATGGATGTGTTACATATTCTGTACTTAGTTACCTTATTAGCTTTTCTGTTTGTTATTTCCACTGTGTAGATTTTTTATTTACAACATTGGAAACAATTATTTTCTAGTACCTGAATATGGAGCCAACAATGCCATTATCAGGAGGTTTGAAGATACCCTTCCATTCTCTTCTTGCCAATGTAGTTTTCCATGATGTTACATTTGCTTATCCTTCACGACCATCTCAGGTATAATTTGTGTTACCATAGTTAAGTGCATATTTTAAAATAAGAAGAGTTCTTTATTTTTTACTTCAACACTGTATGGCTTGTTTTTATTTTTTAGATTGTTCTTCAACATTTTGACCTAGAACTTCCTGCTGGAAAGACTGTTGCCATTGTTGGTTCATCAGGTAGTGGTAAATCCACTGTAGCAGCACTTCTAGAAAGGTTGTAACTCCTTTTGTTTTCTTCAAAGATTTGTGTGAATTTAACTTATGAGCCAGTTTTCTGTTGCTAACTCAGAAATTTATATTGGTATTGCATATGACATAGAAAAGGGAGAAAAAGTTTTGATAAACATAGCTCTAACAACAGTTCAGCAAACTGACTTTACAAAACTGGCCGATAAAAATTGAATGTTTGAACTGTGGCTGCTTTTTATATTGGCCAGGTTCACAGTTGATTTGCTATGACTAGAGAAACATGTTGTGTTACTGGCAAACAATAATACCACACATATTGATAATGTGAATGTTAGTATCCTGCATGTACAGCAAAAGGGCGAAACACTAGACAATCCCAAAAATACTCAGTAAAATGAAACATAAAAGAAAACAACATAGTGGTATTTTAATTCAAAAAAATGTCAACTTATACAACGAGGGTGCCAGGGAGACAGAACAATAAATAAATTATTAATAATAATAATAATAATAATAAGTTTGTGATTCACCATTGTTGAGACCATCATTTTTTTTCAACAAAAAATGTACTACAGCCAGTCGGTTATGTAAAATTTATGGTTCTTGATCTGGTTTCGTCACCGCTTGGGGTAACTTCATCAGAAGAATTAAAAAGTTTACATGATAAATATGACATCAGAATTAAATGTTACAAGTAAGGTTGCTTAGGTTGAATAAGGTAAAAAATAACATTGTCTTTGAAAATATAAAACAGTGAATTCACAACACCAGTGTGGTGTGTAGGACATAAAGGAACTCCAAAATAAATTAAAGAGTAACTGTCATCTTGCAAGAACATAATGTTTCGTTCACTCCCCAAGCCATTTTTCCACGGTTGTGGTATCTTAAGGGTTTGTATGTTGTTTCTTGCATTTGTTGTGGAGGTCTAATGCAAATACCTTGCTCTGTACTGAAATTTTTAGGGCAAAATTTTAAGCTCTGTTTTACCTTAAATTCTTTATTGTTTTCTGGAAGCATGAGAATAGAGAGATTCTTTTTTTTTTTTTATTTTTTTTTTTTTTTGTTTGTTTGGGGGGGGGGCACAGGGAATTATAAAAAAAAAAAAAAAAAAAAAAAAAAAAAATGTGTTGATGCAAGAAGGCAAACCCTCTTTAATACATTATATTATAATCTATGATTATTAAAACTTACGAATAGTGAAGTGTACAATGTAAACATAATTACAAAATGCAGGATATGCCAACTGTATAGTATTTATATTTCTAGTGAGGGATGCAATCAAGGTACCACATAATTATATTGTTTTGGGAGTGGATGTTGAAATAACTGATTTTTCATCTTCATTTGCCACGAGTGACATAGGGTGCTCATGAAATTGTACACACAAATTGTCTGTATTCTTGATATAAATAAATTCACATGCTGATGAAGGAATAATTCTCCTAAATTCATAGGGGAATGTTAATAAAACTGACTTGTTGCAGCTAAGTTGTTTAATTTGGAACTGACAAAATTAAAAATATATTTGTAAGCAAGAGTGAGGTAAATGAAAACCTTAAATGTGAAACAATGGAAATTCCAGGGGGGATTCAACAATATTTTTGAGGAGGATAGGTTACTACTAACCTCAGAGACACCTGATGAGCTGAGGAAAGGCACAAATAACAGAATACGATTTAAAAGCTTCCAGCCGTTACGGCCTTCGTTGGTTAGAGAGACACACACACACACACACACACACACACACACACACACACACACACAGACATGACCGCTGTCTCCAGCTGCTGTGGTCAGTCTGCAGGACTCACCATGGCCGAGGCGAGAGCAACCAGTGGTGAGGGTAAGAAAGTGGCAAGGAGACTGAAGCAGGAGGGGAGGGGACAGATGCATGGCAGGGGCGGAGGAATACTCCAGTGCTGTCTGACAGACAGGGTGGAATGAAGGGAAGGGACTGAAATACATGGCGGGATGGGAGATGTATGTGAGGATAGTGTGGGCAGGGAAGGGGAGAGTAGGGTGGTGGGAGCAGGAACTGGTGAAGATTTCACTCTAAATCACACTCAGAAATGTGAGTTCACGAATAAGTCTTTACTGCCAAAATTGTTTGAGAAATGGGTGACAACGTGTAGGAATGCAAGAAAATTTCATGGGGAAAGCATGAAAAATTGGTTGGGTATGCATGTAAAACTTGTAGGAATGTGTAAGGAATTTGTGGAAATCTGGAAAACAGTAGGAATGTTTGGAAAAATCGTAGGAATGTGTAAAATGATCAAGAATTCGTTAAACACATTCAAGAATGTTTGAAATTTGCATAAAACTTCATGCAGGGAGAATGACAAGATTTAACGGATTGAATCTACATAGGAAGTAGGACTGGTAGCAGAAGCAATGTTAACACCAAGTACATGGGTGGGAGGAATTTTGGAAATGGAAAATACATGGGTGGGAGCAAATTTGGAAATGGAATGCAGTACTGACAATCACAGTGGTCATGAGGGTGTTTCATTAATTTAGACAACATTGTCAAAGGAGAGAAACAGTGATCTATTTGGTATGATTAATATTACAAAAAACAGTTTTGATCCCAAAAATTAACAGTTTTTATTGACCGGTTTCGACCTGATGTAGGTCATCTTCGGAACAAAATGTAGCCCATGTGGCCAGTGCTGGACTCGGCTGGGTGGAGCTTTCCTGGCTGTTCTGCTCCCAGCAGGTAACTGTTCCCCGCCACTGTTACCTGCTGGCTGCAGAACAGCCATGACAGCTCTGCCCAGCCGAGTCCAGCACTAGCCACATGGGATACATTTTGTTCTGAAGATGACCTACATCAGGTCGAAACCAGTCAATAAACTGTTAATTTTTGCAGTCAAGACTGTTTATTGTAATATTAATGAGGGTGTTTGTTGATGTCAGACCGTATGCATTTTTGAAGGGTATTAACCATAATTATCAAACTTCTGACTTTTCAGGTTTTATGATGTGAATAATGGTTACATTACCATTGATGGAATTGATATCCGCAAACTGGATCCTTCTTGGCTGCGTGGTAGAGCTATAGGGTTCATAAACCAAGAGCCAGTGTTGTTTGCAACAAGTATAATGGAAAACATTCGATACGGACGACCTGATGCAACAGACCAAGAGGTTCGTTTTTAAAAGCATTATCTATGTTCTTCATATGGTTCTTAACTGTGGACCTCCCTTTTTACCTTTTATATTTAATGCCATTCTTATGGTACTCTTATAAATGTAAGTGAAGGATTGGTAGTGTAAGAAATACAATAGAAAATATAATTTTGAAAGTAATGTCCTAACATTGTTAGTAGATATTTCTGTTTTTAGAATTTTTTGTATTAAGTTGGAAACTGTGGGGGGGGGGGGGGGGCAATTACATACCGTGAAGTGTGGTGAAGATGACCAAGAAGTTGAAAAAAAGACTTTATAACAAATAACTACACAATGGTAACAAAAAGGTTTTCATTATTGATATTATGTTTATTTTCATAATGTTGTTGATTCACAGCAATTGCTAAATGTATAGAATTTCAAATATCCATCCAAATAATAATGATTTTTGAAGTTTTTCCAAATTTTTAATGGGCTAAAACTTTTATTTGTGTGATGACATAAAACACCTAATGTGCCAAGGTTTTTTTGTCCTGTAACGATCCTTCATAATGACAAATTGAGCAACAACAAAAGATTTTCTGTTATTCTTAGCTAGTTATAGGCATATTAATGAAACTTCAGTAATTCTTGGTGGAATTGAGACGAAGTTGATGATTTTTTACTCGGTCTGGGTTTTTAATGAACCTGAGATTCCCAGCAACAATGTGATACCATGTAGCAGCAACATTTAACTACAACAGTCTAGTGGTGGAATGAGAAAGTCATTGTTGCATGTGTCTCTGAAATACTTATGAATGTCATGCATCATACAATAGAGATCTCAACAGTTTTCAATGTGAAAATGCCACATATGTGAGCTTAAGTTGGGTGTATTGAAAAAATATAGACACAATGTTGTAAAATTCTCTCTCGTGGCAATTTTAAATGGAAAAATAAGCATTGGCAAGGTAAGCTGAGTGTATGAAATTCCAAAAGGAAGACTTATAAATAGGAGTCATGGTCATCACAGAAAAATGCGAGATGGTCAGCAAGTTTTTAGTGTTAAAGAAGAGGAGGCTCTAGTTATGGGACTCCTTGATTGTGCAAACTGGGGATTTCAGCTTTCTGCTTTGGTTCTTCAATATGTAACAGAGGCATTACTTGACACAAAAGGTGTTCATTCAAAATGTAACAATTTTCCAGGTCCTGATTGGACACGGAGCTTCTTGTCTCAACTTAAAGATGAAATTTTGCATTTGACTTACTAGGGGAACACCCAGTATCGTACAAAGAAATTTTGATGGGTCGCAGGTACGTTGTGTGGGAACTCATCTAGACAATCAAGCTAAAAGGATTTGTTCCAATGTGTATTGGTTTCCATGAAAATCAAGATCAAAGTCCAGTGCGTAAGAGCTATACCTGTACTTAGACAAGTTGGTACATGAGTCAACATGATGTAACTAGCAAGGCGCTACACTGTCACACAGAGACCTGAGATAAAATCCTACTTGACTTGTCCGACATTTGATTGTCTATAATGATATTCCTTTTTTCCCACTTTATCAATTCTTATTGCAAAGAAAAAGTTATATCAGCTTATTACAATGGGAAATACCTTTAACGATTCAACATTATTTTGGAAATGATAGATTGCTACTCACCACAGAGACATCCAAAGAGCCACAGAAAGGCACACACAACAGAATAAACAAAAATGAAGCTTTTGGCTGTTAAGCCTTCCTCTGCAACAGAGAATGCGCACACACACACTCACACAAACCCAACTGCTGACTCTGGCTGTTACTGCTGGACTGCCACAGACAGCACAGCTACAGGAAAACTTCAGTATTTGACAGTACAAGGAGTATTACAGGCTGCCACACACTAGTTTCTGACTGTGGCAAGTTTTCAGAGAGAGGCTGCCCTGCTAATTACTGGCTGTGAGGTGAAGGTGTGTGTGTGTGTGTGTGTGTGTGTGTGTCACAGTGGCTTACACTATTTGACCATGCAGGCATCATGGAGTTTATAGGCCTCCTCCCCCCTTAGGGAGATATGTCTATCGGCAATGAAAAAATCCAAGCAATATCCATGGGAGTCACAGAAAAGAGTGGTACTTCATTCAGGAGGCTGTGGGCCAGTGCTTGAGCAATAGTGATGGCGTAGGAGCTAAAGGTGGCCTGTTCATCAAGAGAGGTACCCAGCAATGATTGGTGACCCAGGGACCGATGACAAGCCCAAGATGGGAAAGTGTGGAGGCTGCGGATCGACTGGAACAGTGGAGGGTGGCAGATCTTCCTGCTCGAGTGATGAGTCTTCGCACAGCATGGTGGAGGCATTCCCCGGACAGGTTATGATGGCAGGCGGGTCGCCTCAGCTGGAGGAGCACACAGGCATTGCGGCAGCATGATCAGCAGCAGGTTCCAGGAGCGGTGTGGCCACAGAGACAGAAATAGGAGCCCTGGATGGCGTGGCAGTGGAGACAGCCAGAGGTGCCTCCAAAGATGCTCTGACAGGATCAGCACGAGATGTCCAGAAGGGTGCAGTGGCAGGAACGGTGGAAGGTGCCAGTGGCAAACTCTCGGAGGCTGGCGGATGCGGAAACTTCGACCCGGCCTCTGCAGGTGCCCAAGGGCACGGCTGATCACAGTAATGGCACACCAGGCTGTTGAGTGTGCATCAAGAAGAACCATATGTAGCCAAAAGGCGTACCCTCTAATACTAAAAAATAACCGAAAAGAATAGTGCAAAAATTGTCGAAGCACAGGGTTGGACGCAACAGTGGTCAACGATGGCGATGAAATAAGGGGAAAACTATCTGTAGTAGCCTGAGCTTCAGTATTGACAGAGTCTGAAATAGAGAAACCAAAAACATTCAAAGTGTCAAGACCAAAAATGGTAGCAGCTGCAGTATCGTTGACCACCAAAAAAAGTCACCGGGCGAACCACAGATTTATAAGCCTTAGGAGCCGTGAACTGACCCAGACGGGAATGCGCTGATGACTGATTTTTAGGTGATGATCAACAGGCAACAATGGCCGTGAACGTATGTGTGATGATTCAGGAGAGAAAGCAAGGCCTCATGTCTACTTGCAAGATGACAAATTTGTCAAAAAATTGAACATTGACAAACAACGTAACAGGGCTAGCCTACAAACTTCCTACAAGATTAATGTCTACATCCATGTTGGCGGGCGTGGCCCCCAAGAGGCACACCATGACCATGTTGCCTTTTTTAAGACAACTGTTGCAAACAACCAAACGCTTAAGACAACCCACCTGGTTATGATCCACAAAGAAAAATAGACAAGAAGGAAGAGATTGTGGTACATGGGGCTACGCAGTGGAGTATGTTGAAGCTTTTCATCAAGAGCCCACGTGGGATACTCCCGCACTGTGGCAACTACGGCAAAATCAGAAGCAGCCGGCTGACTTACATCAGAAGAGACAGCAGCTATGTCTCTCCATGCCTCAATCTGATCCCCAGTGACACAGGAAATCCTGAATGACTGCGCAATATTCAGAACTTCAACAAGTCAGCTTTTCGAATTAAAGAGCTCATTGACGAACCTCGCGATCTGGCACCAGGCGCACAATAGTGTTGTGATCCATGTTGTCCCCATAGGATTTCTGATAAGTAGGGTAACAAACATACCACAACAACTACAGCCATGGGAGTTCAGCCACCCATGCATGATAGGACTGATTAGGCTTCATCCGCAACCGATGAAATTCCACACATATCACAATGACATGATTACGAGGCTGGTAATAAGCAGACAGCAAATAACACGTTTCATTAAAGGACAAGGCTGCTGGTTTCTTGAGAGGGGCAAGCTGACACAATAACTGATAAATACAGTGAGAAAACCATGATGGAAAAAGAGCTTTACTCAAGGCCATACCAGAGATACTAAAAGCAAGGAAGTGTTGGCGCAACCATTTCTCTTAAGATTTGCAGTCTTCCAAATCGGCGGAGCAAATGGAGCAAAACACTGGTGGACAGCAGCAAAGCCAATGCTATAACAACACATGCAATAGTCCCCCCAGGGGGCCCACAGCTCTTTTGTGGGTACGTGTGTGGCGCGCACGGGACCCCGAGCCGAAGCGACCTTTCTTCCGTCCCAGGCCGCTTCCCTCTTCCCCCCGGTTTGTGCCTTCGCCCGGAGACGGGCGTTTTTTTCATTAGTCCAAGGTTTCTTTTTCGCTTCCTCTGTCTTCTCTTCTTGGTCCTCTTCGTTTCCTGTTCTTCAGCCTTCCCCTCTTTTTCTCCTTGTTCTCGACTCACCCTTTAATCTCTGCCTCGGCGTTTGAGATTCTTCCTCCTCCTTCATCCCTTTCTCTTCTTCCTCCTTTCTTTCCTCTCTGTGCGTGTCTGAAGGTCGACCCACGCTCTGCGTAGCCGGTGACAGGGTAAGGCGTAACTCCCCGCCCCGGGTAGACATGTAGGGCACGTACGTACCCCCCGGTAAAGGCTGGGCCCAGGGAGGGGTGATTACCCGAGCTGATACCTTCCGAACATGCCAATTGGTCCCTCCGTCCGTTCTCGGGAGGTGTGACCTGAGGTGCGAACAGTCACCTAAGGCGGGTGCGCCCTCAGTGAAGGCCCCCACAAGGAAGGAGCGCGCCATCGGAGACGCTGGTAATCATGGGGGATACCTCCGCCATGAAACCTTCCACATCAACAATAACCCTGACCCATAAGCGGAAACATGATTCTCAGCCGCAAAAGGCATTGCCTAACATTCCAAAGTTCCTGGTGGTATCACGTACCGACAATAAGGATTTTTCTTCAGTCAATCCGTTTATCATTCAGAAGGGTGTTGATGCGATCGCAGGTCCCTTGAAGACCTGCTCCAGGCAGCGCAACGGGACCTTGTTACTCGAAATAGAGAATGCGTTCCAGGTGCAGAAGTTACTTCGAGCTACACTTGTACATACTTTCCCTGTGAAGGTGGAGGCTCACTGCACCCTTAACTCTTCGCGGGGGGTAGTGTTCTCTAGATCGCTGGATGGGTTATCAGACGAGGAGATATTGAACTATATGTCAGATCAGGGAGTCACAGCTGTTCATTGCGTGATGAAAAAGGTCAACAATGACCTCGTGCCGACCCGTACTGTCTTCTTAACTTTTGATAGGGTTGACCTACCATCAAAAGTGAAAGCGGGCTAGGAAGTCATTTCCGTTCGCCCGTACATACCAAATCCTACACGCTGCTTCCATTGTCAAAGGTACAACCATACAAGTAAATCTTGTCCAAATGCAGCCAAGTGCGCCACCTGTGGCAGAGACGCTCATGAGGGTGAATGTCAACCTCCATCCCCTCGCTGCATTAATTGCATGGGTGACCATGCTGCTTCTTCACGGGACTGCCCTGTTTATAAAGAAGAGCGGGTCATCCAAGAGATTCGCGTGAAGGACAAGGTCTCCACCTATGCCGCTCGGAAATTATTAGCTAGTAGGAAGCCCGCTGTACTCCCATCAGGTACCTTCACCCAGGTCCTCGTCTCCCCTCGACCAACTAAGGAGGTAGGCATCCAGACTTGCGATCTAACGTTCTGTGACACTGTCGTCAGGTCGGCTAGCCCGAAAATTGCTCGTTCCACCTCTCCCATCCCTTCTGCCCGTTCTACAACGAATTCGTCGACCAGTTCACACACATCCCGGGCACCCAAATCTGCTGCCCGGAGTTCAAAAAAAGAACCAGTCGGTGAAGATTTTCTCAAGACTCAGACTTCTCAATCGTCAACCGCATCTTCCACCCGTCATACTTCTAAGAAGGCTTCCAGAAAAAACAGCCCCCTTCCCCTTCCCCGCCGAGGCGTGACTCTTCGGTCACGCCATCCAACAGTTGCCGGCCTCGGCCGTCTTCTGTTTCACCGGGACGCTCCGTCTGTCGGGCACCCGGCCATTTACCGGAGGTGGAAGCTGCCCCTCCTGATCAACTCCGGGAGGTGGCAGACGCGTCGATCGAACCAATGGAACATGACCCTTTGCCACTAGATGGCGATAGCAGTGCTCCCTCGAAATCCGGTCCTCAGCGGCCGTCGAGGTGACCCCGCTTGCTAGTTGGTTTTTATCCTTATTTCTTATTTCATTTTTATCATGGCGCTCCTTCAATGAATATTCGCAGCATTCGTTCCAATCGGGAGGAGTTAAAACTACTCCTTCGGTTGCACTGCCCGCTTCTAGTCTGCCTCCAGGAAACTAAGTTGCGTCCACATGATCGTGCAGACTTTCCACACTACACCTCTGTGCGGTTCGACCTGCCACCCGTGGAAGGTATCCCAGCCCATGGAGGGGTTCTGATGCTCCTTCGAGATGACGTCTATTTCCATCCCATTTCCTTGCATACTCACCTACAGGCAGTTGCCGTCCGCATCACTTTATCCACATTTACCTTTTCCCTCTGTAATATCTATTCGCCATCGTCATCTGCCCTTACCAGGGCAGATGTGCTACACCTTGTTGACCAGCTCCCTTCACCTTTCGTGTTGGTAGGCGACTTTAATGCCCACCACCCCGGGGCTCTCCGGCACCTTGTCCTAGAGGCTCCCTTTTGGTGGACCTTCTCCAACACCTCGATCTTGTCTGCCTCAACACCGGTGCACCGACCTTCCTTTCAGACACAACACACACTTATTCCCATATAGACCTCGCAATATGCACTCCTCAGCTTGCCGGTCGGTTTGAGTGGTATGCACTTTCTGACACGTACTCGAGTGACTATTTCCCCTGTATCATCCACTTTCTGCATCATTCCCCATCTCCTCGTCCCACCAGTTGGAACATTTCTAAAGCCGACTGGGGGCTTTATTCTTCCATGGCTGTTTTTCACGATCGGAATTTTCTCACCTGTGACAGTCAGGTCGACTACCTCACAGACGTTATTCTCACAGCTGCCGAACGTTCCATACCTCGTACCTCCTCTTCTCCACGTCGTGTCCAGGTCTCTTGGTGGACCTGGCCACGACGCACTTAGAGCCCGGCGCCCGGCGCCGCGCTTTAAGCACCTTCTGCCGCCACCCGACTTTGGAGAATTGCATACATTATAAACGTATGAGAGCGCAATGACGTCATATCATAAACGACAGCAAGAAAGCTTGCTGGACTGCTTTTACTAGTTCTTTTAACCGTTTTACTCCCTCCACGTTTGTTTGGCGTGGCCTACGCCGTTTATCCGGCATCAAGGTCCACTCCCCGATTCCTGGCCTGACCGTGGAGAACGCAGTCCTCGTGGACCCCTCTGACGTTTCCAACGCATTGGGCCGTTTCTTTGCGGAGGTTTCGAGCTCTGCCCATTACCACCCTGCCTTTCTCCCTCGCAAACAGGTAGAGGAGGCACGGCTGCCTTCTTTCCACTATTTTAATTGTGAAAATTATAACGTCGCCTTCACCATGCAGGAGCTAGACCGTGCTCTCGCCCTGTCCCGATCTTATGCTCCCGGGCCCGATTCCATTCATATTGAAATGCTGAAGAACCTCTCTCCTGCGGGCAAGTGCTTTCTTCTCAGTACCTACAATCGCATATGGACTGAAGGTCATGTTCCCACAAGTTGGCGTGAAGCCATTGTTGTCCCCATCCCCAAACCAGGGAAGGACAAACATCTTCCTTCCAGCTATTGTCCTATTTCTCTGACGAGCTGTGTCTGTAAGGTGATGGAACGCTCGGTTGGTCTGGCTCCTCGAATCTCGCCGCCTCCAATGCGGTTTTCGTCGACACCGCTCTGCTGCTGATCACCTCGTTACGTTGTCGACCTTCATTATGAACAACTTCCTAAAGAAGCGTCAAACAGTAGCAGTGTTCTTCGACTTGGAGAAGGCATACGATACCTGTTGGAGAGCGAGCATTCTCCGCACATTGCACACATGGGGCCTTCGGGGCCGCCTTCCTCTTTTCATTCAAGCGTTTTTGGCGGATCGCAAGTTCCGGGTACGGGTGGGCTCTGTTTTGTCAGATACCTTTTGCCAGGAGAATGGGGTACCACAGGGCTCTGTCTTGAGTGTGGCGCTCTTCGCCATTGCAATCAATCCGATCGTAGATTGCCTTTCAGCCGACGTCTCCGGATCTCTTTTTGTTGACGATTTCGCAATTTATTGCAGCGCCCAGTGGACGTGTCTCTTGGAGCGTTCTCTTCAACGCTGTCTTGACCGTCTATATTCCTGGAGCATCGCAAACGGCTTCCGATTCTCCACTGAGAAAACTGTGTGTATAAACTTCTGGAGATACAAGGAATTTCTTCCGCCTTCTCTACATCTCACCCCTGTTGCTCTCCCTTTTGTGGAGACTACGAAATTCTTGGGACTCATGTTGGATCGTAAACTTTGCTGGTCCACACACGTGTCCTACCTGGCCGCCCGTTGTGCCCCATCCCTTAACGTTCTTCGTGTCCTCAGTGGCACGTCATGGGGAATGGGGAGCGGATCGTACTGTCCTCCTTCACCTTTACCAGGCCATTGTTCAGTCGAAGCTCGACTACGGAAGCCTTGTATACTCTTCTGCACGGCCGTCGATTCTCCGCCATCTCAATTCTATTCACCATAGGGGATTACGTCTGGCGACCGGTGCATTTTATACCAGCCCTGTTGAAAGTATGTATGCCGAGGCTGCTGTATTACCCTTGACCACTCGACGTGACATACTCTTGTGTCGGTACGCATGCCGCCTGCGGTCGATGCCCAACCATCCATCTTACCGATTATTTTTTGATGACTCACTCGATCGCCAATATCAGTTGTCTGTGATTGCCTTACTTCCACCTGTAGTTCGGTTTCGCCGCCTGCTCCAGCGGCTCAATTTTACCCTTCCTTCCACCTTTCGGTTGAGCGAAAGCCTATTGCCACCGTGGCATAAGGCCCAGGTTCACACTCACCTTGAACTTAGTTTGCTCCCCAAGGAGAGCACTCTGGATTTGGTATACCGCTCGAGGCTTGTCGAACTCCGTTCGCGGTTCGATAACGCCATATTTATTTACACTGATGGTTCCAAGAGCACTGCCGGTTTCGGATCTGCCTTCGTCGTCGAGGACAACCATTTCCAATACAAGCTCCCTGACCGGTGCTCTAACTTCATGGCTGAGCTTTTTGCCTTCCACCTGGCCGTTTTGTACACCTGCCGCCACCGCCAACCTTTCTATGCCATTTGTTCGGACTCCCTTAGTGCCCTGCAGAGTCTTAAGGACCCTTTGTCGAACCATCCTCTCGTGTATCGGATCCAACGCTCCCTCCAGTTGCTAGCAGATGACAGCTGTCACGTTTCTTTCCTGTGGGTTCCTGGCCACGTAGGTGTGCCCGGGAATGAGACGGCTCTTTTACCTCGCGTGGCTACCTTTTGCGTCCCATCTGACGATTTTCAACGGGCTCTCCGCCGGAGTATCGTGTCGCAATGGCACAGTGTGTGGTTTTCA
This sequence comes from Locusta migratoria, assembly GCA_026315105.1. Lineage (NCBI taxonomy): Eukaryota > Metazoa > Arthropoda > Insecta > Orthoptera > Acrididae > Locusta > Locusta migratoria. The sequence goes on from CM048748.1 coordinate 451,305,567, forward strand.
ATGTCCAACAACAAATTGCGAACTGTAAAACCCCTCTCGGCGGGAGGAGGTCATCCTGGCCCGGTTGCGGATCGGTCACTGCCGTTTCAGCCACCGTCACTTGCTGTCCGCCGACCCTGCACCGCTGTGGTCCTGCGGTGAACTGCTGACCGTGCGACATGTTTTACTGTCTTGCGTACTTTTTAATCATCTCCGTGTAGCTCTTCACTTTCCGTCTACTCTGGAGGAAATTTTAGCTGATGACACACGAGCAGCTGCTAGAGTTTTGTGTTTTATCAACTTGGCCAACTTATCCAAGGATATTTAACCCTTTAATTGTCTTTTATGTTTCGTTTTTAGCCTCTTCTTGATGTTCTGACAGTCACCAATTTTTTTTTTTTTTTGGAGATCATAGCGAATCTATGTTTTTGACTGGGCGCTAATGACCATAGAAGTTGTGCGTCCTAAAACCACAAAAAAAAAAAAAAAAAAAAAAAAAAAAAAAAAAATGCAATCGTGTCCATGCTGTCTGCCTGAGCCGATGTAACTGTAACCAGCTGCTGAACCGAATCTACCACAGTTTGTAACCTAGTCAGAAGTACATGAGTTGGAAGTCCAAGGTAGTGGCGGTGTCCTGCGAAGTTATAGGTGGCCCGAAAAACATGTGGAATTCTTAACACCACACTTGTCGCCAATAAATGTGTTGTAAAGTAGAACACATTTAATATAACTAGCAACCACACTAAATAGTTACAGAACAACTTCAATATTCGAGAGTGCAGTGTCATCAGCTGCTGCACACTTGTTTCTGACTGAGGCAAGTTTCTCTTTGACCTTGCATGCACCATGGAGTTTACAGGAACAGTTATTGTTAATGTTCCAGAAAAATTAAAATATATCACATTATAAATATTTTGGTCAACTTCACCCTATGTGGGGCAGTTTTTATGTAAATATTCGAAAGTGTTAGAGAAAAAAGTAATAGCAACCAAACATTTTATCACTACAGCTCAATACCCATGCTCTGAAACAAAAAGCATTAAAATTTTTTCATTGGTTTTAGGAGTATTTAAGTTAAAAGTTAAAAATCCATCAACTTCACCCCATTTGCCAATACTGAAGTAAAAGCAGAACGGCACTGAATAGACAGATGAGAGTTGCATTGTCCCAACATGGCTGTAATTTTATTGGAAGGCTGTTGTTGGTATCATTATAAGCTACAATTTTTAATGTACAAAGCTATTATAGAGTTTAAATATCAGTATTACATAAGTAGATTGTAACTGGCAGTTTACATATTCAATGGGAATTCTCCACAGAGATGTGAAGAAGAAGAAGAAGAAGAAGAAGAAGAAGAAGAAGAAGAAGAAGAAGAAAAATATTTGGAACAGATAGTGGCTGGCCAGTACTTACCCCAGTTCAATACTGCCTATAGCAACACCAAAAAGACAATTAAATGAATGTGGAAATGAGCTTTCAGAAAACAGAGTTCCTTCATTAGGCAATAAGAAGAGGGAGGAGAAGGGGACACCCATCCACAGTGCTCTTGTGCCATTTACTGTCCATTTCTGTTTAATTAATAGACTCTCCCTTATTGATAGTGTTGTTCATCACCCAAGAGACTTTTTTGCATTTTTACAGTTTCAAAATTATCTTCACTACATTGTTAGTGACCTCTTTTTTGAACCACAGTCTATAGCATTTTCCATTGCTCTTTGTTCAGAATCCATTTAACCATCACTTTTGGACTCCTGGTGATCTTACTTAATGTGCCACTGGTGATTTTTCTGTGCCACAAAAGACCCTTTTTTGGTTCTGGGTGATGTTTATCTGTGTGATGATCCATTCTCTTTAACTAGGCTCCTCTTGTGGGCACTCGCTGAGTAATTTACCGTCAAATTTTCTCTGCTTTCCACCCTTGCTTACAATTGAGAGAATTCTCTCCTCCCACCCCGCCCTTCAGAATCGTGCCTTCTAATTTAACCAATGTATCACCATGTATCCAAATAAGTTACCATAGTACTTGCACTCTTTCTACAAACATTCTTTCACATAGTCAAATGCTCACTTCTTCATCTCAAGGCCTAGGTTGTAAGTAACCCAAAACCACTTTCCCTTCTATACCCTTAATCATCCTCCCTCCTCTTTCCTGCCTGACAAAGAAAATTCGTTTTTCAAAAGCTTGTTTCCTTATTTGTTTTCATCTTTTTCGTGGTATTATCAATGGTACTGAGCTAAGGTAAGTACTGGCCAGTCATTCTACCTCTTTTGAATGGTTTACTGAATGTTAATAACTGAAGAAATAAGCATTCTTTAGAAGCTTACTTGTACATTAACATTTCTTTCCACCTACTATTTTGTCCATTTTACATTTTACAGGTAATAGCTGCAGCAAAGATGGCAAATGCTGATGAATTTATTACTGCCTTCCCAAATGGGTATTCGACTGTTGTTGGAGAGAGAGGTGTCACGGTATCGGGTGGTCAAAAGCAAAGAATAGCTATTGCACGGGCTTTGTTGAAGAACCCTTCGATATTGATCCTTGATGAAGCAACAAGGTATGTTGTTCATTACTGAGCTCTTAACAGTTGCCATAAGTAGGCAATGAAGAATCTCTAAGTAAAGTCTGCTTGTCATAAAGTGAAAAGTTTGTATTGTATAATTGCATTTATCAGACAGTATGTGATGTAGGCAGCACATAGTAGAACAAACAAAATTCACAATTTCTGCAGGGCAACTATTTATATTAACAATACAGCTTCCTGATGGTCAGACACTCAAAACTTTTATTAACAAGTCTTTCATGCTTGTAAAGAGTCTCTTGTTTGCCAATCCCTATAATAGGTATAGATGAACTGTGTCCTTACTGCAAGGCACAGTTTTATAAAGAGGACGCAGGGAATGGTGAGGTGGTCTGTATTATAAAACAAAAACTACTTATCTTGTATTAGATGCTTGTATCAGATGGCTGGTCTGCATTGTAGTTGAAGTCCGTTGAACCAGGGTTTCTGCGGAGCTACAGTCACATAAATGAAATGGTGGTCGAGGTTGAATGACGAATTCTTGTAGTTGAACTTTCCGTATTAAATTTTTTATTGCTTTTTAAGAAATAATGTTCATGTTGCACAATCTTATACGGACAACAAGATAAGCATATCTAATTGTGAACACAGTCCAAACTAATCTAACACAAAATGGCCTCTCTCCAAACTTTCGAGAGAGTACCTCATAAAAAAAACACCCACCTGCATTTTGTAAATTTTATACACACGATAAACCAAGATCAAATATAGGTTATAAATTTTGTCTGAAACTGGTCTTCGCAATAATAATACATTTTTGTGGTTGTACACAGTTACAGTAATTTTATTTAAATTAGGCATATAAGTAACAAGTATGAACATGACTATAAATTTACATATTAGACCTACTCAAATTATGGGTTCTATTTATTATTTTTACATAGGTAAGTCAATAGTTTGTAATTAGCGTTTTGGTGTTTTGTTATTTAGACTTGTAATTTTAATGTATTTCAATTCGTGGTTTAATATTTTATAAATAAGGATTCATACAAAGTCGTCGTAGTTTTGTCAGTTTTGACAATAGTTTCTTAGTACCAAATGGATTGATGAACTAAGTGTGAGACTAATAACAACTATTTAATTTAGGATCCAGTGATATATAAACATGGTTCGCGCTAATTTATTTAAACAAAAGATAAATATGTAATAAACTTATGCAATAGTTGTTACATGTAGTATTGTTGTTTTTGTAAGTTTATGGGAACAGCATATTCCATAGTGTTTGTAGTTATTATTTACGAAAGTATTAAAGTTGGAAGTTATGTAAAAAGACAGCTAAATTTATGTTTAAATCAACATACTATTTCCTAAACATGTTTTACTAATAGTGTTAATAGTTACTTTCCGTGGTTTGCGCTCCACGACTGTGATATGTTACCAATACTCTGAGAATTTTCAGCAATCAGTCGGTCTTTTCTAAAAAAATTTTATTGGCAAATCATGATTTCAGCCAGTAAGAGTTGTCATACTTGGTGCGGTGTGAGTTTTTTCACATCAACAGTTAAACACATGCATTGATAATGGCCAGTTACTGGCCGAAATTATGATTTGCCAATAAAAGTTTTTTTAGAAAAGATTGACTGATAGCTGAAAATTCTCAGAGTATTGGAGTGTTAATAGTATTTTAAACTGAGTACGAAAATGGGACATTTTACATGTCCGGTGGTAAACTTTTATTTGTGTGTCTGAACTGTTTACATCTGTAATGTTGGCAGTGCCAAACAACTCGCGCTGTATGGATGTGCAACATAGCAGAAACATTACATGCTACAATAAAATTTGTTTTCAGTGATGTGGCTCATACAGCCTGATTGTCTTGACTTTGTCAAATCTCTACAGTATTTCTAGGTGTTCTGTAGATCAGGCCGCTTATAAAAGACCCATGTAATTTCAAGTGAAAGAAAGACTATTGTTTACAAAATGAAAAAGTCTTTCATTTAATTGCTTGTAACTTCCTGTTTGGAACTTTTGTAAAGCTGCACATTTCATTTATGACATGGGCTTGTTCCTGTGTAAGGTTGCAGAAATACAATTCACCTATGACTGTGAATATTGCTAATAAAACAATAGTACAGAGATGCTGAATCAAAAACAAATTTTGGAAATTGTCGAAAGAATTCTACATTTTTGGAAAGAAAAGATTGCTACGCTCGACAAAAATGTCCCAATGAGTCGCAGAAAGGCACATATAACAGATTGCTATCTTTCTAAATCTTTTGTACATTACAGCCTGTAACAGAAAGTCTCCAGCTGCTGTGGCTAGACTGTGGGACTCAGGTGGCGTGAGGTGAAAGCAACGATTGGTGTGGGTGAGGAGGCAACATGGAGAGGGAAGCAGGAGGGGAGGGATGCTTGGCAGGGTGAAGGAATATGCTATAACTGTCTGATGGTGTCTGTGACTGGCTGTTGGAGGCACAGCGATAGCGAGGAAGGGAAGAGAGAGACAGGAACGTGTGAGGTGAGTTTGTGGGCAGGGAAAGGGAGGGGAGGGGAGGTTGGTGGGACAGGTACTAACAAAAGGTTAGCCCTGGGGGCTTGTGGGAGCATAGGATATATTGTATGGAGAGTTCCCACCTGCACAGTTCATAAAAGCTAATGTTTGTGGGGAGGATCCATGTGACATAGGCTGTGTAGCAGTCATTGAAGTGAATCAGATAATGCAGGGCTGCATGCTCTGCAACAGGAAAGTCCCAGCTATCTCCTGACTACAGTTTGGTGTTGCCCATTCATACCTTAGAAAAAGCAGTGCGATGGTTGTAGCTTACTTTGTAGATCACATGCCTGCTTTCACAGATCGCACTGCCTTTTATGGGATAGGAAATGCTTGTTGTGATGAGACTGGAGTGGGTGGTGGTGCAATGGTGGAGAAGACAGGTTTTGCATATAGGTATATTGCAGGGATATGAGCCATGGGGCAAGGGGTTCGGATCACTTATGGCATAGGGATGAAGGATATTTCGAACATTTGAAGGATGGTGAAATACCACTGTAGGAGGGATAGGAAGGATAGTGGATAGGGTATTTATTGTTTTGGGGCAGGAAGAAATATAGTGACAAACTAGTGGAGGATGTGGTTTACTTACTCCAGTGCTGGGTGCTCCTGAGTCACAAGTGAGGTGCTCCTTTGTGGCTGATTGGTGGGCGTGAAGGTGGGTAATTGGACAGACAGGGCATGAAAGATCTGTTTCTGGACAAGGTTGGGAAGGCCTCCTTGAGGCCTTGGCATATTTAGAGAGGGCCTGCTCATCACTGCAGATGCAATGACCGCATGTGACTAGGCTCTATGGACTTTTTGGCATGGAATTGATGACAGCTTTCGAAATGGCGGTATCGTTGATGGTTGGTAGATTTGTGGTGGATGGACGTACTGATGAGGCTATCCTTTGTGTGTAGGTAAGAATTGAGGAAGTAGTCTCATTGTGTTGAGCAGGAACAGGTGAAGTGGGTGGGGGAGAGATGTTGAGGTTTTGGAGGAATGTGGATAGTGTGTCCTCACATTTGTCCAAAGTATGCGGACATAATCAAATAATCTGAATCATATGCTTTTGGGATTCTGGGTAATAAGGAAGGATTCCTCTAGTTGGCCCATGAACAGTTTGGCATAGGAAAGTGCCATACAGGTGCTAAAGGCTTTACTGCAGATTTATTTGTAGGTGATGCCTTCAAACGAGAAGTAATTGTGGATGAGTGAATTGGTCATTGTGACAAGGAAGGAGGTTGTGGACTTGTCAGTCAGGTATTGTGAAAGATAGTGTCCAACAACAGCAATACTATGAGCATGGGGCATGTAGAGAGAGGTGACATCAACCATGCCGAGCATGGTACCAGGTGATAAAGGAACGGGAACATTGGAGTCAGTAGAGGAAATGGTTGTTATTTTATATAGAAGGTTAGGTTGTGGGTAATAGGTTGAAGGTGTTAGTCTACGAGAGCAATGACTTAGTTGGGGGGCGGTACCACCGTAACTGGCCACAATGGGATGTTCAGATGGGTTGGGTTTGTGGACTTTAGGAAGCATTTAGAAGATAGGGGTAGTAACATCTATATATATGAAAATGAATTCCTGTTCATTAGTCTAACTAAAACTCGAGAACGGCTGAACTGATTTGGCTAATTTTAGTCTTGAAATATTTGTGTAAGTCCAGGGAAGGTTTAAAAGGTGATAAAATTTGGAAAAGTTGTCTGGAAAAGAGTAAAATTGGAAAAAACTGAAACAGCTTTTTCCAGTGAGCTATCAGCACCATTCGTCCAACTGTAATAAAATTTTGAACATTTCATTTGGAAAAGTCACACTTAAAGTAGGGAAATTTAGGTAATATTGAAAGCGATTTTTTTTTTCTATGAATAAAAATCAATTGCCACATGGTGGTAAAAGCATCACTTGAGTATGGCTTGACAGGACAAGGTTTTTCAATGTGTTTTTGATTGAATTCAGCACTATTACTGACTATTTGCATGACGGAGAGGTGTATTTCTTTTATTGCTTTGTTCATTATGTTGTAGGAAAAGTTTTCAGTAAAATAATAGGGACAGTTAAAAAGAAAAGTCGCAAAATTCTAACCAAGTTCCCTTTTCATTGTCTTTCTAAATGTCCTCAGCACTATAAGCTGAGATCCATTCATCTGATTGCGATAAAATTTTGATCATTTGACATTTAATGAAAGATGAACATTCTTATGAACTATAAATTTGGGAAAGTTACCTGGAAAAATTGAAAATTAGCAAGAAACTTAAGAGCTTTTTTCAATGGGATATCAATATCATTTGTCTGATTGCAATAAAATTTTGCATATTTGATGTTAAAAGCAAGAGTAACATTTTTATGAAATAAAAATTTGAAAATTAAAGAAAAATAGACATTTGATGCAAAACTTGAAAGTATCAGCGTTTATTGTTAAACATTTGTCACATCTTAAATTTTTTGTGCAACTAAGACAGGTACTTCTGTTGTTCTGCCGTTCTATCCACTTTTTACATAAGGGACAATGCATTTTTAAAAGATAATTATAACCTCTGAAAAATAATTAAGAAGTCAAAGAGTAAATAGCTTTTCCAGAGAGTAATTACTTTTTGATATTTCGCTTTATATACTTCAAATCAAAAAATCTTGAATTACACACTTTCTCAAGTATCTTATCCGGTACGTCAGCACTCAAGCTATCTTCACACCATATTTCATCACAATAGATTCAGTGGTTTATGTAATGATATATAGCCAAATCGGTTCAGCCGTTCTCGAGTTTTAGCAACTCTAACGAACAGCAGTTCATTTTTATCTTTGACAATTCATATACGGGTTCACGAACTTTACCCTTTCAAAGTTATTTCTGAACGCGCCCAACACAACCACCACATTATTTTTACATGTTTTAAATCTAAATTTTCCTCGCAATTTTTCCATCTTTTATCAGCATTTAAACCTTCCCTGAACTTCCACGATATGACGTGAACATTATCCTGGACATGTGTGCGTGATTTGCCCACTCCTTCAGCCCACTATCTGATGATGCCTTTATAAAGCTACTGGGTCTAAAATACAGAATTTAAATTAATATGGTTTATGTTAAGAGGTAAGTGATACAAAGTTCACTGGGTCATCTAGTATCCAATATGTTGCAGGGTGCAAGGTGTAGGAGATGTGAGGAGAGATTTGGGGGAGAGGTCCTGGAATATGTCTAAGGATTTGAGGAGGAACTGGAGACCCTGATGAATTTTTAGAATGGGATTATTGTGGCAGGGTATGTAAGTGACATATGGCAGAGACACACTGCCACCTAGTTCTTGTGATCTAAAACCACAGTGATGGAGCTTTTGTCAGCAGGAAGGATCATAAAGTTGGGATGAGTTTTTAGGTGGTGGATTACATTTTATGCAGATGTGAGCTTGGTTTTTCATATTGAAGTATTTGGGGAATGATGATGAGGCGAGCTTCGAGGGAGGGGCGATTATAAGACTGCCGTGTGCTGCCTGGAGGTCAATTCGTAAGTGCACCTGACAATGGCAGCATGTAAAGTGCCAAAATGACGTCAAATCCAAGTACAACCCTGTAGTGCAGACATCTTGACATTATGATTGAATTGTGCTAAAATCATCATAGTGTAGCACTTTTGAGTGTTTGAAAGCACATGTTCTTTGCTTCTTTAACTATGTTGAATTTTTAATTTATTTTAATTATGTTAGATTCTATTTGTACTTGTTGTGAATGTGGAATTTTCTGTCATACTAATTGATGGAACATTATATTTCCTTCCAGTGCCCTAGATGCAAGTTCAGAGCAACTTGTCCAAAAAGCATTAGATAATGTGACGCGAGGTCGGACGGTGCTGATAATTGCTCACAGGTTAAGCACAGTTCAGAATGCTGATGTTATAGTTGTTCTGAATAATGGTGTCATTGTAGAGGTATGTATTGTTTTTTGAATCTCAGTGATTTTATCTGGACTGTACTGAAGTGGAAAATTTTCTGCTGAAAACCCTAACATTGATTAAAAATTTAAGATTAATTCTTCTGTGTCAAAAGGCTCCATCATATTCTTTTGAAATTCTGCTGCCATCCCAATATTGCCAATCACTCTTGAAAGACTGTGTTTGTGTTTGCTGATAAAAGGCTATTTTTGTTTTGCCCTTCCCAGTTTATCCTTCAGGAAAGTTCTCTCTCAGGATGCATGGGAAGTGTGGACAGCTAAAACAGCAATACTGATTAGTAATCCAAGTTTTGTTTACTAATATGTACAAACATACTCAACTTGTCTTGTACAATGCTAGCTGCGCCGAGTCCTAGTGACTGCCTATTTCGGAGCAGAGTTCAGACGGGCTCTTTCATACTGGCCTAGATATAGCAACTTGTAGAGAACGCACTACTCTTTTGCTCCCTCCAAGAGGTGCGGCACCAGCATGTGATTGACTGCCAGTCATCCGCTGCCTTCTCCATGATCATTCTCGTGCGTCTGGTGTATGGCGCTACAAAAATTTTCCTGCACTTTCTCACTTTAGATGCTACTGATGGGCTGTCATCATTGGATAACTTGCGAAAGAGATAGGGAATCTAAAATATAATAGTTGTACATCCTCGGCTCTTTATTGGCAGTTGTTGGTTCCGTAATAGAAGGCAGTCATGAAGACAAAAGCCTGTAGTAATCATCCCTGTTGAACTTGTGCTAATTCTTTGATGTTTCCATTGAATACTCTCTCTGCCAAGCTTGCATTTGTTTTTGAAATTAAGAGTCTTCTTGGAGCTCCCCACCACTAATTTTGCATTTGTTTTGAATTGTGTGGCATTCCTGTTGTTTAGCACAGTCTTTTGTCCTGTTTTGCTGAAAAGGAGTATGATGCACTCTAACAACTCACAAGCTGCTATCATCAAGGACAATGACCATGAAAGCCTGCAGACTTAAATATCCGTTTAAAGTAGTCCACTAACCAAGAGAACTTAACGTCAAACAAGAAAAATTGTCATTGTAACTAGGAAATTTGGTCTCTAAGAACAGTGGAAATTTCTTGATGGGAAATGTGCAAAATAAAAGAAAGGTAACCAGTTTTCTATAGTTGACACGTGTGGTAAATATAAGCAAGCAACGGGAAATGGTATTTGCAGTAGCTTTGGAGCTCTTGCTCCTTCTGTAGTAGATATATGCACATTTACACCCACTGTGTGGGTTTGACAGTGTGTACTACGATGCACCATGGATCACTTGCCTACACAGTATGTGGGTAGCAGGTCTCTGCAGTGCTACCAAGTGGAACTATTTGCTTTTGATAAGACGCATCACTTTTGCTCAGCCCTTAATTTTGTGTGTTTACTTTGCTGTATCCCCTCAGGGGGCCCACATCTCTTTTGTGGGTATGTGTGTGGTGCGCATGGGGCCCCATGCCGAAGCAGCCTTTTTTCCGCCCCAGGCTGCTTCACTTTCCCTCGCGGTTCATGCCTTCGCCTGGAGACAGGAGTTCTTTACGAGTCAGTCTTTTTCCTGTCCTAATTTTTCTTTTTCCTTGGTTTCTTCCTTTCCTAACCTTTGCTTCTGTCTTTCTCTCCTTGCTGTACTTTCCTAGCCCCCCTCTCCTCCTCTTTAGTCTCCGCTTCAGCGTTTGAGACACTTCTTTCTCTTCACTTCCTCTATTCTTCTTCTTTCCTCCCTGTGCGTGTCTGAAAGCCGACCCATGCATTATCATGCGTAGCGGGTGACGGGGTAATGCGTAATTCCCTGCCCCGAGTAGACAAGTAGGGCACGTACGTACCCCCGGTAAAGGCCAAGCCCAGGGAGGGCTGATTACCCGAGCTGGTACCTTCGAACATGCCGATTGGTCCCTCCGTCCGTTCTCGGGAGGTGTGATCTGAGGTGTGAACAATTACCTAAGACAGGTAAGCCCTCAGAGGGCCGCCCACTAGGAAGGAGCGCGCCATCGGAGACGCCGGTAATCACGGGGGACACCTCCGTAATGACTTCCTTCTCTTCTACTGTGACTTTGACCCAAAACAGAAAGATCGATTCACCTCAGCATAAGAAAACTTTGCCCAATCTTCCGAAATTCCTAGTTGTCTCTCGAACCGACGGTAAAGATTTCACCTTTGTAAATCCTTTCGTCATTCAGAAAGGTGTTGATGCGATTGCTGGCCCTGTAAAAACCTGTTCACGTCAGCACAATGAAACATTCTTGCTGGAAGCGTACAGTGCCTTCCAGGCGCTAAAACTAATACGGACTACGTAGCTTAAACGTTTTCTGTCCAGGTAGAAGCGCATTGCATGCTCAACTCGTCACGTGGGGTAGTTTTCATGAGATCCGTTGATGGGTTGTGTGACAAAGAAATACAAAACTACATGTCCGATCAGGGTGTAACAGCTGTGCATAGGGTGTTGAAAAAGGTTGATAACCAGCTGTCACCAACTCGTACTGTGTTTTTGACGTTCGACAGAGTTGAACTCGCGTCAAAGGTCAAAGCAGGGTATGAAGTTATCTTCGTTTGCCCTTATGTACCAAACCCAACGGGCTGTTTCCAATGCCATAGATACAACCACACCCGACAATCTTGCCCTAATACACTTGTGGTAGGGACGTCCATGAGGGGGATGGCCCACCTCCATCCCCTCACTGCCTTAATTGCAACGGTGACCATGCGGCTTCCTCTCGGGACTGCCTTGTTTATAAGGATGAAAAGGTCATTCAGCAAATTCGGGTTACGGAAAAAGTCTCAACATCTGCCGCTCGAAAGTTGTTGGCGAGTCGAAAGCCCACTGTCCTCCACCGGGCACAAACAGTAAGGTCCTCACCTCCACTCGACCTACTAAGGATGCAGGTACGCAGACCTGTGATTTCATTTTCGCTGACACAGTTGTGCGATCGGTCAGTCCGAAGATTGCCCGTTCCACGTCCCAGCTTCCTCCTGCTGCTTCTAAAGTTCAGTCTTCGTCAACCTCTAATAAACTGCGGGCACCTAAACAAGATGCCCGGACTTTGAAAAAGGAACCCGTCCAGAAGAGCCAACAAAAAGAGCCGGGCAACCGGCATTTTACCGGCTGCGGCAGCTGCCCCTCCTGATAAAGTTGGGAAGGTGGCAGATGCATCAGTTGAACCTATGGAACATGATTCTCTGCCTCTAGATAGCGATAGTAGTGCTCCCTCGAAGTCCGGTCATCAGCGGCCGTCGAGGTGACCCCACCTGCTTGTTCCTTTTTATCTTCTTTTCTTCTCTCATTTTTTATCATGGCGCTCCTTCAATGGAATAATCACGGCATTCGTTCCAATCGGGAGGAATTAAAACTACTCCTTCGATTGCACTGCCCGCTTCTAGTTTGTCTCCAAGAAACTAAGTTACGTCCATGTGATCGTGCAGACTTCCCCCACTACACCTGTGTGCATTTCGACCTGCCACCTGTGGAAGGTACCCCAGCCCATGGAGTGGTTCTGATGCTCATTCGGGACTATGTATATCACCATCCCATTTCATTGCATATTCACCTACAGGCAGTTGCCATCCGCATCACTCTATCCACCTTTTCCTTTTCCCTTTGTAATATCTATTCACCATCGTCATCCGTCCTTACTAGGGCAGATGTGCTACACCTCATTGACCAGCTCCCCTCACCTTTCGTGTTGGTAGGCGATTTTAATGCCCACCACCCCCTATGGGACTCTCCAGCACCTTGTCCGAGAGGCTCCCTTTTGGTGGACCTTTTCCAACACCCCAATCTTGTCTTCCTCAACACCGGTGCACCGCCCTTCCTTTCCAGCACAACACATACTTATTCCCATATAGACCTCACGATATGCACTCCTCAGCTTGCCGGTCGGTTTGAGTGGTATGCACTTTCTGACACGTACTCGAGTGACCATTTTCCTTGTGTCATCCACTTCCTGCATCATTCCCCATCTCCTCGTCCCACCAGTTGGAACATCTCTAAAGCCTACTGGGGGCTTTATTCTTCTATGGCTGTTTTTCACGATCAGACGTTTTCCAGCAGTGATAGTCAGGTCGAATACCTCACAGAGGTTATTCTCACAGCTGCCGAAGATTCTGTACCTCGTACATCCTCTTCTCCACGTCGCATCCCGGTCCCTTGGTGGACTGCAGCTTGCCGTGACACTCTTAGAGCCCGGCGCCGTGCTTTACGCACCTTCCGCCGCCACCCAACATTGGAGAATAGTATCAATTATAAACGACTGCGAGCGCAATGTCTTCGTGTTATAAACGACAGCAAAAAAAACTTGCTGGACTGCTTTTACCAGTTCTTTTAACCGCTTTACTCACTCCTCGGCTGTTTGGGGTGGCCTACGCTGTTTATCTGGCATCAAGGTCCACTTCCCGATTTCTGGCCCGACCGTCGAGAACGCAGTCCTTGTGGATTCCGCTGATGTTTCCAACGCATTGGGCTGTTTCTTTGCGGAGGTTTCGAGCTCTGCCCATTACCACCCTGCCTTCCTCCTTCGCAAACAGGTAGAGGAGGCATGACCGCCTTCTTTCCACTCTTTAAATCGTGAAAGTTATAATGTCTCCTTCACTATGCAGGAGCTAGACCGTGCTCTTGCCCTGTCCTGATCTTCTGATCCCGGGCCTGATTCCATCCATATTGAGATGCTGAAGAACCTTTCCCCTGTGGGCAAGTGTTTCCTACTTAGCACCTATAATCACATATGGACTGAAGGTCAGGTTCCCACAAGTTGGCGTGAAGCCATTGTTGTCCGCATCCCCAAACCAGGGAAGGACAAACATCTTCCATCCAGTTATCGCCCCATTTCTCTTAATAGCTGCGACTGTAAGGTGATGGAATGCATGGTTAACGCTCGGTTGGTCTGGCTCCTCGAATCTCGACACCTCCTGACTAATATTCAATGTGGTTTTCGTAGGCACCGCTCTGCTGCTGATCACCTCGTCACCTTGTCGACCTTCATTATGAATAACTTTTAACTTTCTAAGGAAGCGTCAAACGGTAGCAGTGTTCTTTGACTTAGAGAAGGCTTATGATACCTGTTGGAGGGCGGGCATTCTCCGCACATTGCACACACGGGGCCTTCGTGGCTGCCTCCCTCCCTTTATTCAAGCGTTCTTGGTGGATCGCGAGTTCTGGGTACGGGTGGGTTCTGTTTTGTCAGATACCATTCACCAGGAGAATGGGGTGCCCCAGGGCTCCATCTTGAGCGTGGCTCCATCTTGCCATTGCAATCAATCTGATCGTAGACTGCCTTTCAGCTGACGTTTCCGGATCCCTTTTTGTAGATGATTTTGCAATTTATTGCAGTGCCCAGTGGACGTGTCTCTTGGAGCGTTGTCTTCAACGCTGTCTTAACCTCCTATGTTCCTGGAGCATTGCGAACGGTTTCCGCTTCTCCACTGAGAAAATGGTGTGTATAAACGTCTGCAGATACAAGGAATTTCTTCCACCTTCTCTACGTCTCGGCCCCGTTCCTTTCCCATTCATGGAGATAACAAAATTCTTGAGGCTAATGGTGGATCGTAAACTTTGCTGGTCCCCACGTGTCTTACCTAGCTGCCCATTGTGCCCAATCCCTTAATGTTTTCCGTGTCCTCAGTGGCACATCATGGGGAGCGGATCGTACCGTCCTGCTTCACCTTTATCAGGCCATTGTTCAGTCAAAGCTCGACTAAGGAAGCCTTGTATACTCTTCTGCACGGCCGTCGCTTCTCCGCCGTCTCAACTCTATTCACCATCGGGGATTACGCCTGACGACTGGTGCATTTTATACCAGAACTGTTAAAAGTCTGTATGCCGAAGCTGCTGTATTACCCTTGACCACTCGGCGTGACATACTCTTGTGTCGGTACGCATGCCGCCTGCGGTCGATGCCCAACCATCCATCTTACCGATTATTTTTTGGCGACTTACTCGATCGCCAATATCAGTTGTCTGCCGATAGCCTTGCTTCCACCTGGAGTTCAGTTTCGCCACCTGCTTCAGCGGCTCGATTTTATTCTTCCTTCCACCTTTCGGCTGAGTGAGAGCCCATTGCCACCGTGGGATCAGGCCCAGGTTCTCACCCACCTTGAACTTAGTTTGCTGCCCAAGGAGAGCACTCCAGATTTGGTATGCCGCTTGAGGCTTGTCGAACTCCGTTCGTGGTTCGATAATGCCATATTTATCTACATTGATGGTTCCAAGAGCACTGGCGATGTTGGATCTGCCTTCGTCGTCGGGGACAACCTGTTCCAATACAAGCTCCCTGACGGGTGCTCGAATTTCACGGCTGAGCTTTTTGCTCTCCACCAGGCTGTTTTATACACCCGCTGCCGCCATCCTTTTTATGCTATCTGTTCGGACGCCCTTAGTGCCCACCAGAGTCATAAGGACCCTTTCTCGACCCATCCTCTCGTGTATCGGATCCAATGCTCCCTCCAGTTGCTAGCAGATAACAGCTGTCACGTTTCTTTTCTGTGGGTCCCTGGCCACGTGGGTGTGCCCGGGAATGAGACCACCGACATAGCAGCCAAGGCAGCAGCTCTTTTGCCTCGCATGGCTCAGACGATGTTCAACGGGCTCTTCACCGGAGTATTGTGTCATCCTGGTACAGTGCGTAGTTCTCACTCCACGACAATAAATTGAGAACTGTAAAACCGATCCCGACCGCTTGGAGGACCTCCTCAAGCCCCTCTCGGCGAGAGGAGGTCATCCTGGCCTGGTTGCGGATCGGTCACTGCTGTTTCAGCCATCGTCATTTGCTAACTGCCGACCCTGCACCGCTGTGCTCCTGTGGTGAATTGATGACGGTGCGACATGTTTTACTGTCTTGTGTTAATTTTAATCATCTCCGTGTAGCCCTTCACTTTTCGTCTACTCTGGAGCAACTTTTAGCTGATGACACAGGAGCAGCTGCTCGAGTTTTGCGTTTTATCAACATGGCCAATTTATCAAAGGATATTTAACCCTTGTAATTGGTTTTTATCTTTCGTTTTTAGCCTTCTGTTGATACTCTATCTGGTAGTTATCAATTTTTTCAAGATCTAGCGCATCTCTGTTCCGATCTGGGCGCTAATGGCCCGAGAAGTTATGCGCTCAAAAAACTAACTAACTTTGCTGTATTTGCTGATCTAATGTATCAGAATTAAATTGTTTAGTTACTTTATTAAATTGGATGTTTGTTTCAATACTGACCACTTCCTCTAACTACTGGTATTTTACCACTCATGTCAGTGCCTCCCCCCATTCTATTAGCCCAGCCAGTTTACCCTATCCTGTTAAGGTTTAAGCCATGTGCAGTATAATCCCATCTACTGGGTGAATCAACAGTAACCACACCAATATGTGACCCCACACCTGATCCAAGCAGCAGTTCCAACTCCAAATTAACTCTCCTCACAGTAGAGCTCAAATCAGGTTGGTCATGGTGCTACAGAACAGACACGAACTCAACAGTGTTATGCATTGATTTTAATGCAATCTTTGCCACGGCACACTCTATGTTGAACCCCGGATTTCTATCGGTACTATTCCCCAGATCAACCACAATAACCACGGTGAGATCTTTAGATAGTGAAACTAAATCCTCCATCACATATCCCAGACCAGCACTAATTTGAAGAAACTTGTGATGTGGTATCCTATTCCTAATTCATCCTACAGGAGTTGGCCCACACCTCTGGCATGAGAACTGACTAACAACAAAACTTTCTTTCTTTTCATTGATTTACCTGCATTCTTATTCAATTTTCTATTGTAAGTTTAAGATCTGGCAACATCTACTTTGTCTGTGGCTCATCAGTTTCTAACTGATGCAACAGGTCAAACTTATTTTGCACATTCACCACAAAACTGTCTGAGTACTGACCCTTTTCTTTCCACCTGTTGCCATGCCCCACCCCTCTTTACCTTTCCCCCTTCTTAACCTGTCCAGATCCCTCTTAGACTGATCTAATTTAGCCTGAATGCAGCAGTTTCCCCCTCCTGACTCATTATTTTCCTATCCATACTGCATATCCTACAAAACCACTGATGAGTCTCGCTCACTTGCCCAATACCTGCTCCTCTACAGTCATCCCAATGGAAAAATTACTGCACCTATTACACCATACCTCAAAACTAACAATTCTGTGGCAAGTCAGACACTTTTATGTTCATTACTTTTGTGAGAAGTAGTCAATTATATTACTGTAAAAACAAAGAAAATGTGTATGCAAAAATTAGGCCTACTCACAACTGTATGTAAACAAAAGTAATAAGTGGAAAGTCTCTAAAACAAATTAAGACTTGTACTGCTTTTTGTAAATAATAAAAAACAATGAGAGGATATGCTGTACTGCTCCTGTGCTGGGAGGAAAACTAAGAACAATGAACGAGATTCTTTAAAATTTCTATGCAAAACACGCAAGCAAAAAACACAGCTGTAAACCAACTTGATCTTTACATGTTTTCTTGAAAAATACACAAAGCAAAGTAAAATCATTATTGGTATGCTTGAAGAGGACACTAATACATTATTAATTACTTACCACTATTAAAATAAGTCTTATTATGCCTAAATTACTGTACTTAAATTTGTGGGAGCACAAAAGTTGCGAGTGTCGTCTTGTGCAGGGCTACCAACAAAAAGGAGAGGGACTGGTCTTCACTGCAGATGTGACGACCATGGGTGGCTAGGCTGTAAGGAAAAGAAATTCGATGTGCAATGGGTGGCAGCTATCAAATGGAGGTATTGTTGATGGTTGGTAGGTTTGCTTGGACAGAGATACCGATGAGGCCATTCTTGAGGTGGAGGTAAACGCAGAGGTGGCATGTTAAGTATTGTAGGACCTGGTGAAGTGAATAAGCAGAGGACGTGTTGGAGAAATGTGTAAAGTGTTTCCTCACCTTCAGTTCAAATTATGAAGATGTCATCAGTGAATCTTAACCAGATGAGGGATTTGGGATTCTATGTAGCCAGGAAGGGTTCCTCTAGTGTCCTATGAACAGTTGGCATAGGAAGTGCCGTATGGGTGCCCATATGGATTTGTTTGTAGGTGATACCTTCAAAGTAGAAGTAATTGGGTAAGGATGTAGTTGGTCATGGTGATGAGAAATGAAGTTCTTGTATTCTATCTTATGACTGGAAGTTAAGTCATTTGCATAATACATTTGCTGTGGTATAAAAAGTACATTTTTTGTGTAGGGAGAGGAGGGGTGAGAGGAGAGGAGAAGGGCAAGTCTTTTCTCTTTTCTACATATCTTTTCATTTCCCCCCCACCCACCACCACCACCACCACCACCACTACTCGCAGTACAGCCTTATGTCCCCACATGCTGTCACAGCCAGCACAGCATCGTGTCACACTACTGCCCTGTTATTTCTCTCCGTCCCTATTTCCAACAGATTGCTATGCATGTCGGACAGCTGTACAGTTGCCATTGAGCTCCAGTGCACTGAGATAGGAGAGTGTAAGAGTGATGCTTATGTGAATGTGAGTTTTCTGTTTTCTGATTTTTAGTAATGTTGTACAAATGCTTATTAACAGTCATAGCCATTATGCCTGTCTGTAATTCAATCCCTCAAGAAGCAATCTGTCCTTTGCATATTGTTGTTATTACTTCCTGAACTCTTCAGTCACAGATTATCTGAAGTGTTTAGGTCAGGTGGGAATTACCAGTCCAACGATATCTTCATATTATAACACATTTGGAACTGTTAATTACATATTATGTGAAAATCAGATTAATTTGCTGTTAGTCAAGAAGTATTTTCATGCCACTATCTCAGGGTCAAGAGCCATGTGTTATGTCTTTACTGTGATACTTTTGAGATGAATGGAAATTTTCCATGTATTATATGTTTTATTTATTTTTCAGAGTGGTACTCACAGTTCCTTGGTGAAGAAGAGGGGCTTTTACTGGAATCTGATAAAGGAACAGCAAAAGACTGAGCAGACAAGAGCTACAGCATAGACTCTTTTGTACAAACTGTTCTGTACCAAATGAAGTACAAATTAAGTCCATGACCTTTGTATTTACACTAAATAAAGAAATATTTATTTATTTATTATTCAAATGGAGTTTATATAAGAAAGACAACTACTCATCTTATGTAAGAAGCTTTGATCAACAGTCAGTTTATGTATTAATATTTTTTCTTCATAGCTTGGCAGCTAACACATTGCTATTTTCACCTGTGGAAATTATCGGTGTAAGTGAAAAACGCCAAGTTGCTCTGTTGTTTAAAGTCTATATTGACTGTAGGTTCTCCTCAAACTGGATGGGCAAGACAGTTCAGATGTCAGAGGAAGGCAAGGGTAAACCACCTTATTTATTATGTCCATGCCTTATAAAGAGGTATGGTGTTTAATCCAACCATCTGTTTGTGGACAGACTTTCTGTATAAAGAAAGGTCTTAATACTTGACTGATTTTTGTTATAGAATTATTGATAATAGAGGATAGATAACAATTCACCGTGAAGACGTTCGCTAAGTTTGTGACAGACATGTTAAATACACAATCACATTCACACAAATTTTTGACCATAGCTTTCATCAGAAAAAGAAACACATACATTTACAGAATCACTCAGACAACTAAATACACATGACCACGACCACTCCAGCTCTATAAACAGTGAAGATGGGAGAGGAGGGAGAAGGGCTCCGGGTAAGGATTGGGGTGGGAAGTTCTGTGTTGCATTATGGACTGTAAAGGCTCTGATAGCAAGGAATGTGAGATTCAACATTGAATGCGGTGAAGAGTAGGGGCGAGATAGGCAAAAGGGAGATACAGAGATGTGTGGCGAGGGAGGGGTATTTGAAATGATAGAAATAGTAATAATAAAATGAAATATATATACAAAAATAAAGTTTTATAGAGTAGCACTGTGGTTTGGAACCCACGTTAAACTGTAGGTCCCCCTATAACTGGCTGAGTAAGTCAGTTCGAAGGTCGGAGGAAGGCAACAGCATACCACCTCCAAACAGGACCATGCCTAGTAAAGCACTGTGGTTTTCAAACCAATCTTCGGATTGTTGACTGCTTTACCTTTAGAAGGTTTTGTGTCCCAGCCTCGTCGCCGCTTTTGTGTCTTGTTTCCTTCGTAAGTGTCAGTGGCCGAGTAGGAATGAGACCGACACAGGAATAAAGATAGCACGCTGGTGCAGGACGGAGGGGAGCAGCCAGAAACTAGAAACACTAGAGTAAATTAGAACGAGATATATATTGCACAGAATTTATACAATACTTAACTTTTACACAATTCAGTACTGCAGAGTGCTGATACATAGTTGAGTTAGAGGCCTGCCTAGTGCCTGTCTGATAGCAAAGTCTTCACTGGTGCCTATCTGAATACGAAGTGTTAACTGCTTCCTATCTCAGTCCCAAGTGAACGATGTCGTTCAGTGGTGGCCACGAGCGGCGTTGCAGCAGAGGGCGCTCGTGGCTGTCGTCGTAAGAACGCCGCGCCGAGCGTGCATGGCGGCGCGCGGTGAAAGTAGGTGGCGCGCACATTGGACTTGTGCGACACCACAGAAGGAGACTTTCCTGGTGGGAAAAATATGTATAAAAATAAAGGTTCTTTGACTTACCCAAAGCACAGGTTCACTGATAGACACAAAAAACACAAATAAAAATGCACACAAACATTCAAGCTTTCGCAATTGTTGGTCACTTCAGGAAGGAAGGAGAGGAGAAAGGGAAGGATACGGGTTTTAATGAAGTGGAGAAGGAGTCATTCCAGTACCAGGAGTGGAAGGACTTACCTTAGGGGGAAAAAGGTAAGGCAAGTCCTTCCACTCCTGGTATTGGAATGACTCCTTCTCCACTTCATTAAAACCCGTATCCTTCCCTTTCTCCTCTCCTTCCTTCCTGAAGATGTGACCAACCGTTGCAAAAGCTTGAATGTTTGTGTGCATTTTTTTTGTGTCTATCGGCGAACATTTGAATTCACGCACTTGATATAAAACATTTCTCCCCCATTTTTGTTTCTCACTCACTTGTTCTAGAAAGTCTACCCCCATCTTTTCTTTGTTACTGTTTGCAAATGATCTAGTAGGCACCTTCCCATATGGCCAATAATTTCCTGTTCGGGCTCGTGATGAGATGATGGGTAACATGGGTGGTGAGGTGTGTGCGATGGTGCAAATGTGAAAGACGTAGGAAGGACTGGAGACATCCGCGTATCAGTGGCTTCATGGTTGTCTTGTTCCATCTGTTGTGGTGGTGTCCAATCCACTAGGATGTCGGAAGTGTCAGCTTGATTTCTCATTGTAGGAAGCTCCGTATCCACATCCATCTTCAAGTCCACCTTGACGTGCGGTACCAGTACTGTGGTGACTCTTGGGCGAAGTTGGTCAATGTGGCAAGACACCTCCCCTGCAGGAGTGCTGTTGGTGTTCAACCGCTGGCCCTTCTATGTGACAAATGTCCTTGTGATCATTTTGGTTGCTTTCCATAGTCTTGCATCCACGCTGGAGCACCCTCCACAAGTCTTCCTTGAGCGTTGATAGTGCGGGGATATGAGGAGGTGGAGGAGTGTACGAGGTTGGTATCCATGAAAAAGCTCTGCCGGGCTATGGTTCTCAGACGGAGTGAAGCGATATGATGCTAGGAATTGCAGGAGTGCGTATTCAGTGGAAGAGGATGTGAGATGTTTCTTCATTTGGGATTTAAAGGTATGGACCAAACGTTCCACTTCCCATCGGACTGGAGGTGGAATGGTGGTGCGGTGATATGGGTATCCCCCTCTGAGGAAAAAAAAATTCAGAGGATGTAAATTGAGGTCCATTATCAGAAACAATGGTAGTGGGTAAACCTTCCAGGGCAAAGTTTTTGGCCAAAGCCATGGTGGTAGCAGCTGTAGTTGGTGAAGCACAAAAGGAAAATTGGAATAAGCGTCAATGACTAGGAGCCAATAAGTGTTGAGGAAGAGTCTAGCGAAATCTATATGAATGTGGTCCCATGGCTTTTCAGGTGTGGGCCATGGAGAAAGCGAGGACTTGGGCACAGGTGCTTGCGCCACATATGTCTGACAAGTGGCCACCATGTGCGCAATTTCTGCGTTGAGTCCGAGCCAGTAGATGTACCATCTAGCGAGATTCTTTGTCTTAGAGACGCCCCAGTGTCCCCGGTGTAGATGATGTAGGACCGCAGGCCACAACGTTGCCGGAACAACAATGCGGGGAGAGATACTGTTGGTAGCCAGCAGGATAACTCCATTGAGGGAGGAGAGACGCAGCCACAGATGGAAGTGGTTCCGGAGGGGATCCAATGCTTTTCCAGAACAATGGTCTGGCCAGCCATTTTCTCTGTGATGTAGAACCCGCTGTAGAACAGGATCCTCGGCGGTGGCTGCTGCCAGACGTTGTCCCATGATGGGGAAGCCTCATCCAAATGAAAACAAGCTCATCTTTGTCAAATATGGGGTCAGGGCCCATAGGAAGTCTGAATAAGGCAACAGTATTCACATGCTGAGCAGTGGGACAACAACGAATGTCATATTGAAAATGAGAGAGAGAAAGTGCTCACCATTGGAGCCTATGTGCTACCTTGTCAGGAGTGGAAGCAGATGGATGAAATAGAGAGACCAATGGCTTATGGTCCATAATAAGATGGAACGTATTACCATAGAGAAAGACACCAAACTTCTTGAGAGCATAAACAATGGCAGGAGCATCTTTTTCAATTTGTGAATACCGCAACTGCAAGTCATTTGAGGTTTTGGAGGCATAAGCAATAAGACGTTCTGTACCATCATGATATTTGAGAGATAAGACAGCACCAGTAGCATGTTGTGATGCATCAGTAGGTAAAACAAGCTGTTACTCAGGGCAGTAACTGGCCAAACAAGGTGCTTTTTCGAGATGAGCTTTAAGGCGGTGAAAAGCAGAATTGCATTTGTCAGACCACGTAAGAGCAACATTTTTCTTGAGCGAGTGAGTGAGTGGGTAAGAGATCTCCAGTAGGAAGGGAATAAACTTGTGATAGTATGCTATGTTTCCGAGAAAAGCTAGCAGTTCTTTGACCGACGAAGGACGCGGAAGGGCATTGATCAGGGCAATGTTGTCATGAAGGGGACAGATGCCATCCTTTCAAAGGTGAAAACCCAGGTACACTATAGAGGGCTGAAAGAATTGAGATCTGTGAAAATTGCACTTAAGACCAGCCTGTTGCAGGACAGAGAAAAGAGTATGTAGATTTTTGAGATTTCCATCCATGGTAGCTCCGGTAATGACAATGTTGTCCTGATAGTTAATGCACCCGGGAACAGAGATAAGAAGTTGTTCAAGAAACCTCTGAAATATGGCTGGTGCACTGGCCATGCCAAACAGCATCTGTTGGTAATGATAAAGGCCAAAACGCATATTGAGAACAAGAAATTAATGCGATGACTCTTCAAGTGGTAATTGATAAGCCTCAGAGAGGTTGATTTTCGAAAAGTATTTTCCTCCAGCAAGTTTGGAAAACAATTCTTCCAGTCAAGGCATAGAATAAGTATCAATAAGACATTGAGCATTGACAGAAGTCTTAGTTGCCGCAAAGCCTTAGACTGCCGTTAGGTTTACTGACCACGACAATCGGAGAGGCCCATTTGCTGGAAGGAACAGGAAGCACAACTCCTGAGGTCGTAAGCCGATCTAACTCCCGTTTTACAGCATTGCACAATGCTACAGGTAGGGGTCGAACTCGAAAAAACCGCGGCCTGGCTCCCAGTTTGAGGGAGACATGAGCTGCAAAAGCTGTTGCACACCCAAGATCAGACGAAAAAAGAGCAGAAAAGTCTGTAGACAAGGTATCTGAGTGTAAGGAGTGTTGTCGGATAAAAACATTTACAGTATTGTTGACAGAGAATCCAAATATGCATAAGGCATCATAACCGTACAAGTCAGACACCCTCATGTGGTCATCATCATACACAGTGACCGTTCGTACAACAGACTTATATGATATTTGGACATACATTTGTCCCAAAAGGAAGAGTTGTTACTGATTGCATCTGTATGTCTTTCCCAAACATCTGCACCATAAGGTAAAGTTTGTTTCCAGAAGAGTTTGTGGAGTTGACATATAGTATGGAGCCTGTATCTGTCAGTTTCGTGTATAGCCTGCACTTGGTTAGATCGGCAAACAGAAGAGATGTGACCCTTTTTATTAGATTTGTAACATGTAGCCCAACGTTGTGGAAAATCATCTTGTGAATGCTGGGAAAAAGAGTGGGGACAAGAAGGTAAGACAGCAAGAGATTGCTTCTGGTTAGAACTAGTGTGCTGCTTGCTCTGCTTGGGTTGCTTGCGAGAGTACTCCGCCGCTACTTGCTCATTCATGACACTGCCTGGCGCGTCAATAAATGCCCTATCCACTGTAACTTCCCCTACGTCACCCCAAGCATCCAATTGTGCACCTGCAGTGTGAGTAATTTTGAAAGATTCTGCTATGGCCAATACTTCAGATAAGGATGGATCATTTAATTAAAGAGCCTTCTGACGAACTGCCTTATCAGGAGCGGACCTCAAAATTGCATCCCTGACCATTGAATCAGTGTAGTACTGAATTTACGCTTTCTACTAATCCCTTGCAGTTCTGTAGCCCATTCTCGATATGAATGATGGGCTTTTTTTACACTGATAAAATGCTGCATGTGATGCAATAACTTGTGTCTGATTCTTATAATATTAAGTGAGAAGCGAGCACATTTTGTCAAAAGACAGTGAAGAGGGTTCTTTGAGGGGTGCTAATTGAGACAAAAGTTGCTGGAACTCTGAAGAGATCCATGAAAGAAACAGTGACTTAGAGATTTGCGTCAACAATGCCGAAAGCTATGAAGTGTTGTCGAAGCCGCTTCTCATAGCTCGTCCAATCTTCTGTGGTGGTCTAGTATGGCTGAAAAGTGGGTATGGACAACGTTGATGCGTGATCATTGTGTATTCTTGTGAGGAGCTATTATAGAGCTGTTGTGACAAACTTCTGATGTTCGGTGAGGTGGTCGGCCAGCAACTTTTGCTGTTCGACAAGGATTTGCAGAATTTGCTCGAGTATTGACTATCAAGATGAGAATAGGACATCACACTTAAGAGTCTGAATGTGAACTGCCATTCCGCATACTCTTTCAGTCCTTCTGCCACCAGCTGGCCAGGTGGCACTCGCGAACTTTCACAATCTTACTGCAGCGCCAACGAGTGCGGAGGAACATTTGAATTCATGCACTTGATATACAACACAGCCGTTGAAATAAAGTGTTGTGTTCAGCTGTATGCTGTGTCACAGGGATGTCCCTCTGGCTTGCCACAGTTTGATGGTGGCTATTCACCCTGATGGACAGCTGGATTGTTATCATGTCAATCATTGCACAGCATTTTACATTGGCTTGACAACAAACCAGCTGTCCATCAGAATGAAGGTAAGGTGAAGTAAAGTAGTTCATTAAACTGAAGTTACGTTTGAGCACCACAGTGCTTAACCAGGTATGACTGTTGAAGGTGATGTGGTGTTACCACCGTCCAATCTTTCAACTGATTTACCCAGCCAGTTGAATGTGGATTCTGATCCAAAGAGCAACTTGGCAACTTTCTCATCAACATAGCCAAAGATGAAAGTAGTGATATGTAACAGCAAGAAAAAAATAAAATAAAATCTTAGCATTGACTGGGGAACAAACTTGTGGCATTTGTATTGTGGCACTTTATCAATGAGCTACCGACTCATATACAAAATCATAGAATGAAGGCTTTCACGGCATGTGTCGTCATTACTTAAAGCTTCCGGGCTGAGATGCCGTGGTCCATACATAAAACTTTCCCCTGATGTTTCACCCTCATCTGCGGAAGGCATCCTCGGAGGTAAAGCGGCGTACTGCAACGAGAGTGCGAGTGAACGTCGTATATATATATATATGCAAAACAGAGGGCGCTGCTGTCAGTCACATGGTGTCGGCTGTGCTGTGTGGTCTCTGCTATTGCCAACCTCCTCAATTGAAGTTAATCGATTGTCATAGATATATATAGGTACAACTAGAAGTGTCAACACTCATCTGGGCGAACACAAAAGGAACTACCGCCCCTCGCATACTGATAAATCGGCTGTAGCGGAACATGTGTTTCAAGAAGGTGACCACGAAATAAAATTTAACGAAACGTCCGTCATAGCAAAGACGTCGCATTATTATGCGCATTTGTACAGAGAGGCCATTGAGATTTTTAAACATCGAAATAATTTTAAGAAAAAAGCAGGTGGTCTCAAACTTGATAAGATATGGATGTCAACACTGCAGCAACAGCATGACAATTGATTAATTTCAATCGAGGAGGTTGACAATAGCAGAGACCACAGCACAGCCGACACCACGTGACTGACAGCAGCGCCCTCTGTTTTGCCTATATATACGACGCTCACTCGTGCTCTCGTTGTAGTACGCCGCTTTACCTCCAAGCATGCCTTCTGCAGACGAGGGAGAAACGAAAATATTTATCATCGTATAATTCAAGGAAAAATTTACTATGTGCTACCAAACTTTGTTTGCATTACCTGATTTGACTAAATTTTATTATACTTTTGCTGATATTCCTCTTAATAACCTCTTCTCAGGACACTGTCCATTCAGTTCTGCTGAGCATTCAAGTCTTTTGTGTGTTTGCCAGAATTACAGTGTCAGTAGCTAACCACGAAGCTTTTATTTCTTGGCCATATACTTTAATTCCTTTTCTAAATTTCTTGTTTCTTTTACTCCTTGCTCAGTGTACAGATCGAATAACTCAATGTGTTATCTCTGCTCCAATTGGAATTACTGTGTGCTCCAGTATACAACGTCGAAAGCTCTCTCTGAATTCCAGATGTTCAGAATGTAAGTGTTCCTTTCTTATCCTGTCTTCTAAGTCGTAGAGATAGCACAGAAAGTAATAACTGCTTCATAATACTAGCTAAAAGCCATAGCTGTGGCTCAGTCTGATATTAAATTAATGAGAAAGTAAACGAAAGAACACCTGCAAACATGGACATACTGTGAAAACACAAAGATCAAATAATTACTCTGCCTTATATTGCCACGGCTGAGTTCCTTCTCCATCCTTACCCTAAAAAAATATGAGCGTGGGCTTCATTTCTAATGACTGCGCTGCCAACAGGACATTAAAACCTTAATATTTCTTCCTTCTTCCTGTACATCCCACTCTCCTCCTTATGTTCCTTTCGTTTTTTCCCCTCCTCCTCCTTCCTCTAGTCATAGATTACCATAAGTTGAAGCCTGGATAATTTTGGAACTCGTCCACACACAACCCACACCCAATATTTCCTGCTCCGCTCTGTCCTACACCTCTCCCAATTCTTGTCTCATTAATTTCACTATTCATATCTTGTTCCCTGTCTGTACTTCTCCCCATTTTGTGCCCCCCCCTCCCCCAGCCGAAATTGCATTCCTAAGCTGTATCTATTTCCAAAATAGTACCTACATGCTTCATAAGGCAGCACTGTATCTAACCCTACCCTCACCTTGCACCTTCCCATTGTCCCCTCCTCTCTTCCATTTCCAGTCAGAGTTGCTTTCACTGTGTAGTGTTATTAAGAAAACAGCAGCTTGACATGATGGTTGTGTGTAGTTGTGCCTGTGTGATTGTATAAGGTGTGAATTTGAGAAATCGGTGCCCTGCACTGTGACATGGGAAGTAAAAACATAGGACACAACAGTAACATTCAGTATCTTGCTGTATTTTTTCAAATGAGAATGTGACAACAATGTTGCTCGTAGTAGAAAGACAGTGTTAGCACATGCAAAACATCACGGCAATTTTCTCTGGTGTCAACAGTCAACTGCTACCCTTTAAACCAGTCCAACAATACTATACTGTGAGTACTTGAGCAGTATTCAAGGAAGAGAAGTCAGTATGTGTTGTGAGTGTCTTTGTGAGTGGTTGGGCCAGTTTCACAGTTTTGTGATAGTGAGATCAGAGCTGCCCTAGGCTGGTGCGGGGCCCTGTGGATAACTTACCTGTTACACCCAGCAGAGATTATATACCGTTGTTACATTCAAAAGAATTCTAAGTTTCGTGATTGGCATACTACCAATATATCAAAAGACAGTTACAACAGTAGTTTCAGAAACAAAATTGCAGATGACAGTTTTATAAATTACATTCTAATTATTTCATGCAGATCTTCTAGAAGTGCAGGGCCCTGTGCGACTGCACTGTTTGCACATGCCTATGGCTGTCTCCGAGTAACATGCCATGTAAATTCATGTTTTCAGATATTTTAAATTTCCTTTTGTTAGTAGTGTTGAAAATAACATGGATAAAGTGTTTCATATTATTTGTAAGTCTGCATTCTCTGTTAACCATTGCAGTAAAAATGATATTCAAAAACATATAAGAACTCGGTAGCAGATTTTTCTAGTGTGTGTGGCAAATCAATTGATTCTTATTTTCCCCAACAATTGTATTAAAGCAAAACATCATTTCAGAGATTAAAAGCATGGAGATTTTTTGACTTCCTTTTTGAAAATTGTACAATTTTGACTCACAGTAATGGATGAGCAAAATACAATTCCGAAATCCAGCAGAGGCGGCAACAGTATCTTCTAGCAGTGGAGCGAATGGAAATAATATATAGCTCTCCTTAAGTGAGTACAAATTATCATATCTTTATTATTGAAGTGTCCCACTTTTTTATCTTAAAGAAATCGATGTTTCCGATCAGTCATCTTTTATATTGCTACATTATTACGTGAATATTGTTTTGTGCGTTATAAAACTTTCACAATCACAAACTAACAGATTCTGGAACTAGCAATGACTTTGTGTTGCTACTCGATACCAATTTTTGGCCGTTTTTTCCAAATATGTCACTTTTCTAGCGTCAACGACGTTAATATTTCTTGTTGTCACAAATACTTAGCTCTTTGAGGAGGGCAGCCTTTGCAATGCGGGTGCTGGTTACAGTGTCTCACGTCCTGAAGTTAGTGCAGCTCGTCATTGTAACAGAGTGATTTTCTTCCTGTCACTCAGTTATTTATTTACTATGCATTAGTGTTTATGCACTTCTTCATCTGTTTTTGGAGTTTATTTTTAAATGCTTAGGCCTATGACACAGTGAAGTATTTGCTGTAGGACAACTTCCGGTGACTTGGACATATTGGACGTAATGGTAAATCATGTTTTAAGTATTTATTGAGAAAATTTTACATAAACAATGCTAAAACAAATATTTATTATGGGGTAGATACAGAAGGCAGCAGATACAGGATCGCCGGCCGCGGTGGCCGAGGTGACTGAGGCGCTCCAGTCACGGTCAGCATGGCCACTGCGGTCGGGGGTTCGAATCCCCCCTCGGGCATGGATATTTGTGCCGTCCTAGTTCGTAAGTAGTTCATAAGTAGTTTGTAAGTTTAGGGACTGATGACCCCGTAGTTAAGTCCCATAAGCTTAACAAACATTTGAACATTTTTTTTGATACAGGATCCCAGATGATGCAGTGCTTCTCGACTTCCGCATGGTGTTAGATACTATTGCCTGATGAACAGAAAAAGAGATCAACTGTATACATTTCTAGGTAACAGACTGCAGGATGGAGCGAGTGCTTCAGATGTGAAAGTGGTTTCAGGCATGTTTCAGGAGAATGTTATTGGGCCATTACTTTTCACAATATATTTAAATGATGTGTAAATAACACCGGGAGTTCAGTGAGGCTTTTAGCGGATGATGCTGTAGTTCAGTGTTTTTCAACCTGTGGGTTGCGAACCCCAGCGGGGTCGCAAAGTCTTCCTTGGGGGATCGCAGTCACAGGAGGAAGTACGTGCACCGTAAAGTAACTACGGGTTCAGTAATACGAAAATGTACACCTAACTGAAATTTATTTAATGTTAAAATTATGGAGTTAGTTGTCTAATACTCATTATGAACTGAATAGATCATAGATTGTGCTTTGTTTCATAATACAATGTGATAATGAAAAATAAGACCGAAAACTGTTTTCAGGAAAAGAATTTTATATAATAAGTAATTCTGAAAAATTAAAAAAACTACTTATATACAATTTGTCTATACAGTGAGACCTTTCATAATGGGCATAATTCGCTTCTGAGTCTTGCCTGAAATGCGAAATACTCGTTAACAAAATTTATATATTTTTCTGTCGGAAATCACGTAAAAATAGGACATGTGTACTATTCCGAAAAAATAAAAATAAAAAAATGTCAACAACTTATGAGAAAGCTGAAGCAAAGAAAAAGACATAATTTGTTTCCTTTGAGATAACATTGTTTCGTTACGGTCCGTGAGGGGGGAGGAGGTCGGCACAATATTTTTCTTCGAAAGAGGGTCGCGAGAACATTTTTACTTGGAAGGGGGTCCCATATTCGAAAAGGTTGAAAAACACTGCTGTAGTTTATCGAGACGTCACAACACCGGAAAAGGGTAATGAACTGCAGGATGATCTGCTTCAGGGAATGACGGTTGAGCCTGAACATAAGTGTGAACAGTGTGAAAGGAATGATCATATAAAATTATTTGTGGGTAAGGCAGATGCCAAACAGAGTAATAGGAAGAATTATCAGAAGTGTAGTCCATCAACAGAGGAAGTAGGTTACAAAATTCTCGTCGGCCGGCCGGCCAGCCATCAATGTGGGATCTCTACCAGGTAGGGTTTATAGAACAACTGAGATAAAATTAACCGTTGTGGATTGGCTGAGTGGAGCGCCTGGTTGCCCGCCGTCGGAGGTTCGAGTTTCCCTGGGGCATAGGTGCGTGTGTGTGTGTGTGTGTGTGTGTGTGTGTGTGTGTGTGTGTGTGTGTTTCAGTCTAGGGTCTGATGACCCTAGTAGTTTGGTCCAGTAGATTTACAAACATTTGAACACTGGAGAGGGAGATTAGCGCTACCGCATATGACCCATTCCATTTCAAATCGGTGAGCAGGAAACCTTCCATTTTTTTTAGTGAGGTTTCATTTTTCTGTTATAGAAAGTAGACGTTTTGATAAACTCGCAGTTGTGAAACGCAAATGCTGCTGGTTGTTTTTTTTAGGAACGAAAGTAATCTCGTGAAACCACGCGATTATGACACTTATAGCTCGGAAACCATTAAAAATAAAATTCTGAAATAATTACAAAATGAAGACACTATTGTAAAGAAAGATTCGGAATTTTTAGAATTTAAATTTAAAGTAGTTTTCGTCATTTGTCTAAAAATGCATATATATTTACGATTTTGACTTTGAGGCTATTCAGAATGAAGGGTATGAAACACAATGTCTCACTTTGTCTTAGTAAGGATAAAAACTGGAACAAAAAGTTCATATTTCCATAATTTAATATCTGGTTTGTAAAATGTGTATAGTTTTGCTTAAATAAAACGTAAATTGTGAAAAAGAAAAATGTCTATTCTTTGCTCTCACATGGCATACCAGAGTCCCAATGATTCCAATTGGAGTCATTTTAAAAATCATACACCAAAATATATTTTTCAAAAATGTCATCAAAAGTCATGTATACTAATGACCTAAATACTACGTAAATGAAAAGAAAAATATTTTTCATTGGCAGAGAATAATTCAGGTCAGAAAGAGTTAAAACCACGACACCGTTTAGCTCGCAGAAACTAGGCGGGGGAACATCAGGATTGGGGCAGTAACGAATGGCGCCAGCTTCTGTTCACAGATGAGTCAAGGATGACATTGGACTAAGGCCGAGAGTTCACAGCTGCAGGAAAGCAAAATGTTGGCGCGCGGAGGTAGACGCCAGTAAGCTGTCCCAGCCAATTCTTAAACTATCTTTATTTCTTGCCGTTTTTTGCGACCCCTCTGTGACTACACTCTTGATGAGGGGCTATCTCGCTTTGCTCTCGGTACGGTTCCGCAAAGTGTTAAAACACACAGTGTTAATTATTTTAGTGTGCGTATGATTTTTCAGCTTCCAGACCTGATGAACAGACTGCGGATTCAGAGGCTCAAATGAGTGACACACGTAGATCCAAGATGATTATCAGACCAGCTGCTCTTCATCTTCATTCACTAAAGATTCCCTTACAAGCACTAATTATGAAAATGACCCTGGTGTACATACCGGGTCCTAGCCTCAGGGAACATCTTGATGAATCCAAATTTCCATATTCTAATCACAACAAGAAAGGGAAGGTTGAAAAAACAATTTTTGAAAAAATGAGGACTTTAGGCAAATACGTCACAATAAAAACAATGCATATTTCGCGAAGTATGTACAACGAAAAGTAGAGTTGCGTTAGAATGAAAACAGTGTCAATAATTTGATTGTGTGACGTTTATGAACACTATTGAATGCGAAAACCATGCCAGCGTTAATTTATGTCAATTACGTAATTGCCGGCCGCGGTGTCCGAGGGGACTGAGGCGCTCCAGTCACGGTCTGCACGGCTACTACGGTCGGGGGTTCGAATCCCCCCTCGGGCATGGATATTTGTGCCGTCCTTAGAATTAGCTAGTTCATAAGTAGTTTGTAAGTTTAGGGACTGATGACCCCGTCGTTAAGTCCCATAAGCTATACAAACATTTGAACATTTTTTGAATTACGTAATTTTTTTTTTCTCTACAAACATGGTTTCATAAAGCTTAAATTGCGGGAAAAATGCAAATATGTTAACGCGAAAAGGGGGGGGGGCAATTAACAACGTGAACACAGGAAATTTGAGGGGAGCTAAAAAAAATGTTGAAAATGGCGGGGAAAATGTTAATTCCGGCAACGTATTAGCAGGTTTATACTGTAGTTGGTTGCTTTCGTTTTCCTTTCGCAAGATTCAACCTCCATTTCTTTTATAGTGAGGTGAATATTTTTACTGGTGTGGAACCGACAGCATTTTGTGGAACTGTACCACAGAAATAGACTTTCGTGAAAATGTTGTTCGCTTGTAAACGGAAACACAGAACGCAAGGCGCGAGGATATTCGGCGGATGCAAGATACTTAAATCTATATTACTTTTCCATATACGTTTCAGCACTATCTCACTACCATCTGTGGGGATATCTGACATTAACATTAATAGTGTCGAAACATGTATGACAAAATGATACAAAATTAAAATGTCTTGCATAAGACGGAATATCCTCATACTATATTCTGGGTAAGCACGAAAGAGCATCAACATCAAAAAGACGATGAAAACGCGGATTACAGTATCCTGAAGCAGGTTTAGTGAGCGTTCGTCGCGCCCGGCATTGCTTCAATGAGGGCGAGCAGTATACGACTCGCCTTGCGACCGCTTCCCCCACCATAGAGGTCCACCGAAACCAGTTTCTGGCAAGGTCACAGCCGTTCCTGCGGTGACTCACTCCGTCGTTGAAATACTCCCTGTAGGGAGCGGCTTCTCGTGTCCCATGTGGTCTAGTGGCTAGGATAGCTGGCTTTCACCCAGCAGGCCCGGGTTCGATTCCCGGCATGGGAAAATATTTTTACGTTGAGAAGTGGCAAAGGGAAAAGGGCTACATATAAATTCCGGAGATCTGCGGTCTTTTGACTCGGTCCCACTCTAAAAACTACGGTCCTTTTTCGAGAAATCTGTAGTAAGTAAAAGATACAGAAATGCAGAAAAGCATGTCTAGAGACAATAACCTTGTATTACAGATCTGCCCCATATTTAATAACGAAAGGGGTGAAGCAAGGGTGCTGTCTTTCAGCCACTTAAAAATTACAGTGAGTCCAAAAAATATTTATCTAGCTGTACTTTTTTTAAATAACAGTTCGTCAAGTAAAAAGAAAACATAAAACGTGAAGTCATGTGAAAAGACCCTGGGTAAATCATTTTTATTGATAAAGAAATGAATACCTCAATAGCAATAACAAAGTTAACAAAAAGCAAAATTTATGCAAAAGCTGCATCAAATACTATTCGTCCACTCAGTTTTTGACATTTACAGCCTGAAAATATTATTTAAATTACAAAAATTAATATTTGGTGAGGTTCCCCTCTGCAGTTGTTACTGCTTGTAGTCGTTTGGGCAATCGAGAGAGGGCGGAATTTTGTCCCAGTCTTCTTGAAATGTTTCCTTTAAGTCTTTATTGTTAGAAATGTTTCTTTTTCTGAAGTTATCTTCCAATACTTTCCAATGGTGATCAATGCGATTGACACTTGCGCTCTGAGGAAGTGTGTTTGGTTGCTTCGGTGTATTGTACAGCAACCACAGCCTAGTATTTAGAGTCGAACACTTGCGCCGTGCTCTTGTTGAAAATGTAATATGTAAGCTGTTGGTTGATATACGTTTAGTGGTCCATCGTACCCTGTAGAACAGTGTTTGCCAACCTTTTTGAATACCCGACTCCCTTACAACTAAAATTATTTTGGCGACCCCCACCCCATCCCCGGAACATAACACATGTGTTTAATTTCAAAAGCATCGAATTTAATTTTCTTCTGTTGATGCAACATTTTTCTTAAACAGAAAAATACGGTATTGTTAATTATAGGAATAATTTTTGGTCCATTTCTTTCTTAATGAAACACATCCCATAATTACATGAATTTCGAAAGAGAAAAATATGTTCAATAAAGAGGTTTCGCGCTGCAGGTAAATCTCAGAAGCAAATTATGTTTGTTCAGTAAGGTCCCACTATCAATTGTAAACAATCGAATTGTCTCAAAATTATTTATTGTATCTTGTAAATTTAGCTGTCACCTCGTACATGAAAACAGTTGTCAGGTCCCTCAATAATTCAGTGTTATTTTCATAATCCGGTCATCTCGAAAGTAATGGCAAGCTTAATCTTCCATTTTTTTATCCCGCGTTTGGCTGCTGAAGTACGAAATGTCCCTCCATCACTAATTTCTACCTGCATAACCAGTTTCAATTATCGTGAAGAAATCATCAGCATCACTGCATGCTGACAGTACTATAGAGTGGTACTGTATGGAATTGAAGTTAGTTCAGCCCGTGCCAGGTAATTTATCAATGTGGATATGGTTCAAATCAAATGTCTGTAAATCTATCGGACCAAACTGCGTGGTCATCAGTCCGTAGCTTACAAACTACTTAAACCTAGGCAAACTAACCTTCGGACAAACACACACAGCCATGCCCCGGGGAGGACTCGAACCTCCTCGACGAGCAACCGCGCGCTTCGCAGCGAGGTGCTTTAGACAGCTCGGCTACTCCACCGCGGCTGTGGATATGGTTTACGCCCAATGCACACAAGCACTTAGGTACATTCCATAGCGAATAAAATCGTCGTCACTGTATTTTGCTGTAGGGCACAGTACAATTACATACGTCGTTCGTGAAACTACCAGAATCATTTGGGAAGCGTTGAATCAAACCTATATGCCTATTCCAAACGCAGCTAGTATACGGCACAAGTGGTGCAGTTGGGAGTTACAGCACTAGACACATACACTGCTTTTTGTTTAAACCACAAAAATGTATTCGTTTAATTCGTTTAACCCTTTAGTGATAGTTCCCACTTATTTGTTTTCCCTGTAAGTTCAGTGGTAATCTGTGTTTCCACTTCTAACTTGTGCTGCCATCTCTGTTAGTGTTTTCCGCGGGAAAGCAAGCCACTCTTTCGACCGTAACAGCGTTTTTTGTAGTGTGCTTTTCTTTTGCATGTGAAGTGAATTTGTCTACTTTTATATTTACGAGGGAGATAGCATTCGTGTATATTTGTTGGATATCAATGAAAATTACATTAATATGACGAGGTAAGTTAGTCGGAACTATATTACCCAATAAACGTGTGTGAAGTGCAGTTTGTATGGCTGTGCAATCGGCATCTTAGTTATTGTTTCTTATTGTTTATAATGCCTGGACTCATGCCAGAAGAGGTTTTGAGAATTTTGTACGCTTTACCAGCAGATGTAGAAGATTCAGATGGTGATGCTGACTCTGATGAAGATTTTGAGTCATCAAAAACTTCACAGATTTTGAACGAAACTGGTGATAACATTATTGTTTCAAATGAAGACAACTGTTTCAATTTGCCAATACACAGTAGTTAGTGAAATAGGGAACATATCTGCTTAACAGTCAAGTGTATCTGATTCGATTCCAGAAATAGCTGCTGAACCGTTTCTTCTAGTGATAAAACATGGAATGAAAACATTTCTTATTTTGAAAATCTTCCGCTGAAATCAGAAGAAAGTGCAGAAAATGTTGCAAATTTCTCAAACTCTGATAATGAAATAACATATTTCGTGTCTATATTTACAGAAGATCTGTTGCTTCATATTTGCAGTCAGACGAACTTATATGCAAGGTTGGAAAGGTGTGTTGTGAAAACAACTAAAGTAACATCCAACTGGCAGGACATTACTGTTCCTCAGCTAAAAGCGTTTTTGGGAATGTTTATTTTGATGGGTGTTCATCAGCTTCCACAACTGGAAAATTACTGGAGCAGTGATTGTATTCTTGGAGTAACTGCTATCTCATCATTCATGACAAAGCATCGATACAAAAGATTGTCGAGAACCTGCATTGCAATCACAACAACACGTGTGCCAAAAAAGAAAAACCAGGATATGACAAGCTACACAAAATTCTACCTGTCATAACTTCAACATCAAATAAGCTTTGGGAAGTGTACAAACCATCTTCTGTTTTAGCAGTTGATGAATGTGTGGTGGTTTTCAAAGGACGGTCAACACTCAAAACAATATATGCAAACTAGATGCCCCGGTGAACTTCGTATCACTTACCTCTTAATATAAACCATAGTAATTTAAATCATATGTATTTTAAACCCAGTAGCTTTATAAAGGCATCATCATCTAATAGTCCAAGTATCGGTTCGATAGTAGGCGGAAAGAGTGGATAAATCACGATGACATGTCCAGGATAATGTTCATGTCACATTCGTGGAAGTTCGGGGAAGGTTTAAACGATGATAAAATACGGAGAAATAGCGAGGAAAATTTCGTTGAACGTCAAGAGATCAAAATTTTATCGCAATTGGATGAACGGTTCTCAACTTATAGTGTTGAGTACATTTAGAAACACATTGCAAAAGGAACTTTACGACTTTCCTTTTTAACTGTCCCTATTTTTTTACTGAAAACTTTTCCAAGACCATAGGCCTTAATAAAAAAAAATACCCCTTTCCGTCGTGCGAATAGTTATAGTGCTGAATTCAATCAAGAACACATTGAAAAACGCACTTTGTTTCTCTCAATTTTTTCAATTTTCCGGTACATTTTCCAAGAAATTTATTTCATAGAAACCTTGTCCTGTCAAGTCGTAATCAAGTGATGCTCCTACAACCACGTGGCAATTGATTATTATTCATAGAAAAAAATCGCCTACGGTTTTTCCTAAATTTTCCTACTTTCCGGGCGGTTTTTCCAAATTTTTATTTGATGCGAACCTTCCTCTTGCTTTCAACGTGAAATGTACAACATTTTATTGCAATTGGACGAACGATATTGATAGCTCACTGGAAAAAGCTGTTTCAGTTTTTCCCGATTTTCCTCTTTTCCATATTTTATTATATTTTAAACCTTCCCTGGACTTACACGTATATTTCAAGACTAAAATTAGCCAAATCGGTTCAGCCGTTCTTGAGCTTTAGCGAGACGAACGAACAGCAATTTTTATATATATGAAACCAGTGAAGCGTGGATATAAAGTCTGGTGCCTAGCTGATGCTAGTACTGGTTTCATCATAAATTTCGACATCTTCACTGGAAAAAAAGATACAAATGATACGTCTGAATTTACTTTGGGTGAAGATGTGCTCTCTCTAACAAAAGCAATGGCTGACAGCAAAAGGCTGGTGGCATTTGACAATTATTTTACAACAGTACGAATAATGGAAGCGTTAGTCTCGTGGACTTTATAGAGTTGGAACTGTTCGTTCAAACAGGAAGGACTGTCTGATATGCTGAAAAAGAAATCTAGACGTAGCAGGGGAGAATTCGAATTTGCTGTCAGGTCATGTGATGCAGCAGTGAAGTGGCAGGATAGTAAACCTCTTTGTATACTATCAACTTACCACAATCCCAAAAACATTACAGCTATTTTGAGAAGAAACAAAGATGGAAGCAGAAGTGAAGTATTCTGCACATTGGCTGTGGAAGAGTACAATAAAATAATGGGAGCAGTGGATGGATTTGATCAGCTGCGCGGACGGTATGCTGTAGGTCGTCGTTCATGGAAGTGGTCGCAAAGACTATTTTTCTTTCTTGCAGAGTTGGCACTTGTCAATGGCTACATTATATGGAAGTTAGAGAAGCGACCAGCTGACATTTAGATTGCATGTGGCAAGGCAGCTCATCTCCGGCTTCTCAAGTCGTAAGCGAAGAGGAAGGTTCAAATGTTCAAATGTTTGTTAAGCTTAAGGGACTTAACTACGGGGTCATCAGTCCCTAAACTTACAAACTACTTATGAACTACCTACAACTAAGGACAGCACAAATATCCATGCCCGAGGGGGGATTCGAACCCCCGACCGTAGAGGCCGTGCAGACCGTGACTGAAGCGCCTCAGTCCCCTCGGCCACCGCGGCCGGCGAAGAGGAAGGTCCGTACATTGCCAGACACCAAAAAGAGGCGTGTCTGCAGTTCCAGATGAAGTTCGCCTGGCGAAAGTTGGAACTCATTTGCCAACAAAAGGTACTACAAACAGAAGATTCCGCCAATGAAGCACCAAAAACAAGAAAAGAGGACAAAAATAATGTGTACCAACTGTCGTGTACCTTTGTGTGTAGCACCACGATTCTCTTATGTTCCATAGTACGTCACCTTTGTGAACTCAATGGACAATATGAACTAATACAAAAGTAAATCAAATGTTTAATGTACTTTTTGTACTAAAAAAATAAAGGTTTTGTGTCCCAGACTCGTCGCCACTTTTGTGTCTCGTTTCCGCCGGTTGTCGTAGGTGTCGGTGGCCGATTACAAAGAGACCGACAAAGGAATAAAGAATGCACGCGTGTGCATGTACGGAGGTGACCAGCCAGTGGGACAGCAGAAACTGGAAACACTAAGCTAGATTAGTATAAAAGATATATTTCAAAGAAAAATTACATTACTTAACTTGGAGAGCAGCAGACTAGTAGAATGTTGATACATAGTTTAGATAGAGGCCTGCCTACTGATGATCCCTAGTGCCTATCCGATAGCCAAGTCTTAACTGGTGCCTATCTGATTCCCAAGTGAACGATGCAGAAGTCGTGGCTACGAGCGGAGTTGCAGCAGAGGGCGCTCGTGGCTGACGTCGTAAGACCGCCGCGCCGTGCGTGCATGGCGGCGCGCGGCGAAAGTCCGTGGCGCGCACTTGATACTTGTGCGACACCCCCCCCCCCCCCCCAAACCGCCACGCCGTCGTGATATGTGACAAAAGCACCCAGTGACATTTGCACCCAACCCCAAATCTGCGACATTTGCACCCAGTCTGACCTGTTTACTACGTCACGACCTACCTGCAGCCCGTACCCTCCCTAAGCCGTCCCTGTTTTCGCGGTAATGCCACGCCGCCCAGTCCTCGCTCACCGGAAACGCTCTCTCGACACAGTCTGCCTGCAGTCCCGAGGTCCTTGTCCACCTCAGCGGATGACTGCTGTCAGTACGATTATGAAGATCGTAGTGTTCGGTTCGTGCAATTTGTGTATTTGTGCCAGCTGGGTACACATTTTCAGCTTTGCCCATTCGCAGTTGTCATATATTCTGTGAATTTTTTTTTCTTTTTTTAACGTAACCACACATTCGCAAATTATCACTTTTTCGGAAACAAAACCCAAATATTTGTTTCTTCCTTTGTTTTCTAAACGTAACATACAATACTGCAGAACATCCTTTTCATATACAGTAAAAAGGCTTAGAACCAGAATTTAACGGTGTTGATAGTTTTCGACTTCTATCACATACATAGGCGATATATCGATGTTCAAACCATTGCTTTTAACATCGATGTTTTGGGGCAAAACGTCGATGTTTTCAAAACGTAGATTTATCGTTTGCATCCCTAGTCATCAGTCTTCTGACTGCTTTGATGCGATCTGCTACCAAATCCTTAGACAACCGTTTCATTTCAGAGTACCATTGCAACCTACATCTTCAATTATTTGCTTGATGTTTCCATTCTGTTTTTCCCCTAGTGATGTAAAATGCCTCGACATTTGCAAGTTGGGGCAAATGCCTAGAATGAATGCTTGGGCAAATGCCCAAAATTCATAAATACCCAGGCA
This sequence comes from Locusta migratoria, assembly GCA_026315105.1. Lineage (NCBI taxonomy): Eukaryota > Metazoa > Arthropoda > Insecta > Orthoptera > Acrididae > Locusta > Locusta migratoria. The sequence continues at coordinate 451,345,639 of CM048748.1, forward strand.
TTTATGGCTTTAAAACATAAACTTAAAAGCAGTACCTACAAAAAAATTACGTGATATTTTGTACAACTCCATAAACTATATATCAAATGCTTCAATCCTCTTCTCATTTCCCAGCAGTCCAAGTTACATACAATGTAATACTGCAAACTTATGTTCTGCGAAATTTCTGCCTAAAGTCCAGGGCAATGTTTGACAGCAGTGGATTTCTCTTTCCCGTGAATGCCCTCATTGCTTGTGCTAATCTACTTTTTATGTCCCTCTTGCTTCTTCCGTCGTGAGTTAGTTTACTGGAAAGGTAGCGGAATTCCTTGTCTTGGAGTACATTGTGATCAAATTCAAATTGTAATGTTTGTATACTATATAAGTAACTACGGTTTCATTCTACCGATACTCAGCTTTTTAAGATTACGAGGTATGGGGGTTCTGCTCGCTTCAACATTATTCTCCTGGGGCGTCGTGGTAGAAATAAATAGTCGATATGTACAATTTTTCACTACTTTTAAATTTAAACCAAACTTCTCGCCACCAAAACAATACAAATTCAATACATCAGAAGTTAGAGCACACAGTACTTCCACTTTAAAATGCAGACTGACGTAGCTTCCAGAGCACTTGACAAATGACTAAAACTCGAACTCCCCCACGCAAGGCGGTGAGGCAAATACATAACCTTGACAATAATGACGTTACATTAAGCATTGTTCATAACAATAGAATATACTTATTTACAATTAACAAACATAACAGAAAAACATATCATGTACACAAAAATAATCGCAATATAAAATGAAAATTATACATACAATAATTTTAGATGAAGCAAATATTTTTAAGTCATAATTTCCGATCTTTCTGTTGACAACAAAGTGCGAAGTTAAAAATCAATTAATTTGTTAACGAGTACATCACACATGTTCCTAACATATATTGAGCTATCAATTATCTTGGAAATTCTCAAAATAGGTTTCAAATCTCAAGTGAGTCAATATATACAAAGAAACACAATATTCAAATCTCGAGTACATCATTAATTACACAACTAGTTTATGAGCCTAACGTATATACAATGCTATTTATTTTCATTTCTTTATGTTTTTCACAAAAGTTTTTACAATTCGTCTGTGTAAGTCTTTAAATAACATACAATGACGAAACTATCGTTTATAGAACTGTCTGGAAAGAAAATATATGAATCTCTTAATTAATGAAAACTATCACTCGTTTTAATCACAGTATCACCGAGACACTGTCCTAAACTGATTCCTAGACTGGCTGTATCGTTTTTAATTTCACACGCAACATATATCACAACTGAACCACACGATTCCGGATCCGAAGCAGACGGTATCGTAGGATGACATTGAGATGAGAGGACCAGGCAGACGGTATCGTACGATAACATTGAGATGAGGGGGTCAGCAGTATCGTTACAAAATGTTTGTAGAGCTTATGGGACTTAACTAAGGGGTCATCAGTTCCTAAACTTACAAACTACTTATGAACTAGCTTATACTAAAGACGACACAAACATCCATGCCCGAGGGGGCATTCGAACCGCCGACCGCAGCGGCCGTGACGACCGTGACTGGCACGCCGCAGACCACTCGGCCACTGGGGCCGGCTACAACACTGCATTGTAATCACCAATTCGGATGTTATTTTCTCGCTACTTTTATTTCTGTTAATTCTTACGACTTTCATCTTTCCTTGGTTTACCTTCAGTCCATGGTCTGTGCTCATTAGTCTTTTCATTCTATTCAACAGACCCTGTAATTTTCCTTCACTTTCACAGATGATAGCAATGTCATTAGCAAATCTTATCACTGATATCCTTTTACCCAGAACTTTTATCAGAGCCTTGAACATCTTTATTTTCTACATTAAGTCTCTTCATTGTGCAAGTTGAACAGAGATGGTGACAGTCTAGAACCTTTTCTTACCCCCTTTTTAATCTGAGCATTTCGTTCTTGACTTTGGAAGCTTATTGTATCGACTTCGTTCTTATACAAACTATGTATTTTCCGCCTTTCCCTACAAGCTTACTCCTATTTTTCTCAGAATTGCGAACATCATCCAGCACCTTACATTATCGAAGACTTTTTCCAGGTCACAAATCTTATTAATATGTCTTGGTTGTTCTTTAGGCTCGCTTCCATTATACATTGCAGCAATGCTATTGCCGTCAAGTACGGCCTTGTGTCAATGCGACCTCACGGCCCTCGGCTCTTCTACCTGCCGAGCAGAGACCGGACGGGGAGATTAGCAGGCCGCCCCTCGACCAGAACTGGGTGCTAATGTCACTGGGTGCTTTTGTCACTGGGTGCTTTTGTTAGGACACCCGTGGCGTAGGGCTGAGGGCCACGGCAACGGCACTGGGAGGAGGGCCTGGGCGGGGGCGTTACTGGTGGGACGGGCGTCGTAGCAGAGGCTGAGATCGAGACGCCGTCCGCGCCCCGGTATACACCTTGCGATCCCTCGGAAAACCAACCAAAACGAGGGGAAGGGCGAACACCTCCGCCCAGAGGGAGCAGGTCATCTGAGGTGCGTGGCCCAGGCGGCGGGGGCACGCACGGTCCCGGAGTTCCTCTCGGTGACGCTGTAATCTGCGGTGGCAACAGCGGCGGAGGCGCGTCGACCTCCATGGGGATGATCTCGTAGTCCGGGGACACTGGACCCGTCTGCGAGCGATGTGGCTGTGCTCCCTGGCGACGAACTGGGTCTGGAATCAAGAAACCCGACACAGGATCGCGCGACCTGTGCAGGCGCAATTGGTTTGCGTGGCGCCGCAGGTCCGACCCTGTGGAAGAACGGACAACATACATATTGCGACCTAGCACGCGCTGAATGATGCCCGGAAGCCATGTTTTCTTCCCAGCAAACACCCTGTACAGCACCGGCGTAGAAACCTGAAACGCGAAGCGCCATACGAACCGACTCGGTGTGTGGGAGGCTGCAGCAGGTGAAGGAGAGTGCGGTGACGGCGGCCGTGTAGCAGCTCGGCAGGAGACGGGCCGTCACGTGGCATGCACCGATACGTAGACAGGAAAATTTGAAGAGCTTTCTGCCTGGAGGCTGACCTTTTATCTTTTCCATGTGAGACTTCAATGTTCGAACGAAACGTTCTGCTTCACCATTGGACTGAGGGTGAAAAGGTGCGGTGGTGACATGCTGAATGCCATTCACACGACAAAACTGTTGAGATTCCGCACTAACAAACTGAGGTCCGTTGTCATTGGCGATAGTTTCAGGCAAACCTTCGATGCAAAACACTGATGTTAAGGCACTGATTGTACTAGACGCCGTCGTTGAGTTCATGGCAACCACGAAAGGAAACTTGCTGAAAGTGTCTACAACAATTAACGAGCGCGTATTCCAGAAAGGTCCGGCAAAGTCAATGTGTTTGCCATGGAACCTTTGGGCGTGGCCAGTCTGAGAAACGTTGCGGGGGAGCCGGATGAAGCTCTGCACAAACTGTACACTGTGACGTGGTGCTCTCTATCTGGCGTCCATACCAACCCAGGTACAATGAAGCCTGGCCAGTTGCTTTATCCTAACAATACCCCAATGTCCTTGATGCAGGAGGCGTATCACTTCTCGTTGCAGGGAACTTGGAACAATCACTCTTGTTTGGTCGTTGTCGGTATGTAACAACAGAACACCCTGACTTAAAGACAATGCATGACGTTGCGCAAAATAACGTCGAACCAGAGTCCGCTCAATGTCTTTGGCTCTGGCAGGCCACCCTGAGCGAACAAATCGTGCCTCCACACTTAGGTCTGCATCCGCAGTTGTTTCCTGTGCAACCCGACGAGAGTACAAATGGAAGTCTGCGACAACAGAAGCATCAGTGGAGTCTATCTGACAACATGCCATTTCTGAAGAATCAAACGACACATCCTGGCCAACCGGAAGTCGGGAAAGTGTGTCCGCGTTGGCATGTTTAGTGGTAGGTCGGTACAAAATCTCATACTGATAATTAGACAGTATCAAGGACCATCTCTGAAGCTTTTGTACCGTTCGTGGCGGAATTGGCTTTGTGGGTGAGAACAACGACGTGGGAGGCTTGTGGTCTGTCAACAAATAGAATTTTCTACCATAAAGATAATTATGAAACTTTGTGACGCCGTAAATGATTGTAAGGCCTCCTTTTCTATCTGACTGTAATTCTGTTGCGTCGGCGTCAGTAGCTTCGACGCAAAGGCAATAGGACGATCGTGAGATCCAATACGATGTGAGATTACTGCACCCAGACCATACGAAGAGGCATCCACTGCTAGCACTACAGGCTTCTGTGGGTCGAAGGGAATCAAACATGCATCACTGAGTAGTGCAGACTAATTTGTCAAAGGCAGCCTGGCAGTCTTTAGACCATACAAAAGGAACATTTTTCCTACGTAAGCGACGCAGTGGAGCTTCAATCTGAGAGGCATTGGGAATAAACCTGAAATAATAGTTAAGCTTTCCCATTACTCCTTGCAATTCGTGCACATTCTTAGGAGGAGGCAAGTCTTTGATTGATCGAAGATGTGACTGTAAGGGATGGATTCCTTTGGCATTAATCACAGCCTAGGTACTCTATTTCAGTTTGAAAAAAAAAAAAAAAAAAACGAACACATTGCTTTATTGCAACGTAGACCTGCTGCAGTCAACACTTTGAAAAGGCACTCCAGGATTGATAAATGTTCTTCAACTGTGCGCCCTGAGACCACAATATCATCTAAATAGTTCGAGCAATACGGTACAGAAACTGACAGCTGTTCCAAAAAAAAAAAAAAAAAAAAAAAAAAAACACTGAAAAATAGCGGGGGCGGAAGAACTGCCAAAGGGGAGGCGTTGAAATTGAAAAAGTCCCATGTGAGTATTAATCACGAAAAACTTTTTTGACTCGTCATCAAGCGGAATCTGTAAGTATGCCTCTGCTAAATCAATCTTAGAAAAGAAACGAGACTGTCCCAATTTGTCCATCAGTTTGTCAGGTCTGTGCAGAGGGTATGTGTCTACAATTGTTTGACTGTTCACTGTTGATTTGAAGTCCGCACAGAGACGAAGTTTTCCTGACGGCTTGATTATAATTACTAAAGGCAAGGCCCACTGACTCGCAGAAACAGGAGAAATCACCCCTATATCTTGCCAACGTTTAAGTTCGTCAGCAACTTTATCGCGAATTGCGATAGGCACTGGTCTAGCTTTACGAAATTTTGGCACTGCAGATTCTTTTAAAGTTACATGTGCCACGAAGTCTTTTGCACAACCTAGTTCTGGCGAAAACAAGTCACTATATTTTTCACAAAATGCATTGATTTTGTCCTTAGGCACTACTGACGAAATTTGAAGCACATCTCTTTGAATTGTTAATCCAAACAAGTCAAACGCATCTAGTCCAAAAATGTTCTGTGTAGATTTGGCCTGAAGAACAACAAAAGCAACTGTTTTTGTTACACCTTGAAAAGAGGCGGGTAGGCTACATGTTCCTAGCACGGGAATATTTTGACCTGTATACGCTGTGAGCGACAATTTTGGCGAACCCAGAATTTCCTAAGTGTCTTTATTAATTAATGTAACAGCGGAACCAGTATCAAGCTGAAATTGCACGGTCTTATTTTCTACGGAATGAGTCACAAACAGTTTGCGCTTTTGGCGCACGACCGGTGCGCTAATGTGGGCAACGTCTGCTAGTTTGTTTGCTGCACTTGGGCATGCGCAGGCTGCGTACGGAAGGAGGCGGCGCAGAATCGGCACACTGATTAATATAGCTGTCCCTAGATGGCATTACCGCCGGATCGGCGTCTGCGCAATGCGAGGCTACTGCACTAAAATTACTTTGAGTAGCTACATCAAGTCTACTGTCACTAGCTACACAGTACTGGGCACTATTACAATTATAAGTTGCAGAAGGCACTAGTTTTACTACTGGATTGCACTGTACATAGTCATTATGCTTGTCCCGAACCCTTTTCCTTTGCACAGATTTACGCGCTCGGCGACGCTTGCTACGTGGTGCACTACATAGTTTTGCCGGAGGTGCAGAACTACCTTGCATTTTAGAATCAAAAGAAGCACTGTCCAAGTCCACAGCATGTATGACATTTATGGTATGAACTGTTCTCGCACTCTGTGAAGCACTGTTCCTAGCAGCACCGTTCTTTGAATTTACATTCTGCATACACACTGACTGTACATGTCCCAATTTGCCACATTGATAACAAATAGCGTTGCGCCTAGGGCATTGCGCACGTTTGTGGCGAGATACACACTGGGGGCAAGATTTACGAACATTTTTCTGATAAGGGCGTTAGCGCCAGTTTGTCAAAATACTTTGTCTAACACGACGATGCGACCTTTGTGTCGCACTTTTACACTGGCTACTGTTCACAGTCTGTTCAGCACGACCAGTAGAATTATAAGAATCACTAGGGCGAAACTGAAAACTGGGACTAGGAAAGCGCCCGTTGCAGCACACTGAATTTACACTGTGGCTTTGCATTTCTACATCTCCTAAGTCAAAGGTATCATGCGCTTCTATAAGCTGCAGTACACTGTCTAATGAGGGGTCAGACTGTTTCAGAATTGCTGCCCTAATTCTGGGGTCCTGAATGTTCTGCGTAATCGCATTCCCTCAACATAACATCACTATAAGAAAGTCCACAAGAGCAAGTAAATTTACATTTGCGGGTTAAGCCCTTCAGCTCTATGATCCATTGTTGGTGTGACTGCTCTGGTAATTTGTTTAATCTGAAAAATTGGTACCGCGCCGCAGCTACGAGAACTTTTCTCTCGTAATCAGCATTCAGTGCATCTACAATTTGATCAAATTCTAGATCATGAGGAGATGCGTGGGTGAAAAGTTTCTGTAGTAATACGAAGGTCGCAGTGCCAACCACAGAGAGGAACATATGCTTGATAGTCTGACCTGTAATTTGATGAGCCGCGGCGAGTTCTTGAAATTGTGCCAAGTAATCGCTCCATTCTTCCTCACGTTCGTTGTACTGGCGAAACGTAGCAAGTGGTGTGGCAGCAGATGTTGTCTTCTGATATGATCGCTGTTGTTGTTAGTTAGCCGCCTGTGACGTCAACTGCGACACCGATTGGAGTAGTTGCGTGATTTGCGCCGTCTGTAACTGAATAATTTCCATTGAGTTCGAGTTCGGGGTAGTGGCCATGCTGAACGATTAGGCGCCGCGCATACTAGTAACTTATAACAAAACACAAAGGCAATATGAAAGGACGCTCTGCAACAAAAGAGTCCACAAAACACGTAACAAAATATGTTCCCCCAAAAATCTTATAATAAGGGCGGGTGGGCGGGAGCAATTTCTGTGTGCTCCGACTGCTGCTCTCTGGCTGCTGCTAGCGGGCTGGTCCACGGTTCTTCTATCGCTCCTCGTCGCCACTTTTGTGTCCCAGCCTCGTCGCCACTTTTGTGTCTCGTTTCCGCTGGTTGTCGTAGGTGTCGGTGGCCGAGTAGAAAGAGACCGACACAGGAATAAAGGATGCACACGTGTGCAGGTATGGAGGTAGCCAGCCAGTGGGACAGCAGAAACTGGAAACACTAAGCTAGATTAGTATAAAAGATATATTTCAAAGAAAAATTACATTACTTAACTTGGAGGGCAGCAGACAAGTAGAATGTTGATACATAGTTTAGATAGAGGCCTGCCTACTGATGATTCCTAGTGCCTATCCGATAGCCAAGTCTTAACTGGTGCCTATCTGATTCCCAAGTGAATGATGCAGATGTCGTGGCCACGAGCGGAGTTGCAGCAGAGGGCGTTCGTGGCTGACGTCGTAAGAACGCAGTGCGTGCATGGTGGCGCGCGGCGAAAGTCCGTGGCGCGCACTTCATATTTGTGCGACACCACAAAAGGATATACATTTTTTAAATTAATAAGTCCAGTGGGTTCCAAAGTTCGGTGGGAACAATAGTTCCCACTAATTTTTTATACCTGTAGGCTAAACTCTCACTTTCAAGAGTTAAACTATGATTTTATGTATGGCTTCTTAGCCCAATAAAGTATTCATAAAAAGTCTACAACTTTTGGAAATAATTTGGTCACTAAAGGGTTAACACATAGGGATGCCAGACACTAGCCATGCCGGACTTCTGCCCGGACACTTGCCACGCCGGACTTTTGCCACGCCGGACACTTGCCACGCCGGACTTTTGCCACGCCTGACCCTTCGCCAGGTAGTCGGATTAGCGGCCCCTCAGGCGTGGGACGCCCTTCCCCGTGCTCCTGCTGTTTGCTTACAAACCTCCGTCTCCGATCTTACTTGATACAGTCCTTACCGAAGAGATCTTTTTCTTCGACTTCTCGCCGAAACGAACAACTTCTTGCCAATATCCAGAAATCTAAATATTTATAAATATACCGTCGTATATTTCAGTGTATAATTAGTTCTTCCGTCACAAATATGGATTCATTCTCCCTCGGTCTATACGGTAGCTTTCTTGCACACTTACTGATTGCGATAGAAACATTCCATCACTGTGGAAGGAACACGGAAGAAACGACATAAAGATAATTCGAATGTTCGCTAGTCATTCAAGTTGATCACTGTATTTGTACATATATTAATTGCTTCAACTGCATTAAAAATAGAGTGGAAAGACGAGCGATACACTTCATAACTTTACTGCGAAACATAGTCAATAAAGAGTATTAGGACAATGTTAAAACAATGACAGAAATACATTTACAAAATAGAGATAAGATCGTATACGTTCGACAGGTCATCTAAAGTCGACATACAATTTTAAAATATTTGAAATAAGGAAATGAAGGAATATAGAATGTTATGCTTGTAACGTAGACTGTTGTTCTACATTGTTTAGTTTTGGTATCTATTTAGTTACAGAGGAAGCACCCTAGTTTTTTAAGGGAAAAGCCATAATTCCTATGATCTGCACTATATAAGAAACAAAAAGCACAAAAGGAAATCGTAATGTAATTTGTGTACTAGCTCACAAGTGAAACTGAAGTTGATAGTTCCTGTGAGTTAGTATGAGCAGATGTTGTACTCGACAACCGGAATAAATTAATAACTGACTCCGTTTGCCGATACCCGCACTCTCATGATGCAGCCGCCGAACAGTTTATAGAAAACTTGAGTCTCATCACAAATAGGTACGCTACTCATATAATTATAGTTGGCAGTGACTTAAATCTACCATCCGTATGTTGACAGAACAACACATTCAGATAGGGTGGCAGATACATCTTCCGAAATTGTTCTAAATACTTTTATTTATAATTTTGAACTATTAGTTCACTAACCAATTCAAATTGTAAATGGTTTCGAAAACACACTTGAGCTCTTAGTCACAAATACTCCTGAGATCACGACGGATACAGGCATAAGTGAACACAAAGTTGTATCAAGCTCAAATCCGTAACAAAGATATTTACCAAAACTAAACGCTAAATACATCTATTACAAAACAAAACAAAACAAAAAAAGATAAATATTCAGTAGACATCTTACTAGAAGACAGTCTCCAGTTTTTCTAAATTAAGTATGTAAGTGAAGACCATATGTGGCTTACATTCAAATAAATAGTATCAACAGCACTGGAGGAATTCCTACCAAATAAATTAATAAGAGAGTAAACTGGTCCCCCGTGGTACACAAAATAGAACAGAAAGCTTTTGCAGAAAAATTAGACAAATGCAAAATCCCCAAATTTGCCGAAGTTTTACTGAAGCTCATAATTTAGCGCGGCCTTCAATGCGACATTCATTTAATAGTTTTCAGAACGAAACTCTTTGTAGAAATATGGTGGAAAATCCAAAGAGATCCTGTCCTATGGTATCTACACCTGCGGAAAGACTAAGTGAATGCCTTTATTGCACGATAGTGACGGTAATATTACTGATGGCAGTGCCACTAAAGCAGAGTTATTAAATGCAGTTTTCCGAAATTCTGTCACCAAAGAAGACGTAGTAAATATTCCACAATTCGAAATGAGAACTGCTGCAAACATAACGTATAAGTAGATACCCTTGGTGATGCAAAGCAAATAATTCTATCAAGTAGGTGATGTTGCAGACGAAACGATCAAATATATTTTCAAAAAGTTTCTAATGGATAAGAAAAATACGTCTAATATTTAGCATTAGAAGGAATTGTGTGAGGTAAAAATCGTAGAGGGAGACCGAGGGACGGACACAGTAAGCAGATCCAAAAGGATGTAGGTTGCCGAACGTATTCTCGGATGAAGAGCCTTGCACAGGACAGTGTAGCGTGGAGAGCTGCATCAAACAAGTCTGCGGACTGAAGACCACAACAACAACATTTGTTTATGATATTGTTTTGTAACAATTATTTTTGAACATTAAGCTCCTTGCCTTGTTTCAATAGCTTTTACTGGCCTCATAAAAGATAATCAATAACATCGTGAGAAACTTTAAGTTTTAAGGACTACAGCTAAATGTACTTCACGAGATCTGCATCTACTGTAAATTTATTTCTATCCTTGTCTAAGTTTGGAGATATGGCAATTATTCTAACACTATAGTTGCCGAACGTGTCAACCTTAGGAGCAGATCTGTTTTAGGATGTCTCTTTTAGGTGCATTTCAGAAGTTCAAATTCTTTTTAAAACCTAAAGTGTGCCTGATCAGTATAACAAAAATGATATTTTTAAAAGCTACTTGCGGCTCTGAAGTTACAGGAAATAATTTTTAGAACTCACAATCTTTGATGGTATGACCATAATATTAGAAGGTAGAAAAAAATTATTTTAACATGTAAACTATGGGAGCTTTTACTTAAGTAGGAAATTGCAAATTGAAAAGTGGTAGATGTATCTATGAATTCTGGTTGCAGGAGGATCATTTGAATGATGTTTAATGTATTTGCTTCGTTGAGTCAAATTTCACTGCCACGCTAGTGAACCGAACTGGGACCAGCTAGTTTCATCATTAAGTTATTTAAGAGGACTGAGGACTGATGCACTCTTTTTACTTTTACAACTAATAAAGGTTGCATCGTTAGGTGGTCATCACAGATGTTCTCTACGTTCAATACGTCTCCGTTCTTCGAAAGCAGCTTTTCCTTGCGTAAGCACATCCACACCTTATTATCTCGTAACCATTGTAATGGGTATTAGGCCTGCCCTTGACCATTGTAATAACTTCCATACTACGGTATGACACACTATACAATGCGGAAGCGACCGTCGGTGGTGGCGGGGGGGGAGGAGGAGGAGGAGGAGGAGGAGGAGACAGGGGCACCCGACCCTTCGGAGCAGGTAAAAGCGTGGCAAATGTCCGGCGTGGCAAGTGTCCGGACACCAACACATAGACCAGGGGTGTCCAACTAAATTTCAACGCGGGCCACATTCCCAACTTTTATCACTGTGGCGGGCCAGACATAAGAAAATTGTAAAGGAAATAAAACACTGTTTTCCTAGGTAGGATTTATTTATATCAGAACATAATAAACTTCAAAGAAAAATAATAGTAATGAAAGAAAAGTTGAAAAGGCATAACTAATGAGACACATCACTTTTTTGCTTGGAGAATTCCTCGATATTTGATGATATGTTCGATGTAGGAATTCGGAGAATATCGCTGAGATGGCCATCTGTTAGTGAACATCTCGTTTTATATTTTACATTTTTCATTCGTGAAACAAACTGTTGACAGATATATGTGCTTCATAACAAGGACACCTGCTGAAGTGACAACTTGCATAGGTTGGGATACTGATCGGGTTTGATGTACTTTTTAAATAAAACTTCATCAGTCCAGCCTGCAGGCAGCTATGGTAGGCTGTTTTCAGGTTTTCATTGGTTTGAAGTTCAGTCAGCTCCATCTACAAGTGTAACATGGCGTCTTCAATCTTAAATGCAAACGGATTTTGGAACACTTTCATATAGAGTTCTTGATTTTTAAACCCTAAGAATCTCGTTCAAGCTCATTCCTTACTTTTCACAGCAAAGATACGTACTTGTCGAAATCCAGTGTCTCTTGATTTCGTGTGCATAAGGTCTCCCAGCTGTCTTTCCCCTGACTGTTTCTCGAACGAGTTTCTTCTTCTTCTTCTTCTTCTTCTTAATAAATACTTGAATGTGTTCATACATTTGCACACATAGTTGATTTTATCCTGGAGTTTTAGATTCAGGTCGGAGAGATATTTAGTTATGTCAACTAGAAATGCCAGGTCATTCAACCATTGCTCATTCTCCAAAGATTTGACATCGTGTATTTTGCCGGTCATAAAGCTTTGTCCCAACTGAGAATAAAATCGTGAGAGTGTCGTTATCGTTTTTACATGTGCCCTGGTGAACGTTATTGTCAGCTATTTTTACAAGCAACAGAATTAAATATCGTCAATGATTGTCTTGCACTATGAATATTTTGCTCTTTTCAACTTACGAACCAGGCCGCGGCGCGCAGGCCGTATGTTGGACAACCCTGACATAGACCAAAGATAACAGACTGCTCGTGACATCATTATACTGAAACCAACAACTAAGTTACGTGACTCAGGGCAGAAAACTGTTTGAAATGGGGCTGAGATTCGCAGTTCTTTCTTTTTAGTGGAAATTAGGCGTAGTTTATAACAATAAACGTCTTGCCGTCTTCTTATTACACCTTTAGAAGTACCTTTAGCATTAGTTTTCCGCAGATGCAAATATTAATGTGGTGGCTACGGTTTTTACATGTGCCTAGATGAAAAGTATTAACATTTCTTTTTACAGGATACAGAACTGAAAATTTTAAGCGAATGATTGTTTTCGTTGTATCTCGTCTTTCAGTTTGTAGTTTACACAGGAGTAGAAGACCAAATATGAATTTGAAAAGCAGCATCAGTATTCTTACGATTCCTCAACAATACATCTCAGATGTTTTGTTGTGCTTTTATAAGAAATGAAATCTGTTTTCGTCCATAATGTCCGATTTTAAGACACTAAAACTGTTTATATTTTTAGACTTGCCACAGACGGCGATGCCAAAATGTAAAACAAGCAAACTATTGGCTGATTACATTAAATAATAATGTGGGGACGAAACATCATCGATGCACTTTGCGAGAAGTGGTTTTATAGGTATAATGAGTAGGCTGTTTGCATTTTTAGTTCTGTATAACGAGATTTGCAATAGCAATGACTTACTTGCTGGCATGTATACTCGGTCAAGAGCAGCTGGAATAATATTCCCATCGATAATCAGGTTCTTAAGTTGAAAAGAGCAAAATATTCATAGTGCAAGACAATCATTGACAATATTCAATTCTGTTGCTTGTAAAAATAGCTGACAATAACGTTCACCAGGGCACACGTAAAAACGATAATCACCGCATTAATATTAGTAATATGGATAACTTATGTTCCCTTCACTACTACATGTGTAATAGAAACTGGAGGAGTCGTTTTATTGTTAAATCAAATGTTCAAATGTTTGTATAGCTTATGGGACTTAACTACGGGGTCATCAGTCCCTAAACTTACAAACTACTTATGGACTAACTAATACTAAGGACGGCACAAATATTCATGCTCTAGGGGGGATTGGAACCCCCGACCGTAGTGGCCGTGCAGACCGTGACTGGAGCGCCTCAGTTCCCTCGACCACCGCTTTTATTGTTAAAATGAACGCTTGACGTCATCTGTAAATGAGAAAAACCGTGGCCCCTAATGACGAAAACTCAGTCAAGTGACTCGGGGCAATTTTAGATGTTTGTTTCAAACAACTAACAGCTAACGGAAAATCCAGTGTGGGAAAACCGTGGAACCCAAAACAACCTTTCTCAAACCTGCGTGATATATTGTTTTTGTTTCTACGATCTACTTTCATTCCAGATGGAACTTCATGGACGAAAATCTGATAAGGCTTTTAATTTATCTGGTTTCGTTTCTTGACAGTTAGTATCCTTATAACTGCAGTACCTATCGATATGCAATACGTGCTGCTTACGTAAACCCTTACCCACAGTAACATGTTTTATTCGAAGCAAATGTCCAGTCACAAGCTTTGCATACATGTAGGAAGCAATTCAAAAAGTTACATGTGCATGTGGCACGAGGAGATTTCAGAACGTGGAGGAAATGAAGTAAGCTCATGTTTATATTGAAAGGTCTGAACTCCGGTTTCAGTCATAGAAAACATCTAGAAATACGGTGTGATAACTGCACTGGACAGAATAAGAATCGCATGGTGCTGATACAGAAAGGTTACTACGACATAATCGACCTTAAAGTCCTTGTTTCTGCCCATTTCTACATGTCATGTGACAGGGACTTTTGTGCAATAGAAAGACGGATGAGAGTAAGCAACTGCTTATTTCCAGAAGAGGTTCAAAGAGTGGTGAGATCTGTAAGACTAAATACTCAGTTCCAAGTAATTCCAAGAGAAATGAGTGATTTTTTCGACGTTGGATGTCTTTGCGATTCGTCCCTGTACAGAACTATCTTGGATTCTTGTGTCTACATCTACATCGGATACTCTGCAAACCACATTTAAGTGCCTAGCAGAGGGTTCATCGAACCACCTTTATTCTATTCATCTACCATTCCACTCACGAATAGTGCGCGGGAAGAAAGAACATCTGAAGCCGAGGCGGATGAGCCGCGCGTTCTGGAGCGCTGTGTTGCGTTGCGCGCGGCCGTCCGCCGTTGGGGATTCGAATCCCCCCTAGGGCATGGATGTTTGCGTCGTCTTTAGTATAAGGTAGTGCATAATTACTTTGTAAGTTCAGGGACTGATGACCCCGCAGTTAAGTCCCTTAGACTTTACAAACATTTTGAAGAACATCTGACTCTCTCCTTTCGAGCTCTGCTTTCTCGTATTTTATTCTTATGATCATTTCTAGCTATATAGGTGGGAGTCAATAATATATTTCCGCATTCGGAGGAGAATGTTGGTGATTGGAGTTTCTTAAGTAGACTACGCCGCAGCGATAAACGCCATTGTTGCAATGATTCCCATCCCAGATCCTTTATTATTTCCGTGACGCTGTCTCCCTGTATCGTGACAATACATAACGAGCTGCCCTCTTTTGGACTTTTTCGATGGCTTCCGTCAAACCCACTTTATAACAATTCCACACTGGGCAGCAACACTCCAAATGAGGACGGACAAGCGAAGTGTATGCAGTCTCTTTAATAGTTCTGTTGCATGTTTCAAGCGTTCTGCAAATAAAACTCAGTTTCTTATTTGCCTACGACATTATCTACGTGTTCTTTCCGGTTTAAGCCTGATGTGATAGTAATTCCTAGGTATTTAGTGGAGTTTACGGCATTCACATTCGATTGATTTATCTTGTAAACAAAGTTTAACGGATTTCTTTTCGTACTCAAGTGGACGACTTCACACTTCTCATTATTTAGACTCAATTGCCAATTTTTACATCATATTGATATCTTATTTAGAATGTTCTGCAGTTGGCTTTGATCTTCAGATGACTTTACTAGACGATAAATGACGGCGTCATCTGCAAACAACCTAAGAGAGCTTCTCAGATTTGCTCCCAAATCGTTTATGTAGATAAGGAACAGCAGAGAACCAATAACACTACCCTGTGGAACGCCGGATATCACCTGTGTTTTAGTCGATGACTTACCATCTATTACTACAAACTGTGTCCTCTATGACAGGAGATCCCCTATCCAGTCACAAATCTGGGGTGATATTCCATAACCACGCAATTTCATTAAAAGCCTGTGATATTACAGATACAGAGGGAAGCTGATTATTTCCATGTGAAAGGCGGGTTTTGACAGGCTGTTGGGTTCCCCAGCCGGCCGGTTAACAATTTGAACCTAGTAAATGGGCAGGTAGTCAGGGTTTTCCTAATGTCCTCGGAAACTGGAAACCACGCTCTTGGCTGAGCGAGGGAGGCTATTCCAGATTGCAACTGAAATGCAATATAGCCACAAACATTATTCTAAAAATCCATGTAAAATCAGTGAATGATCGTATAGCAAATATAATTATATGAATGCATTCAGGAGACTTAGGAGAATCAAACGCCGCAATTACAATTTCAATATTCCTTACAGATAGAAAGCTGACAAATTTCAGTACTATAATAATAATATTATAAGACCTATATTTACAATTATTGGTACGTAGTGTTTATCACTAACAATTTAAGAGGCAAATGGGTAGCATTGCACCACGCTTCCTATCTAAAAAGACGTACCAAGTTATTTCCGTTTTCTTTCAATAAACTTTATTTTACTCTCTTGTTCTGCTTTTCGTTGAGGTAATAATATTCTTGTGTCAGAACATAGATTCCACCACAGAAACACAAAACATGAACCCAGTAAAGCGCATTACATTTATATATGTATTTTATTATATTTAATATTATTCTTAGTAACGTTCGTTTTATGTTGTAGACTAGCACTTAAATATTTCATGGCCGTCTAAAAATAGTAGATATGCAGAAGATAATTTATGTATAAACAATTATATGTATTTGTGGACAAGAAATGAATATATTTGCTTAAAAATCCCTGATAAAATAAATATTAATTGTGTAACTATATTTCGACGGCGGCAGTATATTTGAACAGTGAGACGCCACGCTTAATGGCTATATGGCCAAAGAGCTTCAGTCTCGACCGTTTTTAATATTGTTAAATATATATTTGTTTGTTAAAAGTAAACAACATTTGTAGGGAGGTGGTCAAAGCATTTAATTCTGTGATATTCAAATGTATAATATTTTGGAAGGGAAATTGTATTTTAAAGATGAGGCGTTAGGATGCGTGGAAGGATACAATTTTGAGAGCAGGGAGAGCATGCTTTCGAACGCTTGTTCAAAATCAAATGTTAGTAAATCTATCGGACCAAACTGCGTGGTCATCAGTCCGTAGCTTACAAACTACTTAAACCTAGGTAAACTAACCTACGGACAAACACACACACCCATGCCCCAGGGAGGACTCGAACCTCCACGGCGAGCAACCGCGCGCTCCGCAGCGAGGCGCTTTAGACCGCTCGGCTTCTCCACCGCGGCTCGAACGCTTGGTAGGGGACTCGTAACTTGGACGCGGTGGTGAAAGGTTATGACGCTGGGCGGTCTGAAGCCGCATTACGAACTTGCGATTTGAAGAGATAGCCATGTGTGGACTTAGAAAATTTACGGGACTGTGACTGAAGCACTTAGTCTCTGGTGAAAAGTGATAAACTATGCACGGTAGTAGGGCTGTGGAACTGTGATAATTCAGCAATCGTGTACTCGTGTGATTACAAACTGTGTTTTATAACAAATACTTTAATCGCGGATTAATTAGGAACTGAAATATTCGATGGATTACACTAATTTACGAGTGGCAATTTGGAACTTTTACTATCGAGTGCATGTGATACTTATAGTGCCTCTCGTGAACAATAATTGGGGAAATATGCAGTCATTTACTGGTGTATAAAGTAGGACCACCTGCACATTTCACCGATAAGAGTAATAAACTCCATTTATAAAGAATTACTTCGTGAGTGAATCACTTCTTTATCTTTGAATCCATTTTGTTGTCATTCAGAGGTTTAATTTATGTTTGTTAAATATATTTTCACGTCATCATATGCAGATTGATAGAGTGGCTAAACTACAGATTAAGTATTGATCTTGTTTAAACAGACTGAGTACCTGTTTAGGGCATAGAAGCTGACATACATAACTCACCCCTATGAACAGAGACAACGAGCCATAAACTTTTACTACCTTGAGTTATGAATTGCCCAATTCTTATTGGTGAGTACTGATAGGAATGTGGCAAGCCGTTTGTGAGGTACGGTATCAAAAGCATTCTGGGAATCTAGAAATACGGAATCAATGTGAGATCCCATGTCGATAGCACTCATCACGTCGTATGAGTAAAGAGCTAATTGTGTTTCACATGAACGATATTTTCTAAATCCGTGTAGACCTTGGGTCAATAGATCATTCTGTTCGACATAATTCGTAATATTTGAGTACAGGATATGTTCCGAAACCCTGCTACAAATTGACGCCGGCCGCGGTGGCCGAAGGGACTGAGGCGCTCCAGTCACGGTCTGTACGGCTACTACGGTCGGGGGTTCGAATCCTCCCTCGGGCATGGATATTTGTGCCGTCCTTAGTCTTAGGTAGTTCATAAGTAGTTTGTAAGTTTAGGGACTGATGACCCCGTAGTTAAGTCCCATAAGCTTAATAAACATTTGAACATTTTGCAAATTGACGTCAATGAAATAGGGCTGTAGTTTAGTTGGTTACTCCTATTGCCTTTCTTGAATATTGGTGTGACCTGTGCAACTTTCCAATCTTTTGGTACACATCCTTCGTTGAGCGAGCGGTTGTATATGACTGTTAAGTAAGGAGCTATCGCTTCAGCATAATCAGATAGAAATCTAATGGGCATACACTACGAACCAGAAGGCTTGTTCTTGTTAAGTGATTTGAACTACTCCGACGATATCTACTTCAACGTTACTCATTGTGGCCTCGGTTCGTAATTCGAAATCTGAAATATTGATTTCGTCTTCTTTGGCGAATGAGTTTCGAAGAGCTGTGTTTGGTAACTCTGTTTTAGTAACGCTATCATCGATCGGATCGCTATTCTATCACGTAGTGTGGGTATTGTTTGTGTTTTGGCTCTAGTATATTTGACATGTGACCAAAATCTCTTTGGGTTCTAAGTCAGATTTCGAGAAAGAGTTTCGTTGTGGAAAGTATTGGAAGCATCTCGCATTGAAATCCTCGCTAAATTTCGAGCTTCTGTGTAGGATCGTCAATCCTTGGGATTTTGTGTTCGTTTAAATTTATTATGGTTTTTTCGTACGGCCAGCCTTCACATTGACCTTTCGCCCCGAGCGACGCGAACGCCGCTGAACTCGCCACACCCCTTGAGGAGAGGGTGGCTCAACCGCGTCCGCTACGCGCGAAGATGTCCCGACAGCAGGGACCGTGGGTGAGGCATGTAACACCTGTGGTGTCCCATGCGACGCACCAGAGCCCCCACTGCCGCAACACTCCGAGGCAGAAGCGTGAACACGGCTGACCGCGGCCAACAGCACGCCCAGCTGCTCGCGAACTGCGGCCAGCTCCGCCTGCGTCCGTACGCAGCAGTCACACATTCTATCCATCCAGTGGCGTAGCTATCATAGGGCTAGGCGGGGCAGTGCCCCGGGGCCCCCGAGCTCCAGGGGCTCCTCGGCCTTCGTGAGCGACGATCGAAAAAAGTTACAGTAGAGCGTCGAATTTTTTATTTAATTTTTTTTACTCTCCCACCCTATCGTCCATCATATCCCCTTCCCCTCAAACCAAGTTCCCCGCAGTAGCCTCACTGGGCCACCGGCTGGCGGAACAATGCTTCTAATTGGGCCTCCACAAGACAGGCGAAACTGCCAGCCAGCCAATGTGTCCAACAATCGGCACACTTCAGTCTGCAGAAGTAGCGGCAGCATCAGAGCTGCTCACAGCAACAGCTGCGTCTTCCAAGTGTTGCGGCGTGCAATGCGAAGGATCGCGCTTCTCCAAATACAGAATAAATACATTTACTGTACAGTACTTCTTATTGGCAAATAGAAGTGTACAGTTCAAATATCCGAATAAACCGGTTTTCCGAATATCCGTGTCCCCAAATTACTTCGGATAATAGACGTTATACTGTATATAATATTTTAGTTGAATGAAGGAATTTCGACTTTTAGTTTCCCCTGCCGAAATTGACCTCACATGGACAGTTCACCAATTATGTAAGGAAATTATAACAAAATATTCAGTATTAGAATGTGAGGTTGCCGCGGTGGAGTAGCCGAGCGGTCTAAGGCGCCTCGCTGCGGAGCGCGCGGTTGCTCACCGTCGGAGGTTTGAGTCGTCCCTGGGGCATGGGTGTGTGTGTTTGTCCATAGGTTAGTTTACCTAGGTTTAAGTAGTTTGTACGCTACAGACTGATGACCACGCAGTTTGGTCCGATAGATTTACATTTGATTTTGAATGTGAGGTTACGGAAGTATTTACCGCAGTTTTATTCTTCTGCAGCAGCCGAAAGGTCGTTTAGCAAATTAAAAATTATCAAAACGCATCTGAAATACAGTATGGCTCAAGCTCGACTCGGACATTTGGCACTCATAGCAATCGAAAACAAGGTTGCATCAAGTCTAGATTTAACAGACCTTATTGATGATTTTGCAAAAACCAAAGCCAGGAAAGGTTGTAAAATAATTGTTAAAATAAAATTGACTACTTTCTATTTGTGTACCCATGTTATTACTATAATGTACTGCAGTCACGAAAACGCTTACCGATAATTACCGATCAGAAATCATATCTTTGCCAACATCTGCAATCTAACAGTTTGAAGCACTGTATTACTCCTGTAGGTATTCTTTCATTCTGACTTTGGTGCGTGAGGAAACACGAACGAAATCCCCACGACTTGAAAAACGCCACTCATTAAGTTCGTGAAACACAGTGAGTCGCGAAAATTAATTATGACTTTTTTTTTCAAGGACTAATGATATTCGTGGTACAAGAAATAGACAAATTCCCAACTTTTAGAAAACAATGTTTTACCACATTGACTGACACTGGAGTTAAATATAAGTCACAGGAAGTCTTTTGTTCGGGCCACGTGAAGTAAATACAACTCACGGACATTTTTCTAACTAAAGCTGCGTGGTGCAGTTGTAACTCACAGTAGCGTGCTGAGACTTGGTGTTACAGTACGTTGTGGCCCCAGTAACAAATCATGTTCGTGGCCTCCAGTTTTCAAGAGCTCAAGACTAGTTATTGACACTTGAAATCGTGAATTATATATAACTCACATGGCCCAGTCATGTTGGAGTTTCCTTTTTTTTATAATTTATTATTTGTTGTTTCATATTACTTATACAGTAGATTGTATATCACATACAGTTTTAATTAAATTCTCTAACTAAGTGAAACAGACTGAAAAATTGGGCAATTCCACTTTGTATCTATAACACCTGCATGCACTGTGCTTTATGAAGAAACACTCTTCGCAAAAATATGAGTCACAATTTCTTGCATTTCCATGTAGTTTGTTTGCATTCCTTGACAGCTTGATCTCGACCAAATTCATTCTTCATTTTTTCGTAGCATCCGTACACCTATGACTTACTGCTCCCATGTTCACAAGAGCACAATCTGCAGGCAGCTCGGTGGCTACGGTGAGAGATTTCTCAAGGGCATCGGCATCTTCTGTATAGAGTAGTCTCAAAGTCACTTCCTCTTTGAATTCTGTAATTGAGATGATCTTGTTGATGTTTACAAGGCATTTACCAGTGCTGACCCTGTCAACAGTTCAATTGCAAGCTTCCTGTACCATTTCGCACCCCGCCTTCATTTGGTGAGAGATATCTATAAATGACTGATTATAGTCAGTTATCATTGCTGGTTTTTTCTTTCGGTGGCCGCGGGGACTGAGGCGCTCCAGTCACGGTCTGCATGGCCACTGCGTTCGGGGGTTCGAATCCCCCCTCGGGCATGGATATTTATGCCGTCCTTAGTCTTAGGTAGTTCATAAGTAGTTTGTAAGTTTAGAGACTGATGACCCCGTAGTTAAGTCACGTAAGTTCTACAAAAAATTTTTGTTTTTTCTTTGCTCCCGTTTGGTTTGAACTTCAGCTTCTTTCTCTCCATGAGCAGTATTCAGCATCAACACATTCCTCTTATTTTTCCAAGTCAGTAGTATCTTCAACTTGTTAACTTATTTTCATAACTTCATCTAAAAGCTTCTGTATATGCCTTTGTTCATCTACATAACTTCTACGAGACACTTTCTCCTTCTACAATATCACTGTGTTACGGAACAAACAACACTGAATAAAGACTGTAGTGACGATGTAGAAACACAATAATGGAACTGTACGCAAATAATGTTGTGGAATGAAAGAATTACAGGAGTACTAACCGAAAATTATTAGCGACATAGCAAATGACAAACCTGGCACTTTACTCTTGCGCCATGTGAGTCATATGTAACACAAAAAAATATAAAAAATAAATAAATAAATAAATAAAATAAAATAAATAAAAACATAAACTAAGGTACTAAATTGCAATATTTTCAACTTATTTGTACTTCAATAGCTTACTTCAAGCAAACTAAAGCAGAATATGAAAAATAAGTAAATGATCCCCGGGGGTCGGTAACCCAGGTATACCTTTGACAGCCAATATGTTAATATAGTTATTGTTAAACAGAATGGACTAAGTCAAAATATTAAATCTATACAGCATATTTAAGTACAGTAGAACAGTATTGGTCATATGATTTGTTGTGGGGATGTGACAGGTGACATCAGGAAGGGTTGGAGGGCAGAAGGTGCGGGAAAGGGCAGACCGCTGGAATGGTCAGGCACTGCCGTTCTCTGTGCGCCTGCAAAACGAATAGCGAGAAAGCGAGCCCCCACTCTGTCTACCCCATTACGACGCAAAAGGAAATTACAAGGTGTTTTACAAAGTTATACCGACCCTTCCACAGAGCACCTCATAAATCACAGATGACGTACTGCGCAGACAGACCTGGAGAGTGCGCAGTTTCCACAAAAATTGAAACAGGCATGTTTATTTTCCACAAATGCGTTAATACTGGAACCTTTCTATACATTACCTTGCAATGGTAGGCGGGAAAGGGATTCGGCATTCTGTGGCTTTTTTCTGGGAACGGCGCCTTCCCATACCATAAGAACTATTCGCTCTTCAATTTACGTTCATACTAACACTATTCCCTCCGCCGCATTCTGCTCACTTCTTGTATGTGAAAAACAAACAACTTCACTGTGGTGAGAATTCAGCACTTGACGCAATCTTTTAAGGTACGTTTCTACCTGCACACTATTTGTTTATTCTGCCATTTAAAGGTTCAATTACATTCATGGATCAGAAGTTTCATGTAATAATTACTTTGTCTCAATAGTGAATTGTCTATCAAGACGCTGCCCTCTACCCCACTGTCACGATAATAATCGAAGATATCAACTTAGTTATTTTACTTATTACTTTTTCCCGGCCAGACACTAACATATACTTCAAGTAGCCTGGTAGGGGCACGGCTCAATCCAAAGTGTTTTATCAAACAAAATATGGCAACTTACTCTTCATGAAACCATCCTACACGAATATTTCCCATATTTTCCTTCCTTGATGGGGCTGTCAACGAAATTACCTAACAGCGCAGTAGTTTAGCGAGAGTGAGTTGTCGGAATGTACTACCCAGGTCCAACTCCATGTCTATCCTTCTGCAAAATTTCATCCAAATCACCAAGTAATTTTTGCATGACAGCATAACGAACAAACAAACTTTCACAATTATATTAGAGAGTACGATTAAACATTATCTGCTGCGTGATACACAATAATTTACTCAGTAGTATTTAGGTTTGCCTTATTATATCTTCCAGTGGGCGGTAAGGAGCTGATGATGAAGTAGTTTGGCATCTGTACAGTGTTAGTGTAAAGAGGGCCCCAATGTTATTTTTGCCCCGGGGCCCTTGGTGACATAGCTACGCCACTGTATCCATCCTAACAAATCAACAATTGCATGTAGAGAGTTAAGTATGTAGTTACTAGCGCGAGTTTGTAAAAATTGACACTGCTCAGCCCACAAACAAAACACAATAGTTCGCTCCTGCTTAGCTGTAACCCTGCTGGTGCTGCTGTGAGTGATGCCGACGCGCCCAGCGCTACCTACCAGATATGCGAGAATAAACTATTAAAACAGTAGCACAAACGATATCTGCCAAGTACGCGGGAATAAACCTCTTAAAACAGAAGTACTAACGGAAATGAAGAACTAGACTGGCAAATTAAATTTGACACAAATTAAATTAAGATACTTAGCGCTGTTTACGATCTAGAGGAGAACTTCGTTTTAAAAATAAAAACGCCTAACAGTAACGCAAATACAGATCGATCTCGATTGTAATCGCGCGCGCGCGCGCGCGCACACACACACACACACACACACACACACACACACAGTTTTCTCTGGACAAGCTACATAAAACAATCCTTACAGCCCTATTGCTAAACATATGCTAAATGTTTAAACAAAATATCATAACGTTTTATTATTATTTTAAGCGTTCTTACTCAAAAACATCTAATTTACATCTCTAAATTATCTAAGAGGCAACAAAATCTTCTTTCAATACATACACAAGACCTCTGCGGTCACCACTTTGACGTGGATAGCCCGCATTGCATTTAAGAAGTGTCATTATATAAATACGCTAACACGAAAATTGTGGTACAAATTACTAATTTATTCGTACAAGAAGACCAATGAAAGTTACATAATTCGAAATATTGTTTGTCGTAGATTTCACGAATATAAATATTATGTGTGCATTTAGCCATTAAAAGTGGTAAAAGGAAGTAGAAATTTTCCTATCTACAGCTTGGATCAAGTTCTACATTCTTCAACAATCAGCTCACTGATTGGTTATTCGCCTCGACCAAAGCACTGTAATGCAGCGCATCTGCAGTATTAAAATAAGTTAATATCGAAACATGGAGTGCTCCCAACTCACTTTCTTGTGCCGTTCAAATGTTTCATTTTCGCAGTGATTAAGAGTGGTTAAAGGAAATGGATGTATTCATATGAATGCTGATATAAAGGATGATGCGCCGGGAGAGGCATGTAGCGGTGCACGGGTGGAACTACGAAGTCGACATGTTGTCATCTCTGGAATTCTGAATATCGCAGTATCTAAATAACGTTATTTCTTGGCGTTGTATAAATATACGAACACCGAATTTGTAGTTCCATTTCAAATATTAGGCTAATGAAAGTTATATAATTCGAAAATGGCATGAGGAGTGTACACTTTCGTTTTTATTTGTTGTTATTGTTTTTGTGTCCCAGTCTCGTCGCCGCTTTTGCGTCTCGTTTCCGTCGTAGGTGTCGGTGGCCGAGTAGGAGACCGACACAGGAATAAAGGATGCACGCTTGTGCAGGTACGGAGGTGAGCAGCCAGTGGGACAGCAGAAACTAGAAACACTAGAGTAAATTAGAACGAGATATATATTTCATAGAGACTTAGTAATACTTAACTTTTACATAGATCAGTACTGCAGAATGCGGATACATAGTTGAGCTAGAGGCCTGCCTAGTGCCTGTCCGATAGCCAAGTCTTCACTGGTGTCTATCTGATTCCGAAGTGTTAACTGGTTCCTATCTCAGTCCCAAGTGAACGATGTCGTTCAGTGGTGGCCACGAGCGGGATAGCAGCAGAGGGCGCTCGTGGCTGACGTCGTAAGAACGCCGCGCCGTGCGTGCATGGCGGCGCGCGGCGAAAGTAGGTGGCGCGCACTTTAGACTTGTGCGACACCACACCCCTCCCCCCAAACCGCCGCGTCATCGTGGCGTAGGGCTGAGGGCCACGGCGACGGCACTGGGAGGAGGGCCTGGGCGGGGGCGTTACTGGTGGGACGGGCGTCGTAGCTGAGGCTGGGATCGAGACGCCGTCCGCGCCCCGGTATCCACCTTCCGATCCCCCGGGAAACACACCAAAACCTGGGGAAGGGCGTACGCCTCCGCCCAGAGGGAGCAGGTCATCTTCTTTTGAGGTGCGTGGCCCAGGCGGCCAGGGCACGCACGGTCCCGGAGTCCTTCTCGGTGACGCTGTCAGCTGCGGCGGCGACGGAGGCGGAGAGGCGGACTGCGTAGAAGGTGCGTCCACCACCATGGGGACGATCTCGTAGTCCGGGGACGCTGGGTCCGGTGGCGAGCAATGTGGCTGTGCTCCCTGGCGGTGAACTGGGTCTGGAATCAAAAAACCCGAGACAGGATCGCGCGGCCTGTGGAGGCGCAATTGGTTTGCGTGGCGCCGCAGCTCCGACCCTGTGGAAGAACGAACAACATACATATTGCGACCGAGCACGCGCTGAATGGTGCCCGGAAGCCATGTTTTCTTCCCAGCAAACACCCTGTACAGCACCGGCGTCGAAACCTGAAAACGCGAAGCGGCATACGAACCGACTCGGTGTGTGGGAGGCTGCAGCAGGTGAAGGAGAGTGCGGTGACGGCGGCCGTGTAGCAGCTCGGCAGGAGACGGGCCGTCACGTGGCATGCACCGATACGTAGACAGGAAAATTTGAAGAGCTTGCTGCCTGGAGTGCTGACCTTTAATCTTTTCCATGTGAAACTTGAATGTTCGAACGAAACGTTCTGCTTCACTATTGGACTGAGGGTGAAATGGTGCGGTGGTGATATGCTGAATGCCATTTACACGACAAAACTGTTGAAATTCCGCACTAACAAACTGAGGTCCATTGTCACTGACGATAGTTTCAGGCAAACCTTCGATGCAAAACACTGATGTTAAGGCACTGATTGTACTAGAAGCCGTCGTTGAGTTCATGGCAATCACAAAAGGAAACTTGCTGAAAGCGTCTACAACGATTAACGAGCGCGTATTCCAGAAAGGTCCGGCAAAGTCAATGTGTAAATGTTGCCGTGGTCCCTTGGGGCGTGGCCAGTCTGAGAAACGTACACTATGACGTCATACTCTCTATCTGAGCGTCCATACCAACCCTGGTACAATGACGTCTGGCCAGTTGCTTTGTCCTAACAATACCCCAATGTCCTTGATGCAGGAGACGTAACACTTCTCGTTGCAGGGAACGAGGAACAATCACTCTCGCTTGGTCGTTGTCCGTATGTAACAACAGAACACCCTGACTTAAAGATAATGCATGACGTTGTGCAAAATAACGTCGAACCAGAGGCCGCTCAATGTCTTTGGCTCTGGCAGGCCATCCAAAGCGAACAAAACGTACTACCACACTTAGGTCTGCATCCGCAGCTGTTTCCTGTGCAACCCGACGAGAGTACAAAGGGACGTCTGCGATAGCGGAAGCATCTCTGGAGTCTATCTGACAACATGCTATTTCTGAAGTGTCAAATGACACATCCTGCCCAACCGGAAGTCGTGAAAGTATGTCCGTGTTGGCATGCTGAGTGGTAGGTCGGTACAAAATCTCACACTGATAATTTGACAATATCAAGGACCATATCTGAAATTTTTGTGCCGTTCGTGGCGGAATTGGCCTTGTGGGTGAGAACAACGACGTGAGAGGCTTGTGGTCTGTCAACAAATAGAATTTTCTGCCATAGAGATAATGATGAACTTTGTGACGCCGTAAATTATTGCTAAGGCCTCCTTTTCTATCTGACTGTAATTCTGTTGCGTTGGCGTCAGTAGCTTGGATGCAAAGGCAATAGGACGATCGTGAGAACCAATACGATGTGACCATATTGCACCCAGACCGTATGACGAGGCATCTACTGCTAGCACTATAGGTTTCTTTGGGTCAAAGGGAATCTAACATGCATCACTGAGTAGTGCAGACTTTAATTTGTCAAAGGCAACCTGGCAATCTTTGGACCATACAAAAGGAACATTCTTCCTACGTAAGCAATGCAGTGGAGCTGCACTCTGAGAGGCATTGGGAATAAATCTGAAATAATAGTTAAGCTTTCCCATTACTGCTTTCAATTCCTGCACATTCTTAGGAGGAGGCAAGTCTTTGATTTCTCTACGATGTGACTGTAAGGGATGGCTTCCTTGGGCATTAATCACATGGCCTAGGTACTCTATTTCAGTTTGAAAAAACGAACACTTTGCTTTATTGCAACGTAGACCTGCTGCAGTCAACACTTTGAAAAGACACTCCAGGTTAGATAAATGTTCTTTAACTGTACGTCCGGATACCACAATATCATCTAAATAGTTCGAGCAACACGGTACAGAAACTGTCAGCTGTTCCAAAAAAACGGTGAAAAATAGCGGGGGCGGAAGAACTGCCAAAGGGTAGGCGTTGAAATTGAAAAAGACCCATGTGAGTATTAATGACGAAAAACTTTTTTGACTCGTCATCAAGTGGAATCTGTAAGTATGCCTCCGCTAAATCAATCTTGGAAAAGAAGCGAGACTGTCCTAATTTGTCCATTAGCTCGTCAGGTCTGGGCAGGGGATAAGTGTCTACAATTGTTTGACTGTTCACTGTTGATTTAAAGTCCGCACAGCGACGAAGTTTTCCTGACGGCTTGGGTATAACTACTAAAGGCGAGGCCCGCTGACTCGCGGAAACAGGAGAAATCACCCCACTATCTCGCCAAAGTTCTTCGGCAACTGTATCACGCTTTGCGATAGGCACTGGTCTAGCTTTACGAAATTTTGGAACTGCAAATTCTTTTAAAGTTACATGTGCCACGAAGTCTTTTGCACAACCCAGTTCCGGCAAAAACAATTCACTGTATTTTTCACACGATGCATTAATTTTGTCCTGGGGCACTACTGACGAAATTTGAAGCACATCTCTTTGAATTGATAAACCAAACAAGTCAAAAGCATCTAGTAGTGATGGGACAA
Source organism: Locusta migratoria (assembly GCA_026315105.1). Lineage (NCBI taxonomy): Eukaryota > Metazoa > Arthropoda > Insecta > Orthoptera > Acrididae > Locusta > Locusta migratoria. Next base: position 451,373,975 of record CM048748.1, read on the forward strand.
CCGACTGTTTTTAACAACCGATTGGTCAATCGCTTGTTTTTTCGTTCAGTCGGTTTTTTCAGTCGAATGAAACAACCGAATGAAAATAGTCTCTGTGGCCGTATGAATGTTTCACTCACTGGCGGGGTTGAGTGGTTTCAGTCGATGCGAAACAATCAAATGAAACCAGTCTTTGTCGGTTGCAGCCGCTATATGTATGTTTTCACTCATTCAGTGGGTTTGAGTGGTTTTAGTCGACGCGCGAGCACCGAATGAAAGAAGTCTCTGTCCTTTATATGAATGTTCTCGGCATTGAGTGGTTTCACTTGATGCGATACAAACGACTGGAAAAATTCTTTGTCGGTCTCTGCAGTTATATGGATGTTTTTATTAATTCATCGACTTTGTGTGACTTTATTTGCATACTACTTCAGCCTTTTCGGGTATAAATGAACCGTGATTCAGCATGAAACATTCTTAGAGACAAATCTTAAAAATATAGCAGTGTGTCCGTGTGTGTGTTTTTATTGCATGCAAATCTGCAGTTTTGTTCCAATCTTGATGAAATTTTGCACACTTGACCTTTAAAACAAGGCGAAGGTAACTGTGTACAATAAATTTCGTAGGTGCATGGCGGAGGGTACTTTACCTAATAACTTCGACAAATTCCATTTGTATTCGAATTTTAATTATATATTTCACTCTTCACCTTCAAAGAAAGAGAATGGTCACCGTCTACATCTACTTTAGTTTGATGCATGAGAGAAGGTATACCAGACTTCGACGCCAATATAGAGTTTCATTCCGATCTTGATGAAATTTTGCACACTTGACTTTCAAAACAAGTGGCAGTTCACTGTTAATCTAAGATTTTGTATGTTACATGACGGAGGGATGGAATAAACCTCCACACCGTTTCACCGATAACCACAGAAATATCTGTGACAAGAGTGAATAATTATGAAACTTGAGATGAATGTTTTCATACACTGTTGACGAATACAGACGCGCTGAAGAAAATTTACAGCACTGTTAAATGTTGTATGTCTTCTCGTGCCCCTTCAAATTAGATGGAATTACCAAAAATATTTTATAAGAAACATTTTTATAGAAAATACTTTAATAAACCTTTTTTTTTACAATATATATTGTTTTAGTGATCTTCGAATTTGGATCTAGCAAATACGCTCAAAGTTAAAATACTTAACTCTGTCCTACTAGTACCTTAGATATGTATGAACAATAAGCGCAAACCGCACGTTTCTACCTGTTCCCACTTCGGAGATACAGTATGCGAGATTAAACTTGTAGCGATCATTTTGGAACACCCTGTAGTTTCGACGCTTCTTTATTGAGACAGTAAGAAACCGACAACAATCGGCGATGGCACGCCCCGCCCCCCTGGCCAGACGCTGTTGCGTGTTTGGCGCGCGCCTGCTGGCGCTGTCGGCAGTGAAAACGCGAGCGAGGCAGCACCCCCTCTCGTGTCCCCGCTCCCCACGGTACTTCGTGGTCATCGGCCACTGATGTGCACGTCAGTTTCGTTCATAGAAATAAATAGATAGCTCGGTAAGCTAAAACACTAATGAGTCGTTTCAGTTGGGATAATGATTACATGGTTCAACCGACAGAAAAACTTACTGCCTCTTTTCACTTGAAAAGAAAGAATGAGTAATTCAGTCAATGTACAAAATGCAAAAGTGTCTCATGTTTTCATTCGGTTGTTCCCACAGACTACTTTCATCCGAAAAAAATAAACGAATATTAATCCAACATAGTAAAACTACGACCGACTGACTCTTTCATTCGGTTGCTCCCACTGACTGGGTTCACTCAAAAGAACTAATGAAGAGGCCAACGTACTGTGTCAATTTTTTCATTCGGTTGGTCCCATCGACTGATTTAACTCAAAAGAAAAGGAATGAGTGGTCCAACCGACTGTGTCGATTTTTTTTATTCGGTTGCTCCGACCGACTGATTTCACTCAAAAGAAGGAATGAGTAGTCCAACCGACTGCGTCGATTTTTTCATTCGTTTGATCCCACCGACTGGTTTCACTCAAAAGAACGAATGAATAGTCCAACCGACTGAATCGGTTGTTTCATTCGGTTGGTCCCACCGACTGGTTTCACTCAGAAGAATGAATGAATAATTCAACCGATGCGAGAAACTACAACCGAATGATCGATTTTTTTCCAACAACCGAATGAATCGATTGTTTTCATTCGGTTGTTCCCATCACTAACTTTCCCTGTACCTGTTGAAATACTGGTTGTGGGAGGAAATAAATGAAACCGGTTTTGCATTTCACACAGTCAGTAGACAGAACATGCATGTGTGTACTTTCCATAACTTTATTTACATTAGTCAAAGATATACAAACACAGAGATGAAAAACAAAAACTTTATTAATCAAAATATCCACGGGTGTACAGCCGGTCTATAGTGTCCAACGGGCACAATATTTCGGCGATCATACATGTCGCCATCATCAGATGAACTGACGGACTGAGCTCCTGAAAACGCGCCGGCACGGAGATCCGCACGCTACGGCGGCTCGAAGGGAACTGGGTTCTAGCCCGGTAGCGGGCGATTTAAATACCCTCGGCCCGCGGAGCGACCCCTCCGTGGTTCGCGTCCCGCGCCGCGGTCGCGCAGTGGAACAGATTGCGACGGCGTCTGGATGACGTCGATGTGAGGGCTCTGTCCGCCGTGGTCGTCACTTCGTTACGTTTGCTAGGTTTACTCTTAATTAATCCAATAGCTGGTTCCCAAACTTTGCTAAGATTATAGCCACAGTCACGGTTTATGAGGTCGTCACTTGTGCGAATTTCAATGGCCTCTCTAACGACGCAGGCCCAATATCTTGACGTCCGTACCAGAATCCTAGTGCGTTCATACTTCATCGCGTGATTCTCCGACAAACATTGTTCAGCGACCGCCGACTTGCTCGGATACATCAATCGTGTGTGCCTCTGGTGTTCAACGCATCGATCCTCGACGGTACGCATCGTCTGTCCAATATATGATTTGCCACACTGACACGGAATCTGGGACACGCCGGCCTTCCTCAAACCGAGATCATCTTTGGCGCTCCCCACCAGTGCACGAATTTTATTCGGTGGACAAAAGACAGTTCCAAGCTGGTGTTTTTTCAAAATGCGGGTGACCTTCCCCGAGAGTGCGCCGGTGTATGGAATGAACGCAGTGCCTACATCCTCCCTCGTGTTTTCATCCGTTTCCACAGGTTGTGCTGTAGTAGTTGGGCGGAGAGCCCACTGAATCTGCCACTCTGAGTACCCATTTATTCGGAATACAGTTCTCAGGTGTTCCAATATCTGGGGTAGACTCTCTGCGTCGGAGATAGTGCGCGCCCTATGTACTAGAGTTTTAAGTACCCCATTCCTCTGTGAAGGGTGGTGACAGCTGTCTGCGTGTAAATACAGAAGAGTGTGCGTAGTCTTCCGATACACACCATGTCCCAGGGTGCCATCAGCTCTTCTCTTGACCAACACGTCAAGGAACAGCAATTTACACTCCGTTTCAGTCTCCATAGTGAATTTGATGTTGGAGTGTATGGAGTTCAGATGTGTAAGGAAGTCAAGGAATTTATCCATACCATATGTCCAGATGACGAAAATGTGTCGTCCCCGTAACGGAAAAAGCAAGTAGATTTCCATTCAGATGATGCCAGGGCTTCCTCCTCGAAATTCTCCATGTACAAATTTGCGACCACAGGGGAGAGTGGGCTACCCATGGCGACTCCCTCCGTTTGTTCGCAGTATTCGCCATTGAAAAGAAAATACGTGGAGCTCAAGACATGCCTAAAAAGTTCGGTGACCTTCTCGTCAAACTTCTGGCCAATCAAATCTAGTGACTCTCGAAGGGGCACCCTCGTAAACAACGAAACGACGTCAAAACTCACCATGATATCTGACTCACCCAGCCTGAAGCTGTTAAGACGTTTAACAAAATCCACGGAATTACGGATGTGATGAGGGCATTTACCCACATAAGGACTTAATATTCCCGTCAAGTATTTGGCCAACAAATATGTAGGTGCTCTGATGTTACTGACAATGGGACGTAACGGCACCCCATCTTTGTGAACCTTGGGGAGTCCATAAGCTCTTGGCGGTACCGGACCTTGAGGTAGCAGTTTCTTGGCGACACCCTCCGGTAAATCCGCATCCTTGAGAAGCGCCCTCGTCTTGTTCTCCACCTTCTTTGTGGGGTCAACGCTGATCTTCCAATAGGAATCGTCATTTAGCAGGCTCTGCATCTTTTCAGTGTCGTCCTTATAGGAGACAACAACCCTGGCATTGCCTTTGTCAGCCGGTAAGACAACAATTTCAGGGCGCTCCCTCAGTTCACGAATGGTCGCCCTCTCTTTACTAGTGATGTTCGACTTCATGGGCTTAGATTTCGTCAACGCACGACAAGTTTCGCGACGTATTTCATCAGCCGATTCAGGCGGAAGTCGAGCTGCAACCTGTTCAACAGCACTAATAATTTCTGCGACCGGTGTGAACTTGGGGGTAGGAGCAAAGTTGAAACCTTTCTCCAAAACTGAGACCGCATCATCACTCAACTCCATGCCACTCAGATTGATGACAGTCTTGCACGGAACCTGCAGAGATGGTTTGTCAAGGAGGCGTCAGAACTTAGCTGTTTGACGTCCCGAGCCTTCTTATGGGCGGAATCGGCTGCAAGCGAAGTAACACCATCAATCCAATCCCAGGAAAAGGACGTGAAGTGACTAGGTAGTTGCAATGTAGTTTGAATAGTTCCAGTGAGATGAACTCAAGGCTACGGCGGGTGAAATGCACTCTCTCACGAAGCAATGCGAAGTTGGCCCGTTTCTTAATTCTCTTGGCTGTTGCAGAATCGATGTGATGCGTAACCTTAGCAAAATTTGGAACAACATTCTCGGAACGACATCTCTTTAGCAAGGCAAGAGTACTTAGCAAAAGACATCCACACCTAGGCGAAATTCGGCAAGTCGGAGGTAGCACAAAACACAATGTACAAAAACACTTTGAAGCTGACTGTGGTCTGTCGTGTCTCTTTTGAGATGGTGCGTGCGTATACTCAAGTTAAATTACATCTGAATGGGACCGCGAGCAAACACGCTAACGCCGACACACGGCTACGTCACATGAACGCACTCCACTCAAGGTGAAGTGGTTGAAAATCGTATTCATTATACAAAATCACGGTGGATTCTTAAGTTGCGGTCTGCCATAAATCGATCTAGGTACTGGTTTTATATGAGAAATGGCGTGAATTCAGGCGACTAGCTGCAAAGTCCGGAAGTCGAAACTCGGACCCACGTGGTTCCAAAAACCGATGAAATTGAATAAATTCAGTTTCTGAAAAATAATGAAAATTAACTACATGCAACCCATAGAAATGCTTAGAATTATATAAGGAAGCGAATGAAATACAGCTACAAGTGATAGGGGGCGATTACCGAGACAGATGTAGTCCAGTCTCCAAAACTCGTAAAAGTGAAATAATTACAAAGTTAGCATTACATGAGAAGCGAAAGACATGCAGCTACACACGATAGGGAGCGCTTACAGAGACGGATGAAGTCCAGTTTCAAAAAACTCATAAAAGTTAAATAATTACAAAGTTGGAAAAAATAAAATTAAGAATTACAGCACGCAACCCATAGAAATGTTTAGAATTACATAAGCACGCTATTGAAGGAGGTTGTACAGGCTCAGAGAGAATTACTGACAAAGACAGAGTACGTACTACAAGTCGGAGAAGAAACGGCAAAATTAAAATAGGCGGGGAGAGAAGATCGCGAAATATTAGTGGAAATCAGAAGGATACCCGCATACTTACTTACTTGCCTGATGGGCATGGAACAAACAAGAGTGGAAGCTGAAGGCTTTGTTCTATGAACCAACCACGTGGAACACATATCACTCACGGAAGGAAACGATGAGATTTTTACATGCACTGTACAAAAATGAACATATCACCTATTAGAAATCGGGCCCCACAAAGCAAGAAAGTATATACACAGACTTCATACACCGCCACATGATCTCAAAAGGTTTTAACATACCAGGCCGTTGCCGCGGTGGAGTAGCCGAGCGGTCTAAAGCGTCTCGCAGCAGAGCGCGCGGTTGCTCGCTGTGGAGGTTCGAGTCTTCCCTGGGGCATTGGTGTGTGTGTTTGTCCTTAGGTTAGTTTACCTAGGCTAAAGTAGTTTGTAAGCTACGGACTGATGACCACACAGTTTGGTCCGATAAATTTACAGACATTTTTGAACATACCAGGCCGCTATCAAGCTGCAACTAGAATCACACACGCCGCGTTTATCTATTGGAAATCACTGAATTGAAAAACGAGAACACATTTTCGCACACGATAGGAGAAAATATTCCAAAAAATGATTCTAAGTTCACGAATCTAAGTTAAACGTGCTAGTCAATGAAACGTTACCATTTCGCATACACAAGAGAGAGAACCAACCTTACCTTGCATGACGCCCAGTATAGAATGACCAGCCCGAGACGGCACAAGACACGGGAAGCCACCGGAAGCCGGAAAAACCAAGATCAGCGGCGGTGGGGACGGAGAGACTCGCCCTATAGTAGGCTCGACAACTGGACTGTAACCTAAGAGTGTAGAAACCTCTTTGGTAGCCTCAGCAGCTATTGACTCTGAGCCAGAGAGAACGATGCAAAGCAATCTATCACCCCACACATTGAGACAGCCATAGATTCTCGCACATCCGCTTAAAAGTAAGACAAGTACACATTCTCACAGGGGCAGTGGCGTAGCGGAAAAGTCACATTTATGCCACATTAATTAATATAATAATAAATTATTAACATAACAAAATAAGAAAAACCTAGCAATATTAACTAATATTTTAGCTCATGAAATAAAAATGCTATTCCTCAGGCCTTGAAAAGAGTGGGGTTAAGTTTTTAACAAAATGATAATCTAGCGACATTAAATAAATTATAACTCTACAGAAACATACAAAAAATGTGGAAGACGACAGACGGTCGTCTTTCGTCACCCCTTTGTTAATTGAAAATTTTGATGTAGGCTGAGGTAATTAAATTACATCATATACAGCAAACCTTTCAAAACTAATATGTGGGTGCCTTATGGGCGACATAGACAGCTGGGGCACGTGACACAAAAATATCAAATACAGCAACAACACAAGAAAATACACATTTAAAAATAATAATTGCCATAAAAACTAAAACAATGGAGATGCAGATGTGGCTGGTGAGACCACAGGATTGGGACAATGTATAACAATGCATACTTTACAAGGAAACATAGATACATTAATCATAAATATAAAATATACATGAGGTTGAAACACAAAAAAAATAATATCACAATTTTGAATGTGTCCTGTAATGCTAAAACAGTTCCTCAATTGAAAAAAGTGGATAAAATGTTTTCAAAATCACTCAAAATTAGGAACAAGGGTGCGGTAAGTTTCATAGTATCTCCATGACAGATTTTTAAAGTTGGTAAGGGCGACCAGCGTCACTACAGGGAAAGGGCCTCTTGGCAGGTGAATCGTATTTTGCACTCTCAGAGCGTTCACTGTTTCTACTAATCACACCACTTTTCAACCTGATGCTGTCCTTCACATTGTCATCCACTCATCCACTCAACATTGGTTTTTGAGTCAACAAACACTGTTCTCATTAGTTCCAACCATCGGCTAGGGTCTTTGAAGAGGGAGGGAGACAATCTTCTAGAAAGTACTGGGAGGAAGCTAAAACCTGCATACATAAGAAGATACTTTTGTGTCTTTTCCTCAGCTATTCAACTGCATCCGACGTGAGTAGGAGGGTGTGGTTAGTGCGGTGTCCTGACAAAAGCACCCAGCGACATTAGCACCCAGCGACATTAGCACCCAGTTCTGGTCGAGGGGCGGGCCGCTAATCCCCCTGTCCGGTCTCTGCCCGGCAGGTAGAAGAGCCGAGGGCTGTGAGGTCGCATTGGCACGGGGCGTATTTTAAGGCTACGCATGGCCGCAATAGCATTGCTGCAGTTTATAATGGAAGCGAGACTGAAGAAAAACCAAGACATATTCTTAAGATTTGTGACCTGAAAAAAGCCTTCGATAAAGTAAGGTGCTGCGTGATGTTCGTAATTCTGAGTAAAATAGGAGTAAGCTGCTGGAAAAAAGGCGTGTATTACATTGTTTGTATAAGAACCAAGTGGATACAATAAGCGTCGAAAGTCAAGAACTCTGATTAAAAAGGGTGTAAGAAAACGTTGTGGACTGTCGCCATTACTGTTTAACTTGCGCAATGAAGACGTAATGTCGGAAATAAAGAAGAGGTTCAAGGCTGTGATAAAAGTTCTGGATAAAAGGATATCAATGATTTGTTTTTCTGATGAACCCCAAATCCTTATCTGCAACAAAATTGTTAAAGCTTTTATGGATACTATTTGACTTATTGCCTGCTGGCGTCTGTCTCCATTTTTTTTTTATGTCGTCGTTCGATAATTAGATGTTTCGCCCACACGGGCGGCTGGCATTGCCGAAATTTCACCTTCCAACAGCAGTGGGATCGAAACTTCAACAGTGTTACCACAATTAAGACTCTGATATCGTGCTGTCGAAACTTCAGTTAAAACATCAAACAAACATCGGTAGAAAAATTCGAGACAGAAGACGAGAAATTTTAAGTACCTTTAAAACACAGATCTCTATTTCTGCTACGTACATGTTTTTGTAAACTTCCTAGATGAATAGTCCTATTCGTTTTAAAAATACACGCATGATTAAATAATAAATAATAGAAACATAATGTTTGTTTAATTCTTCTCCACATCGAAGGCTAAGAAAACATGCAATACGTAAGCAAAACGCAAGTTATTTCACACGTAATCAACACGTAATCCCAACTCAATCAGCACAATACGTTGCGAAACGTCATTCCCAACTTCGCTTTCATTCAAATCTGCCATTTCGCTGTGTATTCGTAGCTTAGACAAAGAACCTATTGAGGAACATATGTCACGTTTTATTACCAAATTACAAACACCCTTCCGCTAACGTATGTGTAAATCGGGTTGTGTAAAAAATAAAAGAAAAAAAAACAAAAAAACAAAAAACGGGTAATTATTTCCATTTCGTTCGTGTTTCAAAATGTCTCTTACATTCAGTTGTTATGATACCGAAATATAAAACCATTTCAGTGCGCTTACCATAATATTTCTGAAAAGTATGAAAACATCGATATTTGCAAACATCGATGTTTTCAGAGCGACGTTACTTAACATCGATGTTTGTGCGTCTGAACATCGAAGTACTTGAGACAGATGTTGCATCCTTACTGATGGCTCAAAAAAAAGTTTTTATTGTTTTCGCAGATGATTGGCTTGTCCTGAAACTGATCATAAATAAAAGTTTGTTACTGCATCAGAGAGACCATGTGCTGTTACCAACTATTCGTAATAAACCTACTCCCATCACACTTTTGTCCAGGCTTTGGACTGGCTAAAAGGCAGAGGAAAATTGTCATTTAGATGTGTTTAAAATCAGTTATTTTATTTTTATATGCGTTTTTATTTTATTTTTATTCTTTTTTTATAATCTTATATTTATTACCTTTTTCCATGTTCTCTTGTCTAACAAGACACCTACGAAGTTACTTCATAGTGGCCACATGGCTTTCCCTTGTTGGTCGATGATATCTGTATATCGAACCTATAAGCTCACAAACACACAAGCTGCACCAACAGAACACTACGATATTCATAATCGTGCTGACAGTTAACAGTCATCCACTGAGGTGGACAAGTCCCTTGGGACTGCAGGCAGACTGTGTGGATAGAGCGTTTCCGGTGCGCGTAGACTCCCTGGTGTGAGGGTGGCACGGACATAGGAGCGGCTTAGCTGCAGGTTGGTCGTGACGTAGAAAACAGGTAGTTTCCAGTCAGACTGGGTGCAAATGTCACAGATTTTTGGTTGGGTGCAAATGTCACTGGGTGCAATTGTCACATATCCGGTTGGTGCAGCTGTCTGTAAGGCCTTGTGTCCCTAGTACCCTGACAAGTGTGGGGCGTCGGCGAGAGGCTCGCCTCCGGAAGAGATTAACGGACCAGCGGCCGGGATCAGGACGGCTGCGCACCAGCGGCGGCCGGCCAGCTTGTGTGTTGCTGCTGATCACCCAACTCTTTTGTGCGGGCCGAGGGTCGGTAGCATTGTGTACGCGGCTGGGACCGCTCGACTGGACGCAGTTAGCCGTTTTGGTAGGGCGGCCGCTCGTCTTCCGTCTCTCCGTGGACCCTGCCAACACGAGGCGTTATGCATAGCAGTTTCAACTGGCACTGGGAGACCTGATTGGTTGTTAGTAGGAGCCAATGAGATGCTGTATATTTCTTAATTGGAGATTCGGACGCTATGCGCCCTTAAATGCTATAAAAACAAATTAAAAGAAACTTCCTGTCTAACCTATACCTAACCTTCTTAAGATCAATTTTTAAGTTAGGTTAGGTATAGGTTAAACAGAAGGAGGTTACAATACAGGAAGACGCCCTCAAGCTTAAAAAGTGAAGCGTGCCTCCTCCATATTGCTAAGTTTTGGAGAAGTGTTCGTATTGCAGAGCTAATGTTTTATGTCACTTAAAACAGAAATAAAACGTCCGACAGTTTTGCCGTGATGTTCAATGCGTTAAAACGGTGCAAATTAGCCGTTAAAAATTACGGTTTCAAATATATTATGAGCAGTATTTATTACCATTTATTTAAGAAAGTATATTGTTTCAAACTACATACTTTGCAGTGATTCAGTTCAATGCATTAACATTAAGAGGATCGACTTAACGCATAATTTTAACGGAGAAATAGCATTCCAAAACTGACAAAGATGTCCGATAGGCTTCAACTGACATATGTGTGTTCGGCACAGATAATGCCATATCCTTTTATTCTAACCTCCTTGGTTAAAAAAGGATTTTTTTTTTAGTACCTGAGGGCGCGTAGCACCCGAATCTCCAGTTAAGAAATATCCAGCCTCTCATTGGCTCCTACCAACAACCAATCAGGTGTCCCGGTGCCAGTTGAAACTGCTTTGCATAACGCCTCGTCCTGCCAGCTCCCAGGTCGGCCTCCCACCGCTGCCCCGCGTGAAGCTGGCGTGAAGTCGACGGACGCATGTCTCCGTCTTGGCCTCTGACACCCTCAGATATCGGCCAACACCTTGGTGCACCATGTTACCACAGGACATATTAAACTTATGAGGAACTCCATCGTGTCACAAACGTGGAGTGCCTTCTTATTTAAACAAAACATTTAACAAAAATCCAAATAACCTCGACAGAGGATCATACAAAAACAATTTAAAATTAAAACACTCATTAGTGTATAAAAAAAGACTTAAATTAGCCGTATGGCGAACAGAACGCCTAGGTTTAAATGTTCAAATGTTTGTTAAGCTCATGGGACTTAACTACGGGGTCATCAGTCCCTAAACGTACAAACTACTTATCAATTACCTTATACTAAGGACGGCACAAATATCCATGACCGAGGGGGGATTCGAATCCCCGACCGCAGTGGCCGTGCAGACCGTGACTGGAGCGCCTCTCTCCTCGGCCACCGCGGCCGGCAACGCCTAGGTCTTTAGTCCTTAATATATATTTTAACATTAAGGATACAATGTTCATTCTATTTCCCAACAACTAAAGGGCAAAACAAAACAAAAATATTATATTGAAATAATACAAGAATAATAGTTTATCCTCTAAATTAATATCACATTGAGCATAATATATGTATAATAAATAACTTAAACTTTAAGTCAGGGTTAGTGTTAGTGAAGCAAAACTACATTTACTCATGCAGTCTGCAGCGCTAAGCAAAAAGAAACGAACTACCAAGCTCTATGCAATGCTACATATACTAACTACTGCATAACTGCCTACTTCCCGGGCGCAACCTAACTAACTACAGCGCGAAGGGGGGATGGAGTTTTCTTCAGCCCGTCGGTCTGGTTCCAATGCCACAAATTGGTGGTTAGGACCTGGAAACAGTCTTACGCAAATCGCTCACACAGAGACGAGATAAAACCATGACACATATTAACACTAAACAATAATACATCTTGGAAATTAAAAAAAAAGACAAAACATGATCAAGTGTGCAAGCACATAAAATAAACACTACAAATGTACACATGTCAAGCAATCCTAGACAAAAGGAAACAGATGATCATATGTACAAACACATAAAATAAAAACTAGAGATCCACACAAGTTAAACAATCCTAAGTTAATAAAACAATCTAAGGTAAAATTGACTTACAATGTAACCTATTCTTATGCTGCAAAACAAAAAATGGAGATTATAGCTTTACCGTCCTATCGATGTTAGAAATTCAGGTGTCTTCATGGTACATGTAGGACGGAAAGTTCCTTGACGTGGAGCTTGTCTTTGTTCAGCTCCTTTATTTTTGTTTGTATTTCCTCACATCTGTGATTCTGCCCCCTTCTGAATGTGAGTCTCGCCTCTTCTGTAGATTATGCTCCGTCCTTTAATTTACAAAACTGCCCTGCAAAACGTATCTGATAAATATAAGTTGGTTCTATTAAGCCAGGATGTATATTGTCAACGAAATTTTGATGAACCCCTTCGTTAGTGCTCTGCCTTCTGATATTCAAACGGACACTCCCTAGACAAAATTATCTACACCCCTGAGCATCAACACCACATTGCATCTACGTGCAACTAAAAATCCCATGAATTACGGCGTTGGCGCCTACCACGGCGTCTTCTAAACATGCTACCTAACGGGGAGATTGCCGATATGAAATTTACAGTAAAGGTGACAACTAAAGCACTTGCTGAACAAGGCTAGTTTCACGCACAGTGAAGAAGAGCACGCACACTTAAAACGACATACAGGGACACAAATTACCATAAACAAGACATACACAAAAAATAAACAATAAAATACTTAACATGGCCTAAAGAACTTAGATTATGCACCATCAGTTCTCACGATGGAAACAAAAAGATAAAAGCATGGACAAAAAAAAAAAAAAAAAAAAAAAAAAAAAAAAAAAAAAAAAAAAACTGTGAGGCAGACAGCCTTATAGCTAACAGTGACACTTGAACATGTAACACTAATAACTGTTTTCTTTTTTTGTACAAAACGGAGCGTCAAGGTAACGTACGTCGAACAGCCAACCAGATGGAACTGGCAAGTTACTGTTATCCACACCAATAGCGGCGTGTACCTTATAGTACACAAAACACGCATACGACATGAAGATGAGTTATGGCGAAATGAAATCGTACAACAAACACATAGATATACAAAGGACACATATAACAAAACACACTATTAAAACAAACCATTTAAACAAAACACTACAAAAGACATACAAAATACAACATTCATCTACAAACACAAATGACATGGATGGTAAGAATATCACTTAAATTTACATTAGCAAACAGAAAATTACAAAACACTTATGACAAAATTAGGCCGTATATGCTCCCTTGCGAGCAGGTTGATTGAGTGACGATCAACTACAGCAACTTATTACTGGCTTGTGCTAGGACCGCGGTCTTTCGGTTTTTTATGGTGTGGATCAGCGGACCTGATTTCCACGTCTTCTGTTGGCGGGTCGCGTGGTTTTCGCGGGCCTTTATAAGGTCGGCAGCCCTTATTTCCGTTCCCGAACTTTCGCCGCTTGTCTTCTCTCTTACCACGTCAATAGCCGTGCCCGTTCCTCCGCTGCGGCTGATTTTCAGCATTGAAACGACCGGACTCTGCACTGCTATTGCTTTCCACACGGTTGTGCCTAGCTAGCACTCTTAGCGCTACGGTTACTTCTCTTTGAAGAGCCGTTGCCATCTCTTCTAGGCCCGTACTCTTCGTCATATTCTAAGTCCTCCAGGTAAGCCTGGAAGGACTCGTCCTCCTTGCAGCTTCCCGCAACGACGGCATTGCGCACATTTCGCGGGAGCTTCGACTCGCAAATTCTTATACTATCATCAGTTATTCTGTTGTGAAAGTAAAAAGTTTCATAGCGTATAAAATATTACACGAAAATTCGCGCGTATTGCCTGATGCCAGTAACATTCTGCCACAATGTTTCGGCGCATAACCTACTGGGCATCTTCAGGCGTGCAGTGGCGACAGCATCCCGAACCACCCTGTCTGAACAGCACGGCGCGGTTTCAAAAAGGTACCTCAGTACTTTGGCACCGCGTACTTGCAAATGATCAGAAGATTTTACGCGGAAGTATCGTCACTTCCAGCAGTTCACCCGAAATTCCGCGGAACTGTTAGTTTGCAGCCGATGTTTTTTCTTGCTGACTCGATCCAGCAGGAGTTTATTCCATCTTGACGCAGTCCCCCTGATACTCAGAGTCTCCTGAAATCCAGCAACAGTAGACTTCCACATTCCCCACGGCTCATATTTCCCATCCGAGCAATCTATTAATCGGTAACTGGCTCAGATTTCCGTTATCAGCCGTGAAATTTCAAAGAACTGAATATCACGTTTTTTTTTTATGTATCATGTTTTTTTTTTTTTTTTTTTTCAAATACTAGGACTATCAGCCGCGCGGGAGTAGTCGAGCAGTCTGGTGCGCCACGTTACGGATCGCGCGGCCTCCCCCGTCGGAGGTTCGAATCCTCCCTCGGGCATGGGTGTGTGGGTTGTCCTTAGGTTAATTTAACTAGGTTTAAGTAGTTTGTAAGAGTAGGGACTGATGACCAACGTAGTTTGGTCCCATAGGATTACAAATATTTGAACATTTTGAACTAGGACTATCAAGTACACTACTGGTCATTACAATTGCTACACCAAGAAGAAATGCAGATGATAAACGGGTATTCATTGGACAAATATATTATACTAGAACTGACATTTGATTACATTTTCACGCAATTTGGGTTGAGAGATGGAGCCCATCGCACATCTTTATTATCGATGATTATTGTTGACGTATTGTCTTAATGAGTCCTGTACATACAATTTTCTATTGCTGTCGGGAATACGATGCAGGGAAGATTTTTGCTAAGGTGAGATGCAGAGCTGACTTGGCCCTGAGGGGGCGAGTGAAATTCCTCCCTACCTGCGCCCTGCGGCGCCGTAGGAGGCCGGGCGCGCTGGCCTTGGGTGGCACACTGGCAGGGCAGTAGGTCGTAAAATGTAGCCTTGTGTCCCAAACTGTGAAGGAGAGGCATCGTCTGCGCTTTTTAGAAGAAGGTAGCAGGGCACACGGCTGTGGCCGAGGGTCCGAAAGGGAAAGCGACGGAATGTTGCTGGAGGCACAGGGTAATATATTTGTCTGTGCTGGAGGCTAGGCAGCCGCGCGACGGTTAAAGCCCTTTAGTGAGAATCGCGCCAAAAGTGTGTGTGGAAGGGATGCCGTCTTTGCTTGGCTGATGTTCAAAGCGCCAGTTTCAAAAAATGTTCAAATGTTTGTAGAACTTATGGGACTTAACTACGGGGTTATCAGTCACTAAGCTTACAAACTACTTATGAACTAGTTAAGACTAAGGACGGCACAAATATCCATGCCCGAGGGGGGATTCGAACCCCCCGACCGTAGTGGCCGTGCAGACCGTGACTGGAGCACCTCAGTCCCCTCGTCCACCACGGCCGGCAGCGCCAGTCTTTTCGAAATCAGCGGTTGTCTTGTGAGATTTTACTGGCTGGAGTTCGAGAACTCGACGCTGATTGGCTTTACGTAAAAACGGCGTGATAGAATGGAACTTCGTGTTTCGTAGCGCTGGAGTACGGACGCGTCTGGTGGCGTCCTGTCCTCCCAGTGTGCAGACTTGGAGATTTTGCTTATTGAGCCGATACTTGGACGAGTGAACTTGTATAAGTTTCAGGGTACACTCTGAGATTTATACTTGAGTGGATTGTTCTTGTTTTCGGTTTGAATAAGGTCAGTCAGGCAATACTAGTGCACCGAAGCACTAGTTGCGATATACTCAGCTTCTGGAGTCATTTAGACCTTCAGTACTCGTGCGTACTTGTCTACGCTCACTGAAGGGGTCCTGACTAGGCAGAATTTTTTGAGATCGTAGGCACTGTGTGCTACCGAGCGCAGGACGGCTGATAGCAGGGAGTACAGTTTCTGAGCGACGGAGCGAGTTTTTTTTTTATTATTTCGTGGTCGCGCAAATTTTCAGCTCACAGTCGCCCTGCCCCCACGCCACTGCAGCGCAGCACCTTCACACGCAAGTCGTCAGTTTGGTAATGTATGGCAAAACGCTCGCCAGCAACATATAATCGATAGTCGATACATCAGGTTCTGCCTTGTAGTGGGGATTGTGTAGTTAGGAAAGTCAACCCTGCACTGGATTCCGACTCGATTATCCCGCTAAGAACATTATATTATTTCACGACAGGGGCTTCTGACTTGCCAGTCGTTACTAATTTCCAGTTTCGTAATAATTTGAGTAACTTCATATGCATTAGATTGTTCTTTCTTATTTCGTTATAAATGTATTCTTGTTGTTTATGATTTTAGTATTGGATTTATCATTGTGTGTTTCATCCTGCTTAAAAAGGTGTAATAAATATTGTTGGATTTGAAAGATGTTTTTTCAACATTATTAGTCGTCAGATCCCAGTTAGTTTGTTAGATTTTTGGTGGGGGCAAATTATTAATTATATTTTATGCCACTTGCAGGAAGTGGAAGAGTCTCATTACAATTAGAACTGCAAATTATTTGATGTGACGTTAAATATCAGTCATTAATTCAGGGTCAGCCGCTCCTGTCTACCTATTGTATTAGTCCACATTAACCTTGCCCAGCCGGAATCATTCCTATCCATTTCACTTTTTTTTCACCACCACATCTTATAGGGTGCATAGATCCTGAGAAATCAGCACCTAGAACAACCACCTTTGGCAGTAATAACGGCCTTGATACGCCTGGGCATTGAGTCAAACAGAGCTTAGATGGCGTGTACAGGTACAGATGCCTATGCAGCTTCAACACGATACCACAGTTCATCAAGAGTAGTGACTGGCGTATTGGTGATGAGCCAGTTGCTCGGTCACCATTGACCAGACGCTTTCAATTGGTGAGAGATCTGGAAAATGTGCTGGCCAAGGGAGGAGTCATACATTTTAAGTATCCAGAAGGCCCGTACACGACCTACAACATACGGTCGTGAATTATCCTGCTGAAATTTAGGGTTTCGCAGGGATCGAATGAAGGGTAGAGCCACGGGTCCTAACACATCTGAAATGTAACGGACACTGTTCAGAGTTCCGTCGATGCGAACAAGAGGTGACAGAGACCTGTAACTAATGGCACCCCATACCATCATCCCGGGTGATACGCCAGTATGGCGATGACGAACACACGCTTCCAATGTGCGTCCACTGCGATGTCGCCAAACACGGATGCGACCATCATGATCCCCACCGGGGGACTGATAACCTCAGTAGTTTAGTCCCCCTATCCCAACCAAACAACCCAACCCAACCCCCAAACTTTCCTCATGTCAGCATATCGTAGGTGTCGCCACCGGCGCCAACCTTGTATGAATGCTCTGAAAAGCTAATCTTTTGCATATCACAGCATCTTCTTCCTGTCGGTTAAATTTCGCGTCTGTAGCACGTCATCTTCGTGGTGTAGCAATTTTAATGGCCAGGAGTGTAATTTCTCCTGGTGCTACACAGAGTCGTAACTCCATACATATCGTTCTGAAAATACATGTAAGGCTTATAGCGAAAAACGTGTTTAATAGGTAATATGATGTTAATGCTTCAATTATGTCTGGCATGTACCCCATGTTTACGTTCATAGGCCCATCTTAACTATTTTCGTAGCTATTAAAGATTTGGAATCACAGATTTTCACAACTTTGCAAACTGAGTTACGAATCCATAAGGAGCTCGGAGAAATAATTTTATACTTCTTATGCATATTGATTTAAGCCTAAGGAAGTCCTTTCTGAAGGCATTTGTATGGAGTGTTGCCTTGTATGGGAGTGAAACATGGACGATTAGCAGTGTGGACAGAAAGAGGATTGAGGCTTTTGAAATGTGGTGCTACAGAAGAATGCTGAAGATTAGGTGGGTGGATCGCGTAACTAATGAGAAGGTACTGAACCGAATTGAGGAGAAAAGAAATTTCTGGCATACCTTGACTAAAAGAAGGGATAGATTGGTAGGACACATTCTTAGACATCAAGGAATTGTGAATTTAGCGTTGGAGGGAAGTGTGTGGGATAAAAATCGCAGAGGTAGACCAAGAGACGCGTATAGTAAGCAGATTCAAGTGGATGTGGGTTGTCGTTCTTATGAGGAGATGAAAAGGCTTGCTCAGGATAGAGTAGGGTGGAGAGCTGCATCAAACCAGTCTCTGGACTGAAGACCACAACAACAATGCCGTTTGATAAACGTTGTATGTTTAAATGTTTTTACTTAAATAATTATTTTCTCTGCTTTGGTGTTACGTGTTTTTCAAACCGATTGTAAACATTTTCGTGACGTTTAGTGGGAGACAAGGTGTACATTTAAGGTTTATTTCAACGTCATTTCACCTGATATCTTAAATATATCAGTATTACAGGCACCTAACAATAATACATCAATACATTCAAATGTCTCTTTTTCTAGGAACAAGTACCCGCGGCCACGCATCACACACAAAAGGGAGTAAAATGTGCAGTACCATCCACTTCTGATCTATGTTAAGTTTCAAGTCTCGATCTACTGTAGCTGATCGACAGCCGCGGTGGAGTGGCCGAGCGTTCTAAGGCGCCTTACTGCGGAGTGTGCGGTTGCTCGCCGTCAGTGGTTCGAGTCCTCGCACGAGTATGTGTGTTTGTGTTTTCCTTCGCTTAAGTTACTTTAAGTTAGTTTAAGTAGTCTGTAAGCCTAGGGACTGATGACCAGCGTAGTTACGTCCCTTAGATTTACAAACATTTGAACATCTTAGTTAGTTTAAAATCAAATGAAAATTTTTGCAAAACAGACCCTAAGAAACCGACCTAATAAAAACGTGTTATTAATATGGGGCGTATTTTTATGACTTTACCTTCGCGGGAGAAACCAGAGATGACAATCTGTCTATCCCGTTACCGAAATCACTACGAAACGTATATAAATAAATTAAGTTATGAATAAAATAACTAAAATTCTTGAATATCAGTCTTCAGATCGCTATTATTTTCTGTAACATTACCGGTTTCGGGACAGCTTCCCATATTCAGATCTGTTAAACAAATGTTACAACTGACTGTAAGCTACTATTTAAAAAGTATAATATCTAAAAATGGAAAAATATTAAAAACATACCAAACTTATGAAGTTACAGAGTAACCTGTCCTGTGATGAACGAATGTTCACAGTCGTTAATAAAATATAGTAGCCTCCTGAGGCTTTATATAATGTGCTTAAAATCATCTGATTGGTGGGGATCATTTTCGGTAAAATTATTCTCAATAGGAAATTATTGACTTACATATAAAATCAATTCTGAAGTCAAGGTGTAAGATAGTAGTCAAGATACAAAATAGCAGTTACAAATGAAATACTTAGCTGTCAAACTATAAAAGGACAGAGAAATAAATAACATTGGATACATATAATAACATGTTAAGTCAAACTGTGAGTTGAAAAATTTTTAAATGTTTAAATATTAATATGTTTTAGAAAATCTCTCAAAAAGGCTTTTTTAAAATAGTGTGGATAATGTCTTATTTTATTCATATAACGATGCAGAAACTCCCTCAAGACCCATGTCTTGTATTGATAATAAAATAACTGCCTACTGATGATTTCACGTATATGCTGTTACATATTTAGAGGAGAAAACAAGAACTGTAACTCTGAAAAGGAATCTTGATCTACAAGGGACCTGTTATAATTCTGTAATTACTTTGTGAACTAAGATCTAAGGTTTATAGATAGTGTATTGAGATACACAGGGACAAACTAACTTGTGGCAACTATGGTTTTTATAGAATGACTACCTTTACATGCAACACATGTTCTGGAAGACGAAAACCGAATTTCGTAAAGCGTTTTTCGCTGTCCTCTTTACACGTTACAGCCGGAATCGGATTTCCTAACCCACTCAATATGGCGGCTGAAAAACAGGCTGTTTCAGTTGCTGATTTAGTCAGCACAAGCGCTATATTTCTTTACTTAAATACACAATTCACGCTCACTTTAATATCTACACTTTTATTTCACAGTAGAAAATGTCACTCTGTCGGAATGTGCCGAAAATTCTTAACAAGATCACGCAATCTGACAAGCCAAGAACGCTTCAAAAACTAGAGCTCCTAAATACCCAGGCTTAATCGTCCGCCATGTGTTCCCCAACATGGTTGGAATCGCGCTGCACTAACAGCGCACGGGCGCATGCTCTGCCATCTTTCACAAACGATTTTGCAAAAACTAATTGGTAGAAATATTTAATTATTCCGCCACTTAAATCTTTATATTTCAGCGTTGTGACGAAGTGCTCATCATTTCGTTAATAATCACAGTTCATAAGATATTGGCTTCGAAATAAGAGACTGCGCTACATTAGGAAAAGTTTGCAGTAAAAAATGGAGGCTGCTATAATAATCCATTTGGTGCTTGTTGCACCATATGTTGCTGCGGATGAAACTTTCCTAATGGTTTGAATTTTATTTTCGACTTAGGAAGAGACCTTTATCTTTCACTCATACAGGTAAACTCTATTTTATTTAGCGCACTCATATTCCATGGCGATAAGGCTAGAATGAATCATTGCGTATCTCATCAAAATGATATTTTGACAAATGATAACATGCAAAGAGGAGTGTATTTTGCCACATGGTTACTACGCAAAACTTCATTATTTGTCGCGTTATTCAAGGAAATACATAGTTGTAGAATGAAATAAAGTTAGTGATTTATTATTCGGTTTGCAGATATGCCTTCGCCACTCACAAATGTTTATTTCTTTGCTTCTTATTAATTGTGTTTCAGAGCTACTACTGACATTACCTCAAGTTATACGTTTCTCACAGAGTTTCTGTTTGGAGAGGATGAAAATTTTATGTATTTTGAACATTTCATTCGCTTAATGTGTTCACCTTTTTTCAACAGAAAAAAAGTTCCTCGCATGTCGAAAATTCCGTAACGTCGTCAGAAAGTGCATGGTCGTAAAACTATCAGTATATGCTGTTTATAAATTATTGCCATAAATGAAACTAAAACGAAAATGTAGTGTAGTTCTTAACGAACACATTTATGAAAGTTTCACGTTGATACAGTGAATAGTTTGCGAGTGTGAGCGAGTTGAATGAAACGCGAGGTAACGCGTGAGCTTCGTCCGGAACATGGTAACTCCTACAGGTTGGGGAAAAAATGGCGGATAGTTCAGCTCGGGTTTATAGGAACCTTATTAAAAACGGTCACGTTTACATCGGCACAAAAATCGATTGTGAAACTGGAAAACCGCGCTACAGACTGGATTTTTAGAATCGATTTTGGAGTGTTTACATGACCAACCAAAAGCGGATTTGGGAAATATGTCTACGAAATCGATTCTGGAAGCCCATTTAGATTGGATGCCAGTCACTACGTTATCTTCTGGAAGATGAGAACCGATTTTCGTAAACCGTTTTTCGCTGTCGTGTTTACATGGCACAGCCTGAATCGGATTTCCTAGCCCACTTAATAAGGTGGCTGAAAAACAGCTGATTCAGTTCCTGATTTAGTCAGCAAAATCGCTATTTTTCTTTAAATACACAGATTCATGTTCACTCTAATATTTATATTTTTATTTCACATTAGAAAATATCACTCTTTCAATATGTGCCGAAAGTTTTTAACAAGAAAACACAATCTGACAAGCCAAGAACGCTTCAAAAACGGTTGTATTTACATGGGCACGAAAATCGGTTGCGGAACTGGAAAACTGCATTACAGACTGGATTTCCAGAATCGATTTTGGTGTGTTTACATGCTCAACCAAAAGTGGATTTCGGGAATATGTTTACAAAGTCCGGTTCTGGAAGCCCATGTAAATGGAGATGCCATTGATGTAGAGATGACAAAAGACTTCCTTCCTGAGGTCGCGTGCCCCTGTGGGGAGGGTCGGGCTGAACAGAACTGCCCCCTGGCCAATGACGGCCGCGTCTTCCCCTCCACCGCCCCCCCCCCCCACCCCGCTTACTCAACGAGTGGTCGCGGTCGCCTTCCCTCCATTGGCTGAAGCCTGCTGTCGGATTGCCACCAGCTGGCCGCTACGTCGTCATATCCGGTTCCTGCGACTCTACCCGCGGGGGTGGGGTGGGGGTAGCGGACCCTCGCAGCTGCTCCCCAGCAATGGCTGGCCAGAGCACCGTTATACTCAGCGGCAGCGCTGTGGTGGGGGAAGTGCCACTGGGCAGAAGAGCCCTGCCAAGGCTCTACAAGGGCATCACAACTCCATTTCCCGTTCCTGTGTAGCCAGGGCCGGCCCGTCCATACAGGCAAACTAGGCAATTGCCGAGGGCGCTGGAATTTGGGGGGGCGGCAAATTTGTGGTGTACGACGAACCCTGGTGCGCTCGTGGTGCGGTTGACTTTGCTGTCGCGCTGCGGCTACAGTAGCCACGAATTCCCGGTTACTACACGCAGAAAAAACAACAGGCAAGAGACAAGACGCGAGTCAGTGTTGCATACACAAGGGTGGGGATGGGTGGACCCCTGGCTCCAGGGCCCGGTGCTGAAGGGGGCCCGAGACCAGCCCTAAGTGATTTAATTTTTTGGTTACTGAAATTAAAAACAAACTAGAAAAAAACTTGTTTAATATTTTTCATCCAACGAAATTTTAGAAGATTTTACAGGCAATTGTAGTAGATATTTATGACAAGCCACTTATCTTAAACGATTAATTCGATTGGTGCTCTGAGTTATTGCCATTGGTTGGTATTATATGTATCTGTTAACTAAGGTGACCAGTGTATTGTGCACCCTCCTTCAGAGTGTTCTACTTGAAACAGATTCCAAAATATCAAGATTACTACCTAGAAGGGTCGCAGGGCCAATTTGTCCCCCCATAGCGTTTCTCTGTATTTTCGGCATGTTTTCTTGTAATACTGTGTATGAAATAAAACTAACTGTTGTCTCCGTGTTGTTTCAATATGCGACAACAATGCCATACATTCCGGCACTGATTGTGGTAGGGCAGCTGAGGATGGCGGCCATGTATGGATGAGTTATGCCTGACTGATTGATTGTGTGAGTGAGTGTGATCTTTTCTGACGTAGGTCATGGCCGAAAATTTACAAGTTGTATGAATGTGAATATGAGTTTGTTGGCAAGTCAGCTTTATCATCTCTTTATGGTGAGATGCTAGCAATCCTCATATTATCAACATTCCAATCTGGACCTTCCATTGTTAAAAATCAATAAAAGTACAAATGATGGATACACTGAATTATATTTCACAATCTGGCCGTAGAAGAAATAAAACTGCATGGATCCAATTTGGCCCCAGAGGTTCTTATACGTAGTAGCTTGCATGCGATCCTTCTAATATTAAATGCCAAATAGACTAGATAGCAGCCATAAAAACATGATATAATTAGTTCCTTTGCCCATTTTACTCTGGTTGTCATACCGCTTAGCGATTCGTTCTCAAGTCATGCCGTTGGTGTAGCAGTTTGACGTTACTTTTGGCATGGCTTGAAAAAGGTATCTATGGATCATCTTTCGGTGTAATGTAGTGATAGATTTTTTTTCTTTTGCCGGCCGCGGGGACTGAGGCGCTTCAGTCACGGCCACTACAGTCGGAGGTTCAAATCCCCCCTCGGGCATGGATATTTGTGCCGTCCTTAGTCTTAGCTAGTTCGTAAGTAGTTTGTAAGCTTAGGGACTGATGACCCCGTAGTTAAGTCCCATAAGTTCTACAAACATTTCAACATTTTTTTTTCTTTTCACCAACTTCCTGCAAATGTGAGATTCTCGTGTATGTACAGCAATTCCTTCTTACCTGGCGCAGCGTCTACCAGAAGTACGAACAAGTGTTCTGCTAAGCTAAACTAGGGTTTACTGTGGCCCAGGGCTGTAGCCAGGGGACGAAGGAATGAAGTGGATCAATACCCGCCAGCCCCCGAAAAACCTAACTATTCACCTAATTCCTGATAAAATAATTCAAAAGTATGCTGAAGTTGCTCGTTCGAGAATCGTACTGAATAAAATTTAATGTTGTCTCTATTGAAATAGATCTGCGCCTTTAGTTCAGCTTATGTTGTAAAGCTTCACAAGCTAGAATATACGTCATAATTAGCTGATTCCCCCCCCCCTCCCCGAACAACGGGCCTGCTGTGGCCATTATAAGTAAAGTCTCAATTTTAAGTAAAATAATTTTATAAATGAAGCTTACCGTATCAATATCTTGTTATACCAAGTTGAAGTAGATTCTAAAAAAAGCATGATTAAGTTATGTGCAATTACAAACTACTGCACACAACAGTAAACACAGACAGAGGGGAGGGCCCGTATCAGTATCTGGGTCCAGGGCCGGTAATCGAATGTGGGGGCCATGAGCTAATCATCCCGCGATCGAAGTTGACGATACTGCAGTAAGTTCAATTGGCAAGAGATTTCATCAGATTAACAACCTAAATCGTGTATTTGGCTGTCTGTACAACTTACTTCATGTACAAAATAAAACTCCCAAAGCTGTTCTTGAAGAATGTGTTAATTTGGAAGTGTCTCGAACTCACAAAGACTCTAAAGATATTGATGCTACTGATCTATGCAATGAATTACAAGCCATTGCTAGCCGAGTACTCAATAACAGGACGTTCTGAGTTACGAGGCGCGTCCAGAAAGAAAGTTCCGTTTCAATTTATCTCCGCTGCAGCGCTGCGATTGCAGTTCCGCACATGCGCTGTAGACGATGTGTATCAAGGAGAAGAACGTGCGCCATTTGGAGATCGATGTCAGTTACGTACGCTTTGTTATGCTTGTTTGAAATGTCGGCGTTGATTGAAAATCAGGTCGGTGATTCGGTTTCTGAATGCGAGGAAAGTGAAACCAAGTGAAATTTATCGACAAATTTGCGATGTTTACGGACCAAATGCGATGAGTGATTCGATGGTGAGAAGATGGGTCCGATAGTTCAATGGCGGGCGTAATGATGTGCACGACGAAGAACGAAGTGGGCGTCCACCTTTGGTTACAGAAGAACTGGTTCACGCGATTGATGACAAGATCCAGGAAAACCCTAGGTTTACAATTAGTGTTCTCGCTATGTACGACGAGCTGAAAGAAACTGTTTCCAACTGGTTGAAGACACAGGCGGCAGATTTCTATGAAGAAGGTATACAAAACCTGGTGCCACGCTATGACAAATGCCTGCAAAATTTCGGCAATTATGTGGAAAATTAGTTTAAGAGTTGTAGAGTTTTGTGCAATAAAAATTTCTTCTGTATCTGTGTACTACAATTTCGTTTTATTACCAAACGGAACTTACTTTCTGGACGCGCCTCGTATATTAGTAAAAATGGACTTATAGACATTGTACCTAATTTAGTTACTGTACTAAGAGAGTTGCTTATTCTTCATGTGTCTGTAGCCAGTGGTGAGCGCAGTTCCTCGACATTAATGGGGGGTTGGCAACTTTGTCAATTGAACGAGAAACGGCAGACACATTTGATTTCAAGGAGATCGTCTCAGATTTTGCACAAGCAACGGCAGGAAAACACGAAATTTGTATGTCTCTTTGTGTAATGAAACTTATAATTGTATAAATTATTGTAAACTATCAACCAAAACCTTTTTAAAAGCCGCAGCATAGTGGCCGAGCGCATTGAACCGCTATGTTTTGATGCGCGACGCCATTTCCTGCGGGGGTTGGAATCCCCCCTTGGGCATGGATTTTTATGTCAAGGTAGTTCATAAGTGGTTTGTAAGTTTAGGGACTGATGACCCCGCAGTTACGTCCCTAAAGCTTAATAAACATTTGAACATTTTTTGGAACCTTTTTAAAAGACAAAATGTAAACACGATGAAAAAGGAACATTATTGTATAAAAGTGTACGGTATGTCCCATTTTCCACTCCCATGAACCACAGACATTACCGAGGTGGGGTGGCTTGCGTGCCTCAACGATACAGATAGCCGTACCGTAGGTGCAACCACAGCGGAGGGGTATCTGTGGAGAGGCCAGACAAACGTGTGGTTCCTGAAGAGGGGCAGCAGTCTTTTCAGTAGTTACAGGGGCAACAGTCTGGATGATTGACTGAGCTGGCCTTGTAACATCAGCTAATGTGGCTTTGCCACACAGCTACTGCGAACGGCTGAAAGCAAGGGGAAACTACAGCCGTTACTTTTCCCGAGGACATGCAGCTCTACTGTATGAACATATGATGATGGCATCCTCTCGGGTAAAATATTCCGGAGGTAAAATAGTCCCCCATTCGGATCTCCGGGCGGGGACTACTCAGGAGGATGTGATCATCAGGAAAGACAATACTGGCATTCTACGGGTCGGAGCGTGGAATGTTAGATCCCTTAATAGAATAGGAAAATTAGAAAATTTAAAAAGGGAAATGGATAGGTTGAAGTTAGATATAGTGGGGATTAGTGAAGTTCGGTGGCAGGATGAACAGGATTTCTGGTTAGGTGAGTACAGGATTATAAATACAAAATCAGTTGGGGGTATCACAGGAGTAGGATTGATAATGAATAAGAAAATAGGAATGCGGGTAAACTACTATGAGCAGCACAGTGATCGCATTATCATTGTCAAGATAGATACGAAGCCAACACCGACAACAATAGTACAGGTTTATATGCCAACTAGCTCTGCCGATAATGAGGAAATCGAAGAAATATATGAGGAGCTAAAGGAAATTATTCAGACAATTAAGGGAGAGGGAAACTTAATTGTTATGGGAGACTGGAATTCAGTAGTAGGACAAGGAAGGGAAGGGAAGATAGTAGGTGAATATGGCTTGGGCAAAAGGAATGAAAGAGCAAGGCGCCTGGTAGAATTTTGCACGGAACATAATTTAGTTATAACAAACACCTGGTTCAAGAATCACAAAAGAAGGTTGTATACGTGGAAGAGACCAGGAGACACCGGGAGATACCAGATAGATTTTATAATGGTAAGATATAGATTTCGGAACCAGGTTTTACAGTGTAAAACATACCCAGGGGCAGATATAGACTCTGACCATAACTTGTTGGTTATGAACTGTAGGCTGAAACTGAAGAAACTACAAAAAGGTAGGAAAATAAGGAGATGGGACCTGGATAAATTGAAGGAAACTGAGGTGCTTAAGAATTTCAGAGCGAGCTTTAGGCAACAATTGACAGAAACAGGGGAAAATAAAACACTAGAGGAGGAATGGGTAAAATTGAGAGATGAAATAGTGAAGGTAGCAGAGAACAAAATAGGTAGGAAGGTAAGACCTACAAAAAATCCTTGGATATCACAGGAGATACTAAATTTAATCGATGAAAGGAGAAAATATAAAAACGCAGTAAATGAAACAGGCAAAATGGAGTACAGACGACTAAGGAATGAGATTGACAGGAAGTGCAAAATGGCTAAGCAGGAGTGGCTAGAAGGCAAATGCAAGGATGTAGAAGAATGTATAAATAGGGGAAAAATAGATACAGCCTGCAGGAAAATAAAAGAAACATTTGGAGATAAGAAAAACAGCTGTATTAATATCAAGGACACTGATGGAAAACTAGTTCTCAGCAAAGAAGGGAAAGCTGAAAGGTGGAAAGAGTATATAGAGGGGCTCTACAAAGGAAATGAACTTCGAGACAATATTGTAGGAAGGGAAGAGGATGTAGATGAAGATGAAATAGGAGATACTGTACTGAGAGAAGAATTTGACAGATCCCTGAAAGACCTAAGTCGAAACAAGGCCCCTGGAGTAGATGATATTCCCTCAGAGCTACTGAAGTCTCTGGGAGAACCAGCTATGACAAACCTGTATCACCTGGTGTGGAAGATGTATGAGACAGGCGAAATACCCTCAGATTTTAAGAAAAATGTTATAATCCCCATTCCAAAGAAAGCAGGTGCAGACAGGTGTGAAAACTACAGAACCATCAGTTTAATAAGTCATGGTTGCAAAATATTAACACGAATTATATACAGAAGGATGGAAAAACTGGTAGAAGCCGACCTCGGGGAAGATCAGTTTGGGTTCAGGAGAAATGTAGGAACTCGGGAGGCAATACTCACTTTACGGCTTATCCTAGAACAGAGATTAAGAAAAGGCAAACCTACATTTCTAGCTTTTGTGGATTTGGAGAAGGCTTTTGACAATGTTGATTGGAATAAACTGTTTCATGTTCTGAAGCAAGCAGGAGTAAAATATAGGAAGCGTAAGGTTATTTTCAACTTGTACAAAAACCAGACAGCGGTTGTCAGAGTTGAAGGGCATGAAAGGGATGCAGTGGTTGGAAAGGGAGTAAGACAGGGTTGTAGTCTTTCTCCATTGTTATTCAAATTGTACATTGAGCAAGCTATAAAGGAAAGCAAGGAGAAATTTGGAGAAGGAATTAAAGTTCAGGGTGAAGTATTAAAAATATTGCGTTTTGCCGACGACATAGTAATTCTGTCAGATACAGCAAAGGACCTGGAAGAGCAATTGAACGGAATGGACAGTGTGTTGAAAGGTGCATATAAGATGAACATTAACAAGAGCAAAACTAGGGTAATGGAGTGCAGTGTAAGAAAATCAGGTGATACTGAAGGAATTAGATTGGGAAACGAAGCAATAAAGGAGGTAGATGAGTTTTGATACTTGGGCAGTAAAATAACAAATGATGGTCGCAGTACAGAGGATATAAAATGCAGAATGGCAATGGGTAGAAAAGCGTTCTTGAAAAAGAGAAATTTGTTAACAGCGAATATTGATTTAAGCGTAAGGAAGTCCTTTCTGAAGGCATTTGTATGGAGTGTTGCCTTGTATGGGAGTGTAACATGGACGATAAACAGTGCGGACAGGAAGAGGATAGAGGCTTTTGAAATATGGTGCTACAGAAGAATGCTGAAGATTAGGTGGGTGGATCGTGTAACTAATGAGGAGGTACTGATCAGAATTGGGGAGAAAAGAAATTTTTGGCATACCTTGACTAAAAGAAGGGATAGATTGGTAGGACACATTCTTAGACATCAAGGAATTGTGAATTTAGCATTAGAGGGAAGTGTGTGGGGTAAAAATCGGAGAGGAAGACCAAGAGATGGGTACAGTAAGCAGATTCAGACAGATGGAGGTTGCCGTTCTTATGTGGAGATGAAGAGGCTTGCTCAGGATAGGGTATTGTGGAGAGCTGCATCAAACCAGTCTCCGGACTGAAGACCACAACAAACAACAACACATGTCCCATTTTAATAGAGAAATATGTTTATGTAACGTATATGTTGTGATTATGTATTTGAATTAAAAAAATGCAATACATTGATGTTTTGTTGCGATTTTTATTAAATGGGGCGTCATTAAAATAATTTACCTAGGGCGTCGAAGTTGATCGGGCCGGCCCTGTATGTAGCGGACGGATATGTGACAAAAGCACCCAGTGACATTTGCACCCAACCCCAAATCTGCGACATTTGCACCCAGTCTGACCTGTTTGCTACGTCACGACCTACCTGCAGCCCGTACCCTCCCTAAGCCGTCCCTGTTTTCGCGGTAATGCCACGCCGCCCAGTCCTCGCTCACCGGCAACGCTCTCTCCACACAGTCTGCCTGCAGTCCCGAGGTCCTTGTCCACCTCAGCGGATGACTGCTGTCAGTACGATTATGAAGATCGTAGTGTTCGGTTCGTGCAATTTGTGTATTTGTGCCAGCTGGGTACACATTTTCAGCTTTGCCCATTCGCAGTTGTCATATATTCTGTGAATTTTTTTTTCTTTTTTTAACGTAACCACACATTCGCAAATTATCATTTTTTCGGAAATAAAACTCAAATATTTGTTTCTTCCTTTGTTTTCTAAACGTAACATACAATACTGTAGAACATCCTTTTCATATACAGTAAAAAGGCTTAGAACCAGAATTTAACGGTGTTGATAGTTTTCGACTTCTATCGGCGATACATAGGCGATATATCTATGTTCAAACCATCGCTGTTAACATCGATGTTTTGGGGCAAAACGTCGATTTTTCAAAACGTAGATTTATCGTTTGCATCCCTAGTCATCAGTCTTCTGACTGCTTTGATGCGACCTGCCACCAAATCCTTAGCCAACCGTTTCATTTCAGAGTACCATTGCAACCTACATCTCATTTATTTGCTTGATGTTTCCATTCTGTTTTTCCCCTAGTGATGTAAAATGCCTCGACATTTGCAAATTGGGGCAAATGCCTAGAATGAATGCTTGGGCAAATGCCCAAAATTCATAAATACCCAGGCATTTATGGCTTTAAAACAAATTTAAAAGCAGTACCTACAAAAAAATTACGTGATATTTTGTACAACTCCATAAACTACATATCAAATGCTTCAATTCTCTTCTGTTCTAATTTCCCAGCAGCCCAAGTTACATACAATGTTATACTGCAAACTTATGTTCTGCGGAATTTCTGCCTAAAGTCCAGGGCGATGTTTGACAGCAGTAGATTTCTCTTTTCCGTGAATGCCCTCATTGCTACTTTTTATGTCCCTCTTGCTTCTTCCGTCGTGAGTTAGTTTACTGCAAAGGTAGCAGAATTCCTTGTCTTGGTGTACATTGTGATCAAATTCAAATGTTTGTAGAGCTTATGAGACGTAACTACGGGGTCATCAGTCCCTAAACTTACAAACTACTTATGAACTAGCTTATACAAAAGACGACACAAACATCCATGCCCGAGGGGGCATTCGAACCCCCGACTGCAGCGGCCGTGAAGACCGTGACTGGCACGCCGCAGACCACTCGGCCACTGCGGCCGGCTACAGCACTGCATTGTGATCACCAATTCGGATGTTATTTTCTCGATACTTTTATTTCTGTTACTTCTTATGACTTTCATCTTTCCTTGGTTTACCTTCAGTCCATGGTCTGTGCTCATTAGTCCTTTCATTCTATTCAACAGACCCTGTAATTTTCCTTCACTTTCACAGATGATAGCAATGTCATCAGCAAATCTTATCACTGATATCCTTTTACCCAGAACTTTTATCAGAGCCTTGAACATCTTTATTTTCTACATTAAGTCTCTTCATTGTGCAAGTTGAACAGTGATGGCGACAGTCCACAACCTTTTCTTACCACCTTTTTAATCTGAGCACTTCGTTCTTGACTTTCGACGCTTATTGTATCGACTTCGTTCTTATACAAACTATGTATTTTCCGCCTTTCCCTACAAGCTTACTCCTATTTTTCTCAGAATTGCGAACATTATCCAGCACCTTACATTATCGATGACTTTTTCCAGGTCACATATCTCATGACTATGTCTTGGTTGTTCTTTAGTATCGCTTCAATTATAAATTGCAGCATTGCTATTGCGGCCACCCATTGCCGTAAAGCACTGCCCGCGTCAATGCGACCTCACAGCCCTCGGCTCTTCTACCTGCCAGGCAGAGACCGGACGGGGAGATTAGCGGACCGTCCCTCGACCAGAACTGGGTGCTAATGTCACTGGGTGCAAATGTCACTGGGTGCTTTTGTCAGGACACCGTAGCGGACTAGTGACCGTGCGGTGGTTCACGTCAGTTATGTTCGTGTGCGTTAATTAGCTGCACCAGTCAGATCTCTCTGTATGCTTGTTGACAAATGTATAATAGTACTATGTTTTATTGTTGTTGCGGTCCTCATCCAGAGTCTGGTTTGATGCTGGTATTTACCCTGAACAAGCCTCTTCACCTCATGATAAGAACGGCAACCCACACCATTTTGCTGGTGCTCTTTACGGGTTTGCGGCCGGTTACGTCGTTCTGCTGACACGATATTTCAGTGGTCAACCTGACCGACATCTTCAGGTGCGACTGGTGCACAATCACACCGGAACTGAGGAAACATCAGATGCGGCGGCTCCTTTTACAGGCCAGTGCGCGTGTGGGAGAAGTGGAAAGAACGCTCTCTGGGAGGCGAACAGTATTGCAGCGCAGTAGCGGTACAAGTTGGCCAAAGCGAACACTAGTAAATTAAGAAAAAGCTGGTCGAAAACTAGACCGCTGTCGTTTAATATCTGATAAAATACTATTCCACGTTTTGCTCAACGGAAATCCTTTTTCCTTGTTAATAAGACGAACGGGTAATCGTATTTAGATGAATTCCTTGAGTACACAATCCTTGTAACAGGAAACTGGAGCAATAATATTATGCCCTTCATTAAGGCAGTGTACAGCCACGAAAGACTTTTCCGGTGGGGGCAGAGGTGTATGCCTTGATGTTCTACACATATGTCATGAACTGTACGAATTATATCCAATAAATGCTTTTCCACAATGGCAAAGAAATTTTAACATACTCCAGGCTTCCTCAGTCTCAGATCATCTATTACAAATCGCAGAAGAGTTCTAGTTTTTGCCAAAGGCAGTAAAGCACTTTGGATATCGTATCTTTTTAGGATTATTGATATTTTAGAATAAATACTCCCCGCAAAGGGTAAAAATGCAACTGATTTTGAACTAATCCAATAAATTTCGGGCGTGCAGCCGTGCAAATTGTACGTCTTCCACTAATATTTCGGAAGCGTATCGTCCGGCCATCTTCAGCGTGAGTCCACGACTGCCGACAAGTTGCCAGGCGCGGCCTTATGTACACCAGCGCGGTGGCACTTTGAATTACTAAGTTCTGGCGCATATCGGAATATCAACAAAAACCCAACTAGCAATAAGGACTGTTTCCTTATTAAACGCTTCATCGCTAGAACAGGAAGTTATAAGAAGTTTAAAAGTGCGAGGGGCAGTACCACCGAGATTTTTTGGGCTTCCTAAAGTCCATAAATTAGATAAGGATGAGCATCTAGAGGATCTGCCAATGCGTCCAATAACTAGCACTAGTGGTTCACCGACGTACTTTTCTGCCAAGTATTTGGCTTCACTATTAAAACCATTAGTGGGAAAATGTAGTCAGCACATTCGTAATTCTATAGATTTTATTCAGAGGCTTAAGAACATCACGCTTAATAGTACGGATGTGTTGGTGAGTTTTGACGTGGTATCATTAGTTAGCAAGGTACCTATAAATGATGCTTTGTCTCTTATTGGCCAACACTTTGACGAGAACATCACAACCTTATTTGAGCACGTACTGCGGTCATCCTATTTTCAGTTTCAGGGTGAATTTTATGAGCAGATTGACGGAGTCGCCATGGGAATCACCTCCCCCCTCTGGTGGCTAACTTCTTTATGGAAGACTTTGAGGACAAAGCATTGGACTCCGCAAGTTTTAAATCTACAGTATTCTGGAGATACGTGGACGACACGTTTGTGGTATGGCCTCACGGAAAGGATGAATTACATCGATTTCTTCACCATTTAAATTCCATCCACGATAGTATTAAATTTACTACGGAAATAGAAAAGGATGGCTGCCTTCCTTTCTTGGACGTCCTCGTTCGCCGTAGAACTGATGGCACACTAGGACACGGTGTGTATCGCAAACCGACGCACACAGATCTGTATTTACACGCCAGCAGCTGCCATCATCCTTCACAAACTGCAGGCGTTCTTAAAACATTAGTGCACAGAGCACACTGTATATCGGATGGCGAGAACTTGGGAAAAGAGCTCACACACCTCAAGGACATCTTCAAAGCGAATGGATATTCCCAACAACAGATTCGTAAAGCATTAAATGTTAAACCGAAAATGCAAATAGATGACCTGGGGGAAGAAGATTGCGTCAGATCGAGAGCGTTCTTGCCCTACGTGGGTGCTCTTTCTTGAAAGATCGGTAGAATTCTCCAAAAACATCAAGTTAAAGTAATCTTCCGGCCACCTATGAAGATCGCAGAATTAGTCGGATCTGTGAAAGATGATCTGTTGCTTAGAAAGTCTGGTGTGTATCATTTACCATGTGGAAATTGCGAATGTTCATATATAGGACAGACAACCCGCACTGTCCACGAAAGATGTGTCGAACACCGAAGATACACTCGTTTACTACAGTCAGACAAGTCAGCTGTAGCAGAACATTGTTTAGATAAAGGGCACGCAATGAATTACAATGATGTGAAGATTTTAACGCCTATATCTTCATTTTGGGACGCAATATTTAAAGAAGCAGTAGAAATTAGAATATCCGAAAATTTAATAAACAGACATAATGGTTTTAATTTGGGCAAGGCGTGGAATCCTGTACTTAATGTAATACAATTACAGAGATGTCGACAAGGTGTTACCACCAAAGAACATATATCGATAACAGAAATGAACTGATCCCTTCGCCACGGGGGGCGCGCGTGCTAAGTGTACCTCTTTGCCGCCGACCAGCATCTGAGACGCGCATGCGCAGTGACGCCGCGATGTCGTATATAAGGCCGCGCCTGGCAACTTGTTGGCAGTCGTGGGACTCACTCTGAAGATGGCCGGACGATACGCGGCCGAAATATTAGTGGAAGACGTAGAATTAGCACGCTGCACGCCCGAAATTTATTGGATTACTCCTTACGCCGTGAAAAGTTGGAAATGCACATGATTTTGAATTGTCCTTGGGTGGTTCACATGGTGGTCCAAATCGGAAAGCTCGACTGATCTGATGCAAGTATAGCCATTCTGCTGAAGATGATCCAGTTCTTGCGTCAAATAATCCGAATGTAAAATGGCATAAGCCCTCTTCACGAGTGTACACCCCTTTGAATCTGCTTACTGTATTCCTTTCTTGGTCTCCCTCTGCGATTTTTAACCCAAGCACATCCCTCCAATGTTAAATTCACGATTCCTTCATATCTAAGAATGTGTTCTAGTAATGGACCCCTTCTTTTAGTCAAGATATGTCAGAAATTCCTTTTTATCCACAATTCTGTCCAGTACCTCCTCATTAGTTACGGGACCTACACACCTAAACTTCAGCATTCTTCTGCAGCATCACATTTCAAAAGCCTCTATCCTCTTCCTATCTGGCCAGGAATGTATCCTGGCCATTGAAATTGCTACACCACGAAGATGACGTGCTACAGACGCAAAATTTAACCGTCAGGAAGAAGATGCTGTGATATGCAAACGATTAGCTTTTCAGAGCATTCGCACAAGGCTGGCGCCGATGGCGACGACTACAACCTGCTGACATGAGGGTAGTTTCCAACCGATTTCTCATACACAAACACCAGTTGACCGGCGATACCTGGTGAAACGTTGTTGTGATGCCTCATGTAAGGAGGAGAAATGCGTTCCATCACGTTTCCGACTTTGATAAAGGTCGGATTGTAGCCTATCGCGATTGCGGTTTATCGTATCGCGACATTGCTGCTCACGTTGGTCGCGATTCAATGACTGTTAGCAGAATAGGGAATCGATGGGTTCAGGAAGGCAATACGGAACGCCGTGCTGGATCCCAACGGCCTCGTGACACTAGCAGGCATCTTATCCGCAAGGCGGTAACGGATCGTGCAGCCACGTCTCGATCCCTGAGTCAACAGATGGGGACGTTTGCAAGACAACAACCATCTGCACGACCAGTCCGACGACGTTTGCAGCAGCATGGACTACCAGCTCGGAGACCATGGCTGCGGTTACCCTTGACGCTGCAACACAGACAGGAGCGCAACGACGAACCTGGGTGCACGAATGGCAAAACGTCTTTGTTTCGGATGAATCCAGGTTCTGCTTACAGCATCATGATGGTCGCATCCGTGTTTGGCGACATCGCGGTTAACGCACATTGGAAGCGTATATTCGTCATCACCATAATGGTGTATCACCCAGCGTGGTGGTATGGGGTGCCATTGGTTACACGTTTCGGTCACCTCTTGTTCGCATTGACGGCACTTTGAACAGTGGCCGTTACATTTCAGATGTGTTACGACTCGTGACTCTACCCTTCATTCGATCGCCGCGAAACCCCACATTTCAGCTGGATAATGCACGACCGCATGTTACAGGTCATGTACGGGCCTTTCTGGATACGGAAAACGTTCGACTGCTGCCCTGGCCAGCACATTCTCCAGATCTCTCACCAATTGAAAACGTATGGTCAATGTTGGTCGAGCAACTGGCTCGTCACGATACGCCAGTCACTACTCTTGATAAACTGTGGTATCGTGTTGAAGCTGCATGGGCATCTGAACCTGTACACGCCATCCAATCTCTGTTTGACACAATGCACAGGCGTATCAAGGCCGTTATTACGGCCAGAGGTAGTTGTTCTGGGTACTGATTTCTCAGGATCTATGCACCCAAATTGCAGTATAATATATTTGTCCAATGAAAACCGGTTCATCATCTGCATTTATTCTGGATGTACCAATTTTAATGGCCAGTAGTGTATTTATCGTCCATGTTTCACTACCTTAGAACGCAACATTCCACACACAAAAGCCTTCAGAAAAGGCTTCCTAACACTTATATTATTATTTGATGTTAAAAAAATTCCTTTTTACAGAAACGCCTTTCTTCCCATTCCCATTCCGTATTTTATATCATCTGTACTGCCACCATCGAATGTTATTTTACTGCCCAAGTAACAAAAATGTTTGTATATCTATGGGACTTTACTGCTTTGTTATTAGTCCGTAGCTTAAAAACTACTTAAACTAAGTTAAACGAACCTATGGACAACACATACACCGATGTCGTAGGGAGGACTCGAACCTCCAACGGTGAACGGCTGCCTCAGTACGCACGGCTATTCTGTCGCGCCTCCCAAGTAACAAAACTTATCTACTATCTTTAATGTTTCGTTACGTAATATAACTCCTTTAGCATCGCTTGATTTTCTAAGAATATATTCAATTAGCCTTGTTTTTCTCTTGCTAATGTTCGTTTTACACGCTCCTTTCTAGACTCTGTCCATTCCGTTCTACTGATCTTCCAGGTCCTTTGCTGTGTCTGACAGAAGTACAATGTCATCAGTAAAACGCAAAGTTTTTATTACTTCACCGTGAAATTTAATATCTTCTTCAAATTTTTCCTTACTTTCCCTCACAGGTTGCTCTATGTAGATTGAATAACATTGGAGAAAGGTTACAACCCTGTGTTAATCCCTCCCCAACCACTGCGCCACTTACAGCTGATGTCTGATTTTGGTACAAGTTGTAAATTATAATGTTAACTGCCTTGTGGGTTGAGGTTGTAGAGGCAAGTTTAACTTTTAGTATTTAATCAAATTCGTAAATAGTTTGCAAGATATCAATGGGATTAAATTGGGCAAAAATTACTTAAGTTCTGTGATTCTTCAGTTTCTCCCGGCGTATTTGATGATCAAAATATCCACGGGTGTACTGCCGGTCTATAGTGTCCAACGGTGCCCGTTGGACACTATAGACCGGCAGTACACCCGTGGATATTTTGATTACTTAAGTTCTGACTGCAGAGATAATGATTCATAAATAAACAGCGGAATTAATTTTGTTTTTAAATATCTTTGACGATGAAAGAGTAGATGTTGGCGGCAGTTACCTTATAAAAAGAGACGGGGCCTACCTTCTGGAACATTTGGCATGGTTTGCTGCAATATAACAATTCATATTTATAAAGGCATGACACTGTCTTGATGTGGGGTTGGACTTGTTACGTAATTTGTTCAGCGGACCGTGCGTTAAATTTTATTTCAGTATCCAAACGGAGTTACGGGAAGAAATATTACGCGGAACAATATCGGACCGAGAAAAAAAATATATAAATAAATAAAAATAAAAAGAAGTAACCGCGATTGCAGGTTCTAAAAAGCCTTTTAATTATTAGGGGGACTAATAAGGATTGAAAAATGGTAAAACTTATAACAATCACTGCACGATATCCTGTCTACCGTAATGGCGTCCAAACCCACCACACAACTTCAAGGGGAAAAATTATTTAGGCCAGATTCATTACCGGAATTATAAATGAAAATCCGTCATATTAAATTTTTAAATATTTCATGATGTATTTAACTCACAAAGGCACTTGACTTACATGCTGGATAAATGAAACAATAGGAGCTGCTATAGATACGTCTGTACTAACCAGAGGCCGAACATAGACGGGTGAATCGGAACGTTGTTCTTTCTCTCGTCAAACAGAGACAAGGGAAGGTAGCTTAAGGTTCAGAGAGAGAAAAACTTTCCTCGATTAAAATATATCTTAGGTCGTTAATTTTTTGTTGTATCGTTTCAAAACAGTCCTCCATTCCCTGTATTTTACCCCTCCTGACTTAGGATTTGAAAAAGAGTATTCCAGTCAACATTGTAAAAACCTTTTTCCACATCTACATAAGCTAGAAAATATAAATGTAGGTTTGCCTTTCCTTAATCTGTCTTGTAAGATAAATTGTAAAGTGAGTATTCGCTCCTGTGTTCCTACATTTCTCCTAAATCCAAACTGATCTTCCCCGAAGTCGGCTTCTAGCAGTTTTTCCATTCTTCTGTAAATAATCCGTGTTAGAATTTTGCAACCTTGATTGATATCGCAAGAAAATTAACCAATAAGAAGAAGAGGTTTTTGTGAAGTAACGACTGTTCTGTAATCTCTAATGTGATTGAAGGACTGTTGGATATTGTTACCAGTTCCAATACAACGGCTGCAAGTTAGACAAATTTCAGTGATAACATCATAAAGGATTCTAGAATCCTGTTCGAAAAGTTTGAGATACAACTTTAGTTGAAATATTAATTTTTTAACGTTAAAATAGTTTTTTTAATTATTCCGCTACAATAAAAAGAAGGAAGGAAGCTTAGGATTTAATGTTTCGTCGACATTGTGGTCATTGGAAGGACGGGGAAGCAAATCGCCCGTACCCTATCAAAAGATCAATTCTGGAGTATTTTAGGGAAATCACGGAAAACTTAAATCAGAATGGCCGGAGGTGGATTTGAACCACCGTTCTCCCGAATGCGAGTCTACCACTACACCACCTCGTTCCGTCTGCAACAATGATATCCTCTTCAAGGGACATGTCTACATCTACATCTACATACATACTCCGCAGTTCACCGTAAGGTGCGTGGCGGAGGGTACACTGTACCACTACTAGGCATTTCTTTCCTATTCCACTCCCAAATAGAACGAGGAAAAAAAGAATGCCTATATGCCTCCGTACGAGCACTAATTTCTCTTATCTTGTCTTTGTGATCTTTACGCGAAATGTAAATAGGCGGCAGGAAGATCGTACTACACTCAGCTTCAAATTCCGGCCCTCTAAATTTACTTAACAGAAATTCACGAAAAGAACGTCGTCTATCTTCCAGCGATCCCCAATTGAGTTGCCGGAGCATTTCCCTGACACTCGCGCATTGGTCGAACCTACCGGTAACAAATCTAGCTGCTCGCCTCTGAACCGCCTCTATGTCTTCCTTCAAACCGACTTGAGCAATACTCAAGACGTGGTCGTACAAGCGTTTTATACGCGGTCTCCTTTACAGGTGATGTACATCTTTCCAAAATTCTCCCAAGAAACCGAAGTCGGCTCTCCGCCTTACTCACAACTGTCCTTACATGTTCGTTCCATTTCATATCGCTCTGCAATGTTACGTCTAGATATTTGAACGACGCGACAACATCAAGAAGCTGTATTCGAACATTATAGGATTGTTTTTGCTACTCATACGCATCACCTTACATTTTTCTACATTGAGAGCTAGGTGCCATTCTTCGCACCAACTAGAAATTTTGTCTAAGTCATCCTGTATGCTATTACAGTCAGTTACAGACGACACCCTCCCATACACCACAGCATCATCAGCAAACAGCCGCAAATTACAACTTACTCTGTCCATCAGATGATTTATATAGATAGAAAATAATAGCGGTCCTATCACACTCCCCTGGGCCACGCCTGACGATACACACGTCTCTGATGAACACTCGCTGTCGAGAACAACGTACTGCGTTCTATTACTTAGGAAGTCTTCCAGCCAGTCACAAATCTGTGAACCTATTCCATAAGCTCGTATCTTCGTTAGCAGTCTGCAGTGTGGCACCGCGTCGAATGCCTTTTTGAAGTCGAGAAAAACACAATCTGCCTGTTGCCCTTCATCCATGGCTCGCAAGATGTCATTTGAGAAAAGGGCAAGCTGAGTTTCACATGAACGATGTTTCCTAAACCCGTGCTGATTCATGGAAAGAAGCTTTTCCGTTTCAAGGAAATTTACTATATTCGAACTGAGAATATGCTCTAAAATTCTACATGAAACTGATGTCAACGATATTGGCTGTAATTGTGTGGGTCAGTTCTCTTTCCTTTCTTATAAGCGGGAATCACCTACGCTTTTTTCCAATCACAAGGAACTTTGCGCTGAATTAAAGATTCGCCATAAATGCAAGCTAAGTAGGGGGCCAATGCCGCAGAATAGTCTTTGTAAAACCGAACTGGTATTCCATCCGGACCAGCAGACTTTTTCGTATTTAGTTCTCTCAGCTGCTTCTCTACACGGGAAATACCTATTGCTATGTCCCCATTTCGGAAGTAGTACGTTGATCAAATGATGGCACATTTGTGCGGTCCTCCTCCATGAAAAATTTCTTAAAGGTTGAATTTAGAACTTCAGCTTTCCGTTTGCTTTCTTCTAGTACTGCCCCGGAATGATCAACGAGTGAATGGACAGTGGGATTTGAACCGCTTATTGATTTTACATAGGACCAGAATTTTTTCGGGTTCTCGGAAAGATCTGTAGCTAAGGTATGGCTGTGATAATTATTGTATGCTTCGCGCATCGATCTTTTTATAGAAACACGAATCTCTACTAACTTTTGCCTGTCATCATTTGCGTGTTCTTTTTTGAATCGAGAGTGCAACAGCCTTTGCTTTCTCAGCAGCTTCCTAACATTATTATTATACCACGGTGGATCTTTTCCATCCCTAATCGTGTTTACTGGCACATATTTCTCTAACCCTTTATGAACAATGCACTTAAATTTAGACCACAATTCCTCTATATCCATAGTCCCGGAACTAAACGATGCCCATTCATTTTGTAAGTGCGATCGTAACATTTGGTTATCGGCTCTTCCCAACAAAAACACGCTCCTAGCCTTCTTGATTGGTTTATGAACTTTGGTCACCATCGACGCTATGACGATATCATGATCACTAATTCCTGTCTCTACACAGACATCGTTAATAAGGTCAGACCTGTTTGTGGCTATAAGGTCTAGAATATTTCCATTGCGCGTGGGTTGCCGGTTTAACTGCTCAAGACAGTGTTGGGAAACTGGTCGCGAATCTTATTGTACACCCTACAAATGAAGGGCACCCTTGAATACGTCAACTTTTGATCAGCGCAATAAGAGTACTGAAGAAGGGGGAAAGTTAATCTCTCACTTGATTTCGGTAACTCTGTCCCTGGCTAGCAGGGTAACCAGACCCTCTCAGTGACCCACCAGGGATGCAGTTTCTGGTTGTAATCACACCTTATGGAAGCAATTTAAGATCTGAAGGATGAGGATGGTGGTGCTGAGGTAACAGTATTGGCAGTACTGTGTAAAATAAGTGAGCGAAAACTTGTTTATGCAATGGAAGGCCAACAGTACTTCATACCGAAGCTTTGGGTGGAAGGCCATTAAAATTTATTCCTGAGCAGGTAGCTGACAGTCTATCAATCGTAACCACTTTAAGTAGAAGAGTTGTACAGATATATGCCACATCATAACTCGCGGATAAAATCCACTATGAATAAAATCCCGTCAGCTCTTTTACTTTGACGACGATTTCATCCGTTGTTGTGGTTGAGCCTTCAAGATGCTCGTCGTTTTAAAACTTGTCTTGACGGTCTTCTTTGAAACTCTCATGCCACGTGTAAACCATTTTTTACTCACAGAGTCAACACTGTATCTGGTCAGCTACATACTTTACTTTTCCCATTATCTCTCAAACTGGTCAAAATTTTACCACAAATTCATTTGTAGTTGCTTGTATACATACTAGCTCCTCCTAGAAATAATAAATCCAGACCGCTCCTGAATGAGTTCGACAGTTAGCTGCAATGAGTGACTTCTATCATGTGCGTTAGTTTACTTTAGTATTCCTCCTTTGCCATGTAAAAGTAGTCAATCACAAACTACTGTTGCATTATGAGTTACTTTCTGGAAAGATGGGAGGCGCAATAGTGACATTTACTGAATCGGGTACATCATGGAAGCACTATACACCTGACCAGCTATGAACGCTTTGTTGCTAGTAGTGCACAATAATTTTAAGGATTTTTTTTTCAATACTAGAGGACCCGGTGAACTTCGTATCACTTACCTCTTAATATAAACCATACTAATTTAAATCGTAAGTATTTTAGACCCAGTAGCTTTATAAAGGCATCATCAGATTGTCTAAGTATCGGCTGGATAGTGGCCGGAAAGACTGGACAAATCTCGCACACACGTCCAGGATAATGTTCATGTCAAATTCGTGGAAGTTCAGGGAAGGTTTAAACGGTAATAAAATATGGAAAAATCACGAGGAAAATTTAGAATAAAAACGTGTAAAATAATGACTTGATTGTTGTGTTATCTAATCGACCCGGCAATGCTTTGCAATTGCTAATATGTATGTACTCTCGGTTTGGACGTCGAATGTGCAAAATTTTATCGCAGTTAGATGAATGGTATTTACATTTCACAGAAAAATCTCTTTCTACTTTTTCTGAATTTTCCAATTTTCCGGGAAACTTACCCACATTTTTATTTCTTAAAAACGTTATTCTTCCTTTGAACGTCAAATATGCAAAATTTTATCGGAATCAGACGAATGATATTGCTATCCCATTGCTCTTTCAGTTTATCGCGAATTTTCAAATTTTCCGGGTATCTTTTCCAAATTTTTAGTTCATAAGAAAGTTCATATTTAGTTGAAAGTCAAATGATCAAAATTTTATCGTAATCGAATGGACGGTTCTCTACTTATAGTTTGAGAACATTTAGAAACACAATGAAAAAGGAACTTGGATCGAATTTTGCGACTTTCATTTTCATCTGTCCCTAATTTTTTGCTGAATACTTTTCCAAGGCCATAATGAACAAAACAAAAAAAGGAATTACCCCTCTCCTTCGTGTGAATAGTCAGTTATAGTGCTCAATGCAATCAAAAACACATTGAAAAACCACACTTTCAGTTTTTCTCAAATTTTCCAATTTTCCGGTAAATTTTGCAAAAAAATTATTTCATACAAAACTTGTCATGTCAAGCCGTACTCAGGTGAAGCTCTTAGAACCATGTGGCAATTGACTTTTATTCATAAAAAAAAATCGCTTTCAGTTTTCCTAAATTTTCCTACTTTCCGGTTGACTTTTCCAATTTTTTATTTGATGCGA
Organism: Locusta migratoria; assembly: GCA_026315105.1. NCBI lineage: Eukaryota > Metazoa > Arthropoda > Insecta > Orthoptera > Acrididae > Locusta > Locusta migratoria. The sequence continues at coordinate 451,417,274 of CM048748.1, forward strand.
ACCTTCCTCTTGTTTTGAACATGAAATGTACAAAATTTTATTGGAATTGGACGAACGGTGTTGATAGCGCACTGGAAAAAGCTGTTTCAGTTTTTCCCGATTTTCCTCTTTTCCAGACAACTTTTCCATATTTTATCACCGTTTAAACCTTCCCTGGACTTACACGAATATTTCAAGACTAAAATTAGTCAAATCGGTTCACCCGTTGTCGAGTTTTAGCGAGGCTAACGAACAACAATTCATTATATATATATATATATATATATATATATATATATATTAATCATGGTATTCTCTACAGCTTCAAATAAAAAGTCACGCATTAAAGGATTAAAAGTCGCTCGGGAGGTCTTGCAGAGCGTTGTGAAACTCCCTGTGGATGCCCCTTGTGACGTGGCTGCGTGGGTGGAGTGCGGACTCGCCGACTCGCTCAAAAGGTTAGCAGGTGTTCAAATGTTTGTAAAGCTATGGGACAAAACTGCAACGGTCGGAAGTCCCTAGACTTACAAACTACTTAAATTAACTTCTACATCTACCTACATACATACTTCGCAATCCACCCAAAGGTGTGTGGTCGAGGGTACACAGTACCACTACTAGTCAGTCGCTTTCCTGTTCCACTCCCATACAGAACGAGGCAAAAAGGAATGCTTGTATGCATCTGTACGGGCACTAATCTCTCTGATCTTATCTTTGTGGTCTTCACGCGAAACGTAGGTTGGCGGCAGTAGAATCGTTCTGCATTCCGCCTCAAATTCCGGCTCTCTAAACTTCTTCCATAGCGTTTCTCGAAAAAACGTCGCCTTCCCTCCAGCGACTCCCATTTGAGTTCATCTACATCTACATACATACTCCGCAGTTCACCGTAAGGTGCATGGCGGAGGGTACACTGTACCACTACTAGGCATTTCCTTTCCTATTCCACTCCCAAATAGAACGAGGAAAAAAAAGAATGCCTATATGCCTCCGTACGAGCCCTAATTTTTCTTTGTGATCACTGCGCGAAATGTAAGTAGGCAGTCGAAGCAGTTCGGTAACACTCGCGCACTGATCGAATCTACTAGTTACAAATTTAGCCGCCCACCTCTGAACTGCCTCTATGTCCTCCTTTAAACCGATCCGGTGGGGATCTTAAACATTTGAGCAATACTCAACACGGGGTCGTACAAGCGTCTCCTTTGCAGACGAATCACACCTGCCCAAAATTCTCACAATAAACCGAAATCGACAATTCGCCTTCCCCACGACTGTTGTTATATGCTCGTTCCATTTCATACTGCTGTGCAGCGACACGCTGAAAGCCCACCGTTAATTGTGAAATTAACTCTAGCTGAAATCAGCCAGTTAAGAGCTTACTTTAAACATATAACTCTGGCCGTAAAACCAGCTAAAGGATTCGCGTGGACTACTGACTACTTCCTGCAACAGAATCGTGTTCCCTGGCCCAAACTTTAGAACTGACTCAAACTTTACTTTAGCAGCAGGAAGACAAAGAGACGATGGTCAGCATATGTCGTAGATCACGAGAATTGAACTCAATGATTAATATACAAGCCACCGCGAACTAAACAATTTCATGAAGGTGGCTGAGAGAACATTTATGGCGAAACGGAATTAAAAATATGATAATTTGCATCTGAATTTGTGCTCAGCACTGGTGGAAAACGACATTAAATAAAAAAGGGAAGGTATCTAATATTCATAATTAGGATAAAGTTTCAGTGATAATAAATTATTTATTTACTTCAAACATGTGCAAATGGGGAAACCAATTTTGTTAAACAATAAAAATGCACCCCTTTTAAAATGTTAATTTAAAGTATTCTGAACTGAACATCGTCGGGGGAAGGATTTACAATCGACAAGCAATCATCCAGTCACACGCGCGAAGCAAAGCGAAACTCATCCAACTCAGCATGCTGATACGAAGCAGAAGCAGGCGCCGCTATCGTAGCCGAAATTCAGCGAACCGGGATGTACCACACAATAGAAGTAAAATAAACTTCGTAGGTGGCACTGGTCTGTCTTTCTTTAGTTGAGATGGTACGCAATAATACCGAGAATAATTTCCATTTTAATCAAACCGTGAGCATGCAGAATTACTGAGACACACGGCTACATTACATATTTGCACCCCACTAAAGAAAATGCTTAAAGATCGCATTCATTTCCACAAAAACCAGCGGAATCACACATTACGAAGCAAGAATACTCAATAGTAAGACACTGGTGTGTGAGCAGTGGCGAGAACTCAAGTGACTAGCTATAAACCCTTGAAGTCTGAGTTTGGAGCCACGTGGTTCCGAAAACCAGTAAAAATACAAAAATTCAATTTCCGATAAATAAAGACAAATAGCTACTGCATGCAACCCTTAGAAACGCGTAGGATATTATAGGGAAGATAAAGAAATACAGTTAGACGCGATTGGGCAGGTTTTACACGGATGGACAAAGTCCAGTCTTCAAAAATCAGAAAAGTTGAATAAATTCAAAGTCAGAGAAAATCAACTAAGAAATACGGCATGCAGCGCCCAGAAATACGTAGTATTTCATAAGCAAGCTAATAAAGGGGGTCGTATAAGGTTAGAAGAGAATTTACTGGGGGGTCTGAATGCAAAGTACAAGTTGGAAACGAAACAACCATTTAAAAATAGACGGAGAGGAGATCACGAGGTACTAATGGAAATCAGAAAAATACATGCATAATTTCATGCAGAAACAGACACAAGGGTAGCTGAAGGCTTTGTTCTAAGAACACACCACGTGAAGTACATATCACTCACTGAAGGAGAAAATGGAAAAGAATATTTCACAAGCACTACACAGAATAAAAATATTCCTCCAGAATAGTCATGTTCCACAAAGCTAGAAAGAAATTAAACAGAGTTCATACACCGCCAGCTAGTCTCACACAGGTTACCGATTCCCTGCAGTTATGAAAGCGAATTAGTTGCCTATTCACTGCATTCACCTATGCAAAATTACCGAAATGAAATTAAATACATTTCTGTACATTATCGTAAAAACTTATCCCGAAAAATGAACCTGAGATCTTAAGTCTAACAATCCAGACAATGAATCGCTACCATCTCAAAGGAGGAAAGAAGATCAGAACGTCTTACCAGGTCAAAGCGCAGCCTCAGAATGTCCAAGTCGGCCAGCCCATGAGCCCCTCACCAGCGTCCGGAAATCGGTAAAACCACGAAAAACGAGGTGGGGGGAAGAGCTTAAACTCACGCGTCCTGTCGAGGCTCGCTAGCGGGCATTGCAAACCCAACTTGTGACCAAAGGGTGGAGGAACCTCTTTGGTAGCATCAAAAGCAGGGGTTGGTAAAGACTACCTATCGACTTGAAGCCAGAGATGCAAAGCGCTCAGCCAGCAGCCGACGACGAAAATTCTGATACATACACTCAGACTGCCACGCTAGAAGATACTCATGCATGCACATACAGAATAAAGCAAGTAAACATTCTCACAGGGACTGTGGCGTCACGGAGAAACCGTTCATTTTATTATTAGCATAATAAAATTTTAGCAATATTACAGAAACTAATCATTTAAAAACATGAAATGAAATGCTATTTCTCATGCCTCGTTTAGCAAAGAAGGCCGTCTAGTGAACTTAGATAATTTACAAAGTTAAAAACCTAGGGAGGACGGCAGACAGCCGTCTTTCAACGCCTAGATATTTAATTGTTGCGACTCTGTCAAGCACCACACACACAAACCTGTGGGAGGACTGGAAACTCCGACGAGGAGCAGCCCCGCGCTCCGCAGCAAGGCGCTTTAGGACGATCGGCCATTCCAGCGCGGCCCATGAGTTTACCGACAGACTATAGACACATACTCGTGCCTACGTGGCTACCACGTTCGACACCAATATTTCGCTAGCCACTTGGCGGTGTGTGGTAGAACTTACTTACGATGGCACTAGCTGATATCTACTTTTTTTGTCCCGACGCAAATGTTGCGTCGTAAAAACGATTGTCGGCAAATCTGTCGGTCCCATGTCTATTTTTGTCGTTATGGTCATTTGGTAAGATGTACGTGGGAAGAAGTATCCTGATCTTTCACTCAGAACGCACTCTTTCGTAACTTAAACTGAAGAGAAGCACCTCTGTTGTAGTACTGCCACTGGAGATCGTTACACATCTTTGCGTGACACGGGTGACTATATACACAACAGAACGTATGGCTCCCGGTGCGAAAACGGTCACGTGACCACCTCTCTCCCCCCGCCAATAATTTCCGCCATTTTTGAACACGCCAAATTGTATGTGGCGTGTTTCTCAGCCTGAGATTTGGGCGCTGCGTACCCTCACGTACCTATACCTAACCTACTTAAGGCTATGCTACATATCACTTTTTCAAGTGCAAAATAGGATGTCTCCACCACACTTTCAGACTATTGTTTAAAACACTATCAATTTCAAAACCAACAACAGGTCAGAGTAGTCATAAGGTTAGGTATAGGTTACACAAGAAGTATTTTTCTAGTGCGTGAAGGCATGTAGCACATTATCTCCGGTTCAGAAACACGCAACGTACAATTCGGCGGGTTCAAAAATGGCAGAAATTACATAAAATAAACACAAGTGGTGGTGGTGGGGGGGGGGAGGGGGAGGTAATCACATGATCGACTTCGCACCGGGAGCCAGAAGTTCTGGTCTGTTCATAGTCACTTGTCTGCATGACTTTTGCGCCGTTGTAGTGAAACAGAGACGTGATAACTACGATGTTTAATATTGTTATTCATGTTCTTCTTTAGTCTCTAATCATGAAATTATTCTGACATAGAAAATTTTTGTCAGTTGCTAGGACGTTGCTTATTAGTTATTTACAGTTCCCTAGCAACACCAACTGTCATAAGCTAACCGTGTAAATTCTCTAGACTTCGCACCACAACATAAATTAAAATTTGTAGGAATAATCCCTTTAAATAGTACATCAAAAATAAATAAGGTTCTTGTACGAGCAGGGCATGGAAAACCGTTACTAAAATTTCATCAGAGTTAAACACATGCACTTCTATTTGCTGTCCTTAACTCGTACTGAAAAATATTAATAATCCATTGTCTTCTAAACACTGGTTTTCCACATTCACACTAAATACAAATATAATGTCACATTCGAAGCTAATCAGTAGTGATTCTTCACAAGAATCAAATTACTCTTGCTATAATATATTCTTGAATATAAATAAATCTTCATAAATGCAAGATATCTTTCAGCATTAACAAATATTTATTCTTCTTCATGTTAATACAGCGTCAGTTTAGCAAGAAACGCGAATATGGAGAACTAGCTTGGACTGCATCTCAAACAAGACTAACTATAATTTAATTTCTTTTCTTCTTTGAAACGATTGAAGCGCGGCAATAAAGAAGGCGCAGCAGCATTCGTAGCCCCGTAGCTGTCGGTTAAATTTTCATAGTGGCCGTCTGTTGTAATGTTGGCTGCGGCGGCGACGACGCTGCCCTCGTTGATTGCGGAGCCTCGATCGTACATGAAACATACAGAAACAAAACATTTTAAGAATCATATTACAAAAAATAATATTTACATAACCATCAAATATGTATGCATTTTAAACAAAAATTCATTTTTATAACTTCAAAACAGGGCTGACATCGGAAAATGTAGTACGACTATCTTGTCCCACTACACCGTCCATGGTACCCATGGTGCTCGTATCGTGCATGGATTACTAAAATGGGTTACACTTTTTTCGCAGCTTTGCGTTGGGTACCATTATTCCGTCAATGTAAAGCTCCAGCCGCGCTGTTTCTAATGAAACAGTATTACTGAAGTGAGTGTTGAGTTTTGCGGACACTTTTGTCGTAGTTGTCTGAGCACAATCGCTATTAATGATCGTCTGTCCTTATAGGTTCGGATTTCGCCCTCTATTCCTCTTCGCTAAGGATGTTTTATCAAATAGCTCATAAAAAGATAACAGCGGAAACTCTTCACTAAAACGTGCGCCGAGTGAGTTGTGAACTAAAACTGGGAGACAGCAGCGGGTTTACATTGTGACACATGGTTGGTCAGCTTACTTTACAGAACCAGGAAATGGTTGGCAGGGGGAGCGTATGTGTTGTATACGGTTGCAAAAACTACAAACAGCAAACCCCGAAATCTTTCTTCAGGTCTCGGAAAATTAAAGAGATGTTACTATAATTGTAAGCTGTAAGCTGAGTGTGAGTGAAAATTTCTACTATGTGTGCGAGTTTTGTCGGCTGCGACAGTACTCAGTAATCAAATTCCCACTTGATAAAATATTTTTACTTAATTCTTTAATTGCAGATATAAAACTTTATTTTTGATTATTAATTCTGGGTGGCAACCATATTTATAAACACAGGGAAAATTATTTTTTATTGACCTCACTTGCTCGGTGGTGTATGATATGGTCAAACACATTTATTTTATGAATTCCTAACCAATATCACAATGAGAGATATCATCAATGAAGAGCTAATTTACTCGGTACACCCTCGTGTTAATTAACACCTGTTTGCTCCTCCTAAAGTATGAATAAAGTTATAAGACAATATGCCATTATTTTTTTATTACTTACATTTCACGCTGTTACATGACAAAGCTAACGGAACATTACAGAAACTTTGAAATAAAATGAGATCATGTACGCAACAGAAAAAAATAATTGACAATTAACAGCATGGAGTAACGTTCGGCCGGCCGCGGTGGCCGAAGGGACTGAGGCGCTCCAGTTACGGTCTGCACGGCCACTACGGTCGGGGGTTCGAATCCCCCCTCGGGCATGGATATTTGTGCCGTCCTTAGTATAAGGTAGTTTGTAAGTTTAGGGACTGATGACCCTGTAGTTATGTCCCAAGAGCTTAACAAAAATTTGAACATTTTTTTTAGTATCGTTTGCTATATACTTACATCAACAATGAGTGGCTGAGTCAAGGAAGAAAAAAACCTATTCAGGAAGAATAATTTTCCAAACTGCTACCGCATATACACAGACTCAAAGGGTAGATGAAGTTTCCCAATTTTAACAAATAACCCCAGTTATACTTATTAAAAAAATCTTTCAAAACAGCAATGTATTGGCCCTAGCAATGATGCAGGCGACACATTACCAAATATTTGGAGCAGACAGGAGTCGGCAGTGGCAGGTGATGACTGCAGACCAGAGCTGAAATAAAACACCACCGTTTTCTCACTTCGTTCTGTGAAGCTGTAAGGAAAGGAAGATGATTGGTTTTTGGGTTATTGAAATTAATATTTTAGATTTGATGAGTAAACGTATATTGGGTGTAATAATGGTTGAGTAACGTAACTGACCTGATCTTAAACTCATTGTTAGCTACATTTAAACTCGGAAATAAAATGTCAAGTGAACGTAATTAAATTCTGATTAATTTGCAAACCAATCAGTGTAATTAAGAAAGCTATGGCCCGATCTGACAACTTCACAAAAGATTTCACTCACCTTCACTTTCCTTACAATCTCCTTTTGGAGACCTGCACACACCAGATACCTGAAAATAAATGTACTGCGTATGTGCAGTGCGTGATTTGTAATTTGCAGGCGTATGATAGCAATAATTTTGAATAATGACTTTTTATGATAATCAAGGCAACGTGGTTGGTAGGGAAAAAAAAGATTGGTTCTGGTAAGATTTTGGCGGTGGCAAGAATTGTTGAACTCAGTTTTCAGTAAGTCTCTAATCATTAATTTATGCAATTAATAAAATTTGAATTGTTATTATTTTTCAATGATGTTTGATCAATATTAGTGATTATCAAAGTCTTGTTAGAGTTCATTTACTGATCATCAATAGGTATGTTTATGGAGTGATGACCCTGCAGTTAAGTCCCTTAAGCTTCACAAACATTTCAATTTTCAAAGTTCAGACAACAGCACAAGCAAACCGCGAAATCAAGAGGACCGAACACGTCAGAGTCCTCATCGCGAGACGTAAGTCGATTTGCAGACTGCGGAGACCTACAAGCAAATCCTCTAAGAATCTCTCTCCACGCCAGAGTTCCTGGTCGCGACACTGCCTTCGCGGCCAAAGCGCTCCAGTTACCACATAGCCTAACCAGTGATATCGCGAGAAGCTGTTGACAAATCACAAAACTGTCACAATGTTAAGCTTTGGCGAATCACAGAGCATTCTGCAGACACCCCTACAAGATCGTCCCACACGAGCAAAATTCCCACGGAGACGTTACCGTAGACAGGTCCACAACCTCTCCGGAATTTTCGGACGCTCTCTTTTTTTGGTCGCAGGCCTCAAAACACATAAATTTTATGGCCATAGGTTCCGACCAGCTATGCAACCAGCAAATTGCACGACATCCATCACGCAGAAGAACTTTTCCACAACCACCTACATTGTCAAATTCAGAGAAACCATCCAAGCATTCGTAATCATAAAAACGACACGCTGCTCTGGCCAGTGGGATATTCAGAAATGTTCAAATGTTTGTGAAGCTTAAGGGGCTTAAGTGCGGGGTCATAAGTCCCTAAACTTACAAACTACTTATGATTTAATATCAACAAATAATACAATCTCTTGAGGCAACATTGTCTCATTACACCAAAGGTATTAAACATAAGGAGAGGCATTGAATTAAAATTTATGCGGTCACTGGGGTTCGAACCCAGGACCTCCTACTTACTAGGTAGGTGCTTTAGACCACTTTTTTTATATTTGTCGCAGTTCACTAGTTGTTTATTATTATTATTATTATTTTATTTGTTGGTGGACGGGATTTTTTTCTTTTATTCTTATACCAATTTGTTGTTTTTTATTTATTATTTTTTAAAATATTTTATTGCTTATTTATATTTTTAATTGCCTAAGCTTTTCCTCTTCAGGCTTACCTGCTATATCGACCATAAACTAAACATCTCGCCTGCTAAAAAAAGTAAGGTCTAGTGCCACTGTCACTTTTACCTTATACTAATAAAAGATTAAACTAAGGGAAAGGATAAGGGCTAGTAAAAGAAAGAAAGCACCCCAGCAAAGAACAAAAAAGTTCAAATGTTTGTAGAGCTTATGGGCCAGATTGTATACCAACTAGATTCCTCTCAGAGTATGCTGATGCAATAGCTCCGTACTTAGCTATAATTTACAACCGATCACTCAGCGAAAGATCCGTACCCAAAGACTGGAAAGTTGCCCAAATTACTCCAATATTCAAGAAAGGCAATAGGAGTGATCCCCAAAATTACAGGCCTATCTCATTGACGTCGATTTGCAGTAGGATTTTGGAACATATACTTTGTTCGATATTATGTACTACCTCGAAGAGAACGACCTATTAACCAATAGTCAGCACGGATTCAGAAAGTATCGCTCTTGCGAAACACAGATTGCCCTTTATTCACATGAAGTGTTAAGTGCCATCGACAAGGGATCTCAAATCGATTCCATATTTCTGGATTTCCGGAAGGCTTTTGATACTGTACCCCACAAGCGGCTTCTAATGAAATTGCGTGCTTATGGAATATCTCCCCAATTGTGCGATTGGATTCACGACTTCCTGTCAGAAAGGACACAGTTCGTTGTAATTGACGGTAAGTCATCGAGTAAAACTGAAGTGATATCTGGCGTTCCACAGGGAAGCGTTATTGGTCCCCTACTCTTCCTCGTGTTTATAAACGATTTAGGAGATAATCTGAATAGCTCCCTTAGACTGTTCGCAGATGATGCTGTCGTTTATCGGTTAGTGAAGTCAACAGAGGATCAAAAGCAACTGCAAAGCGATTTAGACAAAATTTCTACTTGGTGCGAAAATTGGCAATTGACACTAAATAAAGAAAAGTGTGAAGTAATACACATGACCACTAAAAGAAATCCGCTGAACTTCAATTACGAGATAAATCAGTCAAACCTTAAGGTCGTAAATTCTACCAAATACCTAGGAGTTACAATTACGAACAACTTTGACTGGAGAGAACACATAGAAAATATTGTGGGGAAGGCGAACCAAAGGTTACGTTTCATTGGCAGAACGCTTAGACGATGCACCAGCTCCACCAAAGAGACTGCCTACATCACACTTGTGCGTCCTCTCTTGGAGTACTGTTGCCCCTTGTCGGACCCTCACCAGGTGGGACTGACGGAAGATATTGAGAAGGTTCAGAGAAGGGCAGCTCGTTTTGTTTTATCACGTTACGGGGGGGAAAGCGTCACGGAAATGTTGCACGAATTGGGGTGGAAATCATTAAAAGAAAGACGTTATTCATTGCGGCGCGATCTGTTTGCGAAGTTTCAATCACCGACTTTTAGTTCTGAATGTGAAGATATTTTGCTAGCACCCACCTACTTAGGGAGACATGACCATCCCAATAAAATAAGAGAAATCAGACCGAAAACGGAACTATTTAGGTTTCTTTCTTCTCGCGCGCTATTAGAGAATGGAACGGTAGAGAAAAGTTATGAAGGTGGTTAATGAACCCTCTGCCAGGCACTTAAATGTGATTTGCAGAGTATCTATGTAGATGTAGATGTAGATGTAGAACTACGGGGTCATCAGTACCTAAAGTTACAAACTACTTATGAACTACCTTATACCAAGGACGGCACAAATATCCGCGCCCGAGGGGGAATTGGAACCCCCGACCGTAGTGGCCGTGCAGACCGTGACTGGCGCGACGCGGTACGCTCGGCCACCGCGGCCGGCCAGCAAAGAACGCGAATAGGAACTATCCCGCCTTGTTCCTCAGGCCGAGGTGATATAAATATCAACACATAATACAATCCCTTGAGACAACATTGTCTCATTATACCAAAGGTATTAAACATAAGGAGAGGCATGGAATTAAAAATGTAGGAGAACCCTAGCAATTTGATGCGCATTTCACAGGGAACATGAGGCAGAATTAAAGTATATGGTGTCGAGAGAGACGTGCTTTAAGACAGTCTGTGTAGATGCTTCAGCTACAATGCGGTGTTAGCTGAGTGGTCTAAATCACGTACCTAGTAAGTAGGAGGTCCCGGGTTCGAATCCCGGCCACTGCTTAAACTTTAATTCAATGCCTCTTCTTATGTTTAATACTTATGAATTACCTTATACTGAAGACAACACAAACATCCATTCCCGATGGGGGATTCGCTGTAGGGCGTCTGCAGAGCATTGTCCTGCTCTAGCAGCAAAAGGGAAACATTACGTCGCAGGTAGCAGCGGTCCACCCTGGTCGACCGCTCTTACCATCCACTGCCCACCGAACGGGACCTCACAGGTACCAGACCACGACAGGACGCCATCCTTCCACAACCGACTCGGCAGTTTCGCAACAGAGAAATTCTACGAAGGCAAATGCCCAAACACGTTAATTTATGAACCCCAACATAGCAACTGCCGAGGATACGTGAGAGAAAGCACGCCAGCCGTCCTCTTGTCGTCACCATTCTGTCCACTGTACGACAGATATCAGAAAGAATAGTGGAAAAATTCAATAAGAAACTGCTGTATTGAAGAATTTTTCCTTAGAAACAGAAGTGGTAACAAATCTAATAAAAATAATGTATAACGACGACACTGAAATTTGCCCTCCATAGAAACAGAAGTGGTAACAAATCTAATAAAAATAATGTATAACGACGGCACTGAAATTCCCATCTACCCAAAGACAAATAATAATAATCATAATAACAATTTAAAAAATTGATTATATAATACCGCCACCTGACATAACAGCTTAAGCAGGCTACCATTAGACCGACACAGATTGTTTGCTTTTAATCAACAGTGTCTTTTACGTTTCGATTTTACCTTATTATTATATAAATACACTAACACGAAAATTGTGGTACAGATGACTAATTTATTCGTACAAGAAGGCAAATGAAAGTTACATAATTCGAAAGATTGTTTGTCGTAGATTTCACGAATATAAATATTATGTGTGCATTTAGCCATTGAAAGTGGTAAAAGGAAGTAGAAATTTTCCTATCTACAGCTTGGATCAAGTTCCACATTCTCCAACAATCAGCTCACTGATTGGCATCTGCAGTATTAAAATAACGTATTGAAAAAAGTGAATATCGAAACATGCTCCCAACTCACTTTCTTATGCCGTTCAAATGCTTCATTTTCGCAGTGATTAAGAGTGGTTAAAGGAAATGGATGTTTTCATATGAATGCCAACATAAAGGATGATGCGCCGGGAGAGGCATCTAGCGGTGCTCGGGTGGAACTACGCAGTCGAGAATGCCGCTATAAATGATGATGCGCCGGGAGAGGCATGTAGCGGTGCACGGGTGGAACTACGAAGTCCAAATGTTCTCAGCTCTGGAATTCTGAATATCGCAGTATCCAAATAACATTATGTAAGTATATGAACAACGAAATTGTAGTTCCATTTCAAATATTAGGTTAATGAAAGTTATATAATTCTAAAATGGCATGAGAAGTATATACTTCCGTTTTTATTTGTTGTTAGTGTGTCAGGCATTTGCCTTAACACGTAAAAGATACCGTTTCATACCTCCCACTGCAGGTTAAATATTACCAAATATCCCAGCGGCCTCCTATGATAATGTTGCCAACAGATGCTGAATAGTGAGAATCCCGTGAGTCTTCATTTTAGGCAATAGCTTGACAACGCTGAAGTTTTCTCATGGGATCTTCGCTTTACGAGGGCAATTATTTTTACTGAGCGGACGAGGGTACATACAAGAACCTGTCAATCATAAAGCAGGAACAGCATTATTTTTTTACTTCTTGGTCTGTACGATACACTACTCGAGTCATTATATGTGGTTCGAACAAATGGGCAAAGATTTTCTATCGTGTTGTTGATGTTGCCAACATAATCGCGCGAGGCCGCCGACATGATTCGTAAAATTTTACCCCCAAGTGACCATTGTAAACACTATTGGTAGATTTTCGAGCACAGGCAATACTAGTTTTTATAATTGGTTTATAGATGCAGCCACTGGGTTATTCGTAAGAGAATAGCTGACTTCGATAAAAATGTTAAAAAAAGAAAAGTCCAGAGCATCTGAATAAAAGCCTATTATCCTAGAGCACTTTGTGCAGAAAAATTTCAGAAATAAAAATTTGTTCCTTGTGCGTAGTTTTATTTTAAAAATGTGGGTAATTTAATACGTCAATTAATGTGTAAAGGCAATTTTTATTCGAATGGCTTTATTCAAAGCAAAGCCTAGACGAGACTTTAAACACACGATCACAATATTTTAACTGAAAGGTTATTGTAATTAAGCATACGTTATATTTTATGAAGCACAAAGCTAAATAGAATATTTTAATTATTGTCTTATATTTTTATTGTCATTTTCAGTTTTTAGCTTGGTACCGTATCTTACACTCCGTTTTCTGAATCCTCGTGGAAAGTGCATTAATGTATATGCCTAAACCTTGTCTTCTATTGTGTTATTTTCAGTTTGAAACATATCAAAATAAATTGTACAGATTATGAAGCGCAATATTTGTCCGTCGATGCAACCGCGAATCACTGCGATCATTTTTCTGCAGATGGATCCGTTTTATTGAATATAACACATTTTCAGTGTTTTGATTTTTTTTTACAGATCAAAAACAGTTTCTTAGAAATATTGTGAAATGTAGTTTTTTTTATCCTCCTACAGATTTTTTTATTAGATTTATCGCCTGGCATAAAGATGCACTGTCGTGTAGCATAGATAATGCCAGACAGAAATGGTTTATTTTTTCAGTCCTAAACTTTAAATAAATTACGGAATCACAGATGTCAAGATAAGTATAATATACAACTCGAACCAACAGATGGCACTGCTAGAGGTGACGCCTGACATTACCAGGGAGTTTCCGCCCGGGTAATTATGTATTTATATATTAAGTTAGAACTCCTCCTATCCCTAGGGGTATCAAATTTTCAAAATAAAAAACAATTCTGTATTTTTTTTATTTTTTATTTTTTTATTTTTTTTACAAACTTTCAAAGTAAAAACTGGGGGGGGGGGGGGGGTATTACAGATAATCTTTATTTCAACCACACATTTTTTACAAAATCATAATTGTGACTTCCTCAAATTTTCTTAAGTAATTCTTTGTTGGTAGTGATATTTTCAATGAGATGAGAGCAATTCAATGTGTTTCACAATAAGTTTTCTGTTTCTCAAGTAGGCAAAAATATTTTCCACACTTTCCCAATCAACTTCCTTGTTTAGAGTTAACCAGTTGAATACAGTTAATTCCTCATACTGCCTCATCCACTTACTAATGTAATCACTACATACAGTATAAGAAGCGTCCATGTCTTTCCTGAACATGTGAACAACCTGGTCATTTAGAGATGACATGTCTTACTCTTAGGGGAACGAAGTTATTTTTAGCTCTCTCTTGTAGACTTGGCGCAGCATCAGAGAGGACAGAATACACTTCTACGACAGTCTTTTTTTCACATTCAATACTCATTATTTTTATTTGTGTAGGTAACAGGAGACACTATGTAGAAACTTTTAATTATTCCGTGTACCGCGACAGACGATACTCATCTAGTTGTCAGCTTGTTTTTATCACTCCAGTTTTACTCCGTCAAATCACGCTTGACACCACAGAATAACAGTTTGACGTGGAGTATCAAAAAATCGGGGGATTTTTACTATTTGGATGTTTGAAACCGGGGGGCTGAAACAGAGCTTAAAAACCGGGTGGGCCCCGGAAAAACCGGGTGATTTGGTAATCCTATCTATCCCTTCTCACTTGCCGGCCGCGGTGGTCGAGTGTTTTGCGGCGCGCCGGTCACGGTCTGCACGGCTACTGCGGTCGGGGGTTCGAATCCCCCCTCGGGCATGGATATTTGTGCCGTCCTTAGTGTTAGCTAGTTAATAAGTAGTTTGTAAGTTTAGGAACTGATGACCCCGTAGTTAATTCCCATAAAAAAATAAAATAAAATAAAAAAACCTTCTCTTTCTGTCCATCTCTTTTTTTCTAAAAAGTTTTAAATATATTGGAGAATATATAAGAAATAAGGTTGTCGTGCAGTATCCTAACAAAGAAAGAAAATGGTTGTCCATTGTTGAATATTCGAAAATCCTTGAAATTCAAACCTCAAGTAAATGTTCCACAGGAAGAACCTGAAGAAAAGAAGTTCAAGTCCATGGCCATCCTACAATATATTGGTGATTTATAATCAAAAATTGGCCGCATCCTCTCCAAATACAAAGCTTTTTTTTCTGCCAGCACCGAAGATATACGCGGTTGTCGGCTCTATGAACGATGATTTGGTTTTGTGCAAGGCAGGTGTGTATGAAATTCCTTGCCAGTGTGGACGTTCGCAGATAGGACGCACTTTGCGCACAGTCCATGAACGATGAGCGGAGCATAAACGTTACATCCGCTTTTTTCCCCTTTATTATTAATTCGTCGACAGAGTCGGCGGGCTGGCAGCAGCATCTTACGCTGCTCTTCAGCCATGAGAATACATGAATATGACATGACGTTGTGAAACACATGATATGAAGTTAAAACCGTGGAGATCTAAAAAAACATGACCAGAGGAAGAGATAGGTGGCTTTAAAACAGGACAAAGGTAAACATACTGCGGACATCATAGACATAAACAAGGTGATAAAAAACACACCATTCAGTTAAAAATAGTCTGTGCCACGGTGGCGGTATAAAATCATATTTGCCGGCCGCAGTGGCCGAGCGGTCTGGGGCCGCCAGTCACAGTCTGCACGGCCGCTACGGTCGGGGGTTCGAATCCTTCCTCGGGCATGGATGTTTGTGTCGTCTTTAGTAAAACGTAGTTCATAAATAGTTTGTAAGTTTAGGGACTGATGACCCCGCAGTTACGTCCCTTAAGCTGGGGGGGAAAAAAAAATTGATCATTTAAAATCACATTTAGAATACACATTGGAAGACGAAGACACTGATTAAAACTGCTGTGGCACCTTCGTTGTTGAGCGATACAATAATTAAAAACACGAAGTCACTGTTGCACAGTACACTAAACGATGCTTATGGGACCGTCTTTTGCAACTGTAAATTAGTCTACTTTAGACCAGACGCGTTTCGCTTTATTCCAAAGCATCTTCAGTGGTCAGGAATTTTTTTATGTTTTCGTCTTCATTTCTGGTTTGTAGCACATTTTCACTTGCTGTCACTGCTTGTATTTACACTATTTACACTTTTTTACAGTGACATTTCTTACGAAAGTTTTTGAAAAATAGCCATTTCTGTGGCCTGGCAGGCTCTGGTGTAAAGTAGACTAATTTACAGTTGCAAAAGACGGTCCCATAACCTATACAAATTGTATAACTGCAACTGCGGAAAACGAGGCCCCCGCAGAGGGATGGGTAGGAGGGGAGGGGTAGGAAGCGTGGGGGAGTCGGGGAGGTAATGTAGGGATTGTCGAGACTCCGGGATGTGGGATGCGGAATAACGACAGGCGTCTAGGGACAGTAGTGCGTCGAACCCCACTTACCCATACGAACCGATAGATGTCTCTACGGTTATGCTACCATGATGCTATGCGACTCCAGGCTTCTATTTATCATTCTTGCTGTTTAATTTACGTAAATATATGTGCCTTCGTATTTTGACTTTCGAAAAATGAATCATTCTAAGACTTCAGTATTCCTGTAATACAAGTGTGTGTGTAATATTCCATGATATTTCTCTAACACTGTGCTATTAAAATGACAAGTAAGACTTTCCAGCAGTCTAAAACTGATGTTCGAAAAGTAAACTGTAAAAAGACGCAACATAAAGCAGAGGATACTTTCCTGATAAATAAAGCGGAAAGCAGAGCTGAGGTTCTACATGAATTTCTGTTTTGTTATTGAAAATATTCACGTGTTAGTTTTCGAGTGTCATTTGCATGAGAATGAATGGCACTGGTGTATTAAATATTGGTATTATTTCACAGATGGTGACATAAAATATCGGCTTTTAGAGGAAACTAAATGTATTCTTTTTTCGTTGACGGCGGCGCCTGAAGAATTGGCGACGTTATGTCAATTTAGCTTACGGCGAAATTTGGCGGTGGTAGTACATATTTTGTTTTGTAGGTTTATTTAGCAAATTTTTGGTGATAATATAGCTGACAGGAGCCAACGGCTGAAATGGCAAAGCGTAGGGGAAATATATATATATATATATATATATATATATATATATATATATATATATATATATGGTAGAAAACAACAAAATAGAAAAAATGCAAAATAAGACACTAAAAAGAAAAACAGATGTGTGTGTGTGTGTGTGTGGGCGGTGGTTCGTTTCTCGCTTCCGACATTATTTTTATTTTTCACCTTGACTCTCAAAAGTTTTCTGACACATTTATTAAAAAGAATTTACGAGTTGCGATATTTCGACATATTTGCAAGTATAACCGCTATTTCTTAAAAGTGCGTTTGTTCTATTTAGTGAACATACCGTGAAATATGGTCCAACAAATCGTAAACACTGTTTTCTGAACTACAGTACCTGCATATTAAGTGCGTACACGTCGTTATAGTGAATGTTGCAAATGACATGCTGATACATTTACTAGAAAATACAAAGCTCTTGAGATCAGTTAAATGGTTACAGTATTAGCGCAATTACTCACAAACTGTAATCCATATAGGACGCAGGAACGTGTATTACAGTTGTTGCAAAAAAGGAACAAGGCACTTCAGTCTCATTAAGAAACGACAGTTGCCACATAACTCTACTACGTAATCTATATATAAAATTATTTGAATCAGCATGACATTTAGAACATTAATTATTATAGTGTGTCTTCAGTTTATGTGCTGGTAGTTCACTATACAATGTTTACAATTCGTTGGCCCATATTTCACGGTATTTTCACTAAAGAGAACAATCGCACTTTTTAGAGAAAGCGCTTGTATACGTAAATATATCGAAATATCGCAAAATGTAAATTCCTTTCAATTAACAACATTGTAAGAAAATTTTTAGGAGTGAAGGTAAAAAAGAAAAAAAAATGTCTGGACCAGGGAAGCGAACCACTGCCGACGCCTAGCAGCTCGTTAAGGAGATGGGTTTATCCACTACGCTACTAGGTGCACATATATGGAAATTCTCTGTTTTATATTGTCATGAATATTAAAGGTTACTCGCCAATATGGCATTTATTGACTGTAGTATACAACTAATTGTACTAAGAAGGACATGATTTTGTGCCGTAACTTTGAAATAGCAACATACGAGTTATAAGGAGAAAAGCATGAAAATACGATATAGAAAATGGCGTCTCTGCAGGACATTGCTTGCGACCGTAGAGACATCTATCTGTTGGTACGGGTAACTGGGGTCCGACGCACTACTGTCCCTAGACGCTTGTGAATAAGGGAAAAGGAGGGGAGGGGGAAGAGGCTCCTGATGCTACAAGGAGGGGATCAGGGTTGATAGGAGAGGTTAATGTCCGGACGGAGAGTGTCAGCCGGTAAGGGAAGGGTGCCCTGGGAGAGGATAGAGTGGTGTAGGCGTGGCAGAGGCCCCGGATTGGTGAGGATAGAGGATACCAGGGGGTGTGGGACTCTAGTTTACGGGTAGTGTACAGGATCCGGAGGTGTTGCAGGAGGTCAGGGAAGGGGATAACGCCGTACAGGGGGAGGGGAGTCGGATACGGTAGGCGAGGCGGAGGGTGTGGCTTTCCAGGATTGTAGGGTTTAAGGTGGGGGGAGCAGATACTCAGGCGGGGTGAAAGGAACAGAGGATGAGGCGCATGATGGATTTGTAGGTGTGGAGGAGGTTTGAGGAGGTTGAGGCAGAACATTGCGTATGGTTTTAAAGTGGGGGGGGGGGGGGGTCCAGGAGAAGTTGCGATCAAGGATGAGGCTGAGGTATTTTAGGGTGGAGGAGTGATGGATAGGACGGCCTTGGAGGGTGAGGTAGAAATCTGGGAGGCACTAGGAATCATCAGTAGGCAGGCCTCTATCTAAACTATGTATCAACATTCTACTAGTCTGCGGCTCTGCAAGTTAAGTACTGTAATTTTTCTTGAAATATATTTCTTATACTAATCTAGCTTAGTGTTTCCAGTTTCTGCTGTCCCACTGGCTGGTCACCTCCGTACCTGCACACGCATGCATCCTTTATTCCTGTGTCGGACTCTTTCTACTCGAGCACCTACACCTACGACAACCGGCGGAATCAGGCCACAAAACGGCATCTCTGGAAACAGGCACACAATTAGTTCGTAGACATTCTGTGTTTGTGTTCTTGGAGGCCATGTTTGTTATCACAGTTTCCTGCAGGCTGAGGGTAGGCTTCTCTGGCGGTACTGCCAGCTTTTCCGGCACTTGCATAGCTGGCAGTACAAGTTACGGAGTTTCTGTGAGCCGGTCTGAATTTCAGACACGCACAATGAAAAGACAGGTTAAATTTTAGGACCACTTCCTCCGATACATAAATGACACACACGAACACAATCCACACGTAAATGGCTACTGTCTACTGGCGCAAAATATTGAACGGAAAATAGAAAGACGTAACGAATGACCCAAGCAAAGGAACAGCACAGACTACGTAATGGAGGGCAGAGTGGTGGGCCTCCCTAACATAATGAAGCAACAGCAAGAGTTCAAAGCAAATGAATCGACTGGTACAGATAGTACCCCATTTAGAATTTACGGAGAGTACATTTTAGGTATTTAAGGGTGGTGGTAAGGTAGACGCGGTGATCGTGTAGGGTGAAGTAGAAGTCGTGGAGACGAAAGGAGAGGGTAGTTCCATATACAATGATCGCCTGGGTTCTGGCGGGATGGATAGCGAGGAGGCACTGATTACAGCACGTGTCAAAGATGTCAAGGTGTCGCTGGACAAGTCGTTAAGAACAGGCGAGGGTGGAAACCAAGACGAGGGAGGTGGTGTCATCAGCGTATTGGAAGAGGTAATCGGGAGGGTCACGCTTAGGCATATCGGAGTTGTAGAGGTGGTATAGGAGGGGAAAGAGGACGGATACTTGGGGCACGCCAGCGGAGGGGTAGAAAAGGTAGGGGTCGGTGTTATGGACAGTGACATAGGTAGGAACTCTTTAAATTGACCGTGCCTTCGTGCCCGAGGTTAACTAGTACCAACTCAAATTAATTATCACTGACGATAATTTTTAACTTCCAAATTATTCATATTAAATTTCTTGACTTGAATATTTAAAATTTTTCAGGATTGCTTTCTACAATCAGATTCTATAAGTTCGTAAATCCTGAGTAAAATTTTAGTTGAGGGCTCTACGAGAGTTTTTTTGTTTACAGCACTCGTATATATCTGTATTAGATAAAACCATGTCAACTTTCGTGCAACTTTAGTGACACGTAACTTTTGTGTAAGTCTTTCAGACAACATTCAAACTTCACTTCAGAAAAAAAAAAAAAAAACTTTTACACATCTTGATTCAATTTTTTTAGAAATCGTAGACTCTCATCAGTAACTTCTTTTCAAAACTTTTATTTTAAATATATTTGACGTAATTAACCACACACAATTCAGTATTACAAATCATGATTGCAAAGTGACTTCCTCTCAGTACGGAATACAAAAAACGACTAACTCTTTTTCATTTACATTTTTCTTCATATTCATTGTTATTTAAAAAAAATGTCTAACGCAGTCCGCAACAGCAGGCAATGTCTTCTAGTTCAGCGCGCCGACCTTCGGCTAATCAACGATAGCGACCAGCTTTTTCTCGCTGGCGTCGGCCGAGAACTCGTCACCGCTTACTGCTGCAGCACCGTCGTTACACGTGAAACAAAACAGCAAATAAAATTCACACAAGTCCATGTTCTGAAACATTAGTAAGATTCAAAACAATATATTCCATAATTACTGATATTGAGCTTTATGAGAAAAATAGCGGACGGTTAAATGAATGTCCCACTACATAGCTCAGATTGTTTCTGTTAACGGCGGCAGGGAACTTGTCAATGCCTTCCTTTCATTTTTTCCTTTCTAGACTCTACAATAGAAAAAAATGTTTTTTTTTCAGACATAATCGACCTATAACGGTCATAAACGTATTTAGTTTCACATCAACGAAAAAGCTGACTATGGGAACGGATGGGGTAAGGTTACTAATTCGCAGTTGTAAATCCATCCGAAACGCGTAAACTTGATCCGTAATGTGAGCCTGTAGCTTTTGTCCGCACATGGAAAGTGGTTCTTTGTGTCAACATATCGCAAGATTTACAATAAATCGTAACACGCTATAAGACTATAAATCAATTCTTTTTATGAAAACTATAGTCAGCCAGGGCGCTCTATTCGGCCGATTTCCTTCACTTTTGTTTTAAACGGAAGGTATTTATCCCCAGATATGCAAAATAAGCATCACAACTCACTTATTTCTCGCCTTCCTTCATGTATATTCAAAGGCGATTTCCTTCTGTACGTGTCTAATGGGAATGTCCTTGCTGTCAACTACAGTCAGTCTGTTTTATCCGGCCAATTTCCTCGCTTTTGTTTTTTAACGAACAATATTCAAAAATGTTCAAAACTTTGTAGATCTGTGGGACTTAACTTCTTTGGTTATTAGTCCCTAGGCTTACAAACGACTTAAACTAAGGTAAACTAACCTAAGGAAAACTCACACGCCAATGCCACGGGGAGGACTCGAACCTCCGACGGCGAGCGACCGCCCGCTCCACAGCACGGTATGTTAGAACGCTCGGCCACTCCACCGCGGCGAACGATATTCATCCACAGATTTGTCATCAAGTTTCAGAATTCACTTAAGTCTCGCCTTCCTTTATTTATACTCAAACGCGATATCCGTCTGTCCTTGTTGTTACTTAAGACAGACAATCCGTTTTAGCTTTAGCAACAACTTAGCGGATCCAGACCTATCATAGGAGCTTTAAACACTCACATCAGCTGATTCGGAGGAAAGCTGTGAGTGAACATTCAACTTTACATTGGTTTTGCAGCAGTCATATCTACGGTTCTAATCAAGGTAAACAGTACGTTTTGGTCTAAGAACACTCAGAGGATTACGATCTTTCATTTCTACTTTTCAACATTCAAACTGGTTGATTCTGAAGAGTTTTTGAGTGCACATTCAACTTGACTCATTTTTTCAACATCTTTGTACACTGAGAAGTTGCAATCTCATGGGCTCTCATAAACGCTGAGGAAATGTTTTGGAAGAATCTACAGGGTGAGTCTAACTCTGCTGTGAATAACCGGACCGTTGGGATTTTTTGTGATCTCTCCAAGGCTTTTGATTGTGTAAATCATGGAGTTATTCTAAGATAAACTATTGTGGTATGAATGGGACAGTGTATAAATGGTTTAAATCATACCTAACAGGAAGAGTGCAGAAAGTTGACATTAGTAGTTCTCATAATATGAAAAAAAAAAAAAAAAACAGCTGATGCCTCAAACTGGGGAGCAATCAAAAATGGGGTGCCACAAGGTTCGGTCTTGGGCTCTTTGCTGTTCTTAATATATATCAATGACTTGTCATTCTATATTTATGAAGATGCAAAGCTGGTTCTTTTTGCTGATGATATAGGTATAGTAATCACACCTGACAGACAAGAACTAACTGATGAAATTGTAAACGACGTCTTTCAGAAAATCATTAAGTGGTTCTCAGTAAATGGACTATCATTAAATTTTGATAAAACACAGTACATACAGTTCCATACAGTAAATGGAATGACACCATCAATAAATATAGACTTTGGTCAGAAATCTGTAGCAAAGGTAGAATATTCAAAATTTTTAGGTGTAAGCATTGATGAGGGGTTGAACTGGAAAAACACATTGAAGATCTGTTGAAACATTTAAGTTCAGCTACTTATGCTATTAGTGTAATTGCAAATTTTGGTGATATACATCTCAGTAAATTAGCTCACTGTGGTGTCGCACAAGTCTAAAGTGCGCGGCACCTACTTTCGCCGCGCGCCGCCATGCAGGCACGGCGCGGCGTTCTTACGACGTCAGCCACGAGCGCCCTCTGCTGCAACACCGCTCGTGGCCACCACGGAACGACATCGTTCACTTGGGACTGAGATAGCAATCAGTTAACACTTCGGAATCAGATAGTCACCAGTGAAGACTTGGCTACCGGGTAGGCACTAGGCAGGCCTCTAGCTCAACTATGTATCAGTATTCTGCAGTACTGAGCTATGTAAAAGTTAAGTATTGTATAAATTCTGTGCAATATATATTTCGTTCTAATTTACTCTAGTGTTTCTAGTTTCTGCTGTCCCACTGGCTGGTCACCTGCTACCTGCACAAACGTGCATCCTTTATTCCTGTGTCGGTCTTTCTACTCGGCCACCGACACCTACGACGGAAACGAGACACAAAAGCGGCGACGAGGGTGGGACACAAAACTTACTACGCCTATTTTCATTCTCTGCTTTCGTATGGCATCATTTTCTTGGGTAATTCATCATTGAGTAAAAAAGTATTCATTGCACAAAAGCGTGTGATCAGAATAATTGCCGGAGCCCATCCAAGATCATTCGGCAGACACTTATTTAAAGAGCTAGGGACCTTCACAGTAGCTTCTCAGTATATATATTCATTTATGAAATTTGTTATTACCAATCCCACCGAATTCAAGAGCAATAGCAGCGTACATAACTACAACACTAGGAGAAAGAATGATCTTCACTATTCGAGGTTAAAACTAGCTTTGGCACAGAAAGGGGTAAATTATGCTGCCACAAAAGACTTTGGTCACTTACCAAGTAGCATCAAAAGCCTGACAGATAGCTAACAAGCATTTAAAAATAAATTAAAAGAATTTCTGCATGGCAACTCCTTCTACATTATAGATGAATTTTTAGATATAAATTAGTAAATTTGAAAAAAAATTAAAAAAATTAAAAAAGTAAAAAATAATACTAAAAAAATTGTGTCATTTAATATTTAGTACAAAGTAATAATTTGTAAATACACCTTTCATTAATTTGACACGTCCCACATCATTACGAATTTACGAATCCTGGATCTGCCAAAGACAAAAGGGACAAACACTGGTGAAAGCCAACCGAAGAAGGAAAACATCATGTTGTTAGCTGGTAAGGTGTTGGCCACAGGTTTTTGGAATTCACAGGAAACAATTCTCACACACTAATTCGAAAAGGACAGTACCATAACTGTTGCTGAAAAAAGAAAGGTTCGAACACGAAAGAAATGCTCCTTCACCAGTACAATGCACTAACTCACAAAATTAATCATCGATAACAGCAGCCGGCCGCGGTGGCCGAGGTGACTGAGGCGCTCCAGTCACGGCCAGCACGGCCACTACGGTCGGGGGTTCGAATCCCCCCTCGGGCATGGATATTTGTGCCGTCCTAGTTCGTAAGTAGTTCATAAGCAGTTTGTAAGTTTAGGGACTGATGACCCCGTAGTTAAGTCCCATAAGCTTAACAAACATTTGAACATTTGATAACAGCAGCGGAAGTGCACGAAATGGTTCGCCATACACTGCGTTCAGCAGAGGTAGCCGCAGTTGACTTCTCTTTCTTACCTGTCTTGAAACTTTGGTTTGTTGGAAGAAATGTTCATCAAATGAGGACATAGTGGTTGGAGTCATTGTTTACAGTTTGACAACCCTATTTCTCGAATGGGATGAAAAACCCGGGCGATCGCCATACCAAAAGTGTATCCTTCAAAGGAGAGTAAGAAGTAAGGCGAGTTGTATACGAAACGAACATTTTTACTAGACTTTTTAAACCACTCTGGCTTTTATCCATCCCGAGATGACTATAATCCGTTCTGAGCGGCAGCAACTTTGCCAGTCCGGCAGTGTGTCACTCCTGTACGAGTACAGGGTCCCCCCCCCCTTTTTTTTTAAATCTTTTCATTCCACTCCCTTAAGGGGGAGTGGCGGGCTGTTCGAGAGCGTCTTTATGCTCTATTCAGCCAAACATTTTTATATACAGTAGGTTTTTAACAATTTTATTTTGGTTACAAATAACAAAAAATTAAAAAGAAAAGAAAAAATACTATTTACAAGGTATATTGTTAGATTGATCTTAGTTCTTCTATTCGTTACAAATTCCACTGCTGTATGCAGTGGTTGGTTAGTACATTTTGTATTGATTTCTTCTTTCTTCGTTCCTTTGGCTTGTGTCTTGTTGTCTGTTTGAGTTATGTGATGTCGTCGAGATATGCTGGTGTGGCTTCATTTTGTGTTAGTGGCAGCATTGTGAGTGTGTTCTGGGCAACTGTTCTGTTTGGGTGTATGTATTTGTATTTTGGTTTGCGAGTTTTGGGTACTCTGTTTGTTAGGATTTCTTCGAGGTCTGGCCTATCTTCTAAGGTTCTTTTGCCGACTTATGCTCTAAGTGTAGTTAGCCTTGTTTGTAGGGGGATGACTTTTGCTGTAGCTTATACTTATGCTCTGGGTGTTCTGTGTTCCATCCTCATGAATCTGCGCAGGAGCCTCCTCTATTTAGAAAACACTTTGTTTGCTATCGTGGGGCTCATTCCTGCTAAGTGGCCTTATAAATGCTTTATATGTGTGTATTGCTGTCTTGTTGTTGCAACCTTCTAACCTTCCTTGAATTAGGCGAACCAGGCCTTGCCTTTTTCTTAGTTTGTTGTTTCTTGCAGGTGTGTGTTCCAGTTACACTTGTCATAATGGAGGCCCAGGTATTTCGCTGTGTTGTGTAGTTGGAGTGGTGTTCCCCAGAGTGTGGGTCTTATGTCTCTCTCGTCTTGGTTTTTCTTTTTTGTTAGGTTTCTGTGTCTGAATAGCACCATTTGCGTTTTTTTTTTTTTTTTTTTTTTTTTTTTTTTTTTTTTTTTGGGGGGTTCGGCTTTATCCTGTTGTTTGCCATCTAGTCTTGTAGTCGGTTTAGGTATGTTTTGGTTTTCATATTTATCCTCTGTGTTGACATCGGATACCCAGTAAGCGGTGTCATCCGCGTATAATGCAACTGCCTCTTGGTTTGTGGTTGGCAAGGGTATGTCGGTCGTGTATATTGTGTATTAGCTTAATCCCGCGGCTCCGCTCGCGTGTTGGTTGATTTTGATAGGTAATCTATCTTTCAGTAGTGTGCTATGAGACTGGTTTTGAAGGATGAAATAAAATACAATACCTTCTTTGGAAACAAATATTTTTAATCAACATTCAAATAAAAAAATAAAATTATGTGAAGTGCTTAATGATTTACAATAAGTAATACATTGCATATCTCAACACGTATGGTGAGAGTAATGTCCAAATTCATTTTAATTTCATTTTAGGGCATTCTGCTAAACTATGTTATATGTAGTATTGTTTGGAGCGTAATGTAGAGATTTTTTGGGTTTCCCACCCTTGAGCAAGCGACGTATAATTCACCGTGTGAAAAACATGAGGGCTGTAAATGGATTCCTGCGGTTTTTTTAAGGTAAGTATTTATTTACTCATATATTTCCTTATTCGTATGCTTATACTTACAGAGAAAGAGCTGAAGGCATTGCAGCAGACGTAGACCACAGATATGGTCTGTGGTATCACGTTTCGCTTTATATAACCGCCTTGCTATAGTGTCGCAAACGTCATCGCTAGCCTTCAGTCCGAATTTTTTTTATAATTTGACGACATTCAACGACCATATCTTCCACCCTCTTATAGCTATCGGCATGGAATTGCTATGGTGTACAACGGACAACAATTACACACAAGATCATTCATTTGCGTTCTGTAGCTTTCTCTGCAGAGCGAAATATTAACACACACACACACGTAGAATTTTATATACACCGATAACTTTCCATCCCAATATACTCCACTCTTTCATTCATTATCAGCGCTCAAACAACAATGCAACCAATAAAACCATTTTCAAACAGTAAATATCGTTTTCAAAGAGTAATATTGTTCCTCATTTCGCGTTATATTCTTCAAATTATTAAATATCTATCAGATCGCTATAAAACCGTGCCTAAAACCTCCGTCAGGTATAAATTAGTAACTGTACAAATATTTAAGTCTCTGCGTCTTGTCGTTCGGACGTAATAAACATACACCGAACAGACATTCACATTAATATATATAGATAACTAGCTATCCGATCGCCATAAAACCGTGCCTAAAGACTTCCCCGGGTAGACATTAGTAACTGTACAAACTTTTAGCTCTTTGTGTCTTGTGGCTCAGACGTGATAAACGTACACCGAACAGACATTCACATTTATAGATATAGATAATAGGGGAGATAGAATTCCGTCATGTTGTACTCCCTCCCCCCCCTCTTTTTAACCACTGGCAGGGAGCGGCCCTCATGTATCGACCCCCCTCCCCCCTCCCCCCTCTTGCCATTCTCCTCGCGGCTTTCTCCACATATCGACCGGGCCTCTCAACGTGCCGCCTCTGTGCGAGCGAGAAGCATAAAAGCAGTTCTACGCATCGTCGAAAGAATAGCGATAGTAAAGACACAGGGCAGGCACGTTTCTCATGTAGATGTGCAGAAGTTAGCTATATAACAGATCCCTTACAGATATTGAAAGCTAGTGTTACAGAGTCCAAAACGCAGACGAAATACATGACTTTGGTTTTTTGTTGCTAGGTGGGGTCGCTTTCTTAGTATAACGTTTCATGGGCCGCCTGGTCTTTGTTTCAATATTTATTTATTTATTCTGCATAATTAATCTCTTGTATGAATTACGATTATTCTGCATGTAATTCATGCAAATTGTTATGTATCGATAATAGAGCTATCTTATGCAAAGAAAGTATAATGTTAGCAAGCACATTATTATCTGTACATTTACGCTTGTCATATGTTTCACTATATAAGAAGGAGCAGCAGTCTCCATTCTTCCTCTTCTTGGTCTAGCATTGGTAGGTTTCGGACACAATAGCGCTTTGCTCTTTGTTAAATTTATTAGAATCTTTTAGTGCACAAAATGCTGGTAAGAAATAATTGTAAGTGTATGTTCAGCATCTTGAAAATATAAACCGCCTAATTTCATTTAAAGAAAATTTGCATTTCTCAACATTTTTTATTTAAAAAGCCACCTCATTATTCCTAGTGGTACAATATATTAATAGTGTGTGCAATTTTTTTATAGATTTCTATCGGCCGCCATTTTCTTGTAGTGTGTGAAATTAAGTGTTGGAACGATGCACAATACTTCATGATAATCTTAGAATCTTTTGTTCCGCACCAAACGTCCCTGAGATATACGCCAGTTTATTAAAATTTATCTGTTTCAATTTTTAGCTAACCGTGTTGGTGTTTTACGAGTGCGTTCCAACAGTTAATTTCTGTGCAATGTATGTGGGTAGCCAGTCTTCTATTTAATCAGACAGGATTTTAGGCAGGTTGCTAAAATTAAATATTTCCGTACCATTTAACACATTCATTAAGTACCAGATTTTTTTATTATTTATTTATTTATTTATTTATTTTTTAATTTTACAGACACAAACTTTTTTTATATAACAGTGATATGCAACCCGGCCACTAATTTGAAATATTTCTCCCGCCGTAATTTTAGCGCCCTAGTTTTCGTATCAATATTTAAAATCAATTTCAAAATTCATTTGCTTTGGTTCTAAACTTTCTTTTCGCGGAACATTATTTTGTCAGGCGCTACCATTTATCATTTTTAAGTAGTAGTATTATTATTACTGCAATTATTTACCAATACGAATTAAATTTTAAGGGAGGAATATTTCAAGAGATATGAAAGTCTACTTTGTTATTCTAAATTGGATGCTACAGTTTGGAACTTAGTCCTATTTCTGATAGCGACTATCGAGACGAATCCAATTATGTGTAACAGTTAGGCCTCTGAAGGTCAAAAGGTGGAATGAATGTCCTTTTACAGAAGGTGTTCGAAGTGATAACCATCGGTATCACTTGGGCACTTATCGAAGCACATCTTTGACAATTCTATCTCGTATATCGCGCAAATAGTAAACATTCGCCAAATACGATGTATCCAAGTAACGTGTCGTTGTCGTGTAAACACAACGCTGGTAGGAGCGGTAAAATTAGTTTCGTCGAAGTAAGCGAATGTCAATTGTGTGTTCCTTCGAAGATCAAGTCAATATGCTTCTCATTTACGGAGAATGCCAACGATATTCAGTGAGAGCTAGAGACTTATACGCCGAAAGATATCCTCAACGCACTCACCATACACGTCGTACGATTCTACAATTTACATTTCGTGTAAGGACCATGAAGATAAGCTGCGAGAACATTGCGCTCGTACAGAGGTTTATTTGTAACAGGAAAGGAATTGAGTAATCAGTGTGACTGTGTCAAGCAACATGCTGTATTCCAACATAATGGGTTGGATTTTGCTACTCACCTAGATTGAAAGCTAACTTTTAATTTTATACTAGCTGAAAACCCGGCGTCGCCCGGCTACTTACATATTCAAAGTTAGTCCATCATCTCTCCTTTCCTTTTCACTTTCTGCCCACGTTCTCTCTCCTTCTATGGCTGTGCCTCTCCCCCCCGCCTCACTCCTCATCTTCCCCCTCTCCGTTCATCTCTTCTTATCCCTCTCTCATTCTCATCTCCCCTCTCTCATTCCTCTCCTCTACCCTCTCTCTGTCCGTTTCCAACCCCCTCTTTCTGTCCGTCTCCTCCTCCACCTTTTCCTCTCCCTCCTACATATGAAAACATACATACATGCGTCAAGTTTCAAGGTGACTGGTCAAACGGTGTCAAAGTCGCAAGGTACCCTCTGCCATGCTAAATTCAGTGATTTGCAGATTATAAAAATCTCCTTCAGGAAAACATACTTTCTTGTGCTGACTTTCATGGTCACCATCCAATTTGGATGTTTGTTATAACGTACCCTCCGTCATGCACCTATGGGGGCTTACGAAAGGTAGCCCATGTATTAATTTGAGGTATAAGCTGTCTTCATTCCACATTTCAATCAATTCTGTCCAGCCGTTTCAGCGTGAAGGATTAGCAAACATATTAACCCATTGTACGGTACCCTCAGCCACGCTTACGAAAGGTAGCCATGTATTAATCAGGTTATAAGCTACCTCTGTACTAAATTTCATTCATATAGGTCCAGACATTTCAGCGTGAAGGCGCGAGAAGCGAATAAAATAATTTTAAAGCACCTTCTGCCATGCATCATACGAAGTTAATTTTAGTATGCCTATTACCTTCGCGCGAGTGCAAGCAATGAGTTGACAAAGTTTTATGGCAATCGGATGTACTGTATGACCGTGCATAAAATGCGAACGAAAAGACAATCAATTTTTATATATTACATTTATTTTCAAATTCGCATTAAAACCATACGCTGGTAACAACAAATTCCTTCTGCGGGTGGTTTTCACACCAATGATATGCTTGGTATGCACAAAGCTGACAGCCAAAAAACCGTCATTTAAACATTTGAATGAAGTGTGCTATCCACTGAAGCATATTAAAAAAATCTTTCTTTAAATTGTTTACATAAAATTCACATGGTGTGAACAATATTTTTGTTTTACATGTTTCTTTGATGATTATCACCCTGAAAATTATACCGTAACCTCCAGAGAGAGCTGCTAGAATTTTCAGAAATTTTATTTCATTCGAAACTTCGTCGAAATATGAAAATTAACTGTTCAGTCACGTTAATTAATTGAAATGATTGTAGGTAATCTGAATATATTAATACTGTACTGATAAACTGATTTGTTCAATCATATAATTGTTTATGACGTCATATCTCCTGACCTATACGCCGTAAGCAATTCTTACCCCTACGTCAATTGTTACCTCATGGAAGGAATATGTGCACCAAATTTGGTTGAAACCGGTACAGTGGTTTAGAAGCAGACATCGCATGATACAGCACTTTTCTGAACCATTTGTCGTAGAGTGATTTAATGGTGGCTATGACCATCGCGAAAGTGCATGCAATATGTTGACAAAGTTTCATAACAATCGCGCATAAAATACGTACACACAAACATTCATTTTTATATCTTATATTATTTTAATTGGCCTCATGCAGAGCCCTTTTCAACAGATACGCTTGTGAGTAGGATACAATTGGGCATATTGGGTCACAAATTGATATCAAATTAATTATGTGTAATTGCGTAATTAGAGTAATTGCAATTACGTGTATCTAGAGTAATTACAAGTACCAAGAGTACTTGCAATTATGTGTACTTAGGGTAATTGTTATTTGTCTATTGTTTATTGTTATTGCAATTGCACATGTTCACTCCTCCACGTTTGGCATGGAACTGAGCTCACCCCAAGGCATCACGTGACCACCACCGACCAATGAGAGCACAGCACGTGACCACCCCCTCCCCCACCCTACCACGTGACCATCCCCAACCGATATGATATTCTGCAGTCATTCAGACGCAGAGTGTCGGAGGAACAGCGGCAGCACGGAAAGGATGCAATTACGGTAATTACATTTGACTCAAATTGGTGGGAATACCGTTTTCTGGTTGCCCTGGGAGGCTTTCGCCCCTCCGATCTGGTGGAGCACCCTCAGACTTTTTTTTTTCTTTATTGTCGTTACAAATCCCCTAAAAGAGGGGCGGGCCGGCAGCACTCACTGGCGCTCTTCGGCCAACAGAAATAAAATTTGTCAGTGGAGAACATAAAAACACAACGGAGATAAAATTTTGGAGATAGTACAGACATAAAACGGAGATTTAAAATGGAGATAAAACAAAGTACATAAAATGGAGGAAACACTGGTGACATAAAACACTTGGAACGGCGAAAGTGGTGAATAAAAACAGTTGCTCGAATGTCAGTGGCGCACACACACAATTAAAATGAGCATAGGGCAGCGGCCATGGTGAGACCGTCCGCTATTTGGAGTTAAAATAAAAAACACAACACACACTTCGAGAGATACACAAATAAAAGCTGATGGTGTCGGCTGCGGGTTGGCCGTCCACTGTTGTAAGATAAAACAATTTAACTAAAACACACCACACTTTTCGAAGCACAAAGGAGATTCCGTAGATGGTGGGGCACTGACAGCATTTGAAGATGTGGTGTGGGGGGAAAAGGGGTGAAATGAGATGGAGAGGGTGGGGAGGAGCCACAGAGCCGGTAGGGAAGGGACGGGGGGCATGATGTCCCAGGAAGCCACGGGGAAGAAGGATAGGGGAGGGCGGTAAGAGGAGGAACCGGAGGGACGGAGGAGGGGAGAAGGCACAGGAAGGGAGGGATAGTCGGGGCCCTCAGGGAGAGAAAGGGGAGAGGGAGCAAGGAGAAGGATCAAAGCTGGTATGAAGGGTAGATGTCAGGTCGGAGGGAATCATCCGGGAGGGGGAGGGTACGGAAGTTGCCACGGGAAAGGATCCGGAGGGTGGACAAGTGGAGAGCAGGGGGAATACAGTGGTGGAGGCGCGGCAATATACCAGGTGCAGAGAGGAGGGGATGGACTAGAGGATTAGGCGGATCTGATTTGCGGGATATGTAACGGAGGCGGAGATTTTCAATAAAGAGAACGAGTCTGGGGAAAGTAATGAGATCATAGAGGATCCGCGTGGGGGAAGGGGGATAAAGTGGGATACGGAAGGCGAGGCGGAGGGCATGGCGTTCCAGTATCTCCAGAGATTTGTAGAAGGATGGGGGAGCGGAAATCCAGGCGGGATGGGCGACACAGAGGACTGGGCGGATGAGGGATTTGTAGGTATAGAGGATGGTAGAAGGGTTGAGGCCCCATGTTCGGCCAACAAGGAGTTTGAGGAGGCGGAGGCGGGAGCGGGCTTTTTCTTGGATAGCGCGTAGATGGGGAGTCCAGGAGAGGGTGCGATCAATAGTGAGGCCCAGGTACTTTAGGGTAGGGGTGAGACGAATGGGACGGTTATGGAGGGTCAGATAAAAATCTCGGGGACGGAAGGAACGGGTAGTACGACCTACGATGATCGCCTGGGTTTTGGTAGGATTTATAGACAGGAGCCACTGATTGCACCAAGCGGCAAAGAGGTCAAGGTGTTCTTGGAGCAGGCGGTTGGAACGGGCAAAGGTGGGAGCTAAGGCAAGGAAAGTGGTGTCGCCAGCATATTGGAAAAGGTGTACGGGAGGGGCAGGCTTAGGCATATCCGAGGTATACAGGAGGTACAGGAGGGGTGAAAGGACAGAGCCTTGGGGCACACCAGCAGAGGGATAAAAAAGACGGGAGTCGGTGTTGTGGACGGTAACATAGGTGGGGCGGTCGGAGAGGAAGGAGGCAATGACCTGGACGAGGTTGATGGGAAGACTGCACCTGTTTATATATATTAAAGCAAATCAGAGCATTCTGTTCGGTAACATGATAAAAAAAGGGCTTTAATTAGAGCTCATATCGCATCCAAAATTAGATGTGCATATAGATGAATCATATATATGATCATCTGTAATGCCATATGTATGTACTCCCATTACTCTAGTAATTATATCGAATTTTGAATCCATAGCCATTGAAATCAACTGAAAGCAGCAGTTCCAACCGCTGACAACAGATGGATCTGATCCCACCTCTCCCCACACTCAGCGCCTAAAAATGAAGCCATGTGTGCAGACGCTGGCACAGACAAATATATACAGACGGGAAACCTCCGTGAGGGCTGCTACGTCAAGTGTTGTGTGCTGTGCTCCAGTGAAGTGCGTGTTTTTTAACTGCGTCCACCGCAACCAGACAAGTGTCGCACCGTGTATTTTAATTAGTGTCTCCGTGTACTCGCCGTCCTGTGTTATTGTCGTCCTACATGTGCTTTTTTAGGTCACCGTGGCTCCTCATTTTTAACTGACTAAATCTGATTTTGATCATCTGTCAACTGTTTGTACTTCTAATTGTCACCATGTCTCTGCCATTGTTCCTCTGTTGTTTTTTCGCCTGTCTTGTATTTTAATTCTCATCTCATCCATGTATTTTATTCTCTCGGCTGAAGAGCAGCCTCTGGAGCTGCTGCCAGCCTACTGGTGTAATAGCTGGTGTGAAAACACAAGAAAGGAAAAAAAAGAAAAGAAAACTCCATAAGGGCCCGGTCCTACGCTCCGGGGTGCGGGGAGAGAGGGTTTCCAGCAGTTCCGTAAGATGTCCCATGATGGCGCTGCGGTCAGAAGCAGCTCTTTAAAGTGGCCAGAGCAGGCGGCAGGTAGCGGCTGCCCCCACCACCACCTCTCCTCAAACGCCAGCAGTCCGGACACAGCCGTGGCCTCGTGGCAGGTGGCACGAGCTCTCCCCTCAGCCTCCCCTCCACGCTACCCTCTGACGTGCAAGAGGCACCCTAAGCCAGCGAACCGCCTGACACCTGCTAGCATTTTTGTGTCCCGACTTCGTCGCCGCTTTTGTGTCCCAGCCTCGTCGTAGGTGTCGGTGGCCGAGTGGAATGAGACCGACACGCTGGTGCAGGTACGGAGGGGAGCAGCCAGAAACTATAAACACTCGAGTAAATTAGAAAGAGATATATTGCACAGAATGTAACAATACTTAACTTTTACATAGTACTGCAGAACGTTGATACATAGTTGTTAGAGGCCTGCCTAGTGCCTGTACAATAGCAAAGTCTTCACTGGTGCCTATCTGATTACGAAAGTCCTAACTCGTTGCTATCTCCGTCCGAAGTGCGAAGTGGACGATGTCCTTCAGTGGTGGCCACGAGCGGAGTCGTCGCAGAGGGCGCTCGTGGCCGTCGTCGCGAGAACGCCGCGCCGTGCGTGCCTGGCGGCGCGCGGCGAAAGTAGGTGGCGTGCACTTTGTACTTGTGCGACACCACACCCCTCCCCCCCAAACCGCCGCGCCGTCGTGGCGTAGGGCTGAGGGCCACGGCGACGGCACTGGGAGGAGGGCCTGGGCGGGGGCGTTACTGGTGGGACGGGCGTCGTAGCTGAGGCCGGGATCGAGACGCCGTCCGCGCCCCGGCATCCGCCTTGCGATCCTCCAGGGAACCCGCCGAAACCCGGGGAAGGGCGCCCGCCCCCGCCCAGAGGGAGCAGGTCATCTTCTTCTGAGGTGCGTGGCCCAAGCTGGGGGGGCCCGCACGGTCCCGGAGTCCCTCTCGGTGACGCTGTCATCTGCGGCGGCGACAGCGGCGGCGACGACTGCGTCGGATGTACGTCGACGTCCATAGGGATCTCGTAGTCCGGGGACGAACGATGTGGCTGTGCTCCCTGGCGGTGATCTGGGTCTGGAATCAAGAAACCAGAGACAGGATCGCGCGGCCTATGCAGACGCAATTGGTTAGCGTGGCGCCGCAGCTCCGACCCTGTGGAAGAACGTACAACATACATATTGCGCCCGAGCACCCGTTGAATGGTGCCCGGCAACCATGTCTTCTTGTTTCCAGCAAACACCCTGTACAGCACCGGCGTGGAAACCTGAAACGCGTAGCGCCATACGAACCGACTCGGTGCGTGGGAGGCTGCAGCAGGTGAAGGAGAGTGCGGTGACGGCGGCCGTGTAGCAGCTCGGCAGGAGACGGGCCGTCACGTGGCATGCACCGATACGTAGACAGGAAAATTTGAAGAGCTTGCTGCCTGGAGTGCTGACCTTTCATCTTCTCCATGTGAGACTTGAATGTTCGAACGAAACGTTCTGCTTCACCATTGGACTGAGGGTGAAAAGGTGCAGTGGTGATATGCTGAATGCCATTCACACGACAAAACTGTTGAAATTCCGCACTAACAAACTGAGGTCCATTGTCACTGACTATAGTTTCAGGCAAGCCTTCGATGCAAAACACTGATGTTAAGGCACTGAGTGTACTAGACGCTGTCGTTGAGTTCATGGCAATCACAAAAGGAAACTTGCTGAAAGCGTCTACAACAATTAACCAGCGCGTATTCCAGAATGGTCCGGCAAAGTCAATATGTAAACGTTGCCATGGTCCCTTGGGGCGTGGCCAATCTGAGAAACGTTGCGGAGGAGCCGCCTGATGCTCCGCACAAACTGTACACTGTGACGTCATGCTCTCTATCTGAGCGTCCATACCAACCCAGGTACAATGACGTCTGGCCAGTTGCTTTGTCCTAACAATGCCCCAATGTCCTTGATGCAGGAGGCGTAACACTTCTCGTTGCAGGGAACGAGGAACAATCACTCTTGCTTGGTCGTTGTCGGTATGCAACAACAGTACGCCCTGACTTAAAGATAATTCATGACGTTGTGCAAAATAACGTCGAACCAGAGGCCGATCAATGTCTTTGGCTCTGGCAGGCCAACCAAAGCGAACAAAACGTGCTACCACACTTAGGTCTGCATCCGCAGCTGTTTCCTGTGCAACCCGACGAGAGTTTAAAGGGAAGTCTGCGACAGCGGAAGCATCTCTGGAGTCTATCTGACAACATGCCATTTCTGAAGAATCAAATGATACATCCTGCCCAACCGGAAGTCGGGAAAGTGTGTCCGCGTTGGCATGTTTAGTGGTAGGTCGGTACAAAATCTCATACTGATAATTAGACAATATCAAGGACCATCTCTGAAGCTTTTGTGCCGTACGTGGCGGAATTGGCTTTGTGGGTGAGAACAACGACGTGAGAGGCTTGTGGTCTGTCAACAAATAGAATTTTCTGCCATACAGATAATGATGAAACTTTGTGACGCCGTAAATGATTGCTAAGGCCTCCTTTTCTATCTGACTGTAATTCTGTTGCGTTGGCGTCAGTAGCTTGGATGCAAAGGCAATAGGACGATCGTGACATCCAATACGATGTGAGATTACAGCGCCCAGACCATACGACGAGGCGTCAACTGCTAACACTACAGGCTTCTGTGGGTCAAAGGGAATCAAACATGCATCACTGAGTAGTGCAGACTTTAGTTTGTCAAAGGCAACCTGACAATCTTTGGACCAAACAAAAGGAACATTCTTCCTACGTAAACGATGCAGTGGAGCTGCAATCTGAGAGGCATTGGGAATAAATCTGAAATAATAGTTAAGCTTTCCCATTACTGCTTGCAATTCTTGCACATTCTTAGGAGGAGGCAAGTCTTTGATTGCTCGAAGATGTGACTGTAAGGGATGTATTCCTTGGGCATTAATCACATGGCCTAGGTACTCGATTTCAGTTTGAAAAAACGAACACTTTGCTTTATTGCAACGTAGACCTGCTGCAGTCAACACTTTGAAAAGGCACTCCAGGTTTGCTAAATGTTCTTCAACTGTACGTCCGGACACCACAATGTCATCTAAATAGTTCGAGCAACACGGTACAGAAACTGTCAGCTGTTCCAAAAAACGCTGAAAAATAGCGGGAGCGGAAGAACTGCCAAAGGGTAGGCGTTGAAATTGAAAAAGGCCCATGTGAGTATTAATGACGAAAAACTTTTTGGACTCGTCATCAAGTGGAATCTGTAAGTATGCCTCTGCTAAATCAATCTTGGAAAAGAAGCGAGACTGTCCTAATTTGTCCATCAGTTCCTCAGGTCTGGGCAGGGGATAAGTGTCCACAATTGTTTGACTGTTCACTGTTGATTTGAAGTCCGCACAGAGACGAAGTTTTCCTGACGGCTTGGGTATAATTACTATAGGCGAGGCCCACTGACTCGCAGAAACAGGAGAAATCACCCCACTATCTTGCCAACGTTTAAGTTCTTCGGCAACTGTATCACGCAATGCGATATGCACTGGTCTAGCTTTACGAAATTTTGGAACTGCAGATTCTTTTAAAGTTACATGTGCCACGAAGTCTTTTGCACAACCTAGTTCCGGCGAAAACAAGTCACTGTATTTGTCACACAATGCATTGATTTTATCCTGAGGCACTATTGACGAAATTTGAAGCACATCTCTTTGAATTGATAAACCAAACAAGTCAAAAGCATCTAGTCCAAAAATGTTCTGTGTTGATTTGGCCTGAAGAACAACAAAAGCAACTGTTTTCGTAACACCTTGAAAAGAGGCAGGCAGGCTACACGTTCCTAGCACGGGAATATTTTGACCTGTATAAGCTGTTAACACTTGTTGACACAGCGATAATTTTGGAGAACCCAGAAGTTCATAAGTATCTTTATTAATTAATGTAACAGCGGAACCAGTATCAAGCTGAAATTGCACAGTCTTATTTTCTATAGAGAGAGTAACAAACAGCTTGTGCTTCTGGCGCACGACCGGTGCGCGAATGTGGGCAACGTCTAATACATATTGTTTTCTGCGCTTGCGCGGGTTGCATGCGGTAGGAAGCGGCGCATACTCGGCACACAGCGGATTAACCACACTGTCACTAGATGACACTACCGCCGGATCGGCGTCCGCGCAATGCGAGGCTACTGCACTAAAATTACTATGAGTAGCTACACCAATTCTACTGTTACTAGCTACACAGTACTGGGCACTATTACAAGGAGCAGTTGCAGAAGGCACTATTTTCACTACAGGAATGCACTGTTCATAGTCATTTTGCTTGTCCCGAACCCTTTTCCGTTGCACTGTTTTACGCGCTCGTCGGCGCTTGCTACGTGGTGCACTATATAGATTTGCCATAGGCGCAGAACTACTTTCTTGCAATTGAGATCCAAGGAAAGCACTGTTCAATTCCACAGCCCGTATAACATTTACAGAATGAACTGTTCTCGCACTTCGCGAAGCACCGTTTCTAACGTTACTGTTCTTTGAGTTTGTAATTTGCATACACACAGACTGTACATGTCCTGATTTGCCACATTGATAACAGGTTGCGTTGCGACTAGGGCAATGAGCACGCTTGTGGCGAGACACACACTGGGGGCAAGACTTACGAACATTTTTCTGAAATGAGCGTTGGCGCCCGTTATTCAAATTACTGTTTCTAACACGACGGGGCGACCTTTGCGTCGCACTTTTACACTGGCTACTGTTCACTGTCTGTTCAGCACGGCCTGTAGAAAAATAATTATCACTACTGCTATACTGAGAACTACGGCTAGGAAAGCGTCCGTTGCGGCGCACTGAATTAACACTGTGGCTTTGCATTTCTACATCTGCTAAGTCAAAAGTATCATGCGCTTCTATAAGCTGCAGTACACTGTCTAATGAGGGGTCAGACTGTTTCAGAATTGCTGCTCTAATTCTGGGGTCCTGAATGTTCTGCGTAATCGCATCTCTTAACATAACGTCACTATAAGAAAGTCCACAAGAGCAAGTAAATTTACATTGGCGGGTTAAGCCCTTCAATTCCGTAATCCACTCTTGGTGTGACTGCTGCGGTAATTTTTTAAGTCTGAAAAATCGGTATCGTGCAGCGGCTACAAGAACTTTTCTCTCATAATGAGCATTTAGTGCCTCTACTATTTGTTCAAAGTCTACATCACGAGGAGATGCGAGAGGGAAAAGTTTTTGCAATAGTACGAAAGTCTGGGGGCCCACAATCGATAAGAAAAGGTTCTTCACTCTCTGACCTGTAATTTGATGAGCCGCGACGAGTTCTTGAAACTGTGCGAAATAGTCGCTCCATTCTTCCTCACGTTCGTTGTACTGGCGGAACGTCGGAAGCGGTGCGGCGGCAGGTGTGGGCTGCTGATGCGACGGCTGTTGTTGTTGGTGAGCAGCCTGTGTCGTCAACTGCGACACGGCCTGGAGAAGCTGGGTAATTTGCGCCGTCTGTAACTGAATAATTTCCATTAAGTTTGGGTTCGGGGTAGTGGCCATGCTGACCGATTAGGCGCCGCGTATACAAGTAACTTATAACAAAACACAAATGCAATATGAAAGGGACGCTCTGCAACAAAAAAGTCCACAAAACACGTAACTGAATATGTTCCCCCAAAAATGTTACAATAAGGGTGGGTGGGCGGGAGCAATTTCTGTGTGCTCCGACTACTACTGCTGTCTGGCTGCTGCAAGCGGGCTGGTCCAAGGTTCTATCACTCCTCGTCGCCACTTTTGTGTCCCGACTTCGTCGCCGCTTTTGTGTCCCAGCCTCGTCGTAGGTGTCGGTGGCCGAGTGGAATGATACCGACACGCTGGTGCAGGTACGGAGGGGAGCAGCCAGAAACTATAAACACTCGAGTAAATTAGAAAGAGATATATTGCACAGAATGTAACAATACTTAACTTTTACATAGTACTGCAGAACGTTGATACATAGTTGTTAGAGGCCTGCCTAGTGCCTGTACAATAGCAAAGTCTTCACTGGTGCCTATCTGATTACGAAAGTCCTAACTCGTTGCTATCTCCGTCCGAAGTGCGAAGTGGACGATGTCCTTCAGTGGTGGCCACGAGCGGAGTCGTCGCAGAGGGCGCTCGTGGCCGTCGTCGCGAGAACGCCGCGCCGTGCGTGCCTGGCGGCGCGCGGCGAAAGTAGGTGGCGCGCACTTTGTACTTGTGCGACACCACAAGCATCTTACAGAACTACGAGGGGAGCGTAGGACAGTGATTTAGGGTGGGCTGCTTCTCTGTATGTGTTACTCTGTGACGGTGGCCACCTGCATCCTCCTCTGGAGCTCACCAGGCTGTCCGGGAGTATGCTTTGAGTTTCGAGAATGTGACCTGGAGGCTTCTCCGACCATCCCTTATATATATTTTCCGATACAACACCAGGTGGGCCTTGCGGCGGATGTGTGTCTTCGCTATAGCCGGGAGGTCCTCCCAGCTGTTGCGCTTTGGGACTCGTCACCGTCGCGTTTCAGCCGAATGTTTTGTCATAAGCAGGGTTTGAATCCTAGCTGCTGTCTCTATATCGCAAGTCCCGAAGAACTCATCTAGAATCTCGCCTATATGGAGGTTATTTAGTACTTCGCCTGGAAATATCAGTCAAAACCATAATTTGGAGAACGTCCTGGAGACTTGCTAGGGGATAATCCACTGGTTCTGGTGTGAATTTTGTGATCCGTGACCTGATTTACCCTAAAAAGAGAGATAGGGGTCTATTTGTTGCATTTGAGCACTTACTTCGTCGTTGGGTCGACAATAGAGGTATTACAATATACTATTACCGGATGGATAGTGTTTTTGATCTTGTGCAAGACTGTTTACGCCATCCCCCATTAAAGAAATTACATCGTACGTGCAGTTAATGTCGTATGTGTGCGAAAAGAAAACTGGAAATGGCGGATATCGAGACCAAGAGAAGGAAGTTAGAATATATGGCTAAAGCAACTGCCATAAAGGACGAGTACAAATTAATGCTGGAGAAAGACGAAGCTATGTCATATGTGTAAGCCAGGCTTAAACAGAGTGTGTGGAGAAATCTGGCTACGACTGGGACTTATAAAATATTTGCATTTTACAGTAAACAGTCAGGGAGAATGATCACGCGTCGGTGTACTGACCGAAAGTAGCGGAACACATGAAAAATGTGTAGCATTCTCGTTTGGGGAAGGGACTATATTGTATCCAAATGTGGAGGACTGGGGGCAGTCATTTGCAGAGTTAAAAACGGATGGAATAACAAGCAATCGTTTGCAATAATCGTAAAACCTAGTGTTCCATACGGAAATTACCACAGGAGTTGGTAACGTACACACGTAACGACGCATAGTGCTATAATGCTATAATGGATATAAAACTACGAGTTACAGCGGAGAAAATTAAAGTTACACATAACAAGAATAATAAAGAACGAGCTGTATTCTGTGTCTAGATGTAAATAACCTTATTTCCTGTATGTAGACATATGTGCTAAATGTAGTAAAAGTATTGTGCTGTGCAATTTGTGTTCTTATTTACCATCTACGGAAGCATGAGATTAAAGGTACTAGCTTTGGTGTGCGAGAGGATTAGTGTAGGATGTACGAATCTCCCAGTTTTTGCTTAGTATGAGCCTCATTTGGACATCCACCGAGTACAAGAAGAAGTGGTTAGGGTTAGTGTTTACAGTATTTGTCGGTAATACGCATGTGTGCGGTTATCTCTTTATGTTGTTGTATTCTACAGCTAAGCAAAACGTTCGAATGTTTGTTGTGGTTTGAGTTATTCTTATCGATTTTCTAAAACACTATAGGTTTCGTTTCTGTAATATCCTCGGTTGCACAGTGGTAGAGTGCCAGACTGCAAATCCAAAGGTCGCGGGTTCAATACCCGCCAGGTCCTAGGATTTTTATCTGTCACCTTCCACTTCTTTCACCTCTGGCACCATTGCTCATGTGAAAAATGGCGAGTAGCACCGTGGTTCGGAACCCACGTTAAACTGTAGGTCCACCTATAACTGGCTGGGTAAGTCAGTTCGAAGGCATACCACCTCCAAACAGGATCATGCCTAGTAAAGCACTGTGGTGTTCAAACCAAGCTTTAAGCAGTAGGATGTGCGCTAATTTTTCTATATATATATATATATCTCGAAAAATGTGCGCTAATTTTCGATATATATATATATATATATATATATATATATATATATATATATATATATATATATATATATATATATATATATATATATATCTCGAAAAATTAGCGAACATCCTATATATATAATATACATAATATATATATATATATATATATATATATATATATATATGTCTCGAAAAATTAGCGCA
This sequence comes from Locusta migratoria, assembly GCA_026315105.1. NCBI lineage: Eukaryota > Metazoa > Arthropoda > Insecta > Orthoptera > Acrididae > Locusta > Locusta migratoria. Next base: position 451,459,563 of record CM048748.1, read on the forward strand.
CATCCTACTGCTTTTGTATAACGACCGCTGTACTCGTCTTGTATGGTAAAAAGAAAACGTGTTTGTGCCAGCTGCGAGGGTATAATACATGGAAATGTTGCAATATTTGTCGGTAATACGCTTGTGTGTGTGTGTATGGTTGTAAATTCCGGAAAATTGTCTTGAATGTGCTAAAAATACCGATTTTTTCGAATGCACATATATAAACTTCAAGCGCTTCTACAGGAAAAAAAAATAGCGTGAAATACCTATTTGGGATGCAATTTCTTTAAAAATTAAGTAATTTTCAACCTCTTCTATAGAAAAAATATCGATTCGTTACAATACCGAGGTGATTCGTCTGGAAAAATAGCATGGAATGCTGTTGGAGTACTTGTATTATTATTTAGGATACATGGTTAAAATCCTGAACGCTGCTTGTTGACGGTTGTGCATGCGATAGCTCAAACCTAACAGTTGGATGGTTTCCTTTTTTTTTTTTTTTTTTTTTTTTTTTTTTTTTTTTTTTTTTTTTTCAATAAACCCCCTATGGTTAGGTGATTTAAACCTAGGTAGTTACCTTCTTTTGGAGGCGTGTTTAATCGTTTGTTTAGTCTCGCGATAAAAAAATTTCGGATGTTGTATTAGTAGATATATAAATATAAGGAAAGAGTTTGTTGTAGATCTGAATCGTTCCTTGTTAGCTGTTCTATGTGTGTCAGTAATTTTTACGATGTAATTGGGTGTGTTACAGATGTTTATCGAGAGTATAGATTTGTTAGAAGGTGGAATACGGCGACTGTTTGTGCTCGAATGATGTAGTATATTGACTGACAGAAAGCGTTCCAGAAATACTGTCTGGTGGAGTATGCAATGCAAAAGAGGTGCATGATCAATCGGTTGGATGTTCGGACAGGATCTACCAACGACGTAGAGTTACCGAGTTGTCGTTTGCTAGTTAGTTTAGAACTTTAGTAGAAAAGAGCTGGGTTGGAGATGGTTGTTGCGCCGTATGCTAGATGGGGTATTGCCTGTTTGATCGCGTGTTGTGGTGTTTAATTTGACGAGTTGTATGCGATGGTAAATTATTTCCGATCTTTTAACTAATACATACGTAGTAAATTCGACTAGTTCGTCATGGAGACAATGCGACGTTACATGGCGGCATACTGGAGCGAACGTCGCCAAGGAGACTCTGGAGAACATCTCGTTTGGCTGAAGATCCTTTACCACATCACACAGTTTAAGAATGGCGGGATGGATGTTGCACATTTTTAGCAGCGGAGAAACCGTTTTTCAGAGTTTAGAAATTCTGGAATAACTACAGAAATTCCACAGAGTGGATTGAGCGTCATATTAGATTTCGAAGGGTGCTAAAAACGATTGGTATTTTTACACTGTACTGGTTAACATGCGTGAAAATTGATAGAGAGGGTTCGAAAAATCTGTTGAGAAAAGCCTATACATGTAATTTTTACGTGGGGAGTCTATATGTCATCGACTTTATTTTTCTCGAGTAGCGGAAACTGTATCATATGGCGACAGAGAGCGTGGAAGGGTTGTAACGAATGTGTGATTGCATGCGATTAACATTTTTTTCCGAATAATTACTTTCGAAGAGTAGGACAACATGTTTTGTATATGGGTGAGAATACCTTGGAATTCGGTTGGGTTATAGCAGAGGGTTTAAAGAAAAATATTTGTTTTTACGGTAAATAGCCAGGGAGAATGGTCACTAAAGGAAAACATGTCGCGATGTACCCAGATGAGGGTTATACGGAATAAGTCGAAAACTTATATCTATCGCGAAAAATGGTGTTATTATTAGATCGTGTAGTTTGGGGAAAAATGCGCATTGTCAGCTGGTGTGTGGAAAGAATTATACAGATTAATCTCAGGACGGCGCGCTGATATCATTGTGGAATCGTCGAAAAAGGTTTGATTCGAGCATGTTTACCACATCATACAGCTTAAGAATGGCGGACTGGATGTTGTACATTTTTATCATCGGAGAAGCTGTTTGCAGAGAAAATAACTACAGAAATTCCACAAGAGTGGGAAGAGCAGATACTGTTCACGCAAGATGACGTGGGTTGTATGTCATATTAGATTTCGAAGGGTATTAAAAAACTGATTGGTATTTTTACACTGTACTGGTTATCACGCATAAAACATTGAGTGACAGGGTTCTAAAATCCGTTGAGAAAAGCTTATACCTGTAATTTACGTGGGGAGTTTGGCATTCTATATGTCATCGTATTTATTTTCTGGAGTATCGAAAGCTGTATCATATGGTGACAGGGAGCGTGGAAGGTTTAGAACAAGTAGACGAGCAAAAAAGAAGTCTTAGCCCCTTCTCAGAGCTGTATTCCATATGTAAAGCGCACTAGCGATGTGTTTCTGAAGACGTTCTAATATTGTAATTGGGAATGGTCGCTGGAGAGCGGATGCAAAACGTGGCTAATATTTGCTATATCGTAAAGCTAAAAGTTGAAATTGGTGCCTGGAATTGTTATCGACATGTCTCAAAAGGATGTGTGAGAGTTATTTGGAAAAGCGTCTTATGTGTAGGCGCGATTCACGCAGTGTATGGCTAAATCTGCTTACAACTGTAGTTGGAAAATAGTTGGAATACTCGTCGATGATGGTGATATCGAGAGAAAAAAAACTTACATCCCGCATTGGCAGCAAGACTGCTGGGAAGTCGAAGAAAAACACAAACATCTGGGGAAATTGAAATTAGCGCGTTGTATTCTCAAGAATGGTTGCAGTGCACTAAAGTTTTCAGGCAGACGCTAAAAAAAAAAAAAAAAAAAAAAAAAAAAAAAAAAAAAAAAAAAAAAAAAAAAAACCACGCGCATCCGACTATATCAGTATATTAGTTACAAAGTTAAAAATGCTGTATTTCGAGATGAATTTCGCTGCAAAGTGTTAACAGCCGAGGCGAAGTAGCGCAATAGGGATTCATTTTTGGTTTCACGACAAGATCTGTGACTTTCACGGTAGTAGCATGCCTTTTTTTTTTTTTTTTTTTTTTTTTCAATTAATGTTTCTGCTATGGATACACATGCAACCTGGATGCAGTGCGTAATAATAATAATAAATAAATAAATGTGGTCGCGTGTGTATATTGCACTATGACGTATGCAATAAGCCTGACGCGTTTTTTCCCCTACATAATACTGGTTCGAGAAAGGGCGATATAAATTAAATTAAAAACATATTTCTCGCATTCTCTGCTAGATTGTTTTACTTGTGGGGTATAGGAAAGAGAGAGAGGTTCGTAAAAAAAAGCATGATTCGATTTTTGCTGTCACTGTTTTTGAGAAGTGATATACGTTTGATAATTTTTAAGGTTTGTCCGCAGAGTGCAGTGACGGGCGCTTCTTCCTTACGCGTGTGGAGTGGAGCTATTTGCTTAGCCTTTACAGGTAACGCTCGGCCAGAGCACGTGTGTGTTTCACCGCCGCCTGTCGGCCGCGCGCGTTGTTTTGAAAGCCTGTGGGGGAGCAGATATCAGCAGCAAGGGGTTGAATGGAGCGGACGGCCGCTATTGGCCGTCTGAGTTCTGCTTTTCTCGCCAGGAGAGACACAGCAAATTGTTTTCTTGCGCGCGGACTGTTCCACTGCAAATTAGAACTTCGCGGACGTTGGTGTAGAGGCAGTACAAGGAACTATAACGTTCGTAGGGGAAAAAATTGTAATGCAAAATAAAATAATAATAATCGGGGCGTTCGGATCGCTGTGTTCGCGTCGCAGAGGACGGGCGGTGGTGCGGTTAAATGATGATAATTTTTTCGGTGCAGATTTCACACGCAGGTCGCGGCAGCTCGCTCTTCCGCGTTCTACGGCCGGCGGCCGGGGGGACGGGCGGTGGCGCTGTTAAATAATAATAATTTTCGGCGCGGGCTCCGCGGCAATTCTTTCGCGAGGTCCGGGGTGTGGCCCGGTCGGCGCGCTGGGGTCAACCGGAAAAATTGCGCGCATGCCGCGGCGGGCCTCCGTAAATGCACTACGGTAGTCTTTTCGGGTATGTATGCAAGTACATGATTGTCAGGGGGACTGAAGCTGGGTGAGTGGACAGTCGGCCTGTGTGCTGCGTCTCCTCGGTCGCAGCGGCTACGGCCGGCGGACTGGGGCATACAATAGAGACTGGTCAGCTCCAGAGGAGGATGCAGGTGGCCAGCGTCTGCACACATGGCTTCATTGTGTAGGCTGAGTGGGGGGAGAGGTGGGATCAGAGCCATCTGTTGTCAGCGGTTGGAACTGCTGCTTTCAGTCGATTTCAATGGCTATGGATTCAAAATTCGATATAATTACTAGAGTAATAGGAATACATACATATGGCATTACAGATGGTCATATATATGATTCATCTATATGCACATCTCTTTTCTATCATGTTACCGAACAGAATGCTCTGATTTGCTTTAATATATATAAACAGGTGCAGTCTGAGGGTGCTCCACCAGATCGGAGGGGCGAAAGCCTTCCAGGGCAACCAGAAAGCGGTCTTCCCACCAATTTGTGGTTGCACCAGGAACCTCCCAACTACGTGTGAGTCAAATGTAATTACCGTAATTGCATCCTTTCCGTGCTGTCGCTGTTCCTCCGACACTCTGCGTCTGAATGACTGCAGAATATCATATCGGTTGGGGATGGTCACGTGGTAGGGTGGTGGTGGGGGAGGGGGTGGTCACGTGCTGTGCTCTCATTGGTCGGTGGTGGTCACGTGGTAAGGGTGGGGGGTGACGTAGATAGTAATGTGATGCCTTGGGGTGAGCTCAGTTCCATGCCAAACGTGGAGGAGTGAACATGTACTATTGCAATAACAATAGACAATAAATAAATAAACAATTACCCTACACATATTTGCCAGTACTCTTGGTACTTGTAATTACTCTAGGTACACGTAATTGCAATAATGCAATTACTCTAAGTATACGTAATTGCAATTACTCTAATTACGCAATTACGCATAATTAATTTGATATCAAATTGATATCGATTTGTGACCCAGTATGCCCAATTGTATCCTACTCTTGTGTTATCATCGTATGTAAAACAATTGAATCCCAACGGAGTGGGAGGTCTCCTCAGCGCGTGTCATGCGGCGTACGACTTCCCAGGGGACCCTAGTGGAGGCCTCCCCGGTTAGTCTTGCCAACAGACTCGAGGCGCTGTCTGTGTCAGAGGATGTTCCTGACGCAGATGGTGTCGCTTGTCTTGTACTCGCCCCCCTGCCTTCAAGATCCGGGCACTCACAGAGGGTAGGTTTGCTAGTAGTTGGGAGCTCCAACGTTAGGCGGGTGATGGAGCCCCTTAGGAAAATGGCTGCTAAAGAGGGGAAGAAATCCAATGTGCACTCCGTGTGCATACCGGGGGGAGTCTTTCCAGATGTGGAACTGGTCCTTCCGGATGCCATGAAGAGCACAGGTAGTCACGGTCTGCACGGCCACTGCGGTCGGGTGTTCGAATCCCCCCTCGGGCATGGATATTTGTGCCGTCCTAGTTCGTAAGTAGTTCATAAGTAGTTTGTAAGTTTAGGGACTGATGACCCCGTAGTTAAGTCCCATAGACTATACAAACATTTGAACATTTTGAAGAGCACAGGGTGCAGCCAACTGCAGGTGGTGGCTCATGTCGGAACCAATGATGTGTGTCGATTTGGATTGGAAGAGATGCTCTCTGGTTTTGAGCGGCTATCAGAAATGGTAAAGACTGCCAGTGTTCCTTGCAAGATGAAAGCGGAGCTCACCATCTGCAGCATTGTCGACAGGACTGACTGCGGACCTTTGGTTCAGAGCCGAGTGGAGGATCTGAATCAGAGGCTCAGGCGGTTCTGCGACCATGTGGGCTGCAGATTCCTCGACTTACGTCAAAGGGTGGTGGGTTTTCGGGTTCCGCTAAATAGTTCAGGAGTCCACTATACTCAGGAAGCGGCTACACGGGTAGCGCCGGCTGTGTGGCGTGGACTGGGCGGTTTTTTAGGTTAGAGAGCCTCGGGAATACACAAAATGGGTTTCAGTCTCAAAGGGGGCAGGTCAGACACAGGAAGAAAGCAGAACTAGAAACAATTGGTATAACAATTGTAAATTGTCGTAGCTGTATTGGGAAAGTTCCAGAGCTCCAAGCGCTGATAGAAAGTACTGAGGCACATATCGTTATAGGTTCTGAAAGCTGGCTGACGCCTGAGATAAGTTCGCCCGAAATTTTTTCAAAGGGCCAAATGGTCATCAGAAAGGATAGAATAAATAAAAAAGGGGGTGGTGTGTTTATTGCTGTTACTAACGGTCTATCCTGCAGCGAAATTGAGACTTCCTGTGAGTTGGTCTGGGTAGAGGTTATACCTGACAACCGGAATAAATTAATAATTGGATATTTTTATCGGCCCCCTGACTCAGACGATGCGGTTGCTGAAATGTTCAAAGAAAGCTTGAATCACATTTCAAATAGATATCCGAAGCATACTGTTATAATCGGTGGCGACTTTAATTTACCCTCGATATGTTGGCATAATTACGTATTCAAAACCGGCGGCAAATATAAAATATCGTCCGAACTAGTTCTGAATGATTTTTCTGAAAACTAGTTCGAACAGTTAGTTCATGAATCCACTAGAATAGTACGTGGTTGAGAAATACCCTTGATCTCCTAGCAACAAATAATCCTGAGCTAGTAAAGAGCAACAAAACAGATACAGGGATTAGCGAACATCGAGGTGCAGTAGCGAGACTGAATGTCGAGATTCCCAAATGCGCCAAAAACAAACGGAAAATATAGCTATTCAATAAAGCAGATAAAAATTCGGACTTCAATGCGAGAAGCCTATAATAGTTACCACAACGAAATCCTGTTCCGTAATCTTGCAGAAAATCCAAAGAAATTCTGGTCATATGTGAAGTACACTAGCGGCAAAACACAAACAATACCTTCACTACGCGATAGCAATGGTAATACTACCGATAACAGTACTGCTAAGGCAGAATTACTAAACACAGCTTTCCGAAATTCGTTCACACTCCAGTATTCAATCCAAGAACAGCTGCCAGCATGCGAAACTTAGAAGTAGATGTTCCTGGAGTAGTAAAACAATTTAAGTCACTAAACAAAAATAAATCTTCCGGTCCTGATTGTATACCAACTAGATTCCTCTCAGAGTATGCTGATGCAATAGCTCCGTACTTAGCTATCATTTACAACCGATCACTCAGCGAAAGATCCGTACCAAAAGACTGGAAAGTTGCCCAAGTTACTCCAATATTCAAGAAAGGCAGTAGGAATGATCCGCAAAATTACAGGCCTATCTCATTGACGTCGATTTTCAGTAGGATTTTGGAACATATACTTTGTTCGAATATTATGAACTACCTCGAAGAGAACGACCTATTAATCAGTAGTCAACACGGATTCAGAAAGTATTACTCTTGCGAAACACAGCTTGCCCTTTATTCACATGAAGTGTTAAGTGCCATCGACAAGGGATCTCAAATCGATTCCATATTTCTGGATTTCAGGAAGGCTTTTGACACTGTACCCCACAAGCGGCTTCTTATGAAATTGCGTGCTTATGGAATATCTCCCCAATTATGCGGTTGGATTCACGGTGTCCTATCAGAAAGAACACAGTTCGTTGTAATTGACGGTAAGTCATCGACTAAAACTGAAGTGATATCTGGCGTTCCACAGGGAAGCGTTATAGGTCCCCTACTCTTCCTCGTGTTTATAAACGATTTAGGAGACAATCTGAATAGCTCCCTTAGGTTGTTCGCGGATGATGCTGTCGTTTATCGGTTAGTGAAGTCAACAGAGGATCAAAAGCAACTGCAAAGCGAATTAGACAAAATTTCTGCATGGTGCGAAAATTGGCAATTGACACTAAAGAAAGAAAAGTGTGAAGTAATACACATGACCACTAAAAGAAATCCGCTGAACTTCAATTACACGATAAATCAGTCAAACCTTAAGGTCGTAGATTCTACCAAATATCTAGGAGTTACAATTACGAACAACTTTGACTGGAGAGAAAATATTGTGGGGAAGGCGAACCAAAGGTTACGTTTCATCGGCAGAACGCTTCGAAGATGCACCAGCTCCACCAAAGAGACTGCCTACATCACACTTGTGCGTCCTCTCCTGGAGTACTGTTACCCCTTGTGGGACCCTCACCAGGTGGGATTGACGGAAGACATTGAGAAGGTTCAGAGAAGGGCAGCTCGTTTTTTTCTATCATGTTACGGGGGGGGGGGGGGGGGGAAGCGTCACGGAAATGTTGCACGAATTGGGGTGGAAATCATTAAAAGAAAGACGTTATTCATTGCGGCGTGATCTGTTTGCTAAGTTTCAATCACCGACTTTTAGTTCTGAATGTGAAAATATTTTGCTAGCACCCATCTACTTAGGGAGACATGACCATCCCAATAAAATAAGAGAAATCAGATCGAAAACGGAACGATTTAGATGTTCTTTCTTCCCGCGCGCTATTAGAGAATGGAACGGTAGAGAAAAGTTATGAAAGTGGTTAATAAACCCTCTGCCAGGTACTTGAATGTGATTTGCAGAGTATCTATGTAGATGTAGATGTAATAGGAAGAAGTCTGGAGGATTGAGATCCGGTGAATATGGCGGATATTCAAGTTGCACGACAACGCTCGAGCCATAAGTGTCTGCTAGATGATTGTGGGTGGACTGCAGAAATTATTCTAATTACACACTTTTGTGAAATGAATACTTTTATGCTCAATAATGAATTACCCCCAAAATTCATCTATGTACATATTCCGCAATCCACCGTAAAGTGCGTGGCGGAGAGTACACTGTAGCACTACTAGGCATTTCCTTTCCTATTCCACTCTCAAACGGAACGAGGAAAAAAAGAATGTCTATATGCCTCCGTACAAGCTCTAATTTCTCTTATCTTGCCTTTGTGATCACTACGCGAAATGTAAGTAGACGGTAGCAAGATCCTACTACACTCAGCTTCAAATTCCGGTCCTCTAAATTTCCTCAACAGAAATACACGAAAATAACGTCTTACCTCCACCGATCCCAAATTGAATTGCCGGAGCATTTCCGTGACACTCACGCGTTGTTTGAAACTACCAGTAACAAACCCAGCTTCTATGTCTGAATTGCTTCTATGTCTCCCTTTGAATTGATCTGCTGCGGGTCCCAAACACTTGAGCAATACTCAAGACGTGGTCGTACAAGCGTTTTATACACGCTCTCCTTTACAGATTAAGAAACATCTTCCCAAAATTCTCCCAGTAAACCGAAGTCAGCTGTTTGCCTTACTTACAACTGTCCTTCGTTCCATTTCATATCGCTCTGCAATGTTACTCCTAGATATTTGAACGACGCGACAGCATCAACAAGCTCACTACTAATGTTGTATTCGAACATTATGGGATTATTTTTTCTACTCATGCGCATCACCTTACATTTTTCTACATTGAGAGCTAGGTGCCATTCTTCACACCAACCAGAAATTTTGTCTAAGTCACCCTGTATGCTATTAGAGTCAGTTACAGACGACACCCTCCCATACACCACAGCATCATCAGCAAACAGCCGCAAATTACAACTTACTCTGTCCATCAGATCATTTATATACGTAGAAAATAATAGCGGTCCTATCACACTCCCCTGGGGCACGCCTGACGATACACTCGTCTCTGATGAAGACTCGCCGTCGAGAACAACGTATTGCGTTCTATTACGCAGGAAGTCTTCCAGCCAGTCACAAGTCTGTGAACCTATTCCATAAGCTCGTATCGTCGTTAGCAGTCTGCAGTGTGGCACCGCGTCGAACGCCTTTTTGAAGTCGAGAAAAACACAATCCGCCTGTTACCCTTCATCCATCGCTCGCAAGATTTCATGTGAGAAAAGGGCAAGCTGAGTTTCACATGAACGATGTTTCCTGAACCCGTGCTGATTCATAGAAAGAAGATTTTCCGTTTCCAGGAAATTTACTATATTCGAACTGAGAATAAGTTCCAAAATTCTACAGGAAACAGATGTCAACGATATTGGCATGTAATTGTGCTGGTCAGTTCTCTTACTTTCTTCTAAACGGAAGTCACCTGCGCTTTTTTTTCCAATCACTAGGAACTTTGTGCTGAATTAAAGATTCGCGATAAATGTAAGCTAAGTAGGCGGCCAATGCCGCAGAATACTGTTTGTAAAACCGAACTGGTATTCCATCCGTACCAGCAGACTTTTTCGTATTTAGCTCTCTCAGCTGCTTCTCTACACCGGAAATAACTATTACTAGTACTCCATTTCGGATTTAGTGCGCTGATCAAATGATGGTACATTTATGCGGTCCTCCTGCGTGAAAGATTTCTTAAAGGTTATAATTAGAACTTCACCTTTCCGTTTGCTTTCTTCTATTACTGCCCCGGAATGATCAACGAGTGACTGGACAGTGAGCTTTGACCCGCTTATCGATTTTACACAGGACCAGAATTTTTTCGGGTTTCGGAAAGATGTTTTGCTACGGTATGGCTGTGGTAATTATTGTATGCTTCGCGCATCGATCTTTTTATAAACGCACGAATCTCTACTAACTTTTGCCTGTCATCATTTGCGTGTTCTTTTTTGAATCGAGAGTGCAACAGTCTTTGCTTTCTCAGCAGCTTTCTAACATTGTTATTATACCACGGTGGATCTTTTCCATCCTTAATCGTCTTTACTGGCACATATTTCTCTAACCCTTTATTAACAATGCACTTAAATTTAGTCCACAATTCCTCTACTTCAATAGTCCAGGAATTAAACAATGGCCATTCATTTTCTAAGTGCGATCGTAACATTAGCTTATCGGCTCTTCCAAATAAATACTCGCTCCTAGCCTTCTTGATTGGTTTATGGACTTTGGTCACCATCGACGCTATGACGATATCATGATCACTAATTCCTGTCTCTACACAGACATCGTTAATAAGGTTAGGCCTGTTCGTAGCTGTAAGGTCTCAAATATTTCCATTGCACGTGGGTTGCCGGTTTAACTGCTCAAGACAGTTTTCGGAGAATGTGTCCAAAACTAGCTCGCAAGACTACTTGTCTATACCGTTTGAAATGTAACTAGAGAGGTCCCAATCTATATTCTTAAGCTTGAAGTCTCCCCCTACTAATATTACATGGTCCGGATACTTATGCTTTCTTTGAATGATTCTAAAACTGCTACTGAAGCACTGGGGGGCCGGTAAAAACACCGAACTATTAACTTTACTTCTTTTAGACCTGTTATACGTGCCCAGATAACTTCACAGTTACTTTCAACGTCGATCTCAGTAGAAACAATATCTTTGTTCACAGCGATGAACACTGCTCCTCCAGCAATAACTTCCATGCAGTGCAGCAAATTCGGGAACTTTGTTTCTAATACTCTGTAAGTTCGCGGGTAATATTTTGATGTTCGAATTTTTGTTCCGAACGTAACCTGAATTCGCTGTTTGAATGCCGACAGGCGAGTGCTCATCAGAGTTAGCGCCTAGCCTAAAAAAAAAACCATGTGCACTCCACAAGTACTCTACTACCCGAGTAGCCGCTTCCTTAGTGTAGTGCATCCCTAATCTATCTAGGGGCACCCTACAATTCCTCACCCGATACCGCAGATCCAGAAATCTGCAGCCATGACTGTCACAGAGTCGGCGAAGCCTCTGGTTCAGACCCTCCACTCGGCTCCAAACAAAAGGATCCCGATCAACCCTGGGAACAATGCTACAAATCGACAGCTCTGCTTGCACCCCGCATGCGAAGGCAGCAGCCTTCACCAATTCCGCCAGCCGCTCGTAGGACCTGAGGATGTCCTCAGAACCCAAGCGACAAGCGTCATTGGTGTCGACGTGAGCCACGTCTTGCAGTCGACTGCACCCCGCACCCTCGATAGCCGCCGGCAAGGCCGCCTCCACTTCTCGGATGAGGCCCCCTGGTAGACACACCGAGTTCACGCTGGAATTCCTTCTGGATCTCGACGCTATCTGCCTAAGGGGCTCCATCAAGCGCCTAACATTCGAGCTCCCCCCGTGCACCTGCTCGGACCCTGCTGAAGGAGTGGCCACACATTCACTCACAGGACGAACGGGCGCGGACGGACGTCCAGCCTCCACATTGGCCTTCCGCCTCGCGCGACGCGAACGCCGTACAACCCGCCATTCACCTTGCGGAGAAGGCGGCTCGACGACGTCCGGTACACCTGAAGGTGCCTCGGTAGCAGGCACAGAGAGCGTAGCATGAGACACCTGTGGTGTCCCACTCGACGCACCAGACTCTCCACCACCGCTGCACCCCGAGACAGCAGCCTGAAGACCGCTGATCGTAGTCAACAGCACGCTCAGCTGTTCGCGAACTGCGGCTAACTTCTCCTGCGTCCGCACACAGCAGGCACACATCCTATCCATCCTATCGAGACAATTAACTGCAGAAAGTAGATAACTAAATAATCAACTTTTACTTAGCCTAGTACTCTAATAAAGGCGGCTGGCTGCTGACTGAATTGTGGTCAGTGGTAACTACACTGTCAAACAAAACGGAGTCTGGCAGTTTTCAAAATAAACAAGAATATCTGCGGAATATACCGTTATCAAACGCGCGAGAAAATAAGCTTAGCGCTGTTTACGATGTGGCACTGGTGGCAGCTGGCACTGGACTGACTGATAACGAGCTTTAGTAACGGTCTCTGACTTGTTTTGAAACACACCAGTCAAAGACGAAGACTAAACAACGGTATTTATCAAATACGATAGAATAAACTATTAAAACAGTAGTACAAACGAAATCTGCCAAGTACGCGGGAATAAACCTCTTAAAACAGAAGTACTAACGAAAATGAACTAGACTGTCAAATTAAATTTGACACAAATTAAATTAAGATACTTAGCGGTGTTTACGATGTGGCACTGGTGGCAGCTGGCACTGGACTTCATCGGGTGCGTGATTTTGTCAGCCTTAGTCATGTTCGGATTGACTATGTTACACAGGGCCAAAACATTCTGTATGTACGACTGTGTCGGCTCACCATGTCGTTGGGCCCGGTTCTTTAGTTGTTCTTCCGCCGAGCGGATTTGTCGCTGGCGGTCTCCAAACGTCTTCTTGATCCCACCTGTTGTACTTGGTGACTCGGTCGAAGTCTTTTAGCCATTTGTCGGGGTCCTGTCCAGCGTCTCCAGAGAACACCGACGGGTGTCTGATGTTGTGCAGCTGGCTTACCTGATGAAACGGACTTTGGAAGGACGTACTCGGTGTATCCCTTGTATTGCGGTTCCAGTCCGTGTAAGCGACGGCATTTACGTTGCCTAATTGGAGCCACGCGGATGCAGCAGTTGCACACGATACCCGGCGCCTCCACCAAACAATGTCGCGTTGAAATTGAAGGAGGCTTGACTTCGAAGGCAGGGTTGTCGAGTGAATACAGCACTTATACTGAAAGCAGGTTTATTGCGAACTTAACATACACGCAGCACTGACTGCCTCTCGGGCAGAGTGCTCTGCTATTTATACACAGACATAATATACCAGAAATTAGAAGAATATTTGACATAATAAACATGTAGAAATTACAAGTGAACATAAGAAACATGTAGAACATTCTCGAAATGTTAATTTCAAAGAAATAATTTTTTGCTGGTGGACGGGATTGAACCGGATACCTGCAGTACCATAGTCGGCGACGCTATCCCCTGCGCCACGCCGGCAGTGGGTTTATGTTGGGGCTCGCGGCAATGTTTTTGAACTTTTCTTGGTCTATAAAAAAGTTATCTATCAATCTGCTGCTGTCATTTACTACCCGAGTAGTAAAATCAATACGGTTGTCAAATTGAAAGAATGAAGTAATATGTCAACGTCTATCTGCCTATTTCAATCTTTTAGAGAATCAGCATTGAAATCCCCACAAATAATAATTTGCTACGTAACGTCCTGGGTGATTTTTTGTAACAACATTTCCCTATTACAAAATTATTATTAATGCATATACGACATATATTTTTAAAAGGAAATATATCCTATAAATACGCACGTGAACTATTGCAATTTTGTGTAGATATAAGATTTTGAACATAACACTAAACAAGGCTCTTGGACAGAGTTGTAAGACGAGACAGAGGAGGGGGAGGAAATTGACGTAGAGTGGGGATAGGAGGAGATGAACAGGAAAAGCGTGATACGAGGTGGAGAGGGAGAGGGGAGGGGAGGGTTGACCGGATGGACCAAGAGAGGGGGGGGGGGGGAAAGGGTTTGGACAAAGAGGGGGCAGCGAAGAGAGGGGCAGTTCCATTCACAACACATTGTGAAATTACACGTGTAATCCTATGCTTTTTGTTTCCTTTCTTTTCTGTTTAACCTAGGGTGGCCAGACGTCCCGCATTTTAGGGGATCGTCCCTTATTTTGCTCAGGTGTCCCGTTGTCCCGACGAAACACATACGGGACGTAATTTGTCCCGTTTTTCGTTAATAGTCCCGTAGTTTTGAAACATTGTGGTTTTTAACTAAATGTATCTTAATAAAACGGAGAAGTCCATATGTGATCTTAGCGGAAGGATAAAGGCAAGTACACATTCTGATTAAAGCTAAGTGTACGAGGAACGATTTATGAAGTTCTCTGTTTGGTACTATGTAATGCTTTCACGTGGAGAGCAGTTATGTGCTGGTTATTGCTTCAGGACATATCATTTGGATCTTTTGTTTTAACCCAGTACTTTCTGACATATGTACTAGAAGGAATGTATATTTTTAATGACAGAATTAAGGCAAGTTCATACTTCCAAAAGTACGATAGCAAAGCGATAAATTATTTTCTCGTTGAATAGAAATACTTTTTCGGAACATTTTTGTTTGGTGTTGTGCAGCACACACGGCCTAGCTCTTTAGAGCAAAACTTCGTGAAAATTGTCATGTTGCAAAACGTGAAAATGGTATCATTGTAAATGATGAAGCAAGCGTCTTGCTACTGAGGAAGGCTTTCTTGCTCTTCATGCAGTGGAACATATTGTTCCTTCAAGTCAATGGATTGCACTAAATGTATGTCGAGATCAAAAAATATCTCTTTTGACTTACTTTGTGTCGTGGTATCTGCTGGAAAAATTTACCACCCATAAATATCTTCGCATATTGTCTGATGTAATTGCTTTATGTGCTGATGAAAATAAGAGGTTTAGAGTTGAATGGGTTAGCGATATTACTATAAATAAGACTCATGGTTGGGATACTTCATGAGTTAATTTCAAGAAAACTGTATTTCAAATTATCATACTCCTGAATGATGTGCATTCTTTTGAAAAATATAGTTGCGAGAGTGAGAAATAAGTAATCTATAATAACAGCTGTCATACCGTATAAAAGATATCGTTGAATAAAATTGACATATTGTATTTGCATGTGACAACAATAAAATATTGACGCCCGAGTCGTAACTAAATGGAATGGAGATGTATGTAGCTTTAGTATGGGCCAAATATTTTACTGATACAGTATTTACGAAACGTTTCAAAAATGTGGCTTAATTTCACCTTCTACTTTGTGTCCCGTATTTTGATTTTGGAAATCTGGTCACCCTAATTTAACCTTAAGCCACAACAACGCGAGGCCGTGTACAGCTAGTAACAAAAGAAAGAAAGAAAGAGAGAGAGAGAGAGAGAGAGAGAGAGAGAGAGAGAGAGAGAGAGAGAGAAAGGAGCTGCACATCTTGTTTTAAAAAAAAAGAAACACTTGACGGAATGCAATGAAGCAAACACCTCACGCGTGACTGTAAAGACTGGATAGCGATCGTGGGGTGAGAAAGGAAGGGGGCTCAAACAATAGGGCTCATCTGCATGCGCGCGAGGGGCCGGGAGTACACAGCCCGGGACAGCAGTGGGGAGCCAAGTCAGCGATAGCGGCGGGGGAAGACCTAGACAGCAAACAGGGCACGCATTAACATTACAGCCAAGTGGTCCTACTCTAAAACAGGGCACCGGGCAACAAAAACTACCAGAATCACAATTATACAGATTTAATATGAGATGATGTTACTAAAAATACAAGTTTTCAAGTTTATAAAGCCGAATTACACGTAGGTTTTCTCATCATAGTGACTATCTAAGAAAAAGCATGTTATGAACCATCAGCTGTTTATTGTACTTATAATTTCGGCCTGTTTCAGTTCTAAACCAACTTCACGGACTATCTGTTAAAAATGACAGGCATGAATTGTACAAAAGTTAAAATACCTAATATAACCCAGTAGTTTCATCTGGTAAATATTTACAAGATGAACAAACTGATAAAGTGGATACATCATTCATCATTCTATCCATGCTTATAGGCAAGTCAATCGATTTTATCACTTTAACTGTCTGGTTTTTGTACTAACTGTATGTAACTTTTTACAAGGTGTATATAACGTCCGTTACCTACATGTTACCCCTGCTGCCTTCAGAGTTTTAAAGAGTGTATTCCAGTCAACTTTATCAAAAGCTCTCTCTAAATCTACAAATGTGGATTTGTCTTTTCTTATCCTATCATCTAGAATAGATATTAAAAAAAATTACACTCCTAGACATTAAAATTGCTACACCACGACGTTGACATGCTACAGACGCGAAATTTAACCGACAGGATGCTGTGATATGCAAATGATTAGCTTTTCAGAGCATTCACACAAGGCTGGCGCCGGTGGCGACACCTACAACGTGTTGACACGAGGAAAGTTGCCAACCGATTTCTCATACACAAACAGCAGTTGACCGGTGTTGCCTGGTGAAACGTTGTGATGCCTCGTGTAAAGAGGAGAAATGGGTACCAACACGTTTCCGACTTTGATAAAGGTCGGATTGTAGCCTATCGCCATTGCTGTTTATCGTATCGCGACATTGTTTCTCACGTTGGATGCGATCCAATGACTGATAGTAGAATATGGAATCGGTGGCTTCAGGGGGGCAATACGGAACGCCGTGCTGAATCCCAACGGCCTCTTATCACTATAGCAGTCGAGATGACAGGCATCTTATCCGCATGGGCGTAACAGATCGTGCAGCCACTGTCGATCACTGAGTCAACAGATGGGGACTTTTGCAAGACAACAACCATCTGCACGAACAGTTCGACGACGTTTGCAGCAGCTTGGACTGTAAGCTTGGAGACCATGGCTGCGTTCACCCTTGACGCTGCATCACAGACAGGAGCGCCTGCGATGGTGTATGCGACGACGGACCTGGGTGCACGAATAGCAAAACGTCATATTTCTGATGAATCTAGTTTCTGTGATTCTTGAGTTTCTCCCGTCGTATTTTATAATCGAAATATCCACGGGTGTACTGCCGGTCTATAGTGTCCAACGGGCACAATATTTCGGCGATCATACGTGTCGCCATCATCAGGTGTACTGACGGACTGAGCCCCTGGAAACGCGCCGGCACGGAGATCCGCACGCTACGGCTGCTCGAAGGGAACTGGGTTCTAGCCCGGTAGCGGGCCATTTAAATACCCTCGGCCCGCGGAGTGATCCCTTCGTGGTCCGCACACCGCGCCGCGGCCGCGCAGTGGAACAGATTGCGACGGCGTCTGAGATGGCGTCGGTGTGAAGGCTGTGTCCGTCTCGGTCGTCACTACGTTACGTTTTCTAGATTTACTCTTAAGGGTAAGTCAGTTCGAAGGTCGGAGGAAGGCAACGGCATACCACCTCGAAACAGGACCATGCTAGTAAAGCACTGAGGTGTTCAAACCAATCTTCGGATTGTTGACTGCTTTTTACCTTTTAACCCAATCGCTGGTTCCCAAGCTTTGCTAAGATTATAGCCACAGTCACGGTTTATGAGGTCGTCACTAGTGCTAATTTAAATGGCCTCTCTCTAACGACGCAGTCCCAGTATCTCGACGTCTGTACCAGAATCCTAGTGCGATCATACTACATCGCGTGATTCTCCGACAAACAATGTCCAGCGACAGCCGACTTGCTCGGATACATCAATCGTGTGTGCCTCTGGTGTTCAACGCATCAATCCTCGACGGTTCGCATAGTCTGTCCAATATATGACTTGCCACACTGACACGGAATCTGGTACACGCCGGCCTTCCACAAACCGAGATCATGTTTGGCGCTCCGCACCAGTGCACGAATTTTATTTGGCGGACAAAAAAACAGTTCCAAGTTGGTGTTTCTTCAAAATGCGGGCGACTTTCCCCGAGAGTGCGCCGATATATGAAATAAACGCAGTGCCTACCTCCTCCCTCGTGTTTTTGTCCGTATCTACAAGATTGTGCTGTAGTGGTTGGGCGGAGAGCCCGCTGAATCTGCCACTCTGAGTACCCATTTTTTCGGGATACACTTCTCAGGCGTTCCAATTCCTGGGGTAGACACTCTGCGTCGGAGATAGTGCGCGCCCTATGTACTAGAGTTTTAAGTACCCCATTCCTCTGTGAAGGGTGGTGACAGCTGTCTGCGCGTAAATACAGATCAGTGTGTGTTGTTCAAAACTTATGGGACTTAACTACGGGGTCATCAGTCCCTAAGCTTACAAACTACTTATGAACTAGCTAATCCTAAGGACGGCACAAATATCCATGCCCGAGGGGGGATTCGAACCCCCGACCGTAGTGGCCGTGCAGAGCGTGACTGAAGCGCCTCAGTCCCCTCGGCCAGCGCGGCCGGCAGTGTGCGTTGTCTTCCGATAGATATCATGCGTGCGGATCTCTGTGCCGGCGCTTTTCCAGGAGCTCAGTCCGTCGGTTCACCTGATGATGGCGACATGTATAATCGCCTAAATATTGTGACCTTTGGACACTATAGACCGGCAGTACACCCGTGGATATTTCGATAATCCAGTTTCTGTTACAGCATCATGATGCTCGCATCCGTGTTTGGCGACATCGCGGTGAGCGCACATGGGAGGCGTGTATTCTTCATCGCCATACTGGCGTATCGCCCGGTGTGATGGTATGGGGTGCCATTGGTTACACGTCTCGGTCACCTCTTATTTGCATCGACGGCACGTTGAACAGTGGCCATTACATTTCAGACGTGTTAAGACCCGTGGCTCTACCCTTCATTCGATCCCTGCGAAACCCTACATTTCAGCAGGATAATGCACGACCGCGTGTTGCAGGCTATAAACCAACCATCAGAAGCAGAACATTCCAAATATATCTCAATGCCAGTTTTGGGAAACATATCATATCAACTTGCAAAAATTGCAAGTTACCAAACGAGTTCAAAAATGTTCAAAT
Source organism: Locusta migratoria (assembly GCA_026315105.1). Lineage (NCBI taxonomy): Eukaryota > Metazoa > Arthropoda > Insecta > Orthoptera > Acrididae > Locusta > Locusta migratoria. The sequence continues at coordinate 451,478,745 of CM048748.1, forward strand.
GTTTGTAGAACGTATGGGACTTAACTACGGGGTCATCAGTCCCTAAGCTTACAAACTACTTATGAACTAGCTAATCCTAAGGACGGCACAAATATCCATGCCCGAGGGGGGATTCGAACCCCCGACCGTAGCGGCCGTACAGACCGTGACTGGAGCGCCTCAGTCTCCTCGGCCACCGCGGCCGGCACCAAACAAGTTCCACAATGTTGTAGGCAACATATAAAACATGTACACCGCCTGATGATGAACTGCCAGGCAGTTCAAAACCGGTTGTGGTAATAAATACATACGAAAGGTGACTGGTTGCTGATTTCTTTAAAAGAATAATGCATTAAAGTTAGCAATATGCGTAAGCATTTCTATAATATGAATGAGGTAATATGGCTTAACTTACGATCTTAGCAGACATTATCATAGTTCGTTGCATCCGCGCATGCGCATTCTGCAGTACACTCGGATAGTTACAACTCTACATTTGGCACAATCTATAGATTATGGACGCACTCGCGATGGGGTTGGCTGCTGATTTACACGCAGGCACGAAAGGCGCACGCTCTTCCAGTAGTCTATTTTCACCACAAAGTCGATCGTGTAAAACGGGCTTTGTGATTTTTACCATCAACCTACTGTGCTATCTGTATTGAGGGCAAAGAGTCGTGATACAGTTCGCCAGTTCATCTGCTCCCGAAAGCTGATGGAGCTTTTCAAAATAGTTGCAACTTGCAGAGAGACGTAACTATACGTTAACAAAAGACTTTATCCCAGGCATCTGCAGCTCGTGCGCTTCGGGAGCACCGGCCGGCGCCGGTGAGAGCACCGTAGTTCCGTTCCGCTGCAGCGGTCGGTGGTGTGGGACACGTGACGTCACAGCGCGCTGTCAGGGCGGTGGCGGCAGAGGAACGTGTGGTCGCAGCGCTTAGCGAGGCCACACGCGTCTTCTTGTTAGTCAATTATTAACCCTGGAACGGCCGGTCGGAAAACAGTTTCGGGAACGGTCGGGCTGGGTCTGTGGTACCCAGTAATTGAAACACTTATGAAAAGAGACAATAGATATATTTACATGACTTTGTTTATCTTCGGTCGGGGGTTCGAATCCCCCCTCGGGCATGGATGTTTGTGCCGTCCTTACTATTAGCTAGTTCATAAGTAGTTTGTAAGTTTAGGGACTGATGACCCCGTAGTTAAGTCACATAAGCTATACAAACATTTGAACTTTTTTTTTTACTTTGTTTAGATCCTACTAAATGTTTTAGGGACATTATTTCAACTTTCTTAACTACACAACAGTTAATGTAAAAAATAATTTTTTTTTTTAAAAGTACTTCTTTGTAGTAATAAATATACGTACAGTACCCAGAACAACCATCTCTGGCCGTAATGACGACCTTGATACGCCTGGGCATAGAGTTTGGATGGCGTCTACAGATACAGATGCCCATGCAGCTTCAACACGATACCACAGTTCATCAAGAGTAATGACTGGCGTATTGTGACGAGCTAGTTGCTCGGCCACCATTGACCAGACGTTTTCTGTTGGTGAGAGATCTGGAGAATGTGCTGGCAGGGCAGCACTCTAACATTTTCCGTATCCAGAAAGGTCCGTACAGGACCTGCAACCTGCGGTCGGTCATTATCCTGCTGAAACGTAGGGTTTCGCAGGGATCTAATGAAGGGTAAAGCCACGGGTCGTAACACGTCTGATATGTAACGGTCACTGTTCAAAGTGCCGTCGATGAGAACAAGAGTTGACCGAGACGTGTAATCAATGGCACCCCATACCATCATGCCGGGTGATACGCCTGTATGGCGATGACGACTACATGCTTCCAATGTGTGTTCACCGCGATGTCGGCAAACACGATGTGTTCATCATGATGCTGTAAACAAAACCTGGATTCATCCGAAAAAAATGACGTTTTGCCATTCGTGTACCAGGTTCGTCGTTGCGTACACCATTGCAGGCGCTCCTGTCTGTGATGCAGCATCAAGGGTAACCACAACCATGGTCCCCGAGCTGATAGTCTATGCTGCTGCAAACGCCGGCGAACTTTTCGTGCAGATGGTTGTTGTCTTGCAAACGTCCCCATCTGTTCACTCAGGTATCGAGACGTGGCTGACCGATCCATTACAGCCATGCGGATGAGATGCTTGTTTTCTCAGCTGTTAGTGATACGAGGCCGTATTGCTTTCCTGAATCCACCGATTCCATATTCTGCTAACAGTTATTCAAATCAAATGTTTGTATAGTCTATGGGACTTAACTACGGGGTCATCAGTTCCTAAACTTACAAACTGCTTATGGACTACTTACGAACTAGGACGGCACAAATATCCATGTCCGAGGGAGGATTCGAACCCCCGACCGTAGTGGCCGTGCAGATCGTGACTGGAGTGCCTCAGTCTTCTCGGCCACCGCGGACGGCTAACAGTTAACGCGATCAGCAATGTCGCGATACGATAAACCGCAATCCGACCTTTATCAAAGTCGGAAACGTGATGGTACGCATTTCTTCTTCTTACACGAGGCATCACAATAGCGTTCCACCAAGCAACGTCGGTCAACTGCTGTTTGTGTGGGCCGGCCGCGGTGGCCGAGGGGACTGAGGCGCTTCAGTCACGGTCTGCACGGCCTCTACGGTCGGGGGTTCGAATTCCCCCTCGGGCATGGATATTTGTGCCGTCCTTAATTCTAGCTGGTTCATAAGTTGTTTGTAAGTTTAGGGACTGATGACCCCGTAGTTAAGTCCCTTAAGCTCTACAAACATTTGAACATTTTTGCTGTTTGTGTATGAGAAATCGGTTGGAAACTTTTCTCATGTCAGCACGTTGTAGGTATCGCCGCCGGCGCCAACCTTGTGTGGATGCTCTGAAAAGCTACTGGTTTGCTTATCACATTATCTTCTTCCTGTCGGTTAAATTTGACGGCTCTAGCACGTCATCTTCCTGGTGTACTAATTTTAATGGCCAGCAGTGTGTATACAAATTGTAAGTACACTGGAAATACAAGTAAACTGGTTTGAAATATAAGGTAACCCTTAATGACTAGGTATAAGCCTGATTTTGAGAGATTTTGTTCATTTGAACCTGTATGTAGTGTAAACGTAATGATTATGTGCTCTAATGTCATTTAATTAATGATTATAAAGCGTAATCTATGTATGTAATGCAACAATAACCACTTCGTGTCATTTATTTATTATCTCTGTACTGTATTTGTCTATGTACATTTTATTTTATTTATTTTTTGTTCTGTGTGCAAGCTGAAAATGTCGATATATACTGTAGTCGAAAAGGCTCCTCAGGTCAGAGGCTTTATTGGACAGCAGCGCTCGCCTGTGGGAAAGCAGGCAAGCAGCAGTATCTGCCGTCCCGTGACAGAGAACAGACGTTCGCGCGGAGTGCTCAAACAATATATGTAACAAAGTGTTATTAAAAGGAATGTAAAAAGGTGTTTAAAGTGCTATGAAATGAAAAGTATGAATGAAACCAGTGTTTAAGTATATCGAAGTGAAGCAAAAACAGATATTGAGCAACTATTCGTTCGTTCGTTCTGCTGAGGCAGAAATTCGTTAAGTGTTCGGTGTCCGTCCAGACTTCCGAAACGCGGTAGCGTCATCGCGGACGCTAACGGTCGCGAATAATTACGTGATTCGCGAAGTATCTCGCATACTGCTAACAAGCTGCCAAAGGAGGAGCCAGTAAAACAGTTTCTGTATTCAAAATGTTCAAATGTTTGTTAAGCTTATGGGACTTAACTACGGGGTCATCAGTCCCTAAACTTACAAACTACTTATGAACTACTTACAAACTAGGACGGCACAAATATCCATGCCCGAGGGGGGATTCGAACCCCCGACCGTAGTGGCCGTGCTGACCGTGACTGGAGCGCCTCAGTCACCTCGGCCACCGCGGCCGGCAGTTTCTGTATTAAATGAATTCTTGTAATCATCATATTGGAAAGGATCCATTGTCGAGCTACAGTGAAGCACATCGCTGGACTAATGATTAAGATAAGTTGAATGTAATTTTTTGTAATTAATGTAGATGCATGTTTGAATCTTATCAAAATATAAGAAATTAGATTACACTTCTTTCTATCTTATTTGTAACAAGTAGTTACCCACTCTTGCCCAGTATAACAATCCTCATTAACGTATGATGAACGAAGTATCCAAAATCAAATATTTTAAAGTAACTGATTAAGAAAGAGTAAGGTTAACGTAATTGCAGAATTTAGCAATTAAATATTTAACTATTTCATCGTGACAAGATTTTGATTTTTACGTCACAGTATACTTAGTCAATCAATATTTCAATACGATCATTTTGAGAGGGAGAGAGAGAGTTCACGTCAAGAATAGAGACAGTGTTAATTATTTGATTGAGACTATTTTGCTAAATTTGACGATACTTGATCGTAGACTGTTGCATGCCAGTGTTACGATACTGAATCAACCAATAGTAAAATTAATTCTTCATAAACATGTTACAAAATAAGGAAAGCAGTCAAACTTTATTATAGTAATTACTTCAGATTTTATGAATAACAGATTTTTCAAAACTGATTTCAACAATAGTTACCACCGCCATATCTATCCTATAAAGAACCAAACTCTTACAATTATTGTATGCATTTATTCACTAAGCCTGAATTACGAAAATTTTAGTGTTTACATAATAGCATTAATTTTTATCACATATTGACTGCAGTGGTTAGACTGCACCCATTTGCCAACCACTTTGTACTGAATTTATTAGTTTTACTACTTTCAAAATAATTACTACCACAAGCGTACTAACTAAGTCGTACGCATTGCACAGACGCGGTAGTTTATTTTCCGCTATCAGTGTGCGCACGGTCTCCGTTGGAGATTTCGTAAGGAAATGGAAGGTGAGTGATCTTTTCAAAAGTTAGTCAGATAGGGCCATATTTTTTGTTAATCACATTAATTGTTTTGCTAATTATTTCAATATTTAATCACACCACTTGCACTGATTACGAGTTTAAAGTAACTAATCACTCATTTAAAATCAGAGTAGTCTAGTTACTCAATCATTACTACGACAAGAACACTTTTATTAAAACGCAACCAAATTTTTATTTTTTTATTTTTCACTCACACCTTCTCGCTTATAAAAACCTAACAAAACCCATCTCCTTTTCTTTCCTTACAGAAATACAAATATACGAGGCGCGTCCAGAAAGAAAGTTCCGTTTCAATTTATCTCCGCTGCAGCGCTGCGATTGCATTTCCGCACATGCGCTGTAGACGATGTGTATCAAGGGGAAGAACGTGTGCCATTTGGAGATCGCTGTCAGTTACGTACGCTTTGTTGTGCTTGTTTGAAATGTCGGCGTTGATTGAAAATCCCGCCGCCTGTGAATGCTGCGATGTTTACGGACCAAATGCGATGAGTGATTCGATGGTGAGAAGATAGGTCCGACAGTTCAATGGCGGGCATAGTGAAGTGCACGATGAAGAACGAAGTGGGAGTCCACCTTTGGTTACAGAAGAATTGGTTCACGCGATTGATGACAAGACCCAGGAAAACCGTTGGTTTCCAATTAGTGCTCTCGCTATGTACTTCCCCCAAATTTCACTGTTTCCAACTGGTTAAAGACACAGGCGGCAGATTTCTATGAAGAAGGTATACAAAACCTGGTGCCACGCTATGACAAATGCCTGCAAAATGTCGGCAGTTATGTGGAAAAGCAGTTTAAGAGTTGTAGAATTTTGTGCAATAAAAATTTCTTCTGTATCTGTGTACAATTTCATTTTATTAGCAAACGGAACTTACTTTCTGGACGCGACTCGCAAATGAGAATAATTTGTAAAACCGAGAAGCAGACATGCTGAATTTTCTCTATATAAATCGAAATTTTTAATATAAAGAAGTTTGTGTGATATCGTCCTCTAAAATAATCACAGTTTGAAACAGCCGCCAGACAGGTGACGTACATTTGGCATTTAGGTAAGATCCACCTGAATCAGCAACTGTAGGTGCATCACGGCTGGCAGAAGGCTGAACAACCTCCTGTTCATTCCCACTTATTTCACTATTGCTGTCATCATCACTGTTTATTTAGAAAGTTGGATCCACGTTAAAATCGGCAACTTTGCTGTAAAAATCGTACAATATTTTGCAGATTTTTTACAGTTTGAAAGACTTTCTCTTGCAATTGTACATTACACACACTTGAAAAAGATAATGTGGTGCTAGCATATCGCAATTAGTTCACAAAGTAACTAGAAACTGAATGAAACACCAAATAAAAACGGCTAGCGCAGGTAGAAATTAGTGACGTAAGCGGGTCGGCTGGATGTCACAGACCTGTGCGCGTTTTGAAAGACTGCCAAACAATGAATAAGTAACGAAAATCTTATTCAAGACATGAACGCTCATTCTCCAATGTTTCAGGAATCTAGCACAGTACTTGACTCAAATCAATTTCTCTAAGCGTATAAATTCAAACAAGTTTAATGCCTCAAAAAGGGCCACTATAAGCGTGCATATAAAAAGTCATCCGCGTTTTTTCAATTTCTGTGTGAAAGTAGCTTGTTAAATTTTCTATGAAAGATCTCGGGCAATAGAGATATGCAAATGCTAGTTAAAACGCTCACTGCTGCTCTAAATTAGTTTGCGAGTGGCACAGAACTTCCGCAACGGAAATTTAGCCAACTGCTCACCCCTTAAGGGAGCAGCCAACGTTTTAACAAACACAAAATTAATGTTAAAAAGGGGATAGATAATTAAACATTGGACAGGGAGCATGAATTTATAAAGCAGAGGTTTAATACTTTAAAACATTATCTATTCAATAAAATGAACCAGCAGATAAATGTGGGGAGACCAAATTAAGCACAATAAATCACACACCTTGTACAAAAGTGAATTAAATCGTAAAGTTACTGCCCGTAATAAAATTGTTTCTGCCCTTTATGAACATGAAGGTAACGTGGCCGCGGTGGCCGAGGGGACTGAGGCGCTCCAGTCACGGTCTGCACGGCCACTATGGTCGGGGGTTCGAATCCCCCCTCGGGCATGGATATTTGTGCCGTTGTAGTCTTAGTTCATAAGTAGTTTGTAAGTTTAGGGACTGATGACCCCGTAGCTAAGTCCCACAAGTTATACAAACATTTGAATTTGGAAATTTGCAAATACACAGTGGATAAAGAATAGCACATTCATTCACTCACAGACACGCGCATAATGCTTGCGACACTTCACTCGTGCAGGTACACTTGATAGCAGCGGTTAAACGAAGCGGCAGCGACGTTTTGACGAGATGGGAGGTGCAAAAATTAAAATCGAACTATACACCAGACGAAGTCATATGCGGGGAGGCAGCAGCATACTACACTTAAGTACCATATAGTGTACGGCCACGGTGAATTACATAAATTTTACAAAAAAAAAAAAAAATAAATAAATAAAATAAAATAAAAAATTAGAATAACCGAGTAAAGCAAACGAGTGAATTCATATAGAAGAAAGTTACTATCAATAGAAGCATGGCTAAAGGCCGACGAAATAATGACCGTAACGAAAGCACGTCAAACCAAGATAGGAAAGACGGAATCAAACAAGAAATGTCGAGAAAGAATTTAGCATGCTCGCGGAAACAGACACCACAGGAAAACCTTAGTTAAAAAAAAAGCAAGGAAATTCAAACATACTAAGTTTCAAATGTTTGTAAATCTATCGGACCAAACTGCGTGGTCTTCAGTTCGTATGTTACAAACTGCTTAAACTAAGGCAAACTAGCCTACGAAAAAAAAAAAAAAAAAAAAACCACACACACACACACACACACACGCACACGCTCCAGGGAGGACTCGAACCTCCGACGGCGAGCAACCGCGCGCTCTGCAACGACGCGCCTTAGACCACCCGGCTACTCCACATACTAAGTTTACACAAAGGCTAAAGGCCATACACGTGTATTCCAACTTGAAAAAACCAGACACAAAATAATCACCGGAATGAATATGCAATTACAAAATTTACACTGAATTACTCGAGTTCTGTAAATTAAGAAACACTTCGCCTCGCATAGCGAAAGAATTGCTCAAGAGAAACTATCCTATACATATTATAAATGCGAAAGTTTCTATGTTTGTTACCGCATCACGCTAAAACTACAGCACAGATTTAGATGAAATTTCATATAGAGATTTCTTATGTCTTGGATTAGGACATAGGCTACTTTTCAAAATGTTTATTACAAGTTATTTATTTGAAATATATCCATAGAACATAGGCTACTTTTCAAAATGTTTATTACAAGTTATTTATTTGAAATATATCCATAGAAATACGTAACGGTTTGTAAGAAGCTTCTAATACAATAAAAGAAGAGCATTCTAGGGAATGTCATGTTTAGCTGCGGGGTTTAATGCGTCATGTAATAGTCTTCCGTTATTTTGGCAATGGTTCGGGTCCTGCTATAGTGAAATTTTTTATATTTGTTATTTTTATCTTTTTTATTTTCGAATATACAAAAAGATTCATGGCTACTGCCAAAACGGCTTAACTGATATATAATTACATACACAAGAAATCTAAATGTTGGCGTTTATGCCGCATTCATTTTCATTTGTTGTAACAAATGAAGGAAGTATGTATATAAATTGAAGACTTTAAATAAAATATGCTCTAAGTACCATGGCAAGAAAAAACATTGACTTTTGTGTAGAATGGGATCTAGATACCAAGCCCTATTTTGTGTACAAAGCGCGAACTGCCACGTATAAATAGCGTACGTAAACTGCAACGAAAGTAGTAGCAAATGCACTCAACAGATGGCAGGTGGTACGCTGCCGTTGACATATGAAACGTTATAGATGTTCGAACAATGTGATGTTATCGTAATTCTTTAGAATTGTATTTTCTTTGGATTTCAATGAATAATAGTTTCTTTGGTGATTTCGATTATTTATAGCATTCGAACGTTTGCATTTAGTTCTTTTGTTGGTTCGCTTTGCATTTGTAGGATCTCAACAGTTCGTTTCTCCGTCAGATGTCTTTTTTATCTCTTTACTTTTCTCCGTTAGGTTTGTTTATCGTTACATTTCTCCGATAGGTTTGCTGTTTAATTTGTTCCTTTACTTGGCATTTGTTTTCGATTATTGTATTGTTGTTATTGTAGCTACTTACTGTCAGGGGTGCCATCCCACAAGTTGGAGCTGAAGGTGGGTGTGCCTGTTTTATTGATGCGTAACTTGGATGCACCACGATTATGCAATGGCACCAGGTTACGCATCACGGACCTGAGAAGGCATATCGTGCAGGCCACCATCATCACCGGTGGAGCCAAGAGAGAGACTGTATTAATACCACGAATTCCCATCATCCCAACAAACTTGCCATTCCAGGTTAACCGGTTATAGTTTCCATTGAAAGTGGTCTTCTCGATTACTATACACAAGAGTCAAGGACAAACATTAAAAGTGGCAGGTATTCATGTGGCCACCCCATGTTTCTCGCTCGGACAGCTCTACGTAGGCTGCTCCCGTGTATCGAGAGCTAGAAATCTCTACGTATACTCGGAGAACAAGAAGTCTCGAAACGTCGTTTACAGGGACGTATTGGAATAGGTTTTTGGCTCTCCATCCGTTTCAAGACAATTGTATATTCCGTGCTAACAATGTCGCAAACAGTCATGTAGTTATTTATGCCCTTTCTTGGCACTTTAATGTCTGACTATTGAACCGCGGGGAGCAGCTAGTCACTGATAAACCAAGACTGCCTGATCATGAACAAAGTGAAGTTCTAACAGCATGCCATCCACTCAGCATGATTTGATGAAATAGTCACTTCAGCGGTCGCGGCAGGAGTGAAGCCCCAGAAAACGCACAAAACATTCCCCATCACATACCGGATGTAGGGCGTGCTAAAAGCGATCTAGAGCGCGTTCAGAGACTCACTGTCTACCAACCCTCACTACCTGAAGATAATATCCTCTACTAGAGTTCCAGAGAGGTCTCTTTTGTCACCTCTTTCGTCCATGATTATGTTGGTACTACACTAAGAACAGGCCACCTCGCCATCTTGCCAAGTAAGCTTGTCTCTGGCCACCCAGCAGACGGCAGTGCAGACGACATACGAAGCCATGCGTTCTTAACTAAACGAGGCTTAAAGCGCGAGGCGACGACTGTAAGCCATTGCGCGGCGGTCAGTCAGTATTAAGTGCACACATTCACATGAACACAAAAGTTCAATCACACGGGTGGAATCATATATAAACATAGGGCATTCATCATTAATAAAGGAATAAAATAATTGACATACAAATAGGCAATATTAATGGCGGAGAAACAAAAAAAATGTTCCAATGTTTGTTAAGCTTAAGGGACTTAACTACGGGGTCATCAGTCCCTGAACTTACAAACTACTTATGAACTAGCTAACACTAAGGAAGGCACAAATATCCATGCCCGACGGGGGATTCGAACCCTCGACCGTAGTGCCCTGCAGACCGTGACTGAAGCGCCTCAGTCCCCTCGGGCGGAGAAACACTTTAGAGTAATGTATAACCCAAAATGGAATACGACCACACATTCATGTGGAACAACGTAGCTTGCTCGAACTGTACTTACCGATGTGCGATTTAGGTCAGATATCCGCAGAAGAACAATAGCAATAATGAACTTTAAATTCTACCCACACAAAAACGTCTCATAACGTTTTCTTAAATATCTGAATAGGAATAGCAGAAGTTTCTATAGATAAAAGTAAAAAAAGTAGAATTAAAAAAGACTGTCTTTTTCTTATTTTAGAATGGACAGCGTATACGAAATCGAATGTTGAAATATTTGTAAACCTATGGGGCCAAACTATTGGGGTTATCTGTCGATTGGGTTAAAAACTACTTTAACTAAGAAAAACTAACGTAATGACAACACACACACACACCCTTACTGAGAGCGTGTAGCCCCCCTGACCGGGCGCGCTGAGCCACGGCGGCCGGCATTCTATAGACCGCCCGGCCACTGCAGTGCTGCTTTTAATTTAGTAATCAGCTCCATTCTGTCCGGTCTAACAATGCCCTCGTGTTTTACGGAGTTTCTTTTTCCGTGATGTAAGCGCTCTGCCGATGCTTTGATATTTACAATTATTGGCCCACTTTAGGTTAATAATAATGTCGTGTGGCACACTGGCCTGGTGCAAGTCTTTCAATTGGACGCCACTTCGGCGACTTGCGTCTCCCTAGTTACCCCAGTTATCCAACAGGGGAAAGGGGACCTACAGCTTAACGTGGAATCCGAACCACCTGTCGTTTCTGGCGATTCCTCACATCGTTGAGAGGTGAGACTGAAAAAATCCTAGGTCCGACCGGGTATCGAACCCACAACCCTCTCGGTTTCCAGTCGAGCGCTTTACCCCAAGACCACCGGGCCCGACCACTTTAGGTTACTGTAGTAACACTAAAGTGGGCCTTTGCGATCGTTTTTTGACAGCTCGAAATTTAAATGAAAATAACGGCTTAACTATTCATCTGACACGAAAACTGAATAACCAAATTTTTAGAGGAGAAAAATCTCTACAACTTTGATCTCTTATGTTTCTTTTTCTTATCTAGTATCTTTTAGAGATATTTGCAAAAATAACTGCGATTTTGGGATGTATGTCTGTCTGTCCGTAACGTGTTCCCACTTTTTAAGACGAACCGTTCAACCGACCAGCAGAAAATTTTAGACATAATTGTAGGCCGCCAGAGACCAGAACCTCACTTTTTCAAATTTTTCGGACAAAAAATACGGCAGTAATACCAAAAAAAGCCGTTTGTAATATAATTGTAATTTCAAACGAACCATTCATCTGACACGAAAATTAAATAACCTAATTGGTAGACTGGAAAACTCTTTAGAACTTCGCTCTATTATGTTTTTTTTCCCATCTTATCTTGCATCGTTGGAGAGATATTTGCAAAAGTAACGGAGATTTGACACCCTCCATTGATTTTACGAAAACCAGCCGTTCGCAGATGTCACGTGACATTCCACGCCCAGAACTCTCTCTGGCATACGCCATCTTGCGTTGTGTATTTGATGATTTTCTTATTACAACTTACACGTTGTTATTTCAAAGCAATGGCGCACTGAAGAATTAACAAAAACACGTCGTTCTTCGTACGAAAATTGATAATCTAATGTCTAAAAATGCCACATTAGCATCAGTTTCCAACTGCCATCAATAGTATGAAACTTAAGGGCGAAATTCGTAATTGTTTGCCGCAGTGTAGTAGGCAGCGTGTTGGATTTTGATGCATATGGTCCGTGGTTCGGGACCCTCCACTGCCAAACAAATTTTTTTCTCCTTTATTCCTAAAAGGGTTACGTGTTGGGTGCGTAAATATTATCACAATAATAGAGTCGTAATCATATCACTATAATTTTTTATTATTTACATTATTATTTTTGCCCGAAATGTTTGCAAAAAATTATAAAACTGCAAATTTAAAGTGGGTCGTAAAATACGCCAGTGCGATTATTTTCCTTTATTGTTACTTTCAAGTCCCTGACGGGGCAGGATGGCAGCGGCCTGTATGTCGCTCTTCAGCGGAGCATTTACACAGATTGGCAATTGGCATACATACAAAAGAAAACGGCGATAAAGCAAGAGAATGGAAGTTACAAGAACGGATACAAACACAAGAGTAACAAGACCCACGATGCTAGTTGTAAAACGGTGCACGGTGGCTAAGATACATAACTGTCTGAGTTAAAGTTCGGGACGGCGACATTAACGAAAACACTGGTAGCATACATGTATGCTAAACAAAGTTTTGCCGTTGTCGGCGGTAGCACAGTTAAAATAACATAAAATGACACTATACACTGATGACGCACCATATTAAAATTGTAACACGATGCAGACCCAACAGGGGGAGAGGGAAAGGCGGGGTGGCACGGGGTGAGGGGGAGGAGGAAAACGTAAAAGCTCCGGGGAAGGGGAAGGGAAAGGGAGAGCCAAGCGGGGAAGGGGAGGGGAGGGGAGGGATTAGGGCTGATAGGATGGGTACATATTCACTACGTTTACATGCAACACATCTTCCGGAAGACGAAAACCGATTTTCGTAAACCGTTTTTCGCTGTCGTGTTTACATGGCGTAGTCTGAATCGGATTTCCTAGTTCACTTTACACGACGGCTGGAAAACAGCTGATTCAGTTCCTTATTTAGTCTGCACAATCGCTTATTTTTCTTTATTTAAATACACAGATTTATGTTCACTCTAATATTTATACTTTTATTTCACATTAGAAAATATCACTCTTTCCATAAGTGCCGAAAATTCGTAACATGAAAACACAATCTGACAAGCCAAGAACGCTTCAAAAACGGTTGCGTTTACATGGGCACGAAAATCGATTGTGGAACTGGAAAACCGCTTTAGAGAAGCGGATTCCCAGAATCGATTTTGGAGTGTTTACATGACCAACCAAAAGCGGAATTGGGAAATCGGTTTACGAAATCCGGTTTTGGGAGCCCATGTAAACGGGGTGATTGGAACGGAGGGCGTCATCTGGGAGAGCGAGGGGGCGAAAGTTACCCTGGGAGAGGACGTGGTTGATTTTTGCGGTAGAGTGGTATATTAAGCACATCAGCTACGAAGAAAAGAAAATCTTTTCATCTTACATCTTATAAAATAGGCTGTATGTGTGTATTTATGTATGTATGTATGTTCCACATCTCCTCCTTAACTACTGGACCGATTTCAACCAAACTTGGTACACATGTTCCTTAATATCAGGCAACATCGCCGTCGGGTTAACAATCACCTACGACACATACGTAATGAGATATGACGTCATAAACAATGAGATGCGTGAAAAACTGCTGCGTCAAACGACAATGCTGCACATTTCCTCCTAAACCACTGGACCGATTTCAACCAAATTTGGTGCACATATTTAGAACGTGAGCTAACAACTGCTGTGGGAGTAGGTACCACATACGACACATGGTTCAGGAGATATAACGTCATGAACACTAGGAATCGCAAAAAAATGCTACATAATGCGACAAGACTTCATAGATACACTATATGAGAATGACAGTACTTGGCGACTTGGAACAAACTTTAAACAGAATTTCAAACCTTTATTAAACTTTTTCTCGCAGACAACCACATCAAAATTATGAAAGGAAAAAAAGTTTCTCTCTTACTACTTTTCCGCTGTTCATGGAGCAAAACTACGACATTTGGTATAACGTTACAATTTATAATTTCTTCTCTACAAATTGAAGTCGCAGGAAATTTTACAGGTAGTATACACACATACAGATGAATATACTTTAGAAATTGTATCACATTACGACACGTTGTTTATGAGATATGAGGACGTAAAGAGCAACGTTCATGGAAAACCGCCCCATCAAGCATCACGTTTTAATCTATTACTTCTTTACTACTAACCATATTCGCAACAGATTTTACCGACATACAGTACTGATAAAAATCAATATATTCCTGCAAAATTTTACAATTATACAATATATATATATATATATATATATATATATATATATATATATATATATATATATATTAAATCTCTAAATGTGGGCCTGTCGCTGTTCGCTTCTATCTGCAAAACTACTGGACGAATTTTCATGCGGTCTTCACAGAAAACATGAACGAAGATCGGTTCAGGATCTAGGCATGATTTCATCAAATCAGAATCACGAAGTGTTTTCACAGACCGTCGTGTCTGTCTGTTCATCTATTAGAAACCACTTCTCTAAAACTACTTCACGAATTCGCATGGGGCTTTCACAGGTAACTTCGGCGTACCTTGGGACAACATATAGACTTAGTTTATAGTCTATCTTTCTCTTTCATCTCCAAAACTAATAGACGAATTTTTATGGGCTTTTCACAGGAAACGTAAGGGTATCTTGCGGTTACAGAAACGCTTCATTTCATAAAATCGGACCAGAGAAAGTAAGATATCACAATTTAAACATTTCTCTGAAAGCAATCACAAGTGTCTATCTGTAGAGAGTAATCTCCAAAAGTACTAAATGAACATTCATGGGATACCACAGATAAATAGAGAATATCCTGGGACAACATATTGGCTTCATTTCATCAAAATCATATCAGGAAAATAAAATATATCGTAATTTGAAATTTTAGGTGTATTTCATTCTTGGAAAGAACGGCGTAATACAGGAAAGAACTAATAGATAACGCTGCGTGTGTTCGTGTAAAGTTCGGGCCAGCGATCTGATTATTATCCTTTGAAAATACTACTTACTTTTTGACTTTTCAAACTTACCATATTTCCGAAAATCGTTTTCTTGGTTGCTATGTTCTGGGAAATATGATTCGACGCAGTGAATATAAAATTGATACAATTCTCGCTGTGTTTAATCCATTTATTTACATACTGATATCACATTCTAACGTATATGCTATGGAAGTTTAAGTCTCACGCTTGGAGCGACAAAAGCGCACCTAACGGAAAGAGAGGCAACAGTAAGAATAATAATTATTATTTTCAGTGATATTTCTACTTCATTAAAGAAATACTTATTATATTTCAGCTTTCCATGCCTCGGCCCATTGTCCAGATATATGAATGGTCATGGAATCAATGTTTTAAATGGCGAATATAACTGATGTATGATGTAAGCTACATCATATTCATGAAGATATGCCTATTTCTAACACGTTTCGCAAACGTATTAAAAAGAAACTACTGATATATTTTCATGCGGTTTTCACAGGAAAATTGAGCTAAGATCGGGGCAACACCAAAATCAGATCATAGAAGAAAGATACATCGTAATCTTAACTGTTTCCAGTAACTGTCTGTTCATCTATTAGAAATACCCGATCTCCTAAATTACTTCACGGATTTGCAAGGAGCAACTTCATTTCATAAATGTGGAATCAGGGAAATTGTTTTAGATGTAGATTATGCTTGAAGTATGGATTGCGTAGTGCAGCTAAAAACATAGAGGCGCTGTAGTGCACCAAAGAGCTAAAAAACACCGCTATTGCATAATAAGTATGGGGTAGTACAACAAGGAGGAGAACGTCTGTGACAGAATTAAACAATCTTATGCCTACGAATACAAACAAACATTGAACATAGTGTTACTGATTTCGCTTTGTGTATTAAATGCTTAACGACATTTCTTTGTTTATTTTGGCACGTTTTACCTTTTGTACCAAAAACTTTATGAAGATACATTGTTTCGGACTATGACTTTTACTTACATTTGACATCTTTATGAAGATACTGCGTTTCGAACAATGCCTTTTAATTACATTTGACATCTTGGCAAGGACAACGGAGTTTATTGACAGAGTGATCCAACAGGGATTCTATTTTAACTGACTGAGGTCCGTACGGTCTGCACGGCCACTGCGGTCGGGGGTTCGAATCCCCCCTCGGGCATGGATATTTGTGCCGTCCTTAGTCTTAGCTAGTTCATAAGTAGTTTGTAAGCTTAGGGACTGATGACCCCGTAGTTAAGTCCCATAAGTTCTACAAACATTTGAACATTTTTGACTGAGGTCCGGAACCCTAAAAAGCCGTGATACTCATAGTCCCTCCTTCAACAGCCGTTGCATATAAGATAATTGAGCAATAAAAATGGCACACTTAAATCCGAACCTTTTCTGCTCCTGCAGAACGTTCGCAAGACAGATTAACAGTGTCGCATTTGATAATATTCAGAACGAATACTTCAGGCGTATCTAAGAAGACGGGTGCTCAAATCTGTCCATCAGTCCCGTGATGTTTTTAAAGAAGAATAAGTTTGCAACACTGAACATCGCGCTGCAGTATTCTGTGCGCTCAAGTGTGGCGATGCTGACACTCTGGCGGCTAGACATAGTTGGTCGCAGTCGGGCTGAGATACTGCGAGCGGACGTTGATAAGGCTGCTTTGCGCTAACACCGCGCCACAAGTGTTGGCGGCATCTCGCGCGCGCCTAGCGTGCTGACTTGGCAGTTGAGGCACCAGCGGGCAACAGCAGTGAAGCCGCGCCGTGCCGAAGTCGTCGTTACTACGGCGTACCTTACTGCCTACATGTAAGGAAGTGGGTACTGTCCAACAATTTACATCACGTTCGTTGTTCTTTTTCCCACTGGATAAGTGTTCTCATCCTTTTTGAATACGTGATCCGTTCGAAGTAAAAAATTTCTTGTGACTCCGAGAATCGTAATAGGAAAATTTGTTGTGGTATTAATATATATACATATAGATATTAAATTTTCTGTCTTTAGACAATTCTTACAAGAAAGTCAGATCTAAAGTTTTATGCATTTCATTCAAAAATGTTTCTGAATCTATGGGACTTAATTAACTACACTGGTCATCAGTCTCTAGGCTCACAAACTAGTTAAACTAACTTATAATAAGGAGGACTCGAATCTCTGACGGCGAGCTCCACAGCTACGCGCCTTGGAACTCCATCGCAGCTGAATTGCATCATAATCTTATAAAGCTTTTAGAATTTTTCTTTTCAGTATGAAAAATTTGTACATTCTGTCCAGTTCAGAATGGCTGTTACAAAACAAAAGTGCTCTGTATATTTTAGATGTGTTATTTATTTGTAGCTTATTAGTTAATCTACCAGAAAATAAACCTATCATTGAAAGAACCCATGCGACCCCCAGTAGACCGCACACCCCTCCCCGACCCTATAGACCGAGCGGAGTGGCGCAGTCGTAACACACTGGACTCGCATTTGGGGGGACTGTGCTTCAGATCCACCTTCATTTAGGCTTTCCGTTATTTAAAATTCTTGAATATCCGTCTCCAGATCGCTTTTATTTTCTAAAACATGACCGGTTTCGGGACAGCTGCCCATCTTCAGATCAGGTTTTGAAGTTACAGAGTAACCTGTCCTGTGATGAACGAATGTAACGACTGTGACCGGTCATGTTTTAGAAAATAAAAGTGATCTGGAGACGGATATTCAAGAATTTTATTCATATAACGATCGCAGAAACTCCCTGGAGACTAATAAGTCTTGCTTTGATTTCCGTTATTTCCCTAAGGCCGGTATTACACTATCAAATTTTCTTTGACAAAGAAACTTTGTCCAATATTCTTTGACAAAGAATCTTTGACGTAGTGAAATGGTGACATAACACTATCAAATTTTCTTTCACATAGAATCTGTCACAGCGCATCGAAAATAACGGATGAATATTTGTTATTAACCTTAGTTGTTGATTACATGTATTATAAATATCTATTTATACACTTTGATTACACGTACGCCTACAACAATTGCAACGGCTAGACATTTGGAAAGGTGCCTTTATTCACAGAACCATTTTCGACTTGTATCGCGGCTCTCGCCTCAGGTGTATCGTATAATAATCGTATTTGTAGAAAAGGGCGAATTGCTTTTGACAAGCTAGACTATAGATGTCATCGCTGCTTGTTCACTGACAACAATTTAAGCTGCACTCTTAAGACATATTCGTAAAAATAAATAAATAGTGAAGTACTTTTGTTAATCATAGTAGACATCTACAGTGTATCTTGTCAAAGTTCTTCGTCGTTGTCTACAAATATGTGATATTAGGTTGCATTACATGATACACCTGAGGCGCTGTACCACTCGAAAACGGTTCTTCTCGTCGTTTGGAAGACTGACAATAATTGTGGCGCTTGCGTCTGCAGTGGTGTTCTGCTCTAAATATTGCGGTACATTTGTCGCTGGTAAGAAGCCTGTGCCCTGTTTCCGGTTTTGCTAGTACTCGGTCGCGCTTACAGTAAACAAAAACTTTTGAAATATTTAAATTTTGTATATTATATATCGTGTAAATAGTATTTGTCTGACTACATATATGTAGGGAATTAAACAGTGTCATTATGTACTTCTTCCTTCTGCGCTGCAAAACTGGTGCAGTGGAGACAATTTTCTTTTTTACGTCGTCTGCCGTGCAAACAGTACACGATCGCTAATGAATTCCGCAATTATCTACCTTTCGGCTCGATGCAGCCGGTTTTTATAATCAGCCTTATACAACTGCATAAGTTTAGTTGTTGCGACGACACACAATACGAATTACGCGGTCACGTTTTCAAACAGTACCGTACGTCAAAAACTGCTACTGCGATGCTAGCGCTTCCAGCGGTCACATTTCTCACCGCAGTTAACCATAAGACGAACGCTTTCTTTGATCAAGCTGCTAAATTTGATCAGAGAATTTTTGACGAAAGATAACTTTGACCAAAATTCCATATTACATTGTACAATTTTCTTTGACAAAAAGTTGTTGTCAAAGAAAATTTGATAGTGTAAAATCGGCCTAAATCACTCAGGCAAATACTGGGATGGTTCCTATGAAAGGGCAAGGTGGATTTCCTTGCCCATCCCTGACAAAAAGTAGCCGAGCGTGAGATGCGTCTCTAATGCCCAAGCTGTTAATATCCTAATCTGCCTTTCTTCCCCCCACCCTCCCCCTCGACACACATGGGTCGCGATCTAGTGGTTGAGGAACGCTGCCTTCTGTACAAATCGTGACAGTCGTATGATTCTGAAAGAGGAAGGGCTGGGCTATGGAAGGTACCAAACTACTTCCCCTGTGGCAGCGAGAGAAGCACCGCGTGCGTTAGCGTTATTGCACGGGAAGTGAGTCAGCAGGGGACCGTGAGTCACGCCTTTGGTGTGTGTGTGTGTGTGTGAGGGTAGCGGGAGGGTAGGGGGAGGGCGAGAGGGAAGGGGCCGAGGGCGATTGGCGAGCGAGGAGCCTGGGGAGGGAAGGGAAGCTAGCTAGGGCCCACGCATCACGCCTCTGACTCACTAAAGACCGGCGCGCGGAATTTCCGAGCAGGTTTCAACTCTGTTCACGTCACGCGACAAGCTGCAAGAAGTAACTAGCGGCAGAGTCCGCCGTCTGGGAGATGCAGTATGAAGTTACTACGTTTGTTTTTCTTTCTTTCTTTCTTTCTTTTTAAGTTGTCCCAGTTATCTTGTCCACCCAAAATACCTCTGGAACAATAACAGCTATTGGAAAACGACTCTCACCGGTATCAATGTACGGCCGGGGCCCATGAAAGTACATATTTGGAAACATTCTAAAACGAAAGCAAATGCGTTTTTTAACACAAACTTATGTTTTTTTTTAAATGGACACCAGCAATCCATAGCATGACAAATCACATAAACAATGGCGTTGATTGCATCGCAATATTCCAATTACATCCCGAGATATTGCGACGCGAAGTTGACGCTTGAAATACGCGAAACGCGCGGCTAGCGCACGCCCTGAGCAGCATGCGGTTCTCGCCTGAGTCTCAACTTCGCATCGCAATATCTCGGGATGTAATTGGAACATTGCGATGCAATCAAAGCCATTGTTTATGTGATTTGTCATGCTATGGATTGCTGAAGAAAAAATATAGGGTGTCCATAAAAAAAAACATAAGTTTGTGTTAAAAAACACATTTGCTTTCGTTTCAGAATGTTTCCAAATATGTACATTCATGGACCCCAGCCGTACATTGATACCGGTGAAAGTCGTTTTCCAATAGCTGTTATTGTTCCAGAGATATTTTCGGTGGACAAGATACCTGGGACACCCATATATATCGCACCAAACTGCGTGGTCATCAGTCCTTAGCTAACAAACTACTTAAACTAAGGTAAACTAACCTAAGGACAACACACACACCCATGCCCAAGGGAGGACTCGAACCTCTGATGGCGAGCAGCCGCGCGCTCCGCAGCGAGACGCCTTAAGACCGCTCGGCTACTCCACCGCGGCCAAGGAGTTACGCACACAGGATATATTTTCCCGCGGGGGGGGGGTGAGGGGGAGGGAGAATGGGAAACCTATCTATATAAAAGGGAAAGGACACTCATTCACTCACTAACTAAACACGAAATCTCGAAAACGTCTTCACCTATGAAACTGAAATTTGGCAGGAACGTAGTTTATAGATATAAGACGTCAGCTAACAAAGGATTTTGTGATAGGGCCGATAGTTCAGGAGATATACGTCATGAACAACGAAAACTTCCCCGTCTTGCGGCACGTGATAGTGTGACGTTATCAGTCCACTGTTTGAGAAGTAGACCACTTAGCGAATTGCAACAAACTTTAAACAAAATTTCAAACCTTTAGGAAATTTTTCCTCGCTGACAACTCGTGCAAAATGATGAAAGGAAAAAAGTTTGTCGCTTACTACTTTTTCGGCGTTCGTGCAGTAAAATTACGACATTTCGCATGATGTTACAATTTATTACTCGTAAACTATTAATTGAAATCGCGAGAAATGTTACAGACAGTATATACACATACCACTGAACGTACGTTCGAAATTTTATCATATAATACGATATGCAGTTCACGAGATATGACGTCACAACCTATGAGGGCAAGATAAACTTCTACATTAGGCGAAAATATTGCACATTTCCTCCTAAACAACTGAACACACTCGGTTCAATATATACAATCTGACCTACCAAACACCTATTGTAATAAGTTCATTTACACCGACGACATATGTTCAGTTAGCCAAACTGTCGACTTTGAGACATCACAAACTGCTTTAGATAACGACCTGAAAAAGATGGATGCATGTTTCCAAGTATGTCGACTTAAACCCAACGCCACGAAGACAGAAACAACATGCTTTCACCTAAACAATCAACAGGCACACTATGCACCCAGAATACAAATGTTGAGATACATCCCTCGACCAAAATATCTGGGAGTAACGCTTGACCGCATGCTCATCTTCAGAGCCCACCTGGAGCAGACAGCCTGAAAAATCAAACTAAGAAATAACATACTTCAAAAACTGACGGAAAATGGCCGGGGAACGAATGCGATAACCCTAAGGACATCAGCCCTTGCTCTTTTCTATCCAGCAGCAGAATACTGCAGCCCTACGTGGCTAAATAGCGTCCGTACAAGAACAGTAGATATTCAGCTAACACTTGAAAGACCACCGTTAATTATAAAATTAACTCTACCTGAAGGGAGTCAGTTAAAAGCTTATTTTAAACATACCACTCTGGCCGTAAAACCAGCTAAAGGATTCGCGTGAACTACTGACTGCTTCCTGCAACAGAATCTTGTTGCCTGGCCCAGATTACTAAGCAAGAATACACAATAGGAAGGCTCGGGTGTGTGAGCAGTGGCGAGAACTCAAGTGACTAGCTAAAACCCTTGAAATCGAAGCTTGGAACCATGTGGTTCCAAAACCCAGTAAAAATACAAAAATTTAATTTCTAAAAATAAAGAAAAATAGCTACGACATGCAACCCTTAGAAATGCATAGGATATCATAAGGAATCTAAGGAAATACAGTTTGACGTGATTAGGAAGGCTTTACACAGATGGACGAAGTCCAGTCTTCAAAAATCAGAAAAATGGAATAAATTCAAAGTCGGAGTAAATTAACTAAAAAATACGGCATGCAGCCCCTAGAAATACGTAGTATTTCATAAGCAAGCTAATAAATGGGATCGTACAAGGCTAGAAGAGAATTTACTGACAGAGTCCGAATCCAAACTAAAAGTTTGGAAACGAAACAGCCATTTAAAATAGACGGAGAGGAGATCGCTATGTAATAAGGAAAATCAGAAAGATACATACATCATTTCTTGTCTGAAGGGCCTAGAAACAGACAAAGGGGTAGCTGAAGGCTTTGTTCTAAGGACACACCACGTGCAGTATACATCACTCACGGAAGGAGGAAGTGGAAAAGAATATTTCACATGCAACACACAGAATAAAAATATTCCTACACATTAGTTGCATCCCACCAAGCTAGAAATAAATTAAACCGAGTTCGTACACCGCCAGCTAGTCTCACACAGGTTACCAATTCCCAACCGTTGTCAAACCGTACTAGCTGCATATTCACTGCGTTTACCTATGCAAAATCACCTAAATGAAATTGAATACATTTCATGATGATCGGAGAAACTTATCCCAAAAAATGAACCTAAGATATGAAGTCTAACAAACCAGAAAACGAATCGCTACCATCTCAAGTGATGAAAGAAAATCCAAAACGTCTTACCATTTCGAAGTGCAGCCACAGAATGTCCAGACTGCCCACGACCCCGCCACCAGCGGCCGGAAATCGGCAAAACCCACGAAAAACGAGGTGAGAGAAAAAGCTTAAATTTGCGCGTGCAACCAAGGCTCGCTATCTGGGCATTTCCAACCCAACTTGTAACCAAAGGGTGGAGGAACCTCTTTGGTAGCATCAAAAGCATGAGGTTGGCAACGACTACCTAAAGATACGAAGCCAGAGAAACGTGGTACCGCGGAACTAGCAGCCGACGACGAAAATTCTTGTACATACAGAATAAAGCAAGTTCACATTCTCACAGAGACAATGGCGTCACAGAGAAACCGTTCATATTGCCACAAACATAGACACAATGATAAATTATTAGCATAATAAAATCCCAGCAATATCACAGAAACTAACATTTAAAAACGTGAAATGAAATGCTATTCCTCATCCCTCTGAGTGAAAGGGGTTCTCGTTTAGCAAAAAAGCCCGTCTGGTGAGTTTAGACAAATTACAAAGTTAAAAACCTAGGGAAGACGGCAGACAGCCGTCTTCCACACTATGAAGCTGATATCGGGAACCATCAAGTCAACACCAATCCATTGGCTCCCTGTTATGTCCAACATTCATCCTCCACACTTACGAAGACAGCTAGCTCTGAAAAAAGTGTGGCAAAATGCCTAGCCAACCATCAAAACCTCATCCTACAATCTCGATTAAGAACTCGCAAACCATCATGGAAGTTGGGAGATAGTTTAGTAACAGACAATTGGCTCGAGAATGGTCTACCTTCAACCCAGACCCAAATAATCTAATCAAAGATCCGCCACTGAAAACCCTTTAAGGAAATTCAAAGACATCTTCCAAGACCTTCATTCGCTTGAGGGAGAAGCAGTAACTTCGTTGAAAGGACTCGACATACATCCTTGAGCAGTGCACTGACGCCAACTACTTGGTCACCTTGCCGAATCATAGAAATTATTATTTTATTTCCATGTGGCTTAAATTATATATATTATCAGTATTAAATCTTTAACCTGTATGTATTGTACGTAAATATTTTATCTGAAATTTGTACCAGATGTAACCTGATGCTGTATTTAAAGCCATTCGAAATAAAAAGTGGTTGCTAAAATACCCTTGATCTCCTAGCAACAAATAATTCGGAGATAGTAAAGAGTATCAAAACCGATACAGGGATTAGCGAACATCGAGTTGCAGTAGCGAGACTGAATGTCGAGATTCCCAAATGCACCAAAAATAAACGAAAAATATATCTATTCAATAAAGCAGATAAAAATTCACTTCACGCTTTCCTGAGTGATAGTCTGCAGTCTTTCAAAACTAAAAATGCGAGTTTACATTAGTTGGGGCTTACTTTCAAAGACATAATATCAGTAGCAATAGAGAGATTTATACCAAATAAATTAATAAAAGAGGGGGCTGACCCCCCGTTGTACACAAAACAGGTCAGATCACTGTTGCAGAAACAAACAAAAACGCATGCAAAATTTAAAAAGACACAGAATCCACAAGACTGGCAAACTTTTACTGAAACTCGCAACCTAGCGCGGACTTCAATGCGAGTAGCCTATAGTAGTTACCACAACGAAATCCTGTCTCGTAATCTTGCAGAAAATCCAAAGAAATTCTGTTCATATGTGAAGTACACTAGCGGCAAAACACAAACAATACCTTCACTACGCGATAGCAATGGTAATACTACCGATGACAGTACTGCTAAGGCAGAATTACTAAACACAGCTTTCCGAAATTCGTTCACCAAAGAAGACGAAGTGAACACTCCAGTATTCAATCCAAGAACAGCTGCCAGCATGCGAAATTTAGAAGCAGATGTTCCTGGAGTAGTAAAACAACTTAAGTCACTAAATAAAAACAAATCTTCCGGGCCAGATTGTATACCAACTAGATTCCTCTCAGAGTATGCTGATGCAATAGCTCCGTACTTAGCTATAATTTACAACCGATCACTCAGCGAAAGATCCGTACCCAAAGACTGGAAAGTTGCCCAAGTTACTCCAATATTCAAGAAAGGCAATAGGAATGACCCCCAAAATTAGAGGCCAATCTCACGGACGTCAATTTGAAGTAGGATTTTGGAACATATACTTTGTTCGAATATTATGAACTACCTCGAAGAGTACGACCTATTAACCAATAGTCAATACGGATTAAGAAAGTATCGCTCTTGCGAAACACAGCTTGCCCTTTATTCACATGAAGTGTTAAGTGCCATCGACAAGGAATCTCAAATCTATTCCATATTTCTGGATTTCCGGAAGGCTTTTGACACTGAACCCACAAGCGGCTTCTAATGAAATTGCGTGCTTATGGAATATCTCCCCAATTGTGCGATTGGATTCACGATTTCCTATCAGAAAGGACACAGTTCGTTGTAATTGACGGTAAGTCATCGAGTAAAACAGAAGTGATATCTGGCGTTCCACAGGGAAGCGTTATAGGTCCCCTACTCTTCCTCGTGTTTATAAACGATTTAGGACTGTCCGCGGATGATGCTGTAGTTTATCAGTTAGTGAAGTCAACAGAGGATCAAAAGTAACTGCAAAGCGATTTAGACAAAATTTCTACCTGGTGCAAAAATTGGCAATTGACACTAAATAAAGAAAAGTGTGAAGTAATACACATGACTACTAAAAGAAATCCGCTGAACTTCAATTACGCGATAAATTAGTCAAACCTTAATGTCGTAAATTCTACCAAATACTCAGGAGTTACAATTACGAACAACTTTGACTGGAGAGAACACATAGAAAATATTGTCGGGTGGCCGCGGTGGCCGAGGGGACTGAGGCGCTCCAGTCACGGTCTGCACAGCCACTACGGTCGGGGATTCGAATCCCGGCTCGGGCATGGATATTTGTGCCGTCCTTAGTATTAGCTAGTTCTTAAGTAGTTTCTAAGTTTAGGGACTGATGACCCCGTAGTTAAGTCCCATAAGCTATAGAAACATTTGAACCTTTTTTATCTTTTTTTTTTTTTTTTTTTTTTTTTTTTTTTTTTTTTTTTTTTTTTTGCGAACTAAAGGTTACGTTTCATTGGCAGAACGCTTCGAAAATGCACCAGCTCCACCAAAGAGACTGCCTACATCACACTTGTGCGTCCTCTCCTAGAGTACTGTTGCCCCTAGTGGGACCCTCACCAGGTAGGACCAACTGAAGACATTGAGAAGGTTCAGAGAAGGGCAGCTCGTTTTGTTTTATCACGTTATTGGGGGGGAGGGGGGGGGGAGCGTCACGGAAATGTTGCACGAATTGTGGTGGAAATCATTAAAAGACAGACGTTATTCATTGCGGCGTGATCAGTTTGCGAAGTTTCAATCACTGACTTTTACTTCTGAATGTGAAAATATTTTGGTACACCCATCTACTTAGGGAGACATGACCATCCCAATAAAATAAGAGAAATCAGATCGAAAACGGAACGATTTAGCTGTTCTTTCTTCCCGCGCGCTATTAGAGAATGGAACGGTAGAGAAAGGTTATGAAAGTGGTTAATGAACCCTCTGCCAGGCACTTAAATGTGATTTGCAGAGTATCTATGTAGATATAGATGTAGATGAAAAGGTGCTCGAAAGAGCGGCCACCAACAGCAATACACAAGGGTCAATCAAGTTACGTGATGAAAGTGGACACGGCAATATTAAGGATTGTCCTCACAGCAGGTATACTGGTGCTGGTTCCAAAATATTTCCAATGGGAGTTGAGAGGACTAGGGTTATGTGGAGAAATGGAAATATTGTTCTTACAGGATGTATCTACACACTGTAAAACTTTCAAACATGTAGAATAAAAACTGTATTTAAAAGAAATAGTGTGCATTTCTTTTGGAGTGACCCTCGTAATATTTATAGTGACAGCGCTTGGATCGGCGTACGTTAGAAAAGACGTCAGGCATACAGACCATATGTCGAGCTCAACAGACACGCGGGCAACATTTTCTTCAGATATGGCTCTCATGCACCAGGCTTTTAATGTGACCCCAAAGAAAAAAAATCCACGCAGGTTGAATCAGGCTAACGGGGTGGCCAGGAAACCGGTCCGCCCCGTCCTATCCACTGCTGGCTGTAGACAGCGTCCAAGTGAAAATGTTTGTGAATCTATCGGACTCAACTGCGTGGTCATCAGTCCGTAGCTTACAAACTACATAAACTAAGGTAAGCCAAACTAAGGACAACACAAACACTCAAGCCCGAGAGGGGACTCGACCCCCGCGCACCGCAGCACGGCGCCCCAGTACGCACGGCTAATCCACCACGGCGGCGTCCACGTGATTTCTGACCGAAGAGCCTTGTGCCTCCATCGTGCTGGAACCACATTCGTCTGGGAACAGCTAGTGGAACATCGTCCAGAAGCTTAGGTAAGACCTTCTGTAGGAATCCGTGCGGGAAGTAATGAATCCAGATATCGAAGCGCTCGTAACCAGCGCCCTCTTCAGCGCTCACTGCCTGTTGAAGGGGTTGTTACCGACCACACGTTCCTATACGAAATCTGCTTATTTCATCCCTCTTTATCGGACGTTTCATTGTGGACTACCGTTAGCGGAGCCTGTTCTATTGATGGTGCGAATGGAGCGGTCTCCTACCTGTCGAATCTCTGGAACAGTTATGAAGCGAATGCCAGGAAGAGGTTCCTTCATCTTCGGAATCAAGTCAAAGTCACAAGGACTTAAGTACGGGGAGTATGGTGGATGGTACAGTACTTCCCAGTCCCATCAAACGAACAGAGCAGCCACAGCTTGTGCTGTATGCACCCGCGCATTGTCGTGCAAAATGATTGGTGAGTTGTGCAGAAAGTATTACAGCTTCTTTCGCAAAGCTGGTCGCAGGTGATGCTCCAAAACCGAATAGTAATACTCTGCATTGACGTTAGAATAACACCACCACAGTTGTACATAGTAACACTGTTACGTTAGACCGCTCGCTCACAAGTGACTCGTGTTTCCCTCCTATTTCATCTTGATCTACTTCCTCTTCCCTTCCTACAACATCGTCTCTAAGTTCATTTCCTTTGTAGAGCTGCTCTATGTACTCTTTCCACCTTTCAGCTTTCCCTTCTTTGCTGAGAACTGGTTTCCCATCTGAGTTCTTGATATTCGTAGATTTGCTTTTCTTGTCACCAAATGTCTCTTTTATTTTCCTGTAGGCGGTATCTACTTTTCCCCTTCTTATACATTCTTCTACAGATTTGCATTTGGCTTCTGGCCACTCCTGCTTAGCCGTTTTGCACTTCCTGTCAATCTCGTTTCTTAGTCGTCTGTACTCCATTTTGCCTGTTTCATTTACTGCCTTTTTATATTTTCTCCTTTCATCAATTAAATTTAGTATTTCCTGTCATATCCAAGGATTTTTTGTAGGTCTTGCCTTTCTACCTATTTTGCCCTCTGCTGCCTTCACTATTTCATCTCTCAATGCTACCCATTCCTCTTCTACTGTTTTATTTCCCCCTGTTTCTGTCAATTGATGCCTAAATCTCCCTCTGAATTTCTCCAGAACTTCACGTTCCTTTAATTTATCTAGGTCCCATCTCCTTATTTTCCTACCTTTCTGCAGTTTTTTCAGTTTCAGCCTACTGTTCATGACTAACAAGTTATGGTCAGAGTCTATATCTGCCCCTGGGTATGTCTTACAGTTTATCACCTGGTTCCGGAATCTATGTTTTACCATTATAAAATCTATCTGATACCTTCCGGTGTCTCCTGGTCTCTTCCAAGTATACAACCTTATTTTGTGATTCTTAAACCACATGTTTGTTACGATTAAATCATGTTCCGTGCAAAATTCTACCAGGCGACTTCCTCTTTCATTCCTTCTGCCCAGTCCATATTCATCTACTATTTTTCCTTCTCTTCCTTTTCCTACTACCGAATTCCAGTCTCCCATCACAATTAAGTTTTCCTCTCCCTTAACTGTGTGAATAATTTACTTTAGCTCCTCATATATTTCTTCGATCTGTTCATCATCGGCAGAGCTAGTTGGCATATAAACCTGTACTACTGTAGTCGGTGTTGGCTTCGTATCTATCTTGACAATGATAATGCGATCACTGTGCTGCTCATAGTAGTTTGCCTACATTCCTATCTTCTTATTCATTATCAGTCCTACTCCTGTGATACCCCCAACTGATTTTGTATTTATAATCCTATACTCACCTGACCAGAAATCCTGTTCATCCTGCCACCGAACTTCACTAATCCCCACTACATCTAACTTCAACCTATCCATTTCCCTTTTTAAATTTACATTTATGTAAATAAAAATAAATTGACGCATATATGAAGAACGGCTTGGTAAAATTGACTGTGTTTACTTTAATGGTTTTCTTAGTGAGGAAGAAACATTTGGAAATATTTCGCAGGAAATCGGAAAAGCTAAAGAGCTATTTTCTCAGGGATTTTTGCATGATCTCAAGACCAATTCACGATTCAAACGATGGACATGCATTAGCCTGTTTTCTTTCTTTTTTTATTTTTTTAAGTTTTCCATTATGGTCCTGGAACAATTCCAGCAAGAAATTCGGACAATTACAATAGAAAGTCGAAAAATTCTAACAAACTGCATAATAATATTGTGAATGCACTCTCCAATAATAACTGATGATAGAAATGACGTATTTGAGACGTATATGTATTTTTTTTTCATCCAGAAGTTTAAAGCTGACCGATCAACAAAAAAAGTTTTTCACAAATTCATGATATCCGGCCGATATCTCGGGAGTGGCACAGGTATGCAAAAATGTCTTCCATGAAAGTTGTAAGGTTTGAAGGCCGTCATGGAATGGTTACCTCGAAATGACCTTGAACCCTGTTTTGAGGGTCAAACCATGGTAAAGTTCATTTTTTCAAATGGTAACTCCTACTTCTTTATACCATATTCGTATTCTACATGAAAAAATACGCATTTTTTGTAGGGAACATTTTTTTTTCGAAAAACCGATCGTTTGTCGCCAAATGGCACTTCATTGTAACTTTCCCAGGTCACCAGCATCTCGAGAACGAAGTAAAATCGGGACACATTTTCAGTGAAAAACGTGTGTAGTTTCTGAACTATGTCCACGGGTGAAATTTTCGTGAACTTGAAATGACCTTGAAATTCTTCAGTGCGGATTAACCAGAAAGTAAATACCGTCGGAATTAGCGTAACCCAATTGCGCCACTTGGAGGGTGTCGAATAAGAGACTAGCATCGTGATTATTCCAACACATTCAGAGAAGAGAAGGGTGGAGCTTTGAGGCTAACTAATAAACGTCATTGTCGGAGAATTTGAAATCATGACTGGGCTTCAGAGAAATTTTACCTTCGGAGACTTTGAAAATTTCTCGGCTATGCTCATGTGGAATGATCCCTGACTGGCGCGACTGTCATAAATTTTTCTCTTTTGGACTTAGAAACAATATACGTTAAGGGATTTAGAAAAATTCCGCCTCGTCGAACTGTGATCAGATTCGCATCGTGGGACACCAGATCCGAACAAGCATCAGTTTTATCAACAAGAATGTTTAGAGCACATAAGATAAAATACAGCTGGGCCACTTTTTCTCGCAATCGACTTTCTCGAGCACGTCTGTTGTTTCTGACTTCTCTCCATATTTGAAAAGGATGGATTACCATGGGGTATTTCATTGTTTTATTATTTACTTCAAAATCGAGATATACTCCTGGCGATTAAAATTGCTACACCACGAAGATGACGTGCTACAGACGCGAAGTTTAACCGACAGGAAGAAGATGCAGTGATATGCAAATGATTAGCTTTTCAGAGCATTCGCCGGCCGCGGTGGACAAGCGGTCTGCGGCGCGCCAGTCGCGGTCTGCCCGGGCACTACGGTCGGGTGTTTGAATCCCCCCTCGGGCATGGATATTTGTGTCGTCCATAGTAACAGCTAGTTCATAAGTAGTTTGTAAGGTTAGGGACTGATGACCCCGTAGTTAAGCCCCTTAAGCTCTACAAACATTTGATTGATTTCAGAGCATTCACACAAGTTTGGCGCCAGTGGCGACACCTACAACGTGCATGCATGAGGAAAGTTTCCAACCGATTTTTCATACACAAACACCAGTTGACCGGCGTTGCCTGGTCAGACGTTGTTGTAATGCCTCATGTAAGGGGGAGAAATGCGCACCATCACGTATCCGACTTTGATAAAGTTCGGATTGTAGCCTATCGCCATTGCGGTTTATCGTATCGCGACATTGCTGCTCGCATCGGTCGCGATCCAATGACTGGTAGCAAAATATGGAATCGGTGGGTTCAGGAGGGCAATACGGAACGCCGTGCTGGATCCCAACGGCCTCGTATCACTAGCAGTCGAGATGACAGGCAGCTTATCCGCATGGCTGTAACGGATCTTGCAGCCACGTCTCGACCCCTGAGTCAACAGATGGGGACGTTTGCAAGACGACAACCATCTGCACGAACAGTTCGACGACGTTTGCAGCAGAATGGACTATCAGCTCGGAGGCCATGGCTGCGGTTACCCTTGACGCTGCATCACAGACAGGAGCGCCTGCGGTGGTGGACGCAACGATGAACCTTAGGCACGAATGGCAAAACGTCATTTTTTCTGATGTATCCAGATTCTGTTTACAGCATCATGATGATCGCACCCGTGTTTGGCGACATCGCGGTGAACGTACATTGGAAGCGTGTATTCGTCAACGCCATACTGACGAATCACACGGCTTGATGGTATGGGGTTATACGCGTCGGTCACCTCTTGTTCGCATTGACGACACTTTGAACAGTGGCTGTTACATTTCAGATGTGTTACGACCCGTGGCTCTACCCTTCATTCGATCCCTGCGAAACCCTACATTTCAGCAGGATAATGCAAAACCGCATGTTGCAGGTCCTGTACGGGCCTTTCTGGATACGGATAATGTTCGACTGCTGCCCTGGCCAGCACATTCTCCAGATCTCTCACCAACTGAAAACGTCTGGTTAATGGTGGCCGAGCAACTGGCTCGTCACAATACGCCAGTCACTGCTCTTGATGAACTGTGGTATCGTGTTAAAGCTTCAAGGGCATCTGTACCTGTACACGCCATCCAAGCTCTGTTTGACTCAATGCCCAGGCGTATCAATGCCGTTATTACGACCAGAGGTGGTTATTCTGGGTACTAATTTTTTCAGGATCTATGCGCCCAAATTGCGTGAAAATGTAAACACATGTCAGTTCTAGTGTAATATATTTGTCCAATGAATACCCGTTTATCATCTGCATTTTAATGGCCAGTAGTGCATGTAAAGGTGCTCTCCTGAAAGACACACATCCGTCAAATACCTACGTGATTTTCTAAAAGAGCGCACTTGAATACTGTATGGTTTTTCTTCACGTTCGGATGAAAACTACGACAAGCATGTGTAATCAAGCGGGTCGCATCGCTGTAATAAGTCAGTTATCCTGCAACACCCTTGCCGAATGGTTAGTTGAAGGGAGAAACCTGAGAGAACCAAGAATAGTAAAAGTGATCTGTTCAATTTATTGTTCGATTCTAGCATGGATGTGCGAAATGGCTGATTAAATGCTATACGAAATAGTAAGAATGATAATTATGCAGCCACGCAAAGATTTTATGCCGAAAGATATCCCGATGTCCGTCATCCCACGAAGGAAACAATTAGGTCTCTGGTAAGACGAGAAGAAAGAGGTGCCTTGCAAAGACAGAAACGAAAGACGGGCCCGGAAGAGACGATTGCGCTGGGAGTTCGTACTATCGTCGCTGAAGACCCACCTTTCATCTCGTGAGATTTAGCGGATGCATGCCATGCCTCGATCAACGTTTTAAGATACTTTCTCGTGTTTTAAGATACTTTAAACTCCACCCATATCGCTTACATTTCGCCCAAGCAATTGAGCCTGAGGTTTCTGAGAGACGCCTGGCATTTTGTCGATGGGCCGATACACAAATACGTCGTGATCCATTTTTCTTCGCAATCACTCTCTTTAGAAACGAGGCAAACTTCGACGACATGGGAGGAGTCATTCTCCATAATGCACACTATTAGGCGGAAGAGAATCCTCGCTGGCAACGAGATCTGGGTGGGCATAGTTGTAGATTACGTGACAGGTCCTGTATCGTATGGCGAAACGTTGAACGGCGTGCGCTTTCTTCATATTCTTGATAATCTGGTGCCTCCTTTACTAGAAAATAACCCTCTGGACATACGAGCACTATGTGGTATCAACATAACGGCGCCACTACACGTCGTACCTTAAATGTCAGAAGGTACCTTATTGCAACTTACCCGAATCGATGGATTGGTATCGGCAGTGCAATACTCGAATATGCGCTAGTATCGGCAGTCGTAACACCAATGTACTTAATCTTACGGATGTCTGTGAAACAGAAGGTGTACTCCACTCCACCGACGACGCCAGAAGATACGACAGAAAGCATTGTGGCGGTGTTCCAGGAAATCACCCATCATACCTTGAATGATGTCCACACCAGTTTCCCCTAGAAAGTGCAAATCAGCATTAGGCAAAATGGGCAGTTGATTGAGCACCTGAGATCGTAAATTTTCTGTGAGAACCATGTTATCTGCCCTTTCCAGGCCTAACGATATGCGAAGCCCGCTGGGTAACCTCCACGTGGTCTCGAAAGGTAACATGTCCCTGAAGCCCAGTCATGATTTCAAATTCCCCGACAATGACGCTTATTAGATGGCCCCGAAGCTCTGCCCTTCTCTTCTCTGAATGCGTTAGCCTAAGCATGATACTGGTCTCTGATTGGACACCCTCCAAGTGGTGCACATTGGGTTACGCTAATGCCGACGGTATTTACTTTCAGGTTAATCCGTACTGAAGAATTTAAAAATGTGTATTTTTTCGTGTAGAATACGAATATGGAATAAAGAAATACGGGTTACCATTTGGAAAAATGAACTTGACCTGCTTTTGCCGGCCGTGGTGGCCGAGGGGACTGAGGCGCCCCAGTCACGGTCTGCACGGCCACTACGGTCAGGGGTTCGAATCCCCCCTCGGACATGGATATTTGTGTCGTCCTTAGGATAAGCTAGTTGATAAGTAGTTTGTAAGTTTAGGGACTGATGATCCCGTAGTTAAGTCCCATAAGCTATACAAACATTTGAACATTTGAACCTTCTTTTTGATCTTGTAAACAGGGTTGAAGGTAATTTCGAGGTGACCCTCATCAAACCTTACAACTTTCACTGGAGACATTTTTTTGCAGCACTGGCCGGAGTAGATTAAAATGGACACCCTGTATATCGGAGGAGGAGATGAACGGTGAGAGGAGATGGAGGAGGAATTGTAGGAGATTGATGTAGAGCTGTTGAGGAGGTAATGGATTAGGCTGGAGGGGACCGAGGATGTAAAAGGAGAGTGAAAAGAAAAAAAAATGAAGACAGATAATAGCAGGGGCAAAGGGAAACAAACTGGGAGGACGATTAGCTGAAAAGAGAAAGGTGGAGGATGGACTAAAGGAAAGTTTTAATAAAATACGAATGATTTACGAAATTTTAATATGCATGACATGTAGGCCCACCATTCTCTATATTAGGGGGAGAAGTTGGGTAGTGATAGGAGTCAAGAAGAGATGGACTAACAGAAGAGTTAAAAAAATAATTTCCCCCAAAGGAAAGACAAAAAATGTCTTTCATAGCCAAAAGTTGCGATGAATGCATTAACAACACCAACAAATAATTATCAAAACAATAACTTCCGATTTCCTTACATTCCGTTATGGCAGATGCAGAAACACTGGAAAAATAATTCATACGAAAAAGCAACAGAGACCTTTCACTCGTTTCAAATCCCATTTATTTGGCGCTGTGATGACGACAGCGTCATCTGATGACTGCCCCTGCTCAGCCACTGGTCCTCTACCAGCACACAGCGAGGCTTCATGCATCCGAGCTCATCCTGATGCTCTTTACGTTTTGCCTCAAACGCCACTTTTACCGCCAGCTCCTCCGGTTTGGACTTTTGGAAGACTGTCAATGCAGCGGAACTTCCGCAACCTTTTTTTTTTTTTCAATAGAAGAAGTATAAAATCGATCTCTTGTTGCTAAAGTAAATATACTTCATTCAGTGAAAGTAAAAAGGAAAATAATAAATATCCTTCTCCACATTTTTGTTTGCCTTGCCTTTTAAATCTTCTCCTTCAAGGGTAGTTTGTGCGATGTATTTCAAATTGTTCTTTTAATTCCCATTCTTTCAAATACAATTTCCAACATGTTTCAACATATTTTCTTGTGATGTTGTCAGTTCCTAATTTGTTAATTACACAACTTTTATAATTTCCTAACAACTAGTACACGGCGCGATTTTTTGATTATGGGAAATAGCGTTCCTGGAGTCAGCAGCAGCGACAACTATACAGGGTCAATCAGCTAACAATTACACCGCAGATATTGCGGAAACGGAAAGTACGATTGATGTGCGGTTTTCACAGAATGGATTTGTAGTCAAGGACTCGTATTGTTAGCCAATAAACAGATTGTAAAAATACGTATAAAGTGTATTTTTTTATGCAAACATACAATTTTTTAAATAGTACAATGGTTGTTTCTATCATGCACTGGAATTTTTGACACCATCTGTGAAGTGAAGAAAGCATTTTGACATTTTTATCACGTTTAGTTTGGCACCTGAAACCATTCAAAGTTTTGGGGACGAAGACTACGACAGCGTAGCTACCTGGCTGGCGGTCATGAGACGGTGGTCCGTACCCCAGGGGCTAGCCACTCGGCCAGTCAGCTACGCTATCGCAGCCTCCGCCCTCGAAACTTTGAACGGTTGTAGCTGCCAAACTAAACGTGATCAAAATGTCATTCAAAATTCTTTGTACACAGCTGGTGTCAAAAATTCCAGTGCATGATTGAAACAACCATTGTTACATTTAAAAAATTGTATGTTACATAAAAAATACACTTTCTAAGTAATATTACTGTCTGTTTGTTGGCTGAGAATACGAGCCCCTAACTACCTATTGATTCTGTGAAAACCGCACATCAATCGCACTTTCCGTTTCCGCAATATTTGCGGTGCAAGTGTTAGGTGATTCACACTGTATGTTCGCTGGTGAAGACCTTGTAATGAAGGCTACATTCTCTTGGACCCACTTCCAGTTATTTAAATTCCCTCTGCAAATATGTCTATGTTTTAATATGTCAACTAATTGGCACTTTTGCCATAGATAAGTTTCACTGCCTAGTAATTGTGTTGTTAACTGCTTTGTACAAAGTCGTCACTATCTCAGACATGAGGGCACTGGATTGATGTTCTTCCAGATAGTGGTCCGCTGAAAGTAAGGGAACTGACTTTTTTCTCCCACTTTTCTTCCATTGCTTTCTAATAGCTCCAGAGGTTATCTGTCTTCAAGGTACAATTATATCATTTAAATAACTAATTCCAATACCCTCAAGTGCTATAGACGACTGTTGTTATTTTTTGCACGTCTACAGCATGTACATTACAACGAGGTTTCACAGTTTCAAAGAGTTGGCTGTTAATAATTTCTGGAGAGTTTCTTGTTAAATTCACTTGCCTTTTAATGAAAAGTACACAGGGTTTCTTCTAGATATCTGTTAATCCTAAACTTCTATTTACTGGATCTATCGTGGATAGATTGGCGAGTAGAAGAAACACTTCTCCTTTCCTCAAGAAGTTCGTAATTTTAAAAATTATTTACCTTGCTATCATTTCAGGTATGGGAAAAAGTTGAGCAATATAAAAGTCTTTCGCAGGGATTCATGACTTTTATACTTCGTCCTCTGCGCTTGGATCACGTAGCGGGACGATTTTCCATTACAGCTCATTGTACTTTATCTGCTGCATTTTTTCCATTTTCATCGTGCATGCGGTCGGTGTAAATCCAAGTGTTTTGTGTCGCTGGACAAATTTTGCCCAACGTAAGTCTATATGGTCGAGACCCCTGAGGTTTAAAAGCCCCTTCTTCTTCTCATTTACATTTCCCCCAGACACCCTACAAAGAATTTTGTCTCTAATGCTCGAAGTCCTCTTGTTTATAATTCTAGCTATTATTTTATAATCTGACATATGTATATGGCGGTGATTCTTTCCTTTAGCTTTAGGAACAAGTACAATTTTGCTTTCTTTAAATTCAGGTGGTATCACTTTGCCCTGAATTACTTCGTTTGCTACCTCTGCAATTTTTTCGCCCACTATTGGCCAGTAATGAATATAAAATTCTACTGGCAGGTCATCTGGTCCTGGAGATTTTTTGTTGTCATGTGGACGTCTTCTTCACAGAGTTCCGACAGAAAGATATCATTGTCTTCTTTCGTCAGCTGCGACACTATTCAAATGTTCAAATATTTGTAAAGCTTATGGGACTTAACTACGGGGTCATCAGTCCCTAAACTTACAAACTACTTATGAACTAGCTAATCGTAAGAACGGCACAAATATCCACGCCCAAGGGGGGATTCGAACCCCCGACCGTAGTGGCCGTGCTGACCGTGACCGGAGCGCCTCAGTCCCCTCAGCCACCGCGGCCGGCCCTCCAGTCTACAGTAGTTACATGTCTATTAAGAGCGCGCAGGCATTCAGGCCAGGCTTCTATTATCCGATCTTCTACCTCACTGTGTTGCAGCAACGAAACATTAAAATTTCATTTATATATATACATGTGGCGTCTGTTCGGAAAGAACAGAAGTCACATTCTGATCCTGCAGTTGTTATTATTTAATATTCATAGAATATATGACTTCAACTGCAATTGGGCAAAGCTGAAAATGTGTACCCAGCCGGGATTCGAACCCGGGTCTCCTGCTTTCTAGGCAGTTGCGCTGACCCCTACACCACTGGGGACACAGTGATCACCGCACCTGCAAGGAGACTACCCATGCACGCCCCCCGTCAGATACAAATTCCCAGCTTCGCCCTGCCCACAGTACTCAAACTCGTAGTTTAACTAATTCCCGTAATAGTAAGGGCTTCAAACTTGCCCACCCCTCCCCACTAACGATAGGATCATTGTGGTCACTGTGTCCCCAGTGGTGTAGGGGTCAGCGCAACTGCCTAGAAAGCAGGAGACCCGCGTTCGAATCCCGGCTGGGTACACATTTTCAGCTTTGCCCAATTGCAGTTGAAGTCATATATTCTATGAATATTAAATAATAACAACTGCAGGATCAGAATGTGACTTCTGTTCTTTCCGAACAGACGCCACATGTATATATATAATATGCCGGTGACGGGCAATGATCCTATCGTTAGTGGGGAGGGGTGGGCAAGTTTGAAGCCCTTACTCTTACGGGAATTAGTTAAACTACGAGTTTGAGTACTGTGGGCAGGGCGAAGCTGGGAATTTGTATCTGACGGGAGGCGTGCATGGGTAGTCCTTGCAGGTGCGGTGATCACTGTGTCCCCAGTGGTGTAGGGGTCAGCGCAACTGCCTAGAAAGCAGGAGACCCGGGTTCGAATCCCGGCTGGGTACT
Organism: Locusta migratoria; assembly: GCA_026315105.1. NCBI lineage: Eukaryota > Metazoa > Arthropoda > Insecta > Orthoptera > Acrididae > Locusta > Locusta migratoria. The sequence continues at coordinate 451,517,233 of CM048748.1, forward strand.
CATTTTCAGCTTTGCCCAAGAGCAGTTGAAGTCATATATTCTATGAATAAAATTTCATTTGTTCCTAAAACAGGATACTGGCTGTGTATTTAAATTGATGCAAACCAACACACTAGATTGGTCCAAAAAGTAAATGGGAATTGTTTCCACTTTTGACAAGGACTTTTGAAGACTTTCGGAAATACAAAGTTTGCCTGTTCTGCTCCTTGAATGATCAGTTGGGCCTATAGTTACTTTCTAGCTACTAAGTATGCGCAATAGCCCTACGTACGGTCGCCTAGGTAAGAGCGCCTGGCCCGTTATCTGGGCCTTTTTAAGTGGGGCGCAAGGTGTTCGAAGAGCTGCTAGCAAGAAAAACCTAGTCGCCAGACGCTGACCGAGGAAATTTTTCTGGCTGTCAGATTGGTAGATCTCTGGTTTGTAGCGGGGTACACGACGCGCCCTTATTTAGATTTTGGAGGTTCTACATCTACATCTACATGGGATACTCTGCAAATCACATTTAAGTATCTGGCAGAGGGTTCATCGAACTACCTTTATACTCTCGAATAGCGAGCGGAAAGAAAGAACATCTGAATCTCTCCGTTCGAGCTCTGATTTCTCGTATTTTATTCTGATAATCATTTCTACCTACGTAGATGGGAGTCAACAATATATTTTCGCATTCGGAGGAAAATGTTGGTGATTGGAGTTTCACAAGTAGAGCACGCCGCAATTATTAGCGTACTGTGTGTTTCTCCTGTAATGGTAAGGTGTTATTTACTCTTGAAAAATCACCAGTAGAAGGGCAACATAATTCAGAATTTAGAAATTACATTTGTTCTACATATCGAGCAATTCAGATTACGATTTCAGTGAGTTCGATTTCTGCGCAGTGCTGTTGCGCCGAAATAAAAATCCGTTTTTTTAATACACGGTGCCACAATAATCAGAAACGAATTTGTCGAACATATTTGGGTGGGCAACATTTGGTCGAAGACCTGGCAGAAAAATTAGCAAATTATCTCTATATATGCAGGGTGTTTCACTAAGTGTGTTTGCCTCTGTAACTTATAAAATAATAGGTAACGGGAAATTTTAATGCGGTAGGTCAACACAAGAAATGTTACACTTTCTGCGGAGATATGAACATAGTTTATTGCATCATTTTCCAAAGAGTTACAGCACAAAGATATAATTTTTCTACCGTGCATTCGATTCGTTGAAACCAGCTGCGTCCAAATCAATTTAAAATAGATTCCTATCACTGTTAGTTTGGGAGCTACAACCCTTCAAAGTTTCAGGGGCAGATACCACACGCTGTACATAATACATGGCTGTGTGTTGGATGATGGATGTTATGGCGGTGGGAAGTTGATTTACATGAGATGTTCAAATGTGTGTCCATGTTCCTCAATGCATAATGCAATGCGTCGTCGAAAGGATCTGCGAATGAGATGTTACATCGCCGGTGTCACGGAGCGACATGCGTCCTCGATGCGCCGTTTTAGATCATCTGGAGATGTGGGCTCAGTGACATAAACACGATCCTTTAGATATCCCCACAAAAAGAAATCTACTGATGTTAAATCGGGCGACCTTGCGGGCCATGAATGAAGACCATGACGCCCCAACCATCTTCCTGCAAACCTGTTGTTTAGTTCTTCCACAACAGCACGCGCAGAATGGGCTGGGTGACCATCGTGCTGCATCCACATATGGACTCTCTTGTGTAGACACACATGTTCAAGGAGACAACCCAAAGTGTCGGCTATAAAAGCTCACCTGTCAGTGTACCTGGGAAATAGTGTGGACCGATGATTTCATCCCCAAAGATTCCACACCACATGTTAATAGACCAACTACGTTGACGGTCGACAGTTCGTACCAACCGAGGATTTCTGCGGCCCAGTAGTGCATGTTATGGCGATTCACTGCACCATAATTTGTGAACGTGGACTCATCAGACAACATAACACTTTGTAAAGACTCCAGCGTGAAATTATGCAAGGCCCACTCACATAATGTCACTCTTGCACGGAAATCGTTCCCATGCAGCTCCTTGGTCAGTGACAGGCGGTACGTGTGAAACCTGTGGCCGTGTACTATACGCCACACAGATGTGAGACTGACACCAGCGACTGCAGCAACGGTTCGTAAGCTGACATGAGCTAAAACGAACACCTCCGTCTCCTCACTTCTTGCAGGTCTTCGTCGGTTACTGCGGCGCATTACCAAGCTGCCTGTTTCCCGAAGTCGTTTAGAAGGCGCATTGCATTATGTGCAGCGTTTGTGGTATCTGCCCCTGAAACTTTTTGAAGGGTTGTAGCTCCCAAACTAACAGTGATAGAAATGTAGTTTATATTGATTTGGACGCAGCTGGTTTCAACGAATCCAATGCACTATAGAAAAACTATTGTTCCATTAAAAAATTATATCTTTGTGCTGCAACTCTTTGGAAAATGATACAATAAACTATGTTCATAGCTCTGCAGAAAGTGTAACATTTCTTGTGTTGACCTACCGCATTAAAATTTCCCGTCACCTATTATTTTATAAGTTACAGAGGCAAACACACTTAGTGAAACACCCTGTATATAAATGAATGCCGGCCGCGGTGGCCGAGGAGACTGAGGCGCTCCAGTCACGGTCTGCACGGCCACTACGGCCGGGGGTTCGAATCCCCCCTCGGGCATGGATATTTGTGCCGTCCTAGTTTGTAAGTAGTTTGTAAGTTTAGGGACTGATGACCCCGTAGTTAAGTCCCATAGACTATACAAACATTTGAACATTTATAAATGAATGTTTGTTTGTATGTCCTCAGTGTTCATAAATCATTAATTCGATTGCAATGAAACTTTGGTGAACTGTTCGCCGTACGCCCACGAAGGTTTCTGACCCAAAAACAAAAGAGCACTGCACATAACTGAGGAGATATGACGTCATAAATAATATGCCACCGAGTGAGAATAGCTATATTTATGCGTCAATTATAGGAAAATGGAAGTAGTTAGGGACATGCAACAAAGTTTGCATGAAATTTCGGACGCTTATGAACCGCCCCCCCCCCCCCCCTGCCCCGCTCAAAATGATGAAACGGAAAGAAGTCTACCGCTCACAACAGTTTCGCTGTAGAAGCCGTAAAACTGTCGCATCAGGCATTACCTTATATCAAATAAAGTTAGCATTACATATTTGCATGTTACAATTTATTTTTGTCTGCAAGTCTCCCTTAATTCTGTTGCATCCAAAATTAAGCTAAGTTTATATGTTTTCTTACTCTCCCTCAATATAAAAGCGCAAGGACACTCACTCACTAAACACGAAATCTCGAAAACTACTTCACCTTCGAAGCTGCAATTTGGCAGGAATATATTTTATAGGTATAAACGTCAACTAAGAAAGTATTTTGTGATAGGTGCATGGCGAAGCATACTTCTCCTACAGATTCATGAAATCTACAGTTTCATTGCTATTTTCACGAAATTTCGCACGCTTGACCTTCAAAACAAGACGAACGTCACAGTCTACCTTAAATTTCATACGGTGCATGGGGGAGGGTACTTTGCAACATAAAATGGACCCCTAAATACCTTGGTCGCGCCATAGCTTGAGAACGGCTTGACCGATTTCACAGATCCTTTTTTTTATGTTTTCGTTATTCTCAGAAAAGGGTTGTATGAAATAAACCTGGAATATTTGAGAACAACAAAGTGTGTTTTTCAGTGTGACCTTGCGTTTGTATTGCATAGAAATCTATAGTTTTGTTCCGATATTGATGAAATTTTGCACAGTCTATCTTAAAAACAAGAGGAATGTCACTGTCTGTATAAAATTTCGTTTGGTGCGTGTTGGAGGGTACTTACGGAATTTTACAAAATGCATAGTTTTGCTCCAATCTTTATGAACTTTTGCACTCATGACCTTTAAACCAAGAGGAAGAACACTGGTTACATAAATGTTTGTATGGTACATAACAGAGGGTACCTAGTAGGAAACTTTGCCGAGAGAGGGAAAGGTGGAAACGAACAGAGGCATGAGAGAGAAAGAGGTGAATACAGAGAGAGGGGGGAAGGGGATGTGGACTACGAGAGTGTAGGATAAATAACACCCGGGCAACGCCGGGTTTGCAGCTAGTCTATTATAAGAACCAGGCACGAGGGAATGGGAAAATACTCCTACTACAACATATTCTGATCTTACTGTAGTTTGCTGTGCATGAATCATCACCTTTTCGCGATGTTGCAGACAGATTCAATGTTTGTTACCTCGTTGAGTTCGTAATTTAAAAGATTTACAATATAGCTAAAGCATGGACGTTATGACGTGATCGTCTTCAGGCGAAAGAGATGCGATTGAGTCCCCATTCCACAATGGAGGAATGCCAGGTGCAATTGGGATTCATGTCATAATAGACAGGCCCAAGAATATCCTGACTCGTACATAAATCAGAAGAATTTTTTCCTGTTCACTTGCAGGTGGTTTCCGATAAGAAGAGAAGCATTAGAGACCTATCTGGGATCTGTCCGCGATAGTATTCATAACCGGTACGCTGTCTGAAGCCATTGAGGAGCCAAGGTTTTTATATTTTGGGTGACAGTGCTTATCCGCGTCCGAAGCATTTGTGGACACCCTACCGAAGTGCGGGGTATTTATTACGGCAAAAAAGTATATTTTTCATTGTTCTCTAAAAATTATTTCTTATTATTATTATTATTAGAGACAATGTTTTTTATGTCCTTAACAGACATCTCCACTTGTTCTTGAACTGCACTGCGGTAAGTGCTTTTCTACAATTTTCTTTCAAATAATTCGCCATACCGTCCCGCAATTGCTGTTTCCGTTTAAATTTCTCGCTGTGGTTCTCGTAGACCTCTACAATAGCAGATTTACAGTTTCTACACCACACTGGTTCTTGTGTAAGAAATACGAGTGGATGATGTTTGGGAGAAACAGCTCTGTACAAAATCGTGATACATGAATTAGGGAACACCTCAACTAATACGTTTCTTTTTAAAAAACGTTATTATATAGCGAAAGTCTATCGAATTAAAACATAATCTGAAAAAATGTAAGTACCAACAACGTTCTTTAGTGAAATGAGAAACTGTATATTTTGAAAGTAGTATAGTGGAGAGTAGTACACAGTGAAACACGGTACACAGGAAACATTCCATCTCAATTGTTTTTAGTATTTTTTTCTGCTTGTTAGTTTCCTTGTATGTTTATTATGATAAGATACATCTTTGACTGTAATGGTGCACAGTTTGGTTGATTATTCTTGTTTCTATACGTAATTATTGGTTTTCGGTGGTCAGAAGTTACAGTTAGCCTCTCTTTGTAAGTTTAATATTTTTGATATAACATACAGCTAAAAGAAATATTATGTTTTGTGATAAGATACACATCTTTAGCTATATATTGACCAGTTTTAAATTTGGTAGATACGTAGATTAAGTGTTGTGACTAACTTTTCAGTTTATGGTGAGTTTGGTTCACAGTGAAACACTTGGATGTGGTACACAGTGATACAGGACCATTGGCCTCAGATGCATGTATGACTCCTCCAAACACCAGAGCGAGAAAAGAAAAGACTTCGAGAAAAAAGACAGAGCTGGAAGAAAAGAAGTATGGAGAGAGTCAACAATAAAAAAAAAATAATAAGTGGTGTGTAAGTAAAACAGTTTGAAGTGAAAGTAATGAAGAAAGTGACAAAGATGAAGGTGATCCAGTGAAACAGAGATAAGCGTATCATTACATCTTTTTAACTTGAAGCGGGACGTTCTGATTGGTGACTACATTTTGGAGAAATACCAAAACAATGTATATTTTGTAGCCAAAGGCTTGAAGTCAGTAGTTTGTGGTACTGTGTATGAAGTCTTATAACTTAAGGAAAAAAAAGTTACTGGTTTTGTATTCCCAGCTGCAGAAGAGAAGACAAAGTATGTGTTTCACATAAAGACATTGCAATGATTTTACCACCTGCGTTGCCTATGGTTACTAAGAGACCCTCCAATCACCGGTATATTCGTTTTCCAATCAGTTTTGGTGGACTTAATATACACTGAACAAAATTTAGTATATGTTAATTTTTGTACCTGTCTTCAACGAAGATATTTAAGTTTTATAAGTCACTCAGCAAGTACTAAATATAAAAAATGGCAGCTGTTTCACTGTGTACTATACATGGTAAACAGTGAAACATTTGCGGAGATTGTTTAAAATTGTTATTTCACATACTAATTGGTAGCAAAATTATTATTTTTTGTTCCAAAGTGTTGTTCTTTCAAGTAAATAAAGAAAATTTGTTTTGTGAGTAGTATTTTATACGAAACAATCAAAAGGGTAATTTTTGTTTCACTGTGTACTACTCTCCCCTACTATGCTGGATAAATCAGTTCGAAGGTCGGAGGAAGGCAACGGCATACCACCTCCATACAGGACCATGCCCAGTAAAGCACTGTGGTGCTCAAACCAATCTTCGGATTGTTGACTGCTTTTTATACTGTGCTATATTGTGTATATTTTGTGGCATATTATCTATGATGTGTATCTTTCATTTACGTGTCTATCTAAACTTATTTATGTTTTCCGCAACGGAGCGGCCGAGCGCATTGAGGCGGTATGCTACGATGCTCAAGGCCGTTCCCCGTCGGGGGTTCGAATCCCCCCTCGAGCATGGGTGTTATTGCCGTCTTTAGTATAAGCTAGTTCAGAAGTAGTTTGTAAGTTTAGGGACTGATGACCTCGAAGTTAAGTCCCATAAACTCTAAAAACATTTGAACACTTTTATTTATGTTTTATGAACAAACATATCAAATCAAACCTCATTTAAATGCCATTCGCGCCGTTACTGTTTATTCCGATGTCCTTGAACGATAAATTAACGAAGGCAGCAAACAGACTGACAAGGAAACGGCACAACCATAGGGTCGTGTATTTGTCCGAAATTTTGTGTGGTGAAAGAGGACCCCAAACATCCTCACGTGGTTAAAATATTAGGACGCACTACTCGGAAAATCCCGAGAAAAATCGATCCTAAGTTCCTTAGTTGCCTTATAGGTATGAAATCTTAGTCCATTGCCGAACCGCTGTCTGGCCTAGGTGGTTAGGGCTCGGACTCGATTCCTTCTCCGGCACATTTTTTCTTCTGTGTCATTTTCTTTCGTTAGTCCACCAATTATTCAGAAAGTTTCCCAAACCTACATTATCTTTAACAAATTAGTTACGTTAATGAATAAAAATTATTTTCTTTTTCTCCAACAACACAATTCATGGCGATGGGTTTTCCATTTTTCATGGGAACGTATAAGTGGATAAACATTGGGTTTTTAATCAGAATAACAAAGTCTATTGGGAAACATTCAATTTTTATACATATAATAATTATAAACAAGAACTGCAGTGATAATTATCGTAAAAACAAGCAAAGAAATAATTTTTGCGACATCTTAAGTAACATATAACAGTGTTAATTAATTTCTCTTCAGTTACGAATGTTTTTTCACCCAAAAGTTCCAATGTATTATTATTACAATAAAGTTCCTCGGCCAATAACATAGCATCGCGAGAAATTTCATCCGAAGACGTCGATGCAATTAAATTATTATCGGTTTCATAATACACCACTGCGCCCTTCAATCGCAATTTTGATCGATCACTATTAATGGATTTTTCAGGAATTTCTTCTCCCATTCCAGATGCGCCAGCAACTTCTTCAGTGGAACGGAATAACACGTCTGTTCACGACGAAATCGAAGAACAAACTGCCGTTTGCTTCTCGCGGCTCGCGCACAGTCCTATGCGCAGATGACCGTTATAATCCCAAGGAGACCCTTACAACGCCCCTTTAAAACCCCATAAAACGAAATAGAACAACGAGCACGAATATTTTTCAGTGATTGACAAACTTTACGTTCTTGAGCTGAAATAATGTCTTAAAAATAATTTAGGTTTGATAAACTTTTTGAATAATTGGTGAAAAGACAATGAAACAGAAAAAAAAAAGTGTCGGAGGAGGAATCGAACCAGAGTCCTCTGGCGCAAGAGTCCGAGCCCTAACGCATCTTTTTTTTTTTTTTTTTTTTTTTTTTTTTTTTTTTTTTTTTTTTTTTTTTTTTTTTACCATCTAGGCCAGACGGCGGCTCGGCAATGGACTAACATTTGATACTCATAAGGCACCTAAGAAACTTCGCATCGATTTTTCTCGTCCTAATATTTTAACCACTTGAGGAGTTAGGAGTCCTCTTTAACCACTCAAAGTTTCCGATAAATCCCCGAGCCCACGGTCCTGCCGTCTCCTTGTAAGTCAACACCACGCACGATCAAGTGACGTCATCCCTGCCGCAGTAGCGCCTGTTTGCTGGCTTTCCAAGTAACTTTGTGACGGCTCTTCAAACGCATCTGTTGAAATGGGGATTTGGTCTTTGAGATTTAAGACAATTAAAATCTCCACCAAGTATGAGCTGACTTGAGTTTTTCCTAAGCATGTAGACCTATATCAGGTCGTCTTTAAAACACGTGCCCTTGGTGCCAGTTGTGGGCTTCCTGAAGGAGCGTTGCGTCGCATACTTGCGTCTTGATTATGGTGATGCTATTCTGCAAGGACTATCACACGAAAATTCACGTAGGCTGGAGCTGGCGATGAATTCTTGTATCCGATACATTTGTAACTTACTTTTCTACGACCATATCAGTCCCGCATACCAGCAGTTATCTTGGCTACGTGCAGATAAGCGTCGAAGCTATCATACACTATGTATGCTGCATCGCTTTCTCAATCATTGCAAACCTTCATACTTATGCTCAACGATTATATTACTATCTGAACAGCACAGCAGAAACACACGCTCTCACCAAAATAAAACTCTCTCTCTACCTTCACATAACACTGCAATCTTCTCTAAATCATTTCCTGTATCGGGAACACGTCTGTGGAACAATCTTCCTCAAAAGTAAAGAGAGATAAAATCTATTCGAAACTTTAAAAGACAGCTAAGGGTTCACCTTCTGTCACAATAGCCTTCTTTTTCTCCACTTACCAGTCTGTTGCCCACTGTTGTCAATTCCTCCTCCCCCCATAAGCAGAGATCTCCATTCATATATGTCTCCACTTCCTCACATCCATTAGCACTGTCATTTTTCAATCTTCTCCTCTTCCACTAATCATTTTCCCCCTTCTATTTATATTAAACTTAATTCAAATGTGTTAAACATCTATCTCCATGTAAATATCTCTTGTTATTATTAGTATTACTTTGATTTTTGTGTTATTATTATCATTATTATTAGTAGTATTATCATATATTGTTATTATTTAATATTATTAATGCAGTGTTTTTGTAATTAAATCCTTTGTTTATGTTGTTCCTGATCAGATGTAAGAGAGGGCCCTATGGCCCTAATCTGGTCAGGTTAAATAACCAAATAAATAAATAAAATACTTTTTACCCAGTTCCTCCAGTTGCTGGAACCCCCTACCTTACTGAAGCAGCTGTCCCGACACTCGTTTCATGTGAAACATTTCGGTACGTGACTTATTCAGGTATCGTCAAATCACACATGAGGACTTCTGTCAGTGGCCGCGTGGTCTAAGGCATCATGCCACGGACTGGGCGGTCGCTTCCACCGGAGGGGTGGGTGTCTTGCTCTTAGTGTAAGTTAGTTTAAGTAGTTTGTAAGTCTAGGGTTTACAAACATTTGAGCATTTTTATTTTACTTTATGCAGCAAAGCAATATTTGTGGTCGATTCGAATACAAATGGTTTTTGCGTGATCATTCCATACAAAGAACAATTTAAAATAAAAAAACATCACGTTATTGTACAACTCTTTAACCCTAACCACTTCTTGTACTCGGTGACTGTCCAAATGCGGCTCATACTAAGCAAAAACTGGGAGATTCGTACATCCTATACTAATCCTCTCGTACAACAGAGCTAGTACCTTTAATCTTATGCTTTCGTAGAATTTTTATTAAGATAGTAAATAAGAACACAAGTTTTACAGCACAAAACTTTTATTACATTTAACATACATGTTTACATACAGGAAAATACAACTCGTTCTTTATTCTTGTTAGGTGTAACCTTAATTTTGTCCAATTTAATTTTTAACTTGTAGTTTAGAACCACATCGGTGTCTCCTATTTCCGTTCCAGCCAGAAGTTCGAAAGGTACAGGGAAGGTATGTTCCCGAACTCCATTACGTATCTTCGTTTCCTCCTGCGTTCCACCTCCTTTATTATCAGCTCTGCACCTTCTGGCAATGCTTCCAGACGAGAACAATCGGGCATTTTAACTTTTCCTATTATTTCCTGTATAGCACTCTGCGTCCCTATGCGTGTGCGATACCAACTCCTCTGATACACAATCCTGTGGTAATTTCCCTATGGAACACTTGGTTTACGACTATTGCAAACGACTGCTTGTTAGATATTGTTATTCCATCCGTTTTCAACTCTGCAAATGGCTGCTCCAACACCCCGTTGTTATACAACTACTGGATATTCTCGGAACTATAAGAGGATGGGTGCGAACAGTTGAATTTTTGTGGCTTCTCCAATTTTGGGTGGTCAGAAATCTTGCTGTACGTCTTATATTACGTTGTAATTTTATGGGAATGACGGTCATGATATTGGATTACGCAAAAGGGAAGTTTCATTTTGCACTTTCTCCCAATATGTTTCCAGTTTTGTAGTCATATGAAAAGGCCCGTGGTATGGTAGCTAGCCAGGGTGCCGAGGGGAACAATCTAAATGACCTTCCACAAGACCAAAGGAACCATTTGGTCAAGGTTTTGGAGCAATTCCCGGAAGTTCTTACTGGTAAGTTGGGTGTCACTAACAAAATTGAATATTGTATAAGGGTCACCGACAACGAGCCGGTTCATCAGGGTCCTTATCGCCTGTCTCCTCCTAAGATGGTGTTACGAGAAATTTAGTGATATGTCGGAGAAGTGCGTAGTCTGCCCGTCCAACTCACCGTGCGCCTCTCCGATATTTCTCGTTCCTAAAAACAATGGGGGCGATTCAGGCCAGTAGTGGATTATAGGGCTTTGAACAAAAAAGTAGTATTAGTCTATTCCCTACCTGACTTACATAATTGTTTCACGTGGTTCTCCGGTGCTCCGTACTTCACGATTTTGGATTTGAATCAAGCATATCACCAAATACCGTTGGCTGAAGAGTCTAAGCATCCAACTGCTTTTATGACAGACTGGAACCTGTATGAATTTCACCGTGTTTCGTCTATGTTAGCAACTGGCGCTGCCGTCTTATCACGTTTGCTTGATAGTGCCTTGGGTGACATCAAATGTAAATTTATGTTTAATTACCTGGATGACATAGTTATATACGGTAAAACATTTGAAGAACATCGAGAACATATTTGTCAAGTTTTAGCTCGTTTGGGCGATGCAGGAATTACTTTTAAGCCATCTAAGGTGGAATTTGCTAGGGAAGAGATTTCTTTCCTCGGGCACTTAGTCTCGTTGAACGGAATTAGGGTGGATCAGGCTCGTACTAAGGCTATTTATGATTTTAAGCCTCCCACCACCAAGAAGGACGTGGCGAGATTCGTCGGAATGGTGAATTTCTTTGGGAAGTACATTTCCCGTTTCGCCGAAATTGCGTCACCACTCAATTATCTAAGAAAGAAAGTAAAACAGAAGTGATATCTGGCGTTCCACAGGGAAGCGTTATAGGTCCCCTACTCTTCCTCGTGTTTATGAACGATTTAGGAGCAATCTGAATAGCTCCCTTAGACTATTCGCGGATGGTGCTGTCGTTTATCGGTTAGTGAAGTCAACAGAGGATCAAAAGCAACGGCAAAGCGATTTAGACAAAATTTCTACGTGGTGCGAAAATTGGCAATTGAGACTAAATAAAGAAAAGTGTGAAGTAGTACACATGGCAAGTAAAAGGAATCCGGTGAACTTCAATTACACGATAAATGAGGTCGTAGATTCTACCAAATACCTAGGAGTAACAATTACGAACAACTTTGACTGGAGAGAACACATAGAAAATGTTGTGGGGAAGGCGAACCAAAGGTTACGTTTCATCGGCAGAACGCTTCGAAGATGCACCAGCTGCACCAAAGAGACTGCCTACATCACACTTGTGCGTCCTCTCCTGGAGTACTGTTGCCCCTTGTGGGACCCTCACCAGGTGGGACTGACGGAAGACATTAGCGGCGTTTACACATCCGCGCCTGCCGGCCGGCAGGAACGCCGGCAGAACCTCGGCGTGTCTCGTGGCGCGGCGGTTGGTGCCGGCAGCCCGGCAGGGCGTGGCGCGCAGGAGCGGCCCCACTGGCGTTTCGGGCGGCGCGGCGGCAGGGCAGCGGGTCGCAGCTGCAGGGACACCGCGTCCGTGCGATCGCTGCGGCTGGGATGTGCATGGCAGTTGTAATGAACCGAAAGAAATCAAAGCGCCTTGTCTGGATGAAAGAATACGGGCACCGCTATAGTCATTTGCCTTCAATTAGTCAACTGCGCGATAATTTCCCCGATGATTTTAAAAACTATTTACGGATGGATTGTGCCTCGTTTAACATTTTGCTGGATTTGATTAAGCACAAAATTACAAGGCAGATACAGTGATGAAAACAGCATTTCAGCAGAAGAACGTCCGCCTCCGTAGTCCAGTGGACAGCGTGGTTGGTTGCCACGCAGGGGGCCCGGGTTCGATTCCCGGTCGGGTAGGAGATTTTCTCCGCTCGGGGACTGGGTGTTGTGTCGTCCTCATCGTCATTCCATCATCATTGACATGCAAGTCGCCGAAGTGGCGTCAGATAAAGAGACTTGCACCAGGCAGGCTGAACACGACCCCAGTTGGGGTCTAACGGTCATAAATGCCACACGATCATCATCATCAGCAGAAGAACGCCTAACAGCGACACTCAGCAGGTTATCTCGTGCTCGGAAAGTCGTAGAAAATGCTTTCGGCATTATTTCTTCACGGTTTCGAGGGTTAAAGACAGCCATTAATATGAAAGCAGAAAAAAATATGTTATGTTGTTTTGGCTATCTGTGTTTTACATAATTTTATGCGCAGAAACACTCATGGCTATCTATCACATCAGCTGTGGATACAGAGACCACCTTACTACGCAAAGCAGATTGGCGGCAAACAACGGAACTACATAGTTTGCAAAATATGTTATATAGAAATCCAAACAAAAATGATAAAGTGACTAGAGACTTAGAATGAAACTTTCACTCTGCAGCGGAGTGTGCGCTGATATGAAACTTCCTGGCAGATTAAAAGTTTGGAAAGTAGGAGGCGAGGTACTGGCGGAAGTAAAGTTGTGAAGCGGCATCGTGAGTCGTGTCGGGGTAGCTCAGTCGGTAGAGCGCTTGCCCGCGAAAGGCAAAGGTCCCAGGTTCGAGTCCCGGTTCCGGCACACAATTTTAATCTGCCAGGAAGTTGACTAGAGACTTATACAAGAAATATTTTATTTCAGAAACGAGTGTGTCTTGGCAAGACGAAATACTGAAATTAGGTAGAGCCTAACAATTTTTATTTAGAAGTTTGTTAATTAAGTACTGTAATCTCACAACGTATATTTTTGCGTTCCTTTGTTACATCTGTGATTACGTCTTTGAAAAATAAAACAATTGAACTCTAACCTCCTCATTTCCTTCGGTATGTTGCTGCTCCTCAATTACAAAAACCTCTTCTGCGGCGATACTGTCATTTACAGCACACTTATCGGCGTCACCCACGTATCTTTCATACTCTCCATCCATATTCGATATGCTTGACGACGTAAGCTCTTGATCAGTTATGAATGTTAGGTCATAATACCATAGATTGGGCACATAAACTTCATCACTCGACCTACCACATCAATTGCTGTCCAAAACCTTTTTTCATTTCGTTTCGGAACGAACCACGTAAACTTTGAATTTTATTATTATTATTATTATTATTGCAACAAATTCCCTATCAGCATTATGAAAAATTGGTTTGCATAAAGTTACCAGTCTATCGTATGCCTCGGTCTTCGGGTTTTTATTTGTGTACTCCTTACTGCGAGTTCGCCACAAACACACACAGGAATTCCTTCGTCCAATAGCGCGAGTTTGCCACGGTTCTGCACTGCAAGCGCGGCCGTCTAAAGCTGTAGTGCAAGCGCGGCCGTGTAAACGCGAGGACGCTCCGCGTGCCGGTTCTGCGCGAGGGACGGAGTGGGCAAATCCCCCCGGGACCCGCTCAGCCCCAGTCGGTACCTGCGCACAGACACAGAGTAACATATACAGAGAAGCAGCCCACCCTAAACCATTGTCCTACGCTCCCCTCGTAGTTCCGTAAGATGCTAGCAGGTGTCAGGCGGTTCGCTGGCTTAGGGTGCCTCTTGCACGTCAGAGGGTAGCGTGGAGGGGAGACTGAGGGGAGAGCTCGTGCCGCCTGCCACGAGGCCACGGCTGTGTCCGGCTTGCTGGCGTTTGAGGGGAGGTGGTGGTGGGGCCAGCCGCTACCTGCCGCCTGCTTTGGCCAGTTTAAAGAGCTGCTTCTGACCGCAGCGCCATCATGGGACATCTTACGGAACTGCTGGAAACCCTCCCTCCCCGCACCCCGGAGCGTAGGACCGGGCCCTTACGGAGGTTTCCCGTCTGTATATATTTGTCTGTGGCACAGAGTAACATATATTTGTTTGGGACCTGCGTGGCGCGGCACAAATCGCGCCGACAGAACTGTCCGTGCAAACGCCGCTAATGGTTCAGAGAAGGACAGCTCGTTTTGTTTTATCACGTTACGGGGGGAAAGCGTCACGGAAATGTTGCACGAATTGGGGTGGAAATCATTAAAAGAAAGACGTTATTTATTGCGGCGTGATCTGTTTGCGAAGTTTCAATCACCGCCTTTTACTTCTGATTGTGAAAATATTTTGCTAGCACCCACCTACTTAGGGAGACATGACCATCCCAATAAAATAAGAGAAATGAGATCGAAAACGGAACGATTTAGGTGTTCTTTCTTCCCGCGTGCTATTAGAGAATGGAACAGTAGAGAAAAGTTGTGAAAGTGGTTAATGAACCCTCTGCCAGGCACTTAAATGTGATTTGCAGAGTATCTATGTAGATGCAGATGTGTGGTATTCAGGTGGACTGAGAGTCAACAGGCTGCATTCGATGCATTTAAAACGGCGCTGAGTAATGCTCCTGTGCTTGCTGTACCCGATTTTGATTATCCGTTCGTTGTGCAGACGGACGCATCCGGTTCAGGAATTGGCGCGGTCCTTCTCCAGGAAAAGCCTGGGGAACGGAGGCCTATCGGTTATGCGTCAGGAGCTCTTACGCCGGCCGAGCTCAAGTATTCCATCTACGAGTTGGAGGCGTTGGCTTTTCGCCACCGAACGCTTCAAGTGTTATCTTGACCATCGCGAGTTTATTTTGGAGTCGGATAACCAGGCACTAACGTGGGTGGTGTCTCGTCCTCGCAAAACGGGGCGAGTGGGCCGTTGGGCAGTAAGGGGGTTGGAACAATTACGGGGAGTGACACTTGCGGGGAGTGACACTTGCGGGGAGTGATACTTGCGGGGAACCTGGGGCCCTTGGGGCGGCTGATGGCTTTTCCTGGGTACAGGCACACCAAGAAGTCTAGCACTGCTGTTGTCAAGTTTCCACACTGTCAACATAACACGAAACTCAGTGAAATTGCACAACCCTTTGAAGAGCAACTTGTTCTAACTACATATTAATTCGTTGAGTGTTCCTCCTGAAAACAAAAAGGTATTTTCATAGTGATAATGTTTGGAGAGCTATTAAGACATTCTCTGCTACTACAAGACGATGACCTTCCACAGTCATACCTCCTAAAAGCATATTATTCAGAACACTAAGCATATCAAGACACCTGCGCAAGCAATAAATATATTAGGCATCCTGCACAGATGCGTTGATGTAATTGACCGCTATGTAGTTAACCCCACTATCACGCAACTTCCATCTCTTTAAAAATAGCTACTATGCTTTTTAATAGGAGACGCAACCTTAAACCTTCAATTAAAAAACATTAATAATAAGTCAATGAGTATTTTGCATACTTGAAGCGTTTATTTGTAGACCCCAAAACGATTTGGCTTTATTCGAATACAAATACATCTAAGAAATGTATGAAATACGGAATGTGTAAGGGAATGTCACACACCGAAAAATGCTAAAGATAAATTCTATTTTCTTCACCGTCATATAGAACCATTTTTACTCCGAACTTGGCATAAACCAACAAGGAGAAACAAGTTGCAAGACTTCCAGGAAAAATGAAGCGAAATTGGCAGCCAATAGTTGGTTATAAATTACATTGCCTGTTAACTGTATAAATATAAATTACCGAATACGCGGAACTCCTGTTCAGTACAGTCAAAAAGGTCTAAGGTAATAGGCAGTGGTTTACAATCAGATATCCGTATCACTCTCTTCAAGAAGTCTGTGTGAAGATTTATATTCAGAACATTCAAGAAAAAGGCTACTGTGGTGTTGAAACTACAAGAAGCAGCTCATTTACTCAGGAAAGGAAAACGTTATGGTGCCCGTAAATTTGAATGGCTGTATCTCTTGTAGCAACATTCATTTTTTGATAAAATGTTAATATCCTCTGAATACGGCACAGGTAGCGGCTGGAGGGCGTGGAATAGGGGTGGTGTATCCCTACTTCTGGAACACCCTGTTCACTACCTGCAGCGTCCGGGTCTCCCCGCAAGTGTCTACACATTCCGTTTCCCCGCAAGTGTCACTCCCCGCAAGTGTCACAAACTCGGCAGTAAGTCTCTCGGCATTTTAATTCAGTGTGCGTCACATCCGCGGAACCGAAAATATCCTCGCGGATGTCCTCAGTCGGATGTTCGAGGAGGGAGAACCTGCAACTGAGGTTAAGCTAGGGAGTAGGGACCCAAGAAGAGCCAGGGCCTGAGGTGCATCCCGCGGGTGCGGTTCTAGGCGAGCTTCCTGAACTGTTCACAAGCTTAGAGGGAGAACATCAGCGTGACCCTCAGCTAGGGCAAGTTAGGAGCGGCCTACGGCAGGGGACGAACTACCTAATTATCAATTGCGTAAGGGTATTTTATGTTTCCGAACAAAGGGGGATAACAGGTTTAAGATTTGCGGACCTAAGGTCTTTTTCCGGCGATACTAAGATATTTTCATTCAACCTTGGTTGGGAGACTTCTTGGTATGTATAAAACTATTAATAAAATTCAGGAAAACTTGACGTGGTAGTCCATGTAACGCGATGTTAGGAAGTGGGAGGGGCATGCAGTGATTGCAAAATGGCCAAGCCAAATCCTAACACACGTCAAGGTTTGCTCCACTACACTCGGGCAGAAAGCCCTTATGGAAAGGATATTCGTCCCGTTCCTCGCACTCAGGCTGGGTATAGATACATATTTGTGGCTGTGGATGCTTTGTGCGGTTGTTCGCCAGTACGGGAGTCACGGAAAAACACAGAATTAGTCATGTTAAAAGAATTTTTTCGTGGTTTGGTCCTCCGAAAGTGCTAGTCAGCGATAATGCTCCGGGATTTGTGTCTCAGGAATTTCGGAGGTTTTGTTTCCAGCATGGGTATGTGTGTTGTCTTTAGCATAAGTTCCTATAACTTGTTTATAAGCCTGGAAACCGATGACCTCAGCAGTTTGCTCCCTTACGTTTACAAACATTGAAACATCTGAAGCAGAACCGTGTGTCGGGCACGTAGCTCGCAACTACTTTTATTATCTCATTACCTAATCTAAGTCCTTCAGCATCGCCTGATTTTCTGACATTGCATTCCGTTACCTTCGTTTTACTCTTGTTAATGTTCATCTTATATCTTCCTTTCAAGACACTGTCCATCCCATTCAATTGCTCTTCCAGATCTTTTGCGGTCTCTGACAGAATTGCAATGTCATCGGCAAACAGCAATGTTTTTATTTCTTCTCCCTGCACTTTAATGCCCTCTCCAAATTTCTCCTTCCATTCCTTCACTGCCTGCTCAGTGTACAGATTACACAACATTGGGGAAAGGCTACAACCCTGTCTTACTTCCTTCCCAACCTCTGCGTCCCTTTCTTGCCCTTCGACTCTAATAACCGCTGTCTGGTTTTTGTATAGGTTAAATATAACTCTTCGCTCCCTATATTTTACCCCTGATACCTTCAGAATTTGGAAGAGTGTATTCCAGTCGACATTGTCAAAAGCTTTCTCCAAATCTACAAATGCCAAAAACGTAGGTTTGCCCTTCCTTAGCCTATCTTCTAAGATAAGTCGTAATGTATTTCCTCCCGTGTTCCTACATTTCTCCTAAATCCAAACTGATCTTCCCCGAGGTCAGATTCCACAAGTAAAAAGGTATGATCTTTTTTAAAACAAAGTTCGTAAATAGTCATTTACATTGTCAGTCTAAAGGCTTTAAAGTCTTTTCGCTATTTACTTCGCGTATTAATAGTGGATAGCCTTTATCTGTGAAGACAGAATTTATCCGCAGTTCTTGTTTTGTTTTATGACTCTCGTATTCATGGGACACTCGTAATTCCGATATTTGCAATATCGAGACCCAACTGTATCGAGTTCAGTTTACTTATTTTCTAATGTCCTTTATTTTTTTTCCTTTTTTTCGGTAGAAAATGTCACTAGAAGAAAAGAATCCAATTTCGAAGTACTTTAATAAAGGTACTGTCGATTTGTCTAAATCTGCTCGCCTCCCATGACATCTGCTACGGACTCCTGATCAGGTTTACACACACTCAAGAAGGCTTAATACAGGAGGGGATCTAGAATACTGCGGTTATACTAGTGATTTGTGGTGTAAAATAAACATATAAAAATTTTAGCTTAACTCCGGAAGTTTCGGTTACTGTTTCGGGCGAAACTAGAAGAGCAACCGAATATGCGGTTAGTTTCGGCCATAAATGTTTCTCTCAGATTCTGATTTTTATCAATATTGGACTGGGAGATGGGTTGCTATCAGCCAACAGGGGATTATTACGGTCAAATTAAAATTTACAAAAAAAGTTCAAATTTAATTTGTACAAACAATTACAAATTTGCCAACCTATTAGTCTTACTGCATTGAATAATCTCCATCTCGGTTACTGTTCTATAGGATACATTGATTAAACATGTATTATGCTCATGCAATAGCTGTCTTAACACTACTGAAATTTCCTTCTAAATCTGTAGGCCCGTTTTTAAATTCTACGCAGAAAGCGTAAGATACGAGGTGCCTCCTATAAATGGGAATGTTGTTTTTGAAAAGAACTTTATTAACTACATCTACATGGGATACTCTGCGAATCTCATTTAAGTGCCTGGCAGAGGGTTCATCGAACCACCTTCACACTATTCATCGCCTATTCCATTCTCGAATAGCGCGCGGGAAGAAAGAACATCTGAATCTCTCCGTTCGAGGTCTGATTTCTCGTATTTTATTCTGATGATCATTTGTAGCTATGTATGTGGGAGTCAACAATATATTTTCGCATTCGGAGGAGAATGTTGGTGATTGGAGTTTCGTAAGTAGACCACGCCGCAACGATAAACGCCGTAATGATTTCCATCCCAGGTCCTGTATCATTTCCGTGACGCTGTTTCCCAATCACCCCTTTCAATTTCGACAGTAGCACAGTACCGGTGAACATTAATGTTTGCATCGTTAAAAATGTCCAGTAACAACTCCTTGGGCGTCCCAGAAAGCGGTGAATAGTACTTTACCTGAAGACAGAGTACTTTCGAACTTCTTTCGGACAGGTGATGACGGGTGTTTCCACTCAATGGATGCGGCCTTCGATTCGGACGTGTAATGGGGGACCCACGTTTCACCCTCGAAACAGAATGTCATTGCCATATTCATGGTCGCCGCAGCGGAGCGCATTGAGGCTCTATGCTCCGATGCGTGAGGCCGTCCCCGTCAGTGGTTCGAATCAGCGAGCACAGAATGACACTTGACAGAATGACAGTGAAATGAAGCCGGCTGAGAGCGCGACACCCAACCAACATGGCGGCCGAGCGCCAGCCGGCCACAGCTGCGAGCACAGGGTAGTTCACCGAGTTCGCTGTCTGTTCATTCCTTTTTTCACATATTTTAAGGCGTTCCTTTTTGACAATCTATTTTTGCCATAAATAATTACAAATTTCAGCTAGGGACTTTTTGTTTCATTAACAATACAGTGACCCACCACCTTGAAACTCTAAGGTGGGTCGTATACTACCTGTGTTAGTAGCATTGGTAACGGTTGCTGGTTTCTTGGCCGTCGTAAGAACTGGATGTATCACCTTCGTGTGTTCTACGCCGTTGCCCGTTCATAGCCACGTGGAGGCGAGCCAGTTCTTCGCAACCGTACCTAGCTTGCTCTGTGAGTTAGAGTTTCTACCAAATATGGTTTACATTGTTTTGAGATAAACATTTGAAATAAAGATGAAATTGAAAATAATAAATGTATGGTTACAGAGGTGTTTTACAAAAATATTATTCCTAAATTCTACAGAGATAAAATTTGGTAAGTATAAAACTAATTAAAACAGTTTTTTTTAAAAATGAATTACATTTACGTTATAACAAGAGATAGTACAGATCAGTAATATCATAAAGATGTTATCAATTCTTATTTGTTTACGGCGCATCGCATCAATATGAAAATAATCTGAAAAGAGAGTCAACGTCTTCGAGTTTACCTGTGATCAGGTACAATATCATAGTTACTGTAGTGAATAACAAAGAATGATTACATAGAGAACGGATTAATTTAAATTGTACAGAAATTCAGGTAGGGACAGCAGATCATACTATTATATAAAACAGAAGCACATTTTTCCTCTGTCTGTCCCTTTAACCTTTTCTTACTCGTGCCAGCCGCGGTAGCCGAGCGGTCTGCGGCGCGCCAGAGACGGTCTGCACGGCCACTACGCTCGGGGGTTCGAATCCTCCCCTTGGGCATGGATATTTGTGCCGTCCTTAGTGTTAGCTAGTTCATAAGTAGTTTGTTAGTTGAGGGACTGATGACCCCGTAGTTGTCCCATAAGCTATACAAGCATTTGAACATTTTTTTTTTAACTCGAGGTGTACCGAACGTATCGTCATGCGGTTTCTCTTAATTTCATCTTTAGAATCCTGGGATAATTTTAGGCTATATTTAATGTCAATACAAATATATGAGAAAAAATTACAATAAGAATCATAGCGCAGAATCGTTTACCGCTTTTGCACTTTAGTTACCTCTGGAGCCTAAACTATAAGATCTAGGCCACTGTACATAGTATAACTTGCAGAACTCACTAACATCTACAAAGAAAAAAATAAATAACCGCGAGAGCATGTGTATAACTTTCACGAGTGAACCACATTTATCAACTTTCTTTTCTAAAGCGCTGGCACCAGTTGGCTTCAGACTGCAGATATAGTGACTGTGGGAGATCTGTAAAAGACATGTTCTCGCGGTCTCTCTCTCTCTCTCTCTCTTTTATTTTTTATTTATTTATTTATTTATTTATTTTTTTTTCAAAACGTCGTGAGTTCTATAATTCTATACTATGTACTTCGGCGCAGGTCTCATAGTTCACGGTACAAAGGTCACGAATGTGCTGAAGTGATAAACCATTCTACGTTATAGCTCTCATTTCAATTAGTTCTCATTTTCGTATTAGCATTTAATATAGCCAACGTTGAACACAGCATTATACCGAAGAAATTGAAAGAAACCTCATCATGATACGTTCTGCAGTTCTCGAGTTAAAGTAGTTTAAAGATTACCCGTGCAAAGCCGGAGCGCCTCAGCTAGTTATTAATAAAATAAATAAAAAGTGTTAAGTCATAATTATTGGATAACAAAAATTGCACCCGAAATTAAAAATGTTTATCAAAATTGGCCAAAATTGGCCACAAACTACAAGGTGAGTGGCAACAGAATCTATGCTCGCTTGTGGGCAAGCTCGCTGAAAGTAACGAGTAGAATTTGAAAAGTTCCACCGCTCTATTGTATCCAAATTTGTGAGAAAACCAGGGGAGCTATAAAATAGAAGTTTAAATAAAAATAAAAGTTCATTTCATTAGCTACAACTTTCTCGCTGACGTAAATTTCCTGACCACAAAACAAAAAAAGTGGCAGGCGACTAACTAACAGTTTCTATTTCACATAAAAGTAATAGTATTGTACAATAAGTTTCCTCGCGACATTAAACAAATAACAAATACGGTTTTCTTACAAAACTTCATTAAATGGCGAAAGACCATCTAATTAAAATATAATCTGAAAAATGTAGCAACAACGTTCTTTAGTGAAATGAGAAACTGTGTATTTTGTAAGTAGTATAAAATGTTCAAATGTTTGTATAGCTTATGGGACTTAACTACGGGGTCATCAGTCCCATACAAACTACTTATGAACTAGCTACAACTAAAGACGGCACAAATATCCATGCCCGAGGGGGGATTTGAACCCCCGACCGTAGTGGCCGTGCAGACCGTGACTGAAGCACCGCAGTCCCCTCGGCCTCAACGGCCGGCTTGTACTTTTTAAGAACACTGTTGCAATCCTTCAATATTCACCTGTCTACGTGAAAAATATGGTAATTTTTTTCCTATCCTAAAGGGTTCAAATGACAAAGTAATTAAGGCGAGCGCCACTTGAAGAACTACGCATTTATCGGCCCAACTCCGTTTCTACACCCAACCAAGATGGTTGCTCGGCTTCACTGCCTGTACGGCGATCTAGGCGGTATAGCCTCTCAATGTTATTCTGTGCTCGCTGGTTCGAATCCCCCCTCAGGTATGGATGTTTGTGTCGTCTTTATTAAAGTTTAGGGACTGATAACGCCGCAGTTAAGTCTCTTATGCTTTACAAACATTTGAACATTTTTTTTATCCATGGTCGATGTCTACCCAGCGGTGTATCGGTGTCTTGCGCGTGCGCGTTCACCTGCTGTGCCGTCTTTCGCTCACTGCCGTTCAACGCTTTTATCATATGTAGGGCACCTGTATATAGACGGGCATGCGCATCAACTACTGCTGTAGCGGCAGCTTCCGCCGCCATTTTTGTTCCAAGCGGTAATAGCGTGAGCATGTGAAAGGCGGAGTTTTTCTGCTGTTACTGCTTTCAAATGTCGCTTGCATCGTTGCTAATATACATACCAAAAAGAAAATATATATTTGGATTGTAAATTAATCTCGACGTAATAAATTATTGCAATATGATTTGACAAATCGTTAAATGTTTTCTGGTATTTTCCCAGTGGGGTGTGTATTGTGAACAAGTTTTTTCGCATTCGACAGCTCGGTTTTATGGGATACCAAATGCACTACCAAAGCTGCGCTTTAGTTTAGTTTAATACATTCTGTGTGCCAAAATCAAGCAAAAGCGTCGATTGTTATCAAAGACGAAGGTAAAGCATTTTCACAAGTTATAGTTTCAAAACACTTTTCAGCTAATGGAATTTTATCAGCTATCAGGGCTTTAATAAAATTTTATCTGAGATAAAATTGGTCAATTTCACTTACAGCCTCGGCGGCATGGTGTGCTGATGTTGGCAACGACGTTTGAATGCTCTTTGAAATCTCGAACAGGTAGAACCAGAGAAAATAATTTTTCATGTTTACCAACTTTTTGTATGTCCCCTTGACCGCTAAGTAAATTATTTATCCTCATAAAGCGAAAATTTTGTTGCCAACATTAGCAAACTACATCGCCGCTGCCTTACTGGAATTAACATCGCAGTAGCTGTAAGCAAAATTAACATCGCAGTATCTTCAAACAGCGTTACGAGCCACATGAGTCATTATAACTAATAAGAAACGGTGTGCATCATTTAAAAGTAATTAGTATTGTTATTGTCTAAATGTTGATACTGTTTGTTAACGCCAATGTATGTATAATTAAAAGTCTGTAGCAGTAGTTTGTAACGTCGGAATCTTTTCTAAAAACGACATGTCGAAACCTGAAATTGTGCATAATTACAAATGAATTAACCCAAATCGCATAGTTTTGAAGACCTTGTTGGTGTCCATTTGTCATGACGACAGTTTATTAACCATATTTTACGCCTCTCAGGATCCATTTCAAACGAAAAAAACACGAATACTATTTTCTGTACAACTAGAACAATTCGGAGCTGCACAGCCCACCATGTTGAAAGCGTATTGACTGTCCTATTCTACAATCGCGCGTCGAACCGAAGGAACAAAAATGGCGAATTCACATGCCCGTCTGTATCCGTATGCAACGGCCTGATATTTTCGTTGACGGCTTGTTGAAGCTTATAAAGCGGTTTTTTTCTCCTCCATACACAATTCTGCCCAAGATCGACAGGGGAAACTTATTTTCCAACTCCCCCTCGTATATGTATCCGATTTACGATTACTGTAGCCAGGATAATGTCATTCTTCAGTGTTGTATCCTGGAAGAATATGGTGTTAGCTGATATATTTATAAACAAACAAATAAACGCCGTCCGGACGTATCTGCACACGGGGTCCACAGATTTACGACACGCAAGGAAAGTCGGCTTCAACGTTCAGAAACGACCTGCACCTGCAGCTCGTTGTAACAGCGTAGCTATAGTGTGTTGACCTGTTCCGTCAAGAGTTTGTGACATTTTTCAGCAACTCCTGGTCAAAACAAAAATTAGGCAGACATTTCCGTTCAAATGTTACTGAACAGTTGGCTCATGTACGAATGTTCCCAAATAAATTTCATCAAAACCTGCTATGGTCTCGTGCAGGTAGGCCTTAACTGAGTTGACATCGAATGACTCTTGCGTTCCTGTCATCAGTAATTTTTTTAAAAAATTGAGATTTTAGTTACTAAAGTTAACGTGCGTTTCAGTCAGCCCTTTAATTATAAGCCGGCCGCGGTGGCCGAGGGGACTGAGGCGCTCCAGTCACGGTCAGCACGGCCACTGCGGTCGAGGGTTCGAATCCCCCCTCGGGCATGGATATTTGTGCCGTCCTAGTTGGTAAGTAGTTCATAAGTAGTTTGTAAGTTTAGGGACTGATGACTCCATAGTTAAGTCCCATAAGCTTTACAAACATTTGATTTGATTTTAATTATAATCAGTGAATGTCAACGGTCAAAGTTCGGTAGATGCTTTCAGCTAGTTTAATTAAAGTATATTATTTTCTGAATAGTAATAAGTCCAACAGACATCTGAGGGAGTACAAAGTTAGATCAAATATTCATCCATTTCAAACCGAGCAGATGGCAAATTCAAATATTTATTAAGCCTATGGGACTTAACTGAGGAGTCATTAGTCCCTAAACTTAGAAACTACTTTTAAACTAACTTATACTAAAGACAGCAAAAACATCCATGCCGAAGGAGGATTCGAATCCACGGGGAACGGCCTGTCGCATCGGAGCATAGCGCCTCAATGCGCTAGACCGCTGGCCGCAGATGCCAATGAGACGAACATTATGTGTGTGTGTATATTGTGAATGCATACTAGGACCGACCGAACTCGAACTCGTATGGGAATAGGTAACATGCGGTGAGTAATGAGTGTATATATCCGAAAGAACAGACACTGTATACATATTATCAAATAAACGTTAACTGGACAAACAAATGTAAATACTCGAGTAGTTTGTCAGTAACAAAAAAAATCGCACTGACGTGTTTTACACCCCACTTTAGATTTGTAGTTTTATAAGTTTTTGCAAACATTTTGGACCCAAATAATAATCTAAATAATAAAAAATTAATAATAGTGTCTGAAACCCTTTTAGGAAAAAAAAAATTAGGTAGTGGCGGGTTCCAAACCAATGACCTTTGGCGTCACATTCCAACGCATTGCCCCCTACGCTACGGCTAAGAGTTAGGAGTTACGTTTTTTTCTGTTTATATATATATATATATATATATATATATATATATATATATGGCCGTTGTTAACTGATGCTAATATGGCATTTGTAGACACTAGATTATCATTTATCGTACGAAGAACGACGTGTTTTTGTTAATTCTTCAGTGTGTCATTGCTTTGAAATGACAACGTGTAAGTTACAATAAGAAAATCATCTACGGGCACATGACTCGCCTGAATCACTCAAGGCTAACCAAGAAGATCCTCACAGTGACAAGCAGGGGAAAGGCGTCCAAAGCTAAGTGGTTCACCTCTGTTAGATCAGACTTAGAGGAACTGCAGATCCCATTACAGTGAACCGAACTCAATACCGTCAGTCCATTCTACATGGAGTCTTCCCACTATCTCTCACAAGCAAGAAGTGTATAGGCACCACCAGACCTAAATGGACAGATGAGAGGCAGCAGGCTCACAGCCAGAAGATGAAGGCGTACTGGGCCAAGAAAATGCAGAAGATCCTAGCTGAGAGTTAAGACGAGCCTCGTGGTCCCTAGTAGGCCGAAACGAACTAAAAAATAAATAAATAAATAAAAATAAAAAAGAATAAAAAATAAAAAAAATAAAAAAATCACCAGATACGCAAGATGGCTTATGCCAGAGGGAGTTCTGGGAAGGAATGTCACGTGACATCCGCGAATGGCTGATTTTCGTTAATTCAATGGAGGGTGTCAAAACTCCGTTATTTTTCCAAATATCTCTCTAACGATACAAGATATGAAGAAAACATAAGAGAGCAATTTTCGCGTCAGATGAACGGTTTAATGCAATTAAAATTACATTACAAACGGCTTTTTTTGGTATTACTAACGTATTTCTTGTCCGAAATATTTCAAAAGGTTTTGGTCTCTGGTAGCCAACAATTGTCTGTAGAATTTGGTGCCGATCGGTTGAACGGTTCGACCTAAAAAGTGGGAACACGTTACAGCCAGACAGAGATCGTCAAATCGCCGTAATTTTTGCAAATATCTCTGCAACGATTCAAGATATGAAAAAACATAATAGAGCGAAGTTGTAGAGAATTTTCCCCTCTACCAATTAGGTTATTCAAATTTCGTGTCAGATGAACGGTCCGTTTGCAATTACAATTATATTACAAACGGATTTTTTTAGTATTACTGACGTTTTCTTTCTCCGAAAAATTTGAAAAAGGGAGGTTCTGGTCTCAGGCGGCCTACAATTATGTCTGTAAAATTTGGTGCTGATCGGTTGAAAGGTTCGTCTTAAAAACAGGGAACACGTTACGGACAGACAGACATACATCCCAAAATCGCCGTTATTTTTGCAAATATCTCTGAAACGATAGGAGATAAGAAAAAAACATAACAGAACAAAGTTGTAGAGAATTTTCTCCTCTACAAATTCGGTTATTCACTTTTCGTGTCAGATGAATCGTTAAGCTGTTATTTCCATTTAAATTTCGCGCTGTGAAAAGACTATCGAAAAGGTCCACTTTTAGTGTTACTACCGTAGTCTAAAGTGGGCCAAAAATGTAGGTTATTACTCTGAGCAAACAAGCCCTCGTTGGAATTAAACACTCCCATGTATTTTTTATGAACTTCCAAGAATTTGTCTCTGCCATAAACTTAGTTTAAATGTTTAAAGAAGTAAAACGCTTCCTTTATGTACACTGCCAGACCACTCATACCGTACACTGTATGTACACTGCCAGACCACTCATACCGTTGCCAGTTGATTATTGAGGCCAGGACGCTGAGAATTCGAACTGCCTAATTACATAACGGTAGGAATTCTGAACGGAGCTGTGGCGCTCTTTTTTGTGCGCTTGGTCGCCGCCCCTCCACCAACCGACCGCCGCCTCTGCCCCCTCCCCCCCCCCCAGCCACACGGCTGCGCGGCCCTATGTGTTGCCCCTCCCTCCTGACGTAGGCAATCTTCCGTTAGCTCCCTTCGTCGGCCATTATGTAGACATCGTAATGGCTGTGGCCGACGTACGAAAGCAGCCACTACTGGCAACCGAAAGACGCGGTTACCCTTAATTGATCGCCGCTTAGCCTCAACAGGTGTGTAACAACGCCTTCGTGGAAGTTGCAGCACATTCCGCTAGCGGCAGCACAGTCGTCAGAGCACCAAATGGCGCATGCGCCGCTCTGAAGTGCCGATTTTAGAATCGATTTACGTTATTTGAATGTAGTTGTGCGCTCCATACTGAGTTTTAACTAGGTATTCCGTAACCACTTTCAAATTCTGATGGATCATTATCTCAATGTTTCTATGAAATCATCCGTATATCTCTGAAATGGTAATTTCAGATGACGTGCGGGTATCGGGGTAGACTATCCTACAAGGGAGGAGACAGCCAGAATCTGGAGAACTTTACTCATACATTGACTAGATAAACATGTTATATGGCGTATAATAAATTCTGTGCACTTCAGCTTAATAACAGTAACGTCTGGGATGGCCTTTCGATAGCTCAAAATTTAATTGCAAATAACGCCTTAACCGTTCATCTGAGATGAAAATTGAATTAACGGACTTGCAGAGGAGAATATTCTCTACAACTTTGGTCTGTGTTTTGTACCTGTAGTCCAACTTTTCAGTGCGATGAGCATTTTCCTAATACTCGTAGATAAAGAGCACCTCACCAAATTTGAATAGGTACTTTAATTTTTTTCTAATGATGTTCTGTTAGCTATTGGCTCACTTTAGATTACGGTAGGAACACTAAAAATGGGCCTTTGCGTAGCCTTTTGACAGCTCGTAATTTAAATTAAAATAACGGCTTAACCATTCATCTGACACGAAAATTGAACAACCTAATTTGTAGAGGAAAAAATTCTCTACAACTTTGTTCTCTTATGTTTTTTTCATACCTCGTATCGTTTCAGAGATATTTGCAAAAATAACGGCGATTTTGGGATGTCTGTCTGTCTGTCCGTAACGTGTTCCCTGTTTTTAAGACGAACCGTTCAACCGATCAGCACCAAATTTTAGACATAATTGTGGGCCGCCAGAGAACAAAACCTCGCTTTTTCAAATATTTCGGACAAGAAATATGTCAGTAATACAAGAAAGGCGTTTGTAATGTAATTTTAATTACAAATAAACCGTTCATCTGTTGCGAAAATTGAATAACCGAATTTGTGGAGGAGAAAATTCTCTACAGCTTTGTTCCCTTATGTTTTTTTCATATGTCGTATCGTTTGAGAGATATTTGCAAAAATAACGGAGATTTGACACCCTCCATTGAATTAACGAAAACCAGTCGTTCGGAGATGTCACGTGACATTCCTCGCCCAGAACACTCTCTGGAATACTCCATCTTGCGTTGCGTATTTGATGATTTTCTTATTGTAACTTACACGTTGTCATTTCAAAGCAATGGCACACTGAAGAATTAACAAAAACACGTAGTTCTTCGTACGATAAATGATAATCTAGTGTCTACAAATGTCATATTAGCATCAGTTAACAACGGCCATCAATAGTACGAGATTAATGAATGCAACTCCTAATTGTTAGCTGTAGCGTAGTAGGAAGTGCGTTGGACTGTGACGCTGAAGGTTAGTGGTTCGGAATCCGCCACTAGCTAAAAAAAATTTCTCGAAAAGGGTTTCAGACGCTTTTACTAATTTTTTATTATTTAGATTATTATTTTGGGCCAAAATGTTTGCAAAAACTTATATAACTACAAATCTAAAGTGGGCCGTAAAACGCCAGTGCGATTTTTTTTTTTTTTTTTTTTTTTTATGTTTAAGTTTGTGGCAAACATATACCGGTGGACAACAATCACATGAGTCAAGTATCGTCAGTGAACCAACCTACTGCTATCGTGAATGCAACAAGAAAATAAGTTATTGCTGTTGTTGCGTGAAAGTCTTTAACGACCAACGGATGGAAAGACCGGTGTTACATAGGAGGGGGGGGGGGGATGAATCCAGTCCACACTCCACAGCTATATTTGAGATTTTATTTATTTATTTTACGGTTGCTCACAATACAATGTGTTCAACATTTACAAGCTGAAAAGAACAATCCCCCCGCCCTCCGAAGAATAAATGATCCATGTCACTGATTTAACAGGGACTTTGTCTTAATAAAATCTTAATATCGGTACTCATATATAGAAAAAATGCCTTTGCTGCCGCACACGTACAAGACGAATAAAATGTAAAACATGCATCCAGTGCGTCCCATTTTAATCTATGAAGCGGCACAAATCTGGAAAAAAGTCATAAGGTTTGAAGGAGGGCATGGAAAGGTTATATCGAAATGACGTCGAACCCTGTTTTCAAGGTCAAACCAAGCTCAAGCTGATTTTTTCAAATAATTCCCATTTTTATTCCATTTGCGTGTTACACGTGAAAAAATTAGAATGTTTTGTAGGGAACATTTTTCTCGAAAAACCAATGGTTTGTCGCCAGGGGGCACTTCGTTATAAGTTACCATACAAAATAGTGTTATTAAGGAGCTTCAAAGCAATGATACTAATTGGTTAAATTTTTACCTCTTTGCCCCTTAAGTTTCGTCTTGTTTAAAGAAAAGTCCTTGGTTTTAAAAATGTTCATTTGTTTGTAAATCTATGGGACTTAATTTATTTCATCATCAGTCCCTAGATTTAGTAACTACTTAAACTAACCGAAGGACAACACACACACACACACACACAAACGAGGGAGGACTCGAACCTCCGACGGCGAGCAACCGCATGCAAGGCGCCTTAGACCACTCCACCACGGCTCCATGGTTTCATTTTGCTTTTATTCCGCTTAGATCTGGGGATACCTGTTATTAGTAGACGAATACGGATACAAAATATTCTTAATAATTGCAAAGCAATTTAGATTCACTGATTTTTGAAGTGATCAGCTAAACAGCGAATCACAGCTTTGAGCTTGGTGAAATATCTTCAAATACAGTGATACCCCGCCAAATGAAGAAAAACGATATGATAAAGAGATTATGAAAACATTGGTGGGAAACGCTCGGAAAGAAGTGAATATCGCTGCGAACTCATACACACTCTTTCCACTTATATCAACTCTTAACGATAGGTGCAACGTAGCTCTTCAGAATGAACAGACAATAAATTAGCAAAAGTAGTTGAAAAAGAGCGAATCCCAAAATCTTTATCCGAGTTTGTTGCCTTTTATAATGTAGGATTGAACCTGCTATTGAGTGAAAGCTCAAGAAAGACAAATCAACCAATACGAGAGCTGCAATTTTACTTTAAAAAGAAACCTTCTTTGAGTACAAAAATTTTTATTATTCTTCAAAAATTTTACCTTTAAAATTTACACACTTATACACCCTGGATTTTTTTTTCCTAGTGTCGTCTCAATAATAGATCTTGGAAGGTTTCAACAACTAATTTTATATGAATTTGGAGGTAAAAAAGTACGGCAAATGAAGAGTGTAGCGTGCTATGTGACTCAGGGATTGCTGTCATGAATCAAGTGATGGCAATGTGGTAAAGATATTGTTTTATGTTCAGAATCGACGTTGATGAGGATTCAGTTTTATTTCTTTCAGTGAATCCTCGAACACTAAAAATAATTAATTCGTTTCCGGCTCGTACAGATAGGTTTAATAATTATCCCCTGTTTTGTTCTTTGCATTTACTCAGTCGAAATTAAGAGCTTCGGGCAAATTGTGCGTAATCTACCGGGGAACAAATGTTTTCCACGATTGAAGGCATTGAGCACAAAGTGACACTTTGCTAAGTTGTGCGCAGCATCAGTGTTGTTTGGATGTGCAACCAGTTTGTCTTCCATAACGGAACAACGGCAAAACATTTTGACATGGGGGAAGTAAAAAGTTTCAGCGACCAAAATCTTAACGAAGTGACGTGATCGATGACATCCAGCCGGCCGCGGTGGCCGAGGAGACTGAGGCGCTCCAGTCACGGTCTGCACGGCCACTACGGTCGGAGGTTCGAATCCCCCCTCGGGCATGGATATTTGTGCCGTCCTACTTCATAAGTAGTTTGTAAGTTTAGGGACTGATGACCCCGAAGTTAAGTCCCATAAACAATACAAACATTTGAACATTTTGATGACATCCAGACGAACAATAATACATACTTGACGAGACCTCAGAACCAGTATGCAAAATGTTGGAACTGATACTGTCGCAGAGTTCACTAAGCCTTTCTATGACAACTCGTTTGATTCTGCATTGTTCTATATGCGATCGCCTAATGGTTTGAAAATTATCTGGGGAGGGCACTGAAACAACGCTTGGATTTATTAGCCGAAATTTTTCCAGATGAGAATGTATCCAATTTCAAGGTATGCGTCAGTTGCTTTAGCTTATAGGGGAGAGTTGCCGATGATGGACCGTTGCCTAAGTTGGACCACCTATGCATTTTACTGTGTGTTGGTAACTTACAGTTCTAAGTTCGCTCAACTGACATTCTCGAAGGCACGTGGCTCAGTCACCAGTCGACAATAGTCATTTGAGTGAGAACAGTTTCCGTCATTGCGGTTTATTCGATGTCACTGTAAGCTTTCTGCTACATATCATAAGCTTTCCTCTGCTCCAGAAGTAAGTAAATATATCACCAGCACCCTAGTTCAAAGTACCATTCATTCGTTAATAATTTAATATCGTAAAGCTAGAGTTCAGAGTTTTTTGTTCCTTCAATGTTATCTTTCTTATATGGCGTCGAGTTGCCGAAGTTGGACCAAAGGATGTTTCGTCATTTGGACCGGTCCAATTTAGGAATCACTCGTAAAAAGTAATACTTAATGTCATTTAACAATAGGTAATAGGTAGATGTTACGTTTTTAGGTTTATTTTTCTAGACTGCAAAACAATTTAAAAAATAAGGAGTAAGTATGGTAATCTTTTTAGATTTGGAAGATGCAATAAGGAGAATGTATGGGAAATGAACAGAAGATGAACTGAAGGTAGCTGTGGAAGCATACAGAAACGGTAACCATGAACTTAACGAGTGTGCTCGCATTTTTTTTTTTTTTTTTTTTTTTTTTTTTTTTTTTTTTTTTTTTTTTTTTTTTGTATTCACAATCAAAGATGTTCGTAAACTTGCATTCGACATAGCACAGAAATATGAACTGCCTCATTCTTTCAACATGGAAAAGAAACTGGCTGGTTAAAGGTGGTTTTCTTCATTTACGAAACGAAATACACAGCTTTCCCTCCGTCAGCCAGAAGGAATATCAATGGCGAGATGTTGAAGTGAAGCTTTTCTTAATATTAAGAGTCTATTTCCTTTTCAGTCATTGTTTTACCGTGTGGTTCAATTTAAGCAACTGAAGGTCCAAATTAGGCAACCGATTTCCTAACTTGGACCGTTTATATATTTTTAAATAATATGCATTTATGCTTTGTTTTTATTCACAGTATAAAACTAGCAGATGAAAGTGTACAAGATATAGCTTCTTTTAAAGCATATTTTGTTTCGATTAGATAGATAATCTAGACTTTGGATCCCTAAACAAAGTGGTTCAATATCGGCAACCTTCCCCAGTGTGTGAAGCGGTTAGCGAGTATCCGTATCATGTGATTCCTAAAGTTATCTAAGTATTGATTTCCGAAGGAGTGTCGGAGCACAGTTTATCGACATCATTCGTGAAACATTCAGCCACGCACTGAACAATGACCCCTCTATCTCGACTACCAGAAACAACACTTGCATTGATGCAGTTTTTTCACGTCTCGCCTATCATTTGGAAACGAATAACTACATATCAGACTTTTCATTCAAAAACCTTCATTGAATAACGTATTACTAATGTAAAATGAACACCATATATAGGAATTAGTTTTTTATTGCCTTGTGTAGGTAACTAGCTAGCCTAATTCTTCCCAAGATATCTCCACAACCACTACGGTTACGGTTACATGCAACATATCTTCCGGAATTTCCGAATTTCGTTTAGTGTTTTTACACGTTCTAGCCAGAAGCGCATATCCTGGTCCACTAAATAGGGCTGCTGAAAAACAGCTGATTTAGTTCTTGATTTAGTCACTACAACCACAGTTTTACTTTACTTAAATACACAGATTCATGGTCACTCTTGTATTTCTACTTCTCTTTCACTGCAGAAAATGTTTTGTCCATATGAGCCGAAAATTCTTAACAAGAAAATACAATTTGACAAGCCCAGAACGTTTCAAACAAAAATCGATTGTGGAACTGGAAAACCGCTTTACAGAAAGTGTATTTCCAGAATTGATTTTGGAGTGTTTACATGACCAACCAAAAGCGGAATTGTGAAATCGGTTTACGAAATCCGGTTTTGGAAGCCCATGTAAACGGGGGGAAACTGAACTGTTTTCCACTAGGGAAGTAGTTTTTATCATAAGAACTACATCGTATTTGAAATATCTCAAATATCTCATTAACTTCTGTTACGCTATCGATGTCAGCACAATTAAGCCACAATTTTCTGATGATGGCTTATCCTCTAAGCAACTGGAGACATCCTTAGCTAGTTATGAGTTAGGACTTTACATAGTAAAACAATCATCTAACGGAAACCTTCATGTGAAGGTTGCGCTTATTACGGAAATGTTTCTTTAAACATTCACTGTCATCAAGCTACTTGCCAAATTTCTCAACAGTCATTAACTTAAGGAAAGAAAAAAGACAAATTATGAAACATTAATAAACGCAACACACACACACACGTGGGCGCGCTCCCATCGATACATCGATCGACCTACCTATCGATCATTCCAACAACACGTTCCACGACGTCCATACTGCTCGCTGTCTGTTGTTGAAGCATGTCGCCCGGTATGCCCCGAGGATTAATAAATACACAAAATCTTACGTCTTGAGTGTTTCAGAACTGATGAAAGCTGAAAAAACGAGAAAAACTATGGTAACAGAAATTGCTTCTTTAGATGAAGATATGCTACCACGCCTACTGTTAATTAACAAAGGAACTGGGATCAGAAAATTTCCGAAATTATTCCATAAAGAGATAAGCTGTGTTGCGGTTTCTAGCTACGAAAGAATTTATCAACACCCTTAATTAAGGGTAGGCGTACATTATCTCCACAGTTTTTATGAAAAAAAAAATTCTGAAACTTCCATCGTTATTTAAAAGTGTGTGTGGTAACACGTAACAGTAAAATGAAACAAATGATATATATGCGCCATAAGATATCCGAAGATATCCCCTATAAAGTTTGACAAATTCATTTCAAATTAAAAGTTGGCGCTCAGTTATCGATTTTGTCTACCGTTAGTAATTTTCAGATCAATCGGTATAACAGTTTTATCCCCTATGACTTCTTTGTGATCAAATTTTCATCACGTGAACTTCCCACAGTTCGTGAGACGAATTTCCGTTAGAAGCTTCAATAATCCACTGATGGTGTTCCTTGATTCTCATTTAACGGATGTGCGATTAAACTTATTTTAATTTCCGTCTTTAGACGAGTATTGAAATGAAGGAAGTTATATGTCTCGAAGTTATTTTACGCTAAAACGAATTAATGTCAGTAATTAGAAAAAATTTGGCACTGTCAGGAATCCATCCTTAACGTATGTGTACAAGTGAGATCGAAACCTACAATCCAATTAATGCAGCCTTTATAAATTTAGCACAATATTTGTGGTTGTATCCCAGCACATTTTGTTTCAGTAAGCGGAAGCCATTCACTTGTTCGAAGAGCTGTGGCCTCTGGCTAAAGAAACTGTAGTGAATCGCTTCCCACAATGTATGTAAGGCAGCCATTGTAATACGCAGCGCTACTAAAAGATACAACATACGGTATTATCGTAATAGAAAAGCTCCATAGTATAATGGTTTGTCGTTATACGTATCACTTTGCTTGATAGCTTAAAACCGTCGCAATTCAATGTTTTGCCAGTTCACGCTGCACTGTCCACCAGTAACGAATTTGAAAGAAGCCTACAATGTTGCACGAAGCTTGTTACAATTACGATGTAGCATCAGTATACTGTGTTTAAAATGAAGTTCTGCTCACTTCTGAAAAATACGGATATCGTTTGGTCATTGGTTATCTTAACTATAAAAATAACTTCAGTCGTAGGCCTAAATTTACTTGTACTGCAGTGCTGCCATCTACCGCCCGCAAGACGAATTCCTGGAAATCGGCAGCGCTCACGTTCTACCGCCGTGAGCTCTGCTGCTGCCATCTGTTGGCCGCGACGGCAAAAGAAAGGATAGATGGCGCTTGCGTAGTCGTAGTTACTGCTTCTCATTTTGTCGATATTGTACATTTAAATGAAAAATGTAGCTCATGCGGAGCAATACAGATCGTAAGTTCCTTTGTGGCAGCAATTTTATTCTTAAACAACTCGGTTTAATCACTACTAAGAAGATATTGCATATACCGTTGTTATGCAGTTGTAGAAGTACTTACGTGATGGTATTTCAAGACAAGGCCACAAACTGAATATCCTTAACGTTGTTGTTGGGAGGAACGTCCTTAACTGTAAATTTTGCTTTTTCTCTTAATTTCACTAACAGGAACTGATGGGGAGCAAAAGACTTAGTAGAGGTAAACATAGATACTCAAGATGTGTATTCTATCTAACGCAGCTCAGAAGGAGGAACGAGTAGGCACGTAATGGCCGCCGCAGAGGTGGCGAGGAATACAGACAAAGAAAATGTTATGGATGTGACCGATTCCTGTTCGTTGAATAAGGTATAGCGTACAATTTCGTTCCTTGCAACATAACCTTATTGATTAATCATGCAGTAAGTAGTAATACGACGTAATCACTATAAGTAACTGTTTCTGCGGCTCTTTCACGGCGAAAAGGTCAGTGTAGGCCTAAAAAGTATTACCGCAGAACACGTAATATTATAGCACAATGTGAAGTGACATCGTTGAAGAGGATAAATGCTGTTTATACCGTATTTCAATCGCTGTTCGCAGTGAAAACTAAAAATAATATTCAGGTATTTTCGGACAAGGAGCAGATTTATTTTTGAACCATGCGATAAGGCGATATAATTCTTACCGCACATTTTTTAGTCTAGCGACTTTATTTTTCTGGCTGAATTTTAAAAAGTCTCTGGTTGAATACTTAATTAACTGAAGTACCGGTACGTATAGGAATACCAAAGAGACAATACGGTCAGATAATAATTTCTGTTGGAGCAGCGATACGATAAAAAGTATTTGAAATGTATATCGTGTGACTATATTTTCATAATCTCAGACGTTATGTACTTCAGGAGTCCTGGAGTTACGATTTTCTGTAACCGCAAGAAGAGGAAACGATATATATAAATTGCTGTTCGTTAGTCTCGCAAAAACTCGAGAACGGCTGAACCGATTTGGCTAATTTTGGTCTTGAAATATTTGTGTAAGTCCTGGGATGGTTTAAACGGTGATAAAATATTGGAAAGTTCGCGGGAAAATAGGGAAATCAGGAAAAACTAAAACAGCTTTTTCCAGTAAGCTGTCAATACCGATCGTCCAACTGCGATAAAATTTTGTACATTTCATGTTCATGTAATAAAAATTTGGAAAACTCGCCCGGAGAGTAGGAATATTTAGGAAAAACCGAAAGCGATTTTTTTTTCTATTAATAAAAATAAATTGCCACGTGGTTGTAAGAGCATTACTTGAGTACGGCTGACAGCACAAGGTTTGTATGAAATAAATATTTTGGAAAATTTGAGAAAAACTAAAAGTGCGTTTTTGATTGAATTCAGCACTATAACTGACTATTCGCACGACATAGAGGGGTAATTTTTATTTTATTTTAATTTCTTTTATGTTCATTATGGCCTTGGAAAAGATTTTAGTAAAAAAATAGGGACTGTTAAAAAGGAAAGTAGCAAAATTCGAACCATGTACCTTTTTCAGTGTGTTTCTAAATGTACTCAACAGCATGAGTTGAGAACCGTTCATCCGATTGCGATAAAATTTTGATCATTTGACGTTCAACGAAAGATCAACGTTCTTATGAACTAAAAATTTGGGAAAGTTACGCGAAAAATTTGATAATTCGCGAGAAACTGAAAGAGCTGTTTTCTTTGTGATATCAATATCATTCGTACGATTGCGATAAAAATTTGCACATTTGACGTTGACCGATACTTAGACTATCTGATGATGCCTTTATAAAGCTACTGGGTCTAAAATACACACGATTTAAATTAATATGGTTTATATTAAGAGGTAAGTGATACGAAGTTCACCGGGTCATCTAGTAAAACATAAAATACCTACACTGCTCGTATTTTTATACGTATTTAAGTTCGGAAACTTGTTCTATTTGGCTGAGTTTTCACTAGCGGAGTTGCAGGTTTCCACAACCCGCTGATACAAACAAAAATGTCATCGGGCACCTGTCCTGAAGGAAACACACAGTTTGATAACCACAACAGTTTATTTCTTTTTCTACGATTTTTCTCTCAACTTGTTCCTCTTCTTTATTTTTACTGGTATTCGTTTATTTGTAGAACTCTTTTTCATTTTCCCCATTTGTTCATACTTTTGTTTTCACTTCCGCAGTCTTGGTTCGCCGCTAGTTAGAAGCGGCGTCTGCGAATTAGGGATATTCACTAAACATCGATGCATCGGATCTATTCGATGTTTACCATACGGTATATCGGATTGATTCGATGTTTTGGCAAATTTTTTATTCGATGTATCGATGTTTTTAATAAAAAAACATCGAATCAATGGAAAATCTGAATCTGGGTAATAATGACAAAGATCTTAAAATTTTATTTGAAGTTCACTTAATATATTTGAGATTCAATTATTTGAATTTTAAATAACTGTCATCAACATGTAGTGACTTCTGTGAGCAATCTAGCGAAATATAACAGGTAGAAATCATCTGAAGATTTTTCTTGCAGTTGGCTACCCTGTCTGTATAATTGAATGGAATGGATAAAATTAATTTCTTAGGTTCACTCTCTTTGGTTGGATTCAGTTTCCAACAAATACAGTCGCTAAACTCTATTGGGGGGGAATGCAACCTTTAGAGTCAATCTACTTCTACTAGATGGCAGACGCTTAGAACGCTAGAATCGCTAGCTGGAGAGATGCTAGCTTGTAGTAACAATAGACTAGCCTACTACGAACAGAGAATTCGCTATTTTAATGCTGTTCCTTCCATATTTCCTAGTGGCGGTGACTTTTCTAACACGAAAAGGAAAATATAATTACAGTAATATCCCGTCTGTTAATGTCAACATCCGAACGTTTATTTTCGATCGCTGCTCAGGTAGTCAACCAGCAAAGGAATAGAATGAAAGGTCTGCCTAAACAACATTGGCGTTAACAGATAAACAAAAATTAATGACTTTCAGACCTAAACTTTAGTGTTTAATGTCTGACGTTATATTTTGTAACGATCTGGTATTGTAATAAAATATTTCTATTAATTTTTTGTTTCACTTACAAAGGTTCAAGATGTTCAAATGTTTGTGAAGCTTATGGGACTTAACTGCGGGGTCATCAGTCCCTAAACTTACAAACTACTTATGAACTACCTTATACTAAAGACAGCACTAACATCCATGCCCGAGGGGGGATTCGAACCACCGACGGGGAACGGCCTCGCGCATCGCAGCATAGCTCCTCAATGCGCTCGGCCGCTCCGCCGGGGCACTTACAAAGATAATGTCTCTCATACAATACTACTAAACCAACACAGTATCTTAAAATCAGCACAGCTACAGCACTACCTAGTACCTACACTACTGGTGTAGTGGCAATGTGCGTTTACATGGACCAAATAAAAGACAGCGAACTTTCTGCGTTTAACGATAAATCTGAAGCATTGAACTAAAATTTGTGATGCGACCGGGAATCGAACCCGGGCCTCCATGTTTACGGTCGCATCACATATTTTAGTTCAATGCTTGAGATTTATCTTTAAATGTCTTTGACATATTCGAGACGAAAAACCGTCTCAGGGACTGTGTATTGCTATTTACATCGATATTTCTGTGTTTAACTGAAAATAGTGAATATCAAACTATGGTCATATTTTTACTCTCAGCAATTTTAAAAGAACAGGTAAGAGATATATGAAGCTACATTTGCTGACGCATATTGTTGGATTGTAATTCTTTGGCTAAAAAAAGCTTTAGAGTATTCGATGTTGACAAAACATCGATGTTTTTAAGCGATGTATCAAAAAACATCGATGCAGGTTTCCGATGTTTAACATCGAATAAAAACATCGATGTTTGTTTTAAGTGCCGGCCGCGGTGGCCGAGGGGATTGAGGCGCTCCAGTCACGATCCGCACGGCCACTACGGTCGGGGGTTCGAATCCCCCCTCGGGCATGGATATTTGTGCCGTCCTTAGTTGTAAGTAGTTCATAGGTAGTTTGTAAGTTTAGGGACTGATGACCCCGTAGTTAAGTCCCATAGACTCTACAAACATTTGAACATTTTTTTTGTTTTAAGTGGACACGCCTACTACGAATTTTATCTCGTCTATTGTCTTCGTCCTTTCTATGGGTTTACCAACTTTAGAAAGAAAAAAACACTGCGCAGGGACCACGTGTGCAGAGTATGGAGGATGGGATAGCGCAGTGATATATTTGTTTGTGCAATAGTCACGCATCAACAGACATCATTGCGTGGCTGCAGGAGCCTTCATTTGCCTCGCCATATCGGCCGTTTCCTTCTCACATTTTCTCGCGAACTTCGCTACATGCCCCGATTGTACCGTCGATCAACGGTTGATCTCTGTCGCACGAATTTTTGATAAACTACTCCTCCAAAGTGGAAGAAAACTATCAGCATGGCTCTGACTTTTGACCTGCTCTGTTGCTAGTATTGGAGAACCTTTCCTGACCCACCGCGAAGACTTAGAGTCCAAGGTTCATCTTCACAGCCCCAGTACTCTTAAGGAATATCTCGTTCTCATTTGCGCGATTTGGTCTTGACTCACATGCCGTGGGACAAATCAAGCCATGTTTGCAATGAAATTGATTCCTGTCATATATGCAATGAAATACGTAATTTTAGGTTTGAGTTGAAATATTTAAGTGGTGTTGTAATTACTTAATCTGTGTTCATAGTTAATATGGTGTGAAATTTTTTGTAAAAACTTGATGTATTCATATTCTTCCATAATCATCACCCCACATCATTAAAAAGAAGTAATAAATAAAAGAATCTGTCCAAAAAAGAAACCCCAAGTTCATGGGAAAAAATCCTAGTAAATCTTTATAAAATATAAGTAATGAATCAGATTAGTAACTCGGGTTTAGAAGAATGGACCCGTGTGATAAATTACGTGTTTATCATTCTGGGGAGTTGGGCTATATAACTCCTCGTTTGTGTTTTACTTAATATATTTAATTATCTTGGGATCAGAAGTTAATTTTGTAACGGGAAATTTAGAATTCAAGTCTTTATGAATATTAAATTAACAGTATTTGTTCCATGTTGCTATATAAAAGCAAAATTTCCCCATTCTTAACTGCATTCTCGTGTTTTCGTCGAACAGATCGGTGAAATGTATATGACACGCGTCGATATCTTTCATTATTGAACATTAAACGTGAGATTTACGCCGCTTAACAGTGTGTGATTGGTATGAATAATATCGAAATCAGTTATCACAGCCGATACGTAACTTCAGTGTGTGTATCTGTATAGGCATTGGATTTACCTTAGATAATCATGGAAACTGCATTTTGGAAACCAAGATGAACCAACCTTAAATATTAGGAACCATTTTATTCATGTTATAGGTTTAAAAGTGAATGTGAATAAATTTGACGGACATAACGAATGTTTCGCGTATGTGCGTTACTTACATAGCGTTATTATTATTATTACAGGATTAATCAATACAAAGATTAATTAATAACAACATCTTCCTGTTATCCTCCGCCAAGCCTCTTTATCCAGCGCTTCTTCCTTGTCGATGCCGCGATGTTCCATCACTCCATTTATCTGGTCTGTCAAAGAGCGTCGTGGTGTCTTCCGCGCTTACGTCTGCCGGGTGGTTTCCATTCATAAACTTTCTTTGGCCACCGATGATCTGGCACTCTCATCATATGTCCGTACTATTTCAGTGATCTTCTTTCAATTCTAACACTGTATCATTTGCCTTCATTATAGCTCTTACTTCATCATTAGTTTTTCTTTCGATTCTTGATATTATTCCACTCTTCTGCAAATAGTCCATTTCCACAGCTATTAGTCTTCTTTCAACGAGGTTCAAAACGAGATTCAAAGTTATCAGAACCTGTCAATGTCACTGAAGGTTTGAGACAAGGTTGCTGTATGTCACCCATTTTATTCAATTTATATATAGAAGTGGCTCTCCGAAATTGGAAGAACAGCTGCAGAGGAATGGGAATCACAGTCAACACTGTACAGATACTTTCATTAAGTTTTGCTGACGATCAAGCCATTATAGCACAAAAATAATTATGACCTTGAGTTCATGATACCATTACATCACGAGTACAACAAATGGGGGCTACAAATGAGAGTAACAAAAACAGAGTATCTGGTGGTGAATAGTGATGCTAAATTTGACGTAAACATCAGTGACGAAGCAGTTATGAGACAGGCAGAGAAATTTAAATATCTTGGGGCACATATTGCTAAAAATGGATTGGGCCCCACAGAAGTAAAATACAGAATGAAGCAAAGCAGAAAGGT
The DNA here is from genome assembly GCA_026315105.1 of Locusta migratoria. Classification (NCBI taxonomy): domain Eukaryota; kingdom Metazoa; phylum Arthropoda; class Insecta; order Orthoptera; family Acrididae; genus Locusta; species Locusta migratoria. The sequence continues at coordinate 451,559,613 of CM048748.1, forward strand.
GTTAGGGAGTTTGAATTCTTTTTGGTGGGATAAGAATATTTCCAACAATAATAAAAAAAAGAGTAGGTAAGATAATGGTTGAATCAGTGCTATGCTATAGATCAGAACTAAAAAATGGATATTAAATGCGGATCTCAAAAGAAGACATAGCTCTATCTTTGACTAAATAAACCGGCGTGTGTAAATACTTAGTCGAACTGTTTCCACAGAATCTTAAGTTCTTATAAATTTTTAACTGCAGTGTTTTAGAGCATACGAACTTCACAGTCTATGGTAGAGTGTGAGCTTTAATTTGAAACTTTAAATGCGTAAACTTACGAACTGTTAGCATTTTACTAAACGACTCGCGTGTTTTCTCTGAAAACCATATACAACGTAAAATAACAGAATGTATCACGAAATCGAACGTTATTTAAACGTAAACCACCGTTTTAAAAGGGAAATTTCTCACTTATACGGATCCAGAGATTTCGCATGTTGTGGCATGCCTGCCAAACAGCGGGGCTTACTACGCTTCTTTCATTGGTTTATGCTACGCATAACAAGAGGGATGTCACACGCGGCAACATGGTGCTTCTAAGATGCTGTTGTGTCAGGGCTTCATGACATGATCCAACTGAAATGATACATTCTTCTGTAATCTCTCGGATAAAAAAAAAAAAATTAAGGCACTAAACTGCAAAGAGCATTGTTCCGTAGACTCAAGAATTACTTTAGCTAAGGACAATACAGACACCTATACCCCAGGGATGACTCGGACCTATTGCGGAGAGGCCACGCAATTCGTGCCTTTTTGCCTTATTACGATACCACGAGGCTATACCTGCGCGACGAAGGTCATCTTCAACTTCTGTTCGGCCGCTTTCAACGGCATCAACCATTCGCAACAGCGCCATATTCGGCTTAAGTATTCTGCACTGTAGGCTCCATGCATTATTTGCTGTGTGGCTGTAAAGGTTTTCTCGAGTTTCACGCAAAATTTTATGCAGACGCGTTGATCTCTAACTCTGGTGTCTCGAAATTCGCAAACTGTTACACAACGTTGTGATCGATACAGCACTGAACAAAACGCAATAACGAGAATTCCGGCAGTTACAGATTCAGCACAGATATATGCGCGAATGCCGAACATATTTTGCTCCAGCACTCCATTAGCGCGAAATTACCGATGTTCCGGAATATTTTGAGCATACCTCAATCTTCTCCTTCAGCTTGTTCCAGTTCAGTGGTCGCTGTTCCTGCTTTTGCCTTCCATTTCTCTCGGTCCCACGCGTCCTCCCGGCTCAGGCCCTCTCTCTCAGGTCTTGAGTGCTGCAGTCCATCCATCTTCTCTTTGGTCTGCCTCTTCTTCTCCTGCCCTCCACTTGTAACTCCATCGTTCTCTGCAACAGCTGTCCCCCATCCCTTCTCATCACGTGCCCCTACCATTGCAGTCTTCCTTCCTGGGCTTTCTTCGATGCCTCCACTACACTTGTCTGCTCTCGAATAACACAATTTCTTATTTTGTCCATCCTCGTTTTCTCCATCGTCCATTTCAGCATACGCATCTCAGCCACGTTTAATTTCTTCTCCTGCACTTTATTTAGCCTTTAGCTGAGAATGTTGGATGTTCTCAGCACCCCAGCTGTGAAAGTTTACTGGTATTTAGTGAAGCATGTTGGTCCCACTGATGAGCGACTTGTTACCTTCGTTCAGAGGGATTTAAATTGTTGTGAAAATATTGTTCGTGTTTTTAAAAGTACGCAACACTGTACACATGTTTTATACGCATGGGTGCTGATAACCCCCTACCTACCTACTAGTGCGACTTTCTGTGTCGATTGGTGCACATGATGTCATATGCGGAGGAAAAAAAGCTTCTTACAACGATGTTAGAGGAAGTTTTTAATGGTGATGAAGGCTGTGAGGTTCCAGAGTTTGAAGAAAATGTTCAAATGTTTGTACAGTCTATGGGACTTAACTACGGGGTCATCAGTCCCTAAACTTACAAACTACTTATGAACTACTTACTAACTAGGACGGCACAAATATCCATGCCCGAGGGGGGATTCGAGCCCCCGACCGTAGTGGCCGTGCAGACCGTGACTGGAGCGCCTTAGTCTCCACGGCCACCGCGGCCGGCGAGTTTGAAGATTCCGATAACAATGAAGAAGAGCAATGCGAACTGAAAGTGATCAGTCTCATGAAGATGCTGCTGGAGATATGGCATCCTCCTTTTCAGCAACACCGGAGAGGTTTATGCTTAGTGAGGATAAAGTAACTAAATGTATGACTATACCGAAACCTAATAATATCAGAACAAGGAAGCAAACTATAGTAACTCAGCTTCCTGGTACCAAACTAATTGCTAATAACTGCAAGACTGCTGTAGAATGGTTTTCTGTGCTCACAAATGCGCAAACAATTCGCTCAGTAGTAGAATGCACCAACCTTTATATTTATCCTCAGGTCTTAAAAAGAGCTACAAATTCGGCTGTACCAAGATCGATCCCACTGAAGGCAGGTAAGTTCTCAAACATGGAAGAGTTTATTCTAGCAGTTCAAATGTACATCAGGAAATGCTGACAAAATACGGAGCTTTTCTATTGCAAACGTAACTAATTTTTGTATTTAAATCATATGAAAATCATCCGCAGTCAATACGGTATATTAATTCAGAATCTTCTTTCAGTGATGATGAAAATGTTCAATGTGGAATTTGATTTTTCTCTAGTCTTTTGACATGAAATATTGTTTTGATTTATCTAAATATGAATGTTGATATGTCTGTTAACATCTCTCTACAATTTGAAAATGGTTAAACCTTGTCTTATTTGATTCATTTGAAAAATATTATGTATACGAACATTTGAAATCATTTACACAAGTTATTGATTTATTAGTTATGGATACTTATTAGAGTACCTCAGTGATTAAAATTGTTCAAATGTTTGTAAATCTATCGGACCAAAATGCGTGGTCATTTGTACGTAGCTTACAAACTACTTAAACCTAGGTAAACTAACCTAAGGACAAACACACACACACCCATGCCCCAGGGAGGACTCGAACCTCCACGGCGAGCAACCGCACGCTCCGCAGCGAGACGCTTTAGACCGCTCGGCTACTCCACCACGGCTTAAAATTGTTCTTAAATGAATTAATGAAAGACTAAAGCTTTGTTTATTGTATAATGAACAATTTAAGAATAAAATAGAAACCTTAGTATCATATTTCTGTGAGGTCCTGTGAACATCCAAGTCCCTAGTTATGTCATGAATGCTCATCTCCCCAGTTAAAGGTTAACAGCCAGATCTCACTACCTTACAACATAGCTGGTCTTACCACCGATATTACCATGCTTTTAAGCCCTCCATCGACTTCGAACATGTTGACTCTGAGCGTTTTGCTTCCAAAGATTGACTGATTCATCAGGTTGTGCACTCAACTCCACAATCGCCTCAACCACCCAACCTGTTGGGATGTGGGTGAAGAGCTCACCTCACCTAGAGTTGCCAGATGGTCGGAATTCGTCTGGATTCTCGCGATATTTTATACGATCTTCAGACAAAATACAGAATCTTTCAACAAATGGCTTCTTGTAAAGTTTTGTACAAAAACAATAATTTGAATTTGTCTCACACTTTCTTTTGCTGCATTGTAGAACTAATCTAACATCTTCCGAAACACAGACATGTAAAACGAAAACAATTTAAAAAATACGTTTACACAACATTTGTGTTGCCCCCCCCGCATGATCTGTCGCGTTGGTCACGCAGTTATGAAGAGGACTTGATTTTATAAAGTTTGCTGAAAAGTTTGCTGAAAATGGTTCGAATTACATATCCTTTCTGAATACTACTGCAGCATGCAGATTGGTAGACTGTATAAAATCCCATACCAATTAAAAGTGCAAAGTATAACTTAAATGTAAATTAATTACTTCTTTGACGATAGTGATAAGTCTTTTTGTAGGAAGTTGATTTAAAATGAAAACGTAACCTTACATTTTTAATATGTATTTCTTCCGAGAAAAAATTACAGAATCCGACAAAAACTGCAGAATCCCAACATTCTGATAACTTTTGGAGATTTTTCATTCTTTCAATGTGGCAACCATACCTCCTATTGGCTCAGTCTGTCTTTTCCACAGCGCTCAGTACTATATTTTTGCTTGGTTAACGTTTCAGAATAACCAGACATTCTGGACAGAATTTATTGATCTGTAACGAGAGTATCGGGCGTTATGTGATGTTAACATACAAGTTATAATAACAAACACATTCGTGAAAAACATTACGTGCCCAGAAAGAATTTTTTCCGGATTGTGACGAAAAATTTACATAAGGAAAAATATTCGCTAATGGCTTTTTATCGGTGGGAAGTGAAGGAAGTGTTCTATGGAAGATGGAAGACCTGGAGTGGTTAAGATGACCTGTATCAACCGACCCTGTTGTTGTGGCGTGAAGTCAGCGCCACACGCCAGACGCAAGAGAACGATCGTAACGATGGCAGCGGTCGACCGGCAGCCAATCACACGCTGAGGCTGCGCCTCTTGGAGGGAGTAACTGTAGACGAGCGCCCTCTATATCTAGTAGTCTTATGTAGTTCGCGAACGAACTATTTCGGAAGAGCACTACGCGAACTAGTTCGCAGATCCCTCGCCTCTTAGTTCGTCCGCTCCTTTTCCGAAGACTGACGGGGAACAGCGAGAGGACGCGAGAGCGCGTAGAATCGCGTGATTCCCTTCTGCCAGTTACCTTCATTTCGAGCTGAGATGCAGCTCAGCTGAAGTTTCATAGTTCACTGCCACAAGAAATCTATTTTTTTTTAAATCGGACTGGCATGTTTTACGGCCCACTTTAGATTTGTAGTTTTATAAGTTTTTGCAAACATTTTGAGCCAAAATAATAATCTAAACAATAAAAAACAATTAACAAGTGTCTGAAACCCTTTTAAGAAAAACAATTTATGTAGTGGCGGGTTTCGAACCACTGACCTTCGGCGTCACAGTCCCACGCATTGCCCACTACACTACGGCTAAGAGTTAGGAGTTACGTTCTTTTATATTATACTATTGATAGCCGTTGTTAACTGATGCTAATATGGCATTTGTAGACACTAGATTATCATTTATCGTACGAAGAACGACGTGTTTTTGTTAATTCTTCAGTGCGCCATTGCTTTGAAATGACAACGTGTAAGTTACAATAAGAAAATCATCAAATACGTTACGCAAGATGGCGTATGCCAGAGAGTTCTGGGCCGCGGTGGAGTAGCCGAGCGATCTAAAGCGCCTTGCTGCGGAGCGCGCGGTTGCTCGCCGTGGAGGTTCGAGTCCTCCCTGGGGCATGGGTCTGTGTGTTCGTCCTTAGGTTAGTTTACCTAGGTTTAAGTAGCTTGTAGGCTACGGACTGATGACCACGCAGTTTGGTCCGATAGATTTACAAACATTTTGACATTTTTTGAGAGAGTTCTGGACGAGGAATGTTACGTGTCATCTGCGAACGGCTGGTTTTCGTTTATTCAATGGAGGGTGTCAAAACTCCGTTATTTTTGTAAATATCTCTCAAACGATACGAGATATGAAAAAACATAAGAGAACGAAGTTCTAGAGAATTTTCTCGTCTACAAATTAGGTTATTCCATTTTCGTGTTTAATGAATGGTTAAGCCGTTATTTTCATTTAAATTTAGATCTGTCAAAACACGATCGCAAAGGCCCACTTTTAGTGTTACTACCGTAACCTAAAGTGGGCCAATAAAGTACTAAGAGTACTCTGTATGCAAAGTAGTTGAATAGCATTGCATCACCCATTCGTGTAAATAAGTGGTTTATTTGCCTAAGTATTTGATGTCAAATTGCCCAAAAATACGGGTAATAGCACATGCTTTGGCAACACATTATATAGAAAAGCTGTCATAAAAAAAGAGAACTCTTTTAGTAGCGGTAAAAAAAGCAAAAAAGAGCGAACAAACTAGGAGCAGCGAACGAACTAGAAGCAGCGGACGAACTAGGAGCAGCGGACGATTATGCCAAACGTATCTCGCTTCATAGTTCGTTGGATTCTTTTCCGAAGACTGACGGGCAATAGCGAGAGGGGGCGTAGCAGAATTAAAAATCACGTGTTTGCCTTCTGCTGATGAGTCATTTCGAGGTGAGCGTCTGACTGCTAGATTACATAGTTCAGTGTTACAAAATTTCTCACTGACTGTGAGACGGCATTGCTGACCACGAGGGCTTAACTGAGCAAAAGTATTTATATGTCATAAACAATGAAAATTGCTTAAAACTTGAAACATGTCTGTACAAATTCAATAATATTGTTTCGCCTGTCTTGTATCGATATATGGATGTAAAATGTAATATGAACTTCTTTGAGTAACTACGTCTATGGTTTACTCTGTTGTGTAATATATGTAATATCTTTTTCAAAGACTATGTATGTGAGTAGTAGCTGAACAGAACCAGAGTAGGTGTGTAGCTCTGATATTGTTCGGACGTGTTTTGCTTAGCTTCTTTTGTACGAGCTGATGGAATAATTTTGAAGTCTGATTTTCACAGACACAGTTCTATCTTTATAAGATTTTGTATCAATCGCAAGGTAATGTAAACATTATTGTTCATAATAATTGAGAAAGTTGAACCTCTTTACCTGTTTCACTTTTGTAGTTAGAAAGCTAACCCTCTTCCTTTCATTGAAAGTTATTGGCTATTAAAATCAAAGTATAATATTGACTAAGCTGAGTTCGATTAACATATTTCTTTATGGGTGTGACGTTTAATAATAATAGTGATTGTTGTGCAATACTACAGAGATGAACAAGATACCAAGTTTCTGCAATCAGTCAGTTAGCGAAATAAATTCTTGTAGTTGCATTATTAGAAAGTGGTTCGTGTTTTTTCCAGATTTCTCTCGCAGTCAAATTTATACTATAGTTAGTGAGCCTTATGCAGATTACGTATTGTTCTTCCTGTGTTCAAAATATCCATTGCGCTTTCAATCAGTTTAAACCCACTGTTTGCTAATTAACTGTACAGGTATTAATATTAAGGCCTTAACCAAACAGAATTATAGTGTTAATGAATAAAAAAATGTTCATCTAATCTTTAATCAGCTTGATTGGAAAGTTATTGAGTGTGTTCACTACCAGCTAATGCTGCATTTAACATCAGATTAGTTTTGAATGAGTAGCTTTTGAAATAGACCTCCTTTAGCTGGCTCACTATTGCCAAATCCTTGTAGCGACCCTGTTTTTCCAATCAACAGAACAGCCTTACCTATATCCCACCAAACAACACACCAGTTTTAAAACGTCCCGTCATGCGACGCGCGAATGACTTTGATCACCCTCTAAATAGTGCAGTTAGTGACTTGCAACAACATTTACAGATCATTTCACACCTTTATGATACTTATCTCGCTGATAGACCCAACAAAAAGATGAAAGGATACCGTTTACTACTTTTCTACAGTCCGTGAGGTAAAACTGCGTCATTCTGCATGATGTTACCATTTATTACTTCTACGCTACTAATTTTTACTCGCGATTCGTTTTACAGGCAAAATGCACACCTACCACTGAATGTACTTGGAAATTATATCATAGTGCATGCGATACATAGTTCAGGAGAAATGACGTCAAAAACAATGAAATACATGAAAATCCGCCCCATCACGTTGTAATTTATTACGTGTTTAATACCATGCCCATTCGCAATACATTTCGATGACAATTTCCTGATATTCCACTCTACGGACCTGGAAATTTATTTATATTACTGTGTGAGGCTTTGTTCAAGCAATATGACGTCATAAGGATTGAACTGCGTGAAAAGCAAACTAAAATGGATAGAGAATGGAGAAGAAAGCATGGAGCACACAGCTATGACAGGTTACGTTCGCCGCTGTGTGCGTGTTAGCGGTGGCCAACATGTTCGACTGTCAGTGGAGGATCTTTAATTTTAATCAGCAGTACGTAGGATAAAAAATGAAAATATTTAAAACCAAACAGTCAGTGCATCTACATCTACATGGAATACTCTGCAAATCACATTTAGTGCCTGGCATAGGGTTCATCGAACCACCATTATACTATTTATCTCCCATTCAAATGTTCAAATGTTTGTACAGCTTATGGGACTTAACTACGGGGTCATCAGTCCCTAAACTTACAAACTACTTATGAACTACTTACGAACTAGGACGGCACAAATATCCATACACGACCGTAGTGGCCGTGCAGACCGTGACTGAAGCGCCTCAGTCCCCTCGGCCACCGCGGCCGGCTATCTCCCATTCCATTCTCGAATAGCGCGCGGGAAGAAAGAACACCCGAATCTCTCCGTTCGAACTCTGATTTCTCGTATTTCATTCTGATGATCATTTCTACCTATGTAAGTGGGAGTCAACAATATCTTTTCGCATTCGGAGGAGAATGTTGGCGATTGGAGTTTCGTAACTAGCCCACGCCGCAGCGATAAGCGCCGTAGTTGTAATGATTCCCATCGCAGATGCTGTATCATTTCCGTAACGCTGTCTCCGTCAAACCCACCTGATACGGATTCCACACTGGGCAGCAATACTCCAAAAACGGACGGACAGGCGTAGTGTATGCAGTTTCTTTTGTAGTTCTGTTGCATGTTTTAAGTGTTCTGCCAATAAAACGCAGTCTCTGGTTCGCCTTTCCCACGACATTATCTAAGTGTTCTTTCCAGTTTAAGTCTGAAGTAATAGTAATTCCTAGGTATTTTGTGGAGTTTACGGCCTTCACTTTTGATTGATTTATTTTGTAAACAAAGTTTAGCGGATTTCTTTTCGTACTCATGTGGACGACTTCACACTTCTCATTATTTAGAGTCAATTGCCAACTTTTACACCATACTGATATCTTATTCAGAGCGTTCTGCAGTTGGTTTTGATCTTCAGGTGATTTTACTAGACGGTAAATGACGGCGTCATCTGCAAACAACCTATGAGAGCTACTTAGATTTTCCCCTAAATCGTTTATGTAAATAAGGAACAGCAGAGGACCAATAACACTACCCTGTCGAACGCCCGATATCACCTCTGTTTTAGTCGATGCCTTACCATCGATTACTACGAACTGTGTTCTCTCTGACAGGAAATCCCCTATCCAGTCGTAAATTTGGGGCGATATACCACAACCACGCAATTTGATTAAAAGCCATTTGTGAGGTACGGTGTCAAAGGCCATCTGGAAATCAAGAAATACGGAATCGACTTGCGAACCCTTGTCGATAGCACCCATCACTTCGTGTGAATAAAGAGCTAGTTGTGTTTCGCATGAACGATATTTTCTAAATCCGTGTTGACTTTGGGTCAATAGATTGTTCTGTTCGAGATAATTCATAATATTTGAATACAGGATATGTTCCAAAACCCTGCTGCAAATTGACGTCAATGGAATAGACATGTAGTTTAGTGGGTTACTCCTACTGCCTTTCTTGAATATAAGTGTGACCTGTGCAACTTTCCAATCTTTTGGTACAGATCCGTCTATGAGAGAGCGGTTGTATTTGGATGTTAAGTAAGGAGTTATAGCTTCAGCATAACCAAATAGAAACGTAATGGGTATACAATCCTGACCAGAAGACTTGTTCTTGTTAAGTGATTTTAGTTGCTGCACTACTCCGATGATACCTACTTCTACGTTACTCATTACGGCCTCCGTTCGTAATTCGAAATCTGATTGGTTGGTTTGATGTTTTAGGGGGACAAAACTGCGGAGGTCATCAGTCCCCCATCGAAATCTGGAATAATGGCTGGTTCACACTAGGCCAGTAATTAAGCCAATGAAGAGTGATTTAGTAACTAAACGTGTATCAACGATATTGGACACCTGGAAAGGCCGGTTTTACACGATGATATTTCTTTGTCGAAATTGATATGTCAAATTTCACGTTTAAAAGTCGTTTGTGTTTTGTTCACCATTTTTGGCGATAGCAGTTATTTGGCCGCTGTGTGTTTTTAAACACGGCTGCAAAGTTTAATGCTGTGTTCAACCACACAATTGATATAACTGTATTAAGCAGACAAGGCGTTGTATGAGGTGAGGCATTCTGATAATAAGATTGAAGACCTGTAAGAAAATGACGGAGGTTATTAGCTGTGAAATACGGCCCGGTTGTATAGCAGACGATATAGACAAGTAAATTAATTTTTGTAATCGGACTGTCTAACGTTAAATAGCGTGTCATCTACCTCATGCAATTTTATAAATTTCATAATTGATGGAATACAAATTTTATTTACAAAGTTTATGCCCACATTGGAGCATAAACATTATACAGTTATTAAAAATAGTATTTAACAGGGGGAATTGGAGGGGAAGCTCATAGTAAAGATTTTCAATGAAACCTCGATTAATGTCAATATGTAACGGGTATAATGTTTACAGAATGTTTAGTCACAGATACGATTTACGGCAATATGTGACGGGTATACCCGTGTAGTGTAAAATCCTTATCACACACATTTTACGGTGCAAGGATGATATCTGGAACTAAATAAATATTTAGTGCACTACAATGGCATTTTGGGATCCACACAAGGTGGGACTGACTGACGATTTAGAGAAAGTTTACAGAAAGGCAGCTCGTTTCACATTATCGCGATAAAGCGGAGACAGTGTCACGGAAATGACGAACGAGTTGAGGTGGAAATCGTTAAAAGAATGGCGTTATTTGCGGCGAGATCTATTTGTGAAATTTCTTCAAGAACTTTCTCTTCCGAATGCTAACATACATGGTTAGTACCCACCTACATAGGGAGACATGATCATTATAATACAACAGGAGAAACCAGATCAAAAACAGAGATATTTAGGTGTTCATTTTTCCCGCGAGGTATTGGTTAATGGAAATATAGAGAAATATCATAAAAGAGGTTCAATGAACTCTGCCGCCGTGATGGTATGGGGTGCCATTGGTTACACGTCTCGGTCACCTCTTGTTCGCATCGACGGCACTTTGAACAGTGGCCATTACTATAGGTCGATCCGCTGAAAATTTCCTAGGTGGCCTTTTTTCCATAAAATGTGTGTATCTTTTTAACCGGTCGCAGTGGCCGACCGGTCTGCGGCGTGCCAGTGACGGTCTGCACGGCCTCTGCGGTCGGGGGTTCGAATCCCCCCCTCGGGCATGGATATTTGTGCCGTCCTTAGTCTTAGTTAGTTCATAAGTAGTTTGTAAGTTTAGGGACTGATGACCCCGTAGTTAACATTTGAATGAACATTTTAACTTTGAATGAACATTTTAACTTTTTTAGTTTCGAACAATTACGCCTTTGACTTTTCTTGTACCATAGTAATGGAAAATAACAAGCTTGGGACTGTAAATGTTGACGAGTTTTTCGATATATCTCGAAACATTAAAAAGTCAAGCGATATGTACAGGAAAGCAATTGCTGGATAATCGTAAGCCTTAAAGTTTTTTTATTTAATATGTACACGTCGGAGGTACACGTTTTTTATTTAAACGAAACTTTTTTTTTTTTGCAACTTTGCGAATTTTTTTGGCAATGTTAGTCATCTGGGCTCGAGTTCCATGAAATAGAAACTCTATTCAAAATTTAATTTCTTATACGCTCATACTTAGTTTTCGTTTTCAGGTAATAATGTTTGAATATTTCACATTACGCGTTGACAGAAAGCTTGGATTACCAAACAGTGTCTGCCCTTCCTGGTGTTAGGAGTGGAACTGGTCGACCTTGTTACCCTCTCCGTCGCATTGTCACTGCTCGTGTGTATTTTTTACACCTTTGTACGGGTTGAGCGACGCCTATGGACAAATTAAGGGTCTATGTTATTGATGCAATACACGCATTGAACGTTTCAGAAGACCTTGGATGATGCAACGGTTTTTTCGACGTGTGTAATAGCCGGTATGACCACCTTCGGCACCAACAACGTAGGCGACGCGTCTTGGCACGAAAGCAGTGAGGCCCTATCAGGTCGCTGGAGCGTATACATGGCTGCCAATAGAATTTGTTTTTGTGCACGTTTGGTTAACTGACACTGAGACACTGCCAATTCGGCAACTGGAATAATTTTTATAGTTAAATCTTTGCAAAATAAAGAGGGGTAAAGGAAATTGTTTGCAAATATTGGCATTTTGGCATTTTTCGTAGGTATTTTTCCGAATACATCAAAGATCCAGTCTCTCTATTAACTTATGCACTGTTAAGTCTCATGTTCAGGAAAACCTTGAAAGACTAGACTATAAATAGCAAATCCACATTCACTGGTCATGGTCATTACTATGATCAGAAGAAGTGATCAGTTCTGTAACCTCGGTTCAGTCGCGAAAAGAGAGCGACACGGGTTCGATCCCCGGTCCGGCAGAAATTTTGAAGTGTCATATAACGGTAGTCGATCTTAAAAAGAGCAGCAGGATTCGGAGGATTTCGCAACTTACGAATATTTGTGCAAATATTTAGCAGTGCTACGGATCACACCCAACGCCAGTTTATTGGGAGCAGAAAATGCATAATACTCTTTCTCAATTCACAGCAGTTACTGTTCCATGTGCAACTTATGTTCCTGAGAACTTTAAAGTAAGTACCTATTCTGTATAGATATTTCTTAACTCCTGAATTTAAGTCCTTTACTTCAAAATACTTGATATATAAATCCACAACATTTACAGTAACGTTTTCACCGTCGTCGATGCCACAACCGCGTTTTATTTATGAACCAACAGTTACATCCGTCAGCTCTCTGGGGTCTCATCGACTTCGACCTGTAGGAATTTTCAAGTGCATCTTCTTATGACACAGAAAAAATCGCACTGACGTGTTTTACGGCCCATTTTAGATTAGTAGTTTTATAGTTTTTGCAAACATTTTGGACCAAAATAATAATCAGACAGCCAGTATGCTACGATATCGCGAGCTACTCTGCGTGACGTGGCCTTCTCTTTAGACGGTGTTGGTTCAACGTCATCTGTAATAAAAAAAACTGATTAAAATTCTCAACGAACAGCTAATAACAAACATGAACAAACGACTGCAAAGAATCGATTTCGCTGAAGGAATATATATATATATATATATATATATATATATATATATATAAAACCTCCACTATCAATTTTTTGTCCCATTTTATTTTTGCTCTTGCTTCCTAAAAGGTTTTCGCACACTCTTGTTAACTGAACGCAACTGTATTCTGCAGATTCTGAGTTGTTCGAAGGTAACAGCACTTTCTCTGAAAAGCGAATTTAATCTGTTTCGAGAAAATGCCATGAAATACATAGCAACGAAATGTAAACGTAGACTTCTTTAACACATGTACATGAACTGGGGAGATACTGTTAACAATGACTGTTGTAAATGACGTATTGTAGTACTAACTTGAGTACTAGAGGTATGTGGAAGTCAGTATTACCACACTTATTCCGTTTGTGATTTTACCTGTAAAAGAAAACGTAATCACGGTTTAGGGTTACCAGACGTCCTCTTTTACCCGGACATGTCCTCTTTTTTGGACCCTAAAAATAGTCCGGCCGGGTTTTTAACAAAATGGGGAAATGTCCTCTTTTTGGCGTTGTGCAACTGCTTCAACTTCACAGTGTGTAAATGTAACTCTCGCTGTCACAATCACTAACTCTAGAGAATTTAACCTTTCTTGAAGCAATGTGATTTTTTGAATTTTCTCGTTTCTGTGCCGCCGCTGATCTGAGGTCGGAACAACTGAAAGAATTGGCGTGGCAGAATCGCGGAATACGAGGTTCGAGGCGACCAATTAAAAACATTCGTCTGCAACAATGCAAGACAGTGCAATACACATAGTATAATATGAAACACACACTCCCTTTCTCTGGTCGGAATGTTGCGTTACACCAAAAAATAAGACGTTCAGTCTTCGTGCTGGGACTCAGCAGTTCTGTGTGTTATCTGTCAGCCACACCTACGACTAAGATCAAAATCGAGTGGAATGTTCGTTATACAAAAGTTAAATCCTTGTTCAAAACTTCATACAAATAAGGTCAGATCCACAGTCACCATTGCCGTTTCACCATCCGCCTGTTTAGGACCAAAGAGACGTAACTACATAAACAGTGTTTTGAAAACTTCGATTTAAAGCTTTTGTCCTAAAAACTGAGTAGTTTTTAATAATTAATTGGGACCCTTTGTACGGTAAATTAAAAGTTTATTTTATTCATTGCTTTTTTCACCTGGACCTTACATATTCCATTCACTCAATAGAATCTAGATGCTTATCTTGTATATAGTCACGTCGGTCTGATCCGAAATGGGAGCTTAACTATATGAAGATATATCTTAGATAATATTTACAGTTACTTTATTCGTGACGATTTTACAGTCAACAGTACTATGGTTTCCGTAAATGATGCATCGTAAAAAATTTCAGGTAAAAACAGGGGTAATCGGCAAGGTATCTTATAAGTATAGAAAAATGTTCAGCACTGAAGACAATGATTACAAGTGGTTAAATGATGAAATACTAGGGCTTCACTGCTATGTCGTCATGTAATTCTTTCTACGGGTCTCAACATTTCATGCCTCGTAATATGTAAGAAGATGAACAAATTTCGCAAGATGCCTAAGATGTATTAAAAACAAGACTGATAATACAGTAGAGATATAACTAGTATTTGAATTGTCAGTACGAGAGAGAGAGCGAAAGAAGGTTTTTTATGAATCTAGAAATGTCCTCTTTTCTGAAGACGGGCATATGGTAACCCTATCACGGTTTGAAATAGAATATTTGCTCTTCATTTTAGTGCAGAACAGTGTAACATGAACGAAGTTATATCTGAACTACAGGAAAGGTAATAAATACCATCTCGTTAAAAGCGTCCGTAGCAACCATGTCAAAGACAAACATTTTAGTCGATGCATTGATTCTAATTAATGACTTTCATTATATTCTACAAATAGTGAATAAACGCTTAGAAAAAAAATAAACAAGGTAATTTGTTGCAATGTATACACTTCCCTTCTGTTTGATTAAGAAACTACACTTTCCACAAAAATTGGGACTTCCTTCATATCCGAAACTACCTGTATCTGCACTTTGTTCAGATTGTTCATTACTACAGTATCCTCCCAGTTTACGTGCATATGCTTCAGAAGACCATTGTTCAATTCGTTGTTACGTGCTTCACGGCATGTTCACGAAATAGAACACGCATTTTAGAGGGAGCATTCTTACATATGCACAATTCTAAACATTGAAGAACATAGCTCTATTCAATTAATAAGAGTATCTGAAACACTTTTAGGGAAAAAATTGGTAGTGGCAGGTACCGAACCATTCACCTTCAGCGTCACAGACCAAAGCGTTGCCCACTACGCTACGGTTAACAAACAGAAGTTGTGCATTTAATCTCGTACAGTTGGTGGCAGTTGTTAACTGATGCTAATATGGCATTTTTAGACACTAGATTATCATTTATCGTACGAAGAACGACGTGTTTTTGTTAATTCTTCAGTGCGCCATTGCTTTGAAATGACAATGTGTAAGTTACAATAAGAAAATCATCAAATATGCACCGCAAGATGGCGTATGCCTGAGAGTTCTGGGCGAGGAAAGTCACGTGACTTCTCCGAACGGCTGGTTTTCGTTAAATCAATGGAGGGTATCAAATCCCCGTTATTTTTGCAAATATGAAAAAAAAAAAAAAACCCTAAGAGATCGAAGTTTTAGAGAATTTTCCCCTCGACCAATTACGTTATTCATTTTTCGTGTCTGATGAACGTTCGTTTGCAATTATATTACAAACTGCTTTTTTGGTATTACTACCGTATTTTTTGTCCGAAAATTTGAAAAAGGGAGGTTCTGGTCACTGGCGGCCTACAGTTATGTCTGTAAAATTTGGTGCTGATCGGTTGAACGGTTCGTCTTAAAAAGTGGGAACACCTTACGGACAGACAGACAGACATCCCAAAATCGCCGTTATTTTTGCAAATATCTCGCAAACGGTACGAGATATGAAAAAAACATAAGAGAGCAAAGTTGTAGAGAATTTTCTTCTCTACAAATTCGGTTATTCAATTTTTGTGTTAGATGAATGGTTAAGCTGTTATTTTCATTTAAATATCGAGCTGCCAAAAGACGATCGCAAAGGCCCACTTTTAGTGTTACTACCGTAACCGAAAGTGGGCTAAAAGGAACACCCTTCGACTAAATACAGGGCTGTTATAAACAATTTGGTTTCTAAGTTCCCAATTTCGATGTTTGTATACATAAGCCTACAAGTATCATTCATTGTCGAAACCAGGGAGTACAAAGTGAGGAAAAAGTTCTCTTCATACGATTTTCGATATTTTTCTCCGTTTTTGACACTGTTGATGCGTAAAGAGAATGGTGTTGTGCTCACCACTTGGCGTTACGAGTGTACTGAATTGACGAGTCGATGAAAATGTAAGAAAAGAGTTTTTGTATGATGGAATATGCCAGACGTTAATCTGTTACAACAGTGCAGTGTGCATTCAAGAGGAATTGTGGAAAAGAACAGCCCTGTAAACAGACCATTGCGAGTTCATATCGACAATTGTTGCCTCTATAAGCAGAAAAGTATCGGTCGACCAACGTGACATATTCAGGCGTGGAAAGCGCGGTAAAAAATATAACTTGACGGTCCGCGCAAATCACGAACTTTGGAACACCTCAGAAAACTGTGGAAGAGACTTCACGACTGCACTGTGCAACAATTGAAACCGAACCATTGCGACCAGCGCCTTCAGTTTCGCATCACAATGCACTGGAGACCGGACATTTAGATATTCACCGGCCTCACGACCTTGAATTTATCTGGAAGAGTTAACGGTCGCGGTGTGGGATTGTGGGGCACTTGCAACCCTCATAAAATGTGCCGTAAAGACGGCATTCGCAGAAGCTTAATGTCACAGTCCAAGCTTTATGAGCCATTTCTCCAAGAACTGAGGCAATGCAGTGAAACAGTGGAACAGCCGACATAATATATCGGTGGTATTGCGAGGGATATTGGCAGGATGTTGTGACATGAGGCGTAGAACGAACTTTACTACTGCTTTAACCCGCGAGCATTTGGCTCACAGCAATTTTAAAACAATCGGCATTTTACCAATTTTAAATAGTCAAATATGTGTTTTCTCAGAAACGCAAATGGAAATACTTATTGAGACATAGTAACTACATTACAAACCAGGAGCGCAGACTTTTGAAAGTCAGTGTGGGGTGCTCCTGGTTTCATTTTTAATTACTTTTTCGGCCACAAGGTTCAAAGAATGGGCCAAGCAGTGCTCAATTTCGCTTATTTTTGCTTGCAACCTAGAAAACGTACCAGTCATATTTGTCGATCTGTCAGTAGTAATAACATTACATGATTTGATATCTGGAGAAAAACGAGAGAGATCATCCACTGATATTATTAACAGTATTTCAATTGTGGAAGATTCAATATTATAGAAAACAAAATAAGAAACAAAAAAATCGTTAATTTGAAAATTAGCACCACTGGTACGTTCAGGAAATTTTAAGAAGTTTAAAACAAATCATACGATTGAAGTATGTTACAATTTCGTTACATATTTGCCTCTCAGATAAACAAAAATCTTTCATAAACACTTTGATTTGGTCCTGCATCTCTATTATTAGATGCTCTTAGCCCTGCAATGACTAATTTCTTAAAGTGCATAATTATGTGAGTATGGAACGCTAAATTTAATATCCAGTTTTGATCTATTCGACAATGAACTTTGCCCCTTTCATTTAGACAAACATATCTCCTCATGACTGACAAAGTAAAGACAACTAAGCCAACGAATTGTACTGTGCCAAGATATATACCCATGCTCCAGTTTTATAACTTTCAGGAAACCTTTGAAGTGGCGGTTATTTATATGGCGACAAAGTACAGATCCCACACACGTAACGTCTTTTATTACGGAGCTTGGTTGCACTCCTTCAGCAGACAATCGCGCTTCGTGAATGGAGCAAAGAATAGTCAAAACGTCATTCCTGGGTTCACTTTCCACTTCATTTCTGTATATGTGTCATTATTAAGCTCGGCTACATCTACATCTACATCTACATACATACTCCGCAATTCACCGTAAGGTGCGTGGCGGAGGGTACACTGTACCACTACTAGGCATTTCCTTTCCTATTCCACTCCCAAATTGAACGAGGAAAAAAAGAATGCCTATATGCCTCCGTACGAGCCCTAATTTCTCTTATCTTGTCTTTGTGATCTTTACGCGAAATGTAAGTAGGCGGCAGCAAGATCGTACTACACTCAGCTTCAAATTCCGGCCCTCTAAATTTACTTAACAGAAATTCACGAAAAGAACGTCGTCTTTCTTCCAGCGATCCCCAATTGAGTTGCCGGAGCATTTCCGTGACACTCGCGCATTGGTCGAACCTACCGGTAACAAATCTAGCTGCTCGCCTCTGAACCGCCTCTATGTCTTCCTTCAAACCGATCTGCTGCGGGTCCCAAATACTTGAGCAATACTCAAGACGTGGTCGTACAAGCGTTTTATACGCGGTCTCCTTTACAGGTGAAGTACATCTTCCCAAAATTCTCCCAATAAACCGAAGTCTGCTGTCCGCCTTACTCACAACTGTCCTTACATGCTCGTTCCATTTCATATCGCTCTGCAATGTTACACCTAGATATTTGAACGACGCGACCGCATCAAGAAGCTCACTACTGATGCTGTATTCGAACATTATAGGATTGTTTTTTCTACTCATGCGCATCACCTTACATTTTTCTACATTGAGAGCTAGCTGCCATTCTTCGCACCAACTAGAAATTTTGTCTAAGTCAACTTGTATGCTATTACAGTCAGTTACAGACGACACCCTCCCATACACCACAGCATCATCAGCATCAGCATCACAGCATCATCAGCTACTAGCCCTGCAGGTGCTTGGCCCTCTACCTGCCCGCGATGTTTTACGTGAAGTCGTGTGTAACGCCACTATACTAGTATGGTGTACTTGTTAGTAGAATTAAATACTTTGACGTAAAAGACAGTGCGGATGTCATTCTATCTTAATGAACTGAATTAATGGAGCTACCACAGCAAACTATGGCTGTCACTGAACTCTGATTGTTGCATCGGTTACGTCACGCGGCCAGGGGTCAGTGTTTTCGCCCCTCCCCCCTCCCACCGAACGAGCTCCAAGCCTCTGCAGTGAGTGTTTGCTGGGGCACTGTTGGAACAGCCTAGCCGCTAGGTCCTGATCGCTACACTGCGATGGCAAAAGTGCATAATTGACAGCTATGGCTTTTCCACATTTTTGTGCTACTTTATTTTCCTCCCTTATTTTGTGTGGGTGCTGAGCACCCCCAAAAATTTCGTGGGGAGTGCACCAGCACCGGAGCACCCACGGAGTCGGCGCCCCTGTTACAAACTGTTCTTTGACTCTCAGAAAAATGCTTTACACGCGATCAATCGCGTAACTTTTAAAGACGCGAGTTCTCGCAGGTTAATATCGGTCGTCTACGAAAGGAATGTTTGTAGAGTGCACAGTGCAAACATTGTCAGTTTACGCCCCTATTTATGTAACAATCTCCTATCTCAACATTGAAACACATTGGAAAATATCTATCTCTGAAAAAGAGTTTATATTTTAAACAGTTAAAATTGGTTGCTACATACATTAAAAACAATCTAATATATAAAAATTATCGTGTGTTTGTCTTTTTGTTCGTGTTTTATGCATGGCCATACCGTACATTCGATTGCGATAAAACTTTGTCAACTCATTTCTTGCACTTATACTAAAATTAACTTCGTGTGGTGCATGGTGGAGGGTGCTTTTAAATTAGTTAATTCGTATCTTACGCCTTCGCGCTGAAATGGGTGGGCGGATATGAATGGAATTTGGTACAGAGGTAGCTTATACCTTGCATTAATACATGCGCTACCTTTCGTAAACCACCTTATGGTGCGTGGCGGAGGGTACCTTACAGTGGGTTAATACGTTTGTTACTCTTCACGCTGAAACGGTTGGACCTAATTGAATGAAATGTGGATTGAAGGTAGGTTATACCCAGAATTAATACATGGGCCACCTTTCTTAAGCCTAAGTAGATGCATGGCGGAGGGTATGTTACAACAAACACTCAAATTGTTTGACTGGTCAGCATGAAAGTCAGAACATAAATGCATGTTTTCATGAAAGATATTTTTATAATCTGCAAACCAGTGAATTTAGCATGCCGGGGCGTACCTTGTGACTTTGACACTGTATGACCAGTCACCCTGAAACTTGGCGCATATACTGGGTATTACAAAAAGGTACGGCCAAACTTTCAGGAAACATTCCTCACACACAAAGAAAGAAAATATGTCATGTGGACATGTGTCCGGAAACGCTTAATTTCCATGTTAGAGCTCATTTTGAGGCTTCATTCTAACATGATCCAATTGTAAATTTTCACAATCAACGTGTGTGGGCTGACGAGAATCCGCATACAATTGTGCAATAACGTCATCAACACAGATTTTCTGTGAACGTTTGGGCAGGAGTTGTTGATGTCTTAATTGGGCGTCATGTTCTTCCACCTACGATCACTGGAGCACGTTGTCATGATTTCGTACGGAATAATCTACCTGTGCGAATATGTGCCTTTACAAGTACGACACAACATGTGGTTCATGTACGATGGAGCTCCTGCCCATTTCAGTCGACGTGTTCGTACGCTTCTCAACAACAGATTCCGTGACCAATGGATTGGTAGAGACGGACCAATTCCATGGCCTCCGCGCTCTCCTGACCTCAACCCTATTGACTTTCATTTATGGGGGCATTTGAAAGCTCTTGTCTACGCAATCCCGGTACCAAATGTAGAGACTCTTCGTGCTCGTATTGTGGACGGCTGTGATGCAATACGCCACTCTCCACGGCTGCATCAGCGCATCAGGGATTCCATGCGATAGAGGGTGGATGCATGTATCCTCGCTAACGGAGGACATTTTGAACATTTCCTGTAACGAAGTGTTTGAAGTCACGAAAAAATGTTCAAATGTTTGTAGAGTCTATGGGAGACTACGGGGTCATCAGTCCCTTAACTTACAAACTACTTATCAACTAGCTTATCCTAAGGACGGCACAAATATCCATGTCCGAGGGGGCATTCGAACCCCCGACCGTAATGGCCGTGCAGACCGTGACTGGAGCGCCGTAGTCCGCGGCCGGCCCTGAAAGTTTGTTCGTACCTTTTTGTAACACCATGTATAGGAGGGAGAGGATAAGGTGGTGGAGACGAACAGAAAGGGAAAGGAGGAGACGGACAGGGAGAGGAGAGAGCAGGAAAATGAGAGAGGGTATTTGGTGAGAGACAGATGAAAGTAGATGAACAGAGGGAGGGGAGGAAGAAATGGCCAGATAAAAGGACAGGAGGAGCGGAAGGGGGGGGGGAGGAGCAGGTGAACAGAGAGAGAAAGGGAGAGGGGAGGGGAGGAGAGCCGAGGTGGAGTGGCCGAGCGCATTGAGGCGCTATGCTCCGATGCGCGAGGCCTTTCCCCGTCGGGGGTTTGAATCCCCCCTTCGGGCATGGATATTTGTGCCGTCCATAGTCCTAGTTGATTCATAAGTAGTTTGTACGTTTAGGGACAGATGAGCCCGCAGTTAGGTCCCATAAGCTTAACAAACATTTGAACATTTTAGGGGAGGAAACGAAAAGAGAGAGAACCAAACAGAAGGTGGTCAGAGATGGAAAAGGTAAGGAGATATGTACTGATTGAAGATTGGAATAAATAACAATCTGACCGACGCCGCTTTCAGCTAGTATATAAATGAATTGCTGTTCGTTAGTCTCGCTAAAACTCGAGAACGGCTGAACCGATTTGGCTAATTTTAGACTCGAAATTTTCGTGTAAGTCCAGGGAAGTTTTAAACGGTGATAAAATATGGAAAAGCTGCCTGGAAAAGAGGAAAATCGGGAAAAACTGAAACAGTTTTTTTCCAGTGAGCTATCAATACTGTTCGTCCAATTGCGATAAAATTTTGTACATTTCACGTTGAAAGGAAGAGGAAGGTTCGCATCAAATAAAAATTTGGAAAAGTCGCCAGGAAAGTAGGAACATTTAGGAAAAACCGAAAGCGGTTTTTTCTATGAATAAAAATCAATTGTCACTTGGTTGTAATAGCATCACTTAAGTACGGCTTGACAGGACAAGGTTTGTATGAAATAAATTTTTTGGGATAAACTTCCAGAAAATTAGAATTTTGAGAAATACTGAAAGTGCGTTTTTCAATGTGTTTCTGATATAATTCAACACTATAACTGACTATTCGCACGACGTAGAGGGGATGTTTTGTTCATTATGTCAACGAAAAGTTCTCAGTAACAAAAAAATAATTAATTAAAAAGGAAAGTCGCAAAATTCGAACCAAGTTCCTATATCAATGTGTTTCTAAATGCAATCAACAAGAGAGTTGAGAACCGTTCATCCGATTGTGATCAAATTTTCATCATTTGACGTAAAACGAAAGATGAACGTTCTTATGTACTAAAAATTTGGGAAAGTTACCCGGAAATTTTGAAAATTCGCGAGAAACTGAAAGAGCTTTTTTCAATGGGATATTAATATCATTCGTACGATTACGATAAAATTTTGCACATTTCACGTTCAAAACAAGAGTACATACATATTAGTAATTGCGAAGCATTGTCGGATCGACTAGTAAACAATAAAATGTTTCTGGGTGTGAGACAGCATTGTCAATCTTTACTACGAATATATTTAACAGACAAATATCTAGAAGAACGTCACTGTCTACAGTGGCCGAAACGTCGGGCAGATTCGTAAAGATGGTCTCTCATCCAGAAACGTTTTATTAATGGTGACATGACAATGGCCGTGACAGCATACACTTACGAGTAAAACCAATGTGTTGTAATTCCGGTCAAATGGTGCGTGCTCCCAACATTAACAAGTTCACTATTAGAAAACTTCTGGATATTGTACACAGCCTTATCGTTGTCTCCTCATCACAATCAAATTAAGTATTCGAGCATATTTTAAATATTTTTTAAAGGAATTCACCACCATTCGACTGAAATATTATTTCCACAGCCAGGTTTCGGCCTTAGGCCATTATCAGGTGATGAAAGTCTTCAGACAGGTTTTCTTCTAACTCATTGCCATGGCAATAAAATCTTTAGGACAAGTTGATAAGTCCATGTCATTAAGATAAAATAGGTACATTTGTACCCGCATGTTTGTTTAAAATAATTGTATAGATATGTGTTCGTTATAACGTTACAAAAGCAAAATACTTAAGAATATTTGAAGCTTATTCCGCTGAAAGTAAGGAGAATATAAACGTAAGAGAAAGATAAATTTCTATTGTGATCTATTCGTACAATGTCAGGCAGTTTTTGATGCGATCAATGCAGTATGGAGTGTAATGATTTCGCATTTTTATTTATTTATTTATTTTTTTTTTTTTTTTTCATTTTACTCCTCTTTCTTATACGCGCAGCTGTGGTGGCTGATTTGGTACGAACCCAGATAGCGGCGAATTATTTTTGGTTTAATTTTTTTCTCAGAGACTATTAATTACCTTCATATGACTGCAAAGGATCGCTATAAGTTTTTTTTTTATAATCACGCCTTTATTTTTGCCATACTGCCCTTCTTTCTGGAATGATGTCAAAATGAATGTTTTATAATTGTAATCTGATGAATCATTCTTATTAAAACAACATTTAAGACGAAATATATACATATAAATGTCAAAAAAATTGAAGAAAGTTCAAGAAATATAAACCCAACTATGAGGAAGTCTACAATATTTTCTGTATGAACCTCAACTTTGCAGCTGTATCCAACCACTTTGCAATCGACAATACAAACTAAAATTGATCTGCAATACGAGCAAGCGATTCAAGGAAATAAAATAAGACACTGTACACGAATTCTTACCGACAAGAACAAAAAAGTAACCTGCCGTTCTCGTCCTTCTGGGTTAAATACTGTGTTTATTGTATTCTATATACATGTCCTACGTTGAAACACGTCCACTGAATGTGTGCTCGTGTTCCATTTTGATTTATTAATATAAAGTGTTTCTGCACCTTTAATGTTATCTATTTGTGTGTTAATTATTTTATTCTTTTTATTAATGATCAATGCCCCATGTTTATGTATGTTTGCCCAATATTTATAAATGTTTCCAACCGTGTGATTGAACTTGTGTGTTCATGTGAATGTTGAAGGTTGCTTTTAGTATTGACTGACTGCCTCGCAATGGCTTACAGTCGCCGCCTCCCGCTTTATGCCTCGTTTTGCTGTAGTTAAGGACGCATGGCTTCGTTTGTCGTCTGCGCTAGCGTCTTCTGGGTGGCCAGAGACAAGCTTACTTGGCAAGATGGCGAGGTGGCCGTGTTCTTAGTGTTGTACCAACCTAGTCTTGAATGAAAGATGAGAGAGGTGACAGGAGACCTCTGGGAGCGGTTGTAGAGGGAATTGTCTTGGCCAAGTAGCAAGGGCTGGTAAACACTAGTCTCTGAACGCACTCTGCGTCGCTTTTAGCGCGCTCTACTTCCGGTGTAGGGCAGGGTGAAGTTTTCCGAAGTCTTAGAGCTTTATTTTTCACTCTTCATTCTGGCTCCGACGGTGGAAGTACTCCGCCGAGTCATGCTGAGTTCACTGATAGTCTTTCGCTATGCAAGCCGAAGTGTTCCTTAATTTACAGAACACGAGTAAATTTATTATTTGCATTTTCATTTCATTGATGATTGTGTGTTCGGTTTTGCTCAAGTTAGAATACACGTTCGTGGCCTTCAGCCTTCGTGTAAATTCAGTGTCTTTGAATTTCCTTGCTGTTTTTAACTAAAGTTTTCATGCTGCATCTGTATCTGCGAGTATGCTAAATATTTCTCAGATTTTCTGATTTGATTCCGTCTTTGTCTTGTATGACCGACCGCACCACGTGCTTTCGTAACGGTCGCTACTTCAGCCTTCAGCCATGCTTTATTAATACTAGCTTCCTTCTATACGAATTCTTGCATGTGCTTTACTCGTTTATTCTAAATTAATTTCTGTTTGTAAATGCTATGAAGTTCGGCATGGTTGCACACCAAGTGGTACATAATAACAGTAAGCCGTTGCCTTCCCACACATGAGTTTCGCTTAGTACACAGTATATTTAAAAATTTGTGATCAAGACACCCGCCATCTGATCAAGACACCGCGATGCTTCGTTCCGCCGCTGCCTTCAAGTGTTCCAGCTTGCAATGTATTGCCAAATTCATGTGTGTGTCTGTGAATGAATGAATGTGCTTTCAGCTACCCATTATGTATTTAAAAATTTCCTCCCACATTACTTCTATATTCATAAAGGGCATAAACAATTTCATTATGGGCAGTAATTTTATGATTTAATTCACTTTTGTACATGGTGTGTGCTTAATTTGGTATCCCCACATTTATTTGCTTGTTATTTTACTGAATAGATTATGATTTTAAAGTATCAAACCTCTGATTTATGATTTCATGCTCCCCATCCCATGTTTAATTATCTATTCGTTTATTTTTTGACGTTGATTTTGTGTTTAATACGTAGGCTGCTCCCTTAAGGACTGAGCAGTTAGATAAATTTCCGTTGCACATGTACTGTAGCAACTCATAAAGGAATTTAGAGCAGCAGGGAGTGTTTTAACTTTCATTTGCGGATCTCAACTGCCCGAGATGTTGCTAATTTTAATGACAGGCTACTTTCAACGTTCCTCCCTCAGTTTACTCGGAAAGTGTGGAGAAACCGTAAGGTTCCTGAGTAGAAAAGTGACGTATTTCTCCCAAAGAGCAGGTCTTCTGGTGTTTTTAGGCCATTTTTTACTTGTCAGTGAAAATGAAATTTTTCAGTAAAATCCTGTAGGTTACAAGAAAATCGAAAGTAAACTGTTCTGTAATGTTCTGTTGCGTACCTAGTCGGGGATTTTAGGAAACCTAAGAAAGACAAATGTGAAGCTGTTAAATAATATATATAAACTCTTTTACATCTACGTGGGTTACTCTGCAAATCACATTTAAGTGCCTGGCAGAGGGTTCATCGAACCACCATTATACAATTTATCTCCCATTCCATTCTCGAACAGCGCGCGGAAAGAAACAACATCTGTTTCTCGTATTTTAGTCTGATGATCATTTCTACCTCTGTAAGGGGGGAAGTCATCAATATATTTTCGCATTCGGAGGAGAGTGTTGACGATTGGAGTTTCGTAAGTACCCCACGCCGCAGCAATAAGCGCCGTTGTTGTAATGATTCCCATCCCAGATCCTGTGTCATTTCCGTAACGCTGTCTCCCCTGTATCGTGAAATTACGAAACGAGCAGCCCTTCTTTGGACTCTTTCGATGTCCTCAGTCAAACCCACCTGAAAAGGACCCCACACTGGGCTGAAATACTCCAAAAATGGACGGACAAGCGTAGTGTATGCAGTCTCTTTAGCAGTTCTGTTGCATCTTTTAAGGGTTCTGCCAATAAAACACAGTCTCGCTTCGCGTTTCCCACGACATTATCTACGCATTCTTTCCAATTTAAGTCTGAAATAATAGTAATTTCTAGGTATTTTGTGAAGTTTGTAGCCTTCACTTTTGATTGAGTTACCTTGTAAACAAAGTTTAACGGATTTCTTCTCGTACTCATGTGGACGACTTCACACTTCTCATTATTTAGAGTCAATTTCCAATTTCTACACCATACTGATATCTTATTCAGATCGTTCTGCAGTTGGTTTTGATCTTCAGATGATTTTAGTAAACGGTAAATGACGGCGTCATCTGCAAACAACCTAAGGGAGCTGTTTAGATTTTCCCCTAAATCGTTTATGTAAATAAGGAACAGCAGAGGACCAATAACACTACCCTGTGGAACGCCCGATATCACCTCTGTTTTAGTCGATGCGTTACTATTGTTTGCTATGAACTGTGTCCTCTGACAGGAAATTCCCTATCCAGTCGCAATTTTGGGCCGATATACCATAAGCACGCAATTTGATTAAAAGCCGTTTGTGAGATACGGTGTCAAAAGCAGTACATACGTTACCTGATTTAAAAATTATTTTAGAATCATAGTAAATGATACTATTTGCAGTCATGCAATATCATATTGAGAAATGTAGCTTTCCGGCCGCTAGGAGCGCTGCTGTCGGAGAGCATAACAAGTCGGTGGTAGGGTCATGAGTACATATGTTAGACTGAGGTTGTAGCTTATCGCGGCCCAGACCATAAGGCATGGGATGGGGCCCATGTGTCTTGCACGACTACACTCTACGAAACAGCGCTCACTCGGTCTACGTCCTACTTGAAAACGACCATCACTTGCCTGGTGGCAGAAAAGGATTTAATCGCTAAAGACCACGGCCCACCATTCCATCTTGCAAGTGATCCTGTGACGGCAGCAGTCGAGCTGCGGCGTGAGTGGGAGGCGGGCTAGAGTAAGGCGGACAACCGTCCGGGGTTCTGCGGGACAGTGTCGCATTTGGACTCGTTGTCCCGCATTGGGATAATTACTGAAAATGTCACGGAAAATGTCAAAAGCAGTAATTGTTCGTCTAAGAGCACAAGTCGAAATTATGACACGCTATGTCATACTGCTTGCAAGTCCACACTAGTAAATGACAGTCTTCTTACATCAAATACAAAAGAAAATAACTATGCAGGTCATCTGATTATTTCAAAATGACAAATTAGCTACCAGTGGAGTTGTTTTTGTTTTAAGCTAGTACTGCATTTGGTGATAGGACGATTTAAAAAAAAATTGTCATATTTTTGTCATATTTTCTATGCCTTCTTAAGTACGTGTCAATAACTGTAATCGAATTTTTTTTCTGTGCTCATGGTGTCAAACATGATGTAATATTATCACAGTCTGTATAAACGTAGATAAAGTCTGACATGAAAATGCAATATCGGCATTCATCTTACTTCTTTCAATAATAAAAAGGTGGTGAAATTATGAAATTGCAAGTGAGTGAGCATTGCATGTAGTCAGGCACAATTAAACTGTGTACTTCATAGAAATAACTTCTATAACAGCCTCCGCTATGTTGCGAAGTTTTGTAGAAGTGTTCGTATTGTAGAGCTAATGTTTTATCACATTTAAAACAGGAATACAGCGTTCGAAGGTTTTACTATGATGTGCAGCGTGTTAAAAGAGTGCAAATAAGCCGTTAAAATTATGTTTTCAAATATATTATGATGTATATTTATCACTATTTATTCAAGAAAGTATATTGTTTGAAAGTACGTACTTTGCATTGAATGTCAGCTGAATGCATTAACAGTAAAACGGTCGATATAATGCATAGTTTTAACGGAGAAACAGCATTCAAAAACTGACCAAGATGGCGGACAGGCTTGAACTGACGTATAATGCCATCTCCCTTTATTCTGACCTCCTTGTTGGAGAATTTCTGTTGCCAGCACCTACAAAAGAAATAATAAAAAAGAAGAATTACATTGTAATGAATTCTGTTAGGAATTGTATGTTACAAACAGTTCAGTCTTTGAGTCCTTTCGAGAATGATCTTACTTTGTGCTATGTACGATATGAATTTGTAACTTACGCTAATAAAGGGTGAAATTTTACTTCAAGTGTCGATGTGTGGGAACGAGTTATATCACCTATTAAGAAGAACGAATATTTATATATTGTGCTGAAACTGTATTTTGGAACTTATTACAGAATTTCAAAGATTTTATAAGTGTTTTAGGGACTCAGAAACAATTTTATTAATTGTAAGATAGTGTGTTCAGGTATTTTTTTAATCAATATATATTTACTAGTGACCCAATGATCAATATCTGTGGTTTACAAACATTTGGCTGAATTTCAACAAGATTTTTTAATTTTACGAGAGAATAAACTTCGAACTTCTATTTTCTTCCGAACAGTTTTCTTTCCTCTTATCTTGCACAAGAGCTTAGCAAGCAATATTTAAAGATTTTTCCTTTAGTTGAAAACTGAAACTTCATTTATAGGGAAGGAGGGAAACTTAGGCTTTAACGTGCCGTCGACAGCGTGGTCATTAGAGACGAAGCTTACGCTCGGATTGTCGGGGAAGAATGTTGGAGGAAATCGTCCGTGCCCTTTGAAGGGAACCATCCCGGCATTTGCCTGAAGTGATTTAGGAAAAGCACGGAGAACCTAAATCTGTATGGCCGGAGGTGGATTTGAACCACCATCTTCCCGAATGCGAGTCCAGTGTCTTACCACTGCGCCACCTCCCTC
Organism: Locusta migratoria; assembly: GCA_026315105.1. NCBI lineage: Eukaryota > Metazoa > Arthropoda > Insecta > Orthoptera > Acrididae > Locusta > Locusta migratoria. Next base: position 451,588,822 of record CM048748.1, read on the forward strand.
ACTAAACTTCATTTATAATTTGAGTATATTGGAATGGCTAGAATCGAAGTCCAACATGATCAAGCTGAAAAACTTCACTTTTTAACAGACTCGGCTGCTGGCCGTAGGCAGCGTGCAGATGATTGCTGACGTTTCCGCTGAAGTGCTGTGGGCCTCCATCGTGTTGGAACCTCATTCGTCTGCGAACTGCTACTGAACATCGTCCAGAAGTTCAGGCAAGACCTCCTGCAAGAATCCGTGCGGACAACAATAAATCCAGCTGGCGATCCTCTTGTAGACGGTGCACTTTTTAGCGCTCTCTACCGGCTAAGGCGTCACTACCGATCACACATTCCTAAAACGAAATCTGCTTATTTCGGTTCATTCTACCGGCCGTGTCATTTATATTGTAGGTCTAGATTCTGAAGAATAATTGCACGATAACTGGCTGGGTAAGTCAGTTCGGAGGTCGGAGGAAGGCAACGGCATACCACCTCCAAACAGGACCATGCCTAGTCAAGCACTGTGGTGTTCAAACCAATCTTCGGATTGTTGACTGCTTTACCTTTTTTTATATACAAGTAAACAGATATACGGTATTTGCGTTGTGGGGAAAAATACAAATATTGTAGAAGGAATACAAAAAAAAAAAAAAAAAAAAAAAAAAAAAATCACCGTTTGACATAGATATTGCACATACGAGGACTACTGCGTCAACAATCTAACCTTCTTCACTAATGGCAATTGAGGCGTGTGATGGAGTACGGGCGTAATTGGCTTTACGCCCTTTTCCATCAAAGTGCTAAATCAATACTTCCACATGTGGATTGCCTGCCCGGAAAAGATCAGCTCGATATCTTTCGTGTAGGCTAAGCAGTCACCTTAAGAAGCCAGTGGATGAAAGGAAAAAAAAAAAAAAAAAAAAAAAAAAAAAAAAAAAAAAAAAAACTTCTCTCTTTTCATTCTCCACTCCGAGGAGTGGAGCGGGCTGTTTGAGATCCGGCCCATAAAGAGTCGCGGTTCTATTCAGCCAATTATCAGACAAGCTGATAGTGGGGTAAAGGGGGATCCCAATTGGGAATAAGTGGGAGGGGCAACCAGCTCCGGCATACGCCTTACAACCAAGGAAAACCTCCCGAAAACCTTGGTCGGAGCCGGGGGATTGGGACCAATTTAATTTATCTCCGGGACTTGCCCCGGACAAAAATGGATTATCGAGAGAACACGAATGCACTCACGACAATCAAGGATCGGACGCACGAGTTACTCTGGTAATCTCGTAGAGATCAGCTCGACCACAGTGGACAAGCATCTCCCTACAGGAACCGCACCCGTGGGCACGGTATCCTGTGCGTCCGACGTGGATGAAAGGCAGTTGTCACGTTATTTATCACTTGTAGGTTATGTTTCTACTGCGACTTGTGTGCTATAATGAGTGAAGTGAGTGGTAAGGACAGAACAGAAGAAACAGTAGGAAAAGTTATAGGAAAAAGAAATGATCCTTAAACAATGCAGAGAGAAACCAGTCATTTCAAGTCATTGGCGGAGGTCTACTGTTACATCTTCATGAGACATTCTGCAAATCACATTTAAGTGCCTGGCAGAGGGTTCATCGAACCACTTTTATACAATTTATCTCCCCTGTACCGTGACAACGCAAAACGAGCTGCCCTTATTCGGACTCTTTCGATGTCCTCCGTCGAACCCACCTGATAAGGATCCCACCCTGGGCAACAATACTCCAAAAATGGACGGACAAGCGTAGTGTATGCAGTTTCTTTAAGACTTCTGTTGCATCTTTTTAGGGTTCTGCCAATAAGTCTCTAGTTCGGCTTTCCCACGACATTATCTACGTGTTCTTTCCAGTATACGTCTGAAGTAATAGTAATTCCTAGGTATCTAGTAAGTTAAATTTTGTGTCCCATCTTCGTCGCCGCTTTTGTGTCCCAGCCTCGTCGTAGGTGTCGGTGGCCGAGTGGAATGAGTCCGACACAGGAACAAATGAGGCACGCTTGTGCAGGTAGGAAGGTGAGCAGCCAGAAACTAGAAACACTAGAGCAAATTAGAAAGAGATATATATTGCACAGAATGTAACAATACTTAACTTTTACATAGTACTGCAGAATGTTGATACATAGTTGTTAGAGGCCTGCCTAGTGCCTGTACGATAGCAAAGTCTTCACTCGTGCCTATCGGATTACGAAGGTCCTGACTGGTTGCTAACTCAGTCCCAAGTGACCGGTGTCTTTCCGTGGTGGCCACGAGCGGGGTTGCAGCAGAGGGCGCTCGTGGCTGTCGTCGTGAGAACGCCGCGCCGTGCGTGCATGGCGGCGCGCGGCGAAAGTAGGTGGCGCGCACTTTGTACTTGTGCGACACCACACCCCTCCCCCCCAAACCGCCGCGCCGTCGTGGCGTAGGGCTGAGGGCCACGGCGACGGCACTGGGAGGAGGGCCTGGGCGGGGGCGTTACTGGTGGGACGGGCGTCGTAGCTGAGGCTGGGATCGAGACGCCGTCCGCGCCCCGGCATCCGCCTTGCGATCCTCCAGGGAACCCACCGAAACCTGGGGAAGGGCGACCCCCCCCCCCCCCCCGCCCAGAGGGAGCAGGTCATCTTCTGAGGTGCGTGGCCCAGGCGGCGGCGGCACGTACGGTCCCGGAGTCCCTCTCGGTGACGCGGTCACCTGCGGCGGCGACAGCGGCGGCGTCGCGTCGATCTCCATCGGGACGATCTCGTAGTCCGGGGACGAACGATGTGGTGGTGCTCCCTGGCGGTGAACTGGGTCTGGAATCAAGAAACCGGAGACAGGATCGCGCGGCCTATGCAGACGCAATTGGTTTGCGTGGCGCCGCAGCTCCGACCCTGTGGAAGAACGTACAACATACATATTGCGACCGAGCACGCGCTGAATGATGCCCGGCAACCATGTCTTCTTGTTGCCAGCAAACACCCTGTACAGCACCGGCGTGGAAACCTGAAAACCCGTAGCGCCATACGAACCGACTTGGTGCGTGGGAGGCTGCAGCAAGTGAAGGAGAGTGCGGTGACGGCGGCCGTGTAGCAGCTCGGCAGGAGACGGGCCGTCACGTGGCATGCATCGATACGTAGACAGGAAAATTTGAAGAGCTTGCTGCCTGGAGTGCTGACCTTTCATCTTCTCCATGTGAGACTTGAATGTTCGAACGAAACGTTCTGCTTCACCATTAGACTGAGGGTGAAAAGGTGCAGTGGTAATATGCTGAATGCCATTCACACGACAAAACTGTTGAAATTCCGCACTAACAAACTGAGGTCCATTGTCACTGACGATAGTTTCAGGCAAGCCTTCGATGCAAAACACTGATGTTAAGGCACTGATTGTACTAGAAGCTGTCGTTGAGTTCATGGCAATCACAAAAGGAAACTTGCTGAAAGCGTCCACAACAATTAACCAGCGCGTATTCCAGAAAGGTCCGGCAAAGTCAATATGTAAACGTTGCCATGATCCCTTGGGGCGTGGCCAGTCTGAGAAACGTTGCGGAGGAGCCGCCTGATGCTCCGCACAAACAGTACACTGTGACGTCATGTTCTCTATCTGAGCGTCCATACCAACCCAGGTACAATGACGTCTGGCCAGTTGCTTTGTCCTAACAATACCCCAATGTCCTTGATGCAGGAGGCGTAACACTTCTCGTTGCAGGGAACGAGGAACAATCACTCTTGCTTGGTCGTTGTCGGTATGCAACAACAGTACACCCTGACTTAAAGATAATGCATGACGTTGTGCAAAATAACGTCGAACCAGAGGCCGATCAATGTCTTTGGCTCTGGCAGGCCACCCTGAGCGAACAAAACGTGCTACCACACTTAGGTCTGCATCCGCAGCTGTTTCCTGTGCAACCCGACGAGAGTTCAAAGGAAAGTCTGCGACAGCGGAAGCATCTCTGGAGTCTATCTGACAACATGCCATTTCTGAAGAATCAAATGACACATCCTGGCCAACCAGAAGTCGGGAAAGTGTGTCCGCGTTAGCATGTTTAGTGGTAGGTCGGTACAAAATCTCATACTGATAATTAGACAATATCAAGGACCATCTCTGAAGCTTTTGTGCCGTACGTGGCGAAATCGGCTTTGTGGGTGAGAACAACGACGTGAGAGGCTTGTGGTCTGTCAACAAATAGAATTTTCTGCCATAGAGATAATGATGAAACTTTGTGACGCCGTAAATGATTGCTAAGGCCTCCTTTTCTATCTGACTGTAATTCTGTTGCGTTGGCGTCAGTAGCTTGGATGCAAAGGCAATAGGACGATCGTGAGATCCAATGCGATGTGAGATTACCGCGCCCAGACCATACGACGAGGCGTCAACTGCTAACACTACAGGCTTCTGTGGGTCAAAGGGAATCAAACATGCATCACTGAGTAGTGCAGACTTTAATTTGTCAAAGGCAACCTGACAATCTTTGGACCATACAAAAGGAACATTCTTCCTACGTAAGTGATGCAGTGGAGCTGCAATCTGAGAGGCATTGGGAATAAATCTGAAATAATAGTTAAGCTTTCCCATCACTGCTTGCAATTCATGCACATTCTTAGGAGGAGGCAAGTCTTTGATTGCTCGAAGATGTGACTGCAAGGGATGGATTCCTTGGGCATTAATCACATGGCCTAGGTACTCTATTTCAGTTTGAAAAAACGAACACTTTTTACGTTATTGCAACGTAGACCTGCTGCAGTCAAAACTTTGAAAAGGCACTCCAGGTTTGCTAAATGTTCTTCAACTGTACGTCCGGATACCACAATATCATCTAAATAGTTCGAACAACACGGTACAGAAACTGTCAGCTGTTCCAAAAAACGCTGAAAAATAGCGGGGGCGGAAGAACTGCCAAAGGGTAGGCGTTGAAATTGAAAAAGGCCCATGTGAGTATTAATGACGAAAAACTTTTTTGACTCGTCATCAAGTGGAATCTGTAAGTATGCCTCTGCTAAATCAATCTTGGAAAAGAAGCGAGACTGTCCTAATTTGTCCATCAGTTCCTCAGGTCTGGGCAGAGGGTAAGTGTCTACAATTGTTTGACTGTTCACTGTTGATTTGAAGTCCGCACAGAGACGAAGTTTTCCTGTCGGCTTGGGTATAATTACTATAGGCGAGGCCCACTGACTCGCAGAAACAGGAGAAATCACCCCACTATCATGCCAACGTTTAAGTTCTTCGGCAACTGAATCACGCAATGCGATAGGCACTGGTCTAGCTTTACGAAATTTTGGAACTGCAGATGCTTTTAAAGTTACATGTGCCACGAAGTCTTTTGCACAACCTAGTTCCGGCGAAAACAAGTCACTATATTTGTCACACAATGCATTGATTTTATCCTGAGGCACTATTGACGAAATGTGAAGCACATCTCTTTGAATTGATAAACCAAACAAGTCAGAAGCATCTAGTCCAAAAATGTTCTGTGTCGATTTGGCCTGAAGAACTACAAAAGCAACTGTTTTTGTTACACCTTGAAAAGAGGCGGGCAGGCTACACGTTCCTAGCACGGGAATATTTTGACCGGTATAAGCTGTTAGCACTTGCTGTGACGGCGACAATTTTGGCGAACCCAGAAGTTCATAAGTGTCTTTATTTATTAATGTGACAGCGGAACCAGTATCAAGCTGAAATTGCACAGTCTTATTTTCTATGGAGAGATTTACAAAAAGTTTGTGCTTCTGGCGCACGACAGGTGCGCGAATGTGGGCAACGTCTGCTACGGTTTGTTTGCTGCACTTGCGCGGGCCGCGTAGTGAAGGAAGCGGCGCAGACTCGGCACGCAGCGGATTAACAACACTGTCACTAGATGGCACTACCGCCGGATCGGCGTCCGCGCAATGCGAGGCTACTACAGAGTCACTAACTACTGCACTACACTTTTGAGTAGCTACTTGATGTCTACTGTCACTAGCTACACAGTACTGGGCACTATTACAAGGAGCAGTTGCAGAAGGCACTATTTTCACTACAGGAATGCACTGTTCATAGTCATTTTGCTTGTCCCGAACCCTTTTCCGTTGCACTGTTTTACGCGCTCGTCGGCGCTTGCTACGTGGTGCACTATATAGTTTTGCCATAGGCGCAGAACTACTTTCTTGAAATTGAGATCCAAGGAAAGCACTGTTCAATTCCACAGCCCGTACAACATTTACAGAATGAACTGTTCTCGCACTTTGCGAAGCACCGTTTCTAACGTTACTGTTCTTTGAGTTTTTAATTTGCATACACACAGACTGTACATGTCCTGATTTGCCACATTGATAACAGGTTGCGTTGCGACTAGGGCAATGAGCACGCTTGTGGCGAGACACACACTGGGGGCAAGATTTACGTACATTTTTCTGAAATGAGCGGTGGCGCCCGTTATTCAAATCACTGTTTCTAACACGACGGGGCGACCTTTGTGTCGCACTTTTACACTGGCTACTGTTCACTGTCTGTTCAGCACGACTGGTAGAAAAATAAGAATCACTAGGGCTAGAATGCGAACTACGGCTAGGAAAGCGTCCGTTGCGGCGCACTGAATTTACACTGTGGCTTTGCATTTCTACATCTGCTAAGTCAAAAGTATCATGCGCTTCTATAAGCTGCAGTACACTGTCTAATGAGGGGTCAGACTGTTTCAGAATCGCTGCTCTAATTCTGGGGTCCTGAATATTCTGCGTAATCGCATCCCTCAACATCACGTCACTATACGAAAGTACACAAGAGCAAGTAAATTTACATTGGCGGGTTAAGCCCTTCAATTCCGTAATCCACTCTTGGTGTGACTGCTGCGGTAATTTTTTAAGTCTGAAAAATCGGTATCGTGCAGCGGCTACAAGAACTTTTCTCTCATAATGAGCATTTAGTGCATCTACAATTCGTTCAAAGTCTACATCACGAGGAGAGGCGTGAGCGAAAAGTTTTTGCAATAATACGAAGGTCCGGGGGCCCACAATCGATAAGAAAAGGTTCTTCACTCTCTGACCTGTAATTTGATGAGCCGCGACGAGTTCTTGAAACTGTGCGAAGTAGTCGCTCCATTCTTCCTCACGTTCGTTGTACTGGCGGAACGTAGGGAGCGGTACAGCGGCAGGTGTGGGCTGCTGATGTGACGGCTGTTGTTGTTGGTGAGCAACCTGTGCCGTCAACTGCGACACGGCCCGCAGTAGTTGAGTGATTTGCGCCGTCTGTAACTGAATAATTTCCATTAAGTTCGGGTTCGGGGTAGTGGCCATGCTGACCGATTAGGCGCCGCGCATACAAGTAAATTATAACAAAACACAAATGCAATATGAAAGAGGACGCTCTGCAACAAAAAAGCCCACAAAACACGTAACAAAATATCTTTCCCCAAAATTGTTATAATAAGGGTGGGTGGGCGGGAGCAATTTTTGCGCGCTCCGACTGCTGCAAGCGGGCTGGTCCAAGGTTCGTCTATCACTCCTCGTCGCCACTTTTGTGTCCCATCTTCGTCGCCGCTTTTGTGTCCCAGCCTCGTCGTAGGTGTCGGTGGCCGAGTGGAATGAGTCCGACACAGGAACAAATGAGGCACGCTTGTGCAGGTAGGAAGGTGAGCAGCCAGAAACTAGAAACACTAGAGCAAATTAGAAAGAGATATATATTGCACAGAATGTAACAATACTTAACTTTTACATAGTACTGCAGAATGTTGATACATAGTTGTTAGAGGCCTGCCTAGTGCCTGTACGATAGCAAAGTCTTCACTCGTGCCTATCGGATTACGAAGGTCCTGACTGGTTGCTAACTCAGTCCCAAGTGACCGGTGTCTTTCCGTGGTGGCCACGAGCGGGGTTGCAGCAGAGGGCGCTCGTGGCTGTCGTCGTGAGAACGCCGCGCCGTGCGTGCATGGCGGCGCGCGGCGAAAGTAGGTGGCGCGCACTTTGTACTTGTGCGACACCACATTAACAGCCTCCACTTTTGATTGATTTAGCCGTCCGCAGTAGCCGAGCGGTCTGCGGCGCGCCAGTCACAGTCTGCACGACCGCTACGGTCGGGGGTTCGAATGCCCCCTCGGGCATGGATGTTTGAGTCTTCTTTAGTATCAGGTAGTTCATAAGTAGTTTGTAAGTTTATGGACTGATGACCCCGCAGTTAAGACCCTTAAGCTTAACAAAAGTTTGAACGTTTTTTTGATTGATTTATCTTGTAAACAAAGTTTAACGGATTTTTTTTCGTACTCATGTGGACGACGTCACACTTCTCATTATTTAGAGTCAGTTGCCAATTTTTACACCAGAGTTATACCTTATTTAGATAGTTCTGCGGTTGGTTTTGATCTTCAGATGATTTTTCTAGACGGTAAATGACTGCGTCATCTGCAAACAACCTAAGAGAGCTACTTAGATTTTCCTCTAAATCGTTTATGTAAATAAGGAATAGCAGAGGACCAATAACACTACCCTGTGGAACGCCGGATATCACCTCTGTTTTAGTCGATGCCTTACCATCGATTACTACGAACTGTGTCCTCTCTGGATGAAAAGTTTGATGGAGTTCTTCTTATCACAGCCACAGGGGAAATTTCCTTCCCATTTGCATTTATTTCTGAGTATGTACGAGTACTTTGGCAGTGATGGCTCAATCGGTGCTTCAAAATCATATGTTAAGGTCTTTATACTCTTTATGTTCATTAAGAACTCAACAAGGCTCCTGGAAGATATTTCATTTTTGTCATTAATACAGAAGCCAGTTGTTGTAGCAGGGACATTCAGGACCTGTTGCGCTTCCTTCCTTCCTGACATAGTAAAAGGCTCGTATGAAAAGAAAGAACATTGAAGAAGTTACTCAACCCGAACAGGAACATAAAGTTGCGGAAATTTTTTCAGCAATCAGTCGTAAGAAATATATTTATTCATTCGCAAATCTAGATTTCGACCACTGTGTGGTCATTATCAGTACTAAAATAAATTCAAAAGAACCAGTTAAAATAACATTCATGTCTCGTTATAAGCCAACTGCATAAGTTTCAGTTAAAGACAATGATAAAAAAACATACCTTAAAAACAATTAAAATACTTAAAACATCTCGACCTCCAAGTTGGAGGTTGCGTTCGTACTGACGAAACTATTACAATTCTTACACAGTTGACGTCAGCATGCGTCATTTGCTACTAAGGCGCCCTCTTTAAAGTTTCATATAAAAAAACAAATTTATGAGGTATTTTTATGGTAGAAATAATTACGTTTTATTGAAACTTTAGTAGGCACTTTAAACTGTTCTGTATTAATGGATCTCGTTTACTGTTTATATATAATTGGTGGTAAATATATATAAAATTGATTATCTGTTGATAAATTTGTTCACAGTCAAAATCATAAAATCAAAATCAAATTATGTCAATTTTAAAAATAGCTGTAGTAATAAGTACAGTCGTCAGATGGTGCTAGCCAACGTCTATCCCAAAACTGGCTTAGAGCTTTATATTATAAAACATGCTTGTCTGTTAGGGTTTGCATTAAAACATGCAACAGCTGCTGTAGTCTAGTGCTAAAAGTAATGTACATTCATATTGTATACCTTCCATCATGGAACCAAGCCTGATAGGAACATAAAGGTCATTTTAATGTACAGTTTAACTGGATTGTATAAGAAACATTTCCACTTAATTTTCATGATATTTTGTGTAGATATCCATACTTCAAGGAAAAAGGGCGTAAACCTCTCATATTTTGGATTATATACTACAAATAGAAGAAATATCTTTGGTTATCATGAATTATTCTGTATATTAAAAGTATGGTCAAAGACAGAAATATTACATAATTGAAATGCCGCTTTTTTTTTTTTTTTTTTTTTTTTTTTTTCAATCTAATATATAAAGCAGAGTATCCGTATGTTTGTACGTGTTGCATGCAAATGTACAGTTTTGTTCCAATCTTTATGAAATTTTGTACACGTAAGCTTCAATCCATGAGGACGGTCGCCGTAAGTGTAAGAGTCACATACGATATATAGTTCACGAGATATGACGTCATAAACAAAGAGATGCGCGAAAAACTGCTGCATTTTGCGAGAATACTGTTCATTTTCTCCTAAACCATTGGACCGATTTCAACCAAATTTGGTACACACATTCCTTACCGTGAGGCAACAATTGCTGCATGGTTAAGAATCACATACGGCTCATGGTTCAAAAGATATTACGTCATAACCAATAGAAATCGCAAAATATGCTATATAATGCGGCGAGACTTTCGAAATACATTGTATTAGAATGACAGTACTTAGCGACTTGCAACAAACTTTAAACATAATTTGAAACCTTTATTAAACTTTTTCTCGCTGACAACCATAGTAAAATTATGAAAGGAAAAAAGTTTCTCTCTTACTACTTTTCCAATGTTTATGGAGTACAACTACGGCTCTCGATATGACATTACAATTTATAATTTGAACACTACAAATTGTAGCGACAGGAAATTTTACAGACAGTATACACATATATAGTTGAATGTAGTTTCTAAATCGTATCACAGTATGACACGACGTTCATGTGATATGAGTACGTAAACTGTAATGTTCCACTGTTCATGGACTAAAACTACGGCATTCGATATGACGTTACAATTTATAATTTGTACACTACAAACTATAGCCATAGAAAATTTTACAGACAGTATACAGGCATGTAGTTGAATGTACCTTCTAAATTGTACCACAGTATGACATGTAGTTCATGAGATATGAATGAGCCCATAAACAGTAAGGTTAATGGAAAGCCGCCCCGTCACGCACCAAGTTTTAATGTGTTACTTCTTTACTACTAATTCTATTCCCAAGAGAATTTACAGACATACAGCCCTTATACAAATGAATATACACCTGAAAAATGGCAGGAATAAATTAATTAATTAATACCCGGGCAACGCCGGATTTTCAGCTAGTAAGATATAAACACGAAATCTTCAACTCACTTTCATCGGGAATGCATATTTCTGACGTACGTCCGTATTCCATCAAACTCCAACTGCGAGGGGAGTGGAATAATGTGCCGGTAAAAAGAAGTGCGGTAGTGAAGATATAAACAAGATAATCTAAATTTCAAATTAGCCAGGAAACAGGAGATGTAGCAATCGACAACCACGGAGGGTTGTTGGTGCGAGCGAATGGCATTCATAAAATAGGGATTAGAAGGTGATTACAAATTGGGAGGGCAGCAGCCAGTGTATAACAGGCGTAATACAATAAGAGCACTCCCCGTGACGCCGCGAATAAACAGGGGGAAGCAGACTGTGCTAGGGGAGGGTAGGGTACGGTAGGGTAGGGGGCTGAGCCAGCGCTGTTATTGGATTACGGGCAGTCCGCGCTGTTTGTGTCAGTGGGCTAATTGTGGCGTTAACGCGAGCCCACGCGCTCTGCTGGTGGCCAAGCCGCTTATGTCTGCACACACCACATGCTCTCCATCACTGTCCATCTGCATCTGTACTACATATATAAAAATGAATGTTTGTGTGTATGTCCTCTGTGTTCATAAACCATTCATTCGACTGCAATGAAACTTTGGTGAACTGTTCACCGTACGCCCATGAAGGTTCCTGACCAAAAAACAAAAGAGCACGATACATAGCTCAGGAGATATGACGTCATAAATAATGAGACGCCATCGCGTAAGAATACCCAGATTTATGCGTCAATTGTTAGAAAATGGGAGTAATTAGAAACCTGCAACAAAGTTTGGATGCAATTTCGGACGTTTATGCAGCGTTTTGTAACTGACCCCTTCCCTTCCACACACACACACACACACACACACACACACACACACATACAAACACAGAAAAGATTTAACGAAAAGAAGTCTACCGCTCACAACAGTTTCGCTGTAGATGCCGTAAAACTGCCGCATCAGGCATGACATATATATATATATATATATATATATATATATATATATATATATATATATACGAGGTACGTCCAGATAGTAAGTTCCATTTGGTTAATATAAAACAAACGTGTTCATATACAGAAAAAATATTTATTGTACAAAAACCTACAAATGTTAAATTACTTTTCTACATAGCTGCCGAAATTTTGTAGGCACTTGTCATAGCGTGGCACAAGTTTCTGTATGCCTTCTTCATAGGTTTCCGCCTGTGTATTCAGCCATGTGGTAGCATGTTCTTTCAGTTCGTCGCCGCCGGTTCAGGAAGGAAGGAAGGAAGCTTAGGGTTTAACGTCCCGTCGACAACTTGGTCATTAGAGACGAAGTTAACGCTCGGAGTTTTGGGTAAGGATGGGGAAGGATATCGGCCGTGCCCTTTGAAAGGAACCATCCCGGCATATGCCTGAAGTGATTTAGGGAAATCACGGAAAACCTAAATCTGGATGGCCGGGGGTGGATTTGAACTACCGCCCTCCCGAATACGAGTCCAGTGCGTTACCACTGCGCCACCTCGCTCGGTTTTCAGTTCGTCATCGTTGAAGTGTTAACAGGACAAATTTTAGGTCTAAGAAGAGGATTTCCATCAAAAGGTGGTGTTTATTTCGACGATAGTGCCCGACCTCATGTAGCGAATGTGGCCAAACAAATCTTGCGGGAATTTCACTGGGACGTGTTTGATCATCATCCGTACAGCCCGAGCCTCACTCCTAGCCACTTTCACCTCTTCTTACACCTAAAAATCTGTCCTTGGTGGTCAACATTTCAAAGATGATGACGAGCTGAACGAACATGCTACCACATGGCTGAATACACAAGCGGCAACCTTCTATGAAGAAGGCATACAGAAACTTGTGCCACGCTATGACAAGTGCCTACAAAATTTCGGCAGCTATGTAGGAAAGTAGTTTAACAATTGTAGATTTTTGTACAATAAATATTGTTTCTGTATCTGTACACGTTTGTTTTATATAACCAAACGGAACTTACTTTCTGGAACGAATTTCTGTTCGTTAGTATCGCTAAAACTCGAGAACGGCTGAACCGATTTGGCTAATTCTAGTCTTGAAATATTCGTGTAAGTCCAGGAAAGGTTTAAACGGTGGTAAAATATGGAAAAGTTGTCCAGGAAAGAGGAAAATCGGGAAAAACTGAAACAGCTTTTTCCAGTGAGCTATCAATATCATTCGTCCAATTGCGATAAAATTTTGTACATTTAATGTTGAAAGCAAGAGGAAGGTTCGCATCAAATAAAAATTTGGGAAAGTCGCTCGGAAAGTAGGAAAATTTAGGAAAAACCGAAACCGATTTTTTCCAATGAATGAAAACCAATTGCCACATGGGTGTAAGAGCATCAATTTAGTACGGCTTGACAGGACGAGGATTGCATGAATACATTTTTTTGGAAAATCTACCGGAAAATTGGAAACTTTGAGAAAAACTGAAAGTGCGTTTTTCAATGTGTTTTTGATTGAATTCAGCACTATAACTGACTATTCGCACGACGGACAGGGGTAATTTTTTTTCGTTCATTATGGTCTTGGAGATATATATATACATATAACAATAGGGTCAGTTAAAAAGGAAAGTCGCAAAATTCGAACGAAGTTCCTTTTTCAGTGTATTTCTAAATGTACTCAACACTGTAAGTTGAGAACCGCTCATCCGATTGCGATAAAATTTTGATCATTTTACATTCAACGTAAGATGAACGTTCTTATGAACTAAAATTTAGGAAAGTTACCCGGAAAATTCGCGAGAACCTCAAAGTTTTTTTCAATGAGAAATAAATATCATTCGTCTGATTGCGATAAAATTTTGCATATTTGACGTTCGAAGGAAGAGCAACGTTCCTATGAAATAAAAATTTGGAATAGTTTCCCGGAAAATTAGAAAGTTCAGGAAAATAAAGAAAATTTTTCTATGTAAATACCATTCGTCTGAGTGGGAAAAAATATTGCAGATTCGACTTTCAAAGCGAGGTTTGAGTGAAGTAAAAGTTTTGAATAGTTGGCCAGAAAATAGGAAAATTTGTGGAAAAATGAAAGAGCACTTTTCTTTGGGATATCAATATAATTCGTAGGACTGCGATAAAATTTTGCACGTTTGACGTTCACCGACACTTAGACTTTCTGATGATGCCTTTATAAAGCTACTGTGTCTAAAATACATATGATTTAAATTAATAAGGCTCATATTAAGAGGTAAGTGATACGAAGTTCATCGGGTCATCTAGTGTTAAATAAAGTTAGCAATACAGATTTGCATGTTACTATTTATTTTTGTCTGCAAGTCTCCCTTATTTCTCTTGCATCCAAAATTAAGCAGTCTGTTTTCTTAATCTTTGTATGTATGAAAGCGACAGGACACTTATTCACTGACTAAACACGAAATATCGAAAGCTACTTCACCTACGAAGCTGAAATTTGGAAGGTAGAAAACGTCAGCTAAGAAAGTATTTTGTGATAGGTGCATGGCGGAGCATACTTCTCCTACAGACTCACGAAATCTACAGTTTCATTCCGATCTTCACGAAATTTCGCACACTTGATCTTCAAAACAAGAGGAATATCACCGTCTAGCTTCAGTTTCATACGGTGCATGGGGGATGGTACTTTGCAACATAAAAATGGTTGCCTAAATACCTTGTTCGCGCCATAACTTGAGAACGACTCGACCGATTTCACAGATTCTTTTTTTTTTAATTTTATTTATTTATTTATTTATTTTTCGTTATTCTCAGAATAATGGTTGTATGAAATAAAACTGGAATATTTGAGAACAACAAAATGCGTTTTTTCAATGTGACCCTGCGCTTCTATTGCATAGAAAGCTATAGTTTTGTTCCGATATTCATGAAATTTTGCACATCCTACCTTAAAAACAAGAGGAATGTCACTGTCTGTATAAATTTTCGTTCAGTGCGTGGTGGAGGGTACTTAACTTACGGAATTTTACAAAGTGCATAGTTTTGCTCCAATCTTTATGAATTTTTGCACACATGACTTTTAAACCACGAGGAAGCTCACTGGGTACATAAATGATTGTATGGTACATGACAGAGGGTACCTTGCAAAAAATTTTGCTGAGGGAGTGAAAGGTGGAAACGAACAGAGAGCTGGGAGAGAAAGAGGTGGATGCGAGAGAGGGGGGGGGGGGGGGGGCTGTGGACTAGGAGAGTGTAGCATAAACACCCGCGCAACGCCGGGCTTACAGCTAGTACTATATAACGGCAAGTTGACGTTTAAAGTTACCACAAACCTTGAAAAATAATAAACAGCCAAAGAAACTGGCATAGCCATGCGTAAGTAAACACAGAGATTTGTAAACACTCAGAGGATGACGACGTGGTCGGCAATGCCTATATAAGACTACGGATGTCTGGCTCATCCATCATAACCGTTACTTCTGTTACAGCGTCAGGTTACCACGATTTGAGTCTGAACGTGGTGTTACAGTCGGCGCACCAGAGATGGGGTACAGCATCTACAAGGTGGAGATGGTGTAGCGATTTTCACGGGCAACAATTTCACGAGTGCGCACTGAATACCGGGAATCCAGTCAAACACCGAATCTCCGACATCGCTGCGGCTGGAAAAAGATCCTGCAAGAACGGGACCAGCGACTTTAGAGCTAAGACTTTTCCCAGACCAGCGCAAAGGTGTCATGAACCACTTGGTCATCCTTTAGGACAAAGAGAGTGGGCATAAATAAAATAATTCTAAAATTTCTGACGACGAATTCCAATCCAATGAAAAATGACGATTCGTTTGAAGCATTATAAACTTAGGGCCGGTTAATATTCAAGAATTTGGTAAAATTAATCGCCAATAAAATCATATAAAACTGATTTTCCCCGACAATCTAAATTTACCGTTTGCTCACCTGACCAGATGACCATCGTACCATGCGGGCGAAATAATTTTCCGTGTCCTGTATTAATTAGTACATTAAATTGGCAAGAAGGCGATCAGCCACAAAGGCTACCGCAGCCGTTAAGTTCAAACCCTAATGCCGCCACCCTAGGAGGCGTGAAACCGGCGCTTGCGGACCAGAACGAACTCTTAACTGTGCTCCGGTCAGGTTGGTAACACGTCACTAGTTTTGCCGGCGGAAGAATCAGCGGTGCGAAACTCACTTTAACAAAACTGGCGTGAGCGACGTGGCCGCTCTCAGTTCGGCAGTTGCTTCAGATGATTGTAGTTCTCAGGAGGACAGCTCCGCGATCGCCTATTGTGCAGAAGCCGCCTTGCTCAGTCTTGGTGATATTTCGTTGACCGACAGGAACTTCACAGTTCCATCGAGTAGGTATTCGCTATTTAAATGAAGTAATTGCTTTGGTCGCGAATTTAATAAATATGAAACGGTCTGCATATCTGGCGATAGGCGCGATGATTACTAAAATGCTTTTCCCTTGGTTTTTGTTCCGCCCCTGTTTCGGGCTCAGTCTACTGTTCTCATGACCAACGGAAATTTTCATGAAACTCAATACGCTCTCTTTCTCTCTCGTTAAAGGCTGGTCGAACTATTTGAATGTGCTTAATTTTCGATGTTTGCTCTCTACTGTATCTCTTGTCCTGTAGCAAGAATCAGTAACCGTTTAATAAGGTGTAACAAATGTTGAAATGTTTGTAAATCTATCGGACCAAACTGCGTGGTCATCAGTCCGTAGCTTACAAACTACTTAAACCTAGGTACACTAACCTACGGACAACACACACACACCTTGCCCCAGGGAGGACTCGAACCTCCACGGCGAGCAATCGTGCGCTCCGCAGCGAGACGCTTTAGACCGGTCGGCTACTCCACCGCGGCAAGGTGTAATAGGCAACATCGCAATTCTATATGCTACATTCAGAATACAAAGATTATTTCAATGAACTGTGCGACTTCTTGTCCGTAGCCTTCCCCTGTTGCTTTCATTTTTATTCATTTACAAGATAATAGAAACCCCCTGCTAGAAGAGAGGAGGTCCGATGCTGGCAACGGTCACAGTAACAAAAGATTAACGGGTAAGTCAACTGTTAATTGGGAAGCGGAAGTCAGGCAGATTGATTTAAGGCATAATCTCGTTTCTTTCTTCCCACAACCAACCATAAGAAGCGACAGAGGCGCTACACGACGACTGAAGAATATCGTTCAACGTAACAGAAGTTCAACAGTTCCGCGAACTGCTGCAGATTTCAGTACTCAGACACCAACTAGTGACAGCGTTTGAAACATTCAACGAAACATCATCGATATGGGCTTTTGGAGGCGAAGGCCTACTCGTCAAACCTTGTTGACTGCACCAAACAAAGCTCTATGCCTCACCTGGGCCCGTCAACACTGATATTTGGCTGTTGATAACTGGAAACATGTTCTCTGGTCTACTGAGTCTCGTTTCCGATTGTATCGTGCGGGCGGACCTGTACGGGTGTCAAGAAAACCTCATCAACCCGTAAACCCTGCATTTCAGCCGGGGACAGTTCAAGCTGGTGGAGGTTGTGTAATAGTGTAGGTGAGCAGTTGAAGTGATATGGGACCCATGATACGTCTAGATTGACAGGTGACACGTACGAAGCTACGCATCCCGGCAGAACACCTCTATCCATTCGGTCCATTGTGTATTCCGACGGACTTTGGCAATTCCAGCACGACAATTCGGCATCTCACACGTTCATAATCGCTAGAGAGTGACTTCAGGAACATACTTTACAAACCGACGCTGGCTACAAAATCAAAACGTTCAAAAGTTTGTAAAGCTTATGGGACTTAACTGCGTGGTCATCAGTCCCTAAACTTACAAACTACTTATAGACTACACTCACAGTCATTAAAATTGCTACACCACAAAGACACGAAATTTAACCGACAGGAAAAAGATGTGATATGCAAATGATTAGCTTTTTAGAGCATTCACACAAGGTTGGCGCCCTTGGCAACACCTACAAACTACTGACAAACAGCAGTTGCCTGGTGAAACGTTGTTGTGATGCCTCGTGTAAGGAGGAGAAATGCGTACCATCACGTTTCCGACTTTGATAAAGGTCGGATTGTAGCCTATCGCGATTTCGGTTTATCGTATCGCGACATTGCTGCTCGCCTTCGTCGCGATCCAATAACTGTTAGCAGAATATGGAATCGGTGGGTTCAGGAGGGCAATACAGCACGCCGTGCTGGATCCCAATCGCATCGTATCACTAGCAGTCGAGACGACAGGCATCTTATCCGCATGGCTGTAACGGATCGTGCAGCCACGTCTTGATCTCTGAGTCAACAGATGGGGACGTCTGCAAGACAACAACCGACTGCACGAACAGTTCGACGACGTTTGCAGCAGCATGGACTATCAGCTCGGAGACCATGGCTGCGGTTACCCTTGACGCTGCATCACAGACAGGAGCGCCTGCGATAGTGTTTTCAGATGAATCCAGGTTCTGTTTACATCATCATCATGATCGGATCCGTGTTTGGCGACATCGCGGTGAACGCACATTGGAAGCGTGTATTCATCGCCATAGTGGCTTATCACCCGGCGTGATGGAATGGGGTGCCATTGGTTACACGTCTCGGACACCTCTTGTTCGCATCAACGTCATTTTGAAGAGTGACCGTTACATTTCAGATGTGTTACTACCCGTGGCTGTACCCTTCATTTGATCCCTGCGAAACCCTACGTTTCAGCAGGATAACGCACGACCGCCATGTTGGAGGTCCTGTATGGGCCTTTCTGGATACGGAGAATGTTCGATTGCTGCCCTAGCCACCACTTGTCCACATCTCTCACCAATTGAAAACACCTGGTCAATGGTGGCCGAGCAACGACTCTTTGACCTTGAAGGATTTTAGTAGTGAGAGCTTGTCATCTGCTGCGACTCTAATGTTTTTCCACCGTCATTTTTTTAACTTTTTTTCTTTTTTTGTTCTAATAAAACCTCATATCATTTCAAGCATGTGTGTCCATTTTTTTCTCTCTATCTAGATTATTCCGTGATTTGTTAAGTTTTCAAATCTATACTGACGATTTGGTCACTCGATATATACTGGATGTTCGAAAAAACTGCCCAATACTTTGGGAGGTGTTACTTCTCAACAAACAAGAAAAAAGGTAAAATAAAAATTGGTCCGGAAACGCATTCTTTCTGAGTTATGAACACTCGTTCTTAGGATACTCTCAACCTGACGTCCATTCATAGGAGGTGCTCAATGCGACGTCCGTCCATGGCAGTGCATCCCTCAGCCCTTGGGCGTAACGAATCTCACACTCTTTCAAATACACCCGGTTCCTGTTGTAAATTCTCGCATGCTCTGAAGACGCGGTCCTGCAGCATATGGACAACGTTGTTTGGGGTGGCGTAGACTTTTGCTTTCAAGTGCCTCCATAACTAAAGTCTAGGGGACTGACGTCCTGGGATTGGGAGGTCGGAGGTGTGGGACCTCGCCGACCAATCTAGCGGTTCATATGTGTCAGCGTCACATGTGCGCTTTTCTCTCCCACTTTCATCTCTGATCCTGTATCGACCTTTTATTTTATTTATTTATTTTTATTTTATCCTCAGTCCGTGACCGACTCACTGTGCCCACTATGTTTTGTTACGTTGCATGTGAGTATAATAAGGGAATCTATAGAAATTATTAAAATGATTAAAGCTAACCAGAAGGTGTATTTATTTTTCAGTTCAGAAAAACATCAGCTGGCGAAGTGATCCCCACATTATATCTTTTGTGTCCCAGCCTCGTCGCCGCTTTTGTGACTCGTTTCCGTCGTAGGTGTCGGTGGCCGAGTAGAAAGACCGACACCGGAATAAAGGGATGCACGCTTGTGCAGGTAGGAGGTGACCAGGCAGTGGGACAGCAGAAACTAGAAACACTAGAGTAAATTAGAACGAGATATATAATTCTTTGAGACTTAGTAATACATAACTTTTACATAGCTTTTACATAGTTGAGCTAGAGGCCTGGCTAGTGCCTATCCGATAGCCAAGTCTTCACTGGTACCTATCTGATTCCGAAGTGCTAACTGGTTCCTATCTCAGTCCCAAGTGAACGATGCAGTCCAGTGGTGGCCACGAGCGGGATAGTAGCAGAGGGCGCTCGTGGCTGACGTCGTAAGAACGCCGCGCATGGCGGCGCGCGGTGAAAGTAGGTGGCGCGCACTTTGGACTTGTGCGACACCACAATATCATTAAATGGGTTTGAACGCCATTACTACTGCTAACTTTTATGCCGTGCAGTCATTGTTGTGAATTTACAAACTTACATTGAAATCAATCCTTTTTAATTATGGTAAAATTATTAGGATCTGCAATTGCGTTTCTTGTTTTATTTGCTTTGGAATCGAAGTCCGAGAATTAATAATTTCAGTTTTTCTGAATTTTTCAGTGGCGACCTTTACTAAAATTCAATCCTCGGTTAAATGCACGAAAGTCGATAGTGTAACTGGTCCAAATCCAGCATATGGCGTTGCTTTACGTATCAAAATGTGTTGCATTACAGCTAAATCATCTCTTCCAGTGGCCGAGTACGGCGAAAAATTGTGAGGTAAACTCCGTCACTAATTATAGTGCTGCCTACAATTCATGACAAATAATTTCTGAACTGTTCTGAATTTGATACTTATTCACCATTTTCTCTTCCATTCTATTCAACGGAGTATTTCGAACGAGATTATTCACCAATTTTATCCGAAAACAGACTTAGCAATTCTTCACTTGATCAGGTCAAATTCAAATGATGAAAGTTCATACCCCTCTAATCAAACACCACAGCACTATAACGTTGATGAAAAATCGATGCTGATGACGTCTTTCTGCAACTTCATGAGGTTTTTCAAGTGCACAGATTGTGGAAGTTCACAACGCCATCTAGTGTGGAACCCCCCTCGTCCGTAAATAAAATCTCCGACAAAAACAGCGGACCTAAGGCATTCTTCTGCAAAACCCATTGAGAGAACCGCAATCTGGCCCTGGTACATGGTTACGTTGCTGCGGTGGAGTAGCCGAGCGGTCTATAAGGCACCTCGCTGCAGAGCGCGCGATCTCTCGCTGTCGGAGGTTCGAGTCCTCCCTATCGTCAGTTATAATCGAGATTGACAGTAGTATCAATTGTTTTGTGGCGGTCGCGGGTATGTTATTGACGCAAAATGGATAAAAAGCAGCTGTGAAGTCTGTTGTATTATGTGTCAAAGTTTGAGATCATGTAACGCGAAATAAGGAAGAATAATTATTCTGCTATAATACCTTTTAATTTTTGAATTTTCAACTTTACCGTATGTTTGTAAACATGGTGTTATTGGTTGCTTTGTTGTACGAAATATAATCCAAAAGAATGAATAGTAAAGAAAAAACAGTGCTGAATGGAAGAGAACATTGTGTCAAAATTCGAAAGCAATCAGGTTTTCGAAGATTTCAGGTTTTGAAGAAACCATAATTTACGTTTGTAAATATAGATGTTCTTAAGCGATGAAAATTTTACACATCGTTCTGCTGGAATATGCGCATGTTTTTATAAACCTAAATTTTTAACATATGTCATATATGAAATTGTATAAATTTTATGATTGGGAAACTTTCTTACAAAAAATCGCAAAACTGAGATATATTAAAGAAACAGGTATCTAAAACTCTTCCTGTACTAGAATGGAGAATTGTCATACATTAAGCTCAGAACGTTTTGAGTTTTTGGAACGTACACAAACCAACAGAACATTTTTTAAATAAACTAGTTTCAAAATATGTCGTTGCCCACGTATTTATTTATTTCACATTCTTGTTCATCCCTCTCCTCTCCCCTCCTCTTCCTTTGTTCATCTCTTCGTCTCTTCTTGCTCTCTACGCAGCCATCATCCTCTTGATTTGATGGCGAAATTAGCAAAATTTATTCAAGATCGGTATGGAACTGTTGCTTGTGTCGAAGCCTGTAAGTAAAAGTACTGTCCGCCATGCACCAAATGTAATTATATGTACACAGTGACCAGTGACCTTCATCTTCTTTTGAAGGTCAAGTGTGCAAAATTTCATCAAGATCGGCACAAAACTGTAGATTTGTATGCAATACAAACACACCGGACATTAAACTTCATTACACAAGAAAATACTAATATTAATAATAATAATACGCAGAGATAAGAGTTGGTACCCGGTGCTCTCTGAGCGTTAGCATGGCTCCTTATAATAGGACAGTGCCTTGTCTTGCCCCCTGACCCTCATTTGAACAGCCGCGGTGGAGTAGCCGAGCGGTCTAAGGCGCCTCGCTGCGAAGCGTGCGGTTGCTTGCCGTCGGAGGTTCCAGTCGTCCCTGGGGCATAGGTGAGTGTGCGTGTGTGTGTGTGTGTTTGTGTGTGTGTGTGTGTGTGTGTGTGTGTGTGTGTTGTCCTAAGTAGTGTTGTGTAGTTCGCGAACGAACTAGTTCAGAAGAGCGCTCCCACAGGCGAACTACGCGAACTAGTTCGCAGATCCCTCGCCTCTTAGTTCGTTTGCTCTTTTTCCGAAAACTGTCTGGGAACAACGAGAGGACGCGAGAGCGCGCATATCACGTGATTCCCTTCTGACAGTTACCGTCAGTTCGAACTGAGTCAGTTATTTATGTAAAAAAAAGTATTTTTATTCACCAAAATAAACGCATTTAGCATATTTTGTAGGTAATGATTCTTAAATGACCTAATAAATAAATCCACTTTAAAAATAAAATACTTACGAGTACTCTGTATATAAAGTAGTTGAATAACATTGCATCACCCATATAATAATTGGTTTATTTGCCTATTTGATGTCTAATTGCCCAAAAATACGAGTTACAGCACACTCTTGGGCAACACTGATCTTATATACATGTATATATAAAAGCGACCATAACAAAAGAAAGAGCGGTTACAGCAGCGGTAGCAAAAGCCAAAAAGAGCTAACAAGTAACGATCTGTCTCGCTAATAGGAGCTGACGAACTAAAAAGAGCGACCTACTTCGCGACGGAGCGCGAACTAAAAAGTGCTCTACCGGTCGCGAACTAAAAAGTGCGCTACCGGTCGCGAACTAAGAAGTGCGCTACCGGTCACGAACTAAAAAGTGCGCTAGCGGCCGCGAACTAAAAAGTGCGCTACCGGTTGCGAACTAAAAAGTGCGCTACCGGTCGAGAAGTAAAAAGTGTGCTACCGGTGGCGAACTATTATGACAAACGTTACTCGCTCCTTAGTTCGTTGCAACCTTTTCCGAAGACCGACGGGTAATAACGAGAAGGTGCGCACCAGACTTAAAAATCGTAAAATCGTGTGCATTCCTTTTGCCGATGAGAACCATTTCAGGGTGAACGCCTGTTTTTTTATTTTACGTATTTATTTATTTATTTTTTAATTGGGGGGGGGGGGGGTCTTCGTGATATCGTTAGCGGCTCATGCAGCAAGAGCATGAAGCAGCGAGGTGGGGGAACTTCTCTCTACCTGCACCTTCTCCCTCTACCACACCGCTCAGCCGTCTGTGGGAGTGGACGAACTAAAATAGCGAACTAGCTCGCGACAGAGCTGCGAACTAAAGGGAGCGCTCCTGGTCGCGAACTATTGTGCGCAAGACTAGTCCTTAGGTTAGTTTACCTAGGTTTAAGTAGTTTGTAAGCTACGGACTGATGACCACGCAGTTTGGTCCGATAGATTTGCAAACATAGTCGTGTCCTACATAGGACAGAGGGAAGAGGTAGCAAGGTCAGTCTGCATATCTCGAGCGGAAGGGAGTGACTGCAGAGGGACAGTACAGGCATCTGCTAGAGATGCGGATTTCGGGACTCGAGAGGATACTTGTTTAGGAAACTTTATCGAACTCCTAGGTAACTGGAATTGAATTTATTGAATCCCACACTAAGTCTACTACACTGGGGTTAGTTATTTAAAAAACAAGAAGTATAAATCGGTTGCCACACCAAAAGTCAGTAATTACGTTCCCTAGCAGCATTCCCTAGGCAGATGCACTCCCCGCGAGAAACAGACTGTCGTGGAGCACCCCGAGGCCGACGGCGATAGTCACGGGCTGGCGCCCGACTCGCCTGACTGAGAACTCCCCTCTTGATCCAAAAACCGGGGGTTCTAACGGCCGGTGTGGGCGCACTTCTTTTCCCCACTTTCCGACAGTTAACAATTTCCTATTGGCCGCTGCTTGGTTAAGCCAAGCTAAATTGTGGCTTGCCCTCTCTCTGAGTCCTCTAGCTAACAACGTTTCAGCCCTGGCCCTTCTGCCATTCCCTGGGTGGGGAGGTGGCTTGGTTGTGCACTAACAAAGTCCATACTTGGTAGCAACATTGTTCAGCTGAAAGCAAAACGTCACGCCGCTACCCAGTATGGGCAACAATAACAATGTTTTATCTCAGTTGGCCACGCCTTAGGCTCCGCCTTAGGCCACGCCTCAGGGGAGCTGCTAAGTTGCAGTTTTTCTTCTTTACCGTCTCACTTTAGCCTCGTGAAACCACTGACGTTGCTGTTCCCGAGTGACTGGTATCAACTTTGCTACGTACATTAAAACGTGCCTGTTGGCCACCAAGTACTAATGTAACGTCTTACAACAGCGTCTAGACGCTATATGAAATTACGCCCATCTTCTCCGAAAGGTAACCTCCACCCTGGGACGGTGGCCGAGGGCATCAGCAGTTCGCTAGGAGATTTCTTTAGTGTCTACATCTCGTAAGATATACGTGTCTGTTTTAGCCTGTTATCTGCAATGGTCTCTATTTCTCAGCCTGGAGTGCCTCTCTGTGTCTCACACAGCCTCTCAACAATTCCAACAGTAAAATAAATATGTAACAACATCTGAACATTTTTAATTTGAACAGATCGAGCCGCTCTGGTGGTACCACTCCCTGCAGTTGAGCCCCTGTGTGTGTGTGTGGAGCCCAGCCCCCCCTGGAGGCTCGATGGCGGCTCCCCTCGCACTCCCCACCCGCCACGTGGCGAATGAAAGCCACGGCTCTCAGCGGCGTGACGTCAGCGCCGGAAGTGCGTGTCATTTGCCCATTTGGAAGTAACGTCTCGAGTGTCTGTCACTTTATCTTTTATAGCGTACGAAATACAAATCGAAGTGAAAGGCTGAAATGAAAACTGAACGGAGAATGAAGCTTCGTAGCTGATCGTGTTGTTTTGAATTGGCCGTCGGCTGGTGTTTACATAGATCTTCTGATTACACGCGAAATAGCTTGCGTTTTGTTTATGTATTGCTTTATTCTTTGCTGTTTAATTGAACAATAATATATAAACAAGTATTACGTATTTATTCCATTATTTAATCACGCTTTTTTAAATAATTAGTCAATAATACAGTTTATTAAGTTACGTATCTAGCTCTAATGATAATCTCTGTTGTACGTAACGCCCCCGCGGTGAAATGTCCGAACGCTCTAAGGGGCGTTCCTCCCTCGGACATGTGTGTTCAAATTCAAATGTTTATAGAGGTTATGGGACTTAACTACGGGATCATCAGTCCCTAAACTTACAAACTACTTACGAACTAGCTAATACTAAAAACGACACAAATATCCATGCCCTAGGGGGGATTCGAACCCCCAGACCGTAGAGGCCGAGCAAACCGTGACTGGCGCGCCGTAGACCACTCGGCCATCGCGGTCGGAGACATGGGTGTGTGTGTGTCGACCTTAGGTTAGGTTATTTTAAGTTAGTTTAAGTACAATTACTTTACGTTCAATGGCAAATTGTACGTACAATCTCATTGTTTGGCTATGGGTAGTCCCCTCAGTGGTTACCATGGTGGACAGATATACTAATTCGCTGGATAGTGCGTTTTTCACTGTAAATTCAGTTTTACACCAAAATATACGATTATATACTCGTTATAGACCTTGTTTGATGGCCGTGAATTAGATTTGTTATTCACTACAATTAAGTCTTCGCGGTACGATTAATGTCACTTAAAGAGATACAAAATGAAAATGCCGAGCCCAGTTTTCTCATTTAAAGTTATTCATAGTCGACAACAGTATAACTTTTGATATCTTCCGTAAGCCAACATACTCGGGATTATTTCCTCTGGTTCTGTACACCGACAATCACATAAATTGCCACAATGAAAGTTTCACTCTGCAGCGGAGTGTGCGCTGATATGAAACTTCCTGGCAGATTAAAATACTGGGCCGGAACCCGAACCTGGGACCTTTGCCTTTCGCGGGCAAGCGCACTACCGACTGTGCTATCCCGACACGACTCACGATGCCGCCTCACAACTTTACATCCGCCAGTACCTCGCCTCCTACTTTCCAAACTTCACAGAAGCTCTCCTGCGAACAATTCTGGAAACATCCCTTAGGCTGTGGCTAAGCCATGTCTCCACCATATCCTTTCTTCCAGGAGTGCTAGTCTTGCATGGTTCGCAGGAGAGCTTCTGTGAAGTTTGGAAAGTAGGAGGCGAGGTACTGGCGGAAGTAAAGTTGTGAGGTGACCTCGTGAGTCGTGTCGTGATAGCACAGTCGGTAGTGCGCTTGCCCGCGAAAGGCAAAGGTCCTAGGTTCGAGTCCCGGATCCGGCACACAATTTTAATCTGCCAGGAAGTTACATAAATGCCGTTTTTCCATTCTGCCGTTAACCACGCTTTAACAACCCCCTTGTCAACTGGTAACTTACAGAAGGTAATGAATACAATTAAATTCCATTGCCATCAATAACGGGTAAGATCAAGAGATTGTGCAACGAATCTTTGATATTAAAAAAAGAAACAAAAAACTCCCAACACTGTTCAACTTTACTTATAACAAATAACACCGACAGTGGAAACTTTATTTCTATTCCATTTTAGGGAAACGTATCCTACAGACTAAAACGTCTACTGGCGAGAAAATATGACTGCAGAATAGCTTTTTCCACCAACAACAACTTAAAGAAAAATCTGGTCGATACGCTTAAAACCGCTGTCGACCCATTCTGGAGTTTATAAGCTAATTTTCAACAACTGCCCCGGTTACTATGTAGGAGAAACAAATAGGGTGATTAAAGTAATAAAGAACAACTGTTAGGGGAAAAAGGTGCCAATGTACATAATTCGACCTTTGTTGAGCACTTGCTTATTGTCTTATTGTCGATCATATTCCCAGGAAGGCACTATAACATTACACAAGGATGTTAAAGGGACGAAATTAGATTTGTGGGAAGAGCTTAAAATTTTTATCTTGGTCATAATTATGGCTATATTCTTAATAACCAACTCCAGCTCGCAAGAAGGTAGTACCTAGAAGGCTTCATACCTGAATAATTTGTATGACTTTTTGCTAGTCAAGTTTGGTTCCTGCACGATATATGTTGTCCTCAGAATTCTAACTGAATTCTCATCTATGCTAAATTTATTTTTAATTGTTATTGTTATATTTTCCTACCTATTGAACTGGGTGATCAAAAAGTCAGTATAAATTTGAAAACTTAATAAATCACGGAATAATGTAGATAGAGAGGTAAAAATTGACACACATGCTTGGAATAACATGGGGTTTTATTAGAACAAAAAGTTCAAAAATGTCTGACAGATTTCGCTTTATCTGATCAGAAAAGCAATAATTAGCATAAAAAATTAAGATAAAGCAAAGAGGGTGTTCTTTACAGGAAATGCTCAATATGTTCACCATTATTCCTCAACAATAGCTGTAGTCGAGGAATAATGTTGTGAACAGCACTGTAAAGCATGTTCGAAATTATGGTGAGGCATTTGTGTCGGATGTTGTCTTTCAGCATCCCTAGAGATGTCGGTCGATCACGATACACTTGCGACTTCAGGTAACCTCAAAGCCAATAATCGCACGGTCTGAGGTCTGGGAATCTGGGAGGCCAAGCATGACTAAAGTGGCGGCTGAGCACACGATCATCACCAAACGACGCGCGCAAGAGATCTTTCACGCGTCTAGCAATATGGGGTGGAGCGCCATCCTGCATAAAAATCCTACGTT
Organism: Locusta migratoria; assembly: GCA_026315105.1. Classification (NCBI taxonomy): domain Eukaryota; kingdom Metazoa; phylum Arthropoda; class Insecta; order Orthoptera; family Acrididae; genus Locusta; species Locusta migratoria. The sequence continues at coordinate 451,616,605 of CM048748.1, forward strand.
CCAGCAGATGTTTATCAGCCAGGCTGGGGATGATGCGATTCTGTAACATATCGGCGTTGCGCTGTTTTGCTGTACAGCGCCATTAAGCTTATCGGACTTAACTACGGTGTCATCAGTCCCTAAACTTACAAACTACTTATGAAATACCTTATACTAAGGACGGCACAAATATCCATGCCCGAGGGGGGATTCGAACCCCCGACCGTAGTGGCCGTGCAGACCGTGACTGGAGCGCCTCAGTCCCCTCGTCCACCGCGACCGGCTTTTTTTTTTTTTTTTTTTTTTTTTTTAATTGTAATAAGACCCCATATCATTCCAAGCATGTGTGTCAATTTTTTTTACTCTCTATCTACATTATTCCGTGATTAAGTTTTCATATTTATACTGACTTTTTGATCACCCAGTGTATTACTGTTTGGCATATTACTGTTCTTAGGTCCGACTTCTGAAGAAGACCCAATTATTTTTGTCGAAACCTAGGTAAATGTTTTAATGAAACCCACTTTTTATTCTAAAAAATTAGTTTAAGTAATTTGTAAGCCTAGTGACTAATAACCACACTAGTTAAGTTCCATGGATTTACAAACATAGTCAAATGCTCGTAAATATATAGAATTTAACTCCTGCGGCTATTATTACGTACGCTTACAAACTACTTCAACTAACTTTTGCTAAGGTCAAAACACCGGAGTCGAACCTCCGACGGTGAGCAACCACGCCCTCCGCAGCAAGGCGCTTTACAAACATTTTAACATTTTGTGTATAAGGTCTATTGGACTTCGCCTGGGATTGTTTGGCCAACGTTTGTTTGATGTTTCAACTACCATGCCGCCGCAGGATTGCCAAAAGTTTCTACCAAAGTACTGGTCGTAATGAACCGCTGGACATCTAAATGCAACGTCAAATAGGATCGGAAAATACCAGGCCCACATTTATTTAGGAAATAACGTGTTGTACAGACATATCATTACCGAAAACATGGTCCAATGTAAAGTGAGAAGGATGATGAAACCGTTGCTGAATGTTGCTGGCGATGCTGGCTGCTACGCGCCTCGGCATCGGTTGAAAGAGGTTCTGGATGTGTTGCTGAACAGCAGTCCACACTACACTCCTGGTCATTAAAAAGGCTGCACCACGAAGATGACGTGCTACAGACGCGAAATTTAACAGTCAGGAAGAAAATGCTTTGATATGCAAATTTTTCAGAGCATTCACACAAGGTCGCCGCTGGTGGCGACACCTACAATGTGCTGACATGAGGAAAGTTTCCAACCGATTTCTCATACACCAACTGCAGTTAACCGGCGTTGCCTGGTAAAACGTTGTTGTGATGCCTCGTGTAAGGAGGAGAAATGCGTACCATCACGTTTCCGAATTCTATAAAGGTCGGATTGTAGCCTATCGCGATTATGGTTTATCGTATCGCGACATTGCTGCTCGCGTTGGTCGCGATCCAATGACTGTTAGCAGAATATGCAATCGGTGGGTTCAGGGCAATACGGAACGCCGTGCTGAATCCCAACGGCCTCGAATCACTAGCAGTCGAGATGACAGGCGTCTTATCCGCATGGCTGTAACGGATGGTGCAGCCACGTCTAGATCCCTGAATCAGTGGCATTTACGTTCATATATTTTGTATTCTCAAAATACACTTGCAATCCTGCCTTCACTTAAATCTGTTTAGTTGCAATTTGCAGATTCAATGAAATATATATATATATATATATATATATATATATATATATATATATATATATATATATATATTTCATTGAATCTGCAAATTGCAACTAAACATAATCTGCAAATGCGAGGCATTCAAATGTAAGCCCAGATTGTTTGCGGCCTAGCCTGATTCCATTTGGAAAGTTGAACTGACTCATTTCTTTTCGCCAATATCTTATAACTTTCTCTAAACCACACTTGAACAAGATCGGAGACTGTCTCCTTGTCTCACACCTGGTTTAATTTCTAAGGGCTCTGACAGTTCTCCTAAAAATTTAATTTGTGATCGGGTGTTTGTTAGTGTTTGCTGAATAAGCCTCGTTGTCTTATCATCTTTACTTCTATTAAAGTGTCTCTATCTACGGAGTCGTACGTCTTTTTAAAGTCCACAAATATCGTGATCACTTTCTTATCAGCTGCTAGTGTCCTTGTTTTAATTAAAGTTTTGATGATAATGATCTGCTCTGCACACGATCGTCCTGTCCTAAAGCCGGCCTGATATTCACCTAGTTGTTGATCTATGTTTTGTTCTATGTTTGTTTCTAGAGCTTACAGGACTTAACTACGGGGTCATCAGTCCCTAAACTTACAAACTACTTATGAACTAGCTAATATTAAGGACGGCACAAATATCCATGCTCGACGGGGGGATTCGAACCCCCGAGCGTAGTGGGCGTGCACACCGTGACTTGCGCGCCGCAGTCCCTTCGGCCACCGCGGCCGGCGTTCTATGTTGAGAGCAATGGCAAGGATCTTGTACGCTACTGGTAGGAGTGATCTATCTCTGTGGCCCCTCTCCCGCACATGCAGAGTCGGCACGCGGATTTGGCGTATGTTAATATTTACAGGGTGGCCGGATGCCCTTCCTGCCGCCACCCCCTGCCCCCCAGTAGGAAACTTGTACCCCAAATGTCTGCGTACAGTGTGTGATATGTATGAAAGTGTTACGAAATGTTTCCGAGTCGTGTAACTGAGACGGGACTTGGGAATCAGCCCGGTATTCACCTAGGGGGATGTGGAAAACCGCCTAAAAATCACATCCAGGCTGGCACTCCGACCCCTTTCGTTAATCCGCCGTGCGGATTCGAACCAGGGCCGGTACGCCTCCCCGTCCCGAAAAGCGGTGCTTTAGACCACACAGCTAACTGGGCGGGTCTACTGGTAGAAGTGATATTCCTCTGTAATTATTGACATTGGATTTGTCACCCTTCTTATGCAATCGGTGGATGACTGCATCTCTCCATTCTTCTGTGATCTCTCCCGTGAGCCAGATTTTTTGAAAGAGTTTCAGGAAATTGTCTCCTGCGTACTTCAAAAGTTCTGCAACAATCGAATCTTTGCTCGACACATTGTTGTTTTTCAAGCCCCTGATGATTTCTCGTATTTCCTTTTTATCTGGTGGGGGTGGAATCAGGAAGTTTGTTTTGTCGTTTCTGGAAGGTAAATTTTTCTGGTGGTGGGTCACAGTTGAGCAACTCCTTGAAGTATCTAGCCAAGTGTTCACAATTCTGTTTGTTGTTCATAATCAATTTGCCTTGATCATTTTTGAAACAGATGTTGGGTGATGAGTAACCTCTAAATTAAGATTTAAATGTCTGATAGGAGCTTCAACTGTTGTTCTTCTGGTAATTCTCTTATAGCTCCTTTATTTGATCTCTTTCAAACTTTAGTTTGACGTCCCTAAATACTTTTGCTGTCGTCCTCCTTTGAGTTTTGAATTATTCGAAATTCTGTTTGGTAGAATTCCACTTGTTCCAAACTTCAGAACGTTTCCCTAAGGCATCTTCACAGTCTTCGTCCCATCATGGATGTTTCTTTTTCTTAGCAAGGAAAATGGTTTGTTTCTCTGTTTCCTGAATCTTCTGAACTATTTTGTCCCAATCGCTGGAGTTTAACGTGTCAAGTTCATGCTGATACTTCATAACTATGTCTTCACTGATTTTCAGTTCTTCGATTCTGTACTTCTGTATTCTGGGGGTTTTTCTTCTCCGATTACCAGGTATTGGTTTCACTTTGACCCTTGTCAGATATTAGTCGGAATCTGTGACGTTCATTATTTCCTTTGGGCTGGTAGTCGCTACGCGATTAATCTGAAATTCTCCTAACATGGGATTTGGTAATCGCCATGATTTAATCCGCTTTGAGGCCCTCTTAAACTGGGTGGACATAATTTTAATTCCATATGATTCACAAACATCAATCAATCTTTCACCATTTCTGTTTGTCCTGCTGTGAGCTACATATTTGCCTACAATGTTCCGGATTTTTCTCTCTTTTCCAGTCTGGGCATTGAAGTCCCCCATAAGGATCTTCACTTGCTTGTCTGGTGATCTGAACAGTTCTTCTTCGAGTTGTGACCAAAATTCTTCTACCTTCTCTGAGTTCTTTCTATTGTCTTCATTGATTGGCGCACGGGCATTGAATATGGTGTAAATTTGTTTCCACTTGCAAGTGTTACTATAGACAGTCTAGGAGATGGAGCTCTGAACTCTACTATAGATTCAGTTATAGAATTATGAATGAAGGAGGCCGTTCCAAGGATTAACACTGCATTCTTCGTTTTCAATGTTTTCTTAACCTCAATAGCTGGTCGTCCTTCCAGTATCCTGTAACTGTCCACAGCTGACACTTCGTCTGTTGTGAATCTTGTTTCTTGGACTGCCAGAAGTTTAATTTTGTATTCATCTAGTTCTTTGATCAGTTCCTTTTGTTTCTCAATTTTCAACAAGGTTTTCACGTTAAGTGTACCAAATAAATGTTTCTCCTTCGTTCTGAGTTTACGGGATGAAGGATCCTCCAAATGATCTAAACATGATGGTGTAGGGCCCCCAGAATCCATTGCCCTACTTGAACCAAAATTTTGGCCTGTCTTGAACCGGCTGGGGCACTAGTTTCCGCAAGTTGTGCCGTAATGATAGTTGTGTGGTTTAGATTTGTGGGATAGGGTGAAACCCTACCCCAAAAATTAATACAAGTTAGTGAGACCTGGGATAACTAGAACAGCCGTCTCTAACATGGAATCGAACGTTGATCAGGAAGCCGCCCGATACGGGAACAGTCGCGCCTAGGATTAATGAGCTATCATTTTGGGGTTTGCTCCCCTCGGTTCTTCCGCTTTCAACGCCATTGGAACGTACACTGCTTCCTCTTCTTCCGCTAAGACCGTTGACCTGCTTCGTCTAGTAACCCTAGGTAGGGGGCCCTATAACAGGGTGCTACCATTCGGAATCAGATGGACCAAATTTTTTTTACGAGGTTGATACTCCTCCTTCCTCATCATTCCACGATGAGGCCCCGGGCTTCTAACCGGCATTTATTTTTATTTATTTTTTTAATGTGCTCGTTAAGTTCGCCTTCAAAAGCATTTTCTTAACCCACATTCGACTAGCTCGTCTTCGGCGAATTTTTGCCCACTTTTCTCGTCATTTCAGGCAACTGCAGCCATATCTCGTGTTTCAACACTAAGTGTAATGTATTCCGTTCTCTTTTATAATAGAAGCCACCACTACGCGCTAACAGTGCTTCGTTCCCCCCAGTGGGAACGCACGTGTATTTTTGATGGTGCATGACGTCACTGACGTGGTCGTGACTATGCTCACCGCGTGAATCCGGTCACGTCATGCAATAAGAAACCGAGATGACACACTGAAACTTGAAGCGCTCCAAGTGAAAAAGCAGACTAAACGGAAATGCTTACAGTGGCGTGCCAAATTCTTATAGTAGTTGTTCTATTGCACAACTTTATTCTGCCGTTTTCTTATGAACAAAAATTTGATGTAGTAGTAGTATTAAATTTTTATGAACTTTATCAACTAAATTTAAGTGCATAAAGTTTTTAAAACACAAAATTTTATAGAAAATTGCGAAGATGAACAACGTTTTCAGTATTTGGTATGTCCTCCTTTAGTAAAGATCAATAATTCAATTCTCCTTTGCATACTCAATAATACATTTCTTCGGTACAGTCTCCATTTCAGGTGTCCTGTGCTATGCTCTGAAAAGTTTTTCCAGCAGTCTGATTTTGTTTGGGGTATATCTCCCTTAGCAATTTCGCCCCTTCAATCCTTGGAAGCCGTTCTGAATGGGGTTCATATACGGGGAGTTCCCTAGTCAATCCAAAGCATGACATCCAGTTGTCAGACACAGATTTAGCCTTGTGAAATGCAAGAGAATCGTTCATAAATGTGTAAGTGCCGTTGGGAAAACATTCCTTCACTTGTAAAAGAAATCGAGTTTTCAGTACTGACCTATTTTGACCTTTGCTCACTGTCCCTTTCACAATATGAAGGCGCTCGTTTCTTTGCTACTTATTGCAGACCAAACCATTTGTGATAGAGGATGCTTTACTCGTTCAAGTATGCAATATTCGTAGAATTTTTCGTGGCTCCCATAGGCGCCGATTACGGGTACACTCGGTCGCTCAAGCATACCCCAAGCATACCTCACTGAAAATTTTTGTATTATTTTTTTCTTTGCGTTGTATTTCTTGACTGTAATTAAAATCGACTCTCTCATCCCATTGATGGGGGCTGGCTTTGGTCATACACCGTTGTAAAAAGATTATCTAAAAACAAACAGCTAATTGAATTCGTAGGCATTAAAATCCAAGTTGAAAAGTGAGTGAAGTGACTGTTTTATAAATACTGCAAATATTAATCGAATGCCACTTGTTACGTCAGTATTGTAAACTGAAGGCGACAAATAACTAGAAATGAAGTTGGTTTGGTACGATACCACGAAAATGTATTCTCTTAGAAGTCAATTGTCTTCAAGCAATCGTGTTAGTGTAAGTCGTGACATTTTTATCCTGTTTACTGAATTGGTGTGTGATGTAACAATGAATTGTGAACCTATTGGTATCAACAGACATGGCATGACAGCAGACATGGTTATGGACTATTTTCATGATACAGTGTAGGAAATAAACCTCCAGAAGGATGAAGCCACAATTCACAATACAGGCACATCATTATCTAATATGCATTTCTCAGAACAGGAAAACTCTGAAAATAATTTCAGTAAAACGGGTTCCATTGGTCGCAAAAGCCGCCCAGTAGTTCTAGAACGTGAAATTGAAATAATAGATAATGTCGTGGGAAAGGCGAACCAGAGACTGCGTTTTATTGGCAGAACCCTTAAAAGATGCAACAGAACTACTAAAGAAACTGCATAGACTACGCTTGTCCGCACCTTTTTGGACTATTGCTGCTCAGTGTGGGATCCTTATCAGATGGCTTTGACGGAGGACATCGAAAGATTCCAAAGAAGGGCAGCTCGTTTCGTATTGTCACGATACAGGGGAAACAGCGTTACGGAAATGATACAGGATCTGGGATGGGAATCATTACAACAACGGTTCTTATCGCTGCGGCGTGAGCTACTTACGAAACTCCATTCGCCAACATTCTCCTCCGAATGCGAAAATATATTGTTGACTCCCATTTACATAGGTAGAAATGATCATCAGAATAAAATACGAGAAATCAGAGCTTGAACGAAGAGATTCAGGTGTTCTTTCTTCCCGCGCGCTATTCGAGAATGGATTGGTGGTTCGATCAACCCTCTACCAGGCACTTAAATGTGATTTGCAGAGTATCCCATGTAGATATAGAATGGCTGTTAATTTCTTTGCTGTATATTAAAAATTACTTTTATCCTTTCAGAGATTTAAATGGTCTTAACCACCAGATGAAGCAAAAAAGAAGTAATATTGAAATAAAAAATTATTGGATGGATGCTTTAGATGGGCAAAACAGTGGAGATCATCAGTCCCCCATTATTACTTCAAACTTACCTTTATATTTGGAATTAGAAAAAATAATGATGTCTTGAATGAGTTTTTTAGAAATACCTGTCGGGAATGGCACTGAAGGCCTACCTCCCCCCCTCCCCCCTCCATGGAAACGCCTCTGAGAATACTCCAAGATTTTCAAAAGTCAGCTCCTATGGTGGCCCCTGCGTCTGACAAATTTAGTTTTGTTTTCGAGAATTTGGATACCTATTACGTCAGGGAAGCAAACCTGAAATGAAATGATATGTCACATTTTGAAGCCACTGTTACCATAAAGGAATGCCTTAGATGATAATATGATTTATTTACCTTGTTCCAGCCATCCATGTCCCAGTCTTTGTACATTTTGGCCCATTGGCATTGAATTCAAATGTAACAGCAGTGTGCATAGCTACAACACTAGGAGAAAGGGTGACATACACTATTCTAGGTTAAATTTAGCTCAGTCACAGAAAGGGGTTAAGTATTCTGCCACAAAAGTCTTTGGTCACTTACCAAGTAGTATCAAAATTCTGACAGATAGCCAAGTAGCATTTAAAAATAAATTAAGAGAATCTCTGAATGGCAATTCCTTCTACACACTAGATGAATTTCTAGATAAAAGTTAGTACTTTAGGGGAAAAAATAAAAATTAAAAAAAAATTAAAAAAAATTAAAAAATTTAAAAATTTAAAAATAAAAAAATATAAAATAAAATAAAATATTCAAAAATTGAGTGTCATGTAATATCTATTGACACATTGCATTTAACGGACACGTTCCACATCATTACGAAGTGTCGTATTCATGATCTATGGAACAAGTATTAATCTAATCTAATCTAATCTAACAGAAAGCATCCAGTTTTTATAGTCTCTGGGATGATAAAATGCCTCAAAAAGCAAAAGCAACCATCTACCACACCTATTTCGTTCCAATACTTACATACAACTTAGAAACATGTACCCTACTAAACAGAGACCTCAGTACAATTGAGACAATGGAAATGAGACTCATTAGAACTATGAATCAAACAACCAGACAGAATAAAATTAGGAATGAGGTGAATAGAAAAGTAGCTGGTATTGAGGTTCCTGTCACCAGTATCATAAGGAAACTTAGATTTCAGTGGTATGAGCATTTAATGAGAATGAAAAGTAAGAGCTAAAAAGTATTTCAACCTCAACCTCATAGGAAGAAGATCACGGGGAAGACCAAGGAAACGCTGGCTAGAGACTGTACGATCAGATGTGGAGGAGAAAGGACACAAATGGGAAGACATTCTGGAACAGAAGATGTTTGAAGACAGGAGGAGATGGCGAGCGCTTGTACACCACACCCGGGAAACTGGAGTTAGAAAATGATGATTATGTTGATGTTTTAGTAACAACTAGATGACCCAGTTAATATAAACCATAAATATGGATGACCATAAATATTTCCATATTTTATCACCGTTTAAACCTTCCTAGAACTTCCACGAATGTGACATGAACATTATCCTGACATGTGTGCGTGATTTGCCCTCTCTTTCCGCCCACTATCGAGCCGATACTTAGACTATTTGATGACGCCTTTATAAAGCTACTGGGTCTAAAATACATATGATTTAAATTAATATGGTTTACATTAAGAGGTAACTGATATGAAGTTCACCGGGTCATCTAGTCGACCCGGCAATGCTTCGCAATAGCTAATATGTATGTACCTTTCTTTGAACGTCAAATGTGCAAACTTTTATCGCAATTGTACGAATCATATTGATGTTCCAAAGGAAAGAGCTTTTTCAGTTTTCCACAAATTTTCCTTTTTTCTGGTCAAACTTTTACTTCACTCAAACGTTCCTCTCGCTTTGAACGTTGAATGTGCAAAATTTTATCGCAATCAGATGAATGGTATTGATAGTTCATCGAAAAATCTCTTTCCATTTTTTTTTATTTTCAAATTTTCCGGGTAACTTTCCCAAATTTTTAGTTCGTAAGAAAGTTCATCTTTCGTTGAATGTCAAATGATCAAAATTTTATTGCAATCGGATCAACGGTTCTCAACTTATAGTGTTGAGTACATTTAGAAACACATTGAAAAAGGAACTTGGATCGAATTTTACGACATTCCTTTTTAACAGTCCCTATTTTTGTACTGAAAATTTTTCCAGGACCACAATGAACAAAACAATAAGAGAATTATCCCCCTCCGTCGTGCGAATAGTCAGTTATAGTGCTGAATTCAACCAAAAACGAACTTTCGGTTTCTCTCCAATTTTCCGGTAGATTTTCCAAAAAATGTATTTCAAGCCGTACTCAAGTTATGCTCTTCAACCAAGTGGCAATTGATTTTTATTTGTAGAAAAAAATCGCATTCGGTTTTTCCCAAATTTTCCTACTTTACGGGCGACTTTTCCAAATTTTTATTGGATTCGAACATTCCTCATGCTCTCAACGTGAAATGTAGAAAATTGTATCGCAATCGGACAAATGGTATTGACAGCTTTCTGAAAAAATCTGTTTCAGTTTTTCCCGATTTTCCTCTTGTCCGGAAAACTTTTCCCTATTTTTTCACCGTTCCCTGGACTTACACGAATATTTCAAGACTAAAATTAGCCAAATCTATTCAGCCGTTCTCGAGTTTCAGCGAGACTAACGAACAGCAATTATATATATATATATATATATATATATATATATATATATATATATATATATATATATATCACAGGAACCATTGTTTAGTGTAGACTTTTGTATCCCATCCTCGTCGCCACTTTTGTGTCCCAGCTTCGTCGCCACTTTTGTGTCTCGTTACCCCAGGTTGTCCTGGGTGTCGGTAGCCGAAAATAGGATGCACGCGTTTGCAGGTAAGGAGGTGACCAGCTATTTGGACAGCAGAAACTAGAAACACTTGGCTAAATTAGAACAAGTTGTATATTTCGTAGAAATAAGATAATACTTATCTTTTACAAAGTTCAAGACTGCAGAATGCTGATACATAGTTAAACTAGACAGAGGCCTGCCTACTGATGAGTGCTAGTGCCTATCCGAAAGCCAAGTCTTAACTGGTGCCTATCTGATTCCCAAGTGGTCGATGCAGCAGTCGTGGCCACGAGCGGAGTTGCAGCAGAGGGCGCTCGTGGCTGATGTCGTAAGAACGCCGCGCCGTGCGTGCATGGCGGCGCGCGGCAAAAGTACGTGGGGCGCACTTGATACTTGTGCCACACCACATAGACTACTTTGAAAACGAACGTAAATAATTCCAAAACAACATGGTGAGCCGGCCGCGGTGGCCGCGGGGACTGAGGCGCTTCAGTCACGGTCTGCACGGCCACTACGGTCAGGGGTTCGAATCCCCCCCCCCTCGGGCATGGATATTTGTGCCGTCCTAGTTCGTAAGTAGTTCATAAGTAGTTTGTAAGTTTAGGGACTGATGACCCCGTACTTAAGTCCTATAGACTATACAAACATTTGGACATTTTGAACAACATTGTGAGTAAACTAATTTGACGCCTCACTGAATATGAGTTTCGCCCCCGTGGCTACAGGCCCCCGGTGTCTCCGCAGTGAGGGCGGCTTTTGCGTCGCCTGCGTAGGCCGTCTGAAGTGAGGGGCACCTTCCTCCCCTCCTACCCCCACCCCCTCCCCGTCGTGCCGGTCGGGGGCAGAGGGAACACCGACCTGCTGCCATGGCTGTCTGTCGGCGTTCCGTCGACCAAGATGTTTCATATCAGCACACAGTTTCTATCTGCCAGGACGTTTCATGTCAGCACTCTCTGCTGCATAGTGAAAGTTTTACTCTGGAAACATCCCTTGGGCTATGGTTAAGACGTGTCTCCACCATATAAAGGCTGTTGGGCTGCAGTAATGATGAAGATCCAGATGGTGGTGAATTTTTTTATTCCTCTTGAGCGTTTCGAGTGATGCCCATCTTCAGAGAGTCTAAACAAAATGCAAATATAAACAAAAAAAAATCGCACTGACGTGTTTTACGGCCCACTTTAGATTTGTAGTTTTATAAGTTTTTGCAAACACATTGGACCAAAATAATAATCTAAATAATAAAAAATTAATAAATAAGAGTGTCTGAAACCATTATAGAAAAAAAAATTTAAGTACTGGGGGGTATCACAGTCCAACGCATTGCCCACTACGCTACGGCTATAAGTTGAGATGTTTTCTTTAATCTTATACTATTGATGGCCGTTGTTAACTGATGCTAATATGTCATTTGTAGACACTAGATTATCATTTATCGTCCGAACAACGAAGTGGTTTTGTTAATTCTTCATTGCGCTATTCCATTGAAATGACAACGTGTAAGTTACAATACGAAAATCATCAAATACGCAACGCAAGTTGGCATATACCAGAGAGAGTTCTGGGCGAGGAATGTCACATGACATCTGCGAACGGCTGGTTTTCGTTAATTCAATGGAGGGTGTCAAAACTCCGTTATTTTTGCAAATATCTCTCAAACAATACGAGATATGAAAAAAACATAAGGGAACAAAGTTGTAGAGAATTTTCTCCTCTACAAATTGGGTTACTCAATTTTCGCGTAAGATGAACGGTTTATTTTCAATTAAATTACTCACGTATTTCTTGTCCAAAATATTTAAAAAAGCGAGGTTCTGGTCTCTGGTAGCCAACGATTATGTCTGTAAAATTTGGGCCGATCGGTTGAACGGTTCGACCTAAAAAGTGGGAACACGTTACAGCCAGACAGACATCGACAATCGCCGTTATTTTTGCAAATATCTCAGCAACGATGCTAGATATGAAAAAAAAAAAAAAACACATAATATAGCGAAGTTGTAGAGAATTTTCAACTCTACCAATTCGGCTATTCAATTTTCGTGTCAGATGAACGGTTCCTTTGCCATTATTATTATATTACGAACGGCTTTTTTTGGTATGACTACCGTATTTTTTGTCAGAAAAATTTGAAAAAGCTGGTTTCTGGTCTCTGGTGGCCTACACTTATGTCTGTAACATTTGGTGCTGATCGGTTGAACGGTTCGTCTTAAAAACAGGGAACACGTTACGGACAGACAGACATCCCAAAATCGCCGTTATTCTTGTAAATATCTCTGTAACGATAAGAGATATGAAAAAAACATAAGAGAGTAAAGTTGTAGAGGTTTTTCTCCTCTACGAATTCGGTTATTCAGTTTTCGTGTCAGATGAATGGTTAAGCCGTTAGTTTCATTTAAATTTCGAGCTGTCAAAAGACAATCGCAAAGGCCCACTTTCAGTGTTACTACCGTAACCTAATGTGGGCCAAAATTACAACGTTGAACATAGTTTCCTTAAAATATACAAGTGAAATAAAACACAAAAAACAGGGCGTTATAGCTCATGTATAATAATTTTTGACTGATTATCGTCAGAATGGTGCGTTAAGTATGACAGCTGTTTCACGTAAGCAACAGGTACGTAAGCAGGAAAGCGAGAAAGAAAAAAACAGAACAGAGCTTGGATGTTAGCATCTTACGTAAACCAACTGCCACAGACTTAATAATCTCCAATCACCCATGTCACCCACAAACACGAAAACGTGCTTTCTTCAGTTCTATCTTTCACCGTATCTAACTAACTCGGGGGAAGTTGTCGAAAAAGAAACTAAGGTTATTATATAAAAAGGGTTAGCTAATGGATGGAAAAATTATAGGAAAAGTAGGGAAAGAGGCAATAGTACACGGAGAAACAATAAGATACTTTCCATTAACGTATTTAGGTATAGTATCAGATAAGATCGCAAATGATTTTCGCAAGGTAAACTTCACAGTCTGCTTCCGTACTAACAATAAGTTGGAAATGTTACTACAGTATGGTATGGAACCAATCCCTGATAAATTTTGTAGAACTGGAGTATACAAAATTCTCTGAAGTTCATGTGAAAAATTCTCTATTGGACAAACCGAAATATAATTTCGTGTTAGATTCCGTGAACGGATATAGCAGCGCCTTGGGTGAACATTTAAAGGAATACCAACACCATTTAACAACTGTGGTCTTCACTTTGCTAAAAAGGTTATTGATTTAGACATTTTGGAAGAGATGAAAGTGTATTTTCAAGATGACCTGGATCTGGGTAATCAATGAACACTTCAAAGGAAGCCATTTTTTTAATTTTTTTAATTTTTTTAGAATATTTTAATGGCATTCTAATAAATAATTAAATTCATTGTATTTCTGATTTGTTCACCTTCATAAACATGAATTTAACATGTCATACATATTCTATATTTTTTCAAGACTATATTAACTTGACCTCGAACATTTGTGTTTATTTTTGTTTGTAATCTTACTTATAGGACAAATGGTTAACCAGATCGCATCATGCTGCTTTCTGGCGCATTTTCTTTCTAACTTTTCTGCTTACGTACCTGCTGCATACGTGAACAGACTGTCATGCTTAACGCACCACTCAGTACTTGATGATCAGTCAAAAACTGATACACATGGACCCTGTTTTTCAATTTTATTTGCGACCTGATGTATGTCGTAAGTTTGGTTTATCCTGTTTCACTTTTATAATTTAAGGAAACTACGTTCAGCATTATATATATATTTTGTTTAGACTCTCTGATGGGCACCGCCCGAAACCTGTAGGAAAAATAAAAAAATTCACTACCATGCCTACAGGCATATTTCATTGACGTCAATTTGCTCAAACGGCTTTTAATCAAATTGAGTGGTTATGGTACATCGCCCCAAATTTGCGACTGGATAGGGGTTTTCCTGTCAGAGATGACACAGTTCGTAACAATCGATAGTAAGGCATCGACTAAAACAGAGCCATATCGGGCGTTCCACAGGGTAGCGTTATTGGTCCTCTGCTGTTCCTTATTTACGTAAACGGTTTAGGAGAAAATCTAAGTAGCTCTCTTAGGTTGTTTGCAGATGACGCCTTCATTTACCGTCTAGTAAAATCATCTGAAGATCAAAACCAAGTGCAGAACGATCTGAATAAGATATCAGTATGGTATAGAAATTGGCAATTGACTCTAAATAATGAGAAGTGTGAAGTCGTCCACAAGAGTACGAAAAGAAATCCGTTGAACTTTGTTTACAAGATAAATCAATCATACGTGAAGGCCGTAAACTCCACAAAATACTTAGGAATTACTATTACTTCAGTCGTAAACTGGAAAGAACACGTCGATAATGTCGTGGGAAAGGCGAACCAGAGACTGCGTTTTATTGGCAGAACCCTTAAAAGATGCAACAGAACTACTGAAGAGACTGTATACAATACGCTAGTCCGTCCTTTTTTGGAGTATTGATGCCTAGTGTGGGATCCTTATCAGGAGGGTTTGACGGAGGACATCCAAAGTGTCCAAGGAAGGGCAGCTCGTTTCGTATTGTCACGATACAGGGGAGACAGCGTTACGGAAATGATACAGGATCTGGGATGGGAATCTTTACAACAACGGCGCTTACCGCTGCGGCATGGGCTACTTACGAAACTCAAATCGTCAACATTCGCCTCCGAATGCGAAAATGTATTGTTGACTCATAGGTAGAAATGACCATCAGAATAAAATACGACAAAAAAGAGCTCGAACGGAGATATTCAGATATTCTTTCTACCCGCGCGCTATTCGAGCATGGAATGTGAGATAAATAGTTTAACGTTGGTTCGATGAACCTTTTGCCATACACTTAAATGTGATTTGAGGAGTATCCCATGTAGATGTAGATGTAAAAAGTGTTGTTAAAGTCTTCACGCAGAAGCTCTCCAGTCTAGCGTCAGCTGAAACGTGCAATTCGCCTTTGGAGGAGACCGCATATAAAACGTTTTTGCCTACCCGTCTTGAGTATCGCTCAGGTCTTTGGGATCCCCACCAAATCGTTTTAAATGAAGGTATAAGAGCAATTCAGAGGCGAGGGGCTAGGTTTGTAACTGGTAGATTCGATCAATGCTCGAATGTTACTGAGATGCTTCGGGAACTCAAATGGGAGTCACTGGGGGAAAGGCCGGGACTGCAGGACGATTCTACTGTAGCCATCCTTCATTCTCTGTGAAGATCACAAGGATAAGATCAAATGAATACAAGCATTCGTTTTTGTACCCTTCACCACACACCTTTCGGTAGATTGCGGAGTATGTATGATGTAGATGCAATAAAACAAATGAAAATAATAAAATAATACGAAATAATTAACTATAACAGGTTATTCATCTTATGCTGACTGAAATTCGACAAATATTTCACACCAGACGCAATTAGGTTTTTAATTAATAAGTATCTCCTGCGGTTGGTGTTATAGTCTCTTCTGTTTCTGTCTGCTGTTTCTTGCACATCGCTCGTTTTTTAGCGGTATAACTTTGGATATATTGTTCAGTTTACCACAGTGTCACTATGTCTCGTATTTCATACTGACACTGTGATGATATGAAAAACACATCGAAAGTGATTGCACTAAAAAATTACTATTTTGTATTCAAGTGGTGTATTAATTCTAGTGTTTCGAGTACTTTTCACAATTGATAAGAAGTAATGGTAGCTGACAAGATAATTGGAAGGAAGAAATCTTAGGATTTAACGTCCCGTCGACAGCGTGGCCATTAGAGACGGAGCTTGCGTTCGGAGGTTTGGGTAAGGATGTGGAAGGAAATCGGCCGTGTCCTTTGCAAGGAACCACCATCCCGGCATTTGCCTGGGGTGATGTAGGGAAATCACGGAAAACTTAAGTCAGGTTGGTCGGAGGTGGATTTGAACCATCACCCTTTCGAATACGAGTCCAGGGTGTTACCATTGCGAACAAGATAAATTGTTTCGTGTAAAAATCAGAAATGTAAGTCCCAGAATAAATGAAGAGTAAAAAAAAAAAAAAAAAAAAAAAAAAGTCAAAACTCACAAATAAACGGTCTTCCTTACTCAGGATGTAAAATGAAGGAAAGTTTCTGTCTAATTGTAGTTGTTCAGTATTGATTGTTTGTCTATTACACTGTATCGGAAACGTGCTTCTCGAATTTGATTTATCGTTCTGAAAGAAAAAAACAAGTTCAGACACTAGTGTTTCTGAATTCAAGCGTAAACTGGACAGAATACTCTTTCCACCTAAGGTTCATACAGTGAACGAAAGAGAAAGGAAAAAGATATATTTAAAGAATGTAACATCACTAGTTCTGTTTTTTTTTTATCAGTCTTCCTTTTATTCAAAAGGTCCCCTTTTCAGTTTTAATTAACACTGAATATCCTGTAATTATTTTAATCGACTGCGTTAACACTGCCGTCTCATAATCGTTTAACAATGCAAAGCGCGGTAAAGATATCAGAAGAAGAATACATTCCTGATTGTGTCATTAATAAAAAAAAAAACCTCAAACCAGTTCCAATTCATTAATTCTCCTTGCATTCCAAAGAAATACAGGGCTATTCAAAATGAAGGAACAGAATTCAAAATTTTTTTTGCTTCAAACTATGAAAGAATGAAACAATTCCAACGCTCCTGGAAAGAGAAAAGATGAAATTTTCTATACACTCAATATGAGCACCTTGTGTTACATGACTGCATGACAAATACTGAAACAGTAGCTCATTTCTGTCATACATGGAGCAGCTGGTTTCTCGTTATCAAATTCACAGCCTCAACAAATTTGATGTCGTTTCAAACGTGTCTGGAAACGCTGTCTCTTACGTATGGTGTGAGGTCTGGAAACGTGGGAGGCCATAGTTGAAGTTGATATTCTGCTGCCCCTCATCCAATCCAACACCCTGGAATGATGTCGTTCAGATAATGTTGGATGTTGGTTCAGAAATGAGGCAGGGAACCATCTTACACGGAGATGAAGCCACCTGAATGCTTTTCAAGTTGATGAAATAACCAGTTTTGAACGATATTTTGATAGGTTAGTCCTGTCACAGTTTTCTCCACGGACAGGAAAGGCCCATAGACTTCGTTAAGAGATATGACACAGCAAACATTGGTATTCAGGGAATCTGTTTCGTGTTCAAACTTTACACTGTTGTCTGTCGAGGAACATTGGAATTGTGGTTCTGTCTTTTGTAGTTTGGAAGATATAAATATTTAAAACCTGCTCCTTATTTTTGAACGGCCCTGTGCATAAATAAGCACCTGCCACACTAACGGTCCTCACCAGACAGGTGACTCACACACACGCTGCCAGTCTCGTACCACCTCACAACGGCTACGTGGAGTTTCCTACTGTGGGGTTTCCTACAGTGGGGTTTCCTACTGTGAGGTTTCCTACAAGAGTGCCGCAGGTAGCTTAGCTGTCACGATCAACCGGTTCCTGAACAATTGTTTGCGAACAGAGGCTCCCCCACTGCCTGTCTCCCCCAGTCGTTCACCATCAGTGCAGGTGTTGTCACCGTTTCTCAGACAGTGTCGTCACCGATAGCTTTCGCACCGTGAATTTTCGTACGCGATTTCTGTTCTGGGCATTGTACATGATGGAAGTGAAGCCGTGTCTTGCCAATGATGGCAATATATTGAAACTCACCCGCTGTTCTTTTTTTACTGTTAACTAGACGTGTTTGTGAAGTTACCAATGGACTGTTTGCTCACAAAATCTCATTACGGCGATATTCACACAGCGGCGGAAGTATACAGTTCCCTTAAGCAAAACTCTGATTCTATAAGTTAAGCAAACAATCTACCTTTACTGCAATCCTTAGAGGAAACTGCACACAATTAATGATCCGCAGTCATGGATCTAAGTCAAAAATCATGAATGTTGGCAACGGAAACGCAAATAATGCTCCAGAAGGGAGCAGAATCACAAGATACATGAACAAATTACAACACATTAATTCAAAATAAATGATGAGGAGAGAATTTAAATTATCACAAAAGGATTATAATTTAACAAGTTAATTTATTATTCAAAACAAGAACAACAAGGGGGAAGACCTTTTTTTTTTTTTAAATACAATAAAAAACACTCCTTACAAATTGTTCAAAATATCCACAATTACATGGCCCTAAAATTGCCCACCTGCAAAGTTGAGTACAGGTTAATTACGATCACGTTTCATAGGGGGGAACGGAGGAATTGCAGCACATTCACACACAGATTCATACGCCAAGCCATGCAGGTACTTACCAAGCACCCAACACCAATACACGAAGACGACAGCCAAGCAATGCTATTCCTTATTTACATAAACGATTTAGGGGAAAATCTAAGTAGCTCTCTTAGGTTGTTTGCAGATGACGCCGTCATTTACCGTCTAGTAAAATCATCTGAAGATCAAAACCAACTGCAGAACGATCTGAATAAGATATCAGTATGGTGTAAAAATTGGCAATTGACTCTAAATAATGAGAAGTGTGAAGTCGTCCACATGAGTACGAAAAGAAATCCGTTAAACTTTGTTTACAACATAAATCAATCAAATGTGAAGGCCGTAAACTCCACAAAATACCTAGGAATCACTATTACTTCAGACTTAAACTGGAAAGACCACGTAGATAATATCGTGGGAAAGGCGAACCAGAGACTGCGTTTTATTGGCAGAATCCTTAAAAGATGCAACAGAACTACTAAAGAAACTGCATACACTGCGCTTGTCCGTCCATTTTTGGAGTATTGCAGCCCAGTGTGGGATCCTTATCAGGTGGGCATGACGGAGGACATCGAGAGAGTCCAAAGAAGGGCAGCTCGTTTTGTATTGTCACGATACAGGGGAGACAGCGTTACGGAAATGATACAGGATCTGGGATGGGAATCATTAGAACAACGGCGCTTATCGCTGAGGCGTGGGTTACTTGCGAAACTCCAATCGCCAACATTCTCCTCCGAATGCGAAAATATATTGCTGACTCCCACTTACATAGGTAGAAATGATCATCAGAATAAAATAAGAGAAATCAGAGCTCGAACAGAGAGATTCAGGTGTTCTTTCTTCCCGCGCGCTATTCGAGAATGGAATGGGAGATAAATAGTATAATTGTGGTTCGATGAACCCTCTGCCAGGCACTTAAATGTGATTTGCAGAGTATCCCATGTAGATGTAGATGAAAGTTCACTCGCGCACAATGAAATAGTACTTCGCTTCCATAACGTGTCAAGCTAGTGGCTTAGGCTCATGATCAACTATCAGAAACAAACGCATTTGGTTTAAGACCACAAAGTGCGGTGTACAGATGGAAGTTGAAGTTTCCCTAGAACTTCTAACTATACATTAAATCAAGATTTCATTAAATAATATCTAAAAACGGTCGCTCTGGCGTTCGTTTAGCACAGGGAGAAGATAACTACAGAAGGTTAAAGTTGTTAGATCAATACAGCACGCACTCTACTAAGTCGGAACACAAAATATGCAAAAGTAAACAAAAACAATCTCGAAGAGAATAAGATCGCGAAATATATCGTGTAACCATTCTTTCTGACCAGAGGAATGATATCTATTAGATAAGCAAGGTTACAGATTGCTACAGCACAATACAGAGTTCGGTCACAAAAATTCAGAGAAGTGAAATAATTATATTTCATGAAAATTAAAAACACGATAGACGTCGTGCAACGATTCTTTCTACACAGAGGAAAAAGATCTATTAAAGGGTAGTAACCATGACAGGGAACACGCTAATCAGCACACACGTGGGCCGACAAGTACACATATTACAAGTTAGAATGGACAATTTTCGGGGAAAATTATCACGCTACACTCACTAGGAAACACCTTAGCAAATTAGCTGTACAATTATTAACCACTCATGTGCACTGAATGATGGAAAAGCTGAAGCCTGTTGAGAAAGTACGAATAGTATAGGCACCGCGAATCCCCGAAAATATTAGAATTCAACTACGATAAGAACGTGAAAGACATTGAACATATTTAAACAGGCGAAGAAGTGATTTAAAAGTGCAATAACTATGCTAACGAAACACCATCAGAGCCTGGGAATCAGATTCCAGCAAAATTCGACATAAAATTAGCAATTCTGTAGGAAATTAAGCAAAATCTCACTACTACACATAGTGTAGCTGCTACTCCCGGAATTAAACTCGCGAAAAGGCATAAGTACTTACCCTACTAGGAACCAAGAAGCGAATGAATAGCTCTCTTAACCACTGTCTACCCATTACCGAGGAGGGGTAGTGGAGGGGAGCCCAGAGAGCGTCACTGTTTGTCAGGCAGGTAACCTGACCAACCCCCAGCCAAGAAGATTAAGAGCAAGCTACATTAGGAATCTTTGCTAAGACTGGGTTCAGCTCAGCAGCTGGCAACCCTACCTCTCGCCCAGTGACATTCAACGCCCAGCATTTGAAAGAAACGACGACACAAAACAGATGTGGCGCGCCTAGAACTTGCTAAACTTTCTTACATACAAAGTTTCATTCATTCTGTGGAAGCCAGGGGCCAATGGGAGCAGATCACAGAACACACTAATACACATACACATAGACATTTAGAATTTTACATACAGATAAAACTAAATCAATATATAATGCCTGGTATATCGCATATTGCGAGTGGAGTGTCTTGCTACACTAAAAAAATTTCTGAAGCTCGTCAACATTTGTTCATGGGGAGTCAATTAAATGGAACACGTTATGGGGACGTGTTTCAATATATATATTACGAACTGGATGTGCGTCAATTACGAAACGGAGTGTGTGCAGAGGTCGTTTAAAGTCGCAAATGGTGAAATCGTTTCTCAACAGCAACGTTCTTGTCCACCTGACAAAACACACATAGAGCTAAAGAAAAGAATGCATAATTGCAGAAAAAGAGTTTGTGAAGACACGTCAGTGCCTGTATCCCAAATTTTAAGCACGAATATCAAGATCTGAAAGATAAAGGATTGGAATTCGTTGCAAATATTCCGAATTACGACTGCAATCAAGACAATTATTTTACTCCAGACGCGTTTCGCTTTTTCTTTGTAAAACACCTCCTGTGGTTCTGTAAATGAAACGTAGGTTTGTACAGTTCGTTTTGTACAGATTGAAACAGTATAGACTGAAACAGTGTTAACTGTTTGTCCTCGTTATGTGTTTTTAAATTGATGTATAATCTAGTCACGGTGTTATTGTCCCTTCCATAAATCCCACTGCTGTTGTTCCATCTTGTTTGCTGGTATTGGTCGGTTTATGATGTGCGGTTCCTGAATGCACATGGTAAATCCCGCCTATTTTTGTAACGTTTTCTTTCGTTTCATTTGTTGCCAATTCACTTTTTCTAAACTGTGTCAATTTTGCATTCGCCCGTTTTATTGGAATGCCTTTCAGTTTATCACTTTACCAAAGTGTCACTACGTTGTTTTTTACGTTCAACTGTTTCTTTTTGTGGGTCTTGCCAACGTTTTATTTATATTAAATAATTAACAGGACATCTGAGATGTTTGTCAGATATACATATATGCAAGTTTGGTTGAGATGTGGTGGGGGGTAGGGGTTGGGTGTGGGTAGTGGTTTGAGGGTTTGTGAGGGGGGTTGGCTTAAAGAGTGGAGGGTAGTTATAATCAAAATCAAATGTTTGTGAAGCTTAAGGGACTTAACTACTGGGTTATCAGTCCCTAAACTTACAAACTACTTATGAACTACCTACAACTAAGGACGGCACAAATATCCATGCCCGAGGGGGGATTCGAACCCCCGACCGTAGTGGCTGTGCAGACCGTGACTGGAGTGCCTCAGTCTCCTCGGCCACCGCGGCCGGCGGGTAGTTATATATTATATTGTTATGTTAGGAGGTAAGTAAGCTTGAAAAATGAGTGATTTACTAGGTTGGTTTTCTGATTTACCAGACGTTTCTTTTCTGTTATTGTTTTTTGCACATGGTAGTTTTATTGAAGGGTGAAAATGTGTTTCTTGTTGTTGTTTACTCTTATGATTTCCATGTCCGTGTATCAGGTGGTGAATTTGTATTAGTTTTGCGGTAAATGTTTTGTAGAGCCCGTAAATAAGAAACAAGTCAGTCAGTCAAGTCAAAACCAACGGAAATATATATATATATATATATATATATATATATATATATAGAGAGAGAGAGAGAGAGAGAGAGAGAGAGAGAGAGAGAGACAAGAAACATCTCATAAATGATCGAATCGATCTAGAAAACTACACATTTTTGTTGTTGTTGATTGGAGGGGACTTGACTGCTTGGTCATCAATCAGTCCCATACATTTTTCAAGCTTATTGACGACCTAACAAAATAAACACGAATAAATAACTACCCCCCACCCCCCTATACATTTAAAGCCAAGTCCCCTCACAACTACTCAAACCACTAGCCACACCCCTCCCATACGCCAGCACATCCCAACTAAACCTGCATTTACATATCTGACAAGCATCTCAGACATGGCCTTCTCTGTATTTAGTAATTACAGATGCATCACACACACATTCATTCAAAATAAATAAATTCATTAAGTAATATAAATAAAACGTTGGCGACACAAGTCACACGAAAAGCAGCTGAACAGACAAAAAGAACATAGTGACACTGCAGAAGTAATAAATCAACCTAAGGCATACCGCGAAAAAACGGGTGATATACAAACTTTATGCTATTTAGAAAACGTGAAGTGAAATAGGAACAAATTAAGAGAAAAAACTATACAAAAATAGTTGGAATTTTCCGTATACAATCAGAAAATGCACATCATAAACCGACCAACCCCAGACAACAAGACGGACAAACAGCAGTGGGGTGTAAGGAAGAGACAATAACACTGTGACTGCCAGCAGTGGTGGCAAAGGGGACTGAGGCGCTCCAGTCACGGTCTGCACGGCCACTACGGTCGGGGGTTCGAATCCCCCCTTGGGCATGGATATTTGTGCCGTCCTTAGTCTTAGGTAGTTCATAAGTAGTTTGTAAGCTTAGGGACTGATGACCCCGTAGTTAAATCCCATAAGTTTACAAACATTTGAACATTTGATTTGAACATCGTGACTAGATTATATTGGCTGATCAAAAAGTCAGTATAAATATGAAAACTTAATAAATCACGGAATAATGTAGATAGAGAAAAATTGACACACATGCTTGGAATGACAAAAAAAAAAAAAAATAAATAAATAAATAAAAAAAAATAAAAATAAAACAAAAATAAAAAAAAATTAAAAATTAAAATAAAATATAAAAAAGTTAAAAAAACGTCCAACAGATGGCGCTTCATCTGATCAGAAAAGCATAACAAATTAAGACACTGCAAGGATGATGTTCTTTACAGGAAATGCACAATATGTTCAATAGCTGTAGTCGAGAAATAACGTTGTGAACAGCATGTCCGGAGTTATTGTGAGGCATTGGCGTCGGATGTTGTCTTTCAGCATCCCTAGAGATGTCGATCGATCACGATACACTTGCGACTTCAGGTAACCCCAAAGCCAATAATCGCACGGACTGTCTTGGGACCTGGGAGGCCAAGCATGACGAAAGAGGCGGCTGAGCACGAGATTATCACCAAACGACGAGTGCAAGAGATCTTTCACGCGTCAGCAATACTTTTTTTTAATAAAACCCCATGTTATTTTAAGCATGTGTGCCAATTTTTACCTCTCTATCTACATTATTCCGTGATATATTAAGTTTTCAAATTTATACTGACTTTTGATAGCACGCATAACACGCAAAAAACGTAAAACAAACAGTTTTCAGTCTATATATACGAAACGAAATGTACAAAACTTAGTTTAATTTACAGAACGACAGAAGATGCTTTACAAATAAAAATTGAAACGCATCTGGTGTAAAATAACTGTCTTGATTGCTGTCAGCACAGGATAGAAAATGTGATATAGTTAATGTTTTAACATGAGTGTTTTAGGGAGCCAGCGGTGTATTTTTAGGGCTGGTTTGTCGGCGCCCCCCTATTCAGGCTGTTTGCAGTGGGAAGCGGCGTTGCGCGATGTAGCTTGCCTGGGGTGGTGGGGTGGGGTGCGGCCCCTCGTGCAGCGCCAACCAAATTAAAACTCCTCCCCTCCCCACCCCTCACACTCCCCCAACCACGGCGCTGCCCCTAGGTGCCCCCTAGCCCTGCTATTAGCCAGTTCCCTCTCACCCCGTCAATCAGACAGCTATTACAACACTAGCTGGGCCCCGACTCACTGTGCTTTCGCGCCGGCAATTCGTCGCCTTTATTTGACAGCAGCAAGCGAGCTCAAATCGAAACATCGGTCTACATCTGAATCACCCTGTTTACATGGGCTCCTAAAACCTGGCCTCATTAACCGATTTCCCAAATCCGCTTTCGGTTGGTCATGTAAACACTCCAAAATCGATTCTGGAAAATACGCTTCTCTAAAGCGGTTTTCCATTTCCACAATCGATTTTCGTGACCATATAAACGCAATCGTTTATGAAGCGTTCTTGAGTTGTCAAATGGCATTTCCTTGTCGGGTCATATGCAAAGGGTGATATTTTCTAATGTGAAATAAAATTATAAACATTAAAGTGAATATAAATCTATGTATTTAAATAAAGAAAAAAATAGACATTGTGCTGACTAAATCAGGAACTGAAACAGGTGTTTTTCAGTCGTCATATTAAGTGGGCTAGGAAATCCGATTCAGGCTATGTCATGTAAACACTGCAGTGAAAAACGGTTTACGAAAATCGGTTTTCGTCATCCGGAAGATGTGTTGCATTTAAACGTAGCGAATATCTATTGTCCGTATCTATATACACACACCCTGAGGAGAGTAGCAGAGGGTAGTTAGCCGGTTCAGTCACGTATAGGGCTAGGAAACGTCGCGTTTTTTATTTTCTTTTTTGTTTTTATTAAATTTAATGTTTTCATTAATAAAATTCGATATGAAGAATACACGGAAAGAAGTGGCTCATCGACATCTTAGAAATTTTTCAGGAGAAGCATTTAAACATTTAATTCCATGTAGAACCAGTATTTCACAAACTATTCAAGTCACATAATTCTTCTTTCTGTTTTTGGCCTCCTTTCTCAGCAGTTGCAGTTATACAATTTCTATAGCTTATGGGACCGTCTTATGCAACTGTAAATTAGTCTACTTTAGACCAGACGAGTTTCGCTTTATTCTAAACCATCTTCAGTGGTCAACTATACAAAGAAATGGTTTGCATTACTTTATCTGTTTGATTTTTACTAAATTCGATCGGTAACAGTTCTCATGCAATAGGATTGTTTTGATTCTGAATCAAACAGATAAAGTAATACAAACCATTTTTGTGTATAGCTGACCACTGAAAATGCTTTAGAATAAAGCGAAACGCGTCTGGTCTAAAGTAGACTAATTTACAGTTGCATAAGACGGTTCCATAGCCTAAACGAATTGTATTCATGTCTCTTTATGTAACATGTCTTAGAAATTTTATTATTTTATTGTTGTGGAGAACAATGCAATGAGACCGTCTTTTCTCTGGAAAAGGTCGATTGTCTCCTTCTTTCCCTGTAAGGGATTTTCCCTTAGTCATTTTCTGTGCAAGGAACTCCTTTTTTCTCATAATAAGAAAACTCCTTATTGAAGCACAAACTGACGGCAACATGTGGTAGAGGTATCAGCATTTTGGAAAAAATGTCGATGAGCCCCTTCTTTCCGTGTAGCCTTCATATACGTGTTCGAAAAATTCAGGAAGTGTGTGTACCAACTTCTTCTTCCGCTATCTTTTCCTTATTGTGCATGGTGTCCTTCCAAATAGTCCCCACAATCGATGCACCGCTTACAACGCCGCTGCTGCCTCGGTGGAGTGGCCGAGCGCTTTAAGGCGCCTTGCTGCGGAGGATCGAGTCCTTTCCTCGGGCATGGGTGTGTGTATTGTCCTTAGCATCAATTGGTACAAGTAGCTTGTAAGCCTAGGGATCGACAACCGCAGCAGTTAAGTCCCTTAGATTTATAAACATCTGAACATTTGAACATCCGCCCCCGCTTCCTCTTACGGAAGCAGCCTCAGCGCGCCTGCTGCTGGATCGTGCGAAGCGCCCGTCATTTCCGAATTTTCTTTAGCCTCGCCTATCGTTGCAAATCTTCGTCCTCTGAACGGGATTTTTACCTTTGGGAATAAAAACGTTTATTTAAAAAAAACGCGGGGTCAGGTCTGGAAAGTACGGAGGATGAGCAACTCACTCATTTTTGTTTGTTTGTGCAATAGTCACGCACGAAAAGGGAAGACGACCATTTCCTTCCGACATTTTCTCGCAGGCGTCGTAACACACACTGACGCTACCCTCGATTAACAGCTTGTCAGAGCCGACATTGTCGGGGCAGCAGAATGATCTACTAAGTTATGAAATGAGTGCATCACAAGGAACACAGACTAGATGGCGTATTTATGAACTGCTTGTGTGCGACAAACTTGTCATTTTTGAACATAATAACAATAGTTTTTAAATCATTTTAAAAGAAGGATATACACAGATACGAACATCGTGGATGCTGTAATAATGTATGTCCAAACTGTTAACAGTCTAGTAATAACGTTTTTGAAAATTACCATTAGCACACAGAACTACTGACGGAAGGTTAGAATGCGGCATATCAAACACTGTACATAACCCAAAAAGACCTTAACTTCCAATAAATGGCGCCTGTCTCAACAATCCAAGAGCAAAAACATACCACAATATAAAGACATAGTGAGCTGGCGGTTGTGTGAGCCAAGATAGGTGTCATCTGTAGGCCTATGTGTACACATCGAAAGACAGAGCAGTCTTGGAAAAGTACCTAATAGAGATTGTGATAGGTCGTATATTTATGCAGACAAACCATTGTGTTTGAAGATTAGGAACAGAAGAAAAATGTCTGCTGATGAAGCCGTTCACGTATTCTCGCGATATTATAATTTTCGCTGTCAAATCTTCTGAAGAATAAGTTTAAAGATGTAGGTTCGGAATAATAAAGGACATTCAGGCACTAATTTCGGTTTTCTATGTGTGTTTTTCCTGTTAACATCGTCAATTTATAACATTTTGAATTCCCGAAACACTCGTCGTAAACTTCTGTCACCAAGGCAATCCAGCGATGGCCTTACATTTAAATAATCGATCCAGCCCACAGTTGTGATAATTAAATCTCTGGTTAATGTAACGTAAATACTGCAACAATACAATGTTAAATCTTTTACCACTTTTAAAACACATAAAGGGTTGGTTTAGTACCTCCAAATAACATTCTGTTCATAATAGTACTCGGAAGTTCACAGATGTAGCTAACTAAAAATTCTCTTTCATGTGCAAAATCGTTACTCGACTAAATTCATTTATGATTCTTTAAAATAGTAAATCATCTTCCAAAACTGAAATTTGAAATACTTTCAAGACAATAATTCTTTTAAAACCAGTATTTTCAGTTTTCGCAGATATTATTAATCACACTTCAATAGAAAGTCAATACAAACAACACAGCATATCAGTCTATTCTAAGACATCGAATGTTATCACTATAAATTACCACTTTTAGAACTTTTTCTTTCTTTTTTACATGAACAATGTCAATACAAGATCTCATATATTATCCCGAGTCCGTTGGCTCAACGACATCGTCTTCTGGCGAGGCAAGGCTGTCGGCTGCTAACGTATAATGACCGGAATCCCTTTGTTGCCGCACCTTCCTGCTACCAGTCGTCGTCGTCGTCGTTGACTCAGCATTCTCTAACACATGAAACAGAAGGGGAAAAAAGGAAAACACAACACAGTATATCATGTATAAAAAAATTCTCGTCACCATATATGTATATTTACAATAACTACCATAGATCGAACGGCATCACTGAGGGGAATAATGCCAACAGACTCATTGTCTGATATTTAACTCTTTGAAGACTGAGTTTT
The DNA here is from genome assembly GCA_026315105.1 of Locusta migratoria. Classification (NCBI taxonomy): domain Eukaryota; kingdom Metazoa; phylum Arthropoda; class Insecta; order Orthoptera; family Acrididae; genus Locusta; species Locusta migratoria. The sequence continues at coordinate 451,644,827 of CM048748.1, forward strand.
TTAACTACCGCCTGCTTCTATCATCTCAGTTATTTTGGTACTGTTGATTTACGTAGGATTCTGAGGTGTAGACATGCCATTATTCAGCCATCTGCACTCACTACTTCCGACCTTTCGCTTTCTTCTCGCCTTAACAAATTTGTAGGGCCCGGTTCGTGAATTGATGAATGTTCAATTGCTCTTCTTAGTACCTAGGAAACTTCGTGATCATAGATTTCTCTTACAGAGACCGCAACTGAGCCTATACTTATTATTCTTTAACTTCCTCGTTACTCCAACCAGTCACTAACCACAAGTACCAATTTCAGTTCTTACATCGAGAGTATTCGAGGCTTCTAGAGGAGGCAAGTAATTACACCACCATTCATTCACAGAAGGGGACAATCGCATTGATACGGCGTCATATTCAGACAACAGAATAGCGAAAACGTACCTGTACGGTCGTAGGCTGGTGGGACAGTGCGGCCGCTGCCGTACCGGTACGGTCGTCGACCCCAAGGGTTAAAGGTATCAGCACAGTATGAATTAAGTTTGTACGACCTTTTGGGAATAAATTCAATTTGCAATTAGATGTTAGTGTATATTCTCATTTTTAATAACGATTATTCCTTACTTTCTTTTCCTGAGTTATGAAAAAAGACATACTTTGAGGGCCTCTTCCAACCGTGCATATCGAGGCAGTGCGCCTCCGACGGGCGACCCCACTCACACATATAGGAAAGCGACAGCGGCAGACATCACACACCACACAGCTTTATACTACACTCGAGTAGCTGGACGCCGTGCAGACTGCTTCCATACACACGGGAGAAGCTGCGAGACACACAACGCCACTAAACAGAAGCAGGAACAATTAACCTCCGTATCACACTGACTACTTAGATTTTCATTTCTAGTCAGAAACTAGAATTTCATACAATTTTTACGTTTACACTTTTATAGTATGACTCTAATAATTTTGTACTTCATTGTTATACATCCCCAGTAGGTTTTTAAAACCGGACGAAATTTTTTTAATTAACTATCTCATTACATTTTTATCACTTTTTTATGGTTTCTGCAGTATAATCCATGAAATGATTCGTGCTTTTTATATTCTAACAAAAGTGAAAATATTTTTATGTAGTCACACTTCTTGGAGGTTGAGTTAAGGCCATACCACTCTCGCAGCAGTCCCCCCTCCCCCATCGTCCCCCCCATTTTCTCCCTTCCCTCACCTGTACCCCCCTCTACATCCCCTCTACCTCCACCTCAACCCGATATATAAAAATTGTAAGTGCCCTCATAAAAGACAGTACTTGTCACAACATAGACGAGACGGGTTGTAGTCGTCGCGGTGGAGTAGCCGACCGGTCGCTGGGTGCCGTAGCTCAGCACGCCCGGTTAGGGGGCTGAACTGCATCTGTAATAAAAAATCTGAGCCAACCATTCAACGAACAACCACGAACACACTAAACGAACGACCGCGAACAGTAGATCTACTAGATTAATAATAAAAAAAATTAAAAAAAAAAAAAAAAAAAAGTGGCAGTCTAAGGCGCCTCGCCACGGAGCGCGCGGTAGCTCGCCGTCGGAGGTTCGAATCCTCCCTGGGGCATGTGTGTGTGTGTGTGTGTGTGTGTGTGTTGTACTTAGGTTAGTTTACCTTAGTTTAAGTAGTTTGTAAGCTACGGACTGATGACAACGTAGTTTGGTCCGATAGATTTACAAACATTTGAACTTTTTTTTTTTCTTTCTACCTTTTTTTTTTTTTTTGATAAAACGATGTGTTTTTTTCTACTCTGCCGTGATGGTTTCGCATTCATGTTGTGCGTTGTTATTTCTCATAAGCATTTAAACTTTTAAACAATGTTATGCCATGAAATTTCTGTGCCCAAACCGGGGTTCGGACCTGTGACCTTTGAGTTTCGCAGGCAATCGCTCTACCGACTGAGCTACGCCGGCACGCTACACAGTCCGTCCTCACGACATTACGTCTTCCAGTCCTCGCCGCCTACTTTCCAAACTTCACAGAAGTTCTAAGAATGACTGATGGGCAGTAATGCAGTAATGATGAAGATCCCACAGCGACTCCCATTTCAGTTCCCGAAGCATCTCAGTAACATTCGAGCATTGATCGAATCTACCAGTTACAAACCTAGCCCCTCGCCTCTGAATTGCTCTTATACCTTCATTTAAAACGATTTGGTGGGGATCCCAAAGACCTGAGCGATACTCAAGACGGGTTCGCATAAACGTTTTATATGCGGTCTCCTCCAAAGACGAATTACACGTTTCAGCTGACGCTAGACTGGAGAGCTTCTGCGTGAAGACTTTAACAACACTTTTTACATCTACATCTACATGGGATATTCCTCAAATCACATTTAAGTGTATGGCAAAAGGTTCATCGAACCAACGTTAAACTATTTTTTTCCCATTCCATGCTCGAATAGCGCGCGGGTAGAAAGAACACCTGAATCTCTCCGTTCGAGCTCTTTTTTGTCGCATTTTATTCTGATGGTCATTTCTACCTATGAGTCAACAATATATTTTCGCATTCGGAGGAGAACGTTGACGATTTGAGTTTCGTAAGTAGTCCATGCCGCAGCGGTAAGAGCCGTTGTTGTAATGATTCCCATTCCAGATCCTGTATCATTTCCGTAACGCTGTCGCCCCTGTATCGTGACAATACGAAACGAGCTGTCCTTCTTTGGACACTTTGGATGTCCTCCGTCAAACACACCTGACAAGGATCCCACACTAGGCAGCAATACTCCAAAAAAGGACGGACTAGCGTATTGTATACAGTCTCTTCAGTAGTTCTGTTGCATCTTTTAAGGGTTCTGCCAATAAAACGCAGTCTCTGGTTCGCCTTTCCCACGACATTATCGACGTGTTCTTTCCAGTTTAAGTCTGAAGTAATAGTAATTCCTAAGTATTTTGTGGAGTTTACGGCCTTCACTTTTGATTGATTTATCTTTTAAACAAAGTTCAACGGATTTCTTTTCGTACTCTTGTGGACAACTTCACACTTCTCATTATTTAGAGTCAATTGCCAATTTCTATACCATACTGATATCTTATTCAGATCGTTCTGCAGTTGGTTTTGATCTTCAGATGATTTTACTAGACGGTAAATGAACGCGTCATCTGCAAACAACCTGAGAGAGGTACTTAGATTTTCTCCTAAATCGTTTATGTAAATAAGGAACAGCAGAGGACCAATAACACTACCCTGTGGAACGCCCGATATGGCTCTGTTTTAGTCGATGCCTTACCATCGATTACTACGAACTGTGTCCTCTCTGACAGGAAATCCCCTATCCAGTGGCAAATTTGGGGCGATATACCATAACCACTCAATTTGATTAAGAGCCGTTTGTGCAAATTGACGTCAATGAAATAGGCCTGTAGTTGATTTATGAACGTGATGTGATAAATACGAGAAGATACAACGTATAAAGGGGGATAAACGGAGCGTGCGTTTTGTAGCTACTGATATCATCTACCAACCTAGTTTCGAAAGGTGTGTCGCGAAGGGTAGTGTTAATCGGCAGGGAGCCCCAGCGAGCGGTAAACTGTCCCTGCCTGGACAGCAGGGGACCGAGCAGTGGGGACTGCGGCGTGGAGCAGCGACAGCGGGCATCGGGGGCACGCCGCTATCGATCGGCCATCGCACGAGGCGCCACCACAGCTGGCGCCACCACAACTGGCGCCAGGTATTCCCGCCGAGCGGCAGCTCGCCAACTGGCCGGACCTGTCCGATTAAGTACACGGCTATTCCAAATGATCAAGGCCGTATTTATGCTATGCGACGCCCCTGTGTGCGGTAATGTACGAGGCGCGTCCAGAAAGTAACTTCCGTTTGGTAATAAATTGAAATTGTACACAGATACAGAAGAAATTTTTATTGCACAAAATTCTACAACTCTTAAACTACTTTTCCACATAACTGCCGAAATTTTGCAGGCATTTGTCATAGCGTGGCACCAGGTTTTGTATACCTTCTTCATAGAAATCTGTTACCTGTGTCTTCATGCTTCAGTGATCGTGAAAATTGGGGGAAGTCCACTACTAATTGTAAACCTGCGGTTTTCCTGGATCTTGTCATCAATCGCGTGAACCAGTTCTTCTGTAACCAAAGGTGGACGCCCACTTCGTTCTTCATCGTGCACATCACTACGCCCGCCATTGAACTGTCGGACCTATCTTCTCACCATCGAATCACTCATCGCATTTCGTCCGTAAACATCGCAAATTTGTCGATAAATTTCACTTGGTTTCACTTCCCTCGCATTCAGAAACCGAATCACCGACCTGATTTCACAGGCGGCGGGATTTTCAATCAACGCCGACATTTCAAACAAGCACAACAGCGATCTCCAAATGGCGCACGTTCTTCTCCTTGATACACATCGTCTACAGCGCATGTGAATAACTGCAATCGCAGCGCTGCAGCGGAGATAAATTGAAACGGAACTTACTTTCTGGACGCGCCCCGTATTTTACGGCCCCCCTCCCCCGGTCAAGTGGGATTCAAACTTATTTCTAAAAAAAAAAATTAATTAAAATAAAAATAAAAAATGAAAATAACAATCATCTATTGGATACGTAAGTGCTGTTGACACACACATAATTTTAAAATTTACTAGTCATACCGGCAATGCTTCGCAGTTGCTAATATGTATGTACTCTTGCTTTGAACGTCAAATGTGCTAAATTTTATCGCAATCTTACGAATGATATTGATATTCCAAAGAAAAGAGCTCTTTCAAGTTTCCATAAATTTTCCTATTTTCTGGCGAACTATTCCCAACTTTTACTTCACTCAAACCTTCCTCTCGCTTTGAACGTCGAATGTGCAAAATTTTATCGCAATCAGATAAATGGTTTTGATATTTCATAGATAAATCTCTTTCTATTTTCTCTAAATTTTCCAATTTTCCGGGAAACATTTCCAAATTTTTATTTCGTAAGAACATTACTCTTGTTCTGAACGTCAAATATACAAATTGCAATCTAAAGAATGATATTGATATCCAATAAAAAAAAACTCTTTCAGTTTCTCGCGAATTTCCAAATTTTCCGAGTAACTTTCCCAAATTTTCAGTTCATACGAACGTTCATCTTTCGTTGAACGTCAAACGATCAAAATTTTATCACAGTCGGATGAACGGTTCTCAACTTATAATGTTAAGTACATTTAGTAACACATTGAAAAAGGAACTTGGTTCAACTGTTGCGACTTTCCTTTTTAACTGTCCCTCTTTCTTTTTTCTTTTTTTTTTTTTTTTTTTTTTGTATTACTCAAAACTTTACCTAGACCACAATAAACAAAACGAAAGAAGAATTACCCCTCTCCGTCATGTGAATAGTCAGATACAATGCTGAATTCAATCAAAACCACATTGAAAAACGCACTTTCAGTTTTTCTCAAATTTTCCAATTTTCCGGTATATTTTCCGAAAATTTTAATTCATACAAACCTTGTCCTGTCAAGCAGTACTCAAGTGATGCTCTTACAACCATGTAGCAATTGATTTTTATACATAGAAAAAATCGCTCTCGGTTTTTCCTAAATTTTCCTACTTTTCGGATGACTTCTCCAAATTTTTATTTGATGCGAACTCTCCTATTGCTTTCAACATGAAATGTAGAAAATTTTATCCCGATTGGACGAACGGTATTGTAATTCACTGGAAAAAGCTGTTTCAGTTTTTCACGATTTTCCTCTTTTCCGGACTATTGTTTTCATATTTTATTGGCGTTTAAACCTTCCCTGAACTTGGTCGAATATTTCAAGACTAAAATTAGCATAATCGGTTCAGCCGTTCTCGAGTTTTAGCGAGACTAACAAACAGCAATTCATTTATATACAGGGTGTCCCAGCTATCTTGTCCACCCAAAATATCTCTGGAAAAATAACAGCTAGCGCACATCCTGAGACTCAGGCGAGAACCCCATGCTGTTCAGGACGTGCGCTAGCCGCGCGTTTCGCGTATTTCAAGCGTCAACTTCGCGTCGCAATATCTCGGGATGTAATTGGAATATTGCGATGCAATCAACGCCATTGTTTATGTGGTTTGTCATGCTATGGATTGCTGAAGAAAAAAAATATAGGGTGTCCATTTAAAAAACATAAGTTTGTGTTAAAAAAACACATTTGCTTTCGTTTTAGAATGTTTCCAAATACGTACATTCATGGGCCCTAGCCGTACATTGATACCGGTGAAAGTCGTTTTCCAAAAACTGTTATTTTTCCAGAGGTATTTTGGGTGGACAAGATAGCTGGGAAACCCTGTAATATAGATTGCCGCGGAGGAGTAGCCGAGCGGTCAAAAGCGTCTCGCTGCGGAGCGCGCGGTTGCTCACCGTGGAGGTTCGAGTCCTTCCTGGGGCATGGTGTGTGTGTGTGTGTGTTTGTCCGTAGGTTAGTTTACCTTAGTTTAAGTAGTTTGTAAGCTACGGACTATATATATTGTAATCGAAACACTGAATACTGATGTTTCAATTAACATTAAAATAATATTTTAAAACTTTCTTACGATGGCAAATTTTTGCGGCCCCCAATATTTTGCCCCCCTGTGCAGCTGCACATGTTACACCTGCCTACGGCCCTGCAAATGATCATGGCAGTACGACTGAAAGGTCAAATGCAAGAGTGAACCAATTACGAATTTTGATATTTTGAATTGGCTATCGCTAATGGCGCACAAAATCGTAAATATTCATGTGGAAAAGGTAACGATGGCTCTTGAGGGACGTAGCGACTATTAGTATTTCTTCTTCTCCTTCTTCTTCTTTTGTCATGTTAGCAGTTGCGGAGTGCCTTAGATCTACGTTTTTCTTTGGTGCCAAAGCAACTAAATCGAATATCAAAGAAGTGTGAGCCCCGTGTTACGATATGGCTACAGAGAACGCCGACAGACAGCGAGTGGTAAGGAGGTGAACAACGAATACGACAAAACGTAGCACGAAAATACGTATTTTTAGACCCAAATCGGCGATTTATGTGAAAGTATTTTTTTTTTCCATTTATGCTTTTTGGGTTCGGCTCTGGAAACTAAGTTTTTGAGACTTTACAAACTCATTTATTCGAGAATATATGAGTTTGTAGTCTCAAAAACTTTTTTCCAGTGCCGGAGAAGTTGACTGGAATATACTCTTTCAAATTCTGAAAAATGTTCAAATGTTTGTTAAGCTTATGGGACTTAACTACGGGGTCATCAGTCCCTAAACTTACAAACTACTTATCAACTACTTACGAACTAGGACGGCACAAATATCAATGCCCGAGGGGGGATTCGAACCCCCGACCGTAGTGTCAAATTCTGAAATTCTGAAGCAAGCAGGAGTAAAATATAGGGAACGGAAGGTTATTTACAACTTGTACAAAAACCAGACGGCGGTTGTTAGGGTTTAAGTGCATGAAAAGGATGCAGTGGTTGGGAAGGGAGTAAGGGTTTTAGCCTTTCTCCAGTTTTATTTAATTTGTACATTGATCAAGCTATAAAAGAAAGGAAGGAGAAATTTGGAGAAGTAATTAAAGTTCAGGATAGAGGCTTTTGAAATGTGATGCTACAGAAAAATGCTGAAGATTAGGTGGGTGGTTTGCGTAACTAATGAAGAGGTACTGAACAGAATTGGGGAGAAAAGTAATTTCTGGCATACGCTGGCTAAAAGAAGGGATCGGTTGGTAGGACACATTCTTAGACATCAAGGAATCGTGAATTTAGCATCGGAGAGAAATGTTTGGAGTAAAAACCACAGAGCAAGACCAAGAGATGGGTACAGTAAGCAGGTTTAAACAGATATAGGTTGTCGTTCTTATGTGGAAATTTCTAAAAGCCAATGTTGCAGTTTCGACCGTGTTGATCAAATCAAATGTTTGTATTGCTTATGGGACTTAACTACGGGGTCATCAGTCCCTAAACTTACAAACTACTTATGAACTAGCTAACATTAAGGACGGCACAAATATCCATGCCCGAGGGGGATTGGAACCCCCGACCGTAGTGGCCGCGCAGACCGTGACTGGCGCGTCGCAGACGCCTCGGCCACCGCGGCCAGCCGACCGTGTTGCTATTAGCACCGGATCTAGAGTGGTGGGGTGAGGAGGGGGGTAACATGGGACACGGGGTGTCTACCCCGGCGGCACTTGCAGAGGGACGACAAACGGTCACCAAGACGAGTAGGGGGAGGGGAGGGGCAAAAAAAAGGAAGGGTAGGGAGTGAGGGGAGCCGCCAAAGCATGATCATCGAGGAGGAGGGACGCCATTATTAGGTTCGTGCCCCTATTGGGAAATTTCGTAGACCCATCGCTCTTAGCAAGTGGATACGTACACACTTGCGTCTCAGCGCATGTCAAAACCTCAAATCACCATAGCACAAAAGCAGGCTTCATAGCGGCTTTCCTGAAAGTTTGTCCGTACCTTTTTATAATGCCCTGTATATTGAACGAATTGAATTACGTTGCCTTATTTTTGCATGAATACGAATGGAGTAAATCATTTCAGCTCTCTTTCTGGTACCATGACTTAATGCTTCCCGGGTTCACGTACATTTGTTCCTGCGCACGAATCTGCTCCATTAAAATGCGTTGTTAGTGTATTGTTCGTATTCTACTCTATTTTAGTTCGAAACCGTTTTTCGTAGTTTCTCGCATTTGATGAACAACTCCACGTTAACGGTTTTTACCAGACTCGGTGTGCTGCTTCATTACATCACCTCAATTCGTGCACAAAATACTTCACTGGAAACACTTTGTAAGATGTCTATTTAAAACGTTGCTTACGATGTTAATAAAAGTTCCAAAAAAAAAAAAAAAAAAATGTTTGTAAAGTCTATGGGACTTAACTACGGGGTCATCAGTCCCTAAACTTACAAACTACATATGAACTACTTACGAATTAAGACGGCACAAATATCCATGCCCGAGGGGGGATTCAAACCCCCGACCGTAGTGGCCGTGCAGACCGTGACTGGAGCGACTTAGTCTCCTCGGCCACCGCGGCCGGCAATAAAAGTTCCTTAAGGATGTTACTAAAAGTGCTCTTTCCTTCTTGTTGTTGTGGTCTTCAGTCCGGAGAATGGTTTGATGCAGCTATCCACAATACCCTATCCTGAGCAAGCCTCTTCATCTTCACATAAGAACGGCAACCTACATCTGTCTGAATCTGCTTACTGTATCCATCTCTTGGTCTTCAAAATCAATCAAATGTTTGTAGAACTTATGGGACTTAACTACGGGGTCATCAGTCCCTAAGCTTACAAACTACTTATGTTCTAGCTAAGACTAAGGACGGCACAAATATCCATGCCCGAGGGGGGATTCGAACCCCCGACCGTAGTGGCCGTGCAGACCTCTTGGTCTTCCTCTGCGGTTTTTACCCCACCAATCTATCCCTTCTTTTAGTCAAGGAATGCCAGAAATTTCTTTTCTCCCCAATTCTATTCAGTACCTCCTCATTAGTTACGCGATCCACCCACCTAATCTTCAGCATTTTTCTGTAGCACCATATTTCAAAAGCCTCTATCCTCTTCCTGTCCGCACTGTTTATCGTCCATGTCTCACTCCCATACAAGGCAACACTCCATACAAATTCCTTCAGAAAGAACTTCCTTAGGCTTAAATCAATATTCGATGTTAACAAATTTCTCTTTTTCTAAAACGCTTTTCTACCCATTGCCATTCTGCATTTTATATCCTCTGTAATGCGACCATCATTTGTTATTTTACTGCCCAAGTAACAAAACTCATCTACCTCCTTTATTGCTTCGTTTCCCAGTCTAATTCCTTCAGCATCACCTGATTTTCTTCCACTGCACTCCATTACCCTAGTTTTGCTCTTCTTAATGTTCATCTTATATGCACCTTTCAGCACACTGTCCATTCCGTTCAATTGCTCTTCCAGGTCCTTTGCTGTATCTGACAGAATTACTATGTCGTCGGCACAACGCAATGTTTTTAATTCTTCACCCTGAACTTTAATTCCTTCTCCAAATTTCTCCTTGCTTTCCTTTATAGCTTGCTCAATGTATAAATTGAATAACAATGGAGAAAGACTACAACCCTGTCTTACTCTCTTTCCAACCACTGCATCCCTTTCATGCCCTTCAACTCTGACAACCGCTGTCTGGTTTTTGTACAAGTTGTAAATAACCTTACGCTCCCTATATTTTACTCCTGCTTGCTTCAGAACTTGAAAGAGTTTATTTCAATCAACATTGTCAAAAGCCTTCTCCAAATCTACAAAAGCTAGAAATGTATGTTTGCCTTTTCTTAATCTATCTTCTAGGATAAGCCGTAAAGTCAGTATTGCCTCCCGAGTTCCTACATTTCTCCTGAACCCAAACTGATCTTCCCCGAGGTCGGCTTCTACCAGCTTTTCCATCTTCTGTACATAATTCGTGTTAATATTTTGCAACATGACTTATTAAACTGATGGTTCTGTAGTTTTCACACCTGTCTGCACTTGCTTTCTTTGGAATGGGGATTATAACATTTTCTTAAATTCTGAGGGTACTTCACCTGTCTCATACATCTACACACCAGGTGAAACAATTTTGTCATGGCTGGTTCTCCCAGACACTTCATTAGCTCTGAGGGAATATCATCTACTCCAGGGGCCTTGCTTCGACTTAGGTCTTTCAGGGCTCTGTCAAATTCTTCTCTCAGTACAGTATCTCCTATTTCATCTTCATCTACATTCTCTTCCCTTCCTACAATATTGTCTCGAAGTTCATTTCCTTTGTAGAGCCCCTCTATATACTCTTTCCACCTTTCAGCTTTCCCTTCTTTGCTGAGAACTGGTTTTCCATCAGTGTCCTTGATATTCATAGAGCTGTTTTTCTTATCTCCAAATGTTTCTTTTATTTTCCTGTAGGCTGTATCTATTTTTCCCCTATTTATACATTCTTCTACATCCTTGCATTTGGCTTCTAGCCACTCCTGCTTAGCCATTTTGCACTTCTTGTCAATATCATTTCTTAGTCGTCTGTACTCCATATTGTCTGTTTCATTTCTTCATTTTTATATTTTCTCCTTTCATCGATTAAATTTAGTATCTCCTGTGATAGCCAAGGATTTTTTGTAGGTCTTGCCTTCCTACCTACTTTTTCCTCTGCTGCCTTCACTATTTCATCTCTCAATTTTACCCATTCCTCCTCTATTGTTTTATTTCTCCCTGTTTCTGTCAATTGTTGCCTAAAGCTCCCTCTGAAAATCTTAAGAACTTCAGGTTCCTTAAATTTATCCAGGTCCCATCTCCTTATTTTCCTACCTTTTTGTAGTTTCTTTAGTTTCAGCCTACAGTTCAGAACCAACAAGCTATGGTCAGAGTCTATATCTGCCCCTGGGTATGTTTTACACTTTAAAACCTGGTTCCGAAATCTGTGTCTTACCATTATAAAATCTATCTGGTATCTCCCGGTGTCTCCTGGTCTCTTCCACGTATACAACCTTCTTTTGTGAGTCTTGAACCAGGTGTTTGTAATAACTAAATTATGTTCTGTGCAAAATTCTACCAGGCGGTTCCTCTTTCATTCCTTTTGCCCAGACCATATTCACCTACTATCTTCCCTTCCCTTCCTTGTCCTACTAGCGAATTCCAGTCTCCCATAACAATTAAGTTTTCCTCTCCCTTAATAGTCTGAACAATTTCCCTTAGCTCCTCATTTATTTCTTCGATTTCCTCATCATCGGCAGAACTAGTTGGCACATAAACCTGTACTACTGTTGTCGGTGTTGGCTTCGAATCTATCTTGACAATGATAATTCGATCACTGTGCTGCTCATAGTAGTTTACCCGCATTCCTATTTTCTTATTCATTATCAATCCTACTCCTGTGATACCCCCAACTGATTTTGTATTTATAAGCCTATACTCACCTGACCAGAAATCCTGTTCATCCTACCACCGAACTTCACTAATCTCTACTATATCTAACTTCAACCTATCCATTTCCCTTTTTAAATTTTCTAATTTTCCTACTCGATTAAGGGATCTAACATTCCACGCTCCGACCCGTAGAATGCCAGTATTGTCTTTCCTGATGATCACATCCTCCTGAGTAGTCCCCGCCCGTATATCCGAATGGGGGACTATTTTACCTCCGGAATATTTTACCCGAGAGGATGCCATCATCATATGTTCATACAGTAGAGCTGCATGTCCTCGGGAAAATAACGGCTGTAGTTTCCCCTCGCTTTCAGCCGTTCGCAGTAGCTGTGTGGCAAAGCCACATTAGCTGGTGTTGCAAGGCCAGCTCAGTCAATCATCCAGGCTGTTGCCCCTGTAACTACTGAAAAGGCTGCTGCCCCTCTTCAGGAACCACACGTTTGTCTGGCCTCTCCACAGATACCCCTCCGCTGTGGTTGCACCTACGGTACGGCTATCTGTATCGTTGAGGCACGCAAGCTACCCCACCTCGGCAATGTCTGTGGTTCATGGGAGTGGCCTCTTTTCTTATCTGATCAAAATTTGGGGTGATACTGATATAAAAAATTCATTATCTAGTGAACTGCTTGCTCTTTCAGGTATTATACTAGTATGACCGTGCAAAGTTACCAGAGCAATATGCTTCCACAAAGAAATTGATAGGTGGATCTGTACCAATACACACAGTGTAACTTAAAACAGTGGTGCGTACTGTACTCAGACTTAGCTCTTGAAATTCAGGGTGTAAATGCATTCTGCTCTAACACTTGTATCAATAATACAAAAAACTACTTAAGTCGTTTCACTAGCAGCAAGATTAATTGAGTAATTAAATACTTGTACAAATTCAAAGCGGTGTTACTGTAAAAATGAAATTATATACATAAGCATCAAGATTTGAACAAAACGTGGACAATTACTTAATTCGATTTAAAGCGACAGCGATGTATTAAAATAGGTTCCATCATTTACTTAAAAAATAATAATGATGAAAGAAAATCCGAACAGTTTCACAAAAAAAAAAAAAAAAAAAAAAAAAAAAAAAAAAAAAAAAAAAAAACAATGACTTAACAAAGTGTATCCGAGGGGTTCTACAAAGCACAAAGCCTGCTTACCTTGTCTAATGAAATAAAATCAAATGAAAGTATCCATCATTGTTGTTCCGCATTTGTGGAACCCACACCTTCTCGGAGACCACTGTCCATCACGACTTTTCGCGATCACGTACTGACTTATTCTCCCGCTTAGCCTTGCATGGCAGCAATACCGCGACAATGAAAGAGCAACTTAGAGAGACATGCTACTACTACCTAACCAACGAGTACATATTGTCCATAAAATTTGCAACATCACGCACGACTAGAAGCAGCACGACCCCGGTATTTCTGAAAAGGGGCTTCCAGCGCAGTGGATCCATGTGGATGCAGCAGAAAATATATTAGTAGCTAGGTAGTAGACAAGATAATACTACATGAAAAAATTATATCCTTTTGGAAATGTGTAAAATGTGAGTAGAAGAAATTCTAGGTATTATGATAAACGGTGATATCTCTGACATAGGAGAATTTCAGGTTGATTTGGATGATTCAGTAATTTCTCTAAGGTGGACATACCACGTGGAATAATGAAGCCTTGGATGCAGTGAAGGAAGAGGATAGCGTAAGTTCGCTAGTTGAACCTGTTTTTAAAAACGACTTTCAGATAATAATCGAATAGAAATAACCAATAGGCGCATTGAGATCTTTATAATGGTGTTACTGTTTGCTAATATGGTATTCCATCTGCGGAAACCACAAAATAAAAAATAAAAAAATATATGGAAGAAGTACTTTTTATGGAAAAGCCATTGAATGGAATTATGAATATTATGGACTGTCTTCAGATTTCTGACCTTTATTTCCACTGGACTCAATTTTTTAATCATGGCAAGTTTTTCACTAGAAAAATTGAAGACTTGTTCAATGCATTGCTAGAAGTATTTATAAGTCAAAATAATGGTTCAGTTCTTTGTAACTAATACGACAGGAAATTCGGGCTCCAAGGCTTAAACAGTGTTTCTCTAATATTCCCCTCGCAGGAGGACAACTGGACTAGTTGCACGTAATTGGTCTGTCGTACACGTAGTTTCGCCACTAAAAGAGCGAGCAGCTTTATGAATAACAAGCGACCACGCTCAGCTGACACACTGAAGAATGCAGCTATTTCCACAGCGTTTGAAGTGACAAATATCTAACGACATTCCCATGCAGCACTGTGTTAACACTGTCATGGCTTTCCTTTCGCGTAATCTGCTTCATAATCTGTGCTATTGTAAAGTACGCTCTTGTGCAGAGTTCACACAATGGTGAAGTTGCACTCCGGTTCGGGGACACGCTTTCCCTGTTTGGTAAATCTGCCTGAGCACAGCTACCTGTTGGACGCTATCCATTCTTCTCTTCATTAAACAGTTGCTAACTTCGTCCATTTTTTTAAAAATCTCATTTGCTATTTCGACTCCGTCGCTCCCCTGTAATTTTTCCTTGGATAATTGTACGCTGTAGCCACGTAGGTAATTGCTTCGTAATGTTCATCCCAGCTGAGTTTTCTTCTCATTTATATCATGTACACTGGTTTTCTGTGCCCTCCTACACGTACATCTACTCGTACATTCCTCATTCTGCCTGTCCGTTTCACTTCGAGCAAACTTCCCTACTACAATTGGGAGCTACGCAAGCATTTTACCTGTTGCTAATTGATTCTTATTCATTCGTAGACATCTAATTCTACACTAGAGACGAAACACTTGGCGAATCTCTTTCGTAATTTTATTGGGGCTCATTTTACTGTAAACGAATCCGCTCTCTTTTTAGAAGCTCTTGTAGCGACAAACAATTTTCTTCACACAGCTTCCATTTTATGTCACCGAAATCCATTGGTATGAAAAATTTTCTTAACCCATATCTCGAAATGATGTTTCATAATTATCAGGTCTGTGTTCTGTACATTCGCCCTCATAAGACACTCTTTTCCTAACTGTGCAGCATTCTGATTGTTTCTGTACCGTTTTAAGGTCGACATATTTAATTGTATGTATCACTTCCCCCTTCCCCTGCCTATTACACCACTTGCTTCTGTAATAGTTTATCTACCGATTAGATGACCCGGTGAACTTCGTAGCACTTACGTCTTAAGATAAACCATATTAATTTAAATTATATGTATTTTAGACCCAGTAGCTTTACAAAGGAATCATCAGATAGTCTAAGTATCGGCTCGATAGTGGGCGGAAAGAGTGGACAGAACACGCACACCTGTCCAGGATAATGTTCATGTCACATTCGGGGAAGTTGAGGAAAGATTTAAACGGTGATAAAATATGGAAAAATTGTGAGGAAAATTTAGATTTAAAACATGTAAAATAATGACATGGTTGTGTTATCTAGTCGACCCGGCAATGATTTGCAATTGCTAATATGTATGTTGTCTTGTTTTGAACGTCAAATGTCCAAAATTTTGTTGTAATCGTACGAATAATATTGATATCCCTAAAAAAAAAGAGCTCTTTCAGTTTTCCACAAATTTTCCTGTTTTCTGGTCAACGATTCCAAACTTTTACTTCACTCAAACCTTCATCACGCTTTGAACGTCGAATGTGCAAAATTTTTTCGCAAACAGTGCGCCTCGGTTGCACAGTGGTAGAGTTCCAGACTACAAATCCAAAGGTCGTGGGCTCGATCCCCGCCAGGTCCTAGGATTTTTATCTGTCACCTCTGGCAATGATGTTCGTGTGAAAAATACCGAGTAGCACCGTGGTTCGGAACCCACGTTAAACTGTAGTTCCCCCTATAACTGGCTGGGTAAGTCAGTTTGAAGGTCGGAGGAAGGCAACGGCATACCACCTCCAAAAAGGACCATGCCTAGTAAAGCACTGTGGTGTTCAAACCAATCTTCGGACTGTTGACTGCTTTACCTTTTACCTTTACGAATTGTATTGATATTTCATAGAAAAGTCTTTGTTTTTTCTGAGTTTTCCAATTTTTCCGGGAAACTTTTTCACATTTTTATTTCATAAGAACGTTACTCTTGCTTTGAACGTCAAATATGCAAAATTTTATCGCAATCACATAGAATAAAGCTCTTTCAGTTTCTCGCGAATTTTCATATTTTCCGGGTAATTTTCCCAAATTTTTAGTTGATAAGAACGTTCATCTTTCGTTGAACGTCAAATGATCAAAATTTTATCGCAATCGGATGAACGGTTTTCAACTTATAATGTTGAGTACATTTAGAAGCACAATGAAAAAGGAAATTGATAAGAATTTTGCGACTTTCCTTTTTAACTGTGATTATTTTTCACTGAAAACATTTCCAAGACCATAATGAACAAACCAAAAAAAAAAAAAAAAAAAAAAAAAAAAAAAATTACCCCTCTCCGTCGTGCGAATAGTTATAGTGCTAAATTCAATCAAAAACACATTGAAAAACGCACTTTCAGTTTTTCTCAAATTTTCCAATTTTCCGGAAGATTTTCCAAAAAATTTAATTAATATAAACCTTGTCCTGTCAAACCGTACTCAAGTGATGCTCTTACAACCATGTGGCAATTGATTTTTATTCATAGAAAAAATCGCTTTCGGTTTTTCCTAAATTTTCCTACTTTCCGGGTGAATTTTCCAAATTTTTATTTGATGAGAACTCTCCTCTTGCTTTCAACATGAAATGTACAAAAATTTTTCCCGATTGGACGAACGGTATTGATAACTCACTGGAAAAAGCTGTTTCAGTTTTTCCCGGTTTTCCTCTTTTCCGGACAACTTTTCCATATTTTTTCACGGTTTAAACCTTCCCTAAACTTGCACGAATTGATAGCGCACTGGAAAAAGCTGTTTCAGATGATCCGGATTTTCCTCTTTTCTGGACAACTTTTCCCTATTTTATCACCGCGTAAACCTTCCCTGGACTTACTTGAATATTTCAATACTTTAATGAGCCAAATCGGTTCAGCCGTTCTCGAGTTTTAGCGAGACTAACGAACAGCAATATATATATATATATATATATATATATATATATATATATATATATATATATATATATATATATATAACTTGTTATTCAGCATATTGACTATTATAGATACAAATTAAATATGCAAATAGAGGTGCATGAAACAAGCAAATTGTACGATGGCAGGTAAGTGGAGAACCCATCGGTAAGAAGTATGCGCAAGTTCAGTGATGGTAACGTTACAACGCTGTTGATGCTGTTCCTTACTGTAAAAAGTTACGTATGTGGCACATACTACACGAATGTTCGACAGTAAGTCTGTCGCCGAGCGTTGCAAGGCGCCTAGCTGCGGAGCGCGCCGCTACTCGCCGTCGGAGGTTCGAATCCTCCCTCGGTCAGGGTGTATTTCTTGTCCTTAGCATAAGTTAAAGTAGTTTGTAAGCCTAGGGACTGATGACCAGCGTAGTCCCATAGATTTACAAACATTATTGACAGTAAGTTGAAAGACGACCGTCTGTCGTCTTCCATATATTTTTTGTATATTTCTGTAAAGTTATAATTTATTTAATGTCGCTAGATTATCATTTTGTTAAAACTTGAACCCAAGGCTTGCGGATTAGCACTTTTATTTCCAGTGTTAAAATATTAGTTAATATTGCTAGGTTTTTCTTATTTTGTTATGCTAATAATTTATTATTGTATTAATTAATGTGGAATAAGTATGGCTTCTCCTTATGCCACTGTCCCTGTGAGAAAGTGCAGTTGTTGTACTTTTAAGTGGGTGCCAGAATCTATGGCTGTCTGAATGTGGGCTCAGAATCGATAGCTGCTCATGCTACCACAGAGGTTTCTACACCCTTTGGTTACAGTCCAGTCGACGAGCCTTCTCCGTCCCCACCACCGCTGAACTAGGATTTTCTGGCTTTCGGTGGCTCCCCGCGTCTCGTGCCCGCTTGGAGTGGTCATTCTATACTGGGCATCTCCTCCTCGAAAGCCGCGAAATGGTAATGTTTCATTGTCTAGCGCTTTTTACTTAGACTCGTAAACTTACAATCTTTTTTTTGAAAATGTTCTCCGATCATGAGGGGAAATGTGTTCTCGTTATTCAAATCAGTGATTTGCAATAGATAAACGCTGTGTGTGTGATTCTAGTTGCAGTTTGATAACGGCCTGGTATGTTAAAACCTTTTGTGATCATGTGGCGGTGTATGAACGCTGTGTAAATACTTTCTAGCTTTGTGGGGCCCGATTTCTAATAGGTGATATGTTCAGTTTTGCACAGTGCATGTGAGAATCTTCTCATCGTTTCCTTCCCTGAGTGATATGCGTTCCACGTGGTTGGTTCATAGATAAAACCTTCAGTTTCCACTCTTGTTTGTTCTACGACCATCAGGCAAGTAACTATGCAGGTATCCTTCCTTCCTGATGTAATTCTAAACATTTCTATGGGTGATCCACAGGGTAGTGTTATTGCTCCTCTGCTGTTCCTTATTTACATAAACGATTTCGGGCAAAATCTAAGTAGCTCTCTTAGGTTGTTTGCAGATGACGCCGTCATTTACCGTCCAGTAAAATCATCTGAAGATCAAAACCAACTGCAGAACGATCTGAATAAGATATCATTATGGTGTAAAAATTGGCAATTGACTATAAATAATGAGAAGTGTGAAGTCGTCCACAGGAGTTGTTGTTATGGTCTTCAGTCCGGAGACTGGTTTGATGCAGCTCTCCATACTACTCTATCCTGAGCAAGCCTTTTCATCTCCTCATAAGAACGGCAACCCACATCTATTTGAATCTGCTTCCTATACGCGTATCTTGGTCTCCCTCTGCGATTTTTACCCCATACACTTCCCTCCAATGCTAAATTTACGATTCCCCTATGTCTAAGAATGTGTCCTACCAAGCGATCCCTTCTTTTAGTCAGGGTATTCCAAAAATTCCTTCTTTTTTTTTTTTTTTTTTTTTTTTTTTTTTTTTTTTTTTTTTTTTTTTTTTTTTTTTTAGTACGGAAAGAAATCCGTTAAACTTTGTTTACAAGATAAATCAATCAAATGTGAAGGCCGTAAAATCCACAAAATACCTAGGAATTACTATTACTTCAGACTTAAATTGGAAAGAACACGGCGTCTGCTTCCGCCTCGTCTCAGCACGCTGATTTTGATGAGTTTCGCTGTGGCATTGCGTGTGTGTGAGAGAATGAGTGTTGTTTGTGAATCCTTCGCCCCAGTAGCGTTAAATCATGTATAATTTAGGCTGGGGACCGTCCCCATTAATCCATGTAAGAGATGAATTTTCATTGTATTAACAAAATTGGTTCCCCATTTTGCTTGTTTCCTATCTGAATAAAGAAGTCTAAGTTCAGCATAATCCGTAAGTTGCCTATAAATTGTAGTTTTAGTGCACCTTCTCTCTTTTATTTAATATTATTCTTCACAAGTGCTGAGAACAAGCTCAGATGCAATTTTCCTTATCTCTAAATTCCGTTGCGCCATAAATGTTTTTCTTAGCCACCTTTCTAAGATAACTTTAACTGTGGTGGCTTGCTTATTAATGTCTGTGTGTAATAACGTGTGAGCTGCTATGTATGTTGACCACTGTATTATTAACTTCCTGTTATTGAAGTAACGTGAAAGGAGTCAGTTCTCAGTTTGCGCCAGGGAACAAGGCTTTGTAGTAGGAAGTAACCAGTAGTTCACATGGACCTCATTTGCTAATTTTAGTGATAAGACAAGGATCTTGTTGCGTACAGTAGTCGACTTTTAAAGTCAGTCGAGCATGGGCCGCCAAACGTGTACCCAAATGAATATACCATGGTACCATGGCATCTGACGCCCTTCGAGCTAAACTGACTGGACTCTTTTATGAGGGGATGTTTAAAAGTTTTGGCATTGTTCCATCCAGTTTGATAGTGAAGATGAACTCGGGGAACTTTAAATTAAAAACGACAATGAAAGCATTCGTTGTTTATGGACGTGTACGGGCTTTGATAAGATTTAAGCCTGCTTTCAAATGGACGGTGTCCCCGTGGAAGCATTTGTGTTGCAAATTGTTTGTCCACAAGTGCATGTCTGCAGTGTGAGGAGTTGTCTGTATTGTGAGGAGTTAATTTATTCAGTCGCAATACGTCGGTCGTATCGAAGAAACCATTGGTTTCCGGACACACATTTACCTACATCTACACGAATAATACGCCAATCACATTTAAGTGCATGCCAGAGGGTTCATCGAACCGCTTTTATAATATTTCTGTACCATTTCATAATCTAATACCGCGCGGGAAAAAAGAACACATGAATATTTCCGTTTTCTATCTGATTTTTCTTATTTTATTAAGATGATCATGTCTCTCTATGTAAATGGCTGCTAACAAAATATGTTCGCATTCGGAAGAGAAAATTGATGGCAAAATTTAGCAAATAAATTTCACCACAACCAGTGACGTAGCCAGGATATTGTCCAAGGGGGAGTGGGGGTAAACATGGAGGTCCGGGTTCGATTCCCGGTCGCATCAAAAATTTTAATTCAATTTTTCAGTTTTATCGTTAATATCTTTGACATATTCGAGACGAACATCCGTCTCAGGGATTGTATATTTGTATTTACATTATCAATCGGTCACAACTCTCCAATAATTATGTTATTGTGTGCTCACACCAGCCTGCAAACTAAATTAGCGGGAGAAAATTTAAAAAGGAGATTTTGACTTGTTGTCGTAAGAAGTAGATGTAATTTTTTGTTCTAAAATCAACAGCTTACAAGGCTACCAATTTGGATCCTTTGGTAATAATGGAAAAGATTTAAAATTTGCATGGTTTTCATCCAAGTTCAACTTATTTATTAATTCGGCCTTTTCTAAATCAAATGTCATACGATTTCTGCGATTTGTATATAAATTGCTTAACAGGCCAAACACCTTTTCACGATAAGCATTGCTCACAGGAACTAACAATACAAATCATATAATCTTTAAGTTTTGCAGTTGGTTTTGTTCGCATTTTTAAGAAAATATGCCCAAATTTTGTCTGTAACCCCTTTTTTTGTAAAATGTTCAAATACGTCAGCAAGACAACAGTAATTAGTTAACAAGGCATCATTGCTTTATAGGTAAGGTCCGCCTAGAGCAAACACAAATGTTTTTTTTTTTAGTTTCTCCCATACATGTTTCGCTGGCGTTGAAGCATCATCAGTGGGATGTTTAAGTCGTTAATTCGATGATGATGCTGCAACCCCAGCGAAACAAGTATGGGAGAAATCAAAAAACATTTGTGCTTGCTCAAGGCGGACCTACCTATAAAGCAAATTTATTTTGTAAGCAAACACGGAGATTGAAGAGCTTTTCAAACATCAAGATGAAGGCATCATTGCCAATGTCGCTTGAAATATTAAGAATTTCAGGCAATGTGGAGGGATCTACCCACGTATTTTGATCCTTTTACAGTATAAAGAGTATTCAGAAAAATCTTAGCTAAGTAGCAAGTATTGAATTGCTCGCTTTAAAAACTGTTCAGAATCGGCGCAAAAAGAGTTTTCTTACTACAAAGAATTTATCATGCAACATATTCTAAATATGAGTTGCAGTTTTCACATTACACTATCTATTTGTATGATACTGCAACCATCGCTTCCCACTGATAAAATGTTTGTTTGAAACCGTAACATTACGTTATGTACAAAGTACAAACAAGATTCTGAAATTATTTCCTCCCCTTCTTTCGTCGACTCTTTCAATCTAATCAAATAGGCTTAGGCTTTGGGATAGAAGTCCCCATACCTCCTTTCGGCATTCATTTTCCCCTTTCAATAAAAAAAATAGTGTTTTACAGCAGTCCGACAATGCAGTGAACGATAAAGCGGGTAAAAGAGAGAGAGTCATCTTCTTGGGAGAGGAAGGTTTTTGTACCCGACATTAGTTTCTCGGAGTTTGTAGAAGTTGAAGTGAAGTCGTTGAATGTTTTTATAACGATACTTTAGGTATCTGCTGTCAAAGCTTTAAGAGTGTATTTGATGTAAATGGTTGATTTCATGACAGTTACAATTTGCTTTAATGAGGTGTTGAAAGGAACCTTACAAAAAGCTGTTTATCGGGAGATTTTATATTTTTTCGGGAATCTGGAGATCGTATTAAAAGTGCGGAGAATCTAGACGAATCTCAACCACCTGGCAACTCTAGATGCATGAAATGTTTTAATTGCAAATTCGATTTCAGAGCTTAAACTAATTCATTCAATTTGAACCATAAACGATGGCTGCTCAACTTAATTAATGTGTCTTGCTTTCCGTTAGCGGCCAATGCTAATGTTAATTAAATCATCATCTTCATCATTATCATCATCATCATCATTAGAGGCTGATTATGCCTTTGAGCGTTCAGTCTGGAACATAGTACCTCTAATAAAATTCCTCCATGATCCCCTATTCGATGCTAACGTTGATGCCTC
The DNA here is from genome assembly GCA_026315105.1 of Locusta migratoria. Lineage (NCBI taxonomy): Eukaryota > Metazoa > Arthropoda > Insecta > Orthoptera > Acrididae > Locusta > Locusta migratoria. The sequence goes on from CM048748.1 coordinate 451,667,175, forward strand.
GTCTGATGTTATGCCTTTTACTTCAAAATCATTCTGCACCGAATCTAAGTACTTTCTTCTTGGTCTACTTCGTCTCCTCTTAACCCTTCGCTGCCGAGCTCATCTCTTAGGTAACCTTGCTTCTCCCATGCGTGTAACATGACCTCACCATTTCTGTCTGTTCGCTCCAACTGCTTCATCTATGGTGTTCATTCCCAGTTTTTCTTTGATTTCCTCTTTATGGACACCCTCCTGCCATTGTTCCCATCTATTAGTACCTGCAATCATTCTTGCCACTTTCACATCTGTAACCTCTACCTTATGAATAAGGTAACCTGTATCCACCCAACTTTCACTCCCATACAACAAAGTTGTTCGAAAGATAGAGCGGTGCACTGCTAACTTATTCTTGGTACTTACTTCCTTCTTGCAGAAGACAGTAGATCATAGCTTATCACTCATTGCATTAGCTTTGCTACACCTTGATTCCAGTTCTTTCACTGTGTTGCCAGTGCAAAGTCGTAGTTGCAAACGAGTCTTGATATGCTCAGTGTTATAAATAAAATGCTTTTAAGATTCAAAATGTTCAAATGTTTGTTAAGCTTATGGGACTTGACTACGGGGTCATCAGTCCCTAAACTTACAAACTACTTATCAACTACCTTATACTAAGGACGGCACAAATATCCATCGAACCCCCGCCCGTAGTGGCCGTGCAGACCGTGACTGGAGCGCATCAGTCCCCTCGGCCACCGCGGCCGGCTGCTTTTAAGAGGTATGACGGAAGACAGTCATCATTATATGAGAGCAGTGAAATAAACGTCGCAATAACTTTCCAAACATTTTCACTATGAAAAACATTTTTGCTTTCAGGAGGAACGCTCATCGAACTATTCTGTAGTACGATCAAGTTACTATATTGCTCTTCAGCTTGCATAAGGTTGTGCCTTTTCGCTGATTTTTGCGTTTGTTGTCAATGTGGAAACTTGTTTACAACAAGACGTTATACACCTACAGTGTGAATTTGGGGCAATTAGTTTCATAGCAAAATGAATTTCTTAGACTTACGTTATACTATGTACATTTGCAGCTACGATTATGTGTCTGCTTAGATTTGCATGTACATGCTGCTTTTTTTACGCAAAGTACTAAATTCACATATAGAAACTCACTGACAGATTTCAACTTAAGAGCTTGTCTTCGAATTAGCATTCCTGGAATAGTGGTAATCAGACATTGGTCCTTTAGTGAAAAGGAAAAAAATCGCACTGACGTGTTTTACGATCCACTTTAGATTTGTAGTTTTATAAGATTTTGCAAACATTTTGGACCAAAGTAATAATGTAAATAATCAAAAATTAATTAATAAGTGTGTATGAAACCATTTTAGGGAAAAAAAATTAAGTAGTGGTGGACGAACGCCTTGCCCACTGCGCTACAGCTATCAATCAGAATTTGAGTTATTAAACTTGTATTATTGAAGGCCGTTGTTAACTGATGCTAATATGGCATATGTAGGCACTAGATTATCATTTATCGTACGAAGAACGGCGTGTTTTTGTTAATTCTTCAGTGCGCCTTTGCTTTGAAATGACAATGTCTAAGTTACAATAAGAAAATCATTAAATACGCAACGCAAGATGGTGTATGCCAGAGAGAGTTCTGGGCGAGGAATGTCACGTGACATCTCCGAACGGCTGGTTTTCGTTAATTCAATGGAGGGTATCAAATGTCCGTTATTTTTGCAAATATCTCTCAAACGATACGTGATGTGAAAAAAACATAAGGGAAAAACGTTGTAGAGAATTTTCTCCTCTACAAATTCGGTTATTCAATTTTCGTGTCAGATGAACGGTTTATTTGCAATTAAAATTACATTACAAACTGCTTTTTTTGGTATTACTAACGTATTTCTTGTCCGAAAAAATTTAAAAAGGGAAGTTCTGGTCTCTGTCGGCGTACAATTATGTCTATAAAATTTGGTGCTGATCGGTTGAACGGTTCGTCTTAAAAACTGGGAACACGTTACGTACAGACAGACAGACATCCCAAAATCGCCGTTATTTTTGCAAATATCTCTGAAACGATATGAGATATGAAAAAAACATAACAGAGCAAAGTTGTAGAGAATTTTCTCCTCTACAAATTAGACTATTCAATTTTTGTTTCAGATGAATGGTTAAGCCGTTATTTTCATTTAAATTTTGAGCTGTCAAAAGACTATCCCAAAGGCCCATTTTTAGTGTTACTACCGCAACCTAAAGTGGGCCAAAACCCTATGAATGGATATTCTGTGTGTTTTTAAGTTTCATATTTAAATAAAATTACTTTGAAATATAAATTTGTCAATTTAAATTTCGTACTAAAACGGCAATTTTCCTATGGCTGTGACAGTCGATGTTACGAACTTGGCTGGTCTCCTGTCTGTGTATGATCAAAATTACTAGAACAGTCTTAAAAATAAATTTGCCGCGCAACGCGTCAGTGAGCCACCTGGAAGAGATATACGGTTGCTCAAATGGAGCGGTGTGAGCGCCAGCCAGCACACAGTAGCGGCTGTGCTCAACTGCTGGACTTGTTAGTGCGCCTGTCCTGTACCTGTGGAAAGGAAAGCCGGTTAGCCCTGCAGAAGCCCCGGTCTACGGGCAAGTGTCACTCCGGGCAAGTATTCCAACTCCACCGTCACAGTGGCGTCCCCTCCCTTTTCGGCGCTTGGCGCCCCTACCTCCCCCTCCCTCCCATCCCCATCCATCAGCGGACATTGATGGACTTTTGACAGCCCGAAATTCGATTGCAAATAACACCTTACGGCAGAGCTTTCCAAACTGGGTGTCGCGGCACCCTGGAGTGTCGCGTAGTAGTATCCAGGGTGTCGCGAGACTAACAAATTTAGACTATAAACGAAAAACTTGTCATAAAATAACACAAATTATCCTCTTCATACTACCCTGAAGACTTGCCTGCAGAAAACCATCCTTCTCTTAATTCAGTGCACCACACATCACGTATTAAAGGAATGATCGGTGCACATTAATTGCGTGCTCAACCGCTAGGTGGCAGCTCTGCTTCAGCACCAGTAGACGCTCAAGGATTCGATCAAGCAGCTGCCAGTTGCCAGATTCCAGCAAACTGCGCATGCGCAGAGCTGCTGCTGATACTCGATAACAGCTCTTCCCGTGCGCAGTTTGTTGGAACTGGCAGCTGCTTGAACGAACCTTCACTGTAGTCTGCTTTCCTTCTCAAAAAAGCAGCATCTGAGCGTTTTTTAAGGGATTTATCAAAGGCACGTCACCCTCGGTAGCATTTCTTACAATTAAATGTCGATCAATGACACAGTGGCTGTAAAAGCTGTCACAGATTGTAAAATCAGTCACAACTGTCCACTGACTAAAGCTATTCAGTGTCCATGATTAGTGTGGAGTATGGCCGGATGGTTAACGAAGAGTAGTATTTCAAATGCAGTGATCGTTGGTTCGAACCCAGGTATGCGTTAATATTTTTTCTCTCAGATTCCTGTATGTAACACATTCTGGAACCAGAAATGACATTAATATTCTTACTTCTCAAAAATATTTATCCATTTTTTACGAATATGTGGGGACTTCAGAGGTCGTGGTGAAGCAAGAACTTAACAATAGAACTTAATAATTCATGACTTGTCATAAATACATCCTCTTTATTTCTGAAAATAATGTGATAATATTGAACTGAAAGGGAACAGCCACTGTGCTGTCTAAATCATAAATCCGAGCAGCTAATTTCCAGATGCCGTTTTCAATCGATCCAGCAGTCCTGACATGTACACACGACAGCGAAAAACAGTTTCCGAAATTCAGTTTTCGTGTTTCGGAAGTTGGGTAGCATGTAGAAGAAGCAAGTATTACTGTATGAGTTAGGCATTGTTGTCTGCGGTGTTACTCTGTTGTACATCTCCGTAGTTCCTAATGTTTCCTTTTCTTGCGATGAGTGTATGTAATTGCTGCAGTCAGGATCAACATTAAACATGTCAATGCGTACGAGGATTTCAGTTTCGTTTACAAACTACAACTGTAAGCTATAAAAGGGTGTCGCTATGGGGGAAATTTTGGAAACCACTGATCTAGAGCTTGTTCCCTAATGAGTTTTTTTTTTTTATTATTATTATTATTTTTTTTTTTTTTTTTTTTTTTTTTTTTTTTTTTTTTTTTTTTTTTTTTTTTGCAACGTTTAAGAGATATTTCCAGAAATAACGGCGATTTGACATTTTGTGTATGAAACGTTTTCCCAGTTTCCAGGTCGCGCCGTTCAACCGATCTGCACCAGATTCTACAGGCGAGTTTGTTGGCCACCAGCGACCGGAAACTCCGTCTGTCGCCTTAAGCCGGCCGCAGTGGCCGAGCGGTCTGCGGCGCGCCAGTCACAGTCTAAACGGCAACTATGGTCGGGGGTTCGTATCCCCCGTCGGGCATGGATATATGTGTCGTCTGTAGTATAAGGTAGTTCATAAGTAGTTTGTTAGTTTAGGGACTGATGACCCCACAGTTAAGTCCCTTAAGCTTAACAAACATTTGAACATTTTGTTGCCTTACCTCTGCTGTTATGTTTCGATGGAAAAAAGAATCGAGTAAAAGTTATTCATAATTTAATATCGAGTAACTTTAGTCCGCAAATTTTTCGATATTTTGTGACTCAAATCTGGTACAAACGCCTACGGATATAATTCTTCTATGGGCTTACCGTTATATTCTTTTCCTAGACTTCATTTAATGGAGGTTCGAATAATGATTTGACGATGATATTTCATCTAGGAATGAATGTATTGCACCATAGTGAAATGATATGTGTTATCTAGGGCCTACACCATAACAAATGTACCAAATGCCTGTAACACAGGAACGAAAGCAAATAAATACCACATATACTAGATATGTTCTACCTGTTGTCCAATCTTCTGTCGAATCGGTGGAGCTTTCCCACATATTCACTTACACTTTGTATATTGGGAGAGATTCCTTATGAAAAATAAATTGAAAAATTCTACATTTTCTACGTCGTCAGCCTAACACAATTCTAGAGCTATGGAAACACTTGAAGGAGAAAACTTGCTTTATTTAAAGAGGCAAGTAGCGAAATGAATTGACAGGCAGCATCCACACCTGGCAGTGTAGAGTTGTGGCGATTCGTCAATGAATCGTTCATTTGAACGAATACAAATACAGAATCGTAAGAATCGAATCGTGATTCGGACGAATCGTCGTTCAAAAGAATCGCCTGTCTCGTGACGATTCCAAGATCCAACGATTCATGATTCGAAAGCAAGTGGCGAATAATTACGAAAGCCAGAAAGCGTGTGAACAAAGGAAGCACAGAACGAAGATCGTGAGCCGTTAATTATTAGTCTATTCACGAATTACAGATGAAATGTTCAAATGTTTGTAGAACTTATGGGACTTAACTACGGGGTCATCAGTCCCTAAGCTTACAAACTACTTATGAACTAGCTAAGACTAAGGACGACACAAATATCCATGCCCGAAGGGGGATTCGAACCCCCGACCGTAGTGGCAGTGCAGACCGTGACTGCAGCGCCTCAGTCCCCTCGGCCACCGCGGTCGGCGAATTACAGATGACAGAAACAAAACGCAGCGAAATACACAGCTGCCAATACATACGAATATACGTCTTTTCAACAGTTTACATATTATGTATTTAAACGAGCAATCTTTACACATTTATATTTCGCGTATCCCGTAAACGACTGTAACGATTGGGATTATATTTTGTGTTTAGAGAGGTTTAGGCTTTTCGAGTTCATCTACATAGTTGTAGTTTTTGTAGAAACTCAATTTTACAAATATATTATTTTCATATAAAAACGCGATTTTAAATGCTTTTAAAGCCATCTCAAAAATCTTTTTTACCATTTAGGTTTTTACATTATTAGCTTTCCTGAAAGAAACCGATTTTACAAAAAAGAAACATTTTAATTAGCGTGAATTTCTTGTATCTCGAAAGAAATGTAATACTTAGAGACGGATTTTTATTTTTAATGTTTATTTATATAGATGTGTTTCCTTAAACTAATTGATTTTACATAATAAGTATTTTATAACGATTAGATGTGTGTTAATTACCATATTTTTCATTAAATTTAAATTTAAATGGCCAAAGTATTCAAACAGAAATAAAAAAAATTAAAAGGTAACAGCAGGATTCGAAATAAGTGACCTATGTTCACTAAACTACAGCGCTACTAAATGAGCTATGATGACAGCAGGAATAGTTGGTAGTGTAATATGAATTTATGCTAGCAAAATTTCAAAGACTATTTTCTCGAGAATTTTTGAGAGCTTAATCGAATGGCTTTGCCTCATTATTATTTTAATTCTGAACTTTACGCACCATAAATATTAAAAACTAGCTGAAAACCCGGCGTTGCCCGGGCATTTATTTATTTATTCCTGCCATTTTTCAGGTATATATTCATTTGTATAAGGGCTGTATGTAAAATCTCTTGGGAATTCAATTAGTCGTAAAGAAGAAATACATAAAAACTTGGTGTGTGATGGGGCGGTTTTCCATGAACGTTACTGGTTTTGTGCTAATATCTCATGAACTATATGTCATACTGTGATACAATTTAGAAGGTACACTCCACTATATGCATGTATACTTTATGTAAAATTTCTTGCGACTACAATTTGTAGTGTAGAAATTAAAAATTATAACGTCTTACTGAAAGCCGTACTTTTAGTCCATGAACAGCGGAACGTTGTTCTTTATCTGCTCATATCTCGTGAACTGCGTGTCGTACTGTGATACAAATTGGAAGCTACATTCAACTATATATGTGTATACTGTCTGTAAAATTTCCTGTCGCTACAATTTGTAGTGTTCAAATTATAAATTGTAACGTCATACCGAGAGCCGTAGTTTTACTCCATAAACAGCGGAAAAGTAGTAAGCGAGAAACTTCTTTCCTTTCATCATTTTACTATTGTTGCCAGAGAGAAAAAGTTTAATAAAGGTTTGAAAATATGTTTAAAGTTTGTTGCAAGTCGCTATGTACTGTCATTCTCATACAGTGTATTTCGAAAGTCTCGCCGCATTATATAGCATGTTTTGCGATTTATATTGTTTATGACGTAATATCTTTTGAACCATGGACCGTATGTGATTCTTAACCATGCAGCAATTGTTACCTCGGGGTAAGGAATGTGTATGCCAAATTTGGTTGAAATCGGTCCAATGGTTTAGGATAAAATGAGCAGCATTGTCGCAAATTGCAGCAGTTTTTCGCGCATATCATTGTTTATGACGTCATATCTCGTGAACTATATATCGTATGTGATTGTTACACTTACGGCGACCGTCCTCATGGATTGAAGCTTACGTGTATAAAATTTCATAAGGATTGGAACAAAACTGTAGATTTGTATGCAACACGTACAAACATGCGGACACTCTGCTTTATATATTAGAAAATCCGATACCCATATTGTCACCTTTTCGGCATTCTGTAAGATTCGTGCCGTCGCAGACCAGAAAGAATCGTGAACGAATCGTAGGAACAGATGTAAAAGGTTAAGATTGCAACATCCATGACACAGACATGTATTGCCATCTATGAGCAAGATGTAGAAGTAAGAATCGTGCCAATCTAATATATAAAGCAGAGTGTCCATATGTATGTACTTGTTGCAATCATTATGAAATTTTATACACGTAAGCTTCAATCCACGAGGACGGTCGCCAAAGTGTAAGAATCACATACGATATATAGTTCACATGATATGACGTCATAAACAATGATATGCGCGAAAACTGCTGCATTTTGCGACAATGCTGCTCATTTTATCCTAAACCATTGGACCGATTTCAACCAAATTTGGTCCACGAATTCCTTACCGTGAGGTAACAATTGCTGCATGGTTAAGATCACATGCGGCAAATGGTTCAAAAGATATTACGTCACAACCAATAGAGATTGCAAAAAAAAAAAATGCCATATAATGCGGCGAGACTTTCGTAATACACTGTATAAGAATGACAGTATTTAGCGACTTGCAACAAACTTTAAACATAATTTCAAACCTTTATTAAACTTTTTCTCGCTGGTAACCATAGTAAAATGATGAAAGGAAAAAATTTTCTCGCTTACTACTTTTCTGCTGTTTATGGAGTAAAACTACGGCTCTCGGTATGACGTTACAATTTATAATTTGTACACTACAAATTGTAGCGACAGGAAATTTTACACACAGTTTACACATATATAGTTGAATGTAGCGTCTAAATTGTATCACATTCCGACACGTAGTTCATGAGATATGAGCACGTAAACAGTAACGTGCCACTGTTCATGGACTAAACTACGGCATTAGGTGTGACATTACAATTTTTAATTTCTACACTACAAATTGTAGCAGCAAGAAATTTTACAGACAGTATACTCGCATATAGTTGAGTGTAACTTCTAAATTGTGTCACATTCAGACACGTAGTTCATGATATGAGGACTTAAACAGTAACGTTCATGGTAAACCGCCCCTTTCCGCACCAAGTTTTAATCTATTACTTCTTTAACTGTATTCCAAAGAGATTTCACAGACATATAGCCCTTATACAAATGAATATCTGCGTGATAAATTGCAGGAATAAATAAATAAATACCCGGGCAAAGCCGGGTTTTCAGCTGGCGGAGACTAAAGAATCGTGAAGGAATCTTGATAATCGATTCACAATGTGGGATTGAATCGCAAGAATCGATTCCTATAAAAGAATCTTGTTTCCGCGGCGCCAGGTAAGCTGAGGAGTTTGTGACACTTGCGGGGAGTGACACTTGCGCGGAAAGGGAATTTGTAGACACTTGCGCGGAGACCCGGACGCTGCAGGTAGTGAACAGGGTGTTCCAGAAGTAGCGATACACCACCCCTACTCCACGCCCTCCAGCCGCTACCTGTGCCGTATTCAGGGAAAGGCCCACCGAGCGAGGTGGAGCAGTAGTAACGGCCCGGAGATATCACAGCCTCATTCAACAGGGAGATATCACGTCATACAAATATCACTCGATTTACAATACAGCACCATGTGAAGAGGAATGTGATGAAATCGGAATTGAGCGCAACCGTTGCTAACTACAATTTCGGATTTACTGCATTTTGAGTCAGAATTCGCATCTATATTTGCATTTATCGCAAATGCGAATTTTTCCTGTCCCTAGTAATACCTCTAAAAATAAACAGCTGATCAAGGCACTAAAAGCAAGGGCAGATCTTTGGGTGTATTACTACAAATAACTAAAACACAATTTGATCGTGGAATTATATACAATCTCATTATAAAGGTTTTTTGTAGGTGGTTTTGAGGAGCTTTTAAATATGTTAGGAATAGCATTATGAAATATAGACAGCTACACCTTATGTTTATTATGAGATATCGATTTCGGCTAATTTCAGGTCATCTTCAAGTCTCAAACAACAGGTGTTACTTATGCATTTTTCCAGTGGCACTCATAACCTTTAACTGTTTACACACGAGGTCTAACGTTGTTAGTCGCGTTAGCGATGAAAACAGAACCCAGAATCTTTGCGTCTAAATGATACATATATTGGTGTGATGTCTTATTTCGAAAGAACAGACATCACACCAATACATATATAGCTCTCGGTAAAGTGGAACGGTACGATGTCTTTACGTCACTCATAACCTTTAACTGTTTACACACGAGGTCTAACGTTGTTAGTCGCGTTAGCGATGAAAACAGAACCCAGAATCTTTGCGTGTAAATGATACATATATTGGTGTGATGTCTTATTTCGAAAGAACAGACATCACACCAATACATATATAGCTCTCGGTAAAGTGGAACGGTACGATGTCTTTACGTAGCACAGCACGGCGACTGGAAACGCAGGAGAAGTGCAAACAACGTTCTCTCCTCAGAGGTATGATTCTAATTAGGTTCGACGTAGACTTCTACAACATACAGTCTACACGGCGAAGATTACACCAAAAAATTTAACGTTTCGTCTACTTTGGCGATAGCAACCAAATTTTAAAATCGTGTCTACCATGTAAAGATTTAGCAACACAAAACGCTTAAAGTCCATAACTTCACTAGTTTTCGAGTTGTCAATTTTTAATATATTTTTAATGTTATTACATAAATAACAAATTTGGGACTCACACTACAATTTTCATATGGCAGATTTTGTAGGTACATTCACAAGACATAATTCAACGGTTCTGTGCATTCATTTTATGAGAAATACCAATCATTTGTTTTCAGTGTTTGTCAAATTTCTACATTTAAGTTTCTTTAATTATTAGTACTTAAATGTGGTGATGAAATAAATAAATTACGTGTATATGTGTAGTCTTATGCGGCCAGACTACTTAGGTCATCGGTCGCTAGACTTACACTACTTAATCTTACTTAAAATAACGTAGGCAAAGTACAAACAAACATACCCATGTGCGAGGAAGGACTCGAACATCCGACCGGACCGGCCGCGCAATTTGTGACACAAATTACATGTTTGATAATATTAATGCATAGAAGTATGAAATCACGTCAAGACTACTTCCTGCAAACATTTCGACAAAAAACGTTGGCACTGAGTTTAGAAAAACATTTTATCAAAAAATGAATGTTACTACAAGAGATAAAGCCATTCAAATTTACGGGCGCCATACCGTATTCCCTTCCTGAGTAAATGAGCTGCTTCTTGTAGTTTCAACACCTTTTTCTTGAATGTTCTGAATATAAATCTTCACACAGACTTCTTGATGAGGAGAGTGATACGGATATCTGATTGTAAACCACTGCCTATTACCTTAGACCTTTTTGACTGTACTGGACAGGAGTTCCGCGTATTCCGTAATTTATATTTATACAGTTAACAGGCAATGTAATTTATAACCAACTATTGGCTGTCAATTTCGCTTCATTTTTTCTGGAAGTCTTGCAACTTGTTTCTCCCTGTTGGTTTATGCCAAGTTCGGAGTAAAAATGGTTCTATATGACAGTGATAGAAAATAGAATTTATCTTTAGCATTTTTCGGTGTTTGACATTCCCTTTCACATTCCGTATTTCATAATTTCTTAGATGTATTTGTAATTCGAATACAGCCAAATCGTTTTGGGGTATACGAATAAACGCTTCAAGTGTGTAAAATACTCATTGACTTATTATTAACGTTTTTTAATTGAAGGATTAAGGTTGCGTCTCCTATTAAAAAGCATAGTAGCTATTTTTAAAGAGATGGAAGTTGCGTGATAGTGGGGTTAACTACATAGCGGTCAATTACATCAACGTATCTGTGCAAGATGCCTAATATATTTATTGCTTGCGCAGGTGTCTTGATCTGCTTAGTGTTCTGAATAATATGCTTTTAGGAGGTATGACTGTGGAAAGTCATCGTCTTGTACTAGCAGAGGACTCTAAACATTATCACTATTAAAATACCTTTTTGTTTTCAGGAGGAACATTCAACGAATTCATATGTAGTTAGAACAAGTTACTATATTGCTCTTCAGCTGGCAAAGGCTTGTGCAATTTCACTGAGTTTCGTGTTATGTTGACAGTGTGGAAACTTGACCACAGCAGTGCTAGACCTCTTGGTGTGCCTGTACCCAGGAAAAGCCATTAGCCGCCCCAAGGGTCCCGGGTTCCGCGCAAGTGTCACTCCGCGCAAGTGTTCCAACCCCAAGCTGAGCGCCATGTTGCGGGAACAGCGGCGGGTAACGGAGCGGCGTCTGTTAAGTGAGTCCCGGTGTGCGTGACGCATTGTGAGGCGAGCCTCGAGGTGCGAGCGGCAGCGGCGGCGGTCGCTGTGGCCGCCGTCGCCTGGCAACGCGCCTAACGATCGCCGAGGCCGCCAGGGCTGTACAAAGCCGCGCCACACCTCTGCACTGCCAGAGGCCGCCAAACACTCGCGACTGCGCGTGGCGCGCGGACAAGTGGGGCGCCACACGCCGCGCTGCAAACGCCTCAGGGGACGCGGTCCCGCCAGCATAGACAAACAGTTCACTATAAATAACTCGCGTTGTCAAAAACTGACATTGTGAAAACCGTGCCTGTATTATTATAATTTTTATAATTAAAACAGTGAGCAGCAAAAGTATGGTATTAAAATTCATTTAAGCCGGTTTCGGCTTCGGATTTTCTTACAAATCCATTTTCAGATCGTTGATATGATTTCAAGCTGGAGTCTCCTTTCATGTCTTGCAGTCCTGTCAGAGAGGACACAGTTCGTAGTAATCGATGGTAAGGCATCGACTAAAACAGAAGCGATATCGGGCGTTCCACAGGGTAGTGTTATTGGTCCTCTCCTGTTCCTTATTTACGTAAACGATTTAGGGGAAATCTAAGTAGCTCTCTTAGGTTGTTTGCAGATCACGCCGTCATTTACCGTCAAGTAAAATCATCTGAAGATCAAAACCAACTGCTGGCCGATCTGCGCAAGATATCACTATGGTGTAAAAATTGGCAATTGACTCTAAATAATGCGAAGTGTGAAGTCGTCTACATGAGTGCGAAAATAAATCCGTTAAACTTTGTTTACAAGATAAATCAATCAAAAGTGAAGGCCGTAAACTCCACAAAATACCTGTTGTTGTTGTTGTGGTCTTCAGTCCGGAGACTGGTTTGATGCAGCTCTCCACAATACCCTATCCTGAGCAAGCCTCTTCATCTCCACATAAGAGCGACAATCTACATCTGTCTGAATCTGCTTACTGTATCCATCTCTTGGTCTTCCCCTGCGATTTTTTCCCCATACACTTCCCTCCAACGCTAAATTCACAATTCCTTGATGTCTAAGAATGTGTCCTACCAATCTATCCCTTCTTTTAGTCAAGGAATGCCAGAAATTTCTTTTCTCCCCAATTCTATTCAGTACCTCCTCATTAGTTACGCGATCCTCCCACCTAATCTTCAGCATTCTTCTGTAGCACCACATTTCAAAAGCCTCAATCCCCTTCCTGTCCACACTGTTTATCGTCCATGTCTCACTCCCATACAAGGCAAGACTCCATACAAATACCTCCAGAAAGGACTTCCTTAGGCTTAAATCAATATTCGATGTTAACAAATTTCTCTTTTTCAAGAACGCCTTTCTACCCATTGCCATTCTGCATTTTATATCCTCTGTACTGCGACCATCATTTGTTATGTTACTGCCCAAGTAACAAAACTCATCTACCTCCTTCATTGTTTCGTTACCTAATCTAATTCCTTCAGCATCTTAGACTGCACTCTATTACCCTAGTTTTGCTCTTGTTAATGTTCATCTTATATCTACCTTTCAGTACACTGTCCATTCCGTTCAATTGCTCTTCCAGGTCCTTTGCTGTATCTGACAGAATTACTGTGTCGTCGGCAAAACGCAATGTTTTTAATTCTTCCCCCTGAACTTTAATTCCTTCTCCAAATGTCTCCTTGGTTTCCTTTATAGCTTGCTCAATGTACAAATTGAATAACAATGGAGAAAGACTACAACCCTGTCTTACTCCCTTTCCAACCACTGCATCCCTTTCATTCCCTTCAACTCTGACAACCGCTGTCTGGTTTTTTACAAGTTGTAAATAACCTTACGCTCCCTATATTTTATTCCTGCTTGCTTCAGAACTTGAAAGAGTTTATTCCAATCAACATTGTCAGGTTTGCCTTTTCTTAATCTATGTTCTAGGATAAACCATAAAGTGAGTATTGCCTCCCGAGTTCCTACATTTCTCCTGAACCCAAACTGATCTCCCCCGAGGTCGGCTTCTACCAGCTTTTCCATCCTTCTGTAAATAATTCTTGTTAATATTTTGCAACCATGACTTATTAAACTGATGGTTCTGTAATTTTTACACCTGTCTGCACCTGCTTTCTTTGGTATGGGGATTATAACATTTTTCTTAAAGTCTGAGGGTACTTAACCTGTCTCATACATCTTACACACCAGGTGAAACAATTTTGTCATGGCTGGTTCTCCCAAAGACTTCAGTAGCTCTGAGGGAATGTCATCTACTCCAGGGGCCTTGTTTCGACTTAGGTCTTTCAGTGCTGTCAAATTCATCTCTCAGTATAGTATCTCCTATTTCATCCTCATCTACTTCTTCTCCCCTATCTACAATATTGCCGCTAAGTTCATTTCCTTCATAGAGCCTCTCTATATACTCTTTCCACTTTTCAGCTTTCCCTTCTTTGCTGAGAACTGGTTTCCCATCTGAGTTCTTGATATTCATAGAGTTGCTTTTCTTGTCCTCAAATGTCTCTTTTATTTTCCTGTAGGCTGTATCTATTTTTCCCCTATTTATACATTCTTCTACATCCTTGCATTTGCCTTCTAGCCACTCCTGCTTAGCCATTTTGCACTTCCTGTCAATCTCATTTCTTAGTCGTCTGTACTCCATTTTGCCTGTTTCATTTAGTGCATTTTTATATTTTCTCCTTTCATCGATTAAATTTAGTATCTCCTGTGATATCCAAGGATTTTTTGTAGGTCTTGCGTTCCTACCTATTTTGTCCTCTGCTGCCTTCACTATTTCATCTCTCAATGCTACCCATTCCTCGTCTACTGTTTTATTTCCCCCAGTTTCTGTCAATTGTCAGCCAAACGTATGGAATTAAAATTCATTTAAGCCATGACCGGTTTCGGATTTCATTACAAATCCATTTCAGATCTTTAATATGATTTCTAGCCGGAGTCTCCTTTAATGTCTCGCAGTCCTGTCAGAGACGACACAGTTCGTAGTAATCGATGGTAAGGAATCGACTGAAACAGAAGCGATATCGGGCGTTCCACAGGGTAGTGTTTAGTGTTATTGGTCCTCTTATTTATATGAACGATTTAGGGGAAAATCTAAGTAGCTCTCTTAGGTTGTTTGCAGATGACGCCGTCATTTACCGTCTAGTAAAATCAACTGAAGGTCAAAACCAACTGCAGAACGATCTGAATAAGACATCACTATGGTGTAAAAAATTGGCAATTGACTCTAAATAATGAGAAGAGTGAAGTCGTCCACATGAGTACTAAAAGAAATCCGTTAAACTTCGTTTACAAGATAAATCAATCAAAAGTGAAGGCCGTAAACTCCACAAAATACCTGGGAATTACTATTACTTCAGACTTAAATTGGAAAGGACACGAAGAAAATGTCGTGGGAAAAGCGAACCAGACTGCGTTTTATTGGCAGAACCCTTAAAACATGCAACAGAGCTACAAAAGAAACTGCATACACTAAGCTTGTCCGTCCATTTTTGGAGTATTGCTGCCCAGTGTGGGATCCTTAACAGGTGGGTTTGACGGACATCGAAAGAGTCCAGAGAAGGGCAGCTTGTTTCGTATTGTTACGATACAGTGGAGACAGCGTCACGGAAATTATACAGGATCTGGGATGGGAATCATTACAACAATGGCGCTTATCGCTGCGGCGTGGGCTACTTACGCAACTCCAATCGCCAACATTCTCCTTCGAGTGTAAAAATATATTATTTACTCCCATTTACATAGGTAGAAATGACCATCTGAGTAAAATACGTGAAGTCAGAGCTCGAACGGAGAGATTCAGGTGTTCTTTCTTCCCGCGCGCTATCCGAGAAAGGAATGGGAGATAAATAGTATAATGGTGGTTCGATGAACTTAAATGTGATTTGCAGAGTTTCACATGTAGATGTAGAGACAAAAAATAATAATTTGCTAACTGTTTGCCGGCCGCGGTGGCCGAGAGTTCTGCGTCCCGCCAGTCACGTTCTGCACGGCCACTTTGGTCGGGATTCGAATCCCCCCTCGGGCATGGATATTTGTGCCGTCCTTACTGTTAGCTAGTTCATAAGTAGTTTGTAAGTTTAGGGACTTATGACCCCGTAGTTAAGTCCCATCAGCTCTACAAATATTTGAACTAACTCTTTGCTGATGTTTACGTTAAATTTACATATTTTCGTCTCTCTAAACACATAAAACGGTTTCAAAGTAAAAAAGAAGAAAAGAAAAAAAAACTTATGTGTTGTGACCTTGGCGTTACAGACAGACGGAGAAGATGGATTTTTAAGAAAATCCGAAACTGGTCGTCGTTTAAATAAATATTTTTATACCGTACTTGTGGATGGATGCTGATTTTAATTGTAAATATTATAAATCGCGCTACTGTCGATTGATTTTGAAAACGTTAAATGCTTTCATATTCTACTCATTAAGAGGTAAAACCTGCTGATAATTTTAACACGATAAGACAAGTGTTACGATTAGAAACTCTGTGTTTGTTGCAAGGTGTTGGCGCTCAAATATGCCAACTTTCTTCATCCATTATTCGAAAATGACATCGCTTCGCTACTTCCAACAAACACCCCATATAATTTCAAAGCTTCACGAAATTTTTTCTCGCTGACACCTCTAGCAAAATGATGAAAGGAAGAAAAGATGTTCATCGCTTACACCATTTCCGTTTCAATCACGCCTCTTATCCACAACATCTACATCGGATCAACGTCTACAGTTCGGCGGCATGTGATTGTGATCCTGGAACGGAAGCTAATGTCAAACAGATCCTGTTCAGGTGCCCCAAATTTGATCGTGAACGTTTGAACTTCCTGCAGATATTGGTCAAGATGTGATATCCCCTTCCCCAGTCAGCTTCTTCCCTTTTGTTTACAAAAGACATTCGTGTTTTATGAAATAATAATTAAATTTATTAAGACCACTGGACACAATATATAAGTAAGCTACCAAGTGTGTTAGTAATATAAGGTTTTCCTTGTGAATATGTGAAAATGTTCCAAAATTATCTGAATTGTAATGTAATGCAGTTTTCGCTTTGTTTCCACTCTCCCATTTTGACAAAATGTACTTCTGTTTCTTTAAATATATGTACATGTCCACTGTGTATTGTAGACAGCCACATTGAGTTAACACTCACAAGGGGAACACCAAGTATGGTACCAACGGATTTTGATGGCTCGCAGGTATGTTGTGAGGGAATTCCTCCAGACCATCAACTTAAAAAAGGATTTATTCCAATGGGCTTTGATTTCTAAGAAAATCGAAATCAAATTCGCAGCAAATTACCACGCGTAAAGTGTATACTTATACATGGCGGTTACCGCTTAGCGAGACAGCGTGGTGTAATCGGCAAGGTTCGAGGCTCTCATGCAGGAGATCTGGGTTCGGTACGTAGCGACATAACAATTCTTAAAAATTGAAATTGCTACTTTTTATATTTCAAAAAACAAAAAAATAATTAAGCAAAGAAAAAGATATAAAGAAAGAAAACAAAAATAATGAAAAGTCAAACAATTAAAAAAATAATCAAGAAAATAAAAAAATAAAAAAATCTTCCCTTTCGGGTCATTTATTTTTCACTTTCCTTCATTTCTCTTCTCTTATTGTGCATTGCGAAGCAAACATTCGGCGCATTTTAAGGCGTTAGTGAGTTCACCTTTTGACTGCTCATCACACACATCCATTGCCGAAGACGTATCGCGTGATGGACCTGCTTCTACCATAGCACATTTGTTTTCCACGTTGCACTACTTGCCGCACGCTTGAAGGACAAGCTACGAATGACTAACCGACTGGCCGTAGCACAATAGTCCACTGGGACGCGTCACGTGGGTACACACGTCATTGGAGGAGATAAAAACAGCACGGTCAGGAACTGTAGACATAGGTATTAAATGTTGCCCAAATATTATAGGTACTAACAAAACACTGTTTACTGATTTCGAAATAGGCTTCAATCGCCTTAAAAGTGTGCTTCGAAAAAACAAAGTGAATAAAATAATCGTCGCGCAATACATAACATATTGAGTGAGTGTTACATGTTTTTATCCTGACCATTTACTGCAAACTTTTACATAAGAATGGTTATAAAATACATAATTATGCAGAATCATCGGACAGTTGTGAGAAGTAATTGGCCGATGTCGGTCTTGAACCGAGGTAATTTGCTGCGAATTTGATCTCGATTTTCTTAGAAATCAAGGACCATTGGAACATTCCACTGTTCGTGCGGTCACACTTTGGTACCTATTTTAATATATCACATCTCAAGTACTAACTCTATTCGCAACACACTTAGCACACAGTATCTGCATATAGCACTGAATGAATGTACAAAATATATGTCATTGACACTTAGACGGGTCAAGTAGCTGCTTGCGTTTGTGTGCAGTAAGACTTCATCATCGGCAATACCAGATTACCACATTTGTCAATCGGGTCAGAAACTTCATAGTGGCGTTCCCCGCACGCTCGGCTGCATGGCATTGTCCGTGGTGCACCTCACGCCTCCCCCGCTCGACTTTGTAGCCCCCTCGTCCCCCCACCACCACCCAACACTTGAGGGGGCGGGGGCCCGACCGGGCAGACACCCCAATTGGCATACCCCCACCCCGAGCTATTACGTTACTGATGTAACCTCAACACATTACAATCAATTCACTTTTACTTGAAATAATATAGGCCAGAGGTCGGCAAGTAAGGGGTCCGGATACTTTTGGAAATTTTTATCGAGGTCCAGAAGTAAAACCAAATATTTCTTATCTATTATTTATTTTAATTTTCAGTCTCAAACTAATACGAAATACAAAAGATATAAAGTAAAAATGTATAATAATCCAGTAAAACTTTATTTCCTATTTATTTCTTTTTATTTTCACTCACAAAATGTATGAAATAGAATGTGTTGTCAAACTTCTATTGAAAAATCCAGTTCCAGGTCATACATTAAAAAACTATTTTTCGTTTAATTTTCACTGAAAAAAAAGTATGATACTAAGGAAGGAAGCTTAGGGTATAACGTCCCGTCGACAGCTTGGTCATTAGAGACGGAGCTATAGCTCAGAGTTTTGGGTAAGGATGGGGAAGGAAATCGGTCGTGCCCTTTTGAAAGGAACCATCCCGATATTTGCCTGGAGCGATTTAGGGAAATCACGGAAAACCTAAATCTGGATGGCCGGAGGTGGATTTGAACCACCATCCTCCCGAATGCGAGTCCAGTGCGTTACCACTGCGCCACCTCGCTCGGTAAAGCATGATATACAGTGAACTATGCATATTTGTGTTTAAAAAATCAATGCAAGAAATTACATTTGTGGCCTTCAGCCAGTTTCTTAACTTTAGGTTCACATGCGGGGCAGCTCATGCGAATAGTGTCTTCCAGGTCGGCGGCCATTAATCTTGAGCGATACTTGTTTAAATAAAATTTGGCAAATATATGTGGAGCAAAACATAGTAGCTAGGTAGATGGCTAATGTTTCGTAAGTTTCATATTTCTCCGGGACATGTTCACAATTCGTCAGTGAATACAGTTTTATAAGTTTGCAAGGAAATGTCGTCCTGCAAGTGTATTATCTCCATTTGGAGTAAAGGATTTGAAAGGTGGAACAACTACGCAGAAACATCCGTCCGTTCTGCTACTGCAGAAACCTCAAAAGGTGATTTTTAAAAGTACAATAATGGTGTTTAAGTGGATATGCCCTGGCCGTTTAAATAGAGGTTTCAGAGACTGTCAGAGTATGAAGTCTATTTACATAATTTTCTCGTGGTGCATTCGTGTGTACAATGCTTTTATGTGGATCACGGGCCACCTTGCTCCGTTTTGCTGCCCCTTTCAGCGAACTCTCCAGCGCTACACATCATGACATTTATTTAATCTACCTACAGTAATCATTAAGGGTTCTAAACATTCAGCAGCTAACTGTAAAATTCTAGGAAAATTGTAAGGGTGGCTCTCATAAGAATTGTTATCTACAGCAAATAAGGTTTTTAATTCCGTAACTTATACTTTGAGCCGCGGTGGAGTAGCCGAGTGGACTAAAGCGTCTCGCTTCGGAGCGGGCGGTTGCTCGCCGTGAAGGTTCGAGTCCTCCCTGGGGCATGGGTGTTTCTGTTGTCCTTAGGTTAGTTTACCTAGGTTTAAGTAGTTTGTAAGCTACGGACTGATGACCACGCAGTTTGGTCCGATAGATTTACAAACATTTGAACATTTATACTTTGAAAATATTTTGTCGGTCCAGTTTTCGGCCTTCCGCGGTCCGCGCCTGGACCGTGGTCCGCCAGTTGCCGACCGTTTTATAGTTTCGCGATTTTCATGGTGTTCTTGCCACCTCGTCACTGGCCTAATTCGCCATAATTTGCGTATTTTCGTATTTTCTTCTTCAATTTACCACCCACTCTTTCAATGTGGGTGCCCGAGGGGACTGAGGCGCTCCAGTCACGGTCTGCACGGACACTACGGTCGGGAGTTCGAATCCCCCCTCGCGCATGGATATTTGTGCCGTCCTTACGATAAGCTAGTTGATAAGTGGTTTGTAAGTTTATGGACTGATGACCTTGTGGTTAAGTCCCATAAGCTATACAAACATTTGTAAAAACAGGCTTGAAGACGTATCTCGTTTAGCAATCCGTTTGTTTACATCATGCGTTGCCAACCTAACCGAGTATGCGTCCGTATATTGTGTGTGCACGAAATAGACGGCTTGTGTGTGTGTGTGTGTGTGTGTGTGTGTGTGTGTGTGTGTGTGTGTAACCTCAGGTAGTAGTAGGAATTATTGTATTTTGATGATATGAACATTGATTTCATGTTTGGTGGAGGGGTGTTAATGGGGAAAATGAAGACAGTAGGCATTTTTTCTATTTCGTTAACTGATTCTTCCGTCGCTTCTTGGTAGAACAAATTCATTATGAGAAGTCAAATACACAATTCTACAGGCGGTTCTACAGGTTTCTTTATTTTGTTAATCGATTTGCGACTTCTTATGCCCTCATCAGACATTTCATGATGATGGCCTAAGGAGCCGAAAATCGATTAACAAAATAAACAAACCTGTAGAACAAACATAAAATTGTGTATCTGACTTTTCCTATTTGTTCTATTAATGTGAGTAGTGAGTTGTTTCATAGATGTACATAGTCAATAATCAAAAATGTAATTCCCAGATATAAAAAAGTTCAAATGTTTGTAGAGCTTATGGGCTTTAACTACGTGGTTATCAGTCCCTAAACTTACAAGCTACTTAAGAACTAGCTTGTACTAAAGATAACATCCATGCACGAGGGGGGATTGAAACCCCCGACCGCAGCGGCCGTGCAGACAGTGACTGGCACGCCGCAGACCGCTCGGCCACTGCTGCCGGCTTTCCAGATATAGAATCCACTGATGATGCCTTAAAATAAATGGCGAAAAGCGTATTGAAGAAATAAAATAACTACAGTGAGAAGCGACTATTCCTCATTTCCAAAAGCAAATACTTGTTTATCTTTGGCAGCCACTGTGCATATACAATACATCACTGTATAGACTTGGAAAATTATTTCATGGACCGATAAAACGGTACATGCGAAAAGACATAAAAATTGAGATGCGTCAGAAAGTAGTTTTACCCTAAAGTGGAGTTCAAATTACCATACTATGCCTGTCGAAAAAAGATCCGGAACATTGGCAATTTGACGCCAATGCGGTTGGGTGTCCCTGCAGAAGACTGCCGGAAGATTTGTTATTGTTCGTCGGTTAATTTTCCTTCACACCTGCACTCAGTACAGCACAGTTTGCGAATTTGGAGATGGCAGAGTTAGGGGAGCAACGCACCTCCATTAAATTTTGCTTGAAACTCAAGAAAACCTCCAGAGAAACGCACCAAATGCTGCAGGAAGCATACGGTGGTGTGTGATTAAGTTGACTCTGTGTCGCGAGTAGTTCACGCGGTTTAAAAAAAAAAAAATCGCACTGCCGTGTTTTACGGCCCACTTTAGATTTGTAGTTTTATAAGTTATGGAAACATTTTGGACCAAAATAATAATCTAAATAATAAAAAATCAATTAATAAGATTGCCTGGAACCCTTTTAGGAAAAAAATTATATAGTGGCGGGTTCCGAACCACTGACCTTCAGCCGGCCGCGGAGGTCGAGGGGACTGAGGCGCTCCAGTCACGGTCTGCACGGCCACTACGGTCGGGGTTTCGAATCCCCCCTCGGGCATGGATATTTGTGCCGTCCTTAGTATAAGGTAGTAGATATGTAGTTTGTAAGTTTAGGGACTGATGACCCCGTAGTTAAGTCCCATAAGCTTAACAAACATTTAAATATTTGAACTACCTTCAGCGTCACAGTCCAACGCATTGCCCACTACGCTGCAGTTAACAATTAGAACGTTCTTTAACCTCATTCTGTTTTTGGCTGTTGTTAATTGATGCTACTATGGCATTTGTAGACACTAGATTATCATTTATCATACGAAGAACGACAGGTTTTTGTTAATTCTTCAGTGCGCCATTGTTTTGAAATGACAACGTGTAAGTTCCAATAAGAAAATCATCAAATACGCAACGCAAAATGGCGTGTCCCAGGGAGAGTTCTGGGTGAGGAATGTCACGTGGCATCTGCGAACGGCTGGTTTTCGTTAATTCAATGGATTGTGTCAAAACTCCGTTATTTTTGTAAATATCTCTCAAACGATACGAGATATGAAAAAATCATAAGGGAACAAAGTTGTAGAGAATTTTCTCCTCTACAAATTCGGGTATTCAATTTCCGCCTCAGATGAACGGTTTATTTGCAATTAAAATTACATTGCAAACGGCTTTTTTTTGGTATTACTAACGTATTTATTGTCCTCAAAAAGCGAGGTTCTGGTCTCTGGTAGCGAACAATTATGTCTGTAACATTTGGTGCCGATCGTTGAACGGTTCGACCTAAAAAGTGGGTATATGTCACAGCCAGACAAACTTCGTCAAATCGTCGTTATTTTTGCATATATCTCGGCAACGATGCAAGATTTGAAAAAATAAATAAATAAATAAATAAATAAATAAATAAACCATAGTAGAGCGAAGTTGTAGAGAATTTTCCCCTGTACCAATTAGGTTATTCAATTTTCGTATATGAACGGTTCGTTTGCAATTACAATTGTATTAAAGCGGCCTTTTTTGGTATTACTACCGTATGTTTTGTCCGAAAAATTTGGAAAAGGGAAGTTGTGGTCTCTGGCGGACTACAATCATGTCTGTAAAATTTGGTGCTGATCGGTTGAACGGTTCGTATTAAAAACAGGGAACACGGTACGGACAGATATTCTGAAATCGCTGTTATTTTTGTAAAATCTCTGAAACGATACGAGATATGAAAAAAACATAAGAGAGCAAAGTTTGTAGAGAATATTATCCTCTACAAATTCGGTTATTCAATTTTCGTGTCAGATGGTTGAGCCATTATTTTTATTTAAATTTCGAGCTGTCAAAAGACGATCGCAAAGGCTCACTTTTAGTGTTACTACCGTAACGTAAAGTGGGCCAAAAGGGCTGGAGGGAAGTTAAAGGTGATGCTCGTTCAGGACGCCCTTCTACGTCTGCCAACGACGCTCATGCCAGAAACTTCAACGAAACTGTCTGTGCTTTCCAATCGAAGTCTAGCTGTTCGACAGATTGCCTAAGAATACACCAATTTCAGTTCCATCGTGTCATGAAATCCTGAACAGCATCTTGGGATGCATCACGTTGCCACCAAGTTCGCGCCACGGTCATGAGTCAAGGCCAGACAGAAATTCGGCTCATAATCCTTCAAAAGCTTTTGGATGCCGCTCAAATGAGAAAATTCTGGTCACTGGGGAGTCTTTTGATAGGGCGAAGATTTGGAATGATAGTCGAGATAAAAGAAAGTTCGCTGCAGGCACTTCGCGAGATCCAACAAGTGGCGAGCCAGGACTGCGCCCGGAAGTGAAAACCGCGGTGCATCAACTGTGGAGGAGACTATTTCCAAACACACCGAGCACAATAAGTGAAAACGAAATGTGGACGAAGTTCCTGGATTTTTTTCCCTTGTATATTTGTTCTAGGTTTAAAAATAAGAGCAAGTGGTATCAAATGGGCAGGGGGCACTGCAATCGTAGTGTGCTACAAGTTTAGAGTTTGGGTTGGAAGGGAAGCGTGTCTCGATAGCCTAACCGTCGGCCGGCTGGGGCCGTGGCGAGCGGACGCGGCGGTGTTTACGTGTCTGCTGCTGTCGTCTGAGCGCTGTTTCCGGGTGAGTTGACGCTCTCGTAGCGGCCGCAATAACGTGTTATTGTGTGGATCATGACTAGAACACGAACATGACTGAAGTACCAAGAAGAGATACTTTGAAGTTTGTATTTGATTGCAACTATGCACGACCGAAGTCATATGAAATTGAAGCATGGATTGAGGAATCACTGAAAAGTTCCTTTGGTGATATTATCGGTGTCCATCTCTCAATAGTTAGCAGTAATGTGTATATTAAGTTCAGAAGTACGGAAATTTGTGACGAAATTGTGCAGTCCCGTGCTGGTAATCTTAAATTCAAGCACTGTGATGGGAACGTTGGTGAAGTTAAAGTGACGCACGCAGGGTTTGGTATTCGGACAGTCCGAATATTCGAACTACCATTTGAAGTTCCTGCAGAAGAAATTAATGCCGCTTTGGCGAAATATGGAAAGGTCGTCAGCAATGTTGCTGAAAAATGGATGTCATTTAAAGTACCTGTTTTGAACGGTGTTCGGCAGGTGAAGATCGAATTAAAGACACATATTCCATCATATATTTCGATCTGTGGCTATAGGGCGATTATCATGTACGACGGTCAACCGCGTACTTGCTCTGGTTGCGGTTCAACTGGTCATGTTAGAGCCCAATGTATTCAGAGAAGGGTGTCACAGGTACCTACAGGCGAAACAGCGCCAACTGACAGGATGACGACCCTCCCGATCTCTTATGTGGCTGCGGCCCGATTGCGCCCGAACACGCCGGAGCAACCTCATTTCAGTGTATCTTTCGGTACTACAGAAGGTGTTCAAGAGACGTCTATGGATATTCCCACCCAAGATAATTCTACCGAAGATGTGACAATGGAACACGATCATCCGGAGGGCACGAGCTCGGCCGGCCTCCAATACGGTGCTCCAGCCCAAGACGACGGAAAGCGTCCGAGTCCCAGCAGCGAACTGGAACCCGACCAAGTGGTAAACGAAGAACCAACTCCGGGAAAGGAAACCTGCTCCTCAGAAAATCAAACAGCAGTCTCTCCCAAGAAACACAAAAAACGAAGAATAGCCCATCAATACGCAGATAAGACAGTGCCAATATTGCCCGAGAAACTGACGGAAATTGGTCTCAATTTACCTGACACCCCATCAGCAAATTCCGATCCGAAGCAGCAGAATGGTAGCAAACGGGTGTCGGAAATCTCCCCACCTAATATCAAGCCGAAGGACCATGAAGCTGTGGAAGACCCACCGGGATTACAACCCGTCGGTAGGGAGAGGCGAAGTGTAACGGAAAACGGCACACAAAGCAAGACTGCCTCAGTTCGTATACTGAACTGGGCAGATGACGGGGAAGATGTGACAATGGAGCAAGAAACGGGTAGAGCGGGCCACCAACAGACGATATATCACCCGCAACGGGAGAAGAATTATACGATCTGCCTCTCCAGTCCCGTCTGGTGATACAGAGTACCGTTTCTAACAACCATTAATGCTTTTATCGACATCGTACCTCTGCGCCCTGGTTGGAGAGTGTAATTCTAACACTGAATGCCTGCGTTTCAGGATTACAAGGTAGCCACCGTAAATATAAACAAGATCATCTCACAACAGAAGATACACAGTCTTCGTGATTATTTATACAGCTGTGATGCTGGTATCGCTCTGCTGCAAGAGGTAGACAGCGACTTTCACCCAGATATTCCGGGATACGAAGTACTCAGGAACACCACCCCAGGTAGTACTTCGGGAACTGCTCTCCTAACCAAAGAGGGTGTGATTGTATCGGATGTCGAGCGATTGGAAAATGGTAGAGGGATATCGTGTCTCATTAATGGAGTTAGATTCATAAATATATATGCCCCTTCTGGGAACCAAAATAGAACAAGTAGAGCCCAGTTCTTTGCTAGTGATTTACTGTATCTCCTCCGGCGAAATCGGGAGGACGTTGTAGTCGGAGGCGACTTTAATTGTGTCTTGAAGCACAAGGACCAATGGCCGAACTTTAATGGCCGTCCAACTCTTGCAGAAATGGTACACCAATTAGAACTAGAGGATACTTGGGAAATAATAAATGGCGACCAACGGTGTTTTACGTATCATACTGCGACAACTGCGAGTCGCCTGGATAGAATTTACGTCAATAAAACCTTGCGGGGGACGGTATCTGCAACGGAAACGTGGCCACTGTACTTTTCAGATCATTCGGCAAACCACTGCACCATTCGCATGACACGGCAGAAAACGTTCCGTGGCAGAACACGATGGAAGTTAAACGTCGATATTCTCAAGGAACAAGAGTTGAGAGAACGGATGCAAGAGGCCTGGCATTCCTGTTTACGCCGACAACGCACGTTCCCATCGGTACTGCTGTGGTGGTGCCACTGCGCAAAACCTAAATTAATCAGCGTTTTGAAGGCGTATAGTTATGAGAGGAACCGACTACAGAAAGAAACTTTTGAGTTTTACTTTCGATGTCTTCGTGAACTGTATTCTGATGTACCTATCACGCCGGAGAAGTTCATCCAAATTAAAAGGATTAAAGCAAAGTTATCCCTTCTGAAACGGAAACAAATGGAAGGAATTAAAATCCGTTCCAGAGATGATAATTGTACCCCCGACGAACATACGTCACCCTTCCACCTCGGGAGAGAGAAGCGTCGCGCAAGACAAAAACTTATCACTCGTATAAAGAAAGAAGACGGTAATTTCGCGACGACTCAGGCTGAAATAAAAGAGTATATAACGGATTACTACCAGCGACTGTACACAGCAGAGCTGGAGGATGACGAAGCAATACGTACAATGAAAAGTTATCTTACAATGACACTTGCAGAGACCGACAGGGAATCATTAAGGTGTGACATCGCCGCGGACGAGATACAGGAGGCACTGAAAAAGGCTCAGCCTAATAAATCGCCCGGAAATGATGGACTACCAATAGAATTTTACAAACAGTTTTGGTATCTAATGGAACGATGCTTTGTAAGCATGTGTAATGAAATCAAAGCGGGTCAGCAACCACCAGCAGGCTTCAATGACAGTGTAATAGTACTGACTCCGAAAGAACACCCACATGAAGATATCACTAAATTCCGTCCCATCTCTCTCCTGAACTCTGATTATAAAATTGTAGCCCGTGTCATAGCAGCTAGAATTAAAAATGTTCTAGCAAACATCATACATAATAGCCAGACAGCAGCAGTACCGGGACGCACTATTTTCAAGAGTCTAGCAGATTATAGGGAGATCATATTTTTCAGTGCCTTAACACGCCCTCAGGCAGCAATTTTAGCTTTAGACCAATCTAAGGCTTTTGACAGGGTTTCACATCGCTACCTGTTCGATACCATGAATCATCTCGGATTTGGTATACCTTTTATTACGACAATTCAAAATATGTACACTTCTGCCAGCTCTAAAATCATCGTCAATGGTCAGTTCACCCGTCAGATCCCTATTCAAAGGTCAGTCAGACAGGGGTGTCCTATGTCTATGCCCCTATACGTTATAGCAATTGAGCCTTTGGTTAGAATGCTTAATTGCACGCTTTTTGGTCTAACCCTCTATTCTACGACAATAAAATGCATGGCATTTGCGGACGATGTGGGTGTCATTGTACGCTCGGAGCAGGACCTTCGAAACGTTACCTCTAATATGGCTGAATATGAACGAGCATCGGGTTCTACACTAAACTACAGGAAAACTCGTCTCATGCCGATAGGGAGTGGATTTCGCACAGATGCCAACTGCCAATACAGAGTGTGCGATACCATGAAGGTGCTCGGGATAAAGATGAGCAGTTGTCCTCTGAAAACAACTGCAGGCAACTGGAATGACCTTCTGGCCATGACGAGAGGCTACTTACAACACAACAAAGGACGTGAACAGGACATGGTGCAGAAAGTACACTTCGTCAACACCAGAATCCTCTCGAAACTATGAACCACAGATAATACCTGTGGTAGACAGCGGTGCCAGAAAAATTATGTCGGCAATAGGTTGGTATATTTGGAGGGGAGATATATTCAAGGTGGGGATCAATGTAGTTACCCTACACCAGAAAAAGGAGGCCTTGGTCTCACCGATGTTTCATCTAAATGCAAGGCACTTCTGATAAGGCGCATTATTCAGCTGTGCCACAAATATCCGGATAGTGCGCAAAGTATGGCCATAAGGATATATAAGCCTCAGAGTATGCAAGTACCAATCCACCTTGGCGACACGCATTACAAGGTGAACCACATTAGGATGTTTCTATTAGAAATTAGCTACCTCCGAATGAAATCGAGCGCCCCACTACATGAACTTACCACCGCTCAACTGTACCGCCTTATGAACGACAGTGAAAGGGCGAACCGAATGGAATTAAAATACCCCGATAAGGATTGGACTGTTTTATGGAAAAACATCAACAACAAAGTGCTCGATACGGATATAAGATCAACCTGGTATAAAATAGTGAATGAGACGATACCAACAAGAGAAAAACTTCACAAAATACATTTGTCCGTAACTGACGAATGCAGGGAGTGCCATCTCATCGACACCTTGCAACACAGATTTGTCTGTGGAGAAAATAAACTTATATGGGAATGGTGCAGGAAAATCCTGGCTTCAATATGCAGAACAGCACCGCAACACATTTCTCTCATGTCGTTACTGAAACCTGACGGCAATTACTACCCAATCAGCAAGAAAAACACGTGGACCTGGTTAGTAGGGCATACACTATACTACATAACCAGTGCACAAGACAAGGCATCATACTCAGGCTACAGAGTGTACCTCGCTACAAGAGCCCAACTCTTGGAGAAGGGTGCTAACTACAGGAAAAGATTTGCGAATTACTTCACGGCGCTACAAATAACGAGGATATGAAGGAAAAAAGAACAAACAGGAAAAAAAGAAACGAACAAAGGACGAAGAAAGACGAATGTGGAAATAAAGGGACGTGTGGCATCCATTATTCAAGGTTTGCCACCGTTTATCTATTACTGTTCATTTAGATCATTTTTCTTCAATTTCTTCAGAAGATGGTTTGGTTGACCTTCCCTAACCTCGACGTAGAGGGTTTGAGTTACCTTTCTTTTATATTTTCATTTTTATTTTCAAAAGATATTCTTCTCCATTACTTAGAGAAAGACAAAGGAACTTGCTATCCCTGCACATGACCAGGACATGCGCGACCTTCGGTGACTGGCGCACTCAGGGCTAAGAGACGACAAGTTGAGAGAACGCACGATGACAAATGGGAAACCAGAAACACGAGACCAGGCGTACTGCTTGGGGAAACATAATACAGCAAATATCGAGAAGACAAGCCTTGAGTGCTGTCGTTATGCTGAGGTTGAAGTATGGAGAAAATAAAAAGAACACACATTAAACCCATGACTTAAGAAGTATTGCGGGGCAACGTTTCCAAGTTTCTTTCCCGAAGAAATTTTAAGTTTCCTTTGTAAATGTAAGTTTCTATGCAGTGACTTCACTGACGGGAAAAAGTTATGCTCCTTCTTTTGTAGAGAGCTACAATATTATTTTATATAGAGGAAATAAATTATTTTAAAGGCGAAGAAGCCAGGCCGAGAAGGCAAAATTTGGCGAGCGTAAGGATGGGTTGAAGGGGAGGAAGGAGACCAAAAAAAAAAAAAAAAAAAAAAAAAAAATCATCTTTGCCGCTAGATTTACAGGGTGTTCAGAAAAGGACTCCCTGATTTCAAAATTAAATATCTCGAAAACAAAGCTGTAAGAAGTTTATACAGCAGTTTGAAATAATAGTTACAAAAGATGCTAACAGATGGCGCTGTAATCGCCATACGTAATGCCTAGTATAGATAATGATCCGAAGCCCAGAGCGATCAGTTCCCTATTGAAACGTGGAAGGTTAGCGTACCGAAGGAAGAGATTAAAACCATGTACTCCATTGAGCAACGCGTTTTTCTGGTGCTAGAGTACCACAGGTTACAAGAGAGTCCTACAGCAACAAGGCCAAGTTTTCAAACACGATTTAATGTTCCGAAAGGACCCGATGCGTAAACCATTCGAACGCTCTTGGCAAAATTTCAACGAACAGGCAGCGTAACTGACGATCTAGTGGGGCATGTTGGCCGCAAGCAAACCGCAGTTACGCCTGAAAATATCGCCACAGTTTCTGGAATTATTCAACGAAATCCAATGTTATCCGTCCGTAGAATTGCATCTGAGACTGGTTTGAAGCGTTCCAGCACGCAGAAAATACTGAGAAAGAGCCTACACATGTTACCATTCAAAATTCAAACGCACCAGTCCACACCCGTACGAGCTGTGCAACAAAGGGCTGCCTTTGCTAATCAGATGATTGACAGTGAAGGATTTGATGTTGGCTGCATCTGGTTTACAGATGAAGCACACTTCCACCTGAATGGATACGTGAATAAGCAGAATTGTCGATTTTGGGGTTCCGAAAAGCCATATTGGTGTGACGCGAAACCCCTGTATTCTCCTATAGTTACTGTGTGGGCTGCAGTATGCAGCAGAGACATTATTGGCCCTTTTTTCATTCGAGAACCGGTCACTGGTGCATGTTACGTTGCAATTTTGGAACAATTTGTCGCCACACAGCAAGAGTTAGAGGATCGACCAGGTACTGAATGGTTTATGCAAGATGGAGAACGACCACATCGGACCGAACAAGTGTTTCGCTTTCTTGAGGAATACTTCGGGAATCGAGTCATTGCTTTGGAATATCCCAAATTTACTGGTGCAGGCATGGATTGGCCTCCATATTCGCCGGATTTGACTCCCTGTGACTTTTTTTGTGGGGCACAGTGAAAGACATGGTCTACCCGAAGCATCCCGCCACGCTGGACGAGCCTGAATCGGCGATCTCTGTGGCAAATGAATCCACTTCGGTTGAGACACTACGACATGTAATGGCGAAATTCATTCTTCGTTTGCGCCACCTCTGTATTGCCACTGGTGAACATTTTGAAAACATTGTGATGTGATTGTTTGCAAAAAGTATTTTCATACGGTTATTTCACTTATGTATGCTGATATGAGCTGTACAGCGCACAGCGCCATCTGTTAGCAGCTTTTGTAACTATTATTTCAAACTGCTGTATAAACTTCTTACAGCTTTCACAATAAGCATAACGTTTACTGCATTAGTCTATCGATCATTGTTTTCGAGATGTTTAATTTGGAAATCAGGGAGCCCTTTTCTGGACACCCTGTATTTGAATGCCCTGAAACGGACGAAATGTTTAAATACTTCGAATTCGTGTATCACTTAACGTGACGGTGCAAAGATTGGCGGGTAAGTTTTCGATTGACCTTAAATGTAGCGGCGACTTATGTTGTTCATTTAAGTCTTTGGCTTGTAAACTTTATTTATTTGCCTTTATCACTTGTTTCATTAATGTTGCAAATTCAGATATCGCATACGTAACAGAAAACAACCTTCAATTTTAGTAATTTATTTTACAATAATTTAAAGATTATATCATCTGCGTCCGCTAGCTTATCGGGTTTCCTCTTCGACCATAGATACATTACTGCTCAATGTCCAAGACTCTTTACTTTTTTTAAATTGTTGTTGTTGATGTGGTCTTCAGTCCGCAAACTGGTTTGATGCAGCTCTCCACGCTACCCTCTCCTGTGCAAGTCTTTTCATCTGAAAAAAAGTTCGGTAACGTACATCCTTTTGAATCAGCTTACTGTATTCGTCCCTCGGTCTCCCTTTACGATTTTTATCCCACACACTTCCTTCTAATGCTAAGTTGACAATTCGTTGATGTCTCAGAATGTATCCAACCAGTCTATCCCTTCTCTTAGTCAGGATATGCCAGAGACTCCTTTTCTCCCCAATTCGGTTAAGCACCTCCTCAGTTGTTACGTGATCTACCCATCTAATTTTCATCAGTCGCCTGTAGCATCACATTTCAAAAACTTCTAGCATCTTTTCATCTGAACTCATCATCCACGTTTCACTCCCATACAATGCTACACTTCAGACAAATGCTTTCAGAAGTGCTTCCTAACATTTAAATTAATATCGGATGTTAACAAGTTTCGCTTCTTCAGAAACGCTTTTCTTCTCATAGCAATTCCACCTTTTATATCTTCTATACTTCCAGCATCAGAAGTTTTTTTGCTGCCCATATAACAAAACTCATCTACTACTTTTATTGTCTCCTTACCTAATCTAATTTCTTCAGCATCGCCTGATTTTCTTACGTTACATTCCATTATCCTTGTTTTAGTCTTGTTAATGGTCATCTCATACCCTCCTATCAAGACAATGTCCATTCCATTCAATTTATCTTCCAGATCCTTTGCAGTCTCTGACAGAATTACTATGTCATCGGCAAACCGCAAATTTTCTATTCCTTCTCCCTGAACTTAAATTCTCTGTCCAAGTTTCTCCTTGCATTCCTTCACTGCTTGCTCAGTGCACAGATTGAACACCGTTGGGGAAAGGCTACAACCCTGTCTTACTCCGTTCCCAACCTCTGCTTCCCTTTCTTGCCCTTCAACTCTAATAACTGCTGTCTGGCTTTTGTATAAGTTGAATATAACTCTTCGCTCCCTATATTTTACCCCTGCTACCTTCAGAATTTGAAAAAGTGTATTCCAGTCGACATTGTCAAAAGCTTTCTCCAAATCTACAAATGCTAAAAACGTAGGTTTGCCTTTCCTTAGTCTATCTTCTAAGGTAAGTCGTAAAGTGACTAATGCCTACAGTGTTTCTTCATTTCTCCTTCATCCAACTGATCTTCTCCAAGGTCCAATTCCGCAAGTTTTTCCATTCGTCTGTAAATAATTATTGTTAGTATTTTGCAACCATGACTTATGAAACTGATAGTTCTGTAATTTTAGCATTTGTCTGCACTTGCTTTCTTTTGAATTGGAATTACTACATTCTTCTTTAAATCGGAGGGTATTTCCCCTGCCTCATACATCTTGCATACCAGGTGGAACAATTTCTTCATTACTCGTTCTCCTAACGATATCAGCTGTTCAGATGGAATATTAATAATGATTAAGAAAGTAGGAATGCGAATAAACTATTATGAGCAGCGCAGTGAGCGCAATAATCGTAGTCGTGATAGATGCGATGCCAACAACTACCACACTACTTTATATGCCAAATAGCTCTGCCGATGATGACGAGATCGAAGAAATGTATGAGGAGATTCAGACAGTTATGAGAGAGAAAAACTGGAATTCGGTAGTAGGAACGCCAAGGGAAGTAAAAGTAGTAGGTGAATTTGGACGGGGAATGTCTACATCTACATAAATACTATGCAAGGCCCATTGAAGTGGATGGTGGAGGGTTCATCGAACCGCTAGTATGATATTTCTCTTTAGTTCCATTCTCTAATAGCTCGCGGGAGAAAGGAAAACATGAATCTTTCTGTTTTCGATCTGATTTCTCTTACTTTATTGAGGTGATCATGTCTCCCTATTTATGTAGGTAGGTGCTAACAAAAGACGTTCGCATTCGGAAGAGAAAGTTGGTGAAAGAAATTTCACAAATACATCTCGCAGCGACGAATAACGCCTCTCTTGTAATGATTTCCACCAGAACTCGTGTATCATTTCCGTGACACACTCTGCCCCATATCGCGATAATACAAAACGTGTTTGCCGCGGCGGATTAGCCGTGCGCACTGGAGCGCCGTGCGGCGGAGCGCGCTGCCGTTCGCCGTCGGGGGTTCGAGTCCTCCATCGGGCATGGATGTTTGTGTTGTCCTTAGGTTATTTTACCTTAGTTTCAGTAGTTTGTAAGCTACGGTCTGATAACCATGCAGTTGAGTCCGATAGAATTAAAAAACATGTTTTCGAAACAAAACGAGTTGCCCTCCGAACTTTCTCTAAATCGTCCGTCAGTCCCACGTGGTGAAGATGCGACAATGAGTAGCAATACTCCAAAATAGGACGCACAAATGTAGTGTATGCAGTTTCTTTAGTAGAACTATTGCATCTTCTAAGTGTTCTGCCAATGAAACGTAGTCTTTGTTCCGCTTTCCGTGCAATATTTTCTGTGTGTTCTTCCCAATTTAAGTTGTTTGTAATTGTTACTCCTAGGTATTTGGTAGAATTTATGGCCTGTAGTTTTGACAGATTTATCGTGAAAATGACGTTTAACGGGTTTCTTTTAGGGGTACATATGGATGACTTGATACTTAACATTATTGTCAATAGCTAATTTTTGCACCATAGAGATATCTTGTCTAAATCTTTTGCACTTGCTTTTGGTCTTCTGGAGACTTTACTAACCGATAAATGATAGCGTCATCTGCGAAGAGTCTAAGAAAGCTAGTCAGATTGTCTCCTAATTCGGTTATTAAAAAAATAAAATAAAATAAAAAAACAACAGTTGGGGCCCTATGACACTTTCCTGGGGAACGCCAGATATCACTTCTGTTCTACTCGATGACGTACCGTCAATTACAACGTACTGTTCCTTTCTGACGGGAAATCACGAATCCATAAGCACGTAATTTGATTAGAAGACGTTTGTAAGGTAAGGTGTCGGAAGCCTTCTGGAAATCTAGTAAAAACGGGAACTATTTGACGTACCTTGTCGACAGCACTCATCATATCATGTGAGTAAAAAGCTAGCTGGGTTTCACAAGAACAATACTTTCTGAATCTGTATCGACTAGGGGTCAATAGGTCGTTCTCTTCAAGGTAGGTCATAAGACTTGAGGAAAGTATGTTATAAAATTCTCCTGTAAACCGACGTGAATGATACAGGCCTGTAATTCTGGATCACTCATTGTCGGCCGGTGCTTCAGATGACTGGGGCTTCACTTCTTTGAGTGTCGGATCTTGATAAATCCACCCCCCCCCCCTCTCGGCTTCCGAAAGAGATAATGTGGCGCACCTCTGCGGGTGGCGCCGGGAAAACGCCCCAATTTTCAACCCCCCCCCCTTTTAGATATATTTTCGTTAAAAGATCTTCAGAATGTCTTACCTCGACTTGTTTGTGCTTGCTTCAACTCGAGCTGAGGCGAGAGCCTACCAAGCTTATTTATTTCACACTTTTGTTCCATGCTTAAAGCTGAGTAATTTGTTTCTAAAATTACTGAACGTTGTCCATTTTTCAAATGTTCAAATGTCTGTAAATCTATCGGACCAAACTGCGTGGTCATCAGTCCGTAGCTTACCAACTACTTAAACC
This sequence comes from Locusta migratoria, assembly GCA_026315105.1. Lineage (NCBI taxonomy): Eukaryota > Metazoa > Arthropoda > Insecta > Orthoptera > Acrididae > Locusta > Locusta migratoria. Next base: position 451,702,287 of record CM048748.1, read on the forward strand.
TAGGTAAACTAACCTAAGGACAACACACACACACACATGCCCCAGGGAGGACTCGAACCTCCACGGCGAGCAACTGCGCGCTCCGCAGCGAGAAGACGCTTTAGACCGCTCGGCTACTCCACCGCGGCTGTTCATTTTTCTTCGATAACAAACACCAAGAACATATGCAAAAGAACGCTGAAACACAGTAAGTAACTGATTACATTGTGTTAAGTGACTAACAGAATGAAGAGACAAGCTACCTTCGCGTGACACTGTAAGCAGCATCCCTTCCTAACCGTACGCATGCGCAAACGCTGATCTTCCCCAGATTTTTTCAAACAGTTATATATTTGTTACAACGAAGAGTATAAATGTCATTTACCCTCAAAATCGCCACACATTTGCTAAAACGTCAAAGATATGTGACAAGTAACAATGCAAAAGTCATTGTTGTTCCCATATCTCTTAAAAAGAAGATTGGGTTGAAAAATCGCACTGATGTGGTTTACGACCCGCTTTAGATTTATAGTTTCAAAAAAAATGTTCAAATGTTTGTATAGTGTATGGGACTTAACTACGGGGTCATCAGTCCCTAAACTTACAAACTACTTATGAACTACTTACGAACTAGGACGGCACAAATATCCATGCCCGAGGGGGGATTCGAACCCCCGACCGTAGTGGCCGTGCAGATCGTAACTGGAGCGCCTTAGTCGCCACGGCCACCGCGGCCGGCGTCGAAGACTGATATAGGTGTGCTGCATACGTCAGTGTGTTTCAGAATTACACAATATTACCAACAAACTTGTAGGGGATGTATTAGGCGTCGCCGGCCGCGGTGGCCGAGGGGACTGAGGCGCTCCAGTCACGGTCTGCACGGCCACTACGGTCGGGGTTCGAATCCCACCTCGGGCATGGATATTTGTGCCGTCCTTAGTTGTAGCTAGTTCATAAGTAGGTTGGTAAGTTTAGGGACTGATGACCCCGTAGTTAAGTCCCATAAACTATACAAACATTTGAACATTATATTAGGCGTCTTGAGGACAAAATGAGCATAGAAACCCGTGTCCGGAAACGCCATTCAACGACACCGCGGATAGTCCAAGATAAAGGCACGGATCCTGCCGCTAGACATCCCCTTCAGCAACTTCGACGATCTGTAGCGTGGCTGGATGACGTTTCCGGGTAAAAGTTGACCACTGTACGTAATAACAGCTTAATTCTGCGAGGAGGCATCCAGATAAGAATTTACTGTTATAAAAAAGCTTAATTTTAGCAGTAAAATTAGCAAAAGATCCGTGTGAACTACCGGCTACTCCCTGCTGCAAAACCTTGTTCCCTGGCCCAAATTGAGAACCTACTTGGTTCAAATTACTCTAACAGCAAGTTAACGATACAGTGGCGAATATACGTAGCAGATCATACGAAGTTACACACAGGCATTAATAAACAAGCCATCACAATTAAGGTTATTCCGTAAAGGTAGCTAAAGAAGAACATTTATGGCGGAACTTAAACATAAAAAATTGCATCTGAGCTTGTTCTCAGCACTGGTGATAAACAATATTAAATAAAAAAGGGGGAATGCTACTCGAAAGCCACAATTTATAGGCAAGTCAAAATTATACTGAACTTGTTTATTCAGGTTGAACACAAGCAAAATGGGGAACCAATTTTGTTAATACAATAAGAATGCATCTCCTAACAGGAACTAATACTGACGATGCCCGGCACTGAATTTAACATAAATTACACAGAACTTAACGCTACTGGGGGGAATATTTACAAACAACACTCACTCGCTCACACACACGCAATGCAACAGCGAAACTCACGAAAATCAGCGTGCTGAAGCGAGGCAGAAGCAGGCGCCGCTATCGTACGCGAAATTTAGCAAACCCGGAGGTACCACACAACACAATGTACAATAAAACTGCGAAGATGGCTCTGGTCTGTCGTTCCTGATTTGAGATCGTGCGTCAGTATAGCAAAGTTGCATCTAGATTAGACCGCGAGCAAACACGCTAACGGCGACATACGGATACGTTACATGATCGCACTCCACTGAAGGTAAAATGTTTAAAAATCGGATTTATTGCACAAAATCACGGCGGACGGTTGCGTTGTAATGTGAGAGGAAACTATCTAGGCACCGGTTTTATGAGAAAGGGCGTGAATTCAGGTGACTAGCTGCGAACCCCTGAAGTCGGAGTTCGGACTCACGTGGTTACGAAAACCGATAAAAATGCATAAATTCAATTTCCGAAAAATAAAGAAAATTAACTACGGCATGCAAACCCTAGAACTGCGTAGAATTTCATAAGGAAGCTACTGCAATGCAGCAGCATGCGATTGGGAGCGTTCACAGAGACGGAGTAAGTCCGGTCTCAAAACCGGGAAAAGTGAAATAATTACAAAAGTCGGACAAATAAAAATAAAAACTACGGCATGAACCCCATAGAAATTTTTAGAATTTCATAAGCAAGCTACTGAAGGAGGTTGTACAAGGCTCGGAGAGAATTCCTGACAAAGACTAAGTGCACACTACAAGTTCGGAGAAGAAACAGCAAAATTAAAATAGGCGCGGAGAGAAGATCGCGAAATGTTTGTGGAAATCAGAAGGATACACGCATAGTTGCTTGCCTGATGGGCATGGAACAAACAATAGTGGAAGCTGAAGGCTTTGTTCTAAGAACCAACCACGTGGAACACATATCACTCTTGGTAGGAAACGATAAAAAATGTTTTACATGCACTGTACAAAAAAGGAACATATCGTCTGTTAGAAACCAGGCCCCACAAAGCTAGAAAGAATTTATGCAGAGTTCGTACACTGCCACATAATCACAAAAGGTTTGAATATACCAGGCCGTTCTCAAACTGCAACTAGTAACACATACACCGCGTTTATCTGTTGGAAATCACTGGATTAAAAAACATTTATGCTCACGATCGGAAGGAATATTCCAAAAAAAAAAAAATAAAGCTAAGATCAAGAGTCTAAGTTAAACATGCTAGACAACAAATCCCTGCCATCTCTGCAAGCACAAGACAAGAACCAACCTTACCTCACAACGATTCTAGCATCAAATGAAGTCTGAGCGGCCACCAGGCGGGAAAGCTACCGGAAACCAGGAAAACCACGAGTACAGCGATGGTGGGGAGAGAATATCAAGAGACTCGCCCTGGAGAAGGCTCGTCGACTAGCTTGTAACCAAAGGGTGGAGAAACCTCTTTGGTCGCATCAGCAGCAGGGGTTGGTAACGACTAACTATCGACCCTGAGCCAGATGGAACCATACAAAGCGAGCTATCACTACCCACAATCAGACAGCCATTAGATTCTCACACATCCACTTAAAAGTGAAACAAGTGTACATTCTCACAAGGACAATAATAAATTATTAAAATAACAAAATCCTAGCAATATTAACTATCATTTCAGAAACTAATATTTTAAAACATGAAATAAAAATGCTATTCCTCATACCTTGAAAAGAGTAGGGTTCTAGTTTTAACAAGTTTTACAATTTTATAAAAATATATGGAAGACGACCGACGGTTTTGTTTCTCAAGACGCCTTCTACTCCCCTAGAAGTTAATTTATATAATTGTGTAATTCTGAAACTCGATGGCATATGGAAAAAAACCACTCATCTCAGTATTCGACGTACATTTATTTGCAAATGATCAAATGTTTGTAAACCTACTGGACCGAACTGTTCTGGTCATCAGTAGCTAGGCTTATAAATTACTTAAACTAACTTACACTAAGGTCTGCACGGCCACTACGGTCGGGGGTTCGAATCCCCCCTCGGGCATGGATATTTGTGCCGTTCTTAGTATTAGCTAGTTCATAAGTAGTTTGTAAGTCTAGGGACTGATGACCCGGTAGTTAAGTCCCATAAGCTATACAAACATTTGAAACATTTAAGATTTCGAACATAATACTAAACAAGGCTCTTCTGTAGACGCATGCGTCTAGCCCCCCGAATATACCGCCGGAAAGGTCCAGAGATAAAAATGAGAAGTGCCTGGTAATGCCGATAGATGTCACTCCAGAGATACATTATAACACATGATCTGCAGTATAGCTATTAAACGAAAACAAACGGACAATCTGCGGAATTGTATAGCTCGCCTGTAAAATAATCTCATTTTATACGTACGTTCCATCAGTGTCACAACAGTTGTTATGCTTACAACAATGTAATCACAGGTTGTGTACGAATGAGGCAAACGTGGAATAGATAAGTTTTACATTTCATTTTTCGCGTTTCAGTCTCAGTTCGAAAATACTATTTGAGGACTTGGTGCAGTTCAATACCCTAATACTGGATGTTAGCTGTCATTTTTCTTTTTTTCCATCTGATTTGCGACAAAGAAGTATCTATGTTTCTTCTTAGTCCAAGCAAGAAGTTAGAGAAATGCTCGTAAATCCAAGACTTATATTATGGCCAACTGAAAAACATGGAAATGGAATTTCTAAAAATCAAGCCATCGTAAGTCACGAGAAATTAATACACTCGCTCTTTAACCCGTATTACTGCAAACGTATGCTCGAAATGAGTTTGCCTGTATTGTATTAGTAGGTACAGTACTGGTACTTATGATTTGATAGTACTTTTCGTATATCATTTCAGTGTAAGAAACCTTCAACCATTCCCTGACACAGCAAAAGTATCCTTTTTTTTTTAAACAATTCTCTTGCACATGATAATGTACTCTCAAAGTAAAGTGATATGTTGTTTCCTGTGTGTCATTTCCTAAATGTGAAAGCGTTGAGTATTTTACTATAATTCCTGATTGGTCAATTGCGTGTTTGCAACATTTGAGATGTGCTTGAAAATCTTCAGTTTTATAGTGGTTTCAGAAACGAGGAGAAAAACTTTAACTTTCAAGTTGTAACATGTGGAATTACTCATTTCTTGAAGAAATACGAAACGACAAAAATGTTCGATACACTTGAAAATAAGAACAGAACCTTTTCTCACTGAGCCACGCACAAAACAAGAATGAAATGAATAACGTTCTGCTCTAAAGATCTTGAGCTGCAGAGACTTCTCTGGCTTTGGCTGCGGCGGTATATTCGGGGGGTGAGCGTCAACATTCTGTAGACAATGATGTAAGGTGACGGACATGGCGGGTGGAAGCGGAAGAGGGGGTGGTGGAGAAGAATAGGGATCGGAGGGGGGGGGGGGTCGAGATGTACGGGGAGAGGGGGAGGTGCGGCTGCACAGAAAGAAGGGGTGGGGAACAGAGGGAAAGATGGGCAGGGGAATAGATGACGAAGAAGAGGAGGTGGACAGGAAGAGGAGGAGGGGACGGGGAAAGAGGATCGGCAGAGAGGGGGGGGGGGTAGGGAGAAGGGCAGCACAGGATTTAGAACGTACGTCCAGTTCACGTTCACAATTGTGAAGTTGCGCAGACTAGAAATGAGTGCTTTTCCTTTCCTTTCCATTAAATCTGTAACAAGCCGATGGAACAATCAGCTTTGTTCAGCTAGTCTAATGTAATTTACAGATATGATTGTTTGTTTGTTCGTATTTTATGTGCTGTCGTACCATTCACCCGATTGGGATAAAACTTTGTCAACATAGTGCCTGCAATTTCGTAAAGGTTATAGGCACTACTATATCACTGTACGACACATAGTTCAGGATCTATGGCGTTACGGACACTGAGATGCGTGGAGAAAATACCGATGTGGTGGAATAGTAGAGCGCTCTAAGGCGGCTTGCTGCAGAGCGCGCAGCTTCTTCCCGTCGGAGATTCGAGTCCTCCCTCGGTTAGTACTCAGGCTAGATTAAGCTAGTTTATGTAGTTTGTAAGTCTAGGGACAGATGAGCACAGGAGTTTCGTCTCACAGAATTAAAAACATTGAATAAAATTTATATATAAACAACTAATTTCGGTCTTATTTTAGACCATCTTCAGGAAATTAAGTTCTGAAATATATTAATCGCAATTAGAGGACTTTCAGTAATATACATTAGTGTCAGACTCAAACTAAATTAATAAAGAGAAATAAAAAGATGTTATACCCATGGATGTTGTGGAGCTGGCAGGAGACTTGGAGCCTTCCAGTGCGTCACTGCTGGCTGGAGCAGTACAGGGTCTGCTGCTCTTAAATAGCTGAGGTTCCGTCTCTTTGCCAGCTCCACCCCTCTTTGATAGCCAGTGAAAAGACTACATAGATGAATTTAGCCAAAAAATATATAACTATTATTAGCCACACATTTCTTTGTCAATGTCTAAGATAAAATATTTATAGTCATCTTTCTGGTATTAAAATAAAGATTAAAACATTAAAATACTGACAATAAATTGTATCAGGTTCTTATTAATATTTTCGAAGATATTATATGAGTGGTACTGCAGCGCAGTATGTAATTATACTGGTATTAAACTATAAAAATAACTATAAAATTTATTTAAGATACATGAAAAAACATTTCAGGATATGATACCTTGCAGAAAACCATTTGGTTCATTTGTCGTTGAAATTTGTGTAAAACTATTGTTTTATTGATAACATACAAAGATTTTACTTTTTACAATGCTATTGTAAAAAAGTAATGCAAAGGGAAAGTATTTTGTATACATATGAAAGGTCCATGATCTACTGTATAAAGGTTTAGGTTGTCATTAAAAAAATATATCCTGATATGTTTTTTCATGTATCTTAAATAAATTTTATAGTTAATTTTTTAATACCAGTATAATTACATAGTGCGCTGCAGTACCACTCATATAATATCTTTGAAAAAATTAATAAGAACCTGATACAATTTATTGTCAGTATTTTAATGTTTTAATCTTTATTTTAATACCAGAAAGATGACTATAAATATTTTATCTTAGACAATGACAAAGAAATGTGTGGCTAATAATAGTTTTATATTTTTGGCTAAATTCATCTCACTGGCTATCAAAGATGGGTGGAGCTGGCAAATGGCCGGAGCCTCAGCTATTTCAAAGCAGCAAACCTTGCTCCAGCCAGCAGTGACGCACTGGAAGGCTCCCAGCTACCTGCCAGCTCCACAACATCAATGGGTATAACATCGTTTATTTTATTTCTCTTTGTTAATTTAGTTTGAGTTTGACACTAATGTATATTGCTGAAAGTCCTCTAAATGTGATGATATATTTCAGAGCTTAATTTCCTGAAGATGGTCTAAAATAAGACCGAAACTAGTCGGAAAAAAATATTATTTTGCACTCTAGACTGTTCCTTATAAATAAGTTTAAATAAGAGTGGTGTTCCCCATAAGTGAAACAAAAATGTTTCCAAAAATATGTGATTGAATAAAATGCCGCATTATGAATGAAATTTAAATTGATTACCTATTTGCTACCAAATGTATACGCGAAATATTTAGCAAGGAGTACCCATTTATGACAATGAATGTAAGAACAAAATTAGTTCGTTGTTTAGGAGATATAACGTTATAGACGCTGACACGTGTGGGGAAATTTCCGTATCTTCCTTGTTAGTATTTTATGCTCTGCTAAATCGTTCATCCGTTGCGATTAAACTTTGAACACTTGATCTTCAAAAGAAGAGGAAAGTCAGTGTCTACGTAAAATATTGTATGGTGCATGGCAGAGGGTAATTAACCTACGAACTCTGATCTTGATGAAATTTTGCACACTTAACCTTCTACCTGAGATTTCATGTAGTGCGTAGCTAAGGGTACCTTCAAATAAACTTAGACCACTTCATTGATCACCAAGAAAGTTACCAGAGTTATACAGGGGAAACCTTGGTAAGTTCGTGGCAAGACCTATTTCGTGATACTATGTGGATTCCTCTTCACGGATTTATCAACCAAGCTAGAAGGACAGTCGCTGACTCAGATAACAGCACACGTCTCCTACCTGCATAGGCATTTCACGCCTTGGCAGCACAGTCATTTGTTTTGTTCCATTGGAAGTAGTTGTTTGTCGATTTCGTACTGCAGAATCCCACGTGTTTTCAAAGTGCTGATTACTCCTCGTATTAAAAAGGTAACTTTTTTTTATTTTGCACATTTGTTTTTGTGATATAAATAATTTTTTCTCATTAAGGTTTGTGTTTTTGCGGTTCGTTACTTTAGACGTAACAGCCTTAGCTTCGCTAGTAAAAATCTTACCATTTTGACTGAAATTTCCTCCTCACAACTTACATTCTGCAACCATTGCATGTAGGGGTATATTGGCAACTTCAAAGGTCATGGGGAAAATCTTTAAATAGCTACATGGTCAAGAATCCAGGTTTCAGACCCAACAGATCTGATTTCCACAAATTGTTGAAACGTGCTTACTAAGTCCTGAGACCATCATATCAGCTTTTAGGAAGACTGGGCTGTATCCATTTAATCCTGGCCTTGTGACTGACGAGGCAACAGCAGCAAAAAAGCTGACAGACAAACCTGCAGAAGAGAATCTCGAACCAGCATTAGACGATTCGGAAAGTCATTCAGAGATGAATGAGCTTCTTGCTCTGCCTGTCTTAACAGGTGATGGCAACAAATGCGAGCGGAGGAGAAAGACAGACAGACAGACAAGCAAAATGACAAGAAGAAGCTCTCAAAAGAACCAGAGGTAGGCCTATGCATTTTCTGAAATATTATCTCACGTGAGTTAATATGACAGTTGTTCCTTTGATTGTGGTTTATTTACTTTAATGAAATTTATTAATTCATAGGTAGGCCATGAAAGGAAGATTTATTAAATCCACAACCCAGCACCTCTGGAGTGACAAAGAAGAGGACGAAGGGTGACAAAACTGTGGATCCTGTGGCCGCAGTTATTCAGAAGACGTGAGGAAGAAATCAGGGGCACACTATGGATTCATTGTAGTTTTTGGTTCAATGTGGTAACATTCGAAGTGTCAACCTACTTTTGATGAGAGTGTGGACGTTTTTATGTGAAACAAGTGTCAAAACCTTACTGACTAAAATGGAACTTCCATTTAATCAGTCAATTCAATTCAGTGTTTTTGCTCATTAATTCGTCAGTACTTAATCATTATTGTCATAAATAAGTCTCTGCTGTCATTATTTAATTAATGCATTATCACGAAATTACTCAAGTAATCTCACGAACTTACTAAGGGTATCACGAAATAACATACAAAATTCTTAGTTGATGAAATCATATGGGAGATAATGTAGAATGAACTAATCATAAAATTGAGCATATTGATTAATGCATTTAAGGACAAGTTAACATATGTAACTCAGCAGGCTTTCAAAATATTTTTATGTTCTGTAAATTAATCTATGTAGATCTGGAAAATAAAAACGAAAATTGCGACTGATTGGTAACATTCTCTTCAGATTTGTACAAAACAGTCGCTGGACACCAGCTCAAAAATGGAGTCAAACCTGACTGAATCAATGTAGCTAATTTTTAATACGCCTTGTGAATTTACGAAAATGTTCAAATGTGTGTGAAATCTTACGCGGCTTAACTGCTAAGGTCACCAGTCCCTAAGCTTACACACTACTCAAGCAGCCACACAGCCCAATGACTGCAGCGCCTTAGATCGCTCTGCTAATCCCGCTCGGCACTTTTGAATGGTTGTGAACAGACAATGTATTCGACGGAAAACAGTATACAGTGAATAAATGTTGGCAAAGTGATAATGTGCGAGTAGTATAGTCTAACAAAAGTGCCGGTCAGAGTTTAATTGTTCATACAGGCGGAGAAAGGTGTTTCATGGCTGAAAATCAAACGTTTGGCTATCACTCAGAAACGGAAAGCAAAAATTTTGAAAAATACGTCGAAACCCAATTTATGTCAGGCCTACTACGAATATCTTTATCCTTTGTAATTACTCGCAGCGTATTTACCCATTCGGAATACTTCTAGCCATTGTAGGTGTTGGACAAATTTCACTGTAGTAATGTTCAACGATTACTACCATAATGCGTGAAGAACCAAACACTCACAAACTGCCAATGAATGGTTTACCAAAACTGCTTCGGGCTTGACACATAATCGTAATATCGAACATTTCATTCCAATTTCCAAATTAGATTTCGACTTCTGCAAAACGCACGGCGCGTAACAGGCTGGCAGCGCTCCACTCCTAAGAATATTGGCCTGCAAGGTAGCTAGGCAATTTCACTGGCGTGTTCGCCAGAGTGCTTCCCCCTCTCTGTTCCTCCGGAGTTCACACGACGGCGCTGCCACAGTGGCGAGGATGAAATTAGTCCTCCTCTCTCCCCTTGTTCGACAGGGGCGGCCGGCAGGTAGTCGAGGTGCCATGCGACAGTTCCCGTAGCCACTCCGTCTGAGTTTTGGTTTCGAATCCCCGCTAGGGCATGAATGTTGAGCTTGACCTAAAAGAAATAGAAAAAGGGGGCAGCAGATTTTCCGCCCATCGGAAAGTGCCGCCCCGTGCGCCGGCCATGTAATCAGTCATCTTCTGGTGGCTGTGTTAATAACGTTCCAATGTTTTCTAGTAATTATCAGTGGAAAATGTGTGGTTTGCGCCTTACTGGACAATTAGGAATAGGTATGCGGGAAATGTGAGAGCAGCGGTCGTTTTACTCCCGGCTGTCAGTGCGAGAACACCTGTGTGCTGCGGGTGCACCGGCGCGGCGCGCGGATCGTCGCAAGGTACGTAGACTAGGAAGGTATGCCAGTTTGGGCTTCGTCACTGTCATTGGTTAGCGCTGTATTACAAGGCCGCCGTGAACACATTTTCTCCGTCTTTTCATTTCTCATTCGAGAAAAAACATTGCTTTCAAGCGGTGGAACACGCTTGTGATTAATATACAGGGTGTTTCACTAAGTGTGTTTGCGTCTGTAACTTATAAAATAATAGGTGACGGGAAATTTTAATGCGGTAGGTCAATACAAGAAACCAGCTGCGTCCAAATCAATTAAACTACATTCCTATCACTGTTAGTTTGGGAGCTACAACCCTTCAGAGTTCCGGGGGCGGAGGCTGCGATAGTGTAGCTGACTGGCCGAGTGGCTATCCCCTGGGGCACGGCCCACTTTCGCATGACCACCAGCCAGTCAGCTTCGCTGGGGTTGTAACACTTGCGGGGAGTGACACTTGCGGGGAGTGACACTTGCTGGGAACCCGGGGCCCTTGGGGCGGCTAATGGCTTTTCCTGGGTACAAGCACACCAAGAAGTCTAGCACTGCTGTTGTCAAGTTTCCACACTGTCAACATAACACGAAACTCAGTGAAATTGCACAACCCTTTGCAAGCTGAACAGCAATATAGTAACTTGTTCTAACTACATATTAATTCGTTGAGTGTTCCTCCTGAAAACAAAAAAAGGTATTTTAATAGTGATAATGTTTGGAGACTTATTAAGATATTCTCTGCTACTACAAGACGATGATTTTCCACAGTCATACCTCCTAAAAGCATATTATTCAGAACACTAAGCATATCAAGACACCTAAATATATTAGGCATCCTGCACAGATACGTTGATGTAATTGACCGCTATGTAGTTAACCCCACTATCACGCAACTTCCATCTCTTTAAAAATAAGTACTATGCTTTTTAATAGGAGACACAACCTTAAACCGTCAATTAAAAAACGTTAATAATAAGTCAATGAGTATTTTACATAGTTGAAGCGTTTATTCGTAGACCCCAAAACGATATGGCTGTATTCGAATTACAAATACATCTAAGAAATGTATGAAATACAGAATGTGTAAGCGAAAAGTGCTAAAGATAAATTCTATTTACTATCACCGTCATATAGAACCATTTTTCCTCCGAACTTGGCATAAACCAACAGGGAGAAACAAGTTGCAAGACTTCCAGGAAAAATGAAGCGAAATTGGCTGCTACTGCTCCACCTCGCTCGGTTGGCCTTTCCCTGAATACTGCACAGGTAGCGGCTGTAGGGCGTGGTTTAAAGGTGGTGTATCCCTACTTCTGGAACACCCTGTTCACTACCTGCAGCGTCCGGGTCTCCCCGCAAGTGTCTACACATTCCCTTTCCCCGCAAGTGTCACTCCCCACAAGTGTCACTCCCCGCAAGTGTCACAAACTCAGCTACGCTGTCGTAGCCTACGCCCCCTACACTTTGAAGGGTTGTAGCTGCCAAACTAACAGTGATATGAATGTAGTTTAAATTGATTTGGACGCAGCTGGTTTCAACGAATCCAATGCACGATAGAAAAAACTATTGTTCCATTTAAAAAATTATATCTCTGTGCTGTAACTCTTTGGAAAATGATACAATAAACTATGTTCATAGCTCCGCAGAAAGTGTAACATTTCTTGTGTTGGCCTACCGCATTAAAATTTCCCGTTACCTGTTATTTTATAAGTTACAGAGGCAAACACACTTAGTGAAACACCCTGTATATGTATACTAACATACAAAGAACTGAAAAAGAAAAGCTTCAAACATTATTAATAACCAGCTAACCAGTTCCAACCCGCCACTTGGCACGAGTGATATTTAAACGTCTTTAACTCGAGAACCACCGAACATATCGTGATGAGTTTTTTTTTAAATTGTAGAGCTCATAAATATGTGAAATAAAGTCCGTGAGACCACATGTCTAGCTTTCATAGATTTCCCACAATCACTATTTATATAGTCTGAAGCCATCCGGCGCTAGCTCCTTAGGAGATAAAAATGGTACATATGCTTCACTCGTAAAAGCTAGACATACGCTCTCACGGAATTCTTTTTAGACCTTTGTGAGATCTACAATTTAAAATAATCCTCATCACGATATGTTCAGTAGTTCTCGAGTTATGAAAGGTTAAAAGGACAGACAGAGAGAAAATGTGCTTCTGTTTTATATAAAACTAGCTGAAAACCCGGTGTTGCCCGGGTATTTATTTATTCCTGCCATTTTTCAGGTATATATTCATTTGTATAAGGGCTGTATGTAAAATCTCTTGGGAATACAATTAGTAGTAAAGAAGTAATAAATTAAAACTTAGTGCATGATGGGGCGCCGGCCGCGGTGGCCGAGGGGACTAAGGCGCTCCAGTCACGGTCTGCACGGCCACTACGGTCGGGGGTTCGAATCCCCCCTCGGGCATGGATATTTGTGCCGTCCTAGTTTGTAAGTAGTTCATAAGTAGTTTGTAAGTTTAGGGACTGATGACCCCGTAGTTAAATCCCATAAGATTTACAAACATTTGAACATTTGAACATGATGGGGCGGTTTTCCATGAACGTTACTGTTTCTGAGCTCATATCTCATGAACTACATGTGGAACTGTGATACAATTTAGAAGGTACATTCAACTATATGTGTGTATACTGTCTGTAAAATATACTGCTCCTACAATTTGTAGTATAGAAATTATTAATTGTAACGTCATACCGAAAGCCGTAGTTTTAGTCCATGAACAGCGAAACGTTACTGTTTATGTACTCATACCTCATGAACGATGTGTCCTACTGTGACACAATTTAGAAGGTACATTCAATTATATGTGTGTATACTGTCTGTAAAAATTCCTGCGGCTAAAATTTGTAGTGTACAAATTATAACGTCATACCGAATGCCGTAGTTTTACTCCATAAACAGGGGAAAAGTAGTAAGCGAGAAACTTTTTTCTTTTCATGATTTTCCTATGGTTGTCAGCGAGAAAAAGTTTAATAAAGGTTTGAAATTATGTTTAAAGTTTGTTGCTATTCGCTAAGTACTCTCATTCTCATATAGCGTATTTATAAATTCACGCCGCATTATCTGGCAGTTTTTGAGATTCCTACTGTTTATGACGTCATATCTTCTGAAGCATGTGCCGTATGTGATTCTTAACCATGCAGCAATTGTTACCTAATGGTAAGGAATGTGTGTACCAAATTTGGTTGAAATCGGTCCAGTGGTTTAGGAGAAAATGAGCAGCATTGTCGCTTAATGCAGCAGTTTTCAGCGCCGTATGTCAGTCTTACACTTACGGCGACCGTCCTGAAGCTTACGAGTACAAAATTTCATAAAGATTGGAACAAAACTGTAGATTTGTATGCAACACTTACAAACATACAGGAGGGCGGTGGTTCAAATCCACCCCCGGCCATCCAGATTTAGATTTTCCGCGATTTCCCTAAATCACACCAGTCAAATGCCTGGATGGTTCCTTTCAAAGGGCACAGCCGATTTCCTTCCCCGTCCTTATTCAAAACTCCGAGCGTTAGCTCCGTCTCTAATGACCAAGCTGTCGATGGGACGTTAAACCCTAAGCTTCCTTCCTTCCAAACATACGGTCACTCTGCTGTATATATTAGATCATTATACCATCCCATTAGAGTGCGAATTTCGAAATTGTACTTTGATGTAACCGTGACGCTAGTTCATGCAATAAGTTGACGGAGGTTTATCGCAATCGACTGAATGACATTGACAGGCTTAGCATACGGACAGAGGTCTTCATTTTTATATATTAGATAAAGAAAACTTTCGTTAAACGGAAACTTAGCAGCCGATTTTCGCGTTAATGCTATTGTTTTACTTGTTTAATTACAATGAACATTGAACTGCATACTACTTTCATACATACAATTTTATCTATAAAATGTCGATGATGTGAATCCCAACAATTCATTCTGCAAGTCTCTTTTGGTAAGCGGCTTCACAAAAGTGTTCGGAACAAATTCCGGCAGTTTTGACAATTATCTCATCTTGTCGTTTACAGCGAAAGATGTATATGCGCTGAAGTTCCTCATCTTTTAGAAACCGATAGTACAAAATGCGTCCACTATTATTGAACTCCGCAACAGTACAACACGAGGTATTCTTACTCTTAATTACAGAAAGAATGCCGGCCGCGGTGGCCGAGGAGACTGAGGCGCTCCAGTCACGGTCTGCACGGCCACTACGGTCGGGGGTTCGAATCACCCCTCGGGCATGGATATTTGTGCCGTCCTAGTTCGTAAGTAGTTCATAAGTAGTTTGTAAGTTTAGGGACTGATGACCCCGTAGTTAAGTCCCATAAGCTTTACAAACATTTTACAGAAAGAATACATTGAAAAATTGTTCCCTAATACAAGAAAGCTACTTTCTATCCGAATACCTAACAGGTCACGAAACGAGCGAGCGCAAAACATTTCTTGCTTGCACGGTACTGCGGCAACTGCTCCGCGCCTGCTGCCAGGTGACGTCACAGAAGCAAAGTGCGCGAGTCAACTTTACACCCTCCTGGCTCGTCGTTTGGGTGAGAGAGCGGCTGTGGTGAGAGGCCAGGCCCTCAGAGCTGGCTTTGTGCGCGCGCCCTCAGCGCCCTCCCTCCCCTCCGCCGTCCCCCCTCCCTCTCCCCCTCCTGCCTCCCCCCCCCCCCCCGCCTTGCAGGTAATTGCTGTGCTGCATGCCTGAGGCGGTGAGCCACGCGTGACTGCACTGGCTGCTAGGTTTTTGTCGCCGCCGCTGCTGGCTTTGCGGCCGGATCAATAGCACAGCCGCTGCCTGCTACCTCACAGCATTCTCTGTCCTCGCAGCGGGCAGAGCGCCGCTGCCGCCGACGCGCCACATCGCGCACAGCAGGCGGTGTATAGCAGCTACGCTTCACGACCACGTCCTTCACCTCATACATCTTCTACACTCATGTTCACAAAATAAAAATAATAACAGAATACCTCGAAAGACTAGAGAAGTTCATATACTACTGGACATGTTTATATAAGAAAATAACTAGCATTTCAATCACTTCGATTCATCACGTGTCCTGTTGTGTAGTACGTACATAATTCATCACGAGCCCTGATAACCCATGCTTCATGCTGACACTAAGGCGCCGTTCACACTACGGCGATATATCGTAAGCGATTTATCGTAAGCGATATATCGCGACGATATATTGCTAGCAAGGTTCACAACAGTAGGCGATACATCGGCGGTAAAAATGTGGTGGGAACACAGTTTTTACTGCTTCAGTTACAGATACGAGCTCAAGTGAGGAAAATGTTGTGGCTTACTGGTTCAGGCTCAGATTGAGAAGAAAAAGGAAACACTGGGTACAGCCTACAATGAATGTAACTAAAGTCCACCATAGCTCGGCTGTTGTTTCTCGAGAGCTGTCTCATCATGAATCAAAATTCAGGGAGTTTTATCGAATGTACCACAGTCTAATATATATAGTCGCGACACTGCCGCTGATTTTTGTTATACTAGGCGACTGCAGCGCTCCTTGCGGACGTAAAGCCACGTTGCTCTGTATCGTATACGAGACGTGTGTTTGTTGTGTGTTTTGGTGTACGAAATGGTTTTTACGAAGGGAAGCGTGTGTAGTGCAATAAATTGCAGCAACAACAACAACAAGAATAAATCTCATTTATCATTCTTTAGGTTTCCTACAGAGCCTGAGAGGTTTGTGACATCAAGATTCGGTAATGCTTATTTACAATTATCTTGTGACACATATTGAAGATTATTTCTTTTTAGGATCAAGAAGTGGCTTAAAATAGTAGACAAGATCTTTTGAATAAAGTTGCCGCGTATTTACATGATAATGTGAAGTTCTGCTCGCTACACTTCGATGCAAACCAGTTCATGAATGATGAACGGAAGAAGCTGGTGTGGAATGCTGTGCCTACATTGTTCGATGTTCCAAACAAACCACCGAAACTGGGAATAAAGAGGAAACTACCGCAAAGACGCGATAATATAAAGACGGAAGAAATTAAACTGTGTTATGTAAGAAATATTAAGACTGTGGTTGCTGCTACATGACAGCTAGAAACATTTTTGTCTCGGCATTCGAAAGTAATTCACTAATGAGGCAAATTTATAAGAAGTGTATGAAAAAGAAGTGTTCATTGTTACCGTTATTAATGTTGAAAGGTTAAATGTTATCTATTTTCTCTAATGGAAACCACAGTCTAACATATAAACCTATTTATCTGAAACCACTGAGCCATCTTATTTTACAGACGATTGTGGTCCCGCCCCCTCCCACTCCTCCCTCATCTACGAAACATACGACAGACTGTGATAATGACTCAGGATCATTCATATAATATGACATTTAGACTGTCGTGTAATCGACGTATTATGTTAACATATAATTGAAATAGCCTCGTAGGAAATTTATATTAGACGAAAGTTTCATTGCCAGTGGGTGTTCTTATAAGTAAAAAGCAGGGGGAAAAACATTGTTTCGCGCCTTTTAACACCGGGAAGGTCAGTTACATGCTTCTCATGTGCGAAATACTGTGTTTACCAGCAAAGTAACGTGCAATGTCTGAAGAATTTCGTCATAAATATGTTGCAGTTAGCGTCAGTTTATTCACGAGTTTTTACTAAATTTACATTTGTTGATATTCAACTGACGCTTAGAAGTTATATTATAGGCTTGTCTGCATAAAGTACTATGTTTATCTATCACTACCGGCAAGATAAGCTGCAAGCAATTTCTAAGAATTATTTCGTAACATATTGCACAATTGCAGTTTGTGTCCGATCACAACGAGTTTAGGCTCGGTTTGTTTCTTTTACACTCAGTCACGTGTCAAGATACTTAAATAAAGCTTGGAATGCAAGAATATATACAATATTTAGAAAATCACACAAATGTAATTACAAGCAGGCATTATTAATGTGTCGTATACGGCGTTAAGGGACAGCCGGCTTTACGACCGCTTGGAGCGCTACTGTCGCTCCAAGTGTCCGGCGGTAACAGCTTTCACAGCAGTGAGTGTCGCGACTGTATGTATTAGACTGTGGAATGTACCCTGAAAACTTTCATTTTCTGAAACACCTTGTATCACCAAGCCATGGAAAAAAAGGATACATGCTTCAGGAAAGCAATTTCTACCGATGAAAAACTTCTGATTACGATAAGGTAAGTAGATATGAATGTAAACAACAGTATTAATATAATTGAAGATTTATTGTCATAATGTTTTACAAATTGTACCAGGATTACTATAAGGTAACTGTATAAGAAAATAAACAGAAGTGTTAACATAATTCAGTAGATTTACTTTTATCACTTTTCACAAATTGAACCAATTAGTTCCACTTTCTTGCGGCAGTGTGGCATTCTGGTTGAGTCCGAAAGTTGATGCAGTATTGCTCATATGAGCCTGAGTTTGCAAGGTGTCATGATGGAATGACGAATTCCACACAGAAGGGCTGGACCCAGCTGAAACACTGGATTCCACATTCTCTCGTTCGTCTTCCTCTAATAACTTATATAAAAGAGACATCGTTTGTATTTTGAAAGTCCTCCTACGAAGCAAGCTAAGGGTTTTCATATCAGGTAAAAGAGAGAGAAGGAAATGCTTTTCAGCATCTTCGTCACTTTTATTGACAGATTTCTTCATGTTAATCCGTGCTATAAAAGCATCGTCGACATCGTCTTTTCCCTTTCGTTTTTTGTGTGATTGACTTGAGCTTCTACGAGGGTGTTTCTCGAGTAATAGCACGGAAGAAACTTCATCAGTACGAGCAGGTTTTTCGGTTAATTGCACGGGAGCAATTTCATCAGACATTTCCTGGTCAACCAGTGTTTCACTTGCATCATTTTGATCAGTACTGGACTGCTCTACTGCTGTATCTTCAAGACTAAGATTGCCAGACATATCTCCCCCTTTCAAATATGGTTGCAGAAAAGATAAATGCTCACTCAAATAATAAGTTTTCTTTGAATTCTGGCTAGCCCCAGATTTTGTTGGTTTCAGCGATCGCAAATATGCTGTTCGGATGTTCTTCCATCGCCCTCGACAGTTCTTTTCTGAAACAAAATTAAATTTCTGCCTGTAGTTTCACCTTCACGCACCTGAATATATGACGTCATATCTCCTGAACAATGTATCCTAAAATAATATAAGTTGCCAGGTACGTATAGCGTAATATTATGAAAATGGCTGCGAAATGCGTTGCGAATAGTCAGTAGTGATAATTAAAACCTGAAGGGTGATTGAACGGTTCATTAGGAATCTCACCGTTTATGACATCATATCTCCTTCAGTACGTGTCGTAGCTGAATCTTACTACCAAATCGGTGATTCCGTGGTAGTAGGGAATACGATTACCAAATTTGATTCAAATCGGCTCAGTAGTTTAGGAGATGTGGAACACACCCACCTAACGCCCCCCCCCCCCACACACACACATACACATACATATGTAAAGAATAAATGTATATATATTGTTTACACAAATCAAAAGAGACAGAAATTACACAACTATTTCAGATTTCAAACCCTCAATTTATTTAATGTATTATCTTTTATACTTCTTATTTTATTTTGATGGTAGAGTTAAAATACACACACAAAATTGTTTTAATTCTTCCAGGTATCTAGTTACCGGAAGCTGTTTTCAAGATCTTTCCTTGCAATTTTACAGAGATAAATCAACTATCAGTTACATTGTTCATTCGACCTCAGATGCTATATGGTCCCACTTACAACCGCTGTATATGCCACAACCGACAGAGGAAACTTGGAAGCAAATAGCAAAACGTTATTATGAATTATGGAATTTACCTAACTGTATAGGTTCTCTTGATGGCAAACATTTCCGCATTCAGTGTTCCCCTAATACAGGTTTCACAGATTATAATTACAAGGGTTTCTTTTCAATAGTGCTAATGGCTTTATCCGACGCAGTTGGGATGTTCACCGCAATAGATGTTGGAGACTTTGGACGGAATAGTGACGGTGCTGTGTTTCGCAAATCAACGCTCGGTAAATTATTGCAGAAAAATAAATTGAAAATACCAGAGGCAGCCCCTTTGCCAGGTGAGGCACACGACAATCCTTTTCCGTTCTACTTCGTGGCAGATGAAGCGTTCCCCCTGCAGCAAAATACAATGCGGTCCTTCCCAAAAAGAGTATTGAATGTTGCCAGGAGAATATTCAATTTTCGACTTTCAAGAGGCAGAAAAAGTGTGGAATGCAGTTTTGGAATGCTAACGTCAAAATTTCGTCTACTAGACCGACCAATTTATACCAATAGAAGTAATGCATTGCAGACTATTAAGGCAGCATGCGTGCTTCACAATTTTATAAGCAGACGAGAAGGACAACCTTACGTTCCACAACAACTTAATAAGTGTTCAGTAGTACCAGAATTAACAGACAACAGTACGTTCAGTTACAACAATTTGAACGCAGCAAACCGCTTACGAAATAAACTAGGTGATTACTTTCTGAAACCTACAGGTGCAATCCCTACACAATGGAGATGTGTCGGTTTACGAGACCCAGCAATTTAGTACAAGTTCTTTAAGTATCAGTATACACCTGAAATAAAAATTTAAAACAACACAAATTTAAAGAGAAAGGTGTACTCCATTAATTTGAACATAAAATACTGTTGAATTTTCATTAACGAGATAAAATTAACTCGTAGTTATATCTTGTCAATATATTCTGTCCAACTGAATGATGATTACTTTCTGAATTGTAATTGAGAAACTTATTTCGTGTGTCAGAGTTCTAAATATTTACATTGTGAGTTAATATTATAACAGCCTGATTACTTCATTGTCTTCTACATAATAATAAAATAAACAATACACATACCTGTGTCTGTCATTTCTGCTGCAATTTCCCTCCATACATTGCTCGTCACATCTGCCTTACTGTAAGCGCCAATGGAATAGTTCCAGAGGCACTGATGACCTTTAACTAAATTAATGAAAGAAAGCACAGAATTGTCTTCTCTTCTTCCCGCCATGTTTACAGCTCGAAATATCGCTCGCGACTAATCACTCAGGAGACCGACAAGCGGTAAGATATATCGCGCAATCGCCCTAGTGTGAACCCTTTTTATCGCCTCCCTCTAGATTTCACGTATCTGTCCATGCTTGTCGCGTATCGTATATTGCTTATGATAAATCGCTTACGATATATCGCCGTAGTGTGAACGGCGCCTTATAGGGCGATATAGCATCCTATTCTATAGCCATGCTGGTTCCAGAGTTGTAATCTGAAAATAAAATACGTGGTAAGTGCCAAAAATGAAAAATTTTTGTTTTATTGTGAAAATGTGGGCTACATGCCTAACACTACTTAGTAAAAAGCGGGCTATATGTTTTTCGATGTGGAAGTACTTCTAATGTTTCTCACAAGAATGACCAACGATCTATGTGCCACCTGTTGTGAAGTAAAATCTGGACTATGTGCCAGTGGCCAGAGGTGCACGTAGGCTTTGTTATTACTTTTTGAGTTGAGGTTCCACAGTTCCGCACCCGCCCTTTCACCTGTCTTACTACCTTCTCAACCACTCTGTCCGTTTCATGTACTCCGACACTTATAACTATTGTCTGGTTTCTGCACAAGTTGTAAATAACCTCCTTTCCCTATATTTTACCCCTGCTGACTTCAGAATTTGAAAGTGTATTCCAATCAATATTATCAAGGAATATAGGTTTGCCTTTCCTTAACCAACCTTCTAAGATAAGTCGTAAAGTGAGTATTGCCTCCCGTTTCCTACATTTCTTCTGAAGCCAAGCTGATCTTCTCCTAAGTCAGCTTTTACCAGGTTTTCCATTCTTATGTAAATAAATCATGTCAACATTTTGTAACCAGGACTCATTAAACTGGTGTTTCTGTAATTTACACATTTGTCTGAGCCTGCTTTCTTTGGAATGGGAATTATTACATTTTTCTTAAAGTCTGGGGGTATTTCGCCTGTCTCATATACATCTTACTTACCAGATGAAATGCTTTTGTCATTACTGGTTTTCCCAGAGACTTCACTAGCTCTTAGGGAATGTCGTCCACTCCAGCGGCCTTGTTTCAGCACAGGTCATATCTCAGTATAGTATATCCTGTTTCATCTTCATCTACTTCCTCCTCCATTCCTACAATATTGTCTCGAAGATCATTTTCCTTTGTAGAGCCCCTCTATACAGTCTTTACACCTTTCAGCTTTTCCATCTTTATTGAGAATTGGTTTTCGATCTGTGCTGTTGATATTCATAATGAGATGTGAGTGTAAATAACTTAGTTACTCGTATTTAAGAAAATATGCAAAAATATAGCTCCCACTTAACTGGTATGATGGGAAATATTATTTTAATTTTATGTCAATTTTAAATTCAAATGCAACAGAAAATGCTAATGAAATTTCGGATTGTGGGACAGGACGCTATATTTCGTCAAGATAGTCCGAACAGTGAACATTTATGTGATTCTTTAGTTTCTCACGGCGTATTTGATGATCAAAAAGTCCACGGGTGTACTGTTGGTGCATGGTGTCCAACGGACACAACACAATAATTCAGCATTGAGACATGTCGTTATCATCCGGAGCTGATGATAACGACATGTCAGATTGCCGAATTATTGCCACGATGGACCAGCAATATAGCCGTGGATTCTTAGATCAATTATAATGCAGTATTGTCTGAAGCAGTGTGTATTCAGTTTGCTGTAAATAATGGAGCCAGATTAAGCACTTATCTTAACTGTTGGGACTGAGAAATACCAACAGAGCTAATTTTGGTATTTAAACTTGACAGTTAAAAGCCTGTAGACACGTTTCAGCGCGACATCACAATATAATCAAGGATTGAAAATCGAACTTCGTGAATTACAAAAGATAAGTAAATTCAGGTACGATAATGAATGAATTTATTAAGATAAAGGTCAAATTTATAATAAAGAAAATCACACTAACTGTCTCAAACTCCGTAACTGCAGACTAGGCTATTGGCGGCTTTGCAGAAGTATTTTGGTGCTGAATTGATCAAAAGTCTAAAAACAATTATTAGACAATATTGAATGAAGAAAGTAGATTTAAGTTGCAAAATATTATTAATGTTATTCTCACAACGTTCCAAATACAAGATGATCCACAGGAGCTTAACAATGGGGGCATCACAGACAGAGGCCGAACTACAAGTATTCGCATTGGAAGAACAAACACGAGATAGTGGTGCGTGTACGAGGAGGTAATAAATGGTCCAAGAGATAAAAATTATCTCTCCTTTAAGAGAAGGTGGTGCAAGTGTAGGATTAGGCAAGAATCCACAGTGCCAAACAAATTAATGACCAAAAAACTTATGTGGGAGAAAACGAAGCTTTAAATACCTACACTTATGACGTTTTATTTCTTTAAAAGGAAACGCGTTTGTTTAATGACACAGACAGGCATTTTCTTGTTGTTACAAAGAGGGAACTAAAAATACACACAAGTAATCCAAACAAGTAGTTCAACTAGTTGGTTGCACACTTGGAAGTGCACCATGAAGCAAAAGTATACACGAAGTTTTATTTTAAGGAGCAGAGAACCGTAAATGATTCTACATGTCAGTAGCTTGACAGATACAAAGGACAACCAGCATCCAATAGATTGAGGCTACAGGAGGGGGTCACGGGTAGGGGTCAAATGCAGAAACTACCAAACGTGTGCTCCTACAAAACTGCCGTCGCCCCAAATATTGAGGGGAAGTGAAGAAAAATGTAAGGCAGGGGGAGTAGGAAACCCCTGTAGGCGCGTTCTCTGAATATCACGTGGTTGGTGGAGGACGGGCGTGGCTTATGTAAACGAAAACCGTATACACAACCAGTATGCCGTTGCCTTCCTCCGACCTTCGAAGTGACTTACCCAGCCAGTTATAGGGGGACCTACAGTTTAACGTGGGTTCCGAACCACGGTGCTACTCAGTATTTTTCACATCAGCAACACTGCCAGAGGTGAAAGAAGTGAAAAGTGACAGATAAAAATCCCAGGACCTGGCGGGGATCTAACCCGCGAACTTTGGATTTGTAGACTGGCACTCTACCACTGTTTCATCATATCAAATCAAATGTTTGTAAACCTAAGCCGCGGTGGAGTGGCCGAGCGTTCTAAGTCGTCTTGCTGCAGAGCGCGGTTGCTCGCCGTCGGAGGTTCCAGACATCCCTCGGGCATGGGTGTGTGTGTGTGTGTGTGTGTTGTCCTTAGCATTAGTTAGTTTAAGCAGTTTGTAAGCTAGGGACTGATAACCGCAGCAGTTAAGACCCATACATTTACAAAAATTTGAACATTTTCTTTTAAATCTAAGTGACTTAAATGCTCAGGTTATCAGTCTTTAGGCTTACAAACATACACACCTATGCCCGAGGGAGGACTCGAACCTTCGGCGGCGAGCAACCCTGCGCTCCGCAGCAAGACGGCTTAGTACGCTCGGTCTCTCCACCGCGGCTGTTCTCACATGTGTCTTAGTGGGACAGAACTGTACATAATACATTTTGGTCCACTTTAGGTTACGGTAGTAACACTAAAAGTGTGCCTTTGCAATCGTCTTTTGACAGCTCGAAATTTAAATGAAAATAACGGCTTAACTATTCATCTAACACGAATATTGAATAACCGAATTTGTAGAGGAGAAAATTCTCTACAACTTTGCTCTCTTATGTTTTTTTCATACCTCGTATCGTTTGAGAGATATGTGCAAAAATAACAGCGATTTTGGGATGTATGTCTGTCTGTTTGTCCGTAACGTGTTCCCTGTTTTTAGGACGAACCGTTCAACCGATCAGCACCAAATTTTACAGACATGATTGTAGGCCGCTAGAGACCAGAAGCTCCCTTTTTCAAATGTTTCGGACAAAAAATACGGTAGTAATACATAAAAAAAAGAAAGCCGTTTGTAATTGTAGTTGCAAACGAACCGTTCATCTGACACGAAAATTGAATAACCTAATTGTAGAGGGGAAAATTCTCTACAACTTCGCCCTATTATGTTCGCATCGTTGCAGAGATATTTGCAGAAATAACGGTGATTTGACGATGTCTGTCTGTCTGTAACGTGTTCCCCCTTTTTAGGTCGAACCGTTCAACAGATCGGCACCAAATTTTACAGACATAATTGTTGGCTACCAGAGACCAGACCCTCGCATTTTCAAATATTTCGTACAAGAAATACGTTAGTAATAAAAAAAAGCCGTTTGTAATGTAATTTTAATTGCAAATAAACCGTTCATCCGACTCGAAAATTGAATAACCGAATTTGTAGAGGAGAAAATTCTCTACAACTTTGTTCCCTTATGTTTTTTTCATATCTCGTATCGTTTGAGAGATAGTTGCAAAAATAACGGAGATTTGATACCACCTATTGAATTAACGAAAACCAGCCGTTCGGAGATGTCACGTGACATTCCTCGCCCAGAACACTCTCTGGCATACGCCATCTTGCGTTGCGTATTTGTTGATTTTCTTATTGTAACTTACACGTTGTCATTTCAAAGCAATGGCGCACTGAAAATTAACAAAAAAACATCGTTCTTCGTACGATAAATGATAATCTAGTATCTACAAATGCCATATTAGCATCAGTTAACAACGGCTACTAATAGTACGAGATTAAAAGACATATACTTTTATTGATAGCCGTAGCGTAGCGAGCAAGGCGTACATAACGGATGAAAACAATTTATTCGAGAAGACGTGCCCGGAACTCGCGTGAGGGAACAGAAATTCAGCTAACATCTATCCGCATATGGTCGGTGTGCAATCACCATTTATGTTTGTTCCGCCGGGAGGGCGGTCTTATTTATGTTCACTATCAGACGCTATTAATGTTCCACTTGATGTAGAGATATTTTATTTCCAGTGAAAATCCTCACAAAAGAAGGATATATTTTTCTTTTCTTTTTCATATAATGGAGTGCGTAAAACTTTAAATAAATAAAATAAAGTCATATCCTAAACTGTGTTCCCCCTCCCCCAAAAAAAAAAAAAAACTATTCCGCTGAAGGTCAGTGGTTCGCAACCCGTCACTACCAAAAACGGTTTTTTTTCTGAAAGGGTTTCAGACACTCTTATTAATTAATTTTTTATTATTTAGATTATTATTTTGGTCCAAAATGTTTGCAAAAACTTATGAAACTACAAATCTAAAGTGGGCCGTAAAACATGTCAGTGCGATTTTTTCTGAGGGAGATGGTTCGGACGTCGGGGGGTTCGGTTCTCTTGGGGAAGGGGGAAATTCAGTTCCCCAGTACAAGAAGATCAGATCAGTATCCAAAATATTAGCAGCCGTTTCAACGTTACAACTAGTTCCGTTCTGAGCGCAATAAAAATAAATAAAATAACTTAAAACAAAATTAAAAATCTTCGAGCATATATACATGTGTTGGGTCATTTGCCTTAGCCTGTTTTGATACTGTCCGACACAGATTCTGCTTCTGCACAAGATGCATGGCGGAGGGTGAATCGTATCGCTGCCAATTAAGGACCGGTTTCGGCAAGTTTCGACGAAAAACACTGGTTCTGGCAGCAGCAGTTTGGGCTTTGGCCAGAAACCAGCTTTCATGAACTCACGGATTAAGCCGGATCGCGTTCGAAATAAATTCACTCAACAGTACTATACAAATGTTCAAATGTTTGTGAAGCCTATGGGACTTAACTACGGGGTCATCAGTCCCTAAACTTACAAACTACGTATGAACTAGCTAACACTAAGGACGGCACAAATATACATGCCCAAGGGGGGGGGGGGATTCGAACCCCCGACCGTAGTGGCCGTGCGGACCGTGACTGGAGCGCCTCAGTCCCCTCGGCCACCGCGGCCGGCAGTACTGATACACCTGAGTTTTCTGCGCTACGTGTAACTATTAGGAAATCGTGCTTAGACTATTCCCAAGCGCCTTAATCGTCAGTGATGCGGTGGTCTAGCGCAAAGACGTCTGCCTAGTAACCGTGGACGTCCGGGTTCGATTCCCGGTCGCTTCACAAATTTTAATTCAATGCTTCAGAGTTATCATTAATCTTAGGAGAGTCATTCCTCGAGCCTAAAAAGTGTGAGTATTTACTTGTTAATTACAAGATAATGTAATTGTATCTCATAGTTGTATTGTCATACATATAGTATTGTCCTATTGTCATAGTGAGCTAACATCGATGTATCTTAATACTGTACTTTATGGAATGGGCTGCAATATTGTTACGCTGAAAGGTTTTATTTAAAAGTTCCCTTGAAAGTGAGGGATTATTTTATAGCCAAAAAGGTTTTTTTTTTTTTTTTTTTTTTTTTTTTTTTTTTTTTTGTCTCGTTTCAGCCAGTCGTCGTAGGTGTCGGTGGCCGAGTAGAAAGAGACCGACACATGAATAAAGGATACGGAGGTGACCAGCCAGTGGGACAGCAGAAACTAGAACACTAGTCTAAATTAGAACAAGGTATATTTCATAGAAATAGTTTAATACTTTACTTTTACATAGTTGATGACTGCAGAATGCTGATACATAGTTGAAGTAGATACAGGCCTACCTACTAATGAGTCCTAGTGCCTATCCAATAGCCAAGTCTTAACTGGTGCCTATCTAATTCCCAAGTGTTAACTGGTTCCTATCTCAGTCCCAAGTGACCGATGCAGGTCAGTGGTGGCCACGAGCGGAGTTGCAGCAGAGGGCGCTCGTGGCTGACGTCGTAAGAACGCCGCGCCGTGCGTGCATGGCGGCGCGCGGCGAAAGTAGGTGGCGCGCACTTCGTACTTCTGCGACACCACAGGATGGAAAACATTGGTCATGTTTTTCCTCTTCAGTTTGATGAATTTACAGCGACAAGAATGTTGGTCTGAACTGTGCCGTCAGATACAGCAGAATTGTAGGATCAAACTTCGGTGTTCAAGCAGACCATTCAGTGTTATTTATTGGAACGTAACGCTGACGTATACTTGAATTCCAGCACAGACCCCACTCTCAGAAGAACAGTCTGCTCCATATACTACCGTTGCCAGTAAACAGTTTTCAGTACCGCTGGACAATTTTATGCACATCTTCGAAGTACTCTGCTCAGTGAAAATGTGGAAAAACCGCTATTCTTAGCTTACAATATGTCTTTTGAATTACATTATCTATTTTTGTTGTGGTCTTCAGTCTGCAGACTGGTTTGATGCAGTCTCCACGCTACCCTCTCCTGTGCAAGTCTCTTCATCTGAGAATATGTTTGGCAACGTATATCCTTTTGAATCTGTTCACTATATTCGTCCTTCGGTCTCCCTCTACGAATTTTACACCACACGCTTCCTTCTAATGCTAAGTTGACAATTCTTTGATGTCTCAGAATGTGTCCTACCAATCTATCCCTTATCTTATTCAGGATATTCTAGAAACTCCTTTTCTCCCCAATTCAGTTAAGCACCTCCTCATTAGTTAGGTGATCTACCCATCTAATATTCATCATTCGTCTGTAGCACCAGATTTCAAAAGCCTATATCATCTATTTATCTGAACTCCTTATCGTCCACGTTTCACTCCCATACAATGCTACACTCCAGACAAATGCTTTCAGAAAGGACTTCCTAACATTTAAATTAATATTGGATGTTAACAAGTTTCGCTTCTTCAGAAACGCTTTTCTTCCCATAGCCATTCTTCATTTTATATCTTCTTTGCTTCGGCCATCAGAAGTTATCTTGCTATCCAAATAACAAAATTCATCTACTACTTTTATTGTCTCATTACCTAATCTTATTCCTTCAGCATCGCCTGATTTTCTGACATTGCATTCCATTACCTTCGTTTTACTCTTGTTAATGTTCATCTTATGTGTTCCTTTCAAGTCACTGTCCATCCCATTCAATTGCTCTTCCAGATCTTTTGTGGTCTCTTGACAGAATTACTATGTCATCAGCAAACCGCAATGTTTTTATTTCTTCTCCCTGCACTGTAAAGCCCTCTCCAAATTTCTCCTTCCATTCCTTCACGGCCTGCACAATGTACAGATTGAACAACATTGGGGAAAGGCTACAACCCAATCTCTGCGTCCCTTTCTTGCCCTTCGACTCTAATAACCGCTGTCTGGTGTTTGTGTAGGTTGAATATAACTCTTCGCTCCCTATATTTTACCTCTGATACCTTCATAATTTGGAAGAGTGTATTCCAGTGTACATTGTCAAAATCTTTCTCCAAATCGACAAACGCTAAAAACGTAGGTTTGACTTTCCTTAGCCTATCTTCTAAGATAGGTCGTCATGTGAGTATTGCCTCCCGTGTTCCTACATTTCTCCTAAATCCAAACTGATCTTCCCCGAGGTCGGATTTCACAAGTTTTTTCCATTAGCCTGTAAATAATTTGTGTTAGTATTTTGCATCCATGAGTTATTAAACTGATAGTTCTGTAGTTTTCACACTTGTCTGCACTTGCTTTCTTTGGAATTGGAATTACAATATTCTTCTTGAAGTCGGAGGGTATTTCCCCTGTCTCATACATCTTGCATGCCAGGTGATACAATTTTTTCATGACTGGCTCTCCTAACGACATCAGCAGTTCAGTCGGAATATCATCTACTCCAGGGGCCTTTTTTCGACTCAAGTCCTTCAGCGCTCTGTCAAATTCTTCTCGTAGTATCATATCTCTTATGTCATCTTCCTCCACTTTGTCTTCCATTTCTAGAATACTGCTTTCAAGTTTATTTCCTTTGTATAGGCCCTCTATATATTCCTTCCACAGTTCAGCCTTCCCCTCTTTGCTTAGTACTGGTTTTCCTTCTGAGTTCTTGATAGTCATACAGCTGTTTTTCTTGTCTCAAAATATCTCTTTCATTTTCCTGTAGGCGGTATCTATCTTTCCGCTGGTTATACATTCTCCTACGGTTCTGCATTTGTCCTCCAGCCACTCCTGCTTAGCCAGTCTGCACTTCCTGTCAATCTCATTTTTCAGACGTCTGTACTCCATTTTTCCTGTTTCACTTGCTGAATTACATTAGCGAAACATTTAAAATTTTTCAAGTGTTATTTCTATCTATTAAGAAGTGGTATTTTTAAGTTTTTTGCATTTTTGTACGTTTACTAGATTTTCTATGCCTTAAAGATATAATCATGTCGTTACTATGAAACTGATACAACCTCTCACAATATAGTTCGGTGAATAATCCTGTAACATTAACGTAGATGAACCATGAACTACAGTTACCTTACTGTCTTTACAAACAGTCACTTTTGTATCCCATCCTCGTCGCCACTTTTGTGTCCCAGCCTCGTCGCCGCTTTTGTGTCTCGTTTCCGTCGTAGGTGTCGGTGGCCGAGTGGAATGAGACCGACACAGGAATAAAGATAGCACGCTGGTGCAGGTACGGAGGGAAGCAGCCAGAAACTAGAAACACTAGAGTAAATTAGAACGAGATATATATTGAGCAGAATTTATACAATACTTAACTTTTACATAGTACTGCAGAAGGCTGATACATAGTTGAGCTAGAGGCCTGCCTAGTGCCTGTACGATAGCCGAGTCTTCACTGGTGCCTATCTGATTCCGAAGGTCCTAACTGGTTGCTATCTCAGTTCCAAGTCTTCACTGGTGCCTATCTGATTCCGAAGGTCTTAACTGGTTCCTATCTCAGTCCCAAGTGCCCGATGTCGTTCAGTGGTGGCCACGAGCGGAGTTTTAGCAGAGGGCGCTCGTGGCTGTCGTCGTAAGAACGCCGCGCCGTGCGTGCATGGCAGCGCGCGGCGAAAGTAGGTGGCGCGCACTTTGTACTTGTGCGACACCACACCCCTCCCCCCCCCCCCCAAACCGCCGCGCCGTCGTGGCGTAGGGCTGAGGGCCACGGCGACGGCACTGGGAGGAGGGCCTGGGCGGGGGCGTTACTGGTGGGACGGGCGTCGTAGCCGAGGCTGGGATCGAGACGCCGTCCGCGCCCCTGCATCCGCCTAGCGATCCACCAGGAAACCCGCCGAGACCTGGGGAAGGGCGCACACCCCCGCCCAGATTGAGCAGGTCATCTTCTTCTGAGGTGCGTGGCCCAAGCTGGGGGGGGGGGGGGCGCACGGTCCCGGAGCCCCTCTCGGTGACGCTGTCAGCTGAGGCGGCGACGGAGGCGGAGGAGCCGACTGCGTAGGAGGCGCGTCTAAATCCATCGGGATCTCGTAGCCCGGGGAAGCTGGGCCCGGCGGCGAGCGATGTGGCTGTGCTCCCTGGCGGTGAACTGGGTCTGGAATCAAGAAACCGGAGACAGGATCGCGCGGCCTGTGCAGGCGCAATTGGTTTGCGTGGCGCCGCAGCTCCGACCCTGTGGAAGAACGTACAACATACATATTGCGACCGAGCACGCGCTGAATGGTGCCCGGCGAACATCTTGTCTTGTTGCCAGCAAACACCCTGTACAGCACCGGCGTAGAAACCTGAAAACGCGAAGCGCCATACGAACCGACTCGGTGCGTGGGAGGCTGCAGCAGGCGAAGGAGAGTGCGGTGACGGCGGCCGTGTAGCAGCTCGGCAGGAGACGGGCCGTCACGTGGCAGGCACCGATACGTAGACAGGAAAATTTGAAGAGCTTGTTGCCTGGAGTGCTGACCTTTCATCTTCTCCATGTGAGACTTGAATGTTCGAACGAAACGTTCTGCATCACCATTGGACTGAGGGTGAAAAGGTGCGGTGGTGATATGCTGAATGCCATTCACACGACAAAACTGTTGAAATTCCGCACTAACAAACTGAGGTCCATTGTCACTGACGATAGTTTCAGGCAAACCTTCGATGCAAAACACTGATGTTAAGGCACTGATTGTACTAGACGCTGTCGTTGAGTTCATGGCAATCACAAAAGGAAACTTGCTGAAAGCGTCTACAACGATTAACCAGCGCGTATTCCAGAAAGGTCCGGCAAAGTCAATGTGTAAACGTTTCCATGGTCCCTCGGGGCGTGGCCAGTCTGAGAAACGTTGCGGAGGAGCCGCCTGATGCTCCGCAGTACACTGTGACGTCGCGCTCTCTAAATGAGCGTCCATACCAACCCAGGTACAATGACGTCTGGCCAGTTGCTTTGTCCTAACAATACACCCAATGTCCTTGATGCAGGAGGCGTAACACTTCTCGTTGCAGGGAACGAGGAACAATCACTCTTGTTTGGTCGTTGTCCGTATGTAACAACAGTACACCCTGACTTACAGATAATGCATGACGTTGTGCAAAATAACGTCGAACCAGAGGCCGCTCAATGTCTTTGGCTCTGGCAGGCCAACCAAAGCGAACAAAACGTGCTACCACACTTAGGTCTACATCCACAGCTGTTTCCTGTGCAACCCGATGAGAGCTCAAAGGGAAGTCTGCGACAGCGGAAGCATCTTTGGAGTCTATGTAACAACATGCAATTTCTGAAGAATCAAACGACACATCCTGGCCAACCGGAAGTCGGGAAAGTGTGTCCGCGTTGGCGTGTTTAGTGGTAGGTCGGTACAAAATCTCATACTGATAATTAGACAATATTAAGGACCATCTCTGAAGCTTTTGTGCCGTTCGTGGCGGAATTGGCTTTGTGGGTGAGAACAACGACGTGAGAGGCTTGTGGTCTGTCAACAAATAGAATTTTCTGCCATAGAGATAATGATGAAACTTTGTGACGCCGTAAATGATTGCTAAGGCCTCCTTTTCTATCTGACTGTAATTCTGTTGCGTCGGCGTCAGTAGCTTGGACGCAAAGGCAATAGGACGATCGTGAGAACCAATACGATGTGAGATTACTGCGCCCAGACCGTACGATGAGGCATCGACTGCTAGCACTACAGGCTTCTGTGGGTCAAAGGGAATCAAACATGCATCACTGAGTAGTGCAGACTTTAATTTGTCAAAAGCAACCTGACAATCTTTAGACCATACAAAAGGAACATTCTTCCTACGTAAGTGATGCAGTGGAGCTGCAATCTGAGAAGCATTGGGAATAAATCGGAAATAATAGTTAAGCTTTCCCATTACTGCTTGCAATTCGTGCACATTCTTAGGAGGAGGCAAGTCTTTGATTGCTCTAAGATGCGACTGTAAGGGATGAATTCCTTGGGCATTAATCACATGGCCTAGGTACTCTATTTCAGTTTGAAAAAACCAACACTTTGCTTTATTGCAACGAAGACCTGCTGCAGTCAAAACTTTGAAAAGACACTACAGGTTTGCTAAATGTTCGTCAACTGTACGTCCCGATACCACAATGTCATCTAAATAGTTCGAGCAACAAGGTACCGAAACTGTCAGCTGTTCCAAAAAGCGCTGAAAATAGCGGGGGCGGAAGAACTGCCAAAGGGTAGGCGTTGAAATTGAAAAACGCCCATGTGAGTATTAATGACGAAAAATTTTTTTGACTCGTCATCAAGCGGAATCTGTAAGTATGCCTCTGCTAAATCAATCTTGGAAAAGAAGCGAGACTGTCCTAATTTGTCCATTAGTTCGTCAGGTCTGGGCAGGGGATAAGTGTCCACTATTGTTTGACTGTTCACTGTTGATTTAAAGTCCGCACAGAGACGAAGTTTTCCTGACGGCTTGGGTATAATTACTATAGGCGAGGCCCACTGACTCGCAGAAACAGGAGAAATCACAGCACTATCTTGCCAACGATTAAGTTCTTCGGCAACTGTATCACGCATTGCGATAGGCACTGGTCTAGCTTTACGAAATTTTGGAACTTCAGATTCTTTTAAAGTTACATGTGCCACGAAGTCTTTTGCGCAACCTAGTTCCGGCGAAAACAAGTCACTATATTTGTCACACAATGCATTGATTTTGTCCTGAGGCACTACTGACGAAATTTGCAGTACATCTCTTTGAATTGATAATCCAAACAAGTCAAAAGCATCTAGTCCAAAAATGTTCTGTGTAGAATTGACCTGAATAACTACAAAAGCAACTGTTTTTGTAACACCTTGAAAAGAGGCGGGCAGACTACACGTTCCTAGCACGGGAATAGTTTGACCTGTGTAAGCTGTTTGAGCGCCCGCCACATAACTTGGCGGGTGATGTCTGGATGCGCAGAAGCACAGGTCGGCCTACGTCACGCCACGTGACCTGCTGGCCAATAGCCGTCAGTCAGCCGTTGCGCGCGGTCGAGTTCGTGTCGTACTGTGCGGAGCGACAACTGGTTTTGGCATTCTGCGTTGTGTTTTTTTGCGAGTTATTTCGGAGCATTCAGTTGACTATGAGTAACAACAGCAAATCTCGACCTGTATTACACAAACAGGCAAGATAAATATTGTTTCGCGTATATCAATTCTTTAGGCGGGAGTCGGAAGCGACTGATCACAAAGCCTCTGCTTATTACCACGTTAAAAATTATTTTGTGGCAGTTAAGCTTGTATTGTATAAGTTTCTACTATGTGTTCTTCCCTGGCAAAGGAACTGTAACACGATTTTTGTTCTTACTTATGCTGTTTCGTTGTGGATTTTGTTTAAAGCTTGTCTCCCGGCTTCAACAGCTTTGACGATTTTGTTATGAACTCTATTAATGTTGAGTATTATCCGTTTCCTGACTGTGCCTCGACGATCGTCTTTGCTGTGTGTAGCAAGCAATCCTCATTATTTTATTGTTATTACAACCTGAATTTTGCACTGTAAAATCTCTTTGTTTTACTTATGCTAGTGGGACATCTATTTTCACTTTTGAAAAAATTGTACGAAAATCGCTAGACAAAAATGTTTTACAAAAGCTTTTATTCATGGCCGATTTCGACAGTTCTTGGTTGCCATCATCTGATCTTTATTGCATGGATTTCAGTATTTTTCATTTACCTGTACAGAATCAATTTTACAAAAAATAAATCAGGAAATCTGAAACACATTGCTTTGATCAGTAAGTACTTGCTTGATGGGCATCAGTACGAAGACTGAACATGTGTCGTTTGTAACGTTTTTAGATAGTCTCCTTGTCTCGTACAATGTCAAACATATACAATTATTCTATCATTTCATATGATATGTCACTTAAGCTTCGAAAAATCTAGGTTTAGAATACAATTAAGGGAAAATGTAAAATTTGTCAATTTCTAATTTATAAGTTTTTTATCTTCACAAATTTACTTTGAATTCGTAATATGTCGTGAACGTGTAATGTGGTTCTTTAGTGATAATGGATAGAGTGATCTCCCTAGAAGAACTGTGTATATAATTTACAGGTATTTCGTGTTAATCGACTGAGTTACGAAATGAATTTCTGTGCCGCTCAGAAAGTTATGCCCTGCCTTGTAAACATGATAGGTACAAGAGAAAGAGACTCATAAATACTGTGCCACAGTTTTCCCAACAATCAAACGAGCGTTGTTTTTCTGCATTACACTTTTTATGCAGCCGTGTGTGTTCAAGACCCGCAGCTTGACATTTCCTTGCGCTTGTATGCGGCCGTAACTTTAAACATAAGCGGCAGTCAGCAGTTGACTGCGGAATGGAACAGCGCGCAGCTAACGCACAGTGCGGCTACGCTGCGACAGCTGGTCCCCCCACCACTACACAACTACCTGCGCAGAAGAGCCAGTCCACCCGCCAAGTTACGTGGCGCGCGCTCTAACACTTGCTGTGACGGCGACAATTTGGCGAACCCAGAAGTTCATACGTCTCTTTATTCATTAAAGTGACAGCGGAACCAGTATCAAGCTGAAAACGCACAGTCTTATTGTCTATGGAAAGAGTCACAAAAAGTTTTTGCTTGCGGCGCTCGACAGGTGCGCGAATGTGGGCAACATCTGACAGAACTTGTTTACTACACTTGTGCGGGCCGCGTAGTGAAGTAAGCGGCGCAGACTCGGCACGCAGCGGATTAACAACACTGTCACTAGATGGCACTACCGCCGGATCGGCGTTCGCGCAATGCGAGGCTACTACAGAGTCACTAACTACTGCACTAAACTCTTGAGTAGCTACATCAAATCTACAGTCACTATCTACACAGTACTGGGCACTATTACAATAAGAAGTTGCAGAAGGCACTAGGTTCACCACAGGATTGCACTGTACATTGTCACTTTGCTTGTCCCGAACCCTTTTCCGTTGCACAGATGTACGCGCTCGTCGGCGTTTGCGGCGTGGCTCAATACATAGTTTTGCAATAGGTGCAGAAGAATTTCCTTGCAATTGAGAACCAAGTAAAGCACTGTTCAATTCCACAGCGACTATAACATTTACTGCATGCACTGTTGTCGCACTTTGCGCAGCAATGTTCCGAAAGGCACCGTTCTTTGAGTTTTTTATTTGCATACACACAGACTGCACATGTCCCCATTTGCCACATTGAAAACGTGTTGCGTTGCGACGTGGGCACTGTGCACGTTTGTGGCGAGATACACACTGGGGGCAAGACTTACGAACATTTTTCTGAAATGGGCGTTGGCGCCCGTTATTCAAATTTCTGTTTCTAACACGACGGGGCGACCTTTGTGTCGCACTTTTACACTGGCTACCCTTTACTGTCTGTTCAGCACGGCTGGTAGAATTATAAGAATCACTAGTGCTATACTGAGAACTACGGCTAGGAAAGCGTCCGTTGCGGCGCACTGAATTAACACTGTGGCTTTGCATTTCTACATCTGCTAAGTCAAAAGTATCATGCGCTTCTATAAGCTGCAGTACACTGTCTAATGAAGGGTCAGATTGTTTTAGAATTGCTGCCCTAATTCTGGGGTCCTGAATGTTCTGCGTAATCGCATCCCTCAACATCACGTCACTATACGAAAGTCCACAAGAGCAAGTAAATTTACATTTCGGGTTAAGCCCTTCAGTTCCGTAATCCAGTCTTGGTGTGACTGCTCAGGTAATTTTTTTAAGTCTGAAAAATCGGTGCCGTGCAGCGGCTACAAGAACTTTCCTCTCGTAATGAGCATTCAGTGCATCTATAATTTGTTCAAAGTCTACATCACGAGGAGATGCGTGAGGGAAAAGTTTTTGCAATAATACGAAGGTCTGGGGGCCCACAATCGCTAAGAAAAGGTTCTTCACTCTCTAACCTGTAATTTGATGAGCCGCGACGAGTTCTTGAAACTGCGCGAAATAGTCGCTCCATTCTTCCTCACGTTCGTTGTACTGGCGAAATGTAGGAAGCGGTGCAGCGGCAGGTGTGGGCTGCTGATGTGACGGCTGTTGGTGAGCAGCCTGTGCCGTTAACTGCGACACCGCCTGCAGGAGTAAGTAAATGAGAACAAAACACAACTGCAAGATAAATGAGGACGCACTGCAACAAAAAAGTCCACAAAACACGTAACTTAAAATGTTCCCCCAAAATTCTTATAATAAGGGTGGGTGGGCGGGTGCAATTTCTGCGTGCTCCGACTGCTGCTGTCTGGCTGCTGCAAGCGGGCTGGTCCAAGGTTCGTCTATCACTCCTCGTCGCCACTTTTGTATCCCATCCTCGTGACCACTTTTGTGTCCCAGCCTCGTCGCCACTTTTGTGTCTCGTTTCCGTCGTAGGTGTCGGTGGCCGAGTGGAATGAGACCGACACAGGAATAAAGATAGCACGCTGGTGCAGGTACGGAGGGAAGCAGCCAGAAACTAGAAACACTAGAGTAAATTAGAACGAGATATATATTGAGCAGAATTTATACAATACTTAACTTTTACATAGTACTGCAGAAGGCTGATACATAGTTGAGCTAGAGGCCTGCCTAGTGCCTGTACGATAGCCAAGTCTTCACTGGTGCCTATCTGATTCCGAAGGTCCTAACTGGCTGCTATCTCAGTTCCAAGTCTTCACTGGTGCCTATCTGATTCCGAAGGTCTTAACTGGTTCCTATCTCAGTCCCAAGTGCCCGATGTCGTTCAGTGGTGGCCACGAGCGGAGTTGCAGCAGAGGGCGCTCGTGGCTGTCGTCGTAAGAACGCCGCGCCGTGCGTGCATGGCGGCGCGCGGCGAAAGTAGGTGGCGCGCACTTTGGACTTGTGCGACACCACAGACACCTCCCATAAGTGTGCACCGCAGAGCTCTGCAACACATGTCCTGGGAACTATGCACGAAGTCTTCCTTTGGGATGGTGTTCAAAGGCCTCGTCACGTTTCGTTGGATGTCAGGAATATCGTCAAATCTCTTTCCTCCAAAGCGAGTTTTAGTCCAGGGAATAGGAAGAAATCTGGTGGATTGACATTGGGCGAGTGTAGTGGATGTTCACGTTCTACGACAGCGCTCGCCCTCACGCAGCAAATATCGTCAGACAGCTCCTGGCAAAAATGGCGGTGGTGCAACTGGATCATCCACCATACTGCCGGATCTCAATCATCCAGACTTCTTCCTGTTTCCTCGAATCAAACTCGCCTTGAAAGGAAAGAGATTTGTCGATATTCCTGACAAGCAACGGCACGTGACTAGGCTTTGAACACCATTCCAAAGGAGGACTTCTTGCAAAGTTTCCAGGACAGGTATCACACAGCTCAGCGGTGCATAGTTATGGGAGGTGACTATTTCTAAGGACAGTAAGGTAACTGCAGTTCATCTACGTTAATATTACAGGACTATTCATCGAAATATATTGTCAGAGGCTGTAGGGCAACAGTGTCAAAACGGGAGTTATTTAATCAATGATTTGCTGCTGAGTTAAGGAAACAATATTGTTATAAGAGACTACGAGATATAATAAATAATAAAGAAACAGACAACTGAACCCATTCCTAGAATATCAAAATTTAAAAGTAGGCCACTGTACGTAATAAAAGCTTAATTCTGGTAGGAGGTACCCAGATAAGAATTTACTGTTATAAAAAAAACCTTAATTTTAGCAATAAAATTAACAGAAGATCCGTATGAGTTACCGGCTACTCCCTGCTGCAAAACATTGTTCCCTGGCCCAAATTGAGAACTGACTTGGTTCAAATGATTCTAACAACAGGAAGTTAACGACACAGTGGCCAACATACGTAGCAGCTCACACGAAATTACTCACAGACATTAATAAATAAATCACCACAATTAAAGTTATTTCATAAAGGTGGCTAAGAAAACATTTATGGCGCAACGGGACTTAAACATAAAAAATGGCATCTGAGGTTGTTCTCAGCACTGGTGAAAAACAATATTAAATAAAAGGGGGAAGGTGCTCGAAACTACTACTTACAGGCAAGTCAAAATTCTACTGAACTTGAAACGTGTCCATAAAAAAATTATAAGAAAATGTCTAATATTGTGCCTCCTGTTTTGTGTCGAGTAACTTGCTTGCAAGAAAATGTATAATATCGCTTCTACTGTGTGTATCGATATGTGTACTTAACTCTGTGAAGTTCCATCTTTGGCAAAGATCATGTATTGCATAGCATTGTAACTCGCGCAGAGAGAGTGTGGGACTTGTGGTTTAGCTCGCTTAGAGAGCAGTTGAGTTGTGTGCATGGCTCCGATGTAGACCAGAGGCTGCTGTGCCAGCAAGTTGATTTGATTACATTGTATGTAAAGCCTTATGCCTATATGAAATTACACTAATTTTATAGATACTCTAGTATAAGAATATAAATTACTCATTAGTATTCAAATGTATCTGTCTTCAAGAACCTACTTATAATGTAAAAATATGGTTTAATACCATGACCCCATCTGTACCACTTGAATTAGGGGCAAAGTTTTTCTGTAGATATGTATTAATCAATGACTTTTCTTTCAGTAAAAACTGAAATATCATGACTATTTACTAATTTGTGTGTAAAATGCTTTATTTCATGTACTTTGGACACGCATGGTAACTGGCGATTTCGCACACAAGATTCCAGAATGCACACATAACAATGGAAGTGCTATTATACACCACTGATTTTGGACCTTTTAATGAAGATGTTGGTTGGATGATGTTTGGCCACATAGTACTGTCCATTGCAGCCTTGGCCAACCACCACTATTTTGCTCTAATTTTGGCTGTGCTGATGCAGTCTGCTAATAGCTCCGTTGGTTGGAGCACACATGGTTGTCAAATTGCATGGAGGAATACATCAGAACCTTTTCCCCATGACTTCAACTTCAATGCAACCAGCCAGCTCGCCTACAGTGTGGTGTAATCTTACAGTGTTTTGTGTTCGTGTGCAGACCTAAAATGAATGTTAGGATAATGTGCTGTTCGTGTGCAGACCTAAAATGAATGTTAGGAGCTAATGCGCTATTCGTGTGCTTATACTATTCAGTGCCTCCCATTGCAAACGTTGTCCACAGGTTCATTACCAGTGTTTAGGTATATTCCATGGTTCTTTTACAGTCAGTGACCAAAATAAGATTTTTGCTCTTGATAGATACATATGCTTTCAGAACTATAATGAGTCAATACACTTTAGTCTGAAATGTCATTGTGCCTATTCGATTGACAAAAGTTATGTTGAAATCCTATTATGCCGAAACAGTGACATTATTTTGTACATGTACAGAAACCTATGTAGCCAAAAAAAATTTACATGTATGTTCTAGTATCCATGGAAGAATGGCATCTTAAATACATCACAGAATGCAAAACTGACACTTTATCTTGTAGTGAGTACACTAAAATTTGCATAGACTACATTGTGCACAAGATACAAATGTTCATTTTATGTTCCAAAAAAAAAAAAAAAAATCTGAATTCTGTTACAAAATTTAGACGCATGGGACTTACACTACTGTGTGTATTGCTTGTAATTATCTAATTTTCTCAAAAGAATGATGACATTAGTTAAACTATCTTTTGTAAAAGTTTGTATATGCTCATGTTTATTATTGTATTTTTTTTAATTTGTGTATTACTTCTAGCTACCTTATTTTCGCCACTATGTCATTTGTCAAACTATGTTCTGTAAAATTCTATATATACTTATGTTTACCACTATGTATATTTGTCATGTATTCCATTTATTGCTGATGTTCTGTAAATTTTGACGTTTGCTTATGCCTGTCACATCCTGTACCACACCATGCATGACTTTTGTTCGTGCTGTTTTGTAAAATTGCATGTATTTATGACTGTCACATCTTTCAATTTTTCTATGTACTCCATCTGTTGTTTTAATCTTGAATATCTTGATAAAAATGTTTATCAGGTTTTCATATTTTTCATGTAATATTTTGGATGTCATCAACGGATTTTTTGACTTGAAATTCAGTAATTTTGCTGGCTAGGCAATGCCATTGGCATCACCCACCTTACAAAATTTTTAATAGGTAGGAGGGGGGTGATGAAACGTGTCCATAAAAAAATTATAAGAAAATGTCTAATATTGTGCCTCCTGTTTTGTGTCGAGTAACTTGCTTGCAAGAAAATGTATAATATCACTTCTACTGTGTGTATCGATGTGTGTACTTAACTCTGTGAAGTTTCATCTTTGGCAAAGATCATGTATTGCATAGCATTGTAGCTCGCGCTGAGAGAGAGAGTGGGACTTGTGGTTTAGCTCGCTTAGAGAGCGGTTGAGTTGTGTGTATGGCTCCGATGTAGAGCAGAGGCTGCTGTGTCAGCAAGTTGATTTCATTGTATTTGGAATATATATTGTATTTTTTATTACTATCAAAACGTTGTACCACCGCTGGAATGAAGGTAATTGCATTTGATGTCATTAGGAAAAAGTTGTATTATGTAGGTAATGTAATGGTGATTATTAATAATAAGTAACAAAGTTGACCTTTCTTTCCTGTTTCATTTACGTAGTTAGAAGATTAACCTACTTCCTTCATTTGATAATTAGTTATTAGTGGATTTAAAGTGCAGTATTGATTTTGGTAATCTTGTTAAACATATTACGTTATTTGTGCTATATAAATGATTGTTATGCAACACTGCAGTCAATTGATTAGGATACTGAATTTTGATAATCAGGTACTGATCTGCATAAAATTCTCGCAGTCAAACACATTAAGAAAGTGTTTTTTTTTTTTTTTTTTTTTTTTTGCAGTCAAAGTTTTTGAGTATAGTCAGTGTCTGTTTCGTATGGTGACTTGCTACAGTTGTTTTGTTAAAAGATCCGTTGCGCACATAATCCGTTTAATGCACTGTTTCTTATGTAACAGTAATACATCAATATCAGGGCCATAATTAAACAAAATTGCTGTGTTAATGAACAATTTGTTGTCTGATTTAACGATAGGTTCAATATCAAACCAAACCACACACACACACACCTTTTAAATTTAACTTGTTTATTCAGATCGAAAACAAGCAAAATGGGCAACCAATTTTGTTAATACAATAAGAATGCATCTCCTAACAGGAACTAATACTGACGATGCCCGGCACTGAATTTAACATAAATTACACAAAACGTAACGCTACTGGGGGGAGGATTTACAAACAACACTGACTCGCTCACACACACGCAATGCAACAGCGAAACTCACCAAAATCAGCGTGCTTAAACGAGGCAGAAGCAGGCGCCGCTATCGTAGGCGAAATTCAGAAAACCCGGAGGTACCACACAACACAATATACAATGAAACTGCGAATATGGCTCTGGTCTGTCGTGCCTGATTTGAGATGGTGCGTGAGTATAGCAAAGTTGAGTTGCATTCAGTTTAAATCGCGAGCAAACACGCTAACGGCGACACACG
Source organism: Locusta migratoria (assembly GCA_026315105.1). Taxonomy (NCBI): domain Eukaryota; kingdom Metazoa; phylum Arthropoda; class Insecta; order Orthoptera; family Acrididae; genus Locusta; species Locusta migratoria. Next base: position 451,744,364 of record CM048748.1, read on the forward strand.
GCTACGTTACAAGATCGCACTCCTCTGAAGGTGAAGTGGTTAAAAATCGGATTCATCACACAAAATCACGGCTGACTCTTTAAGTTGCGATCTGCGAGTAAACTATCTAGGCACTGGTTTTATGAGAAGTGGCGTGAATTCAGGTGACTAGCTGTAAACCACTGAAGTCGGAGTTCGGAACCACGTGGTTCCGAAAACCGATAAAAATGTATAAATTCAATTTCCGAAAAATAAAGAAAGTTAACTACAGCATGCAACCCCTAGAACTGCGTAGAATTTCATAAGGAAGCTACTGAAATGCAGCAACATGCGGTTGGGAGCGTTCACAGAGACGGAAGAAGTCCGGTCTCAAAACTGGGGAAAGTGAAATAATTACAAAAGTCGGAAAAATAAAAATTAAAACTACGGAATGCAACCCATAGAAATGTTTAAAATTTCCTCAACAAGCTACTGAAGGAGGCTGTACAAGGCTTGGAGAGAATTACTGACAAAGACTGAGTGCGTACTACAAGTTCGGAGAAGAAACAGCAAAATTAAAAAATAGGCGAAGAGAGAAGCTCCCGAAGTGTTAGCGTAAATCAGAAGGATGGATGATGGTTACTTGCCTGATGGGTATGGAACAAACAATAGTGGAAGCTGAAGTCTTTGTTCTAAGAACCAACCATGTGAAACACACATCACTCATGGAAGGAAACGTTAAGAAAGTTTTACATGCACTGTACAAAAATAAACATATCGTCTGTTAGAAACCGGGCCCCACAAAGCTAGAAAGAATTTACAGAGTTCGTGCACCACCACATAGTCATCAAAGGTTTGAAAAAGTAGAACACATTTCCGCGTACGATCGGAAAAAATATTCTGAAAAATGAATCTAAGTTCAAGCGTCTAAGTTAAACATGCTAGACAACAAATCGTTACCATCTCCGCAAGCACAAGACAAGAACCAACCTTACCTCACCACGATCCCAGCACAAAGTGAACATCGAGTGGCCAGGAGCCACGGGAAAGCTACCGGAAGCTGGAAAATCCAAGGAAACAGCGGTGGTGGGGAGGGAAGATCGTGAGACTCCCTCTGGAGAAGGCTCATCGACTAGCTTGTAACCAAAGGGTGTAGAAACCTCTTTGGTCACATCAACAGCAGGGGTTGGTAACGACTATCTATCGACTCTGAGCCAGAGAGAACCATGCAAAGCGATCTATTCCAAACCCACATTCAGACAGCCATTAGATCCTCGCACATCCACTTAAAAGTAAAACGAGTACACTTTCTCACAGGGAGAATAATAAATTATTAAAATAACAAAATCCTAGCAATATTAAGTAACATTTCAGAAATTAGTATTTTAAAACTTGAAATAAAATGTTATTCCTCATGCCTTGAAAAGAGGGGTTCTAGTTTTAACAAAATACTAATCTAACGACATCAAATAAATTACAATTTTATAAAAAAATATATCGAAGACGACAGACGGTCGTCTTTCAAACTCACATGTCAAAAGTATACAGTTCACCATGGAGCTTGGTGTAAAAGCCATTTACTACTTAGACCTCAACGTAGACATAATATAGTTTCAAAATGTGCAGAAAACCTACAACAGACACAGTAATACCATCCAATTCACAACACCCAGTAACACAAAAACATGTTGGCTCTCATTCCACGCCTTACATCCATACCAATGTCAAAACAGCATTTCAAGACTGAATTAGACACTATTAAATACATTGCATCTAACAATAGCTACAGTCCTAGACTAATAGTCAACATACTGCACAAGAAATAAAGAAGAAACAACCTACCCCAACTTTATCCCCATCTGCAGAAAAAGCCATAACAAGAACCAACTGGTGAATTATCCTATATTTAGGACAGATTTCCAACAAACTTATCGCTTTTAATGACTGCAATTAAGTATGCATTGAACAAAGAGGCATGGCTACAGAAACTAGGTTAACTGAACAGGAGCGTAGCTGGAGATTACAAAAGTCAGCCGGTCGCAGTGGCCAAGTGGTCTGCGGTGGTTTGCGTCGTCTTTAGTATAAGGTAGTTCATAAGTAGTTTATAAGCTATATGGAGAAAAGTGAAGAAGATGCTGATACAATATTTGTCCTTAATTTCAATGTGAACAGCTGCAACTCCTCACGTTCAAACATCTGAGGAATGCCTCAAAATTGTTTCGCACTATATGTAGTTATTTCTAATCATTCTAAACTGCTTACAAAATTTTTCCGAAGGTTAAATTTTTTTACGACATCCAGAGGTTTAATTTATTCGATATTAATAGTGTAATAAGCGAATCTCCACTTTACTTTTAAAAGTAATCACAAATTAATAATCGCGCAAATTTTAGTTCGCGACCTATCGCGCATATTTTAGTTCGCGAGCGGTAGCTCTCCTTTTAGTTCGCAGCTCGGCCGCGAAGTAGGTCGCTCTTTTTAGTTCGTCCGCTCGTTTTGGCTTTTGCTACCTCTACTAAAACTACAGCTGAGCTGCATCTCAGCTCGAAATGACGGCAACTGGCACAAGGGAATCACGCGATTCTGCGCGATCTCGCGTCCTCTCGCTGTTACCCGTCAGTCTTCGGAAAAGGAGCGGACGAACTAAGAGGCGAGGGATCTGCGAACTAGTTCGCGTAGTTCGCTTTGGGAGCGCTCTTCCGAATTAGTTCGCTCGCGAACTACACAAGAATATACTACACGCCTCGCAGCTGCCCCAGTAATCCCACCTGGAATTAAAAATGTTGAAATGTTTGTAAATCTAAGTACTGTGGTCATCAGCCCCTAGGAGCGCTGATGACCACAGTACTTTGGCCATTAAAAAGGATGCATGTCAGTGATACAGTCTCTCATCACAAGTGCTCATCATACAAATCGAAAAATCAACAATGGAAATAAAAGAAACTTTCGAGAGTGGTATCAATAGTCAAGTAAAAGATATCCGTGATAAGATTCGCTGATGACATTGCTATCTTGAGAAGAAGGACCTTTTGAATGGAATGAATGGCGTAATGAGTATACAAATGGACCTAAAGTAAACCGCAAAAATAAATAAATAAAAACAACTAAAGAGAAGTAGCAGAAATGACAATAGTAAGAAACGTAACTTAGTGATAACGATTTAGAAGAATTTAAGTAATTTTGTTATCTTGGGAGCAAAATAACCCACCACGGATAAAGCAAGGAGCGCCTAAGAAGTCGACTGTCACGGGCAAAAGGGCATTCATGACCAAAAGGAGTCTGATGGTGTCAGAATATCTGTAGATGTACGTGTGGGAAACAGACAAACTACGTTACAAATACCAATTCACCGCAGTACAGAGCACGGTAGAAATGTTGTTTGGTGGGACCACACCTCATTGAGCACTTTAGTCAGTACTATGAGTTACGTTCTTCTGATTTTTGGTGACCCAGCACATATCATTCTTTCATATCGTGCCCTTCTATCATTAAATGATACACCCTAGTTTCTGTTCATTTTTATCGGTAGTGTGCAGTGTTTGTTCGGAAGTATCTCGAGCGCTTGTGTCTTGTCTTTCAGATTCTCCCTCGTAATTTATAATTTCATCATGTCATCCTTGATTTCTGTGATCCATCTAACACCGCTCTTACTATTCCACAACCTCTAATTATTCTCCTGCTAATTCTGTTTTTATTGTCCTCAAATATCCTAGGAAAGAGATCTGTTTCTGTTTGATTGTACTTGTCACTAGTTCTATTTCTTTATAAACGGCTTTATTTGAAGCTAATCTCCAAACTGCCTCTTTTTTTATATATGCATGTTATGACTATCCTTTCTGTTTAATGTTTTTATGGTTACGGTGTTCGTTGTCTTAAACATGATTTTGCTAGCTTATGCCATTTGCCATTTGCGGGTGTGAGACTGTTTGCAGTGTTTCAGTTTTGTGGCTATTCAGTGCAATATTTTGTCACATATTTTGTTGGTAACATGATGTGTTTTAATCCTGTCATGGTTTCTCATTCAAGTTGTGTATTATTATTTCACACAAGTATTTAAATTTTTTAACTGTTTTTATGTCGTGTTATCCGATTTTAATTTTCTTTGCTTGTGGCTGTGCCTTCTGCATTATTATTTTTTCTTCTTCTTCTTTTCTCTCTCTCTCTCTCTCTCTCTCTCTCTCTCTTATTTTTTATTTTAATCTTTTTATCTTGAATGTTGTTGGCAAGAAGAGTGAGGTCATCAGCAAATCGCAAACAGTTCTATGTGTTTCTTTGTGTGTTCCGATGTTAATATTATTTGGATGATAAGAGATAAGAAGAAAGCGAAGTCATTGCCCGTTCGTTGGTTGGTAAGTGGCGCTTGGAAATACGAAGGAACGATACAGATGCGCATAGCTTAGGACCGAAGAGCTAGGAACAGTCCGAAAGGAGATCAGCTGCAAACATCTGTCTCTTTTTGGAAGCCGATGATCTTTCATTTAGCGCCCTAAGCAGCATCATCTTGGGTTTGACTGTGTTTAACATTGAAGGTTCTTCAGCTTGTAACACTACGTCGCGGTCATCGCATTGGAATATCCATATCAGTACATTTTAACTTTTATTAATTTTTGTAAGAGGCAGAATTCACGTATTTTTTCCAAATTTTAAAGAAATCTGTTATATCTTTGTAAAGTCATAATAGTTAAAGTCATAGAATAACCGGGTTAAAACACTGCAATCACAGTTATTTGTCGTAAATATAGTATAAATAGTAACCGCAGTAGCATCGCTCTCTCTCTCAGTCATTGTTTTACGGTGTGTAAAGATCTCTCTGTAAGCGTCTCGCGTAATTGTCTTGCAAAATAGTCTGTAATCATGTACGGAAATATTTCAGAACTTTTTAATTCGCGTTTAAATTATTCCTACAGAAATTGAAGACTTCGATAGTTAACAATGAATGATCGAAAGGTTACGCGATTGCGTAGTTACATTATCTATGGACTTTAATTCGGGATTAGGCTACGGAACGTAGAAAAATTCTGCCTCCCGTCGAGATAGTTAATATTCAAGGGGACTTTAAAATAAAAAAAAAACTGACAATTAATTTCATTGAGAAAGGATAGAGTGTATTAAGGAACTTTAATTTGACTTTGGGAGAATATTATGAACTTTGATTGTACCAGAGATATATTGAACTATCAATGTGAAGAAATATATTTTGAGAATAGTGTCTCAAATAACGTGTGACTTTGTTCAATGTATGTTGTAACTGTGTGCTTTTAAATTGAAAAATATAACAGGAATTGTGTTTTAAAAAAGTTTCTCGAAAACCTTCTTACTTAGATAGTATCCTTTCATCAAATCGATGATATTTGAAAATTACTTTTAAATAACATCCTTGACTGTGTTTGAGATAGGAATATGGAGGATAAATTTATTAAAAACATTATTCAGCCAAAAAAAAAATTATCAAGGTTAAGGCCAGTTAGCAAAGACTATTTTTTACGAAAGAATTAGTAATTAACTTCTTATGTGACGTACTTCTATAAAATGAACTACTGGGACAAATAAGATAAAAGTTTTTTTTAAACTTTGAAATTTAAGTAAAAGCCCTGAGAGACAGAATTCTTATGCTAAAACATTATAAAGCTATTTTATGTAAAGACTTTATTATGGTCAAAAAAAGAAAAAAAAAAGTGTGTGTGAGAGAGAGAGAAAAGAAAAAGATATGGTTCAGTTTGTACTTACCCTCCTCAGTCCCAGCGTCCCTGTGGAGGACATAAAACAAAAGAAATCTTGTGACAATATTTAAATGTTGGTCACAGTTTTAGGCATCTCAACACATAAATGAAGGTGGCAGTACATCTTACAACTGAAAAAGACACACTAGCTTGTCACTTGTTCACTCTGTAAAATCAGCCTATACTAACATATAAAAATAAAAGCATATTAACATAAAATGCATAGTGCAATATCACACCTCATACTGACAGTTGTGGTACCTAGTGTGCTGATGTCCCTCATAGTGGACATGAGTTTTTGTAGATAATATAGAGTCAGGAAATTTTTTACACATTTTTAAGCGGTTTTGGAATATTATTAATCATAAGATGCAAACAAAATGCAAAAATATTGAAGAAAAATTTCACAGGACTGAGGAGGGTTAAAAACAAAAAGCCGTAATTGAATATACTAAGAATTGACAGGCTTACCAATCTAAATTTCTGATGTACGACGCAACTAAAATTTTGAGAGCCTAGTAAACCAATACATCGTCGACGACGAAAGTCTTGCACATCATATAACCGTCGCCTACGATGAAAATGAAAATAATATATAAGTGCCCACAGTAAGTCACAAGCTATACGCGGAACTGCGATCCTTTGCTAAAGGTGACATCCATTTCCTTTGTTCAGTGTACTGCAGAGAGAGGGACAGGGGGAGAGAGACAGGTCACCACCCCCCTTCGCACGAAACCTCCCCGCTGCACCAGAAGTGCTTCTCCGGGTGGAGTGTATTCGTTCGCTTCAACCCGCATTCCAGTAAGAGGGGGGAGAGCGAAGCGAAACACGAGCTTGCCATGGTTTGCGGTGGCGGAGGCGTGAGGGGGGGAGTAGGGTGGAGCGGGAGGGGAAGGGGAGACCACTGAACAGGGAACGGCAACGAACCAACGGGATGGCGCGGGGGACAGCGCGACACGGCTTCATCGCTGTGATCGACTTACCAGCAAACGAGACACCTCGCCTAGTGGAACACACACATCGAGATTAATACGCTTCTCTAAGCGCTGGGGAAATTCTGTTTGAAATGAACTACTGCTGGCTAGACTTCTTCTCACCCAAGCTGAGGCAAGCAATCATACCATCTGAGGTATATCGAACTTTGTAGTCGTACCGCTACCTTCTACATCTACATACATACTCCGCAATTCACCGTAAGGTGCGTGGCGGAGAGTACACTGTCCCACTACTAGTCATTTCCTTTCCTATTCCACTCCCAAATTGAACGAGGAAAAAAAGAATGCTCATATGCCTCCGTACGAGCCCTAATTTCTCTTGTCTTTGTGATCACCACACGAAATGTAAGTAGGCGGCAGCAAGATCGTACTACACTCAGCTTCAAATTCGGTCCTCTAAATTTCCTCAACAGAGATTCACGAAAAGAACGTCATCTTTCCTCCAGCGATCCCCATTTGAGTTGCCGGAGCATTTCCGTGACACTCGCGCATTGGTCGAACCTACCAGTAACAAACCTAGCTGCTCGCCTCTGAACTGCCTCTGATCTGCTGCGGGTCCCAAACACTTGAGAAATACTCAAGACGAGGTCGTACAAGCGTTTTATACGCGGTCTCCTTTACAGATGAAGTACATCTTCCCAAAATTCTCCCAATAAACCGCCTTACTCACAACTGTCGTTCCATTTCATATTGCTCTGCAATGTTACGCCTAGATATTTGAACGACGCGATAGCATCAAGAACCTCACTACTGATACTGTATTCCAACATTATGGGATTGTTTTTCCTACTCATGCGCATCACCTTACATTTTTCTACATTGAGAGCTAGCTGCCATTCTTCGCACCAACTTTGTCTAAGTCATCCTGTATGCTATTACAGTCAGTTACAGACGACACCCTCCCATACACCACAGCATCATCAGCAAACAGCCGCAAATTACAACTTACTCTGTCCATCAGATAATTTATATACATAGAAAATAATAGCGGTCCTATCACACTCCCCTGGAGCACGCCTGACGATACACTCGTCTCTGACGAACACTCGTCGTCGAGAACAACGTTCTGCGTTCTATTACTTAGGAAGTCTTCCAGCCAGTCACAAATCTGTGAACCTAATCCATAAGCTCGTATCTTCGTTAGCAGTCTACAGTATGGCACCGCGTCTAACGCCTTTTGCAGTCGAGAAAAACACAGTCCGCATGTTGCCCTTCATCCATGGCTCACAAAACATCATGTGAGAAAAGGGCAAGCTGAGTTTCACATGAACGATATTTCCTAAACCCGTACTCACTCATAGAAAGAAGCTTTTCCGTTTCGAGGAAATTTACTATCTTCGAACTGAGAATATGCTCGAAAATTCTACAGGAAACAGATGTCAACGATATTGGCCTGTAATTGTGTGGGTCAGTTCTCTTTCCTTTCTTATAAACGGGAGTCACCTGCGCTTTTTTCCAATCACTAGGAACTTTGCGCCGAATTAAAGATTCGCGATAAATGCAAACTAAGTAGGGGGCCAATGCCGCAGAATAGTCTTTGTAAAACCGAACTGGTATTCCATCCGGACCAGCAGACTTTTTGGTATTTAGCTCTCTCAGCTGCTTCTCTAAACCGGAAATACCTATTACTATGTCCTCCATTTCGGAATTAGTACGTTGATCAAATGATAGTACATTTGTGCGATCCTCCTGCGTGAAAGATTTCTTAAAGGTTAAATTTAGAACTTCAGCTAAACGTAATATACGTGCTAGAAATAAAATGTAAGGACTGCATTGTGAGTGTTAGTGTTTATTTCATGAACTTAACGAAAGTCTGAAGGAAAGAACCGTAACGAAAGTGAGAAACTGGCGGCTTCGCTCAGAACGATAGCAATGGCGCCGAAATGTCACGAAGCAAGCAGCGGTAGTGGCTCACCTTCACGGCCTTATCTGCGTTAAAAATGTCTATCGTAGCTATACCGTGCCGACGTAACGATACAATTAAAATTTATCAGAAACCGTAACACGTAACTAACGGTGTATGTTAATAACGTTACACATCGTGCATCACTTGCTCAGGAACTTCGGTGGTGTACGGGTTACAGTGCTGGGATACCAAACTGTTCGTGGTAGCTGCTTTGGGTTCGCATACTCTTAGCTGTAGAATTTTTTCACGGTTTTTTAAAAATCAGTCTGCATCTCTTTCATAAGACAAGTATATCCTGTAATAATTCATCGATATTACCATCTGATTATAAAACAGACGATGGCGATGCTGTGGCGTTGCAAATCACCGCGCCAGTATACGAAGGAGCGGTAAAGCCCGTTTAAAACGACGAACTTGTAATAGATTGATAACAAGTTGCGTTAATGGTGGCCGTGTGTCGTTTGAACGGCTGCACTAGTATGATCGCGCTAGTATCGAAGCGCGATAATCATATAAATAGGGCCAGTTCTAAATTCGGTACTAGTGGGTTCACTGCGCATGCGCGAGCTAGTAGCTGTCTGCTGCAGTCACCGCTCTAGTTAGTCCGCCATTTTCCTTCATATTTGCGTATATTTTGTGTTTTGTCGAAGTTTATGATCAGAATGTATTCCACAATGTAGTTCTAATAGCGGCATTCACACTGTCCGTCACCGGACCGTCACCTAACGTCAACGTGAGCTTTCTCAAGAAGAATGTTTTGATGGAACGGTCGTCTGCTAACATCGCGACTCGCAATTTCTATATTATATTCGACGGTTACACGGTTTGCACGCAAATGTGTCTTGTTAATCTTTATTATTATACTTTGGTTTAGCGGTAAATTGCAAATGTTTCATGACGACTTAAATATTTTTCTCAATTGAGCATCCTCCTAAAAGTGAGGTCGTATATCTGAAACCGGAAAATGGTTTATGTTTTGCAATATTGTAACAGAAAAGACTGAAGCCAATTGTTTATTTGAATAATATTGTAATTTGATGACGCAATTTTCATTAAATAACATTTTAAATGAAAAAGTCAGTACAAATGAAGGACAAAAATTCAGTTGTGCATGACGTTATTAAACAATGTCAGCGGGCAAATCGTAGTACATCAAGTAAACAAGTTATATTCATGGTCACATAAATATTGTTTGGTGTGTTGATATGTTTATTTTTTCGCTTCAAAATAGATGTCCATGTTTTGAAACGTTGTTTCACTTCCCAGCACTTTATCACACTAAATTTACCAGAAACATACATTACAAAGTTTTCTTTGACCGTCAATAACGTTTAGTGTTGTTTTCTCAATTCCAGTATTAAACTATGACTACCTACATAACAGATCACCAGTCATAAGCTGACTTTCAACATCGGGTATTACTGTCTGATTACGTTTATCGTCTAAACACGCTGTCACGAAGTCTATGCGTGAGTTTGTAGTTCAGGGCTACTACGCTAGGAGCGCTTCAGTAGACGATTATCTTGTTCACTTTCGTTCATCGTTTAAAAAGGGCTTAAGTCGGTCTGTAGTACTTCGGCATACGGGGGCGCCTGCAGTCTCTGCCACTATGTTCAGATGCAACACATGTTCCGGAAGACTATAATCGAATTTCGTAAACCATTTTTCGCTTTCGTGTTTACATGTTACGGCCGGAATCGGATTTCCTAGCCCACTTATTACGGCGGCTGAAAAACACCTGATTCAGTTCAATGTATGTTCAAATGTATCTACAGGTTATGGGACTTAACTACGAGGTCATCAGTCCCTAAACTTACGAACTACTTATCAACTAGCTTATCCTAAGGACGGCACAAATATCCATGCCCGAGGGGGGATTCGAACCCCCGACCGAGACTGGAGCGCCTCAGTCACCGCGGCCACCGCGGCCGGCTGATTCAGTTCCTTATTTAGTCAGCACTCGCTATTTTTCTTTACTTATATATTTGATGACTCGGAGAACTTCGTATCACTTACCTCTTAATATAAGACACATTAACTTACATCATACGTATTTTAGACCCAGTTGCTTTATAAAGGCATCATCAGATAGTCTTAAGTCTCGGCTCGATAGTGGGCGGAAATAATGGAAAAATCACGCACATTATCCAGGATAATGTTCATGTCGCATTCGTGGAAGTTCAGGGAAGGCTGAAACAGTGATAAAATATGGAAAAACTGCGATAAAAATTTGGATTCAAAACATGTTAAATAATGATTTGGTTGTTATGTTAGGTGCGTTCAGAAATATAGCTTTTCCAGAGAGTAATTATTGTTCAATATTTCGCTTTACATACTTCAAATCAAAAAATATCTTGAATTACACACTTTGTAAAGTATCTTATCCGGTAAATCTGCGCTCAAGCTATCTCCTAAACCAGATTTCATCACAATAAATTCAGTGGTTTGTGTAATGATATATAGCCAAATCGGTTCAGCCGAACTCCAGTTTAGCGAGACTTAACGAACAGTAATTCATTTTTATCGTTGACAGGTCATATACGGGTTCTGGCCGTATAAAGCAAACATTTCTCTTTCGGAGTATATTTCTGAACGCACCCAACACAACAACCAAGTCATTATTTTATATGTTTTAAATCTAAATTTTCCTCGAAGTTGACCATACGTTTCCCGACATGGGTTCCTATTCAAAATGTTATGTACTCACTACCCTCTACAAGTTCTAGTAATTTGTAATGGGAATTTCCGACAACCCTGTATTAAGGAAAGAAATGTGTAAACTTCCACATGACAGTCGATTTTAGTTGGATAAAATTTATTATATTTTAATTACAACCTATAGCTCCGGACAGGTGGACTATTCTGGATAATTCATAAAACAGTTTTGCACGAGATGTTATACCACACGTGAAGCGAACAAACATGCCAGTAAATTACATATACTCCCTATACATTTGTTTGTACTTATATGAAAGTAATAGCCTTCAAATAAATATTCTCGCGAAAAAAGAAAGTAAGTGAACTATTTCGGTCTTCTGAACCGATGCAGTTTACGCAGTTGTAAGTTAGATCTTCTGAAATACATACTTCCAGGTTCTAGGGGTGGCTTGTACTCAATATCAAGGGAAGGGATGGTTGAGCATGCCCATCTAATTGCAGGTAGATCGGGAGAGCAACGTGTTAAAGAACTATAGATAATCAGAAAGAACTAAAATGAACTGTAGTTCACAGTGTGGGGGCCGTGGTTGCACACGTTGCCGCGGTACCTCCCAGCCGCGGAAGTTTCATTTTACCTAGCAGCGGGTAGCCTTCTCAGGCGAATGTTTCGTCATCGTGACGTACCGCTGACTAAATAAGCCCTTCCGACCGCATATCGATTTCACTGTCAACAATTTAAGCTGTACTCATAGGTTACTGCCGAACCACATCTTTACAATCAAGACATATCCGAAAAAATAGTTTGTTAATCAGAATACCTGCTCGGCCGCGACGAGTGGCCGAGCGAATTGAGGCGCTATGCTCTGATGCGCGAGGTCGTTTCCCGTCGGGGGTTCGAATCCTCCCTCGGGCATGGATGTTTGTGTCGTGTTTAGTATAAGGTAGTTGATAAGTAGTTTGTAAGTTTAGGGACTGATGAACTAGCAGTTAATTCCCTTAAGCTTCACAAACATTTGAACATTTGAATACCTGCTCGGATCACCGCAGCAATTTACTCTCAGGTTCCTGGCTAACTTCATCCTCCACAAAATGGTGCTGTATTGTTTCTTAAACAACCGATGAATGAAAAATGTCTATTACCATGCCTGAAATGCTAAAGTATTTATCTTCGTCAATGTACTTGGAGCGGGGACGTTACCCATCTGAGAAAAGAAATTTACTGGTTTGCTCGCAGGACAGTATTTCATTGTTGTTAACTGTTGCTTATGTAAGTTCATGTCATTCTGAAATCGCCACATATTCGGAAATAACAGCATCTCTACCCACTAGATTTGTGCATAATAGTTCGCGATCGGGAGCGCACACTTTACTTCGCGGCACTGCCGCGAACTAGTTCGTTATTTTAGTTCGTCCGCTCCCAGTGACGGCTGAGCGGCGTGGTCTGCGCATGCAGGTGGAGGGAGAAGTTCCCCCACCTAGCTGCTTCATGCGCTTGCTGCTTGAGCCACTAACGATATCACGCAATAATTTCTCGCGTTTAAGTTTAGAGTTATCTCTATATTTTGACATTATGAAATTTATTAATCAGATATTGTAGAGTGCAGAAAACTTCAAAACAGAAATTTTGTAGCACTGAACTATGTAATCTAGTAGGCAGACGCTCACCTCGAAATGGCTCTCATCAGCAGAAGGCAAACACGTGATTTTTAATTCTGTTCCCGACCTATCGCGCATATTTTAGTTCGCGACCTATCGTGCATATTTCAGTTCGCGACCCATCGCGCATATTTCAGTTCGCGACCTATAGCGCATATTTTACTTCGCGACCGGTAGCGCTCCGTTTAGTTTGCAATTCGGCCGCGAAGTAGGTCGCTCTTTTCAGTTCGTCCGCTCGCTTTGGCTTTTGCTACCGCTACAAAAACTACAGCTGAGCTGCATCTCAGCTCGAAATGATGGCAACTGGCAGAAGGGAATCACGCGATTCTGCGCGCTCTCGCGTCCTCTCGCTCTTACCCGTCAGTCTTCGGAAAAGGAGCGGACGAACTAAGAGGCTAGGGATCTGCGAACTAGTTCGCGTAGTTCGCATGTGGGAGCGCTCTTCCGAACTAGTTCGTTCGCGAACTACACAAGACTAGTGACGAGCAAAGGTGTGGACATGGGTCTGTAACTAAAAGAACTCATTAGTCCACATAACATTTACTGAGATGATGAATACTTAACTTTGCTATGCTCATGTTGGTACAATATTCGTACTATCTACTACTCAGTTCTGCAATGCATCAGAAAGCATAGTGTTCCAGATTGTACTGACTGCCGGCTCTCGTATATAGAACTCTTCTGTTGACTGCTGGATCGGAACTGTCGAAGTGTAGAACTCTCCTCTCTGTACAACTTCCTGGTGTTGCTGTGGTGCGCCGGCATATGTAGGCGAGCTCCCTTCTTCCTGTGTAAAAACTCCAAAATCGATTCTGAAAATCCTCTTCTGTAAAGCTTTTTTCCACTTACAGAATAAATTTTTCGTGCCCGTGTAAACGCAATCGTTTTTGAAGCGTTCTCGACTTGTCAGGTTGTGTTTTCTTGTTACGAATTTTCGGTACATATGGACACAGTGGCATTTTCTATTGTGAAGCATTTAAGATGTAGTTAGAGAGTGGTACAAAATATCTCGTAATTTATTTATTTATTGTACGTACTGCTTGTAAGTTTACCTTTTACATCCATAAATACCTGGGTATTCATGAATTTTTGGCATTTGCCCAGGCATTTATTCTGGGCATTTGCCCCACCATGCAAATGTCGAAGCATTTTACATCACTAGGGGAAAAACAGAATGGAAACATCAAGCAAATAATTGAGGATGTAGGTTGCAATGGTACTCTGAAACGAAACGGTTGGCTAAGGATTTGGTGGCAGGTCGCATCAAAGCAGTCAGAAGACTGATGACTAGGGATGCGAACGATAAATCTACCTTTTGAAAACATCGACGTTTTGCCCCAAAACATCGATGTTAACAGCGATGGTTTGAACATCGATATATCTATGTATCGGTGATAGAAGTCGAAAACTATCAACACCGTTAAATTCTGGTTCTAAGCCTTTTTACTGTATATGAAAAGGATGTTCTACAGTATTGAAAACAAAGTATTAGAAAACAAAGAAAGAAACAAATATTTGGGTTTTATTTCCGAAAAAAAAAAATCGAATGTGTGGTTACGTTACCAAATTGCACGAACCGAACACTACGATCTTCATAATCGTACTGACAGTTAGCAGGCATCCGCTGAGGTGGACAAGGACCTCGGGACTGCAGGCAGACTGTGTCGAGAGAGCCTTTCCGGTGAGCGAGGACTGGGCGGCGTGGCATTACCGCGAAAACAGGGACGGCTTAGGGAGGGTACGGGCTGCAGGTAGGTCGTGACGTAGCAAACAGGTCAGACTGGGTGCAAATGTCGCAGATTTGGGGTTGGGTGCAAATGTCACTGGGTGCTTTTGTCACATATCCGGAGATACCTTCACGGGCACCGGATGTTCCTAGGGTTTCTGACTTTTTCACTATTTTCTAGAGAGATGTTTGGAAAATGAAGAAAACCCTATCAGCCTTTGCAGCTGCTTCATGGAACGGGATGAAAGGCTGACTTAATAATGTATGAGAACATGTATAAGAATAAAAAATACATGAAATGAAAATACCAAACTTAAAATGAGTACAAAAAACAAAAAAAGACGAATCTTATAAGCTAATTTTAAATACGCCTAAATGACAATGCAATTATTTTGGCCATTTAGCCAGTCCATAGCCTGGATAAAGTACGATGGGAATTATGTTATTTTTAAAAGTGTAGGTATGTGATTTCTAACGCATCTATTGATAGCTCACTGGAAAAAGCTGTTTCAGTTTTTCCCGATTTTCCGGAAAACTTTTCCATATTTTATCACCGTTTAAACCTTCCCTGGACTTTCACAAATATTTCAAGACTAAAAGTAGCCAAATCGGTTCAGCCGTTCTCGAGTTTTAGGGAGACTAACGAACAGCAATTCATTTATACATATATAGATACTGAGTCATTGCTTCAATTCTCTTCTGTTCTCATTTCCCAGCAGTCCAAGTATCGCAAACATACCATGTTGGGCTGCAAACGTATGCGCAGAGAAATTTCTGCCACAAGTCCAGGGCGATGTTTGACAGCAGTAGATTTCTCTTTCCCATGTATGCCCTCTTTGCATGTGTTAGTCTACTTTTTATGTCCCTCTTGCTTCTTCCGTCGTGAGTTAGTTTAATGCAAAGGTATCAAAATTCCTTGTCTTCGTGTACATTGTGAACACCAATTCGGTTGTCATTTTCTCGCTACTTTTATTTCTGTTACTTCTCATGACTTTCGTCTTTCTTTGGTTTACCTTCGGTGCTCATTACTCTTTTCATTTTATTCAACAGGCCCAGTAATTTTCCTTCACTTTCACAGACGATAGCAATATCATCTGCAAATCTTATCATTGATATCCTTTTACCCAGAACTTTTATCAGAGCCTTGAACCTGTTCTTTATTTCCTACATTACGTCTTCATTGCGCAAGCTGATGGCGACAGTCCACTACCTTTTCTTACCCCTTTTTTAATCTGAGCATTTCGTTCTTGACTTTTGATGCTTATTGTATCCCCCTTGATTCTTACACAAACTGTGTATTACCCGCCTTTCCCTACAGCTTACTCCTATTTTTCTCAGAATTACGAACATCATGCAGACCTTACATTATCGAAGGCTTTTTCCACGTCACATATCTTATGAATATGTCTTGGAACTTCTTTAGTCTCGCTTCCATTATACATTGCAGCAAAGCTATTGCAGCCACGCATTGCCGTAAAATACGGCCCGTGTCAATGCGACCTCACAGCCCTCGGCTCTTCTACCTGCCGAGCAGAGACCGGACCGGGAGATTAGCCGACCGCCCCTCGACCAGAACTGGGTGCTAATGTCACTGGGTGCTTTTGTCACTGGGTGCTTTTGTCAGGACACCGGTATCTCCAGCCAGCCATCATATACATATTCAGGCCGTAGAAACGCCAGCGCAGCACATAGGCGACTTTGTTGTCTCACTTCTTCATTTTCTTTATGTTCGCGAGTGAGTCCAAGATCCTGTTCTTTCCTCCAGAGAGACTTTCTTGTGTGGAAATAGCATCCATGCACTGAGAAAGCTGGATACACATGTATAATTGCAGAAATCGCTGCTGTCTCAGACTTTACAATCACACTTGCAGGGTTCCATTCTGGAATATTTTCCAGCACATCTCTGAAAAGTCGGATGTAGCTCTCTTTCCTTTTATTTGGTAATAATGCAAATGCAACTGGGTAGATATTAGTCTCATTTTTATTACTTCCAAAATCTGCATGAATTGTACATATCTGTGAAAGCTGTTTGCTATAGCACTTAAACTTACCATCCATAAAAAAAGTCTCGTTTACTTCTTAGAGGCTCTCTCACTGCTCTTCCACAAAAAAAACTATTACCCTGTCTCCTGATTATCGTCGCTTAGCAGGAAACTGCTGCCATCATTCATACTTAAGAGCTCTGCTTTAAGTTCAATCTCTTCTCTTGTCTCTGTATCCCTCTCACTTCCCCGCGACTTTGCCCTTTGCTTGTATAACGTCCTCTTCGTTGTTTGCTGCTCTGGTATGTCTGTCACAAAGTCGTACCCTCGATTAAGCAAGGTGCCTAGCTAGTTTGAATAGATTTTGGAAACAGACGTATTTTCCCCTCATGCCCTCTTCTTTCCCTGGTTCAGAGTCCTCTGTACTTCCAACCTTGCGTCATCCGGAGCTCCATATTGATGCTCGTGCGGAAAGAGCACTGTAGAATCCTCGGATTTCAGCTTTCCTCCTCGATGCTTCTACATCTACATGGGATACTCTGCAGCCGCGATGGAGTAGCCGTGCGGTCTAAAGCGTCTCGCTGCGGAGCGCGCGGTTGCTCGCCGTGGAGATTCGAGTTCTCCCTGGGGCACGGGCATGTGTGTTTGTCCTTAGGTTAGTTTACCTAGTTTGTAAGCTATGGAATGATGACCACACAGTTTGGTCCGATAGATTTAGAGACATTTGATACTCTGGAAATCACATTTAAGTGCCTGGCAGAGGGTTCATCGAACCACCATTATACTATTTATCTCCAAGTCCATTCTCGAATAGCGCACAGGAAGAAAGAACACCTGAATCTCTCCGTTCGAGCTCTGATTTCTCGTATTTTATTCTGATAGTCATTTCTGCCTATGAGAGTGGGAGTCAAAAATATATTCTCGCATTCGGAGAAGAAAGTTGACGATTGTAGCTTCGTAAGTAGCCCACGCCGTTGTTGTAATGATTCCCATGCCAGATCCTGTATCATTTCCGTAACGCTGTCTCCTCTGTATCGAGACTATACGAAACGATGTGCCCTTCTCTGGACTCTTTCGATGTCCTCCGTCAAACCTGCCTGATACGGATCCCACACTGGGCAGCAATACTCGAAAAATGGACGAACAAGCGTAGTGTATGCAGTTTCTTTTGTAGTTCTGTTGCATCTTTTAAGGGTTCTGCCAGTGAAACGCAGTCTCTGGTTTGCCTTTTCCACGACATTATCTACGTGTAATTTGACATATTCCTAGGTATTTTGTGGAGTTTACGGCCTTGATTTATCTGGTAAACAAAGATTAACGGATTTCTTTTGGTACTCATGTGGACGACTTCACACTTCTTATTATTAGGGTCAATTGTCAATTTTTAGACCATAGTGATATCTTATTCAGATCGTTCTGCAGTTGGTTTTGATCTTCAGATGATTTTACTAGATGGTAAGCCGGCCGCGGTGGCCGAGGGGACTGCGGCGCGCCAGTCACGGTCTGCACGGCCACTACGGTCGGTGGTTCGAATCACCCCTCGGGTATGGATATTTGTGCCGTCCTTAGTGTTAGCTGGTTCATAAGTAGTTTGTAAGTTTAGGGACTGATGACCCCATAGTTAAGTCCCATAAGCTATACAAAGATTTGAACATTTGAGCTAGACGGTAAATGACAACGTCATCTGCAACCAACCTAAGAGAGCTACTTAGATGTTCCCCTAAATCGTTTATGTAAATAAGGAACAGCAGAGGACCAATAACAGTACCCTGTGGGACGCCCGATATCACTTCTATTTTAGTCGATGCGTTATCATCGATTACTACGAACTGTGTCCTCTCTGACAGGAAATCCCCTATCCAATCGCAAATTTGGGGCGATATACCATAAGCATGCAATTTGATTAAAAGCCGTTTGTGAGGTACGGTATCAAAAGCCTTCAAGAAATCAAGAAATACAGAATCGATTTGCGAACCGTTGTCGATGGCGCCCATCACTTTGTGTGAATAAAGAGCTTCTCTTTCTGTTTATAACATCACCAAACCACAGTCCCATCTTCCTTCGTTTTCTTTACTGTGTAGGAATAAAGTTCATAGTGCCAACTAGGCTTACTACAATTTGTCGTCGTAACTTCCGTATCACAACTACTGAGATGGTAATAGCCGAGTGGTAGCACGTGAAGTGTACGAAAACTGGAGCGAAGCTAACAGGCAGGCGGGGCTGTGCGGGCGGAGTTGGACCGAGTCACAGACAAATATATGTTACTCTGTGGCCGAGTCCATGGAAAAGGTAGAGCAGACAAGGTGATTCGGAGGGTCCGGCTGCAGGCAGGGCGGGACACAGTGGGCGCAGGTGCGAGGCGAAGAGTGCGCAGATTTCTAGTGGGGCGGAAAGTTCGCAGGCCGATGAATTCATACATTCCAGGAAATCCAGTAGTTTTTGTGGAGTTTCAGCTCTCTGTTATAGAAAGCAGACATTCGTTAATACCTCTAGCAAACTCGCAGCTTCCGGTATTTTTTTTTTTTTTTTTTTTTTTGGGGGGGGGGGGGGGGAGCGAAAGGAACGTAATTTCATGAAATCACGGGATTGTGGCACTCGTAGCTCGGAAAGTAATTCAACATAAATTTTTCAAATAAATAACAAAATGAAGGCACTATTTGTATACGAGGTTTGTCCACAAAGTAAGTTCCGTTTGGTTATATAAAGCAAACGTGTACAGATACAGAAAAAATATTTATTGTACAAAATTATACAACTATTAAACTTCTTTTCTACATAGATTCCTAAATTTTGTAGTTATTTGTCATAGCGTGGCAGAAGTCTTTGTATGCCTTCTTCGTAGAAGGTTGCCACCTGTGTATTCAACCATGTGGTAACATGTTCTTTCTGCTTGTCATCATCGCTGAAGTGTTGACCACCATGGACAGGTTTTAGGTGTAAGAAGAAAGTCGCAATGAGCGAAACTGTACGGAGGATGATCAAACACGTCCCAGTGAAATTCCCGTAAGAGTTGTTTGGTCTCATTCGCCTTGTGAGGTCGGGCGGCAACGTGAAGGGAAGAAGAAAACTCCTTTCATCTCTTCTTACACCTAAAATCTTTCCTTGGTGGTCAACACTTCAACGATGATGATCTGAAAGAACATGTTTGCCACATGGTTGAATACAAAGGCGGCAACCTTCTATGAAGAAGACACACGAAAACTTGTGCCACGCTATGACAAGTACCTTCAAAATTTAGGAAGTTATGTAGAAAAGTAGTTGAACAGTTGTAGATTTTTATACAATAAATATTTTTCTGTATCTGTACACGTTTGATTGACTAAACGGAACTTACTTTGTGGACATGCCTCGTAGATAAGCGGTCGGCCGGCCGCGGTGGCCGAGGGGACTGAGGCGCTTCAGTCACGGTCTGCACGGCCACTACGGTCGACGATTCGAATCCCCCATCGGGCATAGATATTTGTGCCGTCCTTAGGATAAGCTAGTTGATAAGTAGTTTGTGAGTTTAGGGACTGATGACCCCGTAGTGAACTCCCATAAGCTATAAAAACATTTGATTTTTCAGCGGTCGGCAACTGGTGGACCGCGGTCTTGGTCTGGACCGCGAAAGGCCAAAAACTGGACAACCAAAAATATTTTTAAACGTTTAAGTTGCATACTCTGATCATTAAAAGAAACAATTTTTCTTTCTGTAGATAACTACACCGAGCTACAAAGAAATGGGAAATTAATATGTTATTTGGCTCAAAGTGTATCATTATTCCGTCGCAAGCTGATTCTTTGAAAGAGACGTTTTTAGTCAAGAATTTTTTCATTTTGCAACTATATTTGAACATAAAAATAATCCTGAAATAGACATTTCCATATTATCAAATTTTTGGGCAGATCTTAATAAGGTATTTGCAATAAGATTCGAAGAAATATGCGTGTTGTCACGATTCTTAAAATCACCTTTTGAGGTTTCTCCTGTAGCCTTTACTCCAAATGGGGATAATAGACTTTCGGGAAAACATTTCCTTGTTAGAAAAAAAAATTAACTACCTGGTTGCTATGTTTGTCTTTACATATATTTGTGAAATTTCATTTTTAAATGAATTGCTTGCAGAATAATTATCGCTCAAAACTGCCCATTTTGAAGACTATTTGCGTAACTGCTCCGCATGTGAACCTCACTTCAAGAACCTCCTCAAGACCGCATATGCCTTTTTCCCATCGATTTTTAACAGCTATACGACCATTTCATTCTATTTCATACTTTCTTAGTGAAAATTAAAATATAGGTAATATAATGCATGACCTGTTTCTGGACTTTTCAATAAAAGATTAACTATCCATTTTTTTCATACTTTTCGTGAGTGAAAATAAAAATAAATAAAAAGCAAATAATACTTTATTATTTTACATCTGTTGTATTTCATTTAGTTTGAGAGTGAAAATTAAAATAAAAAAATATTGAAAATATGACTTTTTCGGGATTTTTGAATATAAATATGCCTGTCTAATGTATTTCATATTACTTTGTGAGTGGAAAATTAAAATAAAAAAATCTGAGCTTTTATTTCTAGACCGCGATAAAATTTTTCAAAAGTGTCCGGATCCCAGCTACGATTACTTGCCGACCTCTGGTATAGATGGATGTGGTATTTTTAGAATTTAAATTTCACGTACTTTTCATCATTTGTTATATTTTCTCTATAAATTGCATTTTAATGGAATAAAATGTAAGCCATGTTGTTAATCATTTGATTCAAAAACAGTATCAGTAAATGGTTTTACTGTGTCTTGAACAGAGAGCTGTAGTAAAAATAAAATGTATCCAGAAACTGCGCAAAATTCTCGGGCTGCGCTACAGTGTATTACAGCGGCTGCGCTATGCCGCGTTGTGTGCAACCACAACGTCAGTCCTTGATAAAGCCCTCTCGACCGTGTCCAGGTGCGGGACCTTCCCCCCTGTTGCATGGCGGACGGCAGTTCGACACAGTCTCTAACTTGAAATGCAGCGCAAAATTACGTATTTATTACTTAATTTTGCTTCCACTTCGCAGATAAGGGTCTCCATAATACTTAAAACGGAAATCGAGGTATAATGAAAATAAGTTCAAGTCTTTATATTTAACTAGATGACCCGGTGAACTTCGTATCACTTTCCTCTTAATATAAACCATATTAATTTAAATCATATGTATTTTAGACCCAGTAGCTTTATAAAGGCATCATCAGATAGTCTCGGTGAACGTCGAATGTGCAAAATTTTATCACAATCAGAGGAATGGAATTGATATTTCATAGACAAATCTTTTTCTATATTTTCTGAGTTTTCCAATTTTCCGGGGAACTTTTCAAAGTTTTTATTTCATAAAAACTTTACTCTTTCTTTGAACGTCAAATATGCAAAATTTTATCGCAATAAGATTAATGACATTGATATGAAATTCACAAAAGTTCTTTCAGTTTATAGCGAATTATCAAGTTTTCCGAGTAATTTTCCCAAACTTTTAATTCATAAAAACGTTCATCTTTCGTTGAACGTCAAATGATCAAAATTTTATGGAAATCGGATGAACGATTATCAGCTCTAGTGTTCAGTACATTTAGAAACACATTGAAAAAGGAACTTGGTTCGAATTTTGCGATTTTCCTTCTTAACTGTCCCTTTTTTTTTTACTGAAGCTTTCCCAAGACCATAATGAACAAAACAAAACAAAATTTCCCCTCTCCATCGTGCGAATCGTCAATTATAGTGTTGAATTCAGCTTTTATCAAATATTCCAATTTTTTCCGTAGCTTTTCCAAAAAATTTATTTCATACAAACGTTTTCCTGTCAAGTCGTACTCGAGTGATGCTCTTACAACCATGTGGCAATTGATTTTTATCCATAGAAAAAAATCTCTATCCTTTTTTCCTAAATTTTTCTACTTTCCGGGAAACTTTTCCAAATTTTGATTTGATGCGAACCTTCCTCTTGCTTTCAACATGAAATGTACAAAATTTTATCGCAATTGGAGGAACAGTATTGATAGCTCACTGGAAAAAGCTGTATCAGTTTTTCCCGATTTTCCACTTTTCTGGACTATTTTATTCATATTTTATCACCATTTAAACCCTCTCTGAACTTGGACGAATATTTCAAGACTAAAATTAGCCGATTGGTTCAGCCGTTCTCAAGTTTTAGCGAGACCAACGAAAAGCAATATATATATATATATGAAAAAATGTATTAAGTTTTATCAAGTGATTGTTGTATACTTACATCAACTTCAGATATTCAGCTTCCAAATGAACCGTAGTTCACTTAAATCCGGTACGAGGTTCTTGAGTTACACAGCACAGAAATGTCGCGCTCGGAAAATAACGCTAACTTCACCAAATTTTAACTCTAAAAATTGTAATCACTTCAGGTATAACTTCACGACAGTTGTTTTCTTTTACAGTAGTTGGCAGATTATGAATTATTAAACAAAAACATGGACAATTTTCTCATTTGTCGACCAATATGAAATGGAGTAGCCTTACGGTGGTAGTGTAGGCTGTAAGTTGACAATTGCACCAGGCTGAGAGTGTGCCGGGTGGTTCCTGCAGATGCGATGTCCACCGTGCCCAGGTGGCTCAGTGGATACAGCGTCTGTCTGTCTAGAAATCACAAGTCCCAGATCCGATTTCCGGTGTGAGCTGCGATGGGGATGATTCGTAGCCATTTGCTTCTGAGTTACCTTTTATTATGTTGGGAAGAGTATTATGTAATATCTGCTGTGACAGAAACATAGAGCATACGGTCCGGTGAACAAGTATCCTGAGACAAAACTCCGCCCATATTTACATCTAAAATCTTATTGGCTCTTACTTGTATTCTCAGTCCGCCAAAACCCTACAGCAATTTTGTTAATATTTAATGTACCACAATTTATTTAAATATATTTGTTTATATTATGTAACTAGATGACCCGGTGAACTTCCTATCACTTTCGTCTTAATAATGAGACTTATTAATTTAAATCATATGTATTTTAGACCCAGTACCTTTATAAAGGCATCATCAGATAGTCTACGTATCGGTGAAAGTCAAATGTGCAAAATTTTATCGCAGTCGTACGAATGATATTGATATCCCAAAGAAAACAGCTCTTTCAGTTTTCCACAAATTTTCCTATTTTCTGGCTAACTATTACAAACTTTTACTTCACTCAGCCCTTCCTCTCGCTTTGAACGTCGAATGTGCAAAATTATATCGCAATCAGATGAATGGTTTTGATATTTTATAGAAAAAACTCTATTTTTTCTGAATTTTTCAATTTTCCAGGTAACTTTCCCAAATTTTTAGTTCATAAGAACGTCAATCTTTCGTTGAACGTCAAATGATCAAAATTTTATCGGAATCGGATGAACGGTTCTCAACTTACAGTGACGAGTACATTTAGAAACATATTGAAAAAGGAGCTTGTGTCGAATTTTGTGACTTTCCTATTTAACTGTCCCCTTTTTTTTTACTTAAATCTTTTCCAAGACCATAATGAAGAAAAACAAATTACCCCTCTTCGTCGTGTGAATAGTCAGTTACAGTGCTGAATTCAATCAAAAACACACTGAAAACCGCACTTTCAGTTTTTCTCAAATTTTCCAATTTTTCGGTAGATTTTCAAAAAAATTGTTTCATACAAACCTTGTCCTGTCAAGCCGTACTGAAGTGATGCTCTTACAACCATGTAGCAATTGAGCAATTGATTTTTATTCATAGAAAAATATCGCTTTTGGTTTTTCGTAAATTTTCCTGCTTTCCGGACGACATTTCCAAATTTTTATTTGATGCGAACCTTCCTCTTGCTTTGAACACGAAATGTACACAATTTTATCGCAATTGGACAAACGATATTGATAGCTCACTGGAAAAAGTTGATTCAGTTTTTCTCGGTTTTCCTCTTTTCCGGGCAACTTTTCCATATTTTATCGCCGTTTAAACCTTCCCTGGACTTACATGAATATTTCAAGACTCAAATTAGCCAAATCGGTTCTACCGTTCTCGAGTTTTAGCGAGACTAACGAACAGCAATTCATTTTTATAGATATGGATTGTCATGTGTAAGCTTTTTTTCTCTTGTTTAGAAAAGTTGTTTAATTCTTAGTTTGATAGAAATTTGACAGAGTAACACTCTAGAAAATCCTATTGGCGTAGAAATGCAGCCACTGTCGCGTAGTGTTACCGCTGCCGCAGTCAGTCGAGCTAGCGGCCTCGGATAGTTTCACATATTTCAGGCCAGCGCTTATACCGTTTAAAATGTATCATATAATTTTAAAATATTTGTGAATTTCCATCATACAGTTGTGGCTTCCTGTATAGGAACAGTGAATTATAAATAAATGAGGAAAAGCACTAGCATCGCGAAATTTCGTCTGACATTCATTATTGTTAAAACCTAGCGACATTACACTACTATTATAGCCTCACATTAAAAAACAATGGACCTACGATCTGAGTGCTGTTTCTGCACAAGGGACAAAGCAGCGAAAGGAGGTATCAGATTAGGGAAAATAAACTCTCGTCTTCATACTAGACTTGCGCATAATAGTTCGCGATCGGGAGCGCTCACTTTAGTTCGCGGCTCCGCTGCGAACTAGAGCGCGCGCCACATAACTTGGCGGGTGAGGTGTGGATGCGCAGAAGCACGGGTAGGCCTACGTCACGCCACGTGACCTGCTGGCCAATAGCCGTCAGTCAGCCGTTGCGCGCGGTCGAGTTCGTGTCGTACTGTGCGGAGCGACAACTGGTTTTGGCATTCTGCGTTGTGTTTTTTTGCGAGTTATTTCGGAGCATTCAGTTGACTATGAGTAGCAACAGCAAATCTCTACCTGTATTACACAAACAGGCAAGAGAAATAGTTTCGCGTATATCAATTCTTTAGACGGGAGTCGGAAGCGGCTGATCACAAAGCCTCTACTTATTACCACATTAAAAATTATTTTGTGGCAGTTAAGCTTGTTTTGTGTAACTTTATACTATGTGTACTTCCCTGGCAAAGGAATTGTAACACGATTTTTGTTCTTACTTATGCTGTTTCGTTGTGGATTTTGTTTAAAGCTTGTCTTCCGGCTTCAACAGCTTTGACCATTTTGTCATGTACTCTATTAACGTTGAGTATTATGTTTCCTGACTGTGCCTCGACGATCGTCTTTGCGGTGTGTAGCAAGCAATCCTCATCATTTTATTGTTATTACAACCTGAACTTTCCACTGTAAAATATCTCTTTGTTTTATTTATGCTAGTGGGACATCTATTTTCACTTTTGAAAAAATTGTACGAAAATCGCTAGACAATAATTTTTTACAAAAGCTTTTATTCATGGCCGATTTCGACAGTTCTTGGTTGCCATCATCTGATCTTTATTGCATGGATTTCAGTATTTTTCATTTACCTGTACAGAATCAATTTTACAAAAAAGTAAATCAGGAAATGTAAAACACCTTGCTTTGATCAGTAAGCACTTGCTTGATGGGCATCAGTACGAAGACTGAACATGTCGCTTGTAACGTTTTTAGATAGTCTCCTTGTCTTGTACAATGTCAAACATATATAATTATTCTGTCATTTCATATGATATATCACTTAAGACATTGATAGACTATTTTAATAACTGCTTAGAAAAATCCAGATTCCGAGATACAATTAAGGAAAAAATCTAAAATTTGTCAATTTCTAATTTATAACTTTTTTATTTTCACAAATTTACTTTGAATTCGTAATCTGTCGTGAACGTCTAATATGGTTCTTCAGTGATAATGGATAGAGTGATCTCCCTAGAAGAACTGTGTATATAATTTACAGATATTTAGTGTTAATCGACTGAGCTACGAAATGAATTTCTGTGCCGCTCAGAAAATTATGCCCTGCCATGTAAACATGATAGGTACAAGAGAAAGAGACTCATAAATACTCGTAAATACGCCATAGTTTTCCCAACAATCAAACGAGCGTTGTTTTTCTGCATTACACTTTTTGTACAGCCGTGTGCGTTCAAGACTCGCAGCTTGACATTTCCTTGCGCTTGTATGCGGCCGTAACTTTAAAGCTAAGCGGCAGTTAGCAGCTGACTGCGGAATGGAGCGGAGCGCAGCTGACGCACAGTCCGGCTACGCTGCGACAGCTGGTCCCCCCACCACTACACAACTACCTGCGCAGAAGAGCCAGTCCACCCGCCAAGTTACGTGGCGCGCACTCTAGTTCGCTCTTTCATTTCGTCCGCTTCCAACTGACGGCCGAGCGGCGTGGTCTGCGCGTGCAGGTGGAGGGAGAAGTTCCCCCACCTAGCTGCTTCATGCGCTTGCTGCTTGAGCCGCTAACGATATCACGCAAACCAAAAGAAACAGTTTGTGGATAATTTCTCGTGTTTTAAGTTTAGAGTTATCTCTATATCTTGGCATTATGTAATTTATTAGTCAGATATTGCAGAGTTCAGAACACATCAAAACAGAAATTTTGTAGCACTGAACTATGTAGTCTAGCAGGCAGACGCTCACCTCGAAATGACTTATCAGCAGAAGGCAAACACGTGATTTTTAATTCTGCTACGCGCCCTCTCGCTATTGCCCGTCGGTCTTCGGAAAAGAATCCTACGAACTATGAAGCGAGATACGTTGGCATAATCGTCCGCTGCTACTAGTTCGTCCGCTGCTCCTAGTTCGTCCGCTGCTCTTAGTTCGTCCGCTCCTTCTAGTTCGTCCGCTCTTTTTGACTTTTGCTACCGCTACTAAAAGAGCTCTTTTTTATGACAGCTTTTTTTATATAATGAATCAGTGTTGCCAAAGTGTGTGTTATTACCCGTATTTTTGGGCAATTTGACATTAAATACTTAGGCAAATAGACCAGTTATTTACACGAATAGGTGATACAATGGTATTAAACTACTTTGCTTACAGAATACTCGTAGTACTTTATTTTTAAAATACATTTCTTGTGGTCGTGAATCATGAAACTGCAGCTGAGCTGATCTCAGCTCGAAATGAAGGTCTGGCAGAAGGGAATCACGCGATTCTGCGCTCTCTCGCGTCCTCTCGCTGTTACCCGTCAGTCTTCGGAAAAGGAGCGGACGAACTAGGAGGCGAGGGATCTGCGAACTAGTTCGCGTAGTTCGCCAGTGGGAGCGCTCTTTCGAACTAGTTCGTTCGCGAACTACAGAAGACTACTTCATACCCTGACGAGGTACGAAGAAATACGGCCCCTCACGTGAAGTGCTTTGTCTCAAAAATAGAAACATTGGCACGAAGTGTCTTGGTAACAGGACCGAGGGTAGCAAGAAGGGAAAAAGTTAGAAAATCAACTTTATTAAACTATAAAGCCATACCCCCTCCTACTCATTTTATCCCGCCATACGGAACAAATTTTCAACTGCCTCACTGAATTCAATTCAATGTCCACAATAAGCAGCTTAAATGTGTTCGGCGTCCTTGATTGTATCTCGTATTAACTACATAGGATAGTTGTTCTATCGGAAAGAACAGACACCACATATGCAGAGTGATCCTAAAATATATGTCAAAAATGAAACGCCAGGTAGAGTGGATCGAAATAAGCAGATTTCGTGTAGGAGTGTGTGGTCGGTAGTGACGCCTTAAGCCGGCAGACAGCGCTGAAGAGGGCGCTGTTTGCAAGCGCTTCACTAGCTGGACTCTTTACTTTCCGCTAGAGTTGGGCAACACGATTCTTTTTTAGGAATAGATTCCTGCGATTCAATTCCACATTTTGAATCGATTCCTACGATTCGTTCACGATTCTTTAGTCTGCATTAGCACGATTCTTACTTCTACAACTTGCTCATAGGTAGAAATAGCCGGCCGCGGTGGCCGAGGGGACTAAGGCGCTCCAGTCACGGTCTTCACGGCCACTACGGTCGGGGGTTCGAATCCCCCCTCGGGCATGGATATTTGTGCCGTCCTAGTTCGTAAGTAGTTCATAAGTAGTTTTTAAGTTTAGGGACTGATGACCCCGTAGTTAAGTTCCATTGACTATACAAACAGTTGAACAGTTGATAGAAATACATGTCTGTGTCATGGATGTGGGAATCTTAACCTTTTGCATCTGTTCCTACGATTCGTTCACTATTCTTTCTGGTCTGCGATGGCACGAAACTTACAGGATGCCAAAAATGTGACAATATGGGTATCGGATTTTTTAATATTTATGGTGCTTAAAGTTCAGACTTAAAATAATAATGAGGCAAAGCCATTCGATTCAGCTCTCAAAAATTCTCCAGAAAATAGTCTTTGAAGTTTTGCGAGCAGTTATAAACACATATTAAACTACTAACTATTTCTGCTGTCATCGTCGCTCATTTAGTAGCGTTGTAAATGTTTGTATAGCTTATGGGACTTAACTACGGGGTCATCAGTCACTAAACTTACAAAATACCTATGAACTAACTAATACTAAGGACGGCATAATATCCATGCCCGAGGGGGGATTCGAACCCCCGACTGTTGTGGCCGTGCAGACCGTGACTGTGAGAAGTTTTGTACCAGTTTGTCACGAGTTTTGTGTGAAGTTTCAAAGTAACGGAGGTTTATTTCGAAATTGTGTAGTTTGTGGGGTAATTTCGGACACTGCCGAGAACGTATAAAAGTAAGAAAGGTTTACAAAAAAAAATTTCAAATGTTTGTTAAGCTTATGGGACTTAACTACGGGGTCATCAGTCCCTAAACTTACAAACTACTTATGAACTACCTTATACTGAAGACGGCACAAATATCCATGCCCGAGGGGGGATTCGAACCCTCGACCGTAGTGGCCGTGCAGACCGTGACTGAAGCGCCTCAGTCCCCTCGGCCACCGCGGCCAGCAAAGGTTTACAAGATCGGTGTAATTATGACCCAGAAATTTTAAAGAAAGCAGTTGTAGATGTTCAGTGTGGCAAATTAACGTATGCCTATAGAAGCACCTTTAATAAATAAAATTCCTTATCTCAGTCCTTATCCCTTATTTTAATTATGGACGACATTAAAATATTTTAAATGTCAGTAAAATCAAACAGAAAAAAATTATAATTTAAAAGAAGTCAATTTGTGTCCTAAATCACCCAATACACATCGAAACACCAGACAGAGATTGAAATACACATGTGTGCGAAATCACCCCAGTCCATGGGGTGTTTTCGGCACTTTATTTGTCTGTTTCTAGGATATTTTATTGGTTATACATACACCCCACCACTTGCGTAAAGAACAATGAAATCTGTCAAAACCTACGAAAGTAATATATATTGAAAATAATCTCAAAATTGTCCGAAATCACCCCATTTGACGGTATGTAATAAAATACACTGGGGTTCTTTATAAATGATCTAGACAGTCGAAACAGAAGTTTCTGAGAGAATATGCTCGAATATGGCGAACGTGACACAAGCACAACCCGGAGTAAGTAACTAGCGTCACTGTGCAGCACATTGTCGAATACTTTTTCTTCGAATCTACACAAACACCAACAGGTCGCAGCCCCGGACAGCATTGCGACTTCTTTTTGTGATAGCTTACATTGGATGGACGAGCACAGAGATCAAAATGCACATAAAATAAAAACTTTCGCAGTTACCTGTGAACTGGATGTGTAAAACAGCTTTTGAGTAAGTAAATCATTGAATTCTTCAAGATTTGCTCAAGCGTTGTGGTATGAATGTGACTGTGTGGCAATAGTTTGATTCTTACTTAACTGGAACTATTAATACGCAGAATTCAGTTTATTCCACGAACTGGGGAGCTATGAAAAACGGCTCACACAGGATTCTGCCTTGGCTCCTTTGCTATTTATTAATATATTGCCTTTCTATATTCACGAAGATACGAAGCTAGTTCCTTTTGCTGACGATAATACTATAGTTATCACACTCTACAAACAAGGATTTACTGATAAAACTGTAATCACGTCTTTCAGAAAATTAAGTGGTTCTTTGCAAATGGAATGTAATTAACTTTGGTACAACACCTTACATACATTTCCAGCACAAAAATAACTTGATTTAATTCATGAACATAAACTTTGAACAGCCGGAGATAGGTAAGGAAGGGTACGGTATTAAAAAATTTAGGTTTGTGTGCATTGATGAGATACTCAATTGCAAGAAACACATTGATGATTTAGTGAAATGTTTGAGTTCTGCTACTTATGCTATTAGGGTTATTACAAATTTTGACGATGAAAATCTCTGTGCATTACCTTACTATGCTTATTTTCATTCACTGCTTTCGTTTGACATTATATTTTACGATATTTCATAATTGAGGGAACATGATGAAAGCATGTAATCATAATAATATCTAGGAGGTCACCCAAGATCATCCTGCAAATATTTATTTAAAGGGGACCTCCACAGTATTTTCACATTGTATATATTCACTTATGAAATTTGTTATTAATAACCCATCCCAATTCAAAAGTAATAGCAATGTGCATTCTACAACGCTATGAGAAAAGATGATCTTCACTATGCAAAATTGGATCTAATTTTGGCACAGAAAAGGTTGAATTATGCTGCCGCAAAACTCTTTGCTCACTTACTTAATATGATCAAAAGTCTGATAGGTAGCCAGCCAACTATGTAAAGAAGTTAAAAGAACTTCTGAATATCAATCCATCGTATTCAAAATATGAATTTTTAAATGTGTAAAATAGTAATAATATAAAAAATAATACTAATACAAATAAGAAGCCTACTAGCGTTCGACAAGGCGATGGACTAAAAGCATCAACATTTGAACCACTGAAGCCAGTCCAGTTTGCGTGAGATGTTTGTCCTGTACGTTGTTCGCCGTGTTTCAATTTTCAAGACGTCCAACATAAGCTTTTTTAGACTAACAAGCATGATATTTCGTTATTATCTGCCACACATGACTGCTTCATACAGTCATATTTATTTATGTCTTACAAGGAGACCACGTGGGTATCGGATTTTAGAATTTCTCTATATTTATGGTACGTGAAGTTCAGAACTTAAATAACACTCAGCCAAAGCCGTTCGACGCAACGCTAAACATTTTTCCAGAAAATAGACTTTGAAGTTTTTGCAAGTATACGTAAGTGACAGAGGGATAGAAAAACAATTAAAATCGCTCTGAAGGGGAAAGGCCGCAGGACCTGATGGGATACTAGTTCGTTTTTACACAGAGTACGCGAAGGAACTGGCCCCCCTTCTTGCAGTGGTGTACTGTAGGTCTCCAGAAGAGCGTAGCGTTCCAAAAAAATTGGAAAATTGCGCAGGTCATCCCCGTTTTCAAGAAGAGACGTCGAACAGAGGTGCAGAAAAAATGTTCAAATGTTTGTAGAACTTTTTGTGTCCCAACCTCGTCACCGCTTCTGTGTCTCGTTGTAGGTGTCGGCGGCCGAGTAGAAAGACCGACACAGGAATAAAGGATGCACGCTTGTGCAGGAACGAAGGTGAGCAGCCAGTGGGACAGCAGAAACTAGAAACACTAGAGTAAATTAGAACGAGATATATGTTTCTTAGAGACTTAGTAATACTTAACTTTTACATAGCTCAGTACTGCAGAATGCTGATACATAGTCGAGCTAGAGGCCTGCCTAGTGCCCATCTGATAGCCAAGTCTTCAATGGTGCCTATCTGATTCCGAAGTGTTAGCTGGTTCCTGTCTCAGTCCCAAGTAAAGGATGTCGTTCAGTGGTGGCCACGAGCGGAGTTGTAGCAGAGGGCGCTCGTGGCTGACGTAAGAACGCCGCGCCGTGCGTGCATGGCGGCGCGCGGAGAAAGTAGGTGGCGCGCACTTTAGACTTGGGCGACACCACAGAACTTATGGGACTTAACTACGGGGTCATCAGTCCCTAAGCTTACAAACTACTTATGAACTAGATAAGAATAAAGACGCCACAAATATCCATGCCCGAGGCGGGATTCGAACCCCCGACCTTAGTGACCGTGCAGACCGTGACTGGAGCGCCTCAGTCCCTCGGCCAGCGAGGTGCAGAACTATAGGCCTATATCTCTAATGTCGGTCAGTTGTAGAATTTGGAACACGTATTATGATCGAATGTAATGACTTTCTTAGAGACTAGAAATCTGCACTGTAGGAATCAGCACGGGTTTCGAAAAAGGCGATAGTGTGAAACCCAGCTCGCGCTATTCGTCCACGAGACTCAGAGGGCCGTAGACACGGGTTCTCAGGTAGATGCCGTGTTTCTTGACTTCTGCAAGGCGTTTGATTCAGTTCCCCACAGTCGTTTAATGAACAAAGTAAGAGCATATTGTCTATCAGACCAATTATGTGACTGGATTGAGGAGTTCCTAAATAACAGAACGCAGCATATCATTCTCAATGGAGAGAAGTCTTCCGCAGTAAGACTGATGTCAGCTGTACAACAGGGGAGTGTTGTGGGTTTTGTGTCCCAACTTCGTCTTCGCTTTTGTGTCCCAGCCTCGTCGTAGGTGTCGGTGGCCGAGTGGAATGAGACCGACACAGGAACAAAGATAGCCCGCTGGTGCAGGTACGGAGGGGAGCAGCCAGAAACTATAAACACTAGAGTAAATTAGAAAGAGATATATATTGCACAGAATGTAACAATACTTAACTTTTACATAGTACTGCAGAATGTTGATACATAGTTGTTAGAGGCCTGCCTAGTGCCTGTACGATAGCAAAGTCTTCACTGGTGCCTATCTGATTACGAAGGTCCTAACTGGTTGCTATGCCCGATGTCGTTCACTGGTGGCCACGAGCGAGTTGCAGCAGAGGGCGCTCGTGGCTGTCGTGAGAACGCCGCGCCGTGTGTGCATGGCGGCGCGCGGCGAAAGTAGGTGGCGCGCACTTTGTACTTGTGCGACACCACAGTGGGACCGTTGCTATTCACAATATAAGTAAATGACCTTGTGTATAAGATCGGAAGTTCACTGAGGCTTTTTGCGTATGATGCTGTAGTATATAGAGAGGTTGTAACAAAGGAAAATTGCATTGAAATGCAGGATGATCAGTATCGAATTGACGCATGGTGCAGAGAATGGCAATTGAATCTCAATGTAGACAAGTGTAAATTGCTACGAATACACAGAAAGAAAGATCCTTTGCCATTTTGCTACACTATAGCAGGTCAGCAACTGGAAGCATTTAATTCCATAAATTATCTGTGAGTAGGCATTAGTATAAGTTATGAAGAAAACATAAGAGAGCAAAGTTGTACAGAATTTTCTCCTCTATAGATTCGTTTATTCAATTTTCGTGTCAGATAACGGTTTATTTGCAATTAAAATTACTGCTGTCAGAAGGCCATCACAAACGTACTTTTTTTAGTGTTACTAACGTATTTTTTGTCCGAAATATTTGAAAAAACGGTGGTTCTGATCGCAGGTGGCCAACAATTGTGTGTAAAATTTGGTACCGATCATTTGAACGGTTCTACCTAAAAATGGGGAACACGTTACAGGCAGACAAATGGGACAGACAGACAGAAAGACATCGTCAAATCGCCGTTATTTTTGCAAATATCTCTGCAACTATGCGAGATATGAATGAAAAACCTAAGAGAGCAAAGCTGTTGAGAATGTTCGCCTCTACAAATTCTTTTAGCCAGTTTCTGTGTCAGATGAACGGTAAATCCGTTATTTTCATTTAAATTGCGATCTTCCAAAATGTGATCGAAAAGACCCACTTTTAGTGCTACTACCGTAACCTATAGTGGGCCAAAATTATTTATTTATAGTTTAAAAGAGGCAAGAGGTGCTCGAAAGAGCGGTCACCAACAGCTACTAAAGATTCCCAGCGACGTTGCATAGATCGGTGTACATTAGAAGAGACGTCAGGCATGTCGAACACATGTCAACCAGCAACAGACACGCGGGCACTAGATCTTCTTCAGATGTTACTCTCATACGCCAGGCTTTTAATATTACCCCAGAGAAAGAAACGCACGCAGTTTAAATCAGGTGAACGGGGTGGCCCGGGAACTGGTCCGTCCCGTCCTATCCACTACTGGCCCGACTGAAGTGGACGCTACAATACTTTTCCGCCAGTCGCAACAACAGCAACTTTCTGCTACATAACTTAGCGAGAACTTTGGACAATGAGACTGTCCTACTGATTATTGCGTCGGTTAATAATCGATCCAAACGCGGGAGCGCGGGAATGACAGCCTCGTGGATAGAATAAGCAGCACGCGGAGGTGGAAATTAGCGCTAATTCGTTGCTATGCAGCGGGAAAGAGAAGATAAACCATATCGTCCGAAATCACCCCAGTGTCCGAAATCACCCCGTTTGACGATATGTGGAGAATATGCAGTGGGAATTAAAAAAAAAAAAAATAAATAAAAAAGTGTGTCTAAAAACTTCTGTGAATGCTAACAGACAACAAATTTAACAAGAGAGATACAAACAAATGTTGTTTATTGACCTTCAAAATAGTCGTCACCTGGTATAACACACTTTTGGCAACGTATGTTCAGCTTCTGAAAACTATCAGCAAAGGCCTCCTGTGGAATCGATCGCAGAACGGCTGTCACGCGATCTATAATGGCATTCACGACCGCAAAACGTT
The DNA here is from genome assembly GCA_026315105.1 of Locusta migratoria. Taxonomy (NCBI): domain Eukaryota; kingdom Metazoa; phylum Arthropoda; class Insecta; order Orthoptera; family Acrididae; genus Locusta; species Locusta migratoria. Next base: position 451,779,477 of record CM048748.1, read on the forward strand.
CATATTTCATGGCCGCCTTCAAGCCGGAAAACAGGAAGAAGTCCGAAGGAGCTGCAGCAGGAGAGTACGGAGGGTGTTCAAGAACACCTACCGTCTTCTGCGTTAGGAACTGGCGCACACGGATTGCGCAGTGTATAGGGCAGTGCTTTCCAAATTTTCCCTGATGGCGACACCCTTCTATAGCTTACAGTTTTGCGCGACGCCCTTTCACTAACATAAATGCATATGGTAGAATTTAGATGGTTCTAGCGGGGGAGGGGGGGGGACGGAAATAAAGTATCGCTTACATGTAGTTTGTAAACGAAACTGAAATCCTCTTAGGCAATGACATGTTTAATGTTGATCCTCACTGCACCAATTAAGTACACTCTTCGCAAGAAAAAGAAACATTAGGAACTATGGGGATGTACAACAGAGTAACACCGCAGACAACAATGCCTAACTCACACAGTAATACTTGCTTCTTCTACATGCGACCCAACTTCCGAAACACGAAAACTAAATTTCAGAAACCGTTTTTCGCTGTCGTGTGTACATGTGAGGGCCAGATACGGTTTTGCTGGATCGATTGAAAACACCATCTGGAAATTAGCTGCTCGGATTTCAGATTTAGACAGCACAGTGACTGTTCCCTTTCAGTTCAATATTGTCACATTATTTTCAGAAATAAAGAGGATGTATTTATGACAAGTGATGAATTATCGTTTAAGTTCTATTGTTAGGTTCTCGCTTCACCATGACGTCGGAAGTTCCGACATATTCGGAAAAAAGGATAAATATTTGTGACAAGTAAGAATACGATTGTCATTTCTGGTCCCAGAATCTGTTACATACAGGAATCTGCGAGAAAAAAATGTTCACGCATACCAGTGTTCGAACCAACGATCACTGCATTTAAAATACTACTCTCCGTTAATCTCCAGGCCATACTCCATACTAAAAATCGCTAGTGAATATCTTTCGTCAGTGGACAATTGTGACTGCTTTTACAATCTGTGACATCTTTTACAGCCACTGTGTCATTGATTGACATTTAATTGTAAGAAACGCAACCGAGGGTGACGTGGCTTTGATAAATCAATTAAAAAACGTTCAGGTGCAGCTTCTTGAGAAGGAAAGCAGACAACAGTGAAGGTTCGTTCAAGCAGCTGCCAGTTCCAACAAACTGCGTGTGGGAAGAGCTGTTATCGAGTATCAGCAGCAGCTCTGCGCATGCCTCAGCCTAATAATAAATAAATGCTCGCTGCCTAACTCAAACAGAAATGAAACGCGTGGAACACAGATGGTGTGGGGTGCGGTGGGTAGTTCCAGCGGGTAATGTTGTACATGCTCGGACCAGACAACAAAGGTCCGGATAATCGAGTGACCCATCATTCCTTTAATACTTGATCTGTGGTGCACTGAATCAAGAGAAGGATAATTAGCTGCAAGCAAGTCTTCAGGGTAGTATGAAGAGAAAGACATTTCGTGTTATTTTCTTCTTTCTTCGTTACGGCCATCTAAGGACCACGCACCTATTTCAATGTTTTCTCCTTTGTTCTTCTTTCTTTTTCCTCCAGTATTCTTTCATCTTTTCACTATGCATCCTTCTTCTCTCCTCAGACCACTTTACTCCTGTCTTATTCTCCCTCCTGCCTTGGAATCCTTCCATTTTTAACACTTTCGTCTTAAAAGTTTCTCTTTCTGTTGCATCTTTTTCACTTATATTGTTTCTTTTCAAATCTTTCCCAACTTCTTGAATCCATTCTATTGTTGACTTTTTGTCCCAGAGATATTTAAAAATCTGTTTGGTCAACCTGTTGCTGTTCATTCGGTATAAATGTCCAAAAAATAGCAGTCGCCTCTTCCGTAGTGTTTCGGTTATGTTTTCTATGTTGCGATAAACTTCTGCATTACTTCTTAGTTTCCATACCTCTGGTATAGGGGCATTGTCATGGGGAAGCATCTATTTCCCAGTCCTGTGCAACTCTAGCTGCACCCGCCTGATACGCTGTAAAAACGGACTGATACAAATGAACCATTAATGATTTGACCGACAGGAACGAATTCCTTGTGAATAATGCCGTTGTTGTCGAAGATGGCAATCAGCGACGTTTTCACCTTGGATTTTTGCAGTCGGCCTTTCCTTTGGTCCCTGGAACAGCGTGAGATCGATTGCCGTTAATTTACCGGATCGAACTGGGAGTAGCAGATCTCATTGCCACTGCATTGTGACACTTCCTCCCACACTGGCTACGTTCAGTCTGTTTATACTGCCAGTCACACGCTGTGTATCGATTTTCCTCAAGTCTCTGAACACCCACGCGCATCTACGCACTCACGCCAAGTTGCCTTTGAGATATGGCACCATTCACCGACCGTTTGAAATGTTCAAATGTTTGTAAAGTCTATGGGACTTAACTACAGGGTCATCAGTCCCTAAACTTACAAACTACTTATCAACTAACTAAGACTAAGGACGGCACAAATATCCATGCCCGAGGGGGGATTAGAACCCCCGACCATAGTGGCCGTGCAGACCGAACGTTTTACACAATACGTAGTCTCACTGCTGTAGTTGATAACTCACGTCCAGGTGTGTTTTCGCTGCAGCGTTCGAGACGAGGAAAAGTCATTTGCTCCTCATCGTGGTTGTAGTGTATGTGCAAGTAGCTTGTAGGCTGTGGCAGCAGGGTTCTGGAGCATCAGTGCTATTTATGGTATCGATGGTGTGACACGAACAGAAGGACTATATCACTTAGATTACACGAGATTAATACTTGTTCCGATAGATCATGAATACGAGATTGCATAATGAATTGGAACGTGTCTGTTAAGTAAAAATAAAGTAAATTAATCTACTGAGTAGAAGGAGTTGTCATTCATAAATTCTTTCAGTTTGTTTTTGAATGCTCGTTGGCATTCTGTCAGACATTTGATTTTATTTACCATGTGACCAAAGATTTTTGTGGCAGCATAATTTATACCTAAGCACACTGCTATTACTTTTGAATTGGACTGAGTTAGTAACAACAAATTTGATGAACTCAGAGGTTTTAGTAGATCTTCAATGTGTTTCTGCCAATTAAATTTCTCATCAATGCATACACTTATAAACTTTGAATAATCTACCCTAGTTACAGACTGCTATTTTTGCTTGATCAGAGTGATTCAGTGTTATGTTAAATTTAGCAAAACACTCCATCACTCTGGTCAAGCAGAAAATTCAAAAAAAAAAAAAAAAAAAAAAAAAAAAAATTGAATTTTTGCTTGACCAGAGTGATGAAGTGTTTTGCTAAATTTAACAGACTATTCAATATATAAACCTCAGCCATACAGTTAGTCCAGGGTGTATGATGGATGGTTGAATGAAGGTGTGACAGTCCACAAAATACCACCATACGCTCTCCATCATCATCACCGCGACAGCAGTAAGGATCGTCAATAGTGACAGAGGGAAAACACTGCAAACAACACGATTAGACACAGGGACGTCACTGACATCTCTCTGAGCGGACAGTCCACAGGAACCTGGATTCTATGGAGTAGAGCAGCACGCTCGCACAAGGTTGCCGCAGTTAACACGTCATCAGGAACAGTGGCTTGCATTTGTCGCCAAGCAATTCGAGTGGGAACTGGAAAAATGTCGGAAGGTGATATGATCGGATGAATCACGAGTTCGACTCCAACCAGCGTATGGGAAGCAGCACGTGTGGTGTATACCGCATGAAGCAATCGATACCGCCTGCCGAGGCGGTGGTGTGTGTGTGTGTTACGGTATGGGGCACATCTTCCTGGTACGTAATGGGTCCTGTGACTGTTCTAGAGGCGTTCCGCGGCATTAGCTAGCTTCTCGTGGGACCATCTACGCCCATTTTTTGGCTTCCAGTACCCTGATGTAGTCTAGGTCACAATTTGGGAGACTTATTTTTTCAGCCAGGAGCAGAGGCGCCGTCTTTTGAAAATCGGTGTGGGTGCTCCATAGGCCTATCACGATACACAAATGTTCGAAACCAGTCCTCCCGAAAATCATGTTCATGCATTTTTGAATGAGCAATACCTGATAAAAGGAAATAGGCAGTTGTCTGGCTTTTTAAAGATAGAAGGAAGAAGGAGGAGGAATAAAAGCAAAGCATGGCTGCATTAGGACACTACAATAAAGCGATCTAATTGACCGATGTGGATATTTCGATAAAAGTAACACCCCAAAATTTCTACACGACCAATGAAATAATTTTTCACTGTACACTAACACTTTTTGTGCGAAGCTATTCTTTCTGACAAAAACGTTTGGTAGAACACCATCACTAAGGTTTAAAGAAATCTTTGAAATATTTTGAGATTTTGAAGTCCGGCATCAAATTTTTTTGGTCAGTTCCAAGCAAGAGCTGTGTACTTCATCGAAACTTTCAACACTTCGAGATAACTTCATGACATCTCTGTCAGTATTAATATAGTCCAAGGTTTTTTTAAGCCTGAGAGAAGAGCATTCCAAATTTCACCTGAATCTATAATTTTAATAACAAGGGAAGTGACAAAGATAAATGAAAAACGATTAACTTTAGCATCAGCATCAGATTCTTCAAGCTAAATTCCTGAAAGAACACAATTGAATGCTCATAAATACGTACACCTGAAAGGTCAAAAGGACCGACGTGTTTCAGAATGAATAAAGCTAGCATAGTGGGTAAAACACGGACACTCATTACTACTCGCGTACAAAATTGATCATTTCTTTCACATATGAAATATCGTCTCTCGCTATGGTCACGTTTGGCATTGCCTCTTGAATCATAAGGTAGGTTTTGATTTTTCTCGATTTTTTTTTTCCAATTTATACAATTTTATTTTCCACCTCAATTTTATATGGGTGCTCAGCACCCCCAAACAATTGTTGGGAAGTGCACGAGCCCCGGAGTACCCACGGAGTCGGCGCCCCTGGCCAGGCGTATCCTCATTAACCTTCGGAGGAGGTTCACCAGATGTTTTGGATGAAGCGTTGTGTCTTGGGCTCTGTGAACAGTCAGAAAGAAAGAAATAAAGAAAGAACAAAAAATTCTGGCACTACAAGAAACCCGCTACACTGATGAAAACTCTTTTGAAACATGAAACTACAGAATTTATAAAGGAAAACCAGCAGAATATATGTTTGGAAAATGCCCCTTATTAGGTACAGCTTTTATTGTTAGAAAAAATATAACGGAGTGCGTAATAAACTTCAGTTCTACGTCCAACAGGCTCTCAACAATGACGATAAAATGTAAAAACAAAATGTATACGCTAGTGAATGTTCTTGCTCCAACAAATATTGACATTAAGAAAAATCCGATTAAAGTACAGACTTTCTGAGAAGACACGATTCAGAAGATTCCAAAGGAAAACATCATGATTCTACTCGGGGATTTTAACGCACAGCTCGGCAAGGAGAGGAAATACGAGAACATCATTGGTGAATGAAACTTCCTGGCAGATTAAAATTGTGTGCCGGAACCGGGACTCGAACCTGGGACCTTTGCCTTTCGCGGGCAAGCGCTCTACCGACTGAGCTGCCCCGACACGACTCACGATGCCGGCTCACAACTTTACTTCCGCCAGTACCTCGCCTCCTACTTTCCAAACTTCACAGAAGCTCTCTTGCAAACACGCTGCAGAGTGAAAGTTTCATTCTGGAAACATCCCTTAGGCTGTGGCTAAGCCATGTCTCCACCATATCCTTTCTTCTAGGAGTGCTAGTCTTGCGTGTTTGCAAGAGAGCTTCTGTGAAGTTTGGAAAGTAGGAGGCGAGGTACTGGCGGAAGTGGAGTTGTGAGGCGGCATCGTGAGTCGTGTCGGGGCAGCTCAGTCGGTAGAGCGCTTGCCCGCGAAAGGCAAAAGTCCCAGGTTCGAGTCCCGGTTCCGGCACATAATTTTAATCTGCCAGGAAGTTTCATATCAGCGCACACTCCGCTGCAGAGTGAAAGTTTCATCATTGGTGAATATCCAGCACATAAGAGGACAAATAACAATGGAATAAGACTTGTGGAACTGTGCCAAGTCTTCATCCTCAGAATTATGACTACACACTTCAAGAAACATCCGAAGAAGAATGAATGTTCGAATGTTTGTAGAGTCTATGGGACTTAACTACGGGGTCATCAGTCCCTAAACTTACAAACTACTTATGAACTACTTACAACTAAGGACGGCACAAATATCCATGCCCAAGGGGGGATTCGAACCCCCGACCGTAGTGGCCGTGCAGACCGTGACTGGAGCGCCTCAGTCTCCTCGGCCACCGCGGCCGGCTCTGAAGAAAATGAAGACGTGGAAAGCACCAAAGCAGCTCCTTCGAGAGTTCCAAACTGATCATGTAGCCATTTCTAGAAGAGAATTTAAGACAATTCAAAATATTAAGGTTCAGAAAGGAGCCAAAATAGACTCGAATCAGTATCTTGTTAAATTCAAAACTAAATTCATGGCAAATTCAGTAAAAAATAATAAGAAACCTACGAGAAAGAATTTTGAAACCAATAATACTGATGCAGACACTAAAAAAATCTTCAAATCAAAATTGCAAGGGGAGACATGGGATGAAATGATGTCTCAAATAATGAAAGCAGCAGAAGAATCTCTTCCAACTAAAATTAAAAGGAAGAATATCTGGTGGAGTGACAAGTGCAATGAAGCAACAGACAACAGACAAACGCTTTGGCAAAAATTTAAATCGAATCCGACACAAATCAACCTGGAAAGATTCAGAGAAAGTAGAAAAATAGCATCCTACACAATTAGAAACGAAAAGAGACTTTTCGAAAAATTATCCCTTCAACAAATACAGGTACACTTCACTCAGCACAAATCAATCCTTCAAAAGACACCTGAACGTGTATGAACCACTCAGCTTAAATCAGGGAAATTAGGTACAAATGACCAAGAAAACTGCAATATTTTAGCACATCACTTCAAAGACCTTCTCAATTGTAAAGCTCCCACAGAGAAACCGGAATTCAAAACTACAGAAGAAATTCCTGCAGAATCAAATCCACCATCTCTAGATGAAGTTCAGCAAGCTATGAAATCCCTCAAGAACAAGAAATATTCTGGTGAAGATGGAATCACAGCTGAACTGTTGAAACTAGGCAAGGAAAAAGTAACACTACACCTCGGTACAATTATTAAAGAAATTTGGCAAACCGAGAAGATCCCAGAAGATTGGAGGACTCCACAAAAAGGGTGACAGATCAGACGTGAACAATTACAGGGGAATTTCCCTTCTATCCGTCCCATACAAGGTCCTTTCCAAAATATTATTAAACAGAATTGAACCAGTTCTCGATGCACAAATAGGAGAATATCAAGATGGATTTAGAAAAGGGAGGAACTGTTCACAGCAAATTATAAATCTTAAAAACATAATTAGAACACGTGCTGCTCAACCACATGTTACAACATTTATTGATTTTAGTAAAGCATATGACTCAATAGACAGAGAAAGCCTCATTAGAACTCTGGAGGAATTCGGAATTGTTAGGAAAACTAGAGAGATTATTAAGCAAACATTGACAGATACAAAGTCAAAGGTGAAATTTCGAGGCAAGATTTCAGACCCTTTCAAAATCCAAACATGTTTGAGACAAGGGGATAGACTCTCCCCCAAAATTAGTCAACATCACTCTGGAAAAGATAATAAGGGAGACATTGGCGGAATACACACAAGAAAAAGTGAAGGGAATTTCTTTTGGATGATTAGTCAAAGGGCTTACGATACATGCACTAGCTTTTGCAAACGATATTGTGCTACTGTCCACGAATATACCAGATGCAATTAAACAAATAGAAATCTTAGCAAAGCATGCAGCTAAAATTGGTTTACAGATATCACAAGAAAAAACTAAATTCATGTCTAACAAATTTAAGGAAGTCAACAAATTGCACACAATTATTGGATGCATCGAAAGGGTCAAACACTATAAATATGTGCGAAGAACAATAACGGATACTGGCACTGAAAAAGAAGCTGTTAAACTTCGAGTAGCTAAACTTAGGAGGGCGCAAATTTTAACAATGAAGCTGTACAACAAAAAATGCTTATCTAGAAATGCGAAGTTATTGCCCTACAAGATAGTGACAAGAACAGAAGTGCAATATGCAGCAGAAACACTCTCCCTCAAGAACAAAGGACTAGTAGATGAGCTCGAGACGAAGGAAAGAGTAATTCTGAGGAGGCTTCTTGGAGGACACAAAAAATGGCGAAACATGGGTAATGATGAGCAATGAGAAGGTTTATCAATTTATTAAACCAGTTACAACGGAAATGAGGAAGAGAAGGCTTATGTTCTTCGGTCATCTGGTGAGAATGGATGACAACAGATCAACGAAGAAAATCTTCAGTTCAATTCAACAGAGGAAAACACCCAGTCTGTTAGTCCATTTCTCTTTCCCTATTCTTCTCCATAGCCACATTTTAAAACTTTCTAATTTTTTTTTATTATTATTTACACGAATTGGCCAACTAAGAACCGCGTTACAAATTTTATTTCATATTCAGTTTCTTCTTTCTCTTCTCTAGGGTTGCTCTTCTGACTGCTGCCATTTTTGCGAGATGTTCAGCTGTCAGTTTCCTGTTGGTCTTCTTTCTTGGGGCCTCCTGAAAAACCTCGAATTAGTTACTGCCTTTCTGTAACTGTCCCTATTCATAGCGTCCATTTCTGTGAGTCCAAGTTCCACGATGTCTTTCTTTATTCCTATCACTTCGATCTGCTTGTGGCTGTAGCGTAGACAGCGAAGTCATGGACTGTCAAATGGAAATTCTCATACGGTGCTGGTTCACGGCTGCTTGGAAGCAAATATTTTTTCTTCTTATATTTGTGTTTTGTGATACACTCAAAGACTTTACTATAAATTTCATAGAAGTGTACTTCATAATATTTGACGCTATGTACACATAAGTGCACATCCTCCGAGTAGTGAGTTTGTTGGATTCGTTTTATGAACAGAACAGTTTGCACCTTACATAGATAAAAACACACACTTTATCCTTTGAAGTTTTGCATTTTACATGTTCTTAACATTCTTCTACTGAATAGTAACATTAACCGTAGAAGAATGAGTTTTAAATTTAGTAATATTGAATGTGGAAGAATGACCTTTAAGTGTTACTAAAAAGCGAGATTGTTGCAATAACGTTTTGCCTCATATAAAGGTCCCATAGTTTGTCATGAATCTTTTATAATTCGCTGCAGTTATTGACATAACATGTAACTTTTATAAGTTTATGTTCATAGATACTTTGTTCTTACTTATGTAGGCCTGTATCACAGAACGTAACAAACATACGCACAATCGCGGAAACAAGCGATTTAATAGAGGTAAAGCAGGAATTCCACTCTTTTGATTTCGTGAACAATGTGATTCCAGAACTAGATGCCGCCGACAAATGTCTCTGGAGCGCGCTCTCGAATCATGGTAACTGTTCTATATACCTACTTCAAAACAGGCTATTCCAAAGCGGAGAACATAAGCGCTCTGGACACACACAGTAGCGCTTCGGAGCGCTACATCAGCTGTTTAATACAGGTACCTTCTTAAATTTCAGGGGTTAAAAGAGATCGACATAGAAGAGATTTTACTGTGTTAACATTAAAAAAAAGAAAAATAAATAAAAAATAAAAAAATAAAATAAAAAGAAATATTGAAGCACACGTCTCGTATGCTCAAGTCGCGCCGTCTCCGAGCGTTCAGCTACACGTTGGACTCGGCTCGTTGACCACACACGTTCAGACACACGCTCCGTGTGCTGACGGCTTAAGTCGGTGTATTTGAAACATGAGCCGTTAATCATGAGTAAAATTTTGAAGCGCAAGGAAATGGCAGTCGTAATGTTGGATGTAAACGTGCGACGCTTGTGAGTGAGGGCTGGTTCGCGTTGCACCGCTAGGGCAGGTGCAGCGCCGTCGACTGCGCGGCTGTCAGCGGTGGCTGGCCTACACCACAGCCCCGTGTCACAGACAAATATATGTTACTCTGTGGCCGTGTGCTGCTGCAGTGCGTCTGCCGCGTGCTGCGGCTGCGGCTGCGGTTGCGCGGCCACAAAAGGAAGGCCGCGACGCCGGCAACCGGTCGGCTGGTGGGCGTGGCCGAGGCACGCGCTCACACGCCGCGGGGCTAACGCCAGGGCTGCGCGGATAGCAAGTGTTATCACACCCGCAAGGCCCGTATCCGCAACCGTATCCACGGCACTGTATCCGCATCCGCAAGTTCGTTATCCGCATCCGCAGATATTCATCTACATACAGACTCCGCAATCCACAGTAAGGTGCCTGGCGCAGGGTACACTGTACCACTACTAGGCATTTCATTTCCTACTCCACTCTCAAATAGAACTAGGAAAATAAGAATGCCTATATGCCTCCGTACGAGCCCTAATTTCTCTTTCGTTGTCTTTGTGATCACTACGCGAAATGTAAGTAGGCGGCAGCAAGATCGAACTACACTCAGTTTCAAATTCCGGCCCTCGAAATTTCCTCAATAGAATTTCACGAAAACAACGTCGTCTTTCCTTCAACGATCCCCAACTGAGTTGCCGGAGCATTTCCGTGACACTCGCGCATTGGCCGAACCTACCAGTAACAAACCTAGCTGCTCACCTCTGAACTGCTTCTATGTCTTCCTTTAAACTGATCTGCTGCGGGTCCCAAACACTTGAACAATACTCAAGACGTGGTCGTGCAAGTGTTTTATACGCGGTCTCCTTAACAGGTGAAGTACATCTTCACAATATTCTCCCAATAAACCGAAGTCGGCTGTCCGCCTTACAGCTGTCCTTACATGTTCGTTCCATTTCATATCGCTCTGCAATGTTACGCCTAGATATTTGAACGACGCGACAGCATCAAGAAGCTCACTACTAATGCTGTATTCGAACATTATAGGATTGTTTTTTCTACTCATGCGCATCACCTTACATTTTTCTAAATTGAGAGCTAGCTGCCATTCTTCGCACCAACTAGAAATTTTGTCTAAGTCATCCTGTATGCTATTACAGTCAGTTACAGACGACACCCTCCCATACACCACAGCATCATCAGCAAACAGTCGCAAATTACAACTTACTCTGTCCATCAGATCATTTATATAGATAGAAAATGACAGCGGTCCTATCACACTCCCCTGGGGCACGCCTGACGATACACTCGTCTCTGACGAACACTCGCCGTCGAAAACAACGTACTGCGTTCTATTACTTAGAAAGTCTTCCAGCCTGTCACAAATCTGTGAATCTATTCCATAATCTCGTATCTTCGTTAGCAGTCTGCAGTGTGGCACCGTGTCGAACGCCTTTTTGAAGTCGAGAAAAACACAATCCGCCTGTTGCCCTTCATCCATGGCTCGTAATATGTCATATGAGAAAAGGGCAAGCTGAGTTTCACATGAACGATATTTCCTAAACCCGTGCTAATTCATGGAAAGAAGCTTTTCCGTTTCAAGGAAATTTACTATATTCGAACTGTGAATATGCTCCAAAATTCTACATGAAACTGATGGCAACGATATTGGCCTGTCATTGTGTGGGTCAGTTCTCTTTCCTTTCTTATAAACGGGAGTCACCTGCGCTTTTTTTCCAATCACTAGGAGCTTTGCGCTGAATTAAAGATTCGCTATAAATGCAAGCTAATTAGGGGGCCAATGCCGCAGAATAGCTTTGTAAAACCGAACTGGTATTCTATCCGGACCAGCAGACTTTTTCGTATTTAGCTCTCTCAGCTGCTTCTCTACACCGGAAATACCTATTGCTATGTCCCCCATTTCGGAATTAGTACGTTGATCAAATGATGGTACATTTGTGCGGTCCTCCTGCGTGAAAGATTTCTTAAAGGTTAAATTTAGATCTTCAGCTTTCCGTTTGCTTTCTTCTATTACTGCCCCGGAATGATCAACGAGTGACTGGACAGTGGGCTTTGACCCGCTTATCGATTTTACATAGGACCAGAATTTTTTCTAGTTCTCGGAAAGATCTTTTGTTAAGGTATGGCTGTGGTAATTATTGTATGCTTCGCGCATCGATCTTTTTATAGACGCACGAATCTCTACTAACTTTTGCCTGTCATCATTTGCGTGTTCTTTCTTGAATCAAGAGTGCAACAGCCTTTGCTTTCTCAGCAGCTTTCTAACATTATTAATATATCACGGCGGATCTTTTCTCATCCTTAATCGTCTTTACTGGATTATATTTCTCTAACCCTTTATTTACAATGCACTTAAATTTAGTCCACAATTCCTCTACATCCATAGTCCCGGAATAAACGATGCTCATTCATTTTCTAAGTGCGATCCTAACATTTGCTTGTCGGCTCTTCCCAACAAAAACACGCTCCTAGCCTTCTTGATTGTTTTATGAACTTTGGTCACCATCGACGCTATGACGATATCATGATCACTAATTGCTGTCTCTACACAGACATCGTTAATAAGGTCAGACTTGTTCGTGGCTATAAGGTCTAAAATATTTCCATTGCGGATGGGTTGCCGGGTTTAACTGCTCAAGACAGTTTTCGGAGAATGTGTCCAAAAGTAGCTCGCAAGAGAGGTTGAAGTCTCCCCCAACTAATATTACATGGCCCGGATACCTACGCACTACCTGGTGTAGACTTACTTTGAATAACTCTAAAACTGCTACAGTAGCACTGGGGAGGGGGGGGGCGATAAAAACACCCAACTATTAACTTCACTTCTTTTAGACCTGTTATACGTGCCCAGATAACTTCACAGTTACTTTCAACCTCGATCTCAGTAGAAGCAATATCTTTGTCCACAGCGATGAACACTCCTCCGCCAGTTGTACACATCTATCTGTCCGATATACATTCCACGCTTCGCTAAATATTATTGAACTTGCCACTTCATGATTTAGCCAGCTTTCGGTGCCTAAAACCATCTGAGCACAATAATGTCCATGCAGTACGGTAAATTTGGGAACTTTGTTTCTAATACTTTGTACGTTCGCGGCTAATATTTTGATATTCGAATTTTTTAGCCGAACGTGGCCTGAATTCGCTGTTTGAATGTTGAGAGGAGAGTGCTCATCAAAGTTAGCGCCTAGGTTTAAAAAAAACCATGTGCACTCCACACGTACTCTGCTGCCCGAGTAGCCGCTTCCTTAGTGTAGTGCACCCCTGATCTATCTAGGGGCACCCTACAAAGTTTTGAATGGTAAATGTTCAAATGCTTGTTAAGCTTAAGGGACATAACTGCGGGGTCATCAGTCTCTAAACGTCGGGTTCAACTACAGTGCAGAAGTAGCATCGTTCAAAATGAGCAGTCGTCGATTAGAGATGGCTAATCGGATGTTCGGCGCTACCGCGGTATATTCCCTTTTAAGAGCTGATAGGTTCTTACATGCTTGTCCGTCCTCATTTGGAGTATTGCTGCCCAGTGTGGGATCCTTATCAAGTGGCCTTGCGGAAGCCATGGAAGAGTCCAAAGAAGGGCAGCCCGTTTTGTATTGTCACTCCAATATTCAAGAAAGGCAATAGGAGTGATCCCCAAAATTACAGGCCGATTTCATAGACGTCGATTTGTAGAACGATTACGAACAACTTAGACTGGAGAGAACACATAGAAAATATTGTGGGGAAGGCGAACCAAATGTTACATTTCATTGGCAGAACGCTTCGAAGATGCACCAGCTCCACCAAAAAGACTGCCTACATCAGACTTGTGCGTCCTCTCCTGGAGTACTGTTGCCTAGTGTGAGACCCTCACCAGGTGGGACTGACGGAAGACATTGAGAAGGTTGGGTGAAGGGCAGCTCGTTTTGTTTTATCACGTTACGGGGGGGGGGGAGCGTCACGGAAATGTTGCACGAATTGTGGTGGAAATCATTAAAAGAAAGACGTTATTCATTGCGGCGTGATCAGTTTGCGAAGTTTCAATCACTGACTTTTACTTTTGAATGTGTAAATATTTTGCTAGCACCCACCTACATAGGGAGACATGACCATCCCAATAAAATAAGAGAAATCAGATCGAAAACTGAACGATTTAGATGTTCTTTCTTCCCGCCCTCTATTAGAGAATGGAACGGTAGATGAACAGTATAGAGGTGGTTCGATGAACCCTCTGCCAGACACTTAGATGTAATTTTCAGAGTATCCCATGCCGATGTACAAATCAAAATAATGAGCCGTGTAACATATGACAGAAATTTCCTGTATACGGGATAACAAGACGTCTTTCGGTAACTGCGCCCTCTTTATCAGAAATTTTTTTATTGTAGAAGCTCTTTATTATCTGTTTCGGGCGTAGCCGGTCATTAGATAATTAGTGTGCAAAGTTCATAAGAAGGAAAGCACTGGCATATGGCATACATATCCAAAGATATCAGTCAACTGTATTCTAGGGTTCTCAGTAGCTACAGCCCAGCAACTGTAGAATGCACTTCACTGACATTTTTGTATATGTATGCCATACGCCAGTGCTTCTCATTGTATGAACTATTTGCAATGATTATCTGATGATCAACCACGCCTGAAAACTGAAATAAAGAAGTTATATCAATATAACAAAGGTCTCCCGAGGGAGCATTCATATTAAAATTATCGTCTCATACCCGGCACACCCAAGACATTGTAAAAGCAGCCGTCACTATGGCTAACTTTGCCGATATTAAACACATTTCCAGAAAATGTGCTATTGGTGTGCAGCCCTACAAAACAACAGACGAGACTCGCGTCGAACTCGCTTTTAGCGTTTACTCTGTTAACGTTTAACGGCTAAACACGCTGACGCAAGGTCTTGCACGAGTTTGTAGTTCGCGACTACTACGCTAGGAGCGCTTCAGTAGACTGTTATCTATCATGTCCACTTTGGTTCATCGTTTCGAAAGGGCTTAACTGACGTGTGGTGTTGGTGTGGTGTTGGTGTTGTGTGGTGTTGACGTATGGTGCTCGTCAACAGCATGCCTCCTTCCCCGCGGCCTATTAATTTTGCTGCTGTGCTTCCTCAGTGTCTGCAGCTCTGTGCGTGTTGAACGCTCCAAGTCTCCAGCCAATCACAGAAGGCGCAGAGTGTGACGTGGCCAGTGTCACAGGGGCCCGTGAGAAACACTCGGTGCAGTGTAGACCCGTGTTCAGTGTTGCCAGGTCTCCGGAAATTTACGGAGAACTCCGGAATTTTTTATCTTCCAGGAAAAATAGGAAAAAATCTCCGGATTTTTTAATGTAGGATTTTTTATTTTATTTTTCATGAAACAAATTGTTTATCACTTCGTATCTCATGAACAGTATGTCAAACTGTGATATAATATCGAAGGAACATTCAGTAGTATGTATGTGTACTGTCTGTGAAAAGTCTCGCGAATACAATCTATATTGCCGGCCGCGGTGGCTGAGGTGACTGAGGCGCTCCAGTCACGGTCAGCATGGCCACTACGGTCGGGGGTTCGAATCCCCCCTCGGGCATGGATATTTGTGCCGTCCTAGTTCGTAAGTAGTTCATACGTAGTTTGTAAGTTTAGGGACTGATGACCCCGTACTTAAGTCCCATAAGCTTAACAAACATTTGAACATTTGATTTGAACAATCTATATTGTAGAAGTAATAACTTCTAACGTCAAAATGTTGTTCAAATGTTTGTTAAGCTGATGGGCTTAACTACGGGGTCATCAGTCCCTAAACTTACGAACTACTTACGAACTAGGGCGGCACAAATATCCATGTCCGAGGGGGGATTCGAACCCCCGACCGTAGTGGCCGTGACTGGAGCGCCTCAGTCACCTCGGCCACCGCGGCCGGCTTCTAACGTCATGCCAAATGCCGTTGATATATATCATGAACTTCGGAAAAGTAGTAAGCGGTAAACTTTCTTCCTTTCATCATTTTGTTGGGGTTGTCAGCGAAAAAAAGTCTCGTGATGATTTGAAATTCTGTTTAAAGTTTATTGCAAGTCAATAAGTTCACTCGTTCTCAAATAGTTGACGAATAAAATCGCGCGACCACGCGCCGCAAGATAGGGCAGTTTTCACTGTTTATGACGTGATATCGTATTAACTATGTATTGTGGCTGGTTTTTGACACCGTAGCAAATGATTCCTGACCTTCAAGAATATTTGTACCAAATTTGGTTGTAATCGTTCCATTAGTTTAGGAGCAGATGTAGAATATTATCGCATGATGCGGCCGTTTTTCACGAATGTCATTGTGTATGACGTCATATATCCTGACGTATGTGTCGCAGTTGGGTCTTACCCCGACAGCGATT
The DNA here is from genome assembly GCA_026315105.1 of Locusta migratoria. Lineage (NCBI taxonomy): Eukaryota > Metazoa > Arthropoda > Insecta > Orthoptera > Acrididae > Locusta > Locusta migratoria. Next base: position 451,795,692 of record CM048748.1, read on the forward strand.
GTTGCCTGATAGTAGGGCACATGTGTACCAAATTTGGTTGAAGTCCGTCCAGTAGTTTAGGAGGAGATGTGGAACATACATACAAACATACAGACATACATACGGCCTATTTTATATATAGAGAGATTCGAAAGTGTCTCCGGAAATTGTGTACAAATCTCCGGATTTTTCCATTACGACCTCCGGATTTTTTTTTTCAACTCTTGGCAACACTGTTCACAGCGGCTAGGGCCGAGCGTTTTGTCGGCCAAGAACTGCACCGAACGAGGCGAGGGAGCTGAAATACTTATGACACGATTTTAAGAAAACTGTTCACTGAAAAAATTGATTCTCTCTTATGTTACCACTTGATATATTTCATCGATAATGGGCTCACTTTATTCGTCACTCTTACCGTACTACAAATAATGAACGAGAAAAACTTCGCGAGATCTTAAAGAGTCTCCAGACACAAAAACTCACTCCGTAGACTTAGCATGTGGTTTATATTACGGCATATATTATCGTGAATGAATTGTAGACAATATAGGGAAATAGTATCTACAGTTGAGAGCAGGATGATTCCTCTTTCCATTTCGAGATAGCGGTATTTATATCCCATGGGCGGGTAGACCCATGTTCTCACTGTTCATCCTGCTTATTGTGGTCGTAGCAATCAATGCACTGCATAAAAGATCAGGATATACGGTGTCTTTTGCAAAGGGTAGCACATGAACAGTCAAATTTCCAAACATGATTGATATCCGAAATGGTTTTTGACCCACTTCAGGTTACGGTAGTAACATTAAAAGTGGGCCTTTGCGATCGTCTTTTGACAGCTCGAAATTTAAATAAAAATAACGGCTTAAACATTCACCTGATACGAAAATTAAATAACCGAATTTGTAGAGCAGAAAATTCTCTACAACTTTGCTCTCTTATGTTTTTTTCATATCTCGTATCGTTTCAGAGATATTTGCAAAAATAACGGCGATTTTGGGATGTATGTCTGTCTGTCTGTCCGTAACGTGTTCCGTGTTTTTAGGACGAACTGTTCTATCGATCAGCACCAAATTTTACAGACATAATTGTAGGCCGCCAGAGACCTGAACCTCCTTTTTTTTTCAAATTTTGCGGACAAAAAATACGGTAGTAACCGCAAAAAAGCCGTTTGTAATATAATTGTAATTGCAAACGAACCGTTCATCTGACACGAAAATTGAATAACCTAATTGGCAGAGGAGAAAATTCTCTACAACTTAGCTCCCTTACGTTTTTTTCATATCTCGTATCGTTTGAGACACACTTGCAATAATAACGGATATTTGACACCCTCCATTGAATTAACGAAAAGCAGCCGTTCGCAGACATCACGTGACATTACTCGCCCAGAACTCTCTCTGGCATACGTCATCTTGCGTTACGTATTTGATGATTTTCTTATTGTAACTTACACGTTGTCATCTCAAAGCAATGGCGCACGGAAGAATTAACAAAAACAATCGTTCTTCGTACGATAAATGATAATCTAGTGTCTACAAATGCCATATTAGCATCAGTTAACAACGGCCATCAATAGTATAAGGTTAAAGGATTCATCTTTTGATTGATAGCCTTAGCTTAGCGCCCGGTCAGGGGGCTAAACACCCTCTGTAATAAAAAAGCTGAGCCAAATATTCAACGAACAATGAAGAACGAACCAAACGAACGACCGCAAAGCACAGATCTATCTGGAAAAAAAAAACAAAAACAAAAAAAAAAAACAAAAAAGTGTGCAAGTCGTTGGACTATGATGCTAAAGGTCGGTGGTTCGGAACCAGTCACTACCTATTTTTTTTTCCTAAAAGGGTTTCAGACACTCTTATTTATTAATTTTTTATTATTTAGATTCTTATTTTGGTCCAAAATGTTTGCAAAAATTTATAAAACTACAAATCTAAAGTGGGCCGCAAAACACGTCCGTGCAATTTTTTTTTTTTTTTTTTTTTTTCGTACTCAGCTAAAAGAAACAATTTTATTTATTTAATGCTTTTCCTGTAAGGAGCGTTCTCCTTTTTTAACAGCTTTTAACAATTCAAATAACAATGGAGTGGAATAGTTTATGATATTGTATGTGTGATAAGGATATTTAATTGTAACCTGTTTATAGTTGTTTCACAGGATGTAATTGCCTTGTAACTACATTTTTCAATTATTTCAGTATACAACGAAGCTTTCTATTTATTATGCAACATCCACGGGCGTCGCCCTAGAGATTCAAAGCCCCCCTTTTTTTTTTTTTTTTTTTTTTTTGGAGGTTTTATACTATTATTTCATCGACCATAAGAAGTTATAAAATTGTCTAATATAAACCATGATTATTTTTTAACAATAATGATATTACACTAAAACAGGAAATCTCCATGCCCAGCCTGCGTACATGGTTAAATGCAGCACGGCGTTGCGAGAGCGTTCGCTGTGACGTCACTGCTCATAGCCTGCCAGGCTGCCGTGTATTCTACAGTCGGTGTTAGCAGTAGCCAGTGGGCCGTGAGACGACGGCAACACACAAGGTGGACATCAGAAACTCTTCTGGTAAGTGATTGCGTTCAGTTTTTATGTTCATATCTTTGTGATTACTTATTAGGGTTGATATAAATGCAAGGTTTTGCGTTCTCTAAGATGCTCACGAGCAGCAAGACAGCGTTAAACAGGTATAGAAATTAGGTTTGAAGCCTGCTGACTTCATGTACTGGTAAATCTAATTCATTTTTGTGCTCTAAACAATACTGTTGTGCGAATTAGCAGTTTCACTCTCTAATTAAAGACCCCTTACAAAAGAGCGATGTAAATCGCATAGTATTGTTGTTAAAGCCAATGCCTAAATCCAAGCATACAGAATAGATGGTTCTTAGTAGGGCTACATTATTGTTTTTAAATGATTGTGTGTAATACATTTTTTTGTGTCGAACAGCGAGCTATAAATATAGCCTTACTATTATTGTCGATGGAGCGTTTTATTCGAGCTTCTAACTTTTCCTAGTGACCTTTCGTGCATGTAAGGCCGGGATTACACGGTAAAGTATTTACATCAAAAGTGTGATGACATAGATTTACATAAAAGAAATATGATAGTGTAATACGATCTTTGACATACCTCGAATTTCGTCTCAGAAATATTATGAAATCTAATGCCTCGCCCAGTTATCTCTACGAGCTCGTTGGCCTCGCCATAGATTTGATGTAAAGTCGCTTGTCTTCTGTTCACTGCAATGCAAAATTTAACCGCTTGGAGTGCCAGCATCGCTGCAGCTATACTTGACGTTTGTTCTTTGTGAACACCAAGGGAGTTGACACTAATATTTGTGTTCACGCTTCTACCTTTAGAGCTCCATGTTTTAATTGAAAATACGGTAATTTGGTAGAATCCGTGTACATCGAAGGAAACGGCATTGCCAACGATATATATCGAATGTTCGATATAGTGTTTCTGAACCGGAGATTCGGGCGCTACGCGCCCTCACGTACTAAAAAAAACTTCTTGTTTAACCTATACCTAACCTAACTTTGACTTAAAAATAGTGATCTGTAGCGTAGCCTTAAGAAGGTTAGGTATAGGTTAAACAAGAAGTTTTTTTTTTTTTTTTTTTTTTTTTTATGTGAGGGCGCTTAGCGCTCGAATCTCCGGTTCAGAAACACTATATCGAATATTCGATATATATCGATGGCAATGCCGTTTCCTTCGATGTACACGGATTCTACCAAATTACCGAAAATACTAATCATTTACATTGAAAAAAAAAAAAAAAAAAAAAACATATTTATGAAAATGTAACATGTCTATGGCGCCAATGGTCATGGGGAAATTGGAAAAGTACATTGAGAACCAGTCACTACATGGGTGTAACAGTTTGCTTTACGTTATCTATGATGACTGCTTTTATTCTGTAATTGTTTATCATTGTCATTGTCGATTAAATGAGACTTTTCGGCCAAATCTACGTAATTAAAACATTCTTATACAGATGTAGTGATTGGTTCTCGGTGTACTTTTGTTTTTACTTCTCCAGCTTGTTCTTTTGTGACGACAGTGGAATGTATAATTTTTCTGCGGTTATGTCACGAATGGAAAATGTTACTCGTAAAACCACTGACATTCGCAACGCCGATTTGGTTACAAAGTGTAAAGTTATTTTTATTGGATGCCTTCACGTGCATGATCAAAGTCGATGGATTTCCAACATTAGCAAACTACCCCGCTGCCGCCGTTAGTGAAATTAAACCAAATAGTAAAAAATTTCCTCACCTTCAGCTGTTTCATATTTCAGTGAGTCGTAAATTGTTTGACATGTTTCTGGAATAATTTTGGTTAATGTGCACTGTAGTATTCTAGTACTATACTGGAGACTAGAATAATTCTCTCTAGTGGCAAGAAATCTAAGTATCACAGTTAGCCGTTCTTCAACTGATATAGGATTTCTAATATGGGTACATTGTTTTTTGAGATAGGGAGTCACTTTATTGAGAAAATATTGAAATGTGTTATCATGAATTCGCAAGTAATTTGCGTATGCTTTGGCATCCTCCAATTGCAGTTCACGCAACAAATTTCCCTGGATACTTCTTCTATCAGGACGAGGAACCCACTGTCTCACCGAAGCACGACTCCCCCCCCCCTCGCCTTTTCTTCAAATATGCAGAAAGTGCAATTGTCGTAGTAGCAACTGCAGCACATAACAAATGTTTGCTATACTCCACCTTGAAATATGATGATAAATCTTTGACCGTGTAATATACCTTTCAATCAAACGTCAAAGACTTACGTGAAAGAAAAATTACCAACATTTGATAATATTTTTACGTCAAAGATTTGACGTAAATACTTGACCATGTAATACTGGCCTAAAGCGCCCTGATTCTTAAAGTAGTGTTGTAATAAATTTTATTTTATTTCTTAAACTGTGACTGTTTGTTCTATCACGCACACATTCTACATATAGTTGAAACCGTTTATAGTGGCATCGCTTTTAACGACGTATTGGCTATAACGATGTAATGTAATGGTCCCATCTAAATCTCATGAAATCACTATAGTTAAAAAATTACATAGTACGACATCCCTTATTGCGGCTTATCATTTATAAAACGATGTATTTTTATCAAATTTTCGGTCTAATATATCGGCTGTAACGTCCAACGTTCATTTTTTCTGTTACTTAGTTGGGGATTACAATTGTAATATCATCGAGTTGCATGTCACCAGTCGTCTGTTCTCACTAGGGTTGCCAGATGTGTTAAAAACCGGACACGTTTTTAATTTTTATTTATTAATATAAATTTACTGAAAACAGGGGTTCGTTATCTGTGGCAAAAGGTAACCCTGTACTCAGTTATTAAAACAATAAGAGTCAATTTACTTTTTCGTATATTTAGTACTCGGTGTCACTGCTTTTATTAAGGTTATGTATAAAATTTTGTCCTGTCTACCAATATTTTCTTGAGTGGACAAGTATATAGAAACCCGAACTGTCCTGTCGAAAACCGGACATCTGGCAACCACAGTTGACACAGGTGCGGTGACGAGGACCATATGTCGCGTAGGTGAGTCAAATGTGCCGCAGGAAGGCGCGAGAAAGCGTTGCTGTACCGAGTGATACGCAAGGGAAACACAGCCGTTCCGGCGAAAGTAAATATTAAATGATACAATCCAGTGTTTAAAACATTCAAGTGTCACAAGCATACTGGTTATAAACACTTTCTGAATAATGGTTATATAAAGTAAGACGTACGAGTTATTACGAAGTTGTACGAAGTGAGTACGAAAATTCAGCCAGACGGAGATAGGACATCAGAACGTTATATCAGAACTGCGAGTGACATCGACTACGAGAGCTTCACGGCAAAACAAGTAGGAGGAATCCCATGCGTCGACAAAGTACGACAATTCAGGGACGGGTTGTCTCAAACACTGCAAACCTCGGATGGGATGGTCAGGCTAGTCGTAAATTCTGTAGGACTCCTAAAGCGGCTTCTGAGGATTCGCGTCCAAAATATGAAAGGTTTATAATGGAGGTTTAGGACAGGGAGGGGATATTGCACGTTTCTGTTTCTTTCTCTACTTATTAAAGGTTTTTAATTTTGGTGGTACGTTGTTCGTGTGCGCATTGCAGAAAGTCGAGGCCATACCGGATGGGCCCACCGCTCAGAAACGACAAACCAATTCGATGTACCGTTTTGATCAATGTGTCGAGTAAAGAATCATACAGTTGCCCTGTGCGAGCTGGCGTGAAGAAGAGCAGAATGCGGCAGTGTGTGCACGCGCGCGCGCTCATAAAAAATAAATAAATAAATAAATCGCATTGACGTCTTTTACAGCCCACTTTAGATTTGTAGTTTTATAAGTTTTTGCAAACGTTTTGCACAAAAATAATAATGTAAACAATAAAAAATTAATTAATAAGTGTCTGAAACCCTTTTAGGAAAAAATATTTCAAGTAGTGGCGGGTTTTGAACCATTGACCTTCAGCATCACAGTAGCCCACTACGCTTCAGCCAACACTGAAAAGTTGCGTTCTTAAATTTCATACTATTCATGGCCGTTATTATCTGATGCTAATATGGCATTTGAAGACATTAGATTATCATGTATCGTACGAAGAACGACGTGTTTTTGTTAATTCCTCAGTGCGCCATTGCTTTGAAATGAAAATGTGTAAGTTAAAATAAGAAAATCATCAAATACGCAACGCAAGATGGCTTATGCCAGAGACAGTCACGATGAATGTCAAGTGACATCTGCGAACGGCTGGTTTTTGTTAATTCACTGGAGGGTGTCAAAACTCTGTTATTTTTGCAAATATCTCTCAAACAATACGAGATATGAAAAAAAAGGGAACAAAGCTGTAGAGAATCTTCTCCTATACAAATTCGGTTATTCAATTTTAGCGTCAGATGAACGGTTTATATGCAATTAAAATTACAGTCGGCCTTTTTTTGTATTACTAACGTATTTCTTGTCCGAAGTACTTGAAAAAGCGAGGTTCTGGTCTCTGTTAGCCAAAAATTATGTCTGTAAATTTTGGTGCCGACCGGTTGAACGGTTCGACCTAAAAAGTGGGAACACGTTACAGCCAGACAGACAGCATCAAATCGCAGTTATTTTTGCAAATATCTCTGCAACGATGCAAGATATGAAAACAACATAATAGAGCGAAGTTATAGAGAATTTTCCCGTCTACCAATTAGGTTATTCAATTTTCGTGTCAGATGAACGGTTCGTTTGCAATTACAATTATATTACAAACGGCTTTTTTGCTGTTACTACCGTATTTTTTGTCCGAAAAATTTGAAAAAGAGAGATTCTGGTCTCTGTCGGCATACAATTATTTGTCTGTAAAATTTTGTGTTAATCGGTTGAACGATTCGTCTTAAAAACGGGGAACACGTTACGGACAGACAGACAGACATACATCCCAAAATCGCCGTTATTTTTGCAAATATCTCTGAAACGATACGAGATATGAAAAAAACATAACAGAGTAAAGTTGTAGAGAATTTTTTCCCCTTCAAATTCGGTTATTCAATTTTCGTGTCAGGTGAATGGTTAAGCCGTTATTTTTATTTAAATTTCGAGCAGTCAAAAAACTATCGCAAAGGCCCACTTTTAGCGTTAATACCGTAACCTAAAGTGGGCCAATTGAAAACGAGAAACGCCGTCGAAACAGAATAGTACCGACAATGCTCGCAACTTGATTCTTGTTGCACAGGGGGGAGCGGTATGACGTCCAGTCGTCCACACCAAATGCGCTGATCTGCACCAAACCTCTTTTTTTGGTTACCGCTGCGCCGGGCAACGCGGCGATTCTGATGTGGACGCAGCTTAAGAAAAATTTTCTCTTCAATTCCTTTCCACAAAAACGTATTGTAAATACTCAAGGTGTGCTGTATTTCTGCTACTTTATCAAGAGTAAACCCTATGGCAGACGAAAATTAACAGATACATAATAGTTATCAAAACGCTATAACCTGGCTTGTGAAACTATCAGCTATAAAGACCCTATTTTACATGTAAGTATCAGCTATAAAGACCCTATTTTACATCAGTCGTTCACACACACACACACACACACACACACACACACTTTATTTGTGAGATTCTGAACAACGAGTAGTATATTGATATGGTGTCTGTTCTTTTCGGACACGACCGAAAGAACAGACACCATTTGATGATAATAACGGTCGTGATTTTACGAATTCGAAACAGTTAAACATTTCGACCGTTTCAGGGCCAGCAGTCGCCTTGACTAATTTGACTATTCAGGCACGTTTCCCTTCCAACACACAGTCTCAACTTGTAGTACACTGCGAAATGTCCGAGAAGAACAGGCACCATATCAATAATTGAAGACCTAACATTGTAAATGTGATAAATATTTTTTTTCGCTCTAAAGTGATAGTGTTCTACTATCAATGCGAATTATTACACTAAAAGCTCTTTGCCGTATGACAAATGTAAGAGGTTCTTACAGTCACCGACGGATAGCATTGGTGTTAACTCCACAGCAGTGCTGCCAGATGTCAGAGAGAGAAAACACCTACAGTCTCACAAAAATGTACCTACGTTTTCCCTACTTTCTCCCTACCACCTCATTAATGCTCCTACATCAGGGTCGTAGCCAGGATTTGCGTCTGGCAGGGGCTGAATCCAGGAGTTCAGCCAGCAGAGGTTAAACAATTGATTAATGTGACATGTTACTATTTTGAAAAACTTTAAAATAAATATTTGGCATCATGCTTCACTTGGTGATATGTTTTTCCGTTGACTGATCGTTACTGATTGATGGAGTCAAATGTAGATTATGCCGCGAATTCCAAGTGCTCTGTTACAAGAGGATTACTGATTTATCGATCGGACAAGGGTACATCAAGAACCTGTCAACCATAGAGAGGAACAGCATTAATTAGTTTCTCCAAATATGCCGCTAATTCCGAGTGCACTGTTACACGAGGATAACTGATTTATTGACCGCATAAGGATGTATAGAGAGACTATCAACCATAGAGTAGGAACAGCAGTAGCTCAAATGTTCAAATGTTTGTTAAGCTTAAGGGACTTAACTACGGGGTCATCAGTCTCTAAACTTACAAACTACTTATCAACTAGCTTATCCTAAGGACGGCACAAATATCCATGCCCGAGGGGGGATTCGAACCCCCGACCGTAGTGGCCGTGAAGGAGTTTGTGACACTTGCGGGGAGTGACACTTGCGCGGAAAGGGAATTTGTAGACACTTGCGCGGAGACCCGGACGCTGCAGGTAGTGAACAGGGTGTTCCAGAAGTAGGGATACACCACCCCTACTCCACGCCCTCCAGCCGCTACCTGTGCCGTATTCAGGGAAAGGCCCACCGAGCGAGGTGGAGCTGTAGTAACGGCCCGGAGATATCACAGCCTCATTCAACAGGGAGATTTACAATACAGCACCACGTGAAGAGGAATGTGATGAAATCGGAATTGAGCGCAACCGCTGCTAACTACAATTTCGGATTTACTGCATTTTGAGTCAGAATTCGCATCTATATTCGCATTTATCGCAAATGCGAATTTTTCCTGTCCCTAGTAATACCTCTAAAAATAAACAGCTGATCAAGGCACTAAAAGCAAGGGCAGATCTTTGGGTGTATTACTACAAATAACTAAAACACAATTTGATCGTGGAATTATATACAATCTCATTATAAAGGTTTTTTGTCGGTGGTTTTGAGCAGCTTTTAAATATGTTAGGAATAGCATTATGAAATATATACAGCTACACCTTATATTTATTATGAGATATCGATTTCGGCTAATTTCAGGTGATCTTCAAGTCTCAAACAAAAGGTGTTACTTAAGCATTTTTCCAGTGGCACTCATAACCTTTAACTGTTTACACACGAGGTCTAACGTTGTTAGTCGCATTAGCGATGAAAACAGAACCCAGAATCTTTGTGTCTAATTGATACATATATTGGTGTGATATCTTATTTCGAAAGAACAAACATCACACCAATACATATATAGCTCTCGGTAAAGTGGAACGGTACGATGTCGTTACGTAGCACAGCACGGCGACTGGAAACGCAGGAGAAGTGCAACCAACGTTCTCTCCTCAGAGGTATGATTCTAATTAGGTTCGACGTAGACTTCTACAGCATACATTCTACACGGCGAAGATTACACAAAAAAATTTAACGTTTCGTCTACTTTGGCGATAGCAACCAAATTTTAAAATCGTGTCTACTATGTAAAGATTTAGCAATACAAAACGCTTCAAGTCCCTAACTTCACTGGTTTTCGAGTTCTCAATTTTTAATATGTTTTTAATGTTATTGCATAAAAAACAAATTTGGGACTCACACTACAATTTTCATATGGCAGATTTTGTAGGTACATTCACAAGACATAATTCAACGGTTCTATGCATTCATTTTATGAGAAATACCAATCATTTGTTTTCAGTGTTTATTTCAAATTTCTACATTTAAGTTTCTTTAATTATTAGTACTTAAATGTGGTGATGAAATATATAAATTACGTGTATATGTGTAGTCTTATGCGGCCAAACTACTTAGGTCATCGGTCGCTAGACTTACACTACTTAATCTTACTTAAAATAACGTAGGCAAAGTACAAACAAACATACCCATGTCCCAGGAAGGACTCGAACATCCGACCGGACCGGCCGCGCAGTTTGTGACACAAATTACATGTTTAATAATATGAGCCGGCTGCGGTGGCCGAGGGGACTGAGGCGCTCCAGTCACGGTCCGCAAGGCCACTACGGTCGGGGGTTCGAATCCCCCCTCGGGCATGGATATTTGTGCCGTCCTTAGTTGTAAGTAGTTCATAAGTAGTTTGTAAGTTTAGGGACTGATGACCCTGTAGTCAAGTCCCATAGACTCTACAAACATTTGAACATTTTTAATAATATGAATGCATAGAAGTATGAAATCACGTCAAGACTACTTCCTGCAATAATTTCGACAAAAAAAATTGGCACTGAGTTTAGAAAAACATTTTATCAAAAAATGAATGTTACTACAAATTTACGGGCACCATAACGTATTCCCTTCCTGAGTACATGAACTGCTTCTTGTAGTTTCAACACCTTTTTCTTGAATGTTCTGAATATAAATCTTCACACAGACTTCTTGAGGAGGAGAGTGATACGGATATCTGATTGTAAACCACTGCCTATTACCTTAGACCTTTTTGACTGTACTGAACAGGAGTTCCGCGTATTCAGTAATTTATATTTATACAGTTAACAGGTAATGTAATTTATAACCAACTATTGGCTGTCAATTTCGCTACATTTTTCCTGGAAGTCTTGCAACTTGTTTCTCCCTGTTGGTTTATGCCAAGTTCGGAATAAAAATGGTTCTATATGACGGTGATGGAAAATAGAATTTATCTTTAGCATTTTTCGGTGTGTGACATTCCCTTACACATTCCGTATTTCATACATTTCTTAGATGTATCTCTAATTCTAATACAGCCAAATCGTTTTGGGGTCTACGAATAAACGCTTCAAGTATGTAAAATACTCATTGACTTATTATTAACGTTTTTTAATTGAAGGTTTAAGGTTGCGTCTCCTATTAAAAAGCATAGTAGCTATTTTTAAAGAGATGGAAGTTGCGTGATAGTGGGGTTAACTACATAGCGGTCAATTACATCAACGTATCTGTGCAGGATGCCTAATATATTTATTGCTTGCGCAGGTGTCTTGATATGCTTAGCGTTCTGAATAATATGCTTTTAGGAGGTATGACTGTGGAAAGTCATGGTCTTGTAGTAGCAAAGAATGTCTTAATAACTCTCGAAACATTATCACTATTAAAATACCTTTTTGTTTTCAGGAGGAACACTCAATGAATTCATATGTAGTTAGAACAAGTTACTATATTGCTCTTCAACTTTGAAAGGGTTGTGCAATTTCACTGATTTTCGTGTTATGTTGACAGTGTGGAAACTTGACAACAGCAGTGCTAGACTTCTTGGTGTGCCTGTACCCAGGAAAAGCCGTTAGCCGCCCCAAGGGTTCCGGGTTCCGCGCAAGTGTCACTCCGCGCAAGTGTTCCAACCCCGCCGTGAAGACCGTGACTGAAGCGCCTCAGTCGCCTCGGCCACCGCGGCCGGCCAGCAGTAGCTGTAAGGTATTTGGCTTACAGCATTAAAATGCTAATTTTCTTGCTAGATACCCTAATGCTAATGTCAGATGCCTTATTTAAGAAAACGTTATGGCATACTGCCTGTTCTTAAAAGAATTTGGTAGTGGCTGATTGCTGTATTCACAACGTAAGAAGCTATTTTTCAGTTATGTATCTGACGGCATATTTCACTTCCACAATCGGTTTTTAACATTAGCTGTTTCAGTCAGCCCTATTTGATTTTTTGAAGCTATGAAATATCTAAATATTGGAGAATACAGCATTAAAGCAAAGATGTAAAGTGTGAAATTAATGTTTGTACAAAAGTTTCACAATCGTAGAATATACAGAGAAAGTGCCAAAAAATCGTATCTGACGATAAATTCCGTTCATATGATGCACTTTTTTAGAACGCAAAAAAAAAAAAAAAAAAAAAAAAAAAAAAAAAAAAAAAAAAAAAAAACCACATGTTACAGTTCGGTTTCGTTAGGAAGAGGAAACGCTGTTGGCTAATTTCTACACCGTATGTGGAATAAATTTACACACAACCGATAATTGATGTATATTCAAGGAGTCTGAAGCTGTTTTCTAGTTACATATTCCAATTAGACATAGTTTTCGCGACTTGACTCAAATGAATACTCTCTGTACTCAAAAGAATCTTGCGCACATTTAAAGTTCTCGCGGAAGTTTGCCACTACGATGGCCGCCTAGGCGCTCTTCAATTTGCCCGCTTTTCGAGTTGCAGCTGAGCAGCGGAGGCGTGCGCATCGTCGGTGCAGCGCGCTCTGTTCCAGTTGCCGGAGAGCTGAGAGGAAGTCCGTGCTGTGGCGGGATCGAAGCAAATTGTCGTTGCGTTGTTTTAACAACGGTGCAAATTGTCGTGTCCTCCCGCACCACAGCATGGTGAAGAAATCGGCGCAGCAGAAGAAACCTGCAGTGAAGGGGCCGTCGATCACGCAACTCATCAAGACCGAAGAAGATTGTACACCTCCCCCGCCCTTGTACATCTCGTGCAGTGGCGCGTGGGTCGAGGTGTACGATATTATAGTCGGCTGCTGCAAGAAAGAGGTCGGCCACGAGTCGGTCAACTCGAACGCCACCATTTCGCTACAAGCAGCAACGAAGTCGGACCACAGGGCACTCAAGAGAGCTGTGGCCGCCTTCATCGTCGACGCTCCTCCCTTGAAGACGACGTCTGAAGGGAAGCGCGCGAAGTACACCAGGGCGCTCCTGAAGGGCCTGCCATGGTGCTGCGACGAGGCAGCAGTCCGGGAAGGGCTGCGGCGAGCAGGGTTCGGTGGTGTAACTGCTAAGTTGCACAACCGGACCAACAGGACGAGGCCGCCGCTCTACGTTGTCGCCGTGCAAACGGTCGACGATGGGGGCGACGTCTTCGCCCTGCGGAAGCTCTTGGGCTTCCCAGTGACGGTGGAAGCTCTCCCCGCCGACATGAACCCTCTCCCTCAGTGCTTCAAATACCAGGGGGTGGGCCATGTGGCCGAGTACTGCCGCAACGCAGCGCGGTGCGTCAAATGCTCTGGCGAGCATGACACACGAGACTGCGTGCGCGGCAGGGAAGAGACGCCGACTTGCGCCCGTTGTGACGGTCCTCACGTTGCCAACTGGCGAGGCTGCCCGGCTTTTTCAAGCCGGAGCCAATCCGGAGGCGGCGCGGCGGCCGCTGCGGCGGCGGAAACGGCGGCGACGACGACGACGAGGGGACGGCGCGGCAGCCGCGCCCCCTGACCGCGACCGGCCGGAAAACACCGCCAACGGCGGCGCGGACCGGCCGAGAGCGGAAAGGGGGCCGGCGCCATCCGCCCCAAAGAAGACGACGCGGCCCGGGGCCGACCTGCGCGTTGCCGCGGAAGAGGCAACGGCGGCATTCAAAGCCGCCATGGCAGCAGAGAGGGTGGCCTTCCAGACCCAACTTGCTGCGGAGAGCGACGAGGTCTGCCGACAGATTCGGCAGCTGCACGCCGAACTGGCGCGCGACCTTTACGACGACGACGCTAACGACGACGACGCTGAGGACGCTACAGAGCCCGCCCCTGTGGCGCAGAGCTCTGGGGCGACCACTGCTGTGACGACCGGCGCTCCTGTGGTTTTGCAACCGCAGTCGACAGCTGCCCAGAAGGTGACGCCTGCCCAGCAGCGAGCGATTGATGAATTCAACGCCAAACTGATGGCCTCACTGGAGGGGCAATCACTGGAGAAGACGCTGAAGGAGTCGTGCGCCACCCAGTGAAGTTGCGGCCCAGACGACCGGCGGCAGGAACCTCTCCGCGCAGTCATTTGCGCGCAGAGGTGCCGCGACGAATGGACGCCACCGCCGGAGAGAGGACGCAGAAACATCGCGGCTCGCTGCCGCACTTGGCCAGCCGGTCGAGTGTAGCAGTGCAGCCCAACGCAGCAGGTTCTGCTGCAGCACTAACGGATTGATGTCTTTATGACGACCTTAGCTCTGACACGGTAATCGATGCACGATACCCGCTACTAACATAACCTACCCTTGCACGAACTATCGCAGTTAGCAAGGAATCCGCTACTGCCCTTACTACCCGCACCTGACTGTCGCAGAGGTTTTTTTCCCTTGGCGCTTGCCTTGGCACTTTTTCCCTCTGCCCTTAAAACCGCTCTTCTTTCGAAGTTTTCGACCAATACTATCTCCCGATATGGACCGTATTAATGGGTAATCTTATCCACACGTACGGAACACATCACAGTACCCGCTCCTGTGACGCCTACATTAACTTACTAACACATGCAGAGGTGACAGTAGAACTCTTGAGTTGGTCACCATGCTAGTGCGAGCGTGGAGGGGCTCCATTCTTTAAAAAAAAATGTCCGCTGCTCGCAGTCGGCCGCTTACGCGATTGTGGAGGCTTGGGTGAGAATTTGGTTCGTAAGGGAAACGTGCCTGGATGGCCTAATTGGTTAAGGCGGCCGCTGGTCCGAATAGGGAAACCCGTGTTCGAATGCCAGTCCAGCACAAATTTTCAGCTTTGCCATTCAATATGTTTCAATGTCCTGAAACGGTGGAAATGTTAGAATATTTCGGATTCGTAAAGAGTAGTTTGATGGATTTCTCCACGCTCGTATATCTAGTGTAACCAAGTAACAATTATACAAAATAAACTGCCTACTCTTTACTTCTGCGAACTATTGCGGAGTATTACTGCGCATTGTGGTATCCTCATGACGTGTGTGACTGACAGAGGGTATAGAGGAAGTTGAGAGAAGAGCAGTTCCTTTTGCATTACCACATAGGAGAGAGTGTCTCGGAAATGATGCACGATTTGGGTTGGAAGTCATTAAAAGAAAGGCATTATTCATTTCTTTCAGCTACTTTTTCCTGGAAATGCAAACATATTTTGTTAGCACCAACCTCTATAGGGAGACATGATGATTATAATAAAATAAATCAGATCAAAAACGGAAAAGATTTAGGAGTCCTTTTTCTCGCAGGCTATTGGAAAATGAAACGGTAGAGAAGTGTAATGAAAGCGGTTCGAAGAACCCTCTACCATGCACTTAAATATGATTGACGGAGTATTGAAGTAGATGTACATGTAGCATCTTCGTGTGTTTCCAGTTTCTGCAGGCCACATCTATTTCAGTCTGTCACTATCATCAGTGGCTGGCCTTCGTCTACTCTCTTTAAAACCATTCTTACTTCAATTACGAATTTCACTATTCCAAGATGTCTTACAATATGTCCTATCAAACAATCTCCTCTTTTAATTAGGTTGTGCAGTAATTTGCTTTTTCTGTCGACTGTGATCCAGTTGTTCTTAATTAGTATTACGATCTACCCATGAAATCGTCAATATCAGAACAATAATTTGAATGTTTCAAAGGTCTTCTTGACTGAGCTGCTTGTCGTTCATGGTTCACTTACTTCCAATGTTACACTAAACACAATACCTTCGTGTCACATAACAAGAGGACAACAGTAATAATGAAATATGTTAAAGACAGTAAGTCTTCACCCGATTTGCCAATGTGTTGGTTGGCGCCATGCCTGCTCTCTGCTGTTATTAATCTCGTGCATAAACGCGTGAACTTCAGACGATGTTGTACCACCTGCGATCGCTTCACTAAATCCAGCAGCGGTTGATCTATGTCATTCCGTCTGCCACTTCCTGACTGTTGCTGAAGATGCCGACGAGTATTTTTTTGTGACAAATGAATATCTATCTGCTATTGAGAGGGCTGATGTCTCTTTTTTATAAATACTACAATTACTTTTCAATAGCTTTATTGGCCGTAGGTTATAGTAATTATAAATTTATATATGTAGACGTTGGCGCTCTAGCCAAGAAGCACCGACTCAACTATAATCCGACATTCGAGTTTTGGCCAAGTACTTGAAAATAGGATTTTGAGTGTACCAGGATATTTTTTAAAAAATCCTAATGGAAAACCTTCCACACATGGACCCGCAGCAGATCAGTTTAAAGGAAGACATAGAGGCGGTTCAGAGGCGAGCAACTAGATTTGTTACCGGTAGGTTCGACCAATGCGCGAGTGTCACGGAAATGCTCCGGCAACTCAATTGGGGATCGCTAGAGGAAAGACGACGTTCTTTTCGAGAAATTCTGTTGAGTAAATTTAGAGGGCCGGAATTTTAAGCTGAGTGTAGTACGATCTTGCCGCCACCTACTTACATTTCCCGTAAAGATCACAAAGACAATTAACCTGATGTGACCTCTCGACGGCAGAAATCTGAAAAGATCTAGCGCATTTTAACCATCGTTTTTGTACCGTTAGAAGGTCTGTGGAACGCTCATTTGTAATTCTAACAAATTGGAAAATTTTCCAGAGTCCGATTATCGTGAAGATGTCTAGTAGCATGTCTGTCATCGTAGCCACTGTGCACTTCAGAGTTACGCTCGAGAAAGACATGGCTAACACGTTTACATGAAATGGAAAATGAGGAACAATTGCCATAGTCCCGGCGCACCAAAGCAGCCTACGCTGTTAGAAAAGAGTTCGCCAACTATGTCAGGCGTGAAGGAGCAGTTAGTGGCAAGGAAGCAACATTGCTTAGTCCACCATTTTCCCGGGCATACATAATTGCATAGATCATTGATAAAAAAAGACTTTATACGTTTTAACGATTGTATGAAAGCAATGTATTAATATCACGTAAATCAGTCGAATAAAAAAAAAGTAGGCAACATGTGTTGCATTTTTACTAAATAATGACATACCTTGAAGAAATGAGTTCTCATTTTTTAAAAATGCAGCTAACATTCAGAAAACATGGAAGACGTTAGCCAACCGAAAAATAAAGAGCGCCATTGGCCTTCTCTCTTGACACCAAAATGTTTGCCATGTTATGTTATTTTTTACTATACTGAAACGATCCACATCATTACAAAATCTTGTATGCGTGATCTATGGAACAAGTATACATCTAATCTAATATAATCTATGATCTAGAGATCAAGTATTAACCTATTACTTTAAAAAAAAAGTATCAAAACGAGGGCCCCACGGGAATGGCCGCCGGCCTAAGAGAACATGTCGCGGATTGCGCGGCCGCTCCCGTCAGAGGTTCGAGTCCTTGCTCGTCATAGGTGTGTCTGTTCTCCTTACCATAAGTTGAAAGGAATACACACATTCTGCCAAGGGCACATTTTAATTTGAACTATACTTGTTATTATGCCTTGGGAAAATTTTTATTGCAATTTACACTGTAATTTCGAGTGCTCAATTTTATGTAATATTATGATTTAATTTCATTAATCTATGAAACATTGTGACTTCAATTTGTTAATATCAATAAGTTGATAATCTATGGCATGAGCCAAAGAGTATGCATTATCTCTGGTATGGGTGTTGCGCTGCTAGTAGTAGCGAGCAGGCTGTCAGTGAAAGCAGCTTGTGTAAAGCAGGCGCTGTCTGCCATTTGCTCTGTGATTGGTATCCTAGGCAGCGATATCGTACTTTATATTTCTGTGCGATTATGTTACATGGACGAAAGCCTGCCTTGTGATGCAGTCAAATGTGTTACTAGATGACAATACCTATTTGTTTTTGGAAAAAGGTAAAGTTTGTACATTTATCATTTGTAATTACGGTTTTTTGTAAGCATTGTTATAGTAGGTGCTTGGCGTTTTCTTATTAATGAAGTTAGTTATCAAAAGTTCCAATTTTCGGTTTAACCTGAAGTCACTTACCAGTTCCACATTCCTTTCATTATTTTGAAGATTAGTTTTCAATTAGATCAGCTAATTGTGTACATGAATGAATGCAGGGTCTAGGCGCGGCGTGCCCCGACGGAGAATCGAATCCTCCCTTGTGCATGGGTGTGTCTGACTGTTATCCTTAAAATAAGTTAGTTTAAGTAATTTTTAAGTTTAGGGACCGATGATCGCAGCAGTTTGGTCCCTTACATTCACAAAGGAGCGCGCGTTTGCTCGCCGCCTGAGGTTCGAGTCCTCCCTGGGGCATGGGTGTGTGTGTTGTCCTTAGGTTAGTTTACCTTAGTTTAAGTAGTTTGTAAGCTACCGACTGGTGACCACGCAGTTTGGTCCGATAGATTTACAAACATTTGAACATTTTTTAGATTCACAAACATTTTTTGACCATTCATGGCAATTGTGCATTGCGACGGACTTGGGAAATTCCAGGACAATGGGACGCCCCCACACGTCCACAATGGCAACAGACTGGCTCCAGGAACACTCATCTGAGTTTAATCTCCTCCGTTGACCAGTAGGTTCTCGACTTTCGAGACACGAACATTATTGAGCGTATCTGAGATGCCTCGCAACGAGCTGTTCAGAAGAGATTTCCAACCCTCGTACTGTTACGAATTTATGGACAGCACAGTGAGATACTTGGTGTCAGTCCCTCCAATGCTACTGCCGACGTCAGACGAGTCCATGGCCGTCGTGTTACGGACTTCTGCGTATTCCCGGGAGCTCTGTACGAATTTAGACAAGTATTCAAGTTTCTTTGGCTCTTCAGTGTAATAGCTGAACCTTTGCAACAGTTTTTAATTGATGCATTGAAAGAGAATAAAGCTTTATGTTTTTTCAACAGGATTTGGCAAGGACCCATAGGGCAATGTCTTTTTGGCCGCACTTTATTATGTGTTCCACCACAGAGTGATCAGTAACAAAGTCTAGCCCACTCGAAGTACCGAGTTAAGCCCGTGCGATTTCTATTTACCAGAAGCACTAAAGGATAAAGTATATAAAACAAATCCGCACACGTTACAGGACATCAAAGATAACAAAATTCAAATGTTTGTATAGTCTATGTGACTTAACTACGAGGTCATCAGTCCCTAAACTTACAAACTACTTATGAACTACTTACAAACTAGGACGGCACAAATATCCATGCCCGAGGGGGGATTCGAACCCCCAACCGTAGTGGCCGTGTAGACCGTGACTGGAGCGCCTCAGTCTCCTCGGCCACCGCGGCCGGCCAAAGATAACATCTCCGTATCAATTTTATTTCTCGAAGAGAATTACGTCATGTTATGAATAATTTCCTGAGTAGATATAAGAAAGGGGGTGGAAAATAATGCCAGACAGTTGAAGCATATCCTTACGCGACACGGGTCAGCATAAAATTCATTTGCATTCGCTTTAAATTCAGTGGAGCGGCAGCAGACGCGCGACGCAGCTCCCGCCGTGTCTCCGGTTATCAGATACACCGGAACTCAAGACAGGCCTTACACACCGTCAGTCCTTTGCTTTTCTTACTGTACTTCACTCGGTGAAAACGAAACCGTCATTAATCACTTTGTCAATAAATTTCTGTCTTCCTAGCCAAAAACCAATCGTCAACAAAACCCACCGAAATAAGCACCGTAATTTCGTGAAGAATGTAATACACGACGTGAAATCAATAAGTCCTCATATTCTATGCAAGTAAATTACATGTTAGCTTCTATTCCTAAAGATAAGATGGCGGCATTTAATTCTGTCAGTGATCGTGTTTTGTCACTAAGGTAAAAGACGAACAGCGCCATCTATTGGTTCTTGTTGTACTTCTAATTCACATTTATGAAATAGAAATATTTATACCTGTTGAGAACCAGATATAAAATGAATGGAATGTCGCAATATTCTAATTTGAAAGCTTAAGTGCTTTGATATTTTTAGAACACTACAACAATTCTAGATTACGTTTTGAGCACAACACTGGTAGTAGGCCTATTCAAAGAATAAGCAGCCGCGGCGGAGTGGCCAAGCGCATTGAGCCGCTATGCTGCGATGCGCGAGGCCGTTCCCCGTCGGGGGTTCGAATCCCCCCTCGGGCATGGATGTTTGTGACGTCTTTAGTATAAGGTAGTTCATAAGTAGTTTGTAAGTTTAGGGACTGATGACCCCGTGCTTAAGTCCCTTAAGCTTAACAAACATTTGAACAACGAAGAATAAGCAAACAACGTGCATATTCAACACCGATCTTTATTTATATTTCCTATGGTATTAAAAAACCTACCATTGCTTTTGTGCGAATTACCGCGATCCTCGCAAACGAAATAAATATCTTCCTACTAATAAAAGACAACACTTATAAATTATCTGCGAATAATATTCACTTACTCGGTCATTGACCGGTTTGCGGCTTTCAGGACCACGTTTAGATACCACCTGCAGATGACCCGGGAAGCAAAAACCCAGTTATTCACCTTATAAATAAAAATGCTGCTATTTAGAAATAAGGAACAGATTTCAACATTTATTGGTTCAGAGCTACGGAAGAGAGAAACACATTTCTAACGTTCCTGGAAACGGAAAACATTCAACTTTTATGTATACAATACGAGCGCGTGTGTTACAAGAATCGAAACTGTATCTTTGTTTGTAAATCTATCGGACCAAACTGCGTGGTCATCAGTCCGTAGCTTACAAACTACTTAAACCTAGGTAAGCTAACCTAAGGACAAACACACACACCCATGCCCCAGGGAGGACTCGAACCTCCACGGCGAGCAACCGCGCGCTCTGCAGCGAGACGCTTTAGACTGCTCGGCTACTCCACCGCGGCAAACTGTACCTTTCTTCAATGCTTCTATCCAACCTACTGTTTTCTTTACTTTATTAAAGTAATTAAAATTTTCTTTGTAATCCGTGTTTTTTCGATTATTTGGAAATGTCCGTATTTATTTCATTCGTGGCTTCCTCATTGTTTCTGTGGTGTTTTTCGGTAATTTTATTTTAATTATTTGTCCTACTCCATATATTTTCATTGTTTTTCTCGGAAGGTAGAACGTTTCCTCGTATTTCTCTCTCTCTTTCTTTTCTTTTATTTATTTAATTTGCCTTATCCATAGTTATATACTCTGGTCCATATGTTGCTTGTGTCGTAATAACTGAATTATGTCTAATCTTCGCTTAGATGAATATTATTTTCTTATTGCAATAGTCACGTTTGCTTATTTATTTTTGTGTTATCCAATCCGTTGGCTTGGATCCATTCATCAAGGTATTTAAATTTATAAACCCTTTTCATTTTTACATACTTTTTTTCATGAATTTTGCTCCATTATGTTTATGTTCTGTATACTCGGTTGTTTTATATTTTAGGCCTTTTCAGCAATCTCTTGAATAGTTCAAGCATAATAGTTGTGTCTGTTTGCTTTTCAGGTATCAATGTTAGTATCATCTGCGAAGAGTAAATATTGTACTTCAAATGTTCTTTCCTTACCCCACATTTGTACCGTTTAATGACTGTTTTCTGCTCGTTTTCCCAAATTTTTACTATTTTATCTAAAACAAAGAGAATTGGGAACAATCCGTCTCCTTGTCGAACTCCTGCTTTGGAACGGTTCAGAAATTCTGCCTTAAAAATTAATTCTTGATGTTATAAGCGTGAGCGGTTGATCGACAAATCTTGGGTATTTTCATCTATCTCTGATTCACAAAGTATAGGAAATTGTGTTTTTCTCGCACTTGAGTCGTAAGTCTTCTAGAACTCTACGAAAGGAACTACCGTGTTTTTATTTTGTATAACTCTCACTATTCAAATGACTTTTAGATCTGTCTTTTCCAAATCGTCCTTATTTCTTTATAACAGACGTCAACATCAGTCTACAGTTTTATTCTGATCTCGAAATTCCGCGCATCTGACATGAAAACCAAAAGAAATAGCTCCGTCTACATAACATTTGGTACGGTGCATGGCGGAAGGTACCTTACTCCAGGCTTTTACACCTTTGATCGGTAACCATGAAATTTGAAAGATATCTCAAGAGTCTATGGGAAAAATCTGCTAAGTCAAACATTTAATGATTTTTTTTTATTCATAGCTCAGCCAGTCTACTTTTATCGGGTTTAATAGATCTTTTCAAAAATCTGACAAGTCGAGAGATATTTTGATCATGTACAGGTGAACAGGGGAAAAAAATCTTACAAGTCCATACATCTGTTGCATTTGTAACTCTTCCCTGCTTCCTGACAGATTAGTAGTACCCAGTAGGTAAGTAACCCGTGTTAAAATTTTAGAAGTGTGACGTATTAAACTCTGTAATTTTCACACCTGTCTGTGCCTGCTTTCTGTGCTATAGAGATTATTACATTTTTCTTGAAGTCAAAGAGTAGTATGCCAGTCTCATACATCTTACACACCAATGGGAACATTTTAGTCATGGCTGGACCCCCGAGACACATCAATAGTTCTGAGGGAATGTCGTCTACTACAGAGGCCTGTCAAATTCGTCTCTCAGTATAGTATCAGCTGCTATTTCGTCTTCCTCTAATTTCTGTACCCTTCCTACAATATTGTCTTGAAGTTAATTTTCTTTGTAGAGCCCCTCTATATATTTTTC
Source organism: Locusta migratoria (assembly GCA_026315105.1). Lineage (NCBI taxonomy): Eukaryota > Metazoa > Arthropoda > Insecta > Orthoptera > Acrididae > Locusta > Locusta migratoria. The sequence goes on from CM048748.1 coordinate 451,818,645, forward strand.
CACCTTTCAGCTTTCCTTTCATTGCTCACTACTGTTTTTCCATCCATGTTCTTGGTATTCATAAAACTGCTTTTCTGGTCTGTAAATGTAATGTCTCTGTTTTTCTGCAGGTAGCTTCTTTTTTTCCTCTAGTTATTCGAACTCTAGCCAATCCAGCTGAGCCATTTTGCACCACATGTCAGTCTCATGTTTTAGTCTTCTGTGCTCCATTTCACCTGCTTTACAAGTGCCACTTGTCTTTGATATCATCGTGCTTTATGTTATACAGCGCCGGCCGCAGTGGCCGAGCGGTTTGTGGCTTGTCAGTCACGGTCTCCACGACCGCTGCAGTCGGGGTTTCGAATCCCCTCAGGCTTGGATGTTTGTGCTGTCTTTAGTATAAGCTAGTTCATAAGTAGTTTGTAAGTTTAGGGACTGATAACCCCGTGGTTAAGTCCCATAAGCTCTACAAACATTTGAATTTGAATATGTTATACAGTAGTATATGACTCTGCTAGGTGGTTAGTAGACCGATTTATGACTCTCTTGGGCAGTTAGTATGCCGATTTTGCATACTAAAAGCTCCGTCCCCTTGTAAGACTACTGTATTGTATGACCCTTACATCCTATTACTGCATTTCCCTTTTCTCTTTTACGTCCACTACATGGTTTATCCAAAGATTCACATATTGACAACTTATGGTACTTTACGAGTTCTAGCATAATCACTGCGCTTGATGTTGTGTGTTATTACACACTGCTCTGAGTGAGCATATAGGGCACAATTAATGTAACTAAATAAAACTGTGTTGTTTAAATAAACTTAATTCTTTGTGTAGTTCCTTACTTTATCAGAATACAGTAGATTAGCGTAGTATTAATATTTCACATTATGACCCTTTTCACTGAAGTTTTATATGTACTGTACCTCTTGCCCTTTTAATTTTTTGATTCTACTTAGAATTTTCTCTAATATTTGTACTTGTATATTATTCTTAACTGTTTCCTATACAGACACTTGAAGAATGGTAACAATTGCCAGAAACTGGTTGTTAATAAATCTGAAACCCTACAACTGGTGGGCTTTTCCTTTTTTACCTAATTAGGTGATACCTTACTGTAATAGGGAGAAGAGGAATTCCTGGCATACCTCGACTAAAAAGAGTGATTGATTGGTAGCACACACACAGACACGTCAATTTAGCACCGGAGGGAAGAGGGTGGGGTAAAAATCGCAGAGGGAGACCAAGAGACGAACACAATAAGCAGGTTAAATTTATTTGGGTTGTTGTTCCTATGAAGAGATATAGAAGTTTGCTCAGTATAGGGTAGTGTATAGAACTGCATCAAACCAGTCTCCAGATTGAAGACCATAACAACAACAAAGCAGCAACCATGGAAATTACATTTCAATATTTTGTTGTATTTGCAACTGTTTCGACTATACGTGCCTAGGAAGATAAGAACCGCGTTTTCTTCGATCAGGTTTCCACCACTCCAATAGCCGTATCGGCATGTACAAAAAATGCGTCTCATACTTTGACCTAGACTACTAAATGTTCTAAGAGTATCGGAATTGGTGGTGGCTCTTGGATAGAGACCATTGTCAGACCTTCCAAGCAGCTTTGTGCCAGAGGTGTGCAGTTGGTCCTTTCCTTCAGATGGTAAGCTCTGAAGACTGTCAACTTGGTGTCAGATAGCCGACAGAAGCAAGAGAGAATCCAAAGTGACACAGTTGTTTGGTACCGATTTGAGCCGCCACCTGCCGCTGGCTGCAGATCTGGAATCACTCTGCCCTATATGCACACTCATTTTCCCCTCCTGGGGAGCCACATCCCCGAGAGCTCCCAGAGAATCTGTATCTGACTCAGGAAGACTTATCAACCATTGGCAGCGCCTGAAACTTTTTTACCAGACCGACCACTGAGGCCCCCCGATCAGACCGCTGGTACGTCTGCCCTTTGAAACGAGTATTGTTCAGAAACTGTTAACCGAGAACTCGGCCAGATTTGTAACTCTTCCTTGATTTCTGACAGATTAGTAGTACCCAGTAGGTAAGTCACTAGGAGTAAGGGATAATGAAGGAAACCTTATACCTATTTCTATGCTATCGATATTTGCTAAAGTTACTAAAAAGGTTATTTTATCATTTCAGTTCACATATATTGCCAGCAAATGCAGAGTTTGGTTTTAGAAGTAGTTTAACAACTGAAAATGCTGTATTCTCTTTTCTCTGTCAGACACGAGACATAGCAGAGGCTGTTAATTGTTACAAGCCTAATTCTGAGCTATGTTGAAAATGACTATGATATGCACTCACAATGGGGCACAGTTAAGTGGGGGTGACCTAGGGTTCTGTTCTGGAACCACAGTTTTCTATTATATAAATCATATGCCTTTTAGTATAATGGGCAATTCTAAAGACATTTCTGTTAGCTGATGACACCAGTTTGGTACTGAAGGATGATGTTGCCAATATTGATGCAGTGTCAAATAATACATTCAAGTCGTGGCTTGTAGAAAATAAATTTATGCTAAACCACAGTAAGACTTGGTTTTTTACAGTTTCTAAAACATTTCAATCAAAACTTACAGTTTTATTACACAGAAGGAACGTAAGACTGAACAGTTTAAATTTCTAGGGGTTAGAAATATAGCAAGCTATCATGGAAACTCCAAACGGTGTTATTTAGCATCAGAACAGTGATATTTCAACACAAAAAGTAGTCTAGTTTGTTTATTTTCATTCGCTGGAATGGACACACAATGGATTTTTATTGTGCAGAAATGGGCAATTCTAGCAATATATTGGGTAAGCTTGTGGACCTCTTGTCGACCCCTGTTCAATAGCTGGAGAATTCTGACATTGCCCTTTCAATACATACTTCTTTTAATGTCATCTGTTGTTATTAATTATCACTTATTCTTTAGAGTTAGCAGCTTTCACTCAGTTGACACTAGACAGAAATCGAATCTGCATTTTAATCACACCCCTCTTGGTCTTGTGCCGAAAAGCGAGCATTATTCTGTTGCATCCATGTAAAATAAGCTACCACAAGAATTCTAAAAGCTATATAGTAATCACACACTTTCAAGTCTAATCTGAGGTGCTTCCTAATAGTTTGGTCTTCCTATTCTGTTAAACTCCTGGAAAAATTAGAAAATTAAGCTAATTTATGTGTTTTGTTGTTGACTGTATTTTCTTAAGCCTGTTGTGTGCGTAAGGTTTCTACATATTTTATTTTAGCTACAGGGCAAGTCCAATCTCGCAGTACACTCTTATACCAAGATTGGGTAACCTGATTATTTAGTACGGTATGTACCAAACATGGGAGCCATCTTGAAACTGGCCATGTTGAATCTAAGTGCGGCTTTTTTTTATGTAAAGATGTCATATGAGTTATCAGATATCAGCATTTTCTGACAAGTTCATTCCTCTAAAAAGATTTGACATAGCAGCTATGATACAATAGTTACAACACATTTTCTTTGGGGGTTCTCCAAGAAGAACACTCATTTAATATCTTCAATATGCTGTCCCTCTTGGTCAATGTACATTTGAAGGTGCTGAATCCAACTGTCATACAGTCAGAAAGATTTCCACAGAAATGCTGACACACGTTTCTTCAATGCCTTTATGGCCCCACTGATAAAATTCAAGTGGTGTAAGATCAGGTGGCCATTCCACACAATGACGAAGAAACTGACCATCTAACCAGTGACGAACAACTGCTCAGTACTGTGGTGAAGCCCCATCCTGTTGAAAGTTAAGAGGGGAAGACTACCACATTCATTTAGAAGCAAGACAAATCACTTCAACCATTTCCAAGTAGTTTTGAGCATTTAGGTTGTGGTCAAGGAAAGGATCCAATTACGCAGGTACCTCATATTTTACACCACATCATAACCTTTCTGACAGCAACTACAGTACCTCTGAAGGCTCCATCCAATTGAGGATTATGGTTACTCCAGTATCTTCATTGTGACAGTTGACCACGCCACTGAAAAAAGTGTTTTACTTGTAACTGAACAAAGAAAGATTTTGTTGTAACTTAGGAAGCATTATTGTAATTTTGAATCGGTTTTCAGGAAACACCTTTCAGAAAAATCTGATGTTATCCAATATCACACACCTATTTCGATTAAAAAACAATGACTTAGGTTAAAGATGGCTAATTTCAATAAGGCACTGATGTTTGGTACATACTGTAGAACAGTATTCTTTAATCTTTTCGATTATGCGCCCTCCCCCTTTTGAATTATAAAAGTTCTCGCAACCCCCAACCAAATAAATTATTTTGGCGCCCCCCCCCCCCCCAATCTCTTCCCAAACCAGAAGAAAACAAAAGGTGTCTCAAAGGAAACAAATTTAATCTTTTATCGTTTGCTACAGTTTTCTTTTAAATTCCTGGACGATTTTATTCGGTGTCTTTTTTAGACTGGAAAACATTATGCTATATTAACATAATTTCCAACAGAAGAAATTATTTACTTAACCAGATCATAATGAATGTTACACAAGGAACTCCGTAATTTTAACAGTAAGTAAATTTCGCTTAGGTATATATTTTTGTATCACTGACCCCGGGTTATTTTATTGTGCAAGTTCTTCCTCCTGTGACGGTGACCCCCTGCGGTGCTGACCCACAGGTTGAAACACACTGTTGAAGATAGACCACCTGACCAATATCTTATTGGAATATTCAGATTTTGAAATTCCTGCAGAATTACTGAAATGAAATGATGTACACAGACTCTTGACTTATCCTGTATTACTGCACTCCTGTTACAATTTCATATACTCAAGTTAGGGTACAATGTTGATTCTGTAGTTTGTCACAACTGAATCAATTTCAATCAGCAAGACTGAAAGAAGCTTGAATGTGGCCAAATGTTCTGGTTATGTTGACTATGATCATTGACTGCAACAGCATACACAACACGAGATCCTGCCACAAGGTCTAATGATCAATAAGGGACACTACGACATCAAAAGTAATACAATAGAATTTGCATGACAGTAATACACCTCGTTTTATCTGTGAAATTTTTGCAGTGAGAAATATGAGAATGCCTTTGCCTCTATTCCAAAAGCTGACCATGTGACTTCTGTTCCCAAATAAAGAAGAAACCTTAGAAAAAATTTGGTGTGTGTGTGTGTGTGTGTGTGTGTGTGTGTGTGTGTGTGTGTGTGTGTGTAGCATCGAAAATTAAGTTCACTATTTGATTCCTATCTGAATTATCCACTGTTAGGAACTATTTTTCAACAGTTTAACATTAGTTTAGTAGAATAAATACTTTCCAAAAACTTTTATTGCAGAAATCAAACAATATCACAAGTTATCAGCTGCAAAATGTGATTTGAGTATATTTCCCTTTTAAATTGTGAAATAAGCTAAAGGGAGTAAATAAAAATACATGGGGTTGATTATTAATATTTTATATACATATATTTTCCACCTTTGTACAACAAATAATATACATCAATCAAACTTAATACCTTCTGGTAATATTTTAAATTCATAATAAAATAACAATATATGGTACATATGAAAATTGTATCTATAATTATACACAATATGCAACTACAATGAAGTCTCATCTTATACATTCTGAGTAACAAAGTGCAAAGAATTTGAAGATTCGGAGTAATAATAATAATAGTAATAATAATAATTAGGAACTAATAGAACATAAAACTACAAAACAGAAGGATCAGATGGATGCAATACAGCTACAACTGGCCATCTGCAGGAAATGATATTTACAGTTGGAAAGTCCAATAATTTTAAAGAAAATATTACTACATACTAATATTTCAGATCTTTAAATGATCTCTGTTATTTATGGTCAAAACAATTTTTAGGATCTCACGAAGTAAATAGTTCATATATTAAAAATATTTTTTACCAATTATAGTCTTCATTATGTGTGTCTATAAACCTTCAGAAGGTATTATGAGGGACAAATTGTACAGAAACATTAAGTACATTGTATTCTTAGAAACACGTACAATACATGTACCTCTCACACACAAACAGAAATACCTCAGTAACTGAGACATATCACACACGGGGAAAAACTATGTTAAATTGCTCCTAAGAGCTATTTATTTGCAGAGTTTCGTCTCGATGGTTTACTCTTATCATGTGAAGCAAAATTTCCAGAGTTTAAAGTCAAAGCAGATGACGTACTTGTTGCTGAAACAGATTTTGAAGCACTGTTACTAGCTTCCAATAGCCGCTGGTGCAAGAATGGCATTTTACTGCTCAAAGAATTGTTTGCAGATGTGGCTGGGACAGTCTGCGGTGTATTTGATGGCGAGCAGTTTCTTCGTTGTTGTCTAAACTGAAGAGTTGACGGGTTAGGAATGTGACGAACTGTTTGACTTGGTCCAGGGTTCCTGTGCTCAGGCATGAGATTCCTTTTTGCTCGATCGTATGCTATTTCAGAAGTGGCAGGGGTAAATGACTTGTACAGTGGATGTGGATTGTAAGTAGGACTCAAGCACCCAAAATTTGCCATTGCTTGATGAGTTGGAGAAAGTGGTGAACTACCAGGCGTAGTTGGAGACAAGGGAATAGGAGATCGTGGATCAGGATATTCTTTTGGTCCAGTGGGACTGGTTTCCGGATAACAAACGGAGGATGTGTGGACGTGGCCCATGTGAACACCAGGTTGCATCCTCACATTTCTTCCGTACATCATTTGCGATGCAGGATTGTTAACATTTTGACTTGAGGCTGCAGTAACTGTATGAGCAGCTTTATTTTTCTGTTGTATGTTTTGATATAGTTGCTGTTTCACCGATTTCTCAGTTTCATCTTTAGCATTACAGTACTGCATTGATGCACCAGATAGGGTGTTCCTGTTAACCAGAAATGAGGAATTTGTTGCAGCAGGATGCATCACATCATTTGGAATACCACGTGCTGCTTGGGAGGACGTCAGTGTACCGCGCAAAGCAGACGATAGTGCTGTACCCAGTGCACTGGCAATACCAGCCTGTGGAACATTCTGAGGCGCTGTCTTAGCACTAAAATGATGCTGAAAGTGTTGGAAGTTTGAAGCTAGAGTGGAACAAAGAGATGCTCTATTTTGAGCTATCTGAGTTGCATTAACGAATGACTTTGTCGGTTGTACTTCATTTGGAGACTGGTTCAACAATTCTGGAGATGACCCCTTATACCTTGTCGACTTTTCTGACAAATCCAAGACTGCTTCTCCACCACGAGTGTTCTTATTTGCTGCATTTTCAGAAGATTTGCTGTTAGCATTATTTGACACAGTATTTGTAGTAACAGAGGATTTCCGAGAACTACTAGAAACTACTTCATTTTTACTACTAGTTGGTATTATTTGTAATCCATTTTTTGTTACTGTTTCTGTGGGATAGTTCTGAGCCTGAGAGACTGCATTTTGTAAAAGCTGTGGTGGTTTTAAAAGTGGCATGTTGGCTGGTTTCCTTTTTGGGGTGAAATATGGGCTTCCTAAACTAATTCTTTTGTTCCTGTCAGTAGTTGAAGGCTGTTGAGTCCCAGAAGGTTTTACTGGCAATATCTCGAGGGAGGGTCTTTTATTCTTGCTGGAGTTGCTTGTGTCAGCCCTCTGCTTTGGCTTAGAGTTGAGCCTGCTAATTGTAATAGAAGGAGGTGGCACAATTGTATTTTCTTTGGGTTTCATTGAAAGCTCGTATAAATTACCCCCTTTTGGTTTCTTGTCAGACTTATTGTTAGCAGTCTGTGGAATCACAGAAGCTGAATTGTTGGCTTTGGATGTACACTGTTGGGATATGTTGCTACTGCTAACAGGGCTGATACTACTTCCAGTGCTGCTGTTAACAGAATGGCAGGCAGATAACACCTTGTGAGATGTCACTTTATCAGGTCTGTGTGTCTCTGGCCAACTCTTCTGCCCACTTTTACAGTCTGCACCTTTCTCCTTCGAGACTCTTTCAGCCTCTTTTATTTCGTGACTAGCAGGTAAAGAAACTTGGGAGATTTTCTGTCCTCCCTCTTTTGAGTTGTCACTAGTTTCTGATATTTTATTATTATTATTTTTCGGTTCCTCTAGCACCATTTTATCTTCATTAGCACTCTTCTGTGCCTCTTGGGATTTTACACTATTTTCGGTCATAATTTCATCATCTTCATGGTCTGAGACTCTTGATACTACTTCATCATCTTCATGCTCTGAAACTCTTAATATTAATTCATCTTCTTCAGAAAAATCATCAAATTCTGAGTAATTACTTGACTTGTCAGAGTAATTACTGTCTTTGTCACCTGCTTTGGAAGATTTATTAGAGCTTATACTTTCCTTGGAAGACATGCTGATTTCTTTTCTCGAACTTTCTTTACACTGAATGGTCTCATTTTTCACAGTATTATCAGTAGCAATTTTTGGGGAGTTTGTAATGGGACGAACGTCCATTTGACAGTTCTGAATGTTCATAGATTTAATTTCATTTTGCGCTGTTTTTCCACTTATACTCCCAGTATTTGAAATATTTGTACTATCAACATTGCCAGCGCTCAAAGAGCTATGAGAGTTAGCTTCTTTTATATTGTTTACTATCAAGGACGCTGTTCCAGTGTTATTTTGCAAACTACTAAGAGCACTAGACTGACTACTATCTGTACAAATGATGCCATCATGGGTTTTATTAGCAATATTATTTTCATCTATATTCTTGACAGTCTTCGTGGATCCCGTATCTCTCTCTCCTGTAAGCTCATCACTAACACCTGTCACTGTTAATCCATTTATCTTTCCACCAATGACTTGGTCTTTACCAGATTTCTCGAAAGTTTCCGAGTATCTCCTTTTCCTACTCGGTGTGACAACTTTTTTCCATATCACAGTTGAGCTCTGATTATTTTGACATGTTGTACAACTATCCCTATGAAGTGGAGACGAGTCGTGCACTTCTGTATTGCCTTCTAATGACCGTGGTGCAACCACACTTGAAACCTGTTCACTGGAATGAGTGGCAGCATCATAATCAATGTCGAACTTTTTGATTAGTACCGAATGCATGACACGTCTTTTCCTACCTTTGCGAGAAGTATCTTTTGCTTTACACCTCCCTTTGTTCCAGTTCATGTTTCTGAAGCCCACCAAACTATACACTTTACTGACCATACATTTTCGATGTAGACTTGATGATAGTGGCTCAAGTGTTTTAAAAAGTGCCGTCCCCTTTAATTGCATTCTCTTTTGCTTTATTGCTTTATTCCGACATCTTTTATTGATTTTCTGTTTACTACTTCTTGAAAATTTTTGTTCCAGTTGCTTGCTTATCAACTCCATATTATTGTTGGTTTTGTGTCTCATTTGCATGAAATCATTATTTACTTCAGTCTGCTCAGTCTCAACATTGTCAACAGTTTCATTCACTGTATTTGCATTTTGTGTTTCAGTCGTACATATTTGAGATTTCACTTTATTACCACTGGTTCCTTCTGGTGCCACCAAAGTAACATTTCCTTCCCCTATATTATCACTTTGTGCTAAACCTACGTCTTGTTTTACACACAGTCTCTTTGATGGAGGACCATACTCCGTTCCATCTGCATAACTTTCTTCCCTTAGCATTCTGTCTGGCTTTTCACTATTTAACACGCTAATGTTTTGCTGACAGTTACTGAGGATCTGGGCATTCGTATCTACTTTTACGTCAACACTTGCACATTTTCTAACTTCTACCATACTTGAAGGAGATCTATTACCACACACTGATGAAAGGCTGCCTTCTTCATTTAGAACATTAACAGTTGAGGGATCACAGAACTTGTCTCTAATACTACACTGTGAACTGTGTCTGCCATCAAGAACATCAGAATTGTTACATTTAGAGGAGGCAATTCTCGGAGGAGACAACATTGTTCTGCTTTGACGCCTTGTGGAAACCAACTTGGCAGGCATACCAATTTGCTGTGAGGGAGCACTTTCATTACTTGGAGAAGAAACACTATAAAAACACTCACGTTTCGGAGACAACACTGCACTTTCAGAGGCAGGAATCTTCTGCATTCCACTGTCTGAAATTACTTCTCCTACACTGTCTTCTTGCGTTTCACAAAGTTTTATTTTCGAAGATTCACCAGATGTTCTAGGACTGTCTTCCATACAAAAGGCATTGCCTCTAGTTGCATCCGAGAGTCCAACTTGTACTGTAGTGGCTTCACTATGAGAAAGAGTAACAGGAACTAAGGGAATATTGACACCATTATTGTCTTTGGTTGAGGCTCCTGTTTGATGTGCAACTCCTTTAGAGGAAGCACTTATTTCATCATTTATCTGATGATTAAGATCTTCACAGACAGTTGCATTGTTGCCTTGGTAATTGCTAGTAGAAGCAGTGGAATCAAATTCCATTTCAAGGAGATGACCTGCTCTTAAAAGATCATCATCAAGGGATGCAAAAGAATTTTTGTCTTTGCGAGTGCCACTTCGTGCCCTACGCCCCCGTCCCCTCCCTTTCCCTCGTTTGCTCTTTGTTGTGACTTCATATTCTTCAGTCACTGCAGGTACAATTGACGACGGTTCAGGCGACTCGATGCAAACAGATACGTTGGGTGTAGACTGCGACCTGGAAAGCTTGCTCCGGGGCGGTTCGGCAGCAACAGGTTGTTTCTTCCTCATACTTTGTTTCCTTTTGTACGGTCTTCGACCCTTCTTTTGCACAGAAGATGCATTCTGTGCAGTTTTATTCTCTTCTGCAGGATCCTGAAGATATATTCTGAATCCGAACTCCACTGTTTTGTACTGAAAGAGGGATTTTTTTTTATTATACATAAAAAATACATTTTTTTTCTTTATACGAGTCGAATTTCAAAAATGGTCTCACCTTGTCCAGAGAGAAAATGTACATGACATCTTTAAGAGTGAAATTCTGTGGCAGGCACTCGTCGTTATAAATTATATCCACCCTGTGGGCTTCACTCAGTCCATATTTCATTCTTATGAAGTGCTGCAGGTATCTGATGCGAACAGCAGCTGGACACTTAAGGTACCGTTTCTGCAAAACAAAACCATTTCATTAATATTCATTACATGGCAACACTATTAAAGAAATGTTGTCAAAAAAGCAAATTACTACTTAAGGACTTACTGTTTCTTTATCTTGTTTGTATATATCACTATCACCTCCATCATCATCATTTTCCACACTGGAAAGAAAGAGCGGATTACTTATTAATATTTAGTATGAAAAAGGTTTCTGTTCATTCCTCTATATAATGTATGAATTTACTGTGTGCTACAGGGAAAAAATTCTGTTTGTGTCGAATTGGACTATTTTTAATAGTATAAAAAGAAGTGGTATTTATGAAACTGCAGGCATAAAATGTAATAACTGACTCCCTCTGCTTCTTCCCCTTACCTCAGTAGCAATAGATACATGACATTAGTAATTAATAATTATAATTTTTTATCAATCAATTTGTCACATAGGTTATTCAAGTATTTCAAGACATTCTTGTTAATGACAAAAAACTCTAATTCATTATTACTCACCATTCGGTATACTGCAATGCAATATTTATCTTTTCCTCATCCGTAAGTATATTCTTTGCTGGCTTAGGCAATCGTGGCTGCTGTGGATCCTGTTGTCCAAATGCTTTACGACGTTCTCTCTCTTTGCGGTAAAGTCCGGGCACCATCTTGTAGACGAGAGTTTGCAGCGTGTGGTCTCTCCTATTGAAATAAATTGAAATTTATTGCTGTCTGTCAAAACTATAAGTGGAAAAATCAAAAATTGTTTCACTAATTTTTTCCACCATACAAAAGGGGGAAATTCTGGATACTTTCTGAAAATGTAATTAGCTGACAGAAGTCTCCATTTACAAAACATCTTCCATTCATATTCATTTACTGAATGATAAAATTAAAGTGTGTGTGTGTGTGTGTGTGTGTGTGTGTGTACATCAAACTGTCAATATTACTAACATGATTATATGGGGTACTGAATAACTTACTGCACTGAAAATTTATTGCTGGGGATGATGCAGTATGTGACCTGGGATGGATAGTCAATGACCAATGTTAAGCTAACATCAGGTGTGCCACACAAAGAAGAAAAGAAGCTGCACAAACATGTTGGACTGATTGGATTAAAAATTAGTTTTAAGATAGTGACTTATTTTAAATGGTCAGAAATATCAAAAAAGTGTACTTCACTTAACACACAGATATTGTATCCTGTAATTACCTCATCTAATAGTCAATTTATACGTTGACTCATACAAAAAAAAGAACCCTTGTGTAACAATTCTAAAGGACATGAACCAGCCTGATCACATACACTATGTCACAGCTCACTTTCATTCAATGGCAGGATACTATAAAAGGGAGGCTGCTTACAAATCAAAAGTATGTTCCATCTTATAATACAGCTTAGGCATGTGGCATACATATTGAAAGCGAACAAGAGATATTTAAGGTATACAAAGGGAGACACCAATAGTAACTGGTTTTTCTGATTCACTGGAGTGTCACAGAATTTTTGAAAAATCTTGTTTGTCAGAAACTTTAAGATGACCTTCATGTGTGAAAGCCTTAACAGAAGGTTTCAAGAAACAGTATTAAGTGTAGAATGTTAATACGTTATTCATTACCCTATGTATCGAATCCATATGGACACAGTAGGCTAGAATAGACTAATTACAGAAAGAGATTTAAGGCATCATTATTCCCACACTAAACTCATTATTTGAATGGAAGGAAGCCCTAACAATTGAAAGCATGTTCTCCACTCCAGTGTGGTTTGTTGCATAGTAAATATGAACGTAAAGATATATATTGTAAATGATCCCTAATCATAATGATGGTAATACAATTGTGACATTTATGAAAATTGTATGCTAGTTAAGCTTGATCCTATGAACTTGAAGTCTTATCACTCACAATGAATGTTCAAACCTCTGTGCCAGCTGTAACACTTTTGAACTACATCTTTACTTTAGTGATGTAAACTGATGCAGTATTTTCTGTCTTACAGCAACTGTTGCATTTTGTAACACTTTACTCACTGGAACATTTCACTAAGTAAGAACCTCTATTTTCAAGTAGGATACAAGGTAAATTTTTCACTTTGCAAGTCAATCATCTGCTAAGTCTCTTTCAAGCACAAGTAAGACCAAGACATACACTGTTGGAATACAAGCCATGGCTTAACATAGAACCCAAGAATTGGAGAAGAGAAGATAACTTACACTTTCCTTTTACAGATACATGAATCAATAAGAAAAAACCTCTGTACAGCTGTTGAAGAAACAGTTACAGGGCACAAGTGGAGTATCAGATGTCTTAGCACGAGTGAATCCATTGATTAGTTTGGTATGACTATCTAATGCATTGGGCTGAAGACACTGTGGAAAAAATAGCCTCATAAAATACACTACTGTGCTGGGGTTCAATAAAGACCACACCAACTACCTTTATCATTATCCCCATACATACATTTCTATCACATTTGTGTATGTATTAGAGACTTTGTTTCACCTAATATAACATACACACCATTACTCATTTTAAGGCATTTTTGTTAAAACGGGAAGGTCATTAACAATTGTTGTACAATGAATTTTAGAAACTTATAATTACCTAAGGCCATGCAGTGGTGGATCAAATCTGCGAAGGATTTGTTCACAAGTCGGGCAGAAGGAATTGCTTCTTAGATGCAGTATTATACAACTTCGGCAAACTGTAAAAAAGAAAAAAAAATTAAAAATTTATACTTATTAGGATACAAAATATTACTTATTTAAGTGTACATTCAGGGCGTCTTCACTGTACTACATGTTTATTTCCAGCATTTAATGTAATATGAGGCAACTGACAGCTGTCACAATCTCAAGTTTAATTAGGATAAAGCAGTGTTTTGTGAAACCACATATATGCACTCTACATTACACTTATTAAGAAGATTATTCCCAATATTTCCAATTAAATTCAAAGAAATGAAGTCAACATTTTTGGCGCTGTTCATTTGGACTGATATGTTCCGAGCAAAAAGGAGACATTCGATTGCTCGTTGAATTGCCAGTTACCTGCATGCAGCAGAGGTTAAGGGGGCGTGACTTCTGTCGAATACAGCTCTTTAAGAGCGTCCAAAAGGCTGAAATTTTCGGGAAATCTAATTACATGGATAATTATGTCGTTTTAAGCTTGTAATGGTGTTTTCTGTCAAGAACTTCGCTTCCCTAAAAAAAATTCCAAACATTTAAAGGAACGCTGAAATACTCCATTTGAGTCGTGTGATGCCTGTGACGTCATGGTTTGGCACAGTGCCACTTAACTGTCAAAGCTCACGCAAAGTGACTTTTTCCTTTCTTTTTCTTTACTTAAATTTCAAAACATGTTTTTCTTGCGGCGTGCACTGACGTATTGTATTGACATTTTCCATCCTCAAATACTTAAAGTTTTAGCAGAAATACGGAAAACGCTAGTAACTTCGGCTGTAACACATGCATAGCTTCGGCTTACTCATGAACTCTGACGTCACTAGAGCTACAACCAGCAACTATCATTTCCGATGATTTCACCAAATCGTGAATTTTAATGTTTTTTATGCATTATCTACATGAATACTAAAGATAGTTTGTGAGAATATTGACCGGAAATTCTGTTTGGATGTTATAATCATTCTGAATAACAACAATCCGAATCCTGTTTCTATAAATAGGAAAATACCATATTGTATCTATCTTCATTACGATTTTTCACGTCCGTTACTTAAAACCGAGAAATTGACAAAATGGCTGAAGCTTCACCCTCTTATCCCGCTTTGATGTATCGATGTTTACTAATGACGTTTAGATGACAAAGATACTTTCTGTTCTTCGCACTGAAATTTTTATCCACCGTAGTGAAGAGGTGCAACATTTGAATATGACTGCGAGATGGACTAGGGTACGGTAACGTGTCACCACCTAGACTGTATTTCTGGAACAACTACACCAAACAAGGGCACGTGACGTCCTCTGATTTCAAGATGTAACTTTCAGTTGGTAAGTTCCTTGCTTGCGCCGGAAAATAAGTTAATATTTTTTTAACTTGATATGTATTTTAGTGAACTGTTACTTAAGGACCAGAAGATATTAACACGATAGACTTTCTTCTAAATTCGTTCGTTGTAATGGAAGTAGCAGTAAGACTATTCTAAATAGGAACGTGTATTTCTTATTCCGAAGTCCAATGCAAATACAAAGAAAATACACATTGGTAATTCGGCCAACCATTATCAATTGGTCTGTGTGAGCAGAACACATACCAAAGAAGATACACTAGAAATGCTACTTATGCACAGATAATGTATGACAGCAGAACATTAACCACAGCTTGCGGTTTTCGTCGTGTTTCTGCATCTTTACTGCAGACTTCAGTATGTAGTCGAGTTACGTTAATCTAATGGAGGGTTGCCGTATCTAGCTGTAATCTCTTAGAGTGGGGGGAGGGGTGTAGAAAAGATGTCAAAAAATAATTTAATACAATTACTTTTTATTTCGAAGACAATAAGATGGAAATTATTGCGGCGAAAGTAGTTGGGGCGTCATATTTTTTCGAGAGCTTCCCCCTTTTTGCGCATTTGCTTTTTTCCTTTTACGTATTTATGAAACTCGATACAACCCAGCTTGCAGTTAAACTGGGGGAGATGTAAGGAAGTTGCCATTCGCAGGGTCCCCTACTGTTCGGGCAAATTACGTTGACACTCGGTGAGGTGTCTGAGGGGGCCGGCCTCCTATGGAAACGATTGAAGGTCACTTCCGTGAGCAACCGCACCGAGAATCAGCTTGCTTTGTGCGCACAGTATCAATACTGGCCTGTAAAGATTACAAGGGACGACAAAAACTTAAACAAGCAGACGGATTTTTTTCTTCCTATCTACTGAGTAGCCAAGCCTGTTTTTAACTGAATGTAGTTTTATAGTTCGCTGTATTCAGTCTGCATGAAAAGACGGAAAATTAAAAACATCTTTTCAAGAATGTACAGTTTGTTTCATGCGAAAATGTGTCACGTTATCAGTTCTCAATAATTATATGAAACTTACAAAATGGCAGATAGTGAGTTTACTTTGCCAGTTTTTCGCTTTCGGTTCCTGTTTAATATTTACTCTCATCCTCACGCTTGTCTTTCGCGCTTATATCTCCGATTTCTTTTTGTTTTTTGTTTGGAATGATTTTCTATGCCTTCCTCTCCCTACTGAAATTTTATTGCATTTTTTTTACGTGAATAATCTCCAACAAAACATTAACAACCCACTTCTTTTTCACTTTTTTTCAACAGCAGAGATACAGAGTTAAGTCATCGTGTATGTAAAGTTTTATCACATATTTTACACCATTTCCTGTGTGCAAACACACCGCTTCCCTGCAAATGGCTATTTTCTGTATGGGAGTGTTACACAACTGCCAATGAGTGGTATTTTAAGTCTGCGATATCTTCGTCAGTCCACTAGTTCGACAACTAAGGCTGCATTTCATTTACATCTTGCGCTAATAGATATCAGGATTGCAGTACTTTAAATAGGGTGGAGGGAGAGGGACGCAGGGCCCGATGCTCCTTATGCCATACATAATAATTGTGCGCAAAAGGCAGCCATTTTTTGCTCAAATTGGCGCTGGAAATACTGTGACTAGTTGAATATCACAAGTCATCACTCTGATACTGTCAATGACTGTGACGAGATGGATATACCGGATCCACCAGATCACCGAAGTTAAGCATCGTCGGGTGTGGCCAGTACTTGGATTTTCCCCTTTCCCGGATTAAATTCCAAACCTCCCCGTAGTGTCTCAGAGTGAGGGCACAGGACACTTTATGGCGATCCGTGCGTCGGGTGGGGACGTTAAGCTGGGCGGCCCCTTGGTGAAGAGTAGGCTGTGTGCCGGCACCGAGTTTCAAATCTCTCCCTTTTCTGGTCATCTCCAACACGACACTACACACGCACCCAGTACAGTCACCTACATTTAAAAGGGCCAGTTCAGAACATTATGTGGCTGAACCTGCCCTTCGAGGTGTCCCAGCCATTCATGCCAGCCGACTTTTTTTTTTTCCCCCTTAATAAATCCGTCACCCGCACTAGAGGATCAATCGCAGCTTGCTGTTTAGTACACGGCAACCTACATTTAATGCGTAGCGAATTTAAGAAAAGGTTGTGAATCATTTTTATCTCTCCATCTGCATTACTCCTTATTGACTCTTCAAATATTAACGAAATTTAACAGCAAGTTTTTCTCTTAATTTAAAAAAATGCTCGTTCAGTTTGAAAACCTAATTCATTTAAATGCAAAATCAAACATTTGCTTATTAAGACATATTTAATTACATTTTATGTAAACTGCATGTCTTCTCGATCCTAATTACGACTCACACAGATTCCACTTCAATACTCTTTTACGAGTCACACAGCTCACCCAGAAAAAGATCCATGGAATTGAAAGCTGAATCGAAGTTCGTCTGTTTTTTATTCTTAAATGAAATTATTTAATCACTGAATGTTAGTTGGACCAGGTGGCTAGCCAATGCTTTCCAAGTTTAATGCGCCAGTCAAACTGTTGTCCCGTACTACCACTGATCAGGAGTTGATGTAACTCTCTATATAGAAACCATTATGGTGCGATGTACCATCTGACAGTACACCAGCATGGTCCGGCAGACAGTAGCGCTCCTGGAAGACGCTTCTTCATATTTTATATCCCTTTTTAACAAATATCAGTGAAAGAAATATCTTACTATATCCGCTTCATCGAATGAGGATGTGAAATTCCGCTTTAAAAATCATTTTGCTTGTGACGGGAAACCAAGATATGCTTTGCGTCAATGCTGCACGTATCTGCCCAAAGACGCACTACAGGGTTAGGCTGTGGCACACTCCACATAAAACTCTTCCGTGTTGTGGTTTGAAACCAACATCTAATGATGCCCCGAGCCACCTGACTGTTTTCGTCGTTTAGAGAAACAGTTTTCTCATTACAGGTGAAAGCAAGCATTGATTTTGACAATAAAATGACATTTACTGCTTCTAGTAGTAAAAGAACTTAATTTCTCCAAAATTACGTGTATATATATATATATATATATATATATATATATATATATATATATATATATATATATGTGTGTGTGTGTGTGTGTGTGTGTGTGTGTGTGTGTGTGTGTGTGTGTGTGTGTTGTCCTTCGGTTAGTTTACCTTAGTTTAAGTAGTTTGTAAGCTACGGAGAAATGTAGGAACACGGGAGGCAATACTCACTTTACGGCTTGTCCTAGAAGATAGATTAAGAAAAGGCAAACCTACATTTCTAGCCTTTGTAGATTGGGAGAAGGCTTTTGACAATGTTGATTGGAATAAACTCTTTCAAGTTATGAAGCAAGCAGGATTAAAATATAGGGAGCTTAAGGTTATTTACAACTTGAACAAAAACCAGACAGCGGTTGTCAGAGTTGAAGGGCATGAAAGGGATGCAGTGGTTGGAAAGGGAGTAAGACAGGGTTGTAGTCTTTCTCCATTGTTATTCAATTTGTACATTGAGCAAGCTATAAAGGAAAGCAAGGAGAAATTTGGTGAAGGAATTAAAGTTCAGGGTGAAGAATTAAAAACATTGCGTTTTGCCGACGACATAGTAATTCTGTCAGATACAGCAAAGGACCTGCAAGAGCAATTGAACGGAATGGACAGTATGCTGAAAGGTGCATATAAGATGAACATTAACAAGAGCAAAACTAGGGTAATGGAGTGCAGTGTAAGAAAATCAGGCGATGCTGAAGGAATTAGATTGGGAAACGAAGCAATAAAGTAGGTAGATGAGTTTTGTTACTTGGGCAGTAAAATAACAAATGATGGTCGCAGTACAGAGGATATAAAATGCAGAATGGCAATGGGTAGAAAAGCGTTCTTGAAAAAGAGAAATTTGTTAACATCGAATATTGATTTAAACCTAAGGAAGTCCTTTCTGAAGGCATTTGTATGGAGTGTTGCCTTGTATGGGAGTGAGACATGGACGATAAACAGTGCGGACAGGAAGAGGATTGAGGCTTTTGAAATATGGTGCTACAGAAGAATGCTGAAGATTAGGTGGGTGGATCGCGTAACTAATGAGGAGGTACTGAACAGAATTGGGGAGAAAAGGAATTTCTGGCATACCTTGACTAAAAGAAGGGATAGATTGGTAGGACACATTCTTAGACATCAAGGAATTGTGAATTTAGCGTTGGAGGGAAGTGTATGGGGAAAAAATCGCAGGGGAAGAGCAAGAGACGGATACAGTAAGCAGATTCAGACAGATGTGGGTTGTCGCTCTTATGAGGAGATGAAGAGGCTTGCTCAGAATAGGGTATTGTGGAGAGCTGCATCAAACCAGTCTCCGGACTGAAGACCACAACAACAAGCTACGGATTGATGACCACACAGTTTGGTCCGATAGATTTACAAACATTTGATCATTTGGAAAACTAAATGACTAACAGCACAACGAAAACACGTTTTGACCTTCGTACAGCAATTGTGTTGCTTGTAAAAAGTACTTTTACCTGTTGCGTAAGTACTATAACCATTACATTAGTATTACGAATTGTGAAGGAAAACGTTGTCTACACTACGAAATGTTTAATACGACTACGGTAAGACTGTTCTGGTTTAATATCTACACTGTCAGCTCCATTGCACATTGCCCGCAATGACAGACATTGCTTCCTACACCGAATCACCTATGTTGGTATCTGTATAAATTGATTGGACTGGCAACACCGTACGCATTATGATAGGTGCACTCTCCACCACATTACCACTATGAGGCACGTGTAACCAAATGTATGCATACAAGTCTTAAGAAATATTCTTGTCACCCCAGCTCAGTGGAACGCCCCAGCCTCTCGTCTGGGGGGCGTCGAAATACTTTCGAAAGTAGGTTGGTTGTCTTTTTTTCTGGAGGTCTCCAAATCTCAAAGTTACTTTTTTTTTATAGTAATACGTGTATTTCCAAGTGGACAGGGGCCTCATTTTGTTTTGTAAGCAGCGGCGGAGCGGCCGAGCGCATTTAGGCGCTACGATGCGCGAGGTCGTTCCCCGTCGGGGGTTCGAATCCCCACTCGGGCATGGATGTTTGTGCCGTCTTTAGTATAAGTTAGTTCATAAGTAGTTTGTAAGTTTAGGGACTGATGACCCCGCAGTTAAGTCCCATAAGTTCTACAAACATAAAAAAATATTAATATTTTTATTTTTTTGTAATGGTGTTATTGTCAAGTTGAGTATACTCACAGGAGTGCATGCAGTCGACGATGGTGGTGGCGTCGATGAGGTAGCCGCTGCACAGGCCGCACGTCAGGTACGGGTTGACCGGGTGCAGCAGCGGCCAGCCGCTAGGCCCTGCAACAAAAGGAACGGCTGCAAACATCTCTCTTACAGACACCTAATGTTGCTTTTGTAGGCCCAGTACCATCAAAACAGTGAACAGTATTTCACTGGACATCCATACTCAGTAACAATTCCAATATTTATTGCTTTAAATGCAACAATACAAAAATACCCGCTAGAGGTTCGAGTCATCCCTCGGGCATGGGCGTGTGCCCTTAGCCTAAGTTAGATTGTAAGTTTACGGACTGATGATCCTCGCAGTTTGGTCCCTAAGATTCACAAACATTTCAACAAGACACGGCCGACATCTCATGTTTTGAGTCCCTCATTTCGTTTCTGTGCTGCCATCAAGAAAATGACTTCACAAGAGTTGAAATCCAGAAGCCGGATGGAGACAGAAGCTATTCCTCAATAAATGACTGACAACTGACTTCCAATTCATGATGTGCTACAGCAACCAATGAAATTATATTTTGAAATAAAAGGCGACTTGGATTCACTAAGGCCGGTATTACAATATCAAATTATTGGGCAAAGAATTACACGAAGAAATTTGATGAAATATCGGTACTATTATTTGACAAAGATATTGGACGTAACGCCAAAGGGGTGTAACACTTATCCAATATTTGTCAATGTTGCTTCAAAATGGCGGAGTTGTGCTCAGCTGTTGTTTATACTGTGCCTGCGTTAACAAGACCGGAAAATAAAAAGGAAGCTTAGTTTGGTGAAACCGCGGGTGTCTCGGCGAGATACAAGTGTTCAATAGAATTTTTTACGAGAGCGGTTAGATGATTTTTATCGTCAGCAGTACAGCCAGGCCGTACTTCACTGCTAATGGCTTCCGTAAAGCCCTTTTTAAACGATACACGCAAGTGAACTAGATAGATAATAGTCGCGAACTACAAACTCATGTAAGAACTTGCAGCGGCGTGTTTAGACGATAAACGTAAACAGAGTAAACGCTAAGAGAGAATGTGTCGCGAGTCTCGTCTGTTGTTTTGCAGGGCTGCACACCAGTAGTACATTTCTGGAAATGAGTTTAATAGCGGAAAACTTGGCCATAGCGACGGCTGCGTTTACAATGCGCAACATCAGAGGCGTTTGGTATCTGCCTCTGTTAAAAGTGTAATACCAGCTTTGTTCCATTCCATAATTGCAACAGCAGTAGTCGTTATTTCACATGAGCGGATCATTAAATAATTATGAAATCTACAAAGGTTTAAAAACTTTCCTGAAAATATGTACGAAAAATCAAATAGTCACTTGCTCAAAAAGTTCCTTGCGACGATGAAACGACCACAACTCTGTCGAAAGTCAAAATACGCGTAACTAGGAAGCAAAATGGCAGACTTATCGGAGCCGTGACTGCAGCAGACAGCTACTAGGTCGCGCATGCGCAGTGAACCCAGTAGTACCGAATTTTCTTTACCGCTACGGTTATCGCGCGGTCATGCAAGTGTCTCCGTTCAAGCGGCAGACGACCGGCATTAACGCAACTTATTATCAATTTATTACAACAGACGGTCGCCATTAGCGCAACTTACCATCAATCTATTAAAACTTCGTTCATAGTTTAAAACAGACTTTAATTTTCCATTATTCTAGACCTATTTTCTTTGTCGGCATGTTCCGTGTTATAATACGCATCATCCGCTACATTTCTATTAATATTGTTGCAGCTGGAACACTCAACACAAGCCCGAGGGGGTATTCGCACCCCCCCCCCCCCCCGACGGATAACGGCTGCGCGCATCGTAGCATAGCGTCTCAATGCGCTCGGCCGCGGCTATAGCGGCGATTTGAGAAGAAGTGCCCATTAAACTACGTCCGATATTTCTTTGTCCAATAATTTAATAGTGTGATACCCGCTTAACTAGTTAGTTCGTACACTCGGCGGACTAGCACACCACGTACGCGATTGTTAACTGTAAACATGGGCCTATCTTACATCTACAGGTACCACATAAGAAAAATTCAGAAATTCAAAAAACCGTGTAGCTACCATGAATCAACGTACTGTGTCACACCACGGAGTGCATTATAACCTGATGTTGCCCTGCTAAAGGGCAAACACGTTCCTGAAGAGTAATAAAATAATGTGCGACCAGACGGCTTTTAATTCAAAAGATGACTGAGAACTCATGACGTACTAAAAAAACTAATTCTGTTTCAGTTTCTAGTAATGGCAGAGTGTGTGTGTGTGTGTGTGTGTGTGTGTGTGTGTGTGTGTGTGTGTAGAAAAGTTGTCTATAATGTATATGCTTGAGATTGTTGAGATTGTTTACGGCAAGGGGGCAATCTAAATTGTTATTTGTTATGAAATATGCATTCCAACATTGCGGTTCAATATTTTATTCCAGATTACCGTTTCGACTAAAGGCTCTACATACAAGTCACCCCGTTTACATGTGCTACCAAAACCGGATTTCGTAAACCGATCTCCCAATTCCACTTTTGGTTGGTCATGTAAAAACTCCAAAATCGATTCTGGAAAGTCACTTCTGTAAAGAAGTTTTCCACTTCCACAATCTATTTTCGTGCTCATGTAAACGCAACCGTTTTTCAAACGTTCTTGGCTTGTCAGACTGTCTTCTTGTTAAGAATTTTCGGCACTGTGACATTTCCTACAATGAAATAAAAGTATAAATATTAGAGTGAGTATAATTCTGTGTATTTAAGTAAAGAAATATGGCGATTGTGATGACTAAATCAGGATCTGTACCAGATGTTTTTCAGCCGCCATAGTGAGTATGCTAGGAAATCCGATTCAGGCTGTAACATGTGAAAAAAACAGCGAAGAATGGTTTACGAAATTCGATTTTCGTCTTCCAGAAGATGTGTTGTACGTACACGTAGTGAGCGTGAACAAGTGGAAAATGTGTGGCGCGATAGAAAAGTGACAAGCAGATGCAAATTCTTGTAAATCAAGACACTATTGTGATGTATGGTGAGGTGTTACATTTAAAATGTAGAGTAGCAGATGGAAAGATGGCAATGAATTTTCGTCAAATTCAATAATCTGGAATATAATATTGAACAGCGATCTTGGCAAATATATTTAAGAACAAACTTATTCACTTGGCAAAGAGAAGTTCCGATTGCTGAAAGTTAGATACGAAAATACGATTTCAAAATTTATAGTTTTTAAAATCCTAGAATTAAAAATCTATGTTACAATTTTACGCTTCAGTTCTTGCCAGCTGAAATTAAAGTTCAACCGTAACAGAAACACGCATTTCTCAATGCCGCGCGCCACAAGTTTCGGTTGGCTTGGCGCGCGGCCGTTGGCGGCAGCGCGCGTGCACCGGCCTGTACGCGGCGGCCGCTCATTGGCGGAGCGCCACGACTGTGGCGCCCCACGCGGCCGGCTCGCCCACTAGGCGGCGTGCGTGCGCGCGCCACGTTCCATGACGGCGCTCACGCGACTGTACCCGCCAACGCTCGCTCCGGCATTCGCCGATAAGCGGGAGCCCACTCAGACCAGGAAAGCCGTCAGATATCACTTATCACGGCAGAGCACGCGACTCAAACGCAACACGCCGATTCAGATACATTTACAATATGCTGTAGCTTAGGTCTTACTATTAATCGTCATTATTATACGCACAACCACACGGCCGTTGAAATGGTGAAAAGCCTCCCGAAAAAAACTCGTTTGTTATCGGTCTGAGCACATATAATCGAAACAGCAACGAATATGTTGAAACATTA
Organism: Locusta migratoria; assembly: GCA_026315105.1. Lineage (NCBI taxonomy): Eukaryota > Metazoa > Arthropoda > Insecta > Orthoptera > Acrididae > Locusta > Locusta migratoria. The sequence goes on from CM048748.1 coordinate 451,842,694, forward strand.
CTTCCATTATCGCTGCTGTGCTTTACAACTGTATCACATCCTTGAACATTTTGATCCATTTCGTTATCCTCCTCTGGCTTAAAATATATACTGTTTCAAAAAATGTTATGTCTAATAAACTTAATAGTATATATAATAAGAAATTCAACCATACACGATAAAGTTACATCCTCAAGTCGCAGAAGTAGGATTAAGAGTGCGCTCTGTTCGTCGTATGATACTTTGCCACAAAATGGCCGGCCGCGATGGCCGAGGGGACTGAGGCGCTCCAGTCACGGTCACTACGGTCGGGGGTTCGAATCCCCCCATCGGTCATGGATATTTGTGCCGTCCTTAGTGTTAGCTAGTTCATAAGTAGTTTGTAAGTGTAGAGACTGATGACCCCGTAGTTAAGTCTCATAAGCTATACAAACATTTGAACATTTTTGAGCCACAAAATGGCTCCTGAAGGATACTGTCGAGTCCAGGAAAAACCAACGTGGTGTTGAAATTGTAAAAAATAAAATAAATAATCCGGCTATATATCACAAGCTACATACGGCGTATAGAGCATGAATACTTCCAATTTCATCCCACTACTGCGACTTCGGGATATAACTATCACATATGGTTTGATTTGTTGTTACAAACGTCTATTTCAAATATTTTTACCCTTTCAAAAATTTTGAGATAAGGCGGGGTTTTCGAATTATATTAAAATGTTTAAATGAAAGTGATTGCTTAATCGTAAACTACAGTAGCAACCATAGAAATTACATTTCAATGTTTTTGTAACTGCTACTGTTTCGACGATGTGCGTTCAGAAAGAAGCGCGTTTCCTTCGGGAAACCACTTTAACTATATGGGCAAGTAGTATAAAAGGATGTGTGTCTTACATTCTGAACTATACTAAAACATATTCAAGCTGTATCGGAATCGGCGATTCGTACATGGGTACTTCTATTTGTGCGATTCGTGTAATACGTTGAAATTTTTTTTTTTCTTGGACAATCTTACAATACACGCACAACGCGAGAAATAAAATTTTTGACTTTTGGGCGAGTGGAGTGGTGGTTCATACACTTTCTAATCGTATACATTGTAACTATAAAAATATCGGCACATCTCTCTAGACTATTACGCTTGACTGTAAAGTAAAAAGCCGTTATCTATAACTTAGCACAGCTTAATTCATAATAATGTAGGCCCACTTTAGGTTACGATAGTAACACTAAAAGTAGGCCTTTAAGATCGCCTTTTGACAGCTCATAATTTAAATAAAAATGATGGCTTAACTGTTCGTCTTAGACAAGACTGATGAAACGAAATTTGTAGAGAAGAAAACTCTCTACAACTTTGCTCTCTTATGTTCTCATATGTCGCATCGTTTCAGAGATATTTGCAAAATAATGGCGATTTGACAATGTCTGTCTGTAACGTGTTCCCACTTTTTAGAGCGCCTAGTTCAACCGATCGGCACCCCAATTTAAGAAGTAACTGTGGGCCACCAGCAACGAGAACCTCCATTTTTCAAATATTTCAGACAGTAAATGGGTTAGTAACATTAAAAATAGGCCGTTTGTGATGGCCCTTTGACAACGGGAAATTCAGATAACGCCATAAATGTTCATCTGAGACGCGCCCCAGGGAGGACTCTAACCTCCGACGGCGAGCAACCAAGCGCTCCGCAGCGAGGCGCCTTAGACCGCTCTGCTACCGCCTTCATTTCACGGTGTAAGATATATAACTAAATTACGGCAAAGTTTTAGAGAATTTCTCCTCTGCAAATCTGTTATTCAATTTTCGTCTTAAGGCAGTTATTTGTAATTAAATTTAGAGCTGCAAGTGGCTCACTTTTAGGGTTATAACCTAAAGAGGTCCAAACGTGAAGGACGCCGACAGTCTCTAGTTAGTGAATAGATCTACTCCAAATAACATTACTCGTAGAGCAGCACAACAAAGTGAAGTAGAGCCTTAGACCACGCGGGACCAACCTGTTCCCTAACTAAACGCCCCTAAATTCAACACATCGCGCTTGGCCCAACAGAGAATTTTTATAATTATAAAAATTACCAAGCAAAAATGGCATTCAACACTAATTTTTAAATTACGAAGTATTGAAAAGCAATATTTAAGGTTTCTCATCTAATTGTATTAAACTGTACTGTTAAAGCTTTAATTAATAAAAACAGTATTCCTAATGCTGTTTCGTCGAGAACTACATTTTGAAACCATGCGTGTGTAACTAATACATTTGATTCTTGAAAGAAGAAGAATTAACCAGGCGCATTTTGCGGTACCCCCGTTAACTTGCTACGCCACGAGTCAGTACGGTATGGATCCTGGACAATATTCTACGTTTCCCAGAAATCTAGTTACCGCATAAGTTCTCCAAGAAAGTTTTATCCCACCTTCACGAATTTAAAAAACGCGGCTGGCAACAGGAAGCACAAACATTATGCGTCCAGGGGAGGGGTGAAAGAATAGAAGAAGCCAGCTTTCCGGAAAAAGAAGTTCACTTTAGTATGCCAAAATGCAATCAACCGTTGTTTGTAAACTGTTTGTGGTTTTGCACAGGCATCTGAACGGGCAGCATTGAGAGCTATTTTAAGCAATGGCGCCTGGCTGCGTAACAAATGATAGTTCATTTCATACGTATCAGCTGCCCGCCGAAAAATTCAGAAGGATAAGCTCACACAAAATAACCCCGTCTGCGTCTTACCGACTATATGAATGAGCGCACCACGGCGTTAAAACGCAAGATTTTTTTTATTTCAGTTTTTGTAGTGAAGAATCTTTATGTCCTTTGTTAGTTGCTGACATTATTTCTCAAACTATAAAAGAAATTTAAAAATAATTCAAATCGCGTGACGAAAATAACAAGTCTTATTGAATAGAAACGAATCTGTAACTGGATAAAACTAATCGCTGAAGCTGTAGAAATCTTTGTTTCTTATTATAATTCCTTTCCCCGAAGTAGTCAGGAAAACAATCTGTTTTGGCATATTTGCAACCTGCGTTAGTTCCTCTAATATCCGAATATAATTTCAACTATTACAACTGCAGTAATCTCGAAAGAAAGACATTCACTCTTATAAAATGTATTAAAGCAAACGTTAAGTATGTGTTTATCTTTTCAACAGATGGACAGTTTATAAACCAAAATTAAATTCAGAAATATGAAACTTTTCGAAGGCTGTTCCACCTCTCCCCCCCCCCCCCCACACACACACACTCCCCTTACAGAAGTGGCTGGGAGTGGTCTAGAAGACGCTGTAGAAAGCATATTATCATACGTGTCTGCCGTGGTTGCCAGATCGAATAGAAGTTCTCAGTAATATCTGTATCTATACACCTGCCTACAGGCAGAAATGGTTCTTCCAACTGAATAATTTCAATAAGTGCTGGATTTTACTGTCAGCAAGAACGTTTCGAAAATGTTAACTGAACTCTTCCCCAAAGACCGCACAACGTTACATTCCATACCTCTTGTTTCACTGTTACGAATGCAAATTATCTATGTCTACGGGATCTTTTAATGTTACCGCAATCTACATGCTGAAAATTCGTATTTTTTTCTGTAATATTTTGGAAGTAAGCCTAGTTTATAATTTTAACTATTCTTGCGGCTACGTTTTACCCACGATGAATCCATTTTCCCGATAATCATGCAGTCAACTTTTGACCCACCAGAACGTGCAAAAACATTTGGTTGATGGAGGGATACAGGGAACACGGTTCACTTCGTATCAGTCCCCGAAGCTTCTAATTACATGCAACGCTCTAATATGTATGTTTTTAAGAATAATGTAGTGATGTGTCTGGCACTTCGACACCAAGGCTAATCAAGAGAAGTATTGATGACCTTTTTGTTGAAGAAATCGACATATGGCGCTAGCTGCTCAGGAAGTCTAAGCAAAAATCACACAACTAATCACAATGCTAAAAAAATTAAGGACGTAAAATTATATTCACGTCCTCAGCGTTTTATTGTACTAATGTTGGCAACAGCATTTCACTGCTCTTTGAACATACTCAAAATGCGAGGGAATAATTTTTTATGCTGAGAGTGAAATAATTAATGACGATCCTGTTCTACGGTTGAGAAGGTTCTTGTATGACCCCCTTGTCCCGTCAGTAAATGAATAATTCTCGTAAAGCGAACATTTTGTTAGCAACATTAGCACACAACGCCGCCAAAACCGTAAGCAAAATTTAAGCAACCAAGCTAACGCAGCCATTCGATGCTATTATTAATTCACTTCATCTTGAGAATACAACGAAATAGCACACAAAATCCTAAGAGATGCGGCGTATCGCTCGTGCTAGCCTCTACCGACTATAGTTCCGCAGTTCTGAAATTACAAACTACAAACAAGCAAACAAACCAGATGAAAATCTCCGCATATCCCTAACGAAGCAGGAAATACTGTGGTATGAGATACGTAATTCTAATCAAAACAAAAACCAATTAACAGTGCTTAACTTACAATGAGCCGACAATGCAACTTTTAAATACTGGTGGGGCACACTTCGGAAACAAACTAACCAATTAAAAAGTATACTGGCGGTTCCAAATCACTTACGTTCACTAGCTTCCTGCTAACATGAAATATTTCATTTCTGGGATAATACTGTTGGATCGTCTACACGAAAATCCACTGAAACTGCGTTGTCTCTCCAGCGTCTTTGTAGGTTAAATTTTACTTGCCGTCCTGGCGGCCTCGCTTGATAACGTTGGCAATAATGTGACGTTCCAACATAATCACGTGAGGCTGCCGGAATGGTAGCTAAAATTATACTTTCCTGAAACCCTTGTGATTTCGAGGGCAAGAAGCTTCTCATTTTGCACGAATTGCAGCTTATATGTGAAAATACCCAAGAAATATAATACCCAATAGCCGAAAGAAACGAGAAGCATTTCGCATGTACTTCGGAAACCATATAGTTTAGCTCACTTAAATGGGTGACAATTTTGAAAACAAATGTACTAACCTGACATCCACAGTGTGCTTTTCCCAGAAAAATATGATTCCGACATTAAGAAATCTTAACTTTATGGCACATGTGCATAAAACGTTTTGCTCCGCCGTAGAGAATCAATAATTGTAAGAATTTTATAACGATATCTGTTCAGCATTAGTGAATCTTTTGCGGTTAGTAAAGTAGTTGCTACCTGTTCAAATTTTGCTGCCCTGTCGACTTAAATTGCGTGTAATATTACGTTGATATTTTCAGGTTAGTTTCGTCTGAATAAAACTAAGCATACCATGGTAACATTGCTTTTTAAATTGTTTATTAGCTATATTAAACTGCATATGGACTTAACCTGAAGATTATGATCATCATACATTACTTATTATTTTCTTTTAACTTTTAAATTCAACACTGCGGTTATAAACGTCAACGATTCTTATTAGACGAAAGGGAACTGTAATTTTAGTATTCACATCCAGCGTAACGTTTTATTCAGACTACAGAAAAACTAATTAAAAAGCCAATGCATCTAAACAATACAGTACTGCTATAAAATAATATAAATACTTACGATAGAATCAAACGCGTGATGAAAAAAAACACAGCTGAACGTCACACTAGGGCTGAGCAAATGATACTCGCGTTCGAACATGCTCGGGATTTCCCGATACAGAGCAGAACTCGATACAGTATCGAACTGTTCCAACACTCAGATACAAATGACTCGCGCTGCGTATCTGCGAACGATACGCGGGAAATTTTTAATTTACTGGGCTATCGCTTTGCTCAGAACTAATTTCATAGGAAGTACAAGTACATGTAAAAGAAAAGACGGACATAACTGTGATAAACTATAACTATAAAAAAAACAATGCATACGTAACTTGCCTGGTATCACTGCAAGATATGATTCCTTGCTAAAATATCTGCTACTTTGACAGAACTACTGCATCACATGACTGAAGGCTAGCATTCAAAGGAAAAAATATGTGAATCCTTCGGAAGTAGAAATTACATTTAATGGGATTATAAGAGATGCGTTGCACATGACTAATCAATTCCCTGTTCATACGGTACTGTATCAGATAAAAATGTTACCACCTTTTAATCGCCTTGAAAACAAGATTAAATAGGAAAAATATTAGAAATTTAATACCCAATAACGGAAATACGTCGTATAAAAATAAACTGTAATTGCGACCTCGGAAGAAACGGTGCACGAGCTACCGTGTACGTGTATTAACAGGCGTCGCTAGATCGCAGCAGTGGAATTTTAAATCGCGATTGCTATCGTTTACTTATAGCCTATATTCGTTACTGCTTTTACTTATGACCTGCACTCTAGAAGCTAATATAGTCGGAATAATCGTTGTAAATCATAGAAATTGCTAGATAGCGTCGTGATCGAATGTTAGAACATTTGCCGAGGTTTCCCGAACTGTGACGTAAATTGTTCGAACAGTTCGAGTCGTTTCAAACCCAGCTCTACGTCACACAAAATTATCATTGAGATATAAATTAACAACATCTATGGAGTATTTGGGCTGTTATCTAAACAGGAATTGTACAAATTTGTTTTACTATGTGCGGAAAGAGGATGCGTCCTGTTTTCACTCGTTTATTTATTGACAGGAGCTACAATGAGCAATTTTTACGGCTATGAATTTATAAAGATAGCTCCAAAAAATTTAATGGTATAGCAGGATACCACAGTCTAAGATGTGTTTATACTCTGCATTGAATCAGAGATTATATGGCTACAGAATAGACATTATATTTTGTGTTATGGTCGTATTCACAAATATTCTGGAATGGATCCTGCAAGCTGGTTGTCTTCTATCATCCTAAAACGTAAGTACCATGATATTCTACCATTACGAAATAGGCTACGTATCATTTCATTGGACGCTATTCAAAGAGCAAATATGTTCCGAAACGTTTTTGTTCAACACGCTGGGTTCTGATAAAGAATGCTATATAATTTCAGGTTTTTTTGTTAACTTAATGTTTTGTATGTTTCGAAGTGAAAGAAGTTTCTGTCTATTATCCCGCTAAATATTCCCATTGTTTGTGTCTTTGTTAATAACCTTCGCTCGGTTTTTGTTAGCAAATCGTTACAGCACTTATACATTTACTTTTAAAGTAATTTTTTATATGTAGATAACAGCCAGTCACGTTAACTGAAAAAGTAATGCAGGTTCCAATGGTTGAAGCTTCAGAATTTTTAAAACTAGTTACGTGCTGTATATTACTATTCATCACACAATGTATCATATCAGAGTAACGAGTTGCCAAATTAACGACTACGCGTAAAATTAATTTTGAATCATTGTTTTATTGTTTAAGCAGATGCTTCGCCCTTCATACAAATAGCCTTTGCGCAACTTTATATCAGCACTTCGTTTAGCAAACTTATTTTGGACAGGATTTATGTTCTTCACGTGCCGAAAACTCATGGGGTAAATTTTTACTTCAGGCTTCGGCGGCGTAGTGTGCTCAGTAGATGTTGGCAACGACCTATGAATGCTCTTTCAAAACACCACATAGAACGAGAGGAGATTTTTTTTTTTTTTGTATCGGACATGAAATAATCAATGCTGTTCCTGCTCTGTGGTTGACATGCACCCTTGTACCGTCAGTGAATTAATTATTTCCACGAATATCTGAAATTAGATCGTATTACTCACAATTGAAGCGAGAGCTGCTGTAGTACTCTAAAACTCTTCCTCCACGAATAAAAGCACGTCTAGTAAAGGGACCATGTTGTTGCCAACACCGGCACACGACGCCACCGAGGCCGGAAGTAAAATTTAGCCAGCATGGTACTGCAAAACACTATTTCACCTTCAAATTATTTCATTTTGCAGTAATAATTGTAAAAATGTCGTCTGATTATCTTTCTTCTGCAAATTTTATTGTTTTTCCCGCCCAAACTGCTGGATTGTGATCCATTTTATTTTATTCGAAGTAAAGAACCATGTTTTAGATTCCCACAGATCTTACGATAGCTTAACGAGAAATTTCCTAGGTTTTGTAAATAAATAAAGTCTTAAATATTTTCGAGCAAAGTTGCGCAATGCTACACCTCAGTGTGTGTGTGTGTGTGTGTGTGTGTGTGTGTGTGTGTGTGTGTGTGTGTACACACATTACATAAAAGTAACAAACGGAATTTTAGTGGTTTATTTTGTTCACTTCGCCAAAATTTGTAAAGCAACAGCAAAAGTCAGACAGTTCGGATAATAGTTAAACATTATCTTGAATTCGCTAAGTCGGCCCTTACTGACTTAAGTTTTCGCATTTTCCGAAATGCTGTATATGAGCAAATTTTATATGTCGTTAGGTCCAACAATGTCATAACCAAGAAGACATGAAAGATCAGCGTACCGCAAACACCCAGGTCACTAGCGACTGATGGGGAACTAAATCAGAGCTGTCCTTTTCATAGAATCCATCCTATTCTAAGCTTTAGTAGGCGTTTTTGAGTTTGGAAGGGAAACCAAACTCGTAATACCGAATACTACGCCACTGGGCCACCTCAGCACAAATTAAAGAAGGTTCTCATACGGAAATTTCATTTCAGCAGTTAGCAAGACAACTTTTTAAACGCCGCATATTAATTTTTATTTCTACACAGAGTAACATTTCACCTTTCCGAACAACACGTCTGCCCTTTCTCGCTCCTCTTTGTTTTTTAGTTTCGCAGCAGTTCACAAATATAAGCAATATTTACGTTAACTGTTGCGAATCTAAAATCCAATAAATAAAAATGATAGGTCATTTAAATAATCCTGGATACCCACTGGCCACAACGTCTTAAAAATGTAAGTGCGTACGTGAAATATGTGGCGTGCAAATAAGACTTTCTTGCCAATTACTGCAATATATACGTAAAATGCTGCTACTAAAAATTTCCACCGCAAAAAACCAAATGATGATTTTAACGGAATATCGTCTGGCGGCAATGAAAACCAACTTCTCTTTTAGCGTCCATTCTTACGTTACGGCAAAAAGGTACACGTGAGCATATTATGAGTAGCAAGTCATTGGTTAGAATTCCGCAGCTTCTCTTCCGTTGTGACAGTAAACCCGGTATTTGGGAAACCACTCGTAATACCGCTCCGGGCAAGCCGCTACTGTCCTCACCAAAACCAACGTAGCCACAGCACTGATGTATGTAAATAATTACGGTAAAGAGATACCAGAATTTACGACGCCGTCATATTACATTATTACAGCTTAGTCAGGGGGCTAATTTTTCTGAACCTGAAACAAAGTAACTATCGTACCTGAGACAAAATTATCGTAAACTAAACTAATTTAACTCTTATCAGCGTAAGGACCGTAATACACAATAATGAAGTGTCAAATGTACTTAAAGTAGTTTGTAAGCTACGGACTATTAACCACGCAGTTGAGTCCGATAGATTTACTAACATTTGAACATTTGTTTGTTATTAGTGAGCTGATGTTTACATTTGTAAAACATGTTCACGATTTGTATCTTAACTCTTTTCTAATTTATTTGCTGAAGGTGCAAATTTCATGTTGGATTCCAGGTTTAATATTTACATTAGTAATGCAGTACTTAAATATTGGTGGGGACTGATAACCTCAGTAGTTTAGTCCCCCTAGCCCAACCAAACAACAAATATACCGGGATTCCAATTCTGTCATGGCTACACGCGCAGGCTGTGTTTCTCTGTTACCGGAGCCGCATCTCCCAGCTAATAACGCACTACGCGTCTTTTCCGCCAGTGTCGTTCATACAAGGAAACGACGGATGTTGAATGAGACTGATAATTTTATTTTCGTAAAGATTGTGATTGTACACTGTAATACTGATTTTTTTTTAGTATCGGTGTTTGTTTATTTTATTTTATTTAGTAACCGCCCGGGTCGCCCCACCCTAAAGCCGGCGCTGCTTATACTATTTGGCCACGATAACTTGACGATTCGCGCGGTGGCTGCTGGGAGCTTGTCTAGCACGAACGAAAGGCAGCATCGGCTGCTTGCTGCAGTGCTGGAACCTTTACCCTAACAATGTGTACATTAATTCTTCGCGTCAAGGACCATTGTAAGGTTGGCAGCTCATGTAAATAAAAGAGTAACTTTAAACTGGTGTCGATTTTCTCCGCTTGTGGCAGCACCAACAAAATCGTCACGTTATCGTGGCCAAATAGTACGCACCCAAATAATGTATTTCAGAAACACACTTATCAATGCAAGTGCAGTCACCCGTTCAGTCACATAATTTTGGCGCAAATAAAATCTCTTTCTTTAATGATTAATTAAACTTTATCGTCGCCAACCGCGTTTTACGCAAATGCCAACACTCCAACTGAATATGTACGACATGTGCGAGGTGAAAAATTTACGATCCTATTACAGATATCGAACAAAGTCATTAGACGTTAGATTGGTAGACTTACACAGCCACTGATGATTGTACCCACAGCTTTACTTACTAAAGTAAGCCAGTACGGCTGTAAGAAAGAAAATGTCTGTTATCGATCAGCGTATAGGTACAAAGTTTTCTAAATTTAAGTTCTAAATTATCGTACAACTGCGTAAGAATATGGCACGCTTTCGTACAATGCCCGCAGGAATGAAATTATCGCAAACGGTTGACGATTATCGTGCGGTAGTCAACACTGATGGGGCCTTCCAAAATTCAGATGCAGCTGGAAACTAGTGCACACGCACAGCCAGTGTATTGCAGCTTCAGTGGTAGCAGCTAACGCTATACAGGGCAGAGTGTAAGCCACCTAATTAACTAGCACCAATACACACTGTCTGGAGGGGAGTGGGGGAAGGGAGGGGGAAGCTATTCACGTGAGAGGGGCGAGGGTGAGGGAAAGGGGAGGGGGGAGCCGTCCAGTGCGGGGTCACGCCGCGTGCCGTGGGAGGCGCTGGCGCTGATCGATTCCAAGGTCGACGCGGCGGCCGTGTCATCAAGATGGCCGCTCCGCCGCACGCGCCGCCGCCATGTTGCCGCCGCTCTTACACTTCGTTTCAAAGCCACGCAGCACATTTTTCTTGTTCATTTCATTTTCCGCCCTATTATAATTTGGTTTTACAACTCACTGATGTTAATTTCAAATCAAAGATAATGTTTTACTAATCAGCTTACGAAAATAATCTGAGTTCCTAAATAAATAGAATTTACGACTAAGTACAAAACGTTGTTACAACTAGCATTTTTAATACTTTGAAAACACTCACAGGATTTTATGTGTCTTCAAACGCATTCGATACCTATCGACAAGCCGATGCCAAACTTAACTCCAGACTCATCATCTTTAAATGCTGGCAACCATATTCACAAAAAGGTCTGATATGACTATGTTTCGAATGAAAATCTTTGTCACCCCATTTGCTGTATTTATAAAAGCAATCTGCGGTATTAGACCTACTCAGTAGTTACGGTAAATGCCTTAAATATGCAGCTTATTTAATTTCACATAAGATATTGAACTCTTAATAACTCCAAGAAAATACCTTTGAAGCTAGATTAAAATTACTTTAAAATAGTGAGCAGCCAACTAAGATTTTTTTTTCGGTACACAGACAACTTCACATTTTTGAGAACTATAGTGCGGCTCGGTAGCATAGTGGTAGAGTGCCAGACTACAAATGGAAGCACGGTGGTAGAGTGCCAGATTATAAATCCAAAGGTCGCGGGTTCGATTCCCGCCAGGTCCTAGGATTTTTATCTGTCACTTTCCACTTCTTTCAACTCTGGCAGTGTTCATGATGTGAAAAATGTCGAGTAGCGCCGTAGTTCGGAACCCACGTTAAACTGTAGGTCCCCCTAGAACTGGCTGGGTAAGTCAGTTCGAAGGTCGGAGGAAGGCAACGGCATACCACCTAGTAAAGCACTATGGTGTTCAAACCAATCTTCGGATTGTTGACTGCTTTACCTGTTTTTTTTTTTTTTTTATTTTATTTTTTTTTTTTTTTTTTTACGGAACTGTCTGCAGTGTATCTCTTATTCCAAAGCTTTAAACTGCTTTGATTTTTTAAAATGGCAAAAGTTCTTAATGTAATAAAATAGTAAAAACGAAGCAGACGAAGATAAATAGTTTCATCATACCTGCTAAAGGTTTTCATTCTCTTATTATTTATTTTTGCCATTACGAAGTAACCGACTCATTCACAGATGCAGGTGATGCGACAAATGAAATTTTCAAAGTTCTCGGAACAGAAAGATAGGTATCACCGAAAAGTACTTAGTGAAAAACTGCGAGAAATTAATTCGCCGTCATAGTCTTAAATAATCACATAGTTCACGGCTGTCATTGACTTCCACCATACTGTTAATGAAGCAGCTGAGAAGTGATGTAGCACAATTTATCGCAACGGTTACGGGGAGGGAAACCGCTAACTACGGAAGGACAGTTTTCGCCCAGGACGGGAACTACAGGATCAGCACGCAAGCGTTGTACAAACGCACGCTTCAATATACGAGGACTTAACAAAATTGCGGAACATTTGTAACTTCGCACCAGTGGATTCTTTTTCAGGAATCTATTCCTGCTATTCAGTCCCACATTGCGAATCGATTCCTACGATTCGTTCACGATACTTTCTAGTCCGCGATTACACGATTCTTACTGAATGCTAAAACATTGTTCACTTACTCTTGCAAGGAAACCACATGGGTATCGGTTTTTAGAACTTTTTTTATATTTATGGTACGTGAAGTTCAGAACTCCAAAACCAAATAGCCAAGGCCATTCGACGCAACTCTCAAAAAATTCTCGAGAAAACCGATTTCGAAGTTTTGCAAGTAAGTAAGTAACAGGCAATAAATGAATTTCAGCATCGATCGACTTACTGCAGGTGGTTCGAATCCTTACACAATTTTAATATCTAATGGTAACTTTTACGAAAAAGTGCACGTGTTTTTGTTTATTCGTAATTTTCTATATATTACAGTAGGTTGGTTGCAATTGTTTCGATCAGAAAAACGTTAAGTTACATTTTTTTTTACAGTACTGGCTTCACTTAGTTGAGGACGGTAGTCTGATTGTTGAGTTTATGAAGAGCTACTACACTGTTTTTGGAAAGTCATCTCCATAGCTACTAATGGCTTTCCAAGCAGCTTACGTACTCAACCATCGGTTTAAGTGACGACAAAGTTTTCTGCTAGTTTACATACACAAACAAAATCTGGCGACACGTGGAATAAGGGATCCCAAAATTTCTTAAATAACTGAATTCGAAAACGAAAAAATATCTGTCACAGTGGGATTCGAACCACCAACTGTATGGTTGCTACCGCCTGAGCTACACCGAAAAATGCTGCGACTATTGTAATTATTGGTACTTACGTGTACTTCGCAAAACTTTAGAGTCGATTTTATTGAGAATTTTTCACAGCTCCGGCGAATGGCTCTGGCTGACTTACTTCAGTTCTGAACTTCACATACCATGAATATAAAGCAATTCTAAAATTCGATACCCGTGTGGTTTCCTTGTTAGATGACAAAACGTGTGCAAATGCCCAGAATCTACCCTTGTGAATCGGTTGCTACGATTCATTTTACAATTTCCTCTGGTCTGCTGAGGCACTATTCATACTAAATGCCAACAAGGAGACCCCTTGGGAATCTGATGTTTGTAATTTTTTATATTCTCGGTACCTGATGTTCCGATCTCATAAGTTATCAGCCGACGCGGTTCGATTCCAAAGATTCTCAAGAAAACAGTTTCTGAAGGTTTGCAAGCACATGTTATGGTGCTTATTATTTCAGTTGTCGGCATAGCTGATTATCGCAGCGTTGTAGATTGTCGAGCTAATTATAATAGGTCTGGTACTTCGAATCTTGCCGTTATTTTTTTTTCTGTTCTGTTCGAATACGCCATTTAAATATAAATTTCAATAAATTCATGGTACGGCAATTACATTTCTAATCGTTATAAAAATACTTATGTAAAAACGCGTATTTTGGTGAAAAACGTGTATACAAACTTCAGAAATAAAAATCCGTCTGTAAGTACTAAATCTTATCCAACTCGTTAAAGCCGTTTCCGAGATGAGCGAACTATACTGTATTCTAGCAACAATACATTACATGTAAACTGTATGAAAATCGTGTGCATGTGCGCTGTGTCTAGAACAAATGAGAGGCACGAACGTATTCACCCTACCTTTATTTTAATCGTGAGTATTAGCAGCTGTGTGTTCGCCGTTCACACGCTCATGGCTGCTCCGCCGGGGGCCGGAATCTTTCGGCCGGATTCAGCAGCTGCCTTCGAAGCATGAATCTTTGGCCTAGAATCGCCAGGGGACAGAAATAGCAGTTCTTACTACACTTCTGAACGTCGATTTGCGCGCACCACGATTCGATTCTTACGATACTTTATTTATATTCGTTGATATGATCGATTGTTTCACGAATCGTCACATCTCTAGTGCAACTGCCGGCAGTTTCATTATTGTATATCTGTTAATTGTGTATTGAGTAGGACGTTGTGTGTCACAGGTTACAAATTTCGAGATGGCAGAGCTAGGGCAGCAACGCGTCGTGAACGGGAGTGGAATTAAGTTGAGCTGTGCGACTGTTGCTCGCATGGTAATCATCTGGCTGACAATACTAACAGCAGCCCTAGACTTTTCGAAGAACATCAAGGTACCTGAAAATGACATTTTCCTACGACTTAACTGCATAGAAGTTGTTGGTTAACTCCAAGAAAGACAGGCCCCGGCGTGTCACATAAGAGTAATCGTAAGCTCACTCCTTAACCACATTTATAGACCACCTAGACGTTATCTGGGTGTTAATTATAACAACATTCAATTCCATGCCAGAATTTCATCTTTATAGATTTACTTAAATCCGAAATTTTCGAGTTTTACTGATTACTGCAACGAAACATACATATTTTTTACATATCGAAATTTAAGATCTGTATTCGAGAAATTTTATTACAGAAGTTGGCGTAAAAAGAACGTATCTATTTCAAACTATTATAAACGGCTTTGTTCCTATCACATACAACATGTACTGATATCACTACAACGCTTGTACGATAACGTCTTGACCACTGCTGAACTCTTTGGGATGCCCACCATATCGGTTTCAAGGAAGACAGAGACAGTTCAGAGGCGTGCGGCCAGGTTTATAACTGGTAGATTCCATCAGTGCGCCAGTGTTATTGAAACGCTTCGGGAACTCAAATGGGAATCGCAGGAGGGAAGGTGATGTTCTTTTTCGAGAAACACTGTTAAAACGTTTTTACTGCAGCCAACTTACATTTCGCGTAAAAATGCAAAAGATAAGATCGGAGTGAATATGACTTAAGAATACATACAAGCATTCGTTTTCCCCTCGTTCTATATGGGAGTGGAACAGGAAAGCGAGTAAGAACTAGTAGTGGTACTGAGCACCCTCTGCAACGCACTTTTGGGTGGATTGTGGAGTATGTATGTAGGTATCCGTTTCTGAACTTCAACGTTTGTAAGATAATGTCAGGCAGATATCGGCCTTGCCCGTGAGTGCACGTTAGAGGTCTTATTAAAAGTTCGCCATCACTCCTCGACGTATTACAACATTCAGGTCATTTAGTGTACCAGGTTTCTTGCAGTAGACTTTACTTTTATGCATAACAAACTGACAAAACTGGTCAGTGGGCATTGCCGAAACGTGAGATCACTTGTTGGGAAACATTTCAAGTCATGTCGGCAATAGGTACTCAGTAGTGGCCGCGCGAAATTGCGTACCATTGCAACATAAGGTGTAGTAGTCAGTTACATAAAACCACCTTCATTAATATTTCTTTAAAAGATGCTCACTTTTGCACGGTAGAGACTTTTGTTGCAGTTCTTGTGGGCTGGCAGCCGGCCAATAGCGACAGTTTTGTCAGTTTACGTAACTAGATGAAAGTGCTCTTCATCCCTGCCGCGGCGCAGCAGCCGAGCGCATTGCGACGATGCGCGAGGCCGTTCCGCGTCGGGGGTTACGACCCCCCCCCCCCCCCCGTGCATGGATGTTTGTGCTGTCTTTAGTATAATCTAGTTCTTAAGTAGTTTGTAAGTTTAGGGACTGATGACCCCGCAGTTGAGTCCCATAAGCTTCACAAACATTTTGAACATCTTCCTCCCTAAGAATCAACAAAACATCAGCAGCAGCAAGGACATAAAGCGCTCTCCCACAAAACTGTCACAGTTCATCACAACCACGTACGTGAATGTCCTGCTACATCGACATTTTTCTGCGTTGACTCCGTGCGAAGGCGACCAAGGCGACGTCTGCATCGTCACTAATCCAATTGCGCGAAAACCGGCAACATAACGCAATACTCTGTTAAGGTAAGGTATCGAACCATTTGTGGAACATAAGTGTGTGCGGAAAAGCCGTTTAACTGTGATAACGGAGTCATTACTTTTGACTAAATTTTCAATAGCGAAAACAGTTTGCTCCACCGCGCCATTCCACGTTCACACAGATACAAGTCAAATCGATACGATCTACATGGGATACTCTGGAAATCAGATTTATGTCCCTGGCTGAGGGTTCATTGCACCACCTTTATACTATTTATCTCCCATTGCATTCTCAAATAGCGCGCGCGGGAACAAAGAACACCCGAATCTCTCCGTTCGAGCTCTGATTTCTGGTATTTTATTCTGATGATCTTTTCTACCTATGTAAGTGGGAGTCAACAATATTTTTCGCATTCGGAGGATAATGTTGGCGACTCGAGTTTCGTATGTAGCCCACGTCGCAGCGATAAGCGCTGTTGCTGTAATGAGTCCAATCCCAGATCCTGTATCATTTCCGTAACAACGTCTCCCCTGTATCGTGACAATACGAAACAAGCTGCCCTTCTTTGGACTCTTTCGAGTCCTCCGTCAAACCCATCTGATAAGGATCCCACACTGGGCTGCAATACTCCAAAAATGGACGAACAAGCGTAGTGTACGCAGTTTCTTTTGTAGTTCTGTTGCATCTTTTAAGCGTTCTGCCAATAAAACGCAGTCTCTGGTTCGCCTTTCCCACCATATTATCTACGTGTTCTTTCCAATTTAAGTCTGAAGTAATTGTAATTCCTAGGTATTTCGTGGAGTTTTCGGCCTTTACTTTTGATTGATTTATCTTGTAGACAAAGTTTAACGAATTTCTTTTCGTACTAATGTGGACGACTTCACACTTCTCAGTATTTAGAGTCAACTGCCAATTTTTACACCATACTGATATCTTATTCAGATCGTTCTGCAGTTGGTTTTGATCTTCAGATGATTTTACTAGACGGTAAACGACTGCGTCATCTGCAAACAACCTAAGAGAGCTACTTAGATTTTCCCGTAAATCGTTTATGTAAATAAGGAACAGCAGAGCACCAGTAACACTACCCTGTGGTGCGCCCGATGTCACCTCTGTTTTAGTCCATGCCTTACCGTCGATTACTACAAACTGTGTCCTCTGACAGGAAATCCACTCTCCAGTCGCAAATTTGAGGCGATATACCATAAAGACGCAATTTGATTAAAAGCCATTTTTGAGGTACGGCGTCAAAAGCCTTCTGGGAATTAAGAAATACGGAATCAATTTGAAAACCATTGTCTATAGCACTCGCCACTTAGTGTGAGTAATGAGCGTAGTTGTGTTTCGCATGAACGACATTTTCTAAATCCGTGTTGACCTTGGGTCAATAGATCATTCTGTTCGAGATAATTCATAATATTTGAATACAGGATATGGTCCAAAACCCTGTTGCAAATTCTCGTCACCACCCCGTATTACTGCGCGTTTATCGCTTTGTCTCTCTTACTAAAAAGGCTTCTTTCAAACACGATGTAATAAATACCTCATACGATCTAAAATCATTTAGGCTCATGTTTGTTGTTTTATTGTTCCTAGTGCAGACGGAACAATTTAGTAATAATGCTATGAAATAATTTTAGCTGCTTTATTTTTTTGCAGTTGGAATATAAAGTCGCATTCAGACTAAAACCTGTTATATGGATGACTGAGAACTTCAGTTATCTGCTGTGCGCCGCGCTGGACAAGCGAGTGAGGCAAGCGCTCTCAGATCACGCGACGTGGCCCAAGTGCCCGGTTGTGGCTTCCTCGACGGACACGACAGGAAGTCGACGTGTCAAAAAATGCTCTTTACTCTGCCGGGTTTTATCAAGATTTAGTATGTATCTAAACACAGAGTTAAATAGTAACTGGCTTCCGACGGAGAAGGTCGCTGGAACTCGCTTTGATGCTACTTAAATTCACATTGTTTACTGACCGCCAGTATGGGAATGCAGTAAAGTAACCATTACGTTAAAGAATCTCATTTACTGCAACAAATTTTTAGGTGCGTAAGGTCTGGTAAAAGTTTGGAGTGTTGTGCAAACAGTGGTCAAATACGTTACAATAGGTACCTTGTTAGATGATTCACTCTCATTGCAAAGCTAAGGGCAAAGCAATCTTCTCATCAAACAAACACGTGAGAATTATGCACGCACAAAAAAATTACGTAGCGTGAAATATTGTTTTATTTGAAACATTAGTCGGGTTTGGAATACAAATTTGTAGTTGTGGCGGCATGGATCACAAATGTAATTCGTATTTGCGAAGGGTTAAATAGATGTGCCTATTAATTACAATATTATCGCCTGTGAGACCCAGATGCAGAGAAAAAAAAAGTCTTCCGTAGATTGAGAGGTCGAAAATCCATTAAGAATATCGCCTTTCACGATACGCGCTAGCACAACATTCGTTTCACTATACGGGCGTTTTCACTCCCCGGAAACAAACAAGTGATGGAATAATGGTCAGAAAGAAGGAAGGAAGATTTTTTCGGGTTAAAAAACAAACGTTTTTGTCCTAATTTTTTATTGACTTCGAACTAGTTTTCCGCTTATTAGGCCATCATCAGGAAACAACTGACCAGCATTGATAAGAAACGCCATTTGTCATATTATAAAACATTGTTCATTGGATACGACATTCGTTGAAAAGTTGATACTTCTCAAGATATATATGGTGTTCAATAAACTTGCTTATTATCATTTATTAACGTTTAGAATAAGGAAGGAGAAAATTAAACATTACTTCGGCTGCCTAAAGTACGTAATATTACTGTTTTATAGTCAGTGGTACATTCATCTGTGTTTTGAACTGTCAAAATGCCCACTTATTACTTCTGCTGTGTATCAGCAGAATATTAGTAGAACAAAAACAGTTTGTTTTCAACCCAAAATGTGGAATTGTTGTCCCAAGAAGTGAAACAAGCATCCATAGAAAAGATTACTTGCAGAAAGTGGAGAGAAAGCAAATCAATATAGGCATGTATAATTTTGCAAATACGTCGCTAGTTTCTGACGAGTAGCTAGCTAGTAAGTGGTGCAGTTGGCTTGTCAAAAATGTAACGTACCAGTTGATAGGGGATTCTGGTAAGTTACCGAACACGTATTTTCCTGTTATCCGTGCAATCTGTGCTTGACATTAAACTGGATAATCTGTGCTTCAGTGGTAACACGCAGTACTTGAAGAATGATTCTCAAAAGTTTTTGTTTATCCCATGACCGGTGCCACTATTCAGATTGTCATACATTCATTTACGAGTCTCCCTGCTGCAGTGTACTATTCACATTGTGTGCTAATTACGTATTATCTGCCTGCAAAACATTTGCATGTTGTGAGGTGACGCGTTAAAAACATTCAGGTGCGTACGTACATTAATATTTTAACAGTCGTTAATGCACAAGATGCAGTTATTTCGGTGCTGGACTGTAAATCATTAACACAGTTTGATTCTATGTAAATGTGAACTCCATCAGGTAGTCATGTAAATGAAGACGGGCCCAGGCCCGAAACCGGTCGTGGGTAAAACACTACCTCTAGACTAATGACTGTTAGCAGACGTTATTCCCTACCCTGTTAGGACACGCTTCAGACTTCTTATGCAACCGTTAGGGACACACTTCACTTGGCAGGCACCGTACTATTCATTAATTAAAGTGTCAGTGAAGTCATTTTGTGGTGTCCTTGCCGGGTGCGGCGGCAGCGGCGGGCCAGGAGGGCAGCGCGGCGGCGGAGGTGGCGGCGGCGGCGCCTTTGGTTGCGGCGCTGGCTGCCAGGCGGCGCGCCGGTCGCGCCTCAATGACGGGCCAAGGGCGCCGCCGCTGTGCTGTGTTTACGCCGCCGCCGCTGCACCGACACACGTCCGCTCCGGCGCGGCGCTTACGTAACGCTCGCGCCGCCATCTGGCATTCGTGGCGCAGCCGGTTACTCACCTCGCCGCTCAACTGTTTACTTGCATCATCAAGTACCTACAGCTACTTACGCTCTCTAAGAGACTACTAGCAAATGCACGGTAGATGTACCAGGTGGTAGGGTCTCTTCGGGTTCCAGTCGAGCAGGATGCGCAAGAAAACATACTACTTTAAGCGTCTGTATTATCTGTCAGTCTCTTATCACTACCAGCCGCGGCGGAGCGGTCGAGCGCATTGAGGCGCTATGCTACGATGCGCGAGGCCGTTCTCCGTCGGGGGTTCGAATCTCCCCTCGGGCATGGATGTTTCTGCCGTCTTTAGTACAGGGTGTCCAGAAAAGGACTCCCTGATTTCAAAATTAAATATCTCGAAAACAAAGATCGACAGACGAATGCAGTAAACGGTATGTTTATTGTGAAAGCTGTAAGAAGTTTATACAGCAGTTTGAAATAATAGTTACAAAAGCTGCTAACAGATGGCGGTGTACGCTGTACAGCTCATATCAGCATACATAAGTGAAATAATCGTATGAAAACACTCTTTGCAAACAATCACATCGCAATGTTTCCAAAATGTTCACCATTGGCACTACAGAGGTGGCGCAAACGAAGAATGAAATTCGCCATCACATTTCGTGGTGTCTCAACCGCCACAGAGATCGCCGATTCAAGCTCGTCCAGCGTGGCGGGATGCTTCGGGTAGACCATGTCTTTCACTATGCCCCACAAAAAAAAGAGTCACAGGGAGTCACATCCGGCGAATATGGAGGCCAATCCATGCCTGCACCAGTAAATTTAGGATATTCCGAAGCAATGACTCGATTCCCGAAGTATTCCTCAAGAAAGCGAAACACTTGTTCGGTCCGATGTGGTCGGGCTACATCATGCATATCCATTAAGTACCTGGTCGATCCTCTAACGCTTGCTGTGTGGCGACAAATTGTTCCAAAACTGCAACGTGACCGATTCTCGAATGAAAAAAGGGCCAATAATGCCTCTGCTGCATACTGCAGTCCACACAGTAACTTTAGGAGAATACAGGGGTTTCGCTTCACACCAATATGGCTTTTCGAAACCCCAAAATCGCCAGTTCTCCTTATTCGCGTATCCATTCAGGTGGAAGTGTGCTTCATCTGTAAACCAGATGCAGCCAACATCAAATCCTTAACTATCAATCATTGTGAGCGTTTGTGGTGCGTTTGAATTTTGAATGGAAACATGTGTGGGCTCTTTCTCAGTATTTTCTGCGTGCTGGAACGCTTCAAACCAGTCTCACATGGAATTCTACGGACGGATGACATTGGATTTCGCTGAACAATTCCAGAAACTGTGGCGATATTTTCGGGCGTAACTGCGGTTTGTTTGCGGCCAACATGCCCCACTAGATCATCAGTTACGCTGCATTTTCGTTGAAATTTTGCGAAGAGCGTACGAATGGTCTTCGCATCGGGTCCTTTTAGAACATTAAATCGTGCTTGAAAACTTGGCCTTGTTGCCGTAGGACTCTTCTAACCTGTGGTACTCTAGCACCAGAAAAACGCGTTGTTCAATGGAGTACATGGTTTTAATCTCTACCTTCGGTACAATAGTGGAACTAATCGCTCTGGGTTTCCTTTTCTGGACACCCTGTATAAACTAGTTCAGAAGTAGTTTGTAAGTTTAGGGACTGATGACCCCGTAGTTAAGTCCATAAGCTCTACAAACATTTGAACATTTTCATCACTACCAGAGCGAATGATTAGTTCGTAAGCAGTCTTTGGCCATCTGCAAGAGTCTGGCATTTCACATTTTCTTCACTTTCGCGTTACACTCGGCGCCCTTTTAAACTGAGGTACGAAATTGATAGTAGCGCTCCCCCCCGCCCCGGCCAGCGTCTGTTTTTGTACCCTTTCCCGCTCTTCAGAAGTACGTCACCTTGGTTTGGAGGCCATTCTGTGAGTGCTACCCAACCCGGTTAGCCCCCAATCAGATCTGGATACCACTTTGTGACAATTAGCGCCGCCTTACTTTGTACACGAACAACACCCGTATAATTCCTGCCCCGTATGTATTAAACAGACACGTAAGTCAACTATAAGCAGTCTCATTTGTGGGCAAACTTTATTTTCCCAGCTTTGTGCCAGTGAGCGTCTCTCTTACCTCTGAATTTCCACGATCATTCCATGTCACACGGCTACAAATTGATACACCCACATGTTTCAATTAGCTGAATAATTCTGAAACTTTTCCTTAGTTAGAAAATGTTACGTTTTTCGTTTCGTGAAGTCCCCAATTTCAAATTCTGTTACATTTAAAAAGAAGTTGCCAGTTTTGCAAACCACTTTGAAGTATTACGTCCTTACTTAATATTTGTGTAGCTCTTCTCAAACAGCATTTCTTTACAAGTAACTGCATGATCTACGAAAAGTCTAACGCTGCTATTGTTATTGTAAATTAGATCATTAATTTACGATACGAACAACAAGGATTGAAGCAGACTTCCTTGCGCACTGCTCAACTTCTTTCTACTCCTGTTCAGGACCCTCCATATACAATACTACAAATCCAAGAAATAGTCAAGCCAGTCACATTTTGTTTGATATCCCACACGGACGCGTTTCCTGTAAGAAACTGACGGCGTGGTACAGAGTTAAATGGAGAAATTCAAGTAGGGTTTGGCAAGAAACAAAGAACGGTCCCAACACACGAGTCTAAGCCAGAATTGCGCAACAAGAACTTTATAAGAACGTCATGTCTCGACAGAACCTAGAAGATTCTATCCTCTTACGTTTAGAACTGTCAGAAAAATAGTGCTTTTACGAGAGTTTTTCTGAAACGGTTCACAATCGAAACAGAGCTATTTAAGTAACTTACAGTGAATCGCCTAAACCATAAAGCACGTTTATCTCTTACGATCCATATTTTTTTCCGTACATGGGGAAGTTCAAAGGTTTGAAAATCTATGGGACACACCATTGCTCGTGGTAGGACTCTAACCTCCGACGAGGAGCAAACGCGCCTTAGAGCACACGGTCATTCCATCGCAGCCCGTACATGTAGCTTGGACAAGGAATGTTATTTTGTTCCACATTTATACTCCTAATAACAATTTTTTAATGTAAGTATGTAATGCAAGGGTTTCTAAAGCTCTGGAAGCAAGCTAAATCTTACACCATCGAATGGGCTATCGTTCGATATAAAATTATATCAAATTGACAATACGACACTAATTTCAGTCTAAATGAAGTAATTGTAATTCATAACTAACTCATCAGCAAGGAGAAGCGACATACAAGGTAACAAAAATTCTTAAAGCGACAGTCAGGGCGTACATAGTCCGGGAACACTTTCAATTATTTATTGCACAAGAATAAATCATTATACGGATATCACACACGTCATTTAGAAGAGAAATCCTGAAAGTTTCTTTTCATGAATACCGTCACAACTCAGATTGGTAATTTCCCGATACCTCTAATCGCAAACGTGGCGAGTTCAGATACGGAGTGAGCTTTGTCTGTGTGTTAGAGTTCGACAAAGACAAGTACACTTCAGCTGTTCAGCGGATGTTTAGAACCAAGTACGGTAAGAAGCCAGCAACAATGAAGGCTTTTTACCAATGGCACAACAAATGCGTTACGACGGGTTTATTGTGCCCGGCAAAGAGAAACGGACGTTCCAGTGTGAGTGAAGAGACTGTGGAGCGCGTACGAGAAGCGTTCGAAAAAGAGTCCAAAGAAATCGGTTCGTCGAGCATCTCGTGACCTCGAAATGGTTCCAATGACACTGTGGGAAGTCCTGCGACAAAAGCTGTCTATGATAGCACATTGGAGCTAGTCCAGAAGCTCTTGACGACAAGTTTTGATCGCAGTTGCAACAATTGAGGATGGGATGGCCTTGTTGATCGCTTAATTTTTAGCGATGAAACCACTTTTCTCACTAATGGGAAAGTGAACAGGCATAATTGTCTTAATCTGGGGTACAAAGCATCCACACGAATTCAATGAATTTGAGCGTGATTCCCCAGAGGTATAAATTTTTGTGCCTTGTCACGTCGGAATCTGTACGGGCCATTCTTCATCACTGACTCACTGTCATTGGACGTGCTGCTGCCTCTTGAGCGTGTTTCCCGGTACACCAGTGTGCCATGAGTGTTGCCTGTCGACAGGGGTGGCTCCATGGCCGGTACACCTCCTGAAATCTCCATGAGTACGACTAGCGCTGACTATCGGCAAATTACCTCACTACGCTGTGCCTGTCTGCATAGGGGGGAAAAGACTTTCATGGTTTCTCTTCAAACTGACATATGTATGACATCTGTACAATGTTTTGTTTTTGTACAATAAATAATTGAAAGCCCTATATATAAAACAGTGCGTCCGGCGCCTGGCAGTAAATGTTTAGAACGACACTACGTAACAGTAGACTTTGCCACAAGTGTAATGCTGGCGTGAACATTTTTCCGGTAAGGATCAGAGAACTGAATTCAAATGCAATACGTATGGGAATTGCAGACAGGTTGTCCCCCTTTGTGGCCATCATGTATGTCTCTCAGCATATCCCCGCCCGCCTCGCTCTATCGTATCTACATCTACATCTAGATGGCATACTCTGCCAATCACATTTTAGTGCCTGGCAGAGGGTTCATCGAAACACCATTATACTATTTATCTCCCGTTCCATTCTCGAATAAACAACACCTGAATGTCTCAGTTCGAGTTCTGATTTCTCTTATTTTATTCTGATCGTCATTTCTTAACTATGTAAGTGGGAGTCAGCAATATATTTGCGCATTCGGAGAAGAATGTTGGCGATTGGAGTTTCGTAAGTAGTCCACGCCGCAGCGATAAGCGCCGTTGTTGTCATGATTCCCATCCCAGATTCTGTATCATTTCCGTAACGCTGTCTCCCGTGCATCGTGACAATACGAAACGAACTGCCCTTCTCTCGACTCTTTCGATGTCCTCCGTCAAACCCACCTGATAAGGATCCCACACTGGGCAGCAATACTCCAAAACTGGACGGACAAGTGTAGTGTATGCAGTTTCTCTTGTAGTCCTGTTGCATCTTTTAAGCGTTCTGTCAATAAAACGCAGTCTCTCGTTTGCTTTTCCCACGACATTATCTACGTGTTCTTTCCAATTTAAGTCTGTAGCAATTCATAGGTATTTTGTAGAGTTTAGGGTCTTCACTTTTGATTGATTTATCTTGTAAAGAAAGTTTAACCGATTTCTTTTCGTACTCAAGTGGACGACTTCACACTTCTCATTATTTAGTGTATTTTGCCAAGTTTTACACCATAGTGAATTCTTATTCAGAT
This sequence comes from Locusta migratoria, assembly GCA_026315105.1. Classification (NCBI taxonomy): domain Eukaryota; kingdom Metazoa; phylum Arthropoda; class Insecta; order Orthoptera; family Acrididae; genus Locusta; species Locusta migratoria. The sequence goes on from CM048748.1 coordinate 451,868,165, forward strand.
CGTTCTGCAGTTGGTTTTCATCTTCAGATGATTTCACTAGACGGTAAATGACGGCGTCATCTGCAAACAACCTAAGAGAGGTACTTAGATTTTCCCCTAAATCGTTTGTGTAAATAAGGGACAGCAGAGGAGCAATAACACTACCCTGTGGATCGCCCGATGCCTTACCATCGATTACTACGAACTGTGTCCTCTCTGACAGGAAATCCCCTGTCCAGTCGCAAGTTTGGGACGATATACCATAACCACGCAATCTGTCCTCTTCCGTCTGACTGTTTAGCAGCTACGTACATCTCCTCATCTCTCTGTGCGTAACCACTCTGTCGCTCACCTGTAAGTGCACTTCCGTACAAATCAAAGTTTTTTGAAAACTTTCTCCATGAAAACCTCAGTACATGAGCTAACTTCCATGATAATTTCTTCAAGATCGGAATAAAAACGTAGATTTTTTTAGATTTCTGTTAGGTAAACTACCCTCCGCCATGCACCATACGATATTTATTGCAGACTGTTACACTTTTTTCGGTCTAAATTTCAAGTCTGCAAAATTTCATTTAGATCGGAGTAAAATTATAAATGTTGTCACGCCCGTTAGTTAAGTACTCTCCTATGTACCGTATGAAATTAAATGTAGACATTGACCTTCCTCTTGTTTTGAAGGTCAAATGTGGAAAGTTTCATCGAGATCCGAATAAAACGGTAGATTTGTATACAATAGAAACACGGACATATTTAAGAACACACTTTCAGTTTCTGTCAATTGTTTCCAATTTCTGTATCCGATAGACTTTGCAATTACGACCCCTCCCCCCCCCCCTAAAAAAACCAGACCAATCGCTCGAGTCGTTCTTAACTTATGGCGTAACCAAAGGACATAGGGAGTCGTTGAACACGAAACCACACAAGCGTCCTACTATGAAATAATAATCGCGGAATCTATAGCATTTCCGAAGATTATTTATATATTTCTCAGATCTTTTACGCCACTCCCACGACCTTAATGAATTGTACACCTAAACCTTCCTCATGAATTCAACTGTTTTGAGAGAAAAACAATATGACAATCCATTCAGTAGTTTCCGAATTTATCGACGACAGACAGACGCGGCGGGAGGACTGTTTTATAAATGTACTGACCTTTGGTAAGTAAGTGATAAGGAGACAAAATCAGTTTTCAAAACGTAGTATTACACCGGCTTATGTAGAAGACGTCCTGGATGTTTGATGCGAAACAGTGTGAAGAAGTCGTTGAGGATGCACGCCTGATAAGCAGTGTGCAAGGACGGAGGTTTCCGCTCTGCAGCTTACGCTGCACATCTGGCGACAATGCAGTGCTGAGGTGGCGCAAGCGTTTTGGCGTTCACGCCCTTGAACGTCTAGGTCTGCAGCAGGCGACCCGTGCCCGTCCCCTGTACAAACGTATCATCCACGTATCATCGTGGATCAACGGAAGAGTATCGCTTTTGTTGTTATGCCATTGCGCACGGTCGCGACATACGTCGTCATGCCTTCCTGGCGGCGGCGCGCGTGCCACACACACACACACACACACACACACACACACACACACACACACGCGCGCGCGCGCGCGCGCATTAGCAAAGTACACGGTGAACAAAAGTCGCAGTACACCCTTTACTATCAAAATGTGAAAATCCTGAATAGTGGTGTAAGGTATGGGATGATGTGGTCTATCTTTTACGGTACTGTACGTACCCGGGATGGGCGCCATCTTTAAATCGACCATCTTTAAGTTAATTACTTTAAATGGAAAGGAGGGTCGAGTCGCATTTTGTATCTCCTATGTGTTCATAAACCATTCATTCGATTGCAACGAAATTTTGGTGAACTGTTCACTGTACGCCCACGAAGGTACTGACCCAAAAACAAACTAGCACGACACATAGCTCAGGAGATACGACGTCAAATAATGAGGCGCCACCGCTTGAGAATACCCAGATAAATGCGTCAATTATTGGAAAATGAAAGTAGTTAGGGACGTGCAACAAAGTGTGCATGTAATTTCGGACGTTTATGAAGCGTTTTGTAATTTAACCCCCCCTCCACACACAAAATGATGAAAAGAACTCTACCGATCACAACAGTTTCGCTTTAAATGCCGTAAAACTGTCGCATCAGCCATGACCTTGTCTCAAATAAAGTTAGCATTACAGATTTGCATGTTACTATTTATTTTTGTTTACAAGTCTCCCTTAATCCTCTTGCATCGAATCCTCCCTCGGGCAAGGATGTTTGTGCTGTCTTTAGTATAAGTTAGTTTGTAAGTTTAGGGACTGATGACCCCTCAGTTAAGTCCCATAAGCTTTACAAACATTTGAACACTCACTGACTAAACACGAAATCTCGGAAAGTACTTCACCTATGAAGCTGAAATTTGTCAGTAATGTAGTTTATAGGTACAAAACGTCAGCTAAGAAAGTATTTTGTGATAGATGCATGACAGATCATACGTCTCCTACAGAATCACGAAATCTACAGTTTCATTCCAATCTGCACGAAATTTCGCACGCTTGACCTTCAAAACAAGAGGAAGATCACAGTCTACCTTAAGTTTCATAGGATGCATGGAGAAGGGTACTTAATTTACGTAATTTTACAGAATGCATAATTTTGCTCCAATCTTTATGAATTTTTGCACACCTGACCTTCAAAATCAAGAGGAAGATCACTGGGTGCATAAATGTTTGTATGGTACATGACAGAGGGTACCTTGCAGAAAAGTTCGCCGAGAGAGGGGAAAGGTGGAAACGAACAGAGATGGGAGAGAAAGAGGTGAATGCAGAGAGGGGGGACGGAAGATGATGTGGGGTACGAGAGTGTAGGATAAACACCCCCGCAACGCCGGACTTACAGCAAGTGTCTAATGAAATCAGCATTTCATGACTAGTTGTTTCCTGTAAACAGATTGGACGTATAATTTATGGATCAAAGGTACAGTAGTGTGTTGTCTGTGAAGGACATAGTGTTCAGCATGCGGCCCCTCTGGGCATTTGAAAGCGCTGAATCCAATCGTGGCACACTTTCAGAACGATTTCCGCAGAAATTTTGGCATATCCTTTCTTAATGCGTTGCCAGAGATGGTGTCTGTTTCTTATTTTCGGCCCCACCAGGAAACTGGCCACCTAACCAATGACGAAGAAATGAATGAGGGAAAGAGGGAAAGCTACAATCTTCATTTGGAACGAAAGGAAGCACCACTTCTTGCAGTATTTCCATGTAAAATAAAAGCAGTCAACAATCTGAAGATTAGTTTGAACACCACAGTGCTTTACTAGGTATGGTCCTATTTGGAGGTGGCATGCCGTTGCCTTCCTCCGACCTTCGAACTGACTTATCCAAACAGTTATAGGGGGGGGGGGGGGGCGCTACAGTTTAACGTGGGTTCCGAACCACGGTGCTACTCGATATTTTTCACATCAGCAATATTGCCAGACGTGAAAGAACTGGAAATTGACAGAAAAATCCTAGGCCCTGGCAGGGATCGAACCCGTGACCTTTGGATTCAGAGTCTGGCACTTTACCATTGTGCTACCAAGCCGCGGTAGCTTTGAGAATTTACTTTGTGCTAAGTGGAAACTGGACCAATTACACAGGTATTCCATATTGGACGCTACGCCATAATCTTTTGTATCAGAACTATGTTTGGTTTCTGGTTCCTCTAGTTTGGGTGGTTATGATGGCTCATATCTCCACTGCTGCGGTGGAGTGGCCGAGCGCTCTAAGGCACCTTTCTGTGGAGCGCGCGGTTGCTTATCGTCGGAGGTGTGTGTGTGTGTGTGTGTGTGTGTGTGTGTGTGTGTGTGTCGTTAGGTTAGTTATATTAAGTAGTTTGTGAACCAAGGGACTGATAACCAAAGTAGTTAGGTGCCATAGATTTTCAAACATTTGAACTTCACCACTGACAAAACAGTGTCTTATGAGTGAACAAAATATCTTGTGCTGAAGAGGGATTTTGTTGTATGTTTTGAACGCTAACTGCTACGTCGAATCTGTTTAGACAGTTGAACTTGTCAAAAAATGATTTTTTATTGTGAGACACTCCCTTTCCATTAAAAAGAAATTCACTTAGATTCAGGATGGAGCCCATGTTCGGTATATGCCTCACCCATACTTAACTGGAATATTCAGGTTTTGCAATTTATGCAGATATTTTGAAATAAATAGCGTGAAATGGGACTTGTGACTCTTCGTGTAGAATGCTCACTTTGAAGCTTTGGTAATGTGGTTCTGTACAATTAATAAATCTAGCTGGAAGGATGAGATTATACACGAAAAGTGGGAGAGAAGGGACTTTTGAGTGTTATATGACAGTGCATGGTAAAACTTACTGGGCACGACATTCTATTTTTGAAAGAAGAGAGAAAAGATTTAATGAGAATGAAGGCTTGCTTGTTATAGCTTCTGATAAATGTTCCCAGTTTTATGGCTGTGGTGCATAAAACGTTTAGTCGAGAGCTGGACGTCTGCAGAAGAAGTCCTGGTGGTGCAAAGACGTGACCAAAACTGACAATATCAAGGCACCCATGAAGCTCGGGACCAAACGTTTTATGGACCACGGCCATACAACGCGGAGGACTCGTCAACAACAATTCTCAGAAACGTTGTAATTTCTGGAAACTTAAGCGTCCAAACTGCTGAGGTCATTAACGCCAAAATTTAGACTACTTAAACTTACTTACACCATACCGGGGTGGGAGGAGGTAAAGCTCTGTATAGGGAAAGTATGGCCATCCTTTTCCGCATCGCTAACCGCCTTCTACTGCTCGTGATTGGCTGAAATCCACATGATTTTTTCCCCCGCGATGTTGGTCCTAAACGTTCCTTCGCTGCCATTAAGTATTGTGATTATTAGTATGTTTGGATTTTAATAATGCCACAGTGATGCGCTTTACGTGTTTTTCCCCCTTTTACAGCCAAGAAGGAAGTAAACATCTGAATTCAGAAACTCAGGAAGAGGAGTCGGGCTGACCAAAGTTTCAGAGAAAACTAGGAGCCCAGTAGCGACCCTCTGTTCTGTGCTGTGGTACTTATATTCCGTAATGAAAATTAATACATTAAAGATTCGCTGTCTATTGGACCATGCAGCAGATCGATTTTTGTTGTTGTTGATGAATCCAGGTTCTGTTTACAGCAACATGATGGTCGCATCCGTGTTTGGCGACATTGCGGTGGACGCACATTGGAAGCGTGTATTCGTCATCGCCATACTGGCGTATCACCCGGGGTGATGGTATGGGGTGCCATTGGTTACACGTGTCTGTCATATCTTGTTCCCATCGACGGCACTTTGAACAGTGGCCGTTACATTTCAGACGTGTTGCGTCCCGTGGCTCTACCCTTCATTCTATTCCTGCGAAACCCTGTATTTCAGCAGGATAATGCACGACCTCATGTTGCAGGTCCTGTACGGGTGGTTCTGGATACGGAAAATGTTTGACTGCTGCCCTGGCCTGTGGTGTCGCACAAGTATAAAGTGCGCGCCACCTACTTTCGCCGCGCGCCGCCATGCACGCACGGCGCGGCGTTCTTACGTCGTCAGCCACGAGCGCCCTCTGCTACAACTCCGCTCGTGGCCACCACTGAACGACATCGTTCACTTGGGACTGAGATAGGAACCAGTTAACACTTCGGAATCAGATAGGCACCAGTGAAGACTTGGCTATCGGATAGGCACTATGCAGGCCTCTAGCTCAACTATGTATCAGCATTCTGCAGTACTGAGCTATGTAACAGTTAAGTATTACTAAGTCTCTAAGAAATATATATCTCGTTCTAATTTACTCTAGTGTTTCTAGTTTCTGCTGTCCCACTGGCTGGTCACCTCCTACCTGTACAAGCGTGCATCCTTTATTCCTGTGTCGGTCTTTCTACTCGGCCACCGACACCTACGACGGAAACGAGACACAAAAGCGCCGACGAGACTAGCATATGTTCAAATGTTTGTTAAGCTTATGGGACTTAACTACGGGGTCATCAGTCCCTAAACTTACAAACTACTTATGATCTACTTACGAACTAGGACGGCACAAATATCCATGCCCGAGGGGGGATTCGAATCCCCGACTGTAGTGGCCGTGCTGACCGTGATTGGAGCGCCTCAGTCACTTCGGCCACCGCGGCCGGCCGAGGCTAGGACACAAAATGGCCAGCACATTCTCCAGATCTCTCCCCAACTGAAAACGTCTGTTCACTGGTGGCCGAGCAACTAGGTTGTCACAATATGCCAGTTCCTACTCTTGATGAACTGTGGTATCGTGTTGAAGCTGCATGGTCATCTGTACCTGTACACGGCATCCAAGCTCTGTTTGACTCAATGCCCAGGCGTATCAAGGCCGTTGTTACGACCAGAGGTGGTCGTTCTGGGTACTGATTTATCAGGATCTACGCACCCAAATTGAGCGAAAATTTAATGACACGTCAGTTGTAGCGTATTTGTCCAATGAATACCCGTTCATCTTCATTTCTTCTTGGTGTAGCAATTTTAATGGCCAGTAGTGTACCAGCGGAACAGGCGGAGCACGGACGACGCTGGGAAGCTGGCCATACTTTTCCTGTACAAAGCTTTAGGGGGAGGAGTGTAACCTCCGACGGGAAGGAGCGAGCAGTGCTGCCGTGTAGCGTTAGTGAGCGCGGCGCTGACCTGTGGGGGTGGGGTGCAGGCGCCTGGAGAGCGGCAGGTTGTCGGCGTGCTCGGCGTCGCTGTCGGAGGCGGCGGCCTCGTCGGCGGACAGCGCGCCCAGGCGGGCGGCGCCGGCGCTGGCGCGGTCGGGCGGCGGCGGCAGCGCGCAGCGGTGCCTGGCCCCTCTCCTCAGCAGCACCACGCCCTTGGCGTCGGTGCGCAGCGACGCGGGGCAGCCGCGCGTCGCGCACGTCCAGCGCACCGAGCCGTCGGCGTTGGCGCGCGCGCGCGTGTAGCGCCGCCCCGCCACCACCAGGTCCACGCCGCCGGGCCCGCCGCCCACGCTGCCGCAGCCGCCCACGCCCCAGCTGCTGCCGCTGCCGCCGCTGCTCACGCTCGCCGCAGGGCTGCAGTCGCGCCCGCCGCGCGCGCCCCGCAGCGGCATCCTCTGCAACACACGCCACACGGCGTCTTGTACACGTCTGAGACAGTATCACAGGCAGATACTAGAGACTTAGTCTGCAAAAAGATTATTCGTGCACATCGCCACACACCTCAAGCCCTCCCATCACCCCCAATACCCAGCTATAAAAGAGGTCCACCATCGTCACCCAATACCACGCTGGTCAGGAATAACTAGACTGTCATTCGCCAAGGTTTTCTTACCCTGTGGTAATGCCAAGAAGTGACCGACATCCTTCTTAAGATCCTCCGTCGCCCACTCAACCTACATAACATCCTGGTGCACTCTTATGCCACCTCCCTACCCGCATACCCCTTCTACAGGGAACATATTCCCGTGGAAGACTCCGCTAAAAGACCTGACCAATCCACGCACTTCCTACCCCAGTCCCGTCACAGCCATATCGTACCCATCACCTGTCAAAGACCCATCTGATTATGGGTATTACGACCTGCCCATTAAGATGAATGACAACCACACAGAACTGGCCAAAAAGAAGGCAGACCACCCTTTCGCACAATATGCTGCTAAACATATGCGTAATTTCAACAGCTGCTTCACAACCCCGACCATCTCCATCCTCTCCCCCGCCCCCACCTGTCAGATTTTCTCAACTAGTTATCCTACACCTCATCAATTACGTGCGCGCGCGCGTGTGCATGTGTGTCACTACGTTTACATGGAAGACATCTTCCAGAAGACGAAAACCAATTTTCATACACCGTTCCTCGCTGTCGTGTTCACATGTCACAGCCTGAATCGCATTTCCTACACCACTTGGCGGCTGAAAAACAACTGATTCGATTCCTGATCTAGTCAGTACAATCACTATTTTTCTTTATTTAGATACACAGATTCACTCTCACTCTAATATTTATACTTGTATTTCACGTTAGAAAACGCCACTCAGTCCATATGGGACGAAAATTCTTAAAAGAAAACACAATCTGACAAGCCAAGAACGCTTCAAAAACGGTTGCGCTTAAATGGGCACGGAAATCTATTATAGAACTGGAAAACCGCTTTACAGAAGTGGATTTCCAGAATCGATTTTGGAGTGTTTACATGACCAACCAAAAGCGGATTTGGGAAATCTGTTTACGGAATCAGGTTTTGGGAGCCCATGTAAACGGTGTGTGTGCGCCTCCCAACCACTGCCTTTCTCTCCACCCATTTAGGAAATACATAACCCACAAGCCTGTGCTATATATATTGTCACTAACGATTATCAGTACTGTCCCCCTTCCCAGCCCACAACAGGAGAGCGTAACAATGAATTCAGCAGTCTGGGATGAGGCCTGTGTGAAATGTGCCTGTCTGATTGTGTGAATGAGTAACTCTAATGGCCGAAAGCCAAAGTTCTCTGTGAATGAGCATCTTTTCCATGTGTCTGTCGCATCTCAACAAACTTATATGCTGTGAGTTTCAAACTGCTCTCATTCTGATAAAAGTTTGTCAGTACACTTTTCGGTACGACCTCATCCCACTTTCAAGTACTGAAAAGTAAGGAAGCACATATTAAAACAGATGCGATCGACGACTCACTAATCAATATGCAATTGAAAGACTAGCATCCTATCTCCAAACACTAATCTGCAGTTAGGCAACGACATAGATAAGAGACCAGCGTATGTGCTTTGCCATCGTAAACCCTTCGTCTTAAACATAATATACTTCTCAGGGCACTGTTTGGACTACAGTAAACCTGCTCTCGCATTCAAAAGATAATCGGTTTGCAACGAAATACTACCCTGACAGTTTATTAACTACGTGTAGTCTATTCAATAAAATCAATTTTTATTATATTCACGGAGGTCACTGAGTTACGGTGTACGTTTCCTGTGACAGTTGTCATGATTTTATGATACACGAAAAGAAAATCAAAAATTCTTTCACTTCTTTAACATTTCTTGAGAACATTTACATAGGCTACACAGTATGTACAAATGTGAAGTAATGAACCGGACGACTTCGTATGACCATGGTAATCCTTGACAAGAGTCGTTCCCAGTGGAAGCGCACAGCTAGTTATACGGAAACCAGTAATCTCATGTGGACTCCGTTCCACGGCGAGCCATGTTTTCATTCAACGCTGTTTTTTACAAATTTACCCACTGATAAAGTCACACTACAGTTGTAACCACTTTGCATACAAAAAAACCGGTTCTCCAACTACAGAGTCATTCACTTAGTATCAAATGATGATGTCTTCTTCAATCCAGAGACTGATTTATGCAGATCTCGACGATACCGTATCCTGTGCTAACATATACATCTCTGAATAACAACTTACATACTTTTGGACCTTCTTACTGTATTCGTCTCTCGATCTCCCTCTGCAAACTTTTCTTTTCTTTACCCTACACTCTTGGCTTCAATTTTGTGAACTTTTCCCGAAGTAAAATGAAACACTTTAAGAAGGAACCGAGGCAGTGGATTTGCTAATCAGTTAAATATCTGCTAACCCACTTACCTCAAAAATATGCGTGGACTTTACGAAACGATCTTTCCTTACTTAAAGCTAACACACATTTTTGTGGATAGTAATTTGATAGCAGTGAAAAATTAAATAACACTTCCGTTGCATACAGAAATAAAAATAAACATGGCGTTGGCATTTGAAGAGAAGATGGGGTTGCAGGTGTGTCACTAGAAAAAAAAAAGGGTGTGAGTGAAGTTAGACGATGTTAAAGAGCCGCCATCACCACCTCCTCCTCCTCCACGGTGAAGTATTACAAGAATCCAAGACGTTTGAAGTCGATGGCACTATTTATTATACGAAGAAATGGCGTGACGGATTTACAGCAAACCTGTGCTGATGTCATTCAACGCACACGCGATCTAAGAGAAAGTCTGCGAGCCCGAGACTGGGACCAGCAAAAGCAGTTTCACATAAATTTGTGGGCTGAAAGCTGGAAATCCATTTCGCAACCGAAGTTTTCTGTAAACGAGGATTATCCCGAGCAGACAATTCCGTTAGTAGTTCATCTATATGAGCGAAGAAGATTAACGTTTTAGAGGTTTAATGCTGTGGTCTGATGAAGCTACCTTCACACATGACGGCATAATTAACCGCCACAGCTTCGTGTCCTGGGCTAGCGAAAATCTATCTGCTAAATGAAGACATGTGAATCTACCTGGGTAATCAGTCTGGCGGGGTCTCGTTCTCTGGGTTCATCTGGGTTCCATCTTTGAAGAATACAAAATGACTCATACTGAACAGTGATAGCTCTAAATCGACACGTTTCCCAAAAGCAAATTAACGCCATCTTCGAAAGTCTTAACGACTAACGAAGCAAACAAAGTTCCCCTTTTTGGCACTAAACAGGTCAATCATGTCCGAGAGACCGCCGTCTTATCCTCTGGCATTGGCACATAACTCTCCCATGCAATTTTTTACTTGCAACCGCTACTGCTTTCTCCAGTGGCTCCTGAGTTGGCCTCGCGATGCTAAGTGCACCCAGTTCCAGTCCTTCCATCACGAGAAAACCTTTGTCCGTACTGGGAATCGAACCCGGATCCTCCACATGGTAGTCAGCCGTTCTGATACTCAGCTACGGAGGCGAACTTTGATGAATGAAGCAAGCACCGAAAAGGAAAAATTTCCCCCCATGTTGCACAATCTGCTCAAGCCCGGTAAAACTGTTAGTTACACAGTTCAAATGTTTGTTAAGCTTATGGGACTTAACTGTGGGGTCATCAGTCTCTAAACCTACAAACTACTTATGAACTAAATTATACTAAAGACAACACAAACACCCATGCCCGAGAGAGGAATCGAACCCCCGACGGGGAATGGCCTCATGTCTCGGAGCATAGCGCCTCAATGCGCTCGGCCACTCCGTCGCGGGCGTAAATGTCTGTCGTCTGTGAAGGGAACTACTTCGGCGACATGGAATTGAGTTGCAGTCATCATATGATGTACTTACAACAATACTTGAAGCGTCTGCGTTTTGGACGCTATACATTTTAGTTTTTAGGTTCTTGTGGTCTTCAGTCCACAGACTGGTTTGATGCAGCTCTCCACGCTACCCTGTCCTGTGCAAGTCTCTTCATCTGAGAATATGCCCGGCAACCTACATCCTTTTGAATCTGCTTACTGTATTCGTCCCTTGGTCTCTCTCTACGATTTTTATCCCACACGCTTCCTTCTAATGCTAAGTTGACGATTCTTTGATGTCTCAGAATGTGTCCCACCAATCAATCCCGTCTCTTAGTCTGGATATGCCAGAAACTCCTTTTCTCTCCAATTCGGTTAAGCACATCCTCATTAATTACGTCATCTGTCCATATAATTTTCATCATTATTCTGTAGCACCACATTTCAAAAACTTCTATCATCTTTTTGTCTGAACTCCTTAACGTCTACGTTTCACTCCCATACAAATGCTTTCAGAAAGGACTTTCTAACATTTCAACTAATATAGGATGTCAAAAATTTCGCTTCTTCAGAAACGCTTTTCTTCCCATAGCCATTCTGAATTTATGTCATCTTCTTTACTTCGGCCATCAGAAGTTATCTTTGCTACCCAAATAACAAAACTCATCTACTACTTATATTGTCTCATTACCCAATCAAATTCCTTAAGCATCGCCTGATTTACTGACATTACATTACGTTACCCTCGTTTTACTTTTGTTAATGTTCATCTTATATCTTCCTTTCAAGACACTGTCCATTCCATTCAATTGCTCTTCCAGAGCTTTTGCAGTCTCTGACAGAATTACTATGTCATCGGCAAACCGCAATGTTTTTATTTCTTCTCCCTCCACTTTAATGCCCTCTCCGAATTTCTCCTTCCATTCCTCCACTGTCTGCTCAATGTACAGCTTGAACAATATTGGAGAAAGGCTGCAACCCTGTCTTACTCCCTTCCCAACCTCTGCGTCCCTTTCTTGCCCTTCGACTCTAATAACCGCTGTCTAGTTTTTGTATAGGTTGAATATAACTCTTCGCTCCCTAAATTTTACCTCTGCTAGCTTCAGAGTTTGGAAGAGTGTATTCCAGTCGACATTGTCAAAAGCTTTCTCCAAATCTACAAACGCCAAAAACGTAGTTTTGCCCTTCCTTAGCGTATCTTCTAAGATAAGTCGTGAGTATTGCCTTCCGTGTTCCTACATTTCTCCTAAATCCAAACTGATCTTCCCCGACGTCAGATTCCACAACTTTTTCCATTAGTCTCTAAATAATTCGTGTTAATATTTTGCAACCATGACTTATTAACCATAACTTTAACTTACTAAATTTTTTGTATGAGCTATGTATGACGTTGAAGCGTATTGTAGGGATTTCACCGCATAGTTAAGTATTGCGGCTACAGAAAGTATTGCTCTCTCTCGGCCGGTTATCTTTAGAACTGCCTCCATACCCGAATAATACATTGCAGTACTGTAATAATCGCTACACTGGTAACGATGTGATCGACAACGGCATCCATGAAGCCACTTTATGATGTTCCACGCGCATGTTTCACTACGGACCAGAAAGCAGCTCCAGCTATTTCACTATACGTATTGAAAGGCCGACAATGGCAGCACAACTTACCATTGTAGAAGCTGCGACTGTACACGAATTTTGAAATATAAACTCCGTAGGTAAAGAATGATTAAAGCAAACTTCCGAGAGCAGAACAAGAGCAGGGTATGTGTGCTAAGGTGCTGAGGAATCCTTGCTGTATTACATTAGGTTTTAGTCTTTCGATGAGCCAAGTTGGCAGTAGGTGAGCGGCTCGTTGCGAGACAGCTTGTGTATGCCACACCACGCCACTCGGCCGTGCAGCACATAAAAGACTGGCGCGCCAAACAAGAGCGCGGACGAGAAAGCCTTTTCCCCGGCACGATTATGCGTAATCGAGGCCAGAAATAACCACTGCCGGAGATGGCTGTTCTCGCTGCGCGCGGGGAAACCGGTTTGGGAACGACGAGTCGGCCGAAAGTAAACTGTGATTCGCGAGCTAATTAGGCGCTGTGCTGCCGACGGAAGGCGCTGCCATTAACCACTGCACAGCAGCGGGAGGCTCCTAATTATGAGCCCACAACCTCTAGCGCAGCGAGTAGTCCGATGCACATCACTGCCGTCCATACCAAAGAGTAGAACTACAGCAGCATCCAAGGGCTTGAACATTGGCTTTCCTGAAGGAAAAGAAGCTACTCGTCATTACGTCAGATTAAAGAAAAAGTTTACTTTGTTTACTCTTCTTCTACGAAACAATAGAAAAGGCTGACTCTAGCTTCCTAGATATCCAACTAGCGCCTAGGCTGTGCCATACTCTGCACTGCCGCCGAGGTGTTATCATTTGGCGTACCAATCCCCGGCATGTCATTATCGCCGTCAGACACAGTAATAGGCATAGCCGGTGTAGGGGAGCAGCTGAAAGAGTCGGAAACAAGTCGCCACGTCCAGGTGGTGTACCAATTCAGTTTTACAGAGAGTACTCTGCGGTATTCGCCCCTTACTCAGCTTGCACTTGTCGCACATCTTTGACCAAAAAAATGTTCAAATGTTTGTAGAGTCTAAGGGACTTAACTGCGGGGTCATCAGTCCCTAAACTTACAAACTACTTATGAACTACTTACAACTAAGGACGGCACAAATATCCATGCCCGAGGGGGGATTCGAACCCCCGACCGTAGTGGCCGTGCAGACCGTGACTGGAGCGCCTCAGTCTCCTCGGCCACCGCGGCCGGCCATCTTTGACCCAGCGCAGAGTTCCAAGCGACTGGAAAAAGGCGAAGGTGACTCCCGTGTATAAGAAAGGCAAAAGAAGTGACTCAGATAATTACAGACCCGTATCATTAATATTCGTTTGCTGCACAATTCTTGAATATATTCTCACTTTTCATATAGTAAATATAGTTGAGGCGGAAAAGCTTTTGTCCGGCTTTAGGAAGCATCGATCGGGCAAAACTCAGTTTGCGAACTATGAACGAAGGGAAACAGGCACACTACGTATTTCTCGATTTTCGAAAGGCGTTTAACACGGTACTGCACCGCTGATTGCTAACGAGGGTACGAGCGTTTGGAATAGTTACCCAAATATGGGAGAGGCTCTAAGACTACTTAACCCTTTCAGTCTAACATCATGATATCAGCTTCGGAAAAATTAAAATTCAGTGTTTTCTGTATTAATCCAGCGCAGTGAGCATCAAAAGATGTGTTTTACAGTTTTTGGTCGAATTATTGATATTTTATGTCATGCATTTCTTGGACAACAGACGTTTGTATCGATGTATTTTATTACTTGGACGTTATTTTGTTGATAGTTAACACTGCCAGATTAATAATGCTAGCATAATCTTCGCCACAGCACGAAAGACAAAGACAATTCACTGTTGGAATAAAAGAAAAGGAACCACACTCACGCTCAGCCACGTACAGACACAACCTCCAAGATGAACAGATTAATGCCTCAGAAGTGGCTACACGCCGTACCAAGCGGCTAAATGTCTTACAAGAAGCATGTTTTTCATCGACAAAAATTCAACTTTAAGGATTGGCGTACAAAATACGGAATAAATCAACTTTTAATACGTTGTTGTCCAGAAACACTGGGAACGAAAGGGCTAAGTAATACAAACCAGTACGTTGTCCTCAACGACGAGTGTTCATCAGAGGCGTGCCTTAGGGAAGTGTGATAGGACCGTTCTCATTTTATGTATATATAAATGATCAGACGGACAGAATGAGCTACAATTTGCGGCTGTTTGCTGATGATGCTGTGGTGTACAGGAAGATATCGTCTTTTGAATGACTGTAGTAGGATGCAGGATGACTTTGAACAAATTTGTAGACGGGGTCAGAAATGACAGCTGTAAATGTAGAAACAATCCCGTGATGTTCGAACGATACCAACGTACCTCCCCTGAGGTGAACATTCAGTGTGCTCTCATGCATGATAAAATTATGGGCCCGTGGAAAACTATGACGTCAAACACACGCTCTTCACTGCAATACTCGGGACGTCCTTCAACGTGCGCGGAATGAAGTAGAATATCGTTTGGATGTGTGTAGAGTGACAAATGAAAGCCACATCGATCTGCAATGAAGGGGCGGAAACTTGGAGAGTTTGGTGAAGGTTACACAATTCCATCTTGTGTCGTTGCCTTTGTGTGATCCGTTAAAACTGCCCTAGGACTTTACAGATACACTCAAAACAGAAAAGGAAAAAGTAAAAGTTCGTAATTCAATTCAATAAATTAAAACTTTTGAAAGAATGTCGGTCGTAATCATCTCTATTACTTCAGAGAATGAATGCGCCGGCCGCGGGGCCGAGGGGACTGAGGCGCTCCAGTCACGGTCTACACGGCCACTACGGTCGGGGGTTCGAATCCCCCCTCGGGCATGGATATTTGTGCCGTCCTTAGGATAAGCTAGTTGATAAGTAGTGTGTAAGTTTAGGGACTGATGACCCCGTAGTTAAGTCCCATAAGCTATACAAACATTTGAATTTTGAGAATTAATGCTTATCTGTGAGACTCTTTCCGAAAGTACTGCTTGATGCGTTTCACTGATGAACAGCAAGCGAACATAACAGACGCACAAGAAATCCAGCGATTTTAGGTGCTATCGAAGTGTAACACAAATGACGGCGGAAATTCTGGAGCCTTGAGAGGAAAGGAGGCAGTTACATTTAGAGAACTTGTTTATTAATAAACATCTGTGCCATCTATAGTGACTCACTACTAATTTTAATTAATGCTTAAAATCGTTGTATCTGCATAATGTTTTCAAAAATAGAAGAACCTGCTTCATGGAAGACTGTGTGACCATTCTTCTTTCAGTATCATTTACCTGACATAGGGATAATGAAATTAGTGATTACTGGAACAGTTATAGTCAGTCTTAATTATTACGTGAAAAATTAAAAATAACTGTTGTCACGTCATTTGTTGATAATGTTTGTGCTTCCCTATATACCCATCGTTCAATGTGGTACCTTTTTCCCAACAATGGTTCACTTGCCGGACATATTGGCTGTATAACCATGTATTTTGGCAGCTCACAAAAAATTGCACGTCGAAAATGAGGTTATCGCTCTGCAAATCTTCTGTATCGTAGTTTCTTTGCCCGAGAAAGAGAGAGAAGTTAATGGCTGCCACCTCGGGAGAATAAGGAGTTGAAGTATCTATGTGAATGGGTTCGGAAGGCAGTGATACGGGAGCACTTTGGTGCTGCAAAAATATTCCCTCTTACGGGCGTCCGTGACTATACATCGTAACCACGAGAGTGTAAACGCAGTGCCCACTTAGGGTGGGATCTTTGCCATTTGCAGCGGTGGGTCGGATGCTCTTTGGAGTCACAGTCCTATAGTCTTATTACATGCAGCAGCCATCCACCGCCAAACAAGTCATCGCTGCCTCCGTTTGGTGGCTTTTTATGCCGCCAGGGAAACCCCACTGTCATGTTGGAAATGCCGTGCAAACTGAGTTTCGGTTTTTTCGCAACCGCCTCCATCGTGACTCGCCAATATTGGAGAGCCAGGAGGTTCGCTTCTCTCGCGACAGCCGGTTCATGACAGAGGCAGTGCTTTCCAGATTGAATTTTCGAAATTTCCCCATAGCAGACATAAATATTCCTCAAAATGATACTATTTCGGCAACTTTTCCCCCAAGCATCTGAAACCTTACTATTGCTTCAAATTACTATTTATTATCAATGTTAGCAGCTTGTAGAAATCGAATTTATTGTTGAAAGCAGTAAAATATAAAAAATTGTACGTAACCAATATTTTGTAAACACAACATGAGCAGAAAAAGTAAGAAGCAGTATGCCCTAGCGGCACATTTGGTCCGCGGTGGAATGGTGAAGCGCATTGAGGCGGTATGCTCCGATGCGCGAGGCCATTCCCCGTCGAGGTTCGAATCCCCCCTCGGGCATGGATGGTATTTGAGGAGGAGGGGAGGGGTTGGGTTGTTTGATGGGGATAGGGGGACTAAACTACTGTGGTTATCAGTCGCCCGGTGAGGAGGGGAAGCAGTGAGGATAGGAAAGGAGGGGAGGAGTAAGGACATGCACCCCGGAAAGTAAAGAAGGAAGGAAGACTGCATTAGCTTGGGGCTCCGTGCTCACCACGCACCTACTCACCAAAGAACCGTGAGCCCCCTGGGAGGGTGGGGGGATGGTATTTCATGAGTAGTTTAAGAAACATTTGAACATTTGATTTCTTCGTTGTTTCCCCATTTTTATATTGAATCACGAATACAAGGTGCAGTAAATGCGGAAACACATGAGAGAGAGCTAGGTGCAAAATGTACAATTACGGCAACATAATGTAATTATCTTTCCGGTGTCTTAAACAATTCAAATATAAATATTTTCTCTGTATTGAAATTATAGTTGAATGACGTATTGCTGTAAACATATTTTGTTACGTAGTACAATAAACGAATTTACGCGGTAGTACTGTAGACATCGTACTAATACCACTACTGTTTAATTTCATTCATCATAACGATGGCTATTTGGAAGCCTGTAACTGTGTTATTCACAACTTACATAAAGAAAACTCTCAAGTTACTTGTTTTTAATGGTCAGCATTACGCGTTTTGAGAATTTATTCCCATTTTCAGATGGTAGAGTATTGTACAGAATCTCACACATACTGCTTTACAAGGACAGTGTCAGATTCTGCAGAATGAAGAAGATAAAATACTTTTTGTCTAACCACACGGCAGGAGAACAAAAGACTACAAATGGAGACATCACAATAAATACAAACTAGTATTGACTGCGGTCGAAAATCTACCAATAGTGTTTACAATGGTCACTGGAGGTAAAATTTTACGTATCATGTCGGCGGCCTCGCGTGATTATGTTGGCAATATCAACAACACGACAGAAAATCTTTGCCCGTTTGTTCGAACCACATTTGAATGACTCGATTAGTGTATCGTACACACCACGAAGTAAACAAATAATGCTGTTCCTGCTTTACGGTTGACAGGTTCTTGTATGCACCCTCGTCCGCTCAGTAAAAATAATTGCCCTCGTAAAGCTAATATTCCACTTCTCATGTCATTTTCGAATTATATAACTTTCATTAGCCTAATATTTGAAACGGAACTACAATTTCGGTGTTCATATATTTATACAACGCCAAGAAATAATGTTATTTCGATACAGCGATATTCAGAATTCCAGAGCCGACAACATGTCGACTTCGTGGTTCCACCCGTGCACCGCTACATGCCTCTCCCGGCGCATCATCATTTATATCGGCATTCACATGAAAATATCCATTTCCTTTTACCACTCTTAATCACTGCGAAAATGAAGCATTTAAACGGCACAAGAAAGTGAGTTGGGAGCACTCCATGTTTCGATATTCACTTATTTTAATACTGCAGAGGCGCTGCAATACAGCGTCTTTGGTCGAGGCGAATAGGCACTCAGTGAGCTGATTGTTGGAGAATGTAGAACTTGATCCAAGCTGTAGATAGGAAAATTTCTACTTCCTTTTACCACTTAATGGCTAAATGCACACACAATATTATATATATATATATATATATATATATATATATATTCGTGAAATCTACGACAAACAATCTTTCGAATTAGGTAACTTTCATTGGCCTTGTTGTACGAATAAATTAGTAATCTGTACCACAATTTTCGTGTTAGCGTATTTATATAATGATATGCGCCTCGGTTGCACACTGGTAGAGTGCAAGACTACAACTCTAAAGGTCACGGGTTCGATCCCCGCCAGGTCCTAGGATTTTTATCTGTTACTTTCCACTTCTTTCACCTCTGGCAGTATTGCTCATGTGAAAAATACCGAGTAGCACTGTGGTTCGGAACCCACGTTAAACTGTAGGTCCCCCTATAACTGGCTCGGTAAGTCAGTTCGAAGGTCGGAGGAAGGCAACGGCATACCACCTCCAAACAGGACCATGCCTAGTAAAGCACTGTGGTGTTCAAACCAATCTTCGGATTGTTGACTGCTTTACCTACCTTTATGTGAGAAAAAGCATCTGGATATGGCAATAAATTCTCGAAACGCGTAATGCTGCGCTTTGAAAACAAGTAGCTGGTGTGGTGCGATTTCTTTATATAAATTGCCAATACTGTTTATTATCGTTTATAATGAATTAAGACAAAAATCAGTATAGCCATATTTATTAAGACAGAAGTGACACGATAGGGAGAGAGCTGTGGTGTACTGTATAAATCCTCTGACTTATATTTGGTAATGAGCCATAGACTTGAAGACAATAAAAGGAGCGGTATATCTATTGAAGAGGAAATTAAGTGTATGTAGTTTGAACTGAACTATAAGATGGCATTAACATCAACCCTAGGCAGAAAAAAATTGTCCCCCAGCTTGCCCTGTGTTCCCCAAACGCCGGCAGCGGCAGCCGGCCCGTGGCGCCGCCTCCGTCGTGACCCGCGCTCGCGCTTTCTCCGCATGACCTGGCAGCTTCAGCTTCAGCTCGCCCATTCTGCCGGACTGCTTTTTCTCCTGCCGCTACCCCGCCTGTTAGCGCCCGCACTTAAAAGCACCTCTCTCAAGTCCGCACCTATATACATTTAGCGAGCCATATCTTTGTGCATATCAAGATTCGTTTCTGTATGTTTGGTATGTGGAAGGGGCGTTGGGGGGATTTGACAGCCAAGTCATGTGCCCTCGCTAATTATCCAGAGTGAGCAATGTAACGGTGTGCAGAGAAGTGGTCACGTGGAAGCCGCCCACTCGACGTTTACCTGCGGCCACAGACGCAGAGGCGGAATAACCAATTCCCTGAGTACGCGGGGTACGAGTACCAGGCCCAAAACGATAAACTACCCTGTGAACACTGCTTCTAACGGCAATTTCTTCTCTTTCAATAATACATTAACAGCACCTGCACAACGTCAACAGAATAATTCTAATTAAGTAGTTCACTAGAAATAGCTTTGCAATTCAACAAATTAAAAGTATTTTCCGTATAGATTAACAACTCTTCCTGTTACACACTTCAACTTACAGCAGTTTATCGCCAACTTCGCCTGCCTATCCTTCCTGCTCCTAATCTTTTCCCAGTTTTTCTATATTTATAAGCTAGCATGTTGCCAAAACTTAGCCTTTATTTCCATGTGTTGTGGTTTTCCATTATTCGCTTTCGGTGTGTCTTAGTGTGATGTACTTTATTCAGTGCCGTAACTATGGGGGAGGGGGGATGAGGGGGATAGAAACCCCCCTCCCCCCAGAACCCGAAAAGAAGATATCGTATAACAGCAATCTGGTGAAGGTGAACATTGGAAACTTGGGGTGTTTTACCATAAGGTTTCATTGGATGGGAGTGAATTAGTTTCTTCAACGGAAGTGGTAGATGGTAGTCTGTCTGAAAAATGACAAATTTTGCTCGTCAAGCAGATCTATCACCCCCCCCCCGCCCCCAAGCCAAGTCCTACTTACGCCACTGACATTATTTATATATCTTATGGCTTTAAAGAATTACATATTGAGTACATACTGGGTTATCAAAAAGTCAGTATAAATTTGAAAACTTAATAAATCACGGAATAATGTAGATAGAGAGGTAAAAATTGACACACATACTTGGAATGACATGGCGTTTTATCAGAACAAAAATAAATAAATAAATTAGATTGGAAAAATGTCTAACAGATGGCGCTTTATCCGATCAGAAAAGCAATAAGTAGCATAACAAATTAAGACAAAGCAAAGATGACGTTCTTTACAGGAAATGCTCAATATGTTCACCATCATTCCTCAACAATATCTGTAGTCGAGGAATAATGTTGTGAACAGCACTGTAAAGCACGTTCGGAGTTACGGTGAGGCATTGGCGTCGGATGTTGTCTTTCAGCATCCCCAGAGATGTCGGTCGATCACGATACACTTTCGACTTCAGGTAACCCCAAAGCCAATAACCGCACGGACTAAGGTCTGGGGACCTGGCAGGCCAAGCATGACGAAACTGGCGGCTGATCACATGATCACCACCAAACGACGCGCGCAAGAGATCTTTCACGCGTCTAGCAATAGTAGATAAAGTTTTCAAATTTATACTGACGTTTTGATCACATTTATACTGACGTTTATAATTCACATAAATGGTGTGCGCTATTACAAGGAGATGCACAAGTATGCAAAATTAATAGAACTGGAAAGCTGTAGTAGGTGAAGTTTGGGAATCCATTTCTAATCATAGTTGGGTATCCAGAGATTCCAACCAAGTTGTGTTGCGTTCACAAAATCTTTCCCGGTAGTCACGAATTTTCTATTTGGGCAGTCGCGTGGAATGTGCTCTAGCGTTCGTGTAGCATTGGTCACCGTCGGTAACTTTCCACTTGCGTAGGTAGTTTTGCTTTGGTCACGACGTGGGCAGTTCTGTTCCGACTGAGGAAGCTCCGTATTTTTCTTGGGTCGCACCAGGGAGATGGATGGCGAGGTCTATATTGCCTAAATTCTTGTGGCTACGGAAGAACGTTCACTCGTTTCTCCAAAGCTCTTTTACGTTATAGCTGTCTTAGCCGAGTGGGTCAGTGCTTACGCATAGTCGGTCTATGGATTTTAGTCACGTGTGTCTTAAGTTGTTCAGTGTTCCTTGAATAGGTAAGACTGGATCGTTTGAGTTTCATCCATTGATGGGTTACTGCTTCCAGTTGTCGTAGATTGGGAGGGGCAATGGCGTGGGTTTATGAGTTCCTGTCAACATCCTCATTGTATCATTGAAACTGATATTTCGTTGACATGACTACTTCTATTCCAATCAGGAGAACAGGATACACAAGTGCTTGTGCTGCAGTTCTTAAGGTGCTTGCGTTAGATCCCCCGCCAACACATGCTAGTTTCCTTAGTACATTTTTTCTTGATTTTAACATCTGCCGTGTTAGTTCAAACCAAGAGAAAGTCACTGTCTACATAAAATTTTGTTTGGTGCATAAGGAAGACAGTGCTTTACAACAGATTTCCACACAAATCTACTGTTTTCTTGCGATGTTGATGAAGTTTTAGATTTTTCGACACCGTTTCACCGATTGCCAAGAAATTGGAGAGATACATGGCGGAGAAGGAGATGAACAGGGACAGAGAAGACGAGGCGATGGAGGAGAGAAGAGGAAGGGGTTTAACAGAAGATTCAAATAAATAAATACACGGACAACGCCGGGTTTTCAGCTAGTAAAATTTTAAGTCAATTACCATTTCTTCGTAATAGCTATATGGCAATAGCCAATACTCATAATGCCAAGTATTTACATGAATCGTGCGGCCATTTGTGTGTGGGGGGCAGCCGTCTGAAGATGTGTAAATAGATGGCATTATCGATAGTGGATGGTTGCTTTTTTTTTTTTTAAGAATGAACCTTATTTTTTATTATACGCAGTAAAAAAAATGACAGTTTTCGACAAAATAGAAAGAAATCCTTTAGCAGTCTGATTATGCTGAACCGATAGCTCCTTACTTAACAGCCATATACATCCGCTCTCTCATAGAGGGATCTGTACTAAAAGATTGGAAAGTTGCACAGGTCACACCTATATTCAAGAAAGGCAGTAGGAGTAAACCCACTAAACTAAAGGCCTATTTCATTGACGTCAATTTGCAGCAGTGTTTTGGAACATATCCTGTATTCAAATATTATGAATTATCTCGAACTATCTATTGACCCAAGGTCAACACGGATTTAGAAAATATCGTTCATGCGAAACACAACTACCTCTTTATTCACACGAAGTGATGGGTGCTATCGACAAGGGTTCGCAAATCGCCGGCCGCGGTGGCCGAGGAGACTGCGGCGCTTCAGTCGCGGTCTGCACGGCCACTACGGTCGGGGGTTAGAATGCCCCCTCGGGCATGGATATTTGTGCTGTCCTTAGTTGTAGCTAGTTCATAAGTAGTTTGTAAGTTTAGGGACTGATGACCCCGTAGTTAAGTCCCATAAGCTTAACAAACATTTTGTTCGATTCCGTATTTCTTGATTTCAAGAAGGCTTTTGACACCGTACCTCACAAACGGCTTTTAAACAAATTGCGTGGTTATGGTATATCGCCCCAAATTTGCGACTGGATAGGGGATTTCCTGTCAGAAAGGACACAGTTCGTAGTAATCGATGGTAAGGCATCGACCAAAACAGAGGTGATATCGGGCGTTCCAGAGGATAGTATTATTGGTCTCTGCTGTTGCTTATTTACATAAACGATTTGGGAGAAAAACTAAGTAGCTCTCTTAGATTGTTTTCAGATGACGCCGTCATTTACCGTCTAGTAAAATCATCTGATGATCAAAACCAACTGCAGAACGATCTGAATAAGATATCAGTATGGTGTAAAAGTTGGCAATTGACTCTAAATAATGAGAAATGTGAAGTCGTGCACATGAGGTATCCTTATCAGGTGGGTTTGACGGAGGACATCGAAAGAGTCCAGAGAAGGGCAGCTCGTTTCGTATTGTGACGATACAGGGGAGACAGCGTTACGGAAATGATACAGGATCTAGGATGGGAATCATTACAACAACGGCGCTTATCGCTGCGGCGTGGTCTACTTAAACTGCAATCGCCAACATCCTGCCCGAATGCGAAAAGATATTGTTGACTCCCACTTACATAGGTAGAAATGATCATCAGAATAAAATACGAGAAATCAGAGCTCGAACGGAGAGATTCAGGTATTATTTCTTCCCGCGCGCTATTCGTGAATGGAATGGTAGGTAAATAGTATAATGGTGTTTCGATGAACCCTCTGCCAGGCACTTAAATGTGGTTTGTAGAGTATCCCATGTAGACAGAGAGAGAGAGAGAGAGAGAGAGAGAGAGAGAGAGAGAGAGAGAGAGAGAGAGAGAGAGAGAGGGAGAAAGACGTGGGGGCGGCGGCCAAATACGTGGGACAGACGAGTGTCAGAACCCGCGGCGTGCAGCTGCAAGCTGGCCACGAGCCGGCTGCCTTTGCGAGCGGACCGGTTGTGCACTCCCAAATGACGTACGGGCGCGTGAAAGCGCACTTAGCGGCCGCCAGCCGTCACGACTCAGCAGGCGCCTGCACTGCGCGGAGACCGGCCGCCCACTGCCGCGTCCACGCGCTCAACACACCAAGTCTCTGCCGAGCATCACGCTCTGACAGGTGCTAGTACAAGGAACATGCCAGCGGAGACGAATGTTCAAATGTTTGTATAGCTTATGGGACTTAACTACGGGGTCAGCAGTCCCTAAACTTACAAACTACTTATGAAATAGCTATTCCTAAGGACGGCACAAATATCCATGCCCGAGGGGGAGATTCGAACCTCCGACCTTAGTGGCCGTGCAGACCGTGACTGGACCGTCTCAGTCCCCTCGGCCACCGAGGCCGGCACGACCGCAGTTGTTAACACGTTTTTATAAGTAGGGCTCTGCGGCGCTTCGCTGCGGACGTTAGCGTAATTGGAGTTAGATTGTGTGCTTCCAGAAAGGTTAAATGGGCGCACTGTCTAGACTTCATTAATGAATTGCCTATCTAGTCGCAGGAGGTCCCATGCCAGCAACAGTTACAGATTTAAACCTAAGGAGAGGCATTGAATTAAAATTTATGCCTTGGCCGGGAGTCGACCCCTGGACCTCCTACTTACTAGGGAGGTGCTGTAGACCACTCAGCTAACACGGCGTTGTAGCCAAAGCAACTATACGGACTGTCTTAAAGCACGTCTCCCTCCACACCATACACTTTAATTCTGCCTCATGTTCCCTGTGAAATGCGTATCAAATTGCCAGGGTTCTCCTACATTGGAATAGCACCCCAGCAAAGAACGCGAATAGGAACTATCCCGCCTTGTTCCTCAGGCCGAGGTGATAAAATATCAACTAATTTTAATTCAATGCCTCTCCTTATGTTTAATACGTTTGATAGAACGAGACAATGTTGTCTCAGGGAATTTTATTATTTGTTGATAATTACAGATTTGTGATTCATTAATGTTCAAATGTTTGTGAAGCTTACGCGGCTTAACTGCGGGGTCATCAGTCCCTAAACTTACAAACGTCTTATTAACTAATACTAACGACAACACAAACTTCCATGCCCGAGGAGGGGGGGGGGATTCGAACCCTCGACGGGGAACGGATTACTACAGGAAAGACAACACATATCGAGCAACCAAGTATACACCGCCATTACACGAGCAAAGATGAAAACCGTCGGAAATATTCATAATAAACATCAGTTTTCGATGGCTGAGGTGGCATTAATTTTGTCACTCTGTTTTACACGTCACAGCAATATTCCACGTAGAATTTAGGCAAAAACCTCCACCCCAATTCATAACTTTATCCGATAGCTTTATTTCAATTGCTTCCTTCATTTCAATCCCCATAGCGTGACATGTATCTAGACAGTGTTCGGCAAAGCAAAATTGTTGGATTGTTGTCATATCAATCAAAGAATTAGGACTCTTAAGGACCGATTTATTGGGCATAAATGTCACACACGCTTACAACAATGTAACAAATCTGCTGTTGATGAACACTGGCTAGACACAGGATACCCTATGGAATAAAACAAAACAAATTTTGGGTTGCACTTCCAGCTATTCAAATGTTCCAATGTTTGTAACCCTATTTGACCAGACTGATATGGTACTCAGTACCTTGACTTACAAATTACACTAAAGACAAAACACACACCCATGGCCGAGGGAGAACTCTGACCTCCGGCGAGAACGGCCGGCTAGTCCGTAGCATGACGCCTTAGACCACGCGGATTCCGAGCTACTGAGATTGTGTTATCAAGGAAACAACTTAAATAAAACTAGCGGATAACCTTCTTCTTGGAATCCTGCTCCCTCTCTTGTCAAAGAAAGGAGAGAGAGAGAGAGAGAGAGAGAGAGA
Organism: Locusta migratoria; assembly: GCA_026315105.1. NCBI lineage: Eukaryota > Metazoa > Arthropoda > Insecta > Orthoptera > Acrididae > Locusta > Locusta migratoria. Next base: position 451,894,078 of record CM048748.1, read on the forward strand.
GAGAGAGAGAGAGAGAGAGAGAGAGAGAGATGAGAAAATTAATGACACCTCAACCGTTGAAAACTGACGTTTATTATCGATATTTCTGACAGTTTATTCGTTGTTCTTGCGATGGAACTATTTGCTTCTTTTTTGTTGAGTGTGGAATGTCTTTCCTGTTGTCGTTGAAAAGCGAGGTTTTACACACCGCTGCACATTGCTTCCTCGCTGCAGTACTGCCTTGAGAATTGCAGGGTGGTCTCCTGCCGAAATATCGACCGACGTCGATTTCTGTACCTGGCTGCACACCCGTATGTGTTTTTAATAACAGACGCCTGACGGCGCAGAAGCTATCTTTCGTCATAACGTGCGCGAACACGTGACGCAAACATTTCAGGATCGCTGGATTCTTCGGAGAGACCCAACACGAAGTGGTGTACGTAACTCCAACGAGGTGCATGTACCGAATGTCGTGTCTTCAGTTCGCGCCAGCAAGTACAACAACAACTACAGAGTGTACTGCAAAGTGAGCGTCATTCCCTAGGGCAGAGGGATGCATCTCCATCAACTGACGCCCCCTGGAATACCTCCTATAAACATGTTTATCTCAGAAAGTATGCTTTTTCGGACCTATGTTTACTGCAGCCATTTTCTTGTTTCAGTATCACTGTACATCAAATTATTCGACTTTTTCTCTTTTTTGTTTTTCCATCTTTGCAGCATGTGTAACCGTCATTTAGTATTAAATTCACTTCACAATTTCCTGGGGTTGTTGACATACCTCCTTCAGACTAAATAACGAAAACACTTGCAAGTTTGTCAGGCGCCTGCTCTTATACTTTAACATCATTCTGTTTACTTTCCCACTGACTTTAGTACTAAAAAGATTATCGGTAGCCTGGACAAGGCTTCCCGTGTGGCCCGCATTGTCTTTTATTGGTTGACCTGCCTCATCTGTCAGCGCTGCATTACGCGGGCCACCGCCTTCCCACTCTGCCCATTGGCCTTTCTGCTGTACCATTGCTTGGAAACAGAATGTTAAACTAACAACAAATTTAGGCCCACGTCAGGCGCGCAGTTGCTCTCCGATAATTTTCAATATCAATAAGGGGCAGTCAAGTGGAAACCATGTGTGAAAAGAACATCAATGTTTCCATTTTCCTTTGATCTATGAATTCTTCCTACCCAGGGCAATATCTCGTTCTTCAGGAAACTAAAGATATGGAAACTTAAAAGGTAATGATCAGAATTTTAAGGAATATTTGTAAGGACTTTCCAGCGAAACACCCTTGGCAACACGTGGATTAGCTTAATACTTGTTCCATGGATAATATATACGACATTTCGTTATGATGTGGAGCGCGTTTATACATGACACTATTTTGAGGATTTTTTAAATTTTTAATTTTCTTTTTAATTTAATATTTTTTTAAAGTTTTATCTAAAAATTCATCAAAGTTGCCATTCAGAAATTGCTTTAATTTCTTTTTAAATACCAGTTGGCTATCTGCTACTTGGTAAGTGATCGAAGACTTGTGTGGCAGCATAATTCACCCCTTTCTGTGTCAAAAATAGATTTAACTTTGAATAGTGGGTATCACCCTTTCTCCTAGCGTTGTAGCTATGCACACTGCTGTTACTTTTGAATTGGGCCGGATTGTTAATAAATTTTATGAGAAATATATAGCTACAGTGAAGATCCCTAGATCCCTTGCAACAGAAAGACGCTATTTCGACTCTGGCGGGAAGCCCTTACAGTACACGTACGGTACTGCATAGAGTGCTGACCTCTCCTCATGCGATTTCCTTGTTTCTGAAGCCATGAAGAAAGAATTGTATCCGTCTATTGATTTCGGACGTAGGCGATTACTTTGAAATAGTAACTTACCTTTTCCATTTTTGACTGCCCACTATATGCTCAATTAACCAACAAATTTATTTAATAAACACACACTTTGGGAACGACAAACTTCTCATAACTGACAGCTAGCATACGCTTCGAAAAGACATTAACAACTCTAAATATGACTTCCGCTGGAAATATCATCTACTTCACAGTCCAAAAGACGTCACAAAAACGTAAGATTAAATTATATCAATACAAACGTATGCAGAAAAGTGAGTAACAAGTCGATAAAAAATCGTAAAATAGATCTACAAAACAATGGCAAAGTCATATTCTTATACTTCGCGGGAGAGAGACTAGGATAAAAGCGGTTGGAAATGAAAGAAGAATGCAATGAGAACGTTTTTAGAATATTTGCTATAGATGCAAGAGCTCAACACTTCTAGAAAGGAGATTAAGTATATGTCCCATTCACTCTTAGCAATCTGACTTGGATGTTGAGGCAATCAATATTAAGGCTTTGGAGCAATTTAAATATCTTTAATCTATGTTATGAAAGTAATGAATATTTAGAACACAGAGCAAACCGATGAGGAAAGGTACATGATACATGGAGTAAATCCACTGTAATGACATTAGTGACGTATTACATAAATAATGAGGGAATTGCGGTCTGAGAGTCAGAATTCTGGAACGTAACGAAATAAGTGGGAATTAAGAACCGCTGAGATGAGTGCAGTGACAAAATATTGGTCAGTGAAAAACACAAGGAATGAAAGAAAAGGACCAAACCGGAAGAGCCACCATTGTTCAAAACGCAACTCTCAGTAAATTTCTCTGCAACTGCTAACGTACATCTTAAACCTGAATTCCGTGCACAGGCGGTAGCGCAGGAACAGAAAGAGGGGAGGAACACGTAAGGGCGGAGACATTTCAGCAGGTAAAGTAAATGCTGGGGTGACTCGGTTCGTGACAGAAAGCTTACGTGGTGGCGGGAAAGATAATTGTGTTGAGAGAAGAAAGAGCATCCGTGCAGTGCGTCAAGCAGAGCGTGGCGGCGCGGGACAAGAAGTCAGACAATGACCGCCGGCAAAACACGCCACTCGCTGCCGCCGCTACTGCTGCCACTGATGGCTGCCCTGGCCTGCGCAAGCCTCCATCTCACAACAACAGCCGCAACCTACGCCTTACTGTATTCCGCACTCTGGCTCCCTCTATGATTTCTACGCAACACATTTCCTCCAATACTAAATAGACGCTTACTTTATGTCTCTGAATGTTTCCCATCAATTGAGCCCTTCTTTTAATCAAGATAACTTACGCGATCTATCCTTTCCAGAATTCGTCTCTAGCATCACATTTTAAAAGCTATCTTCTTACTGTCAGAACTCCTTATCATCCACGTTTCACTCCCGTACAATTCCACACTTAGGACAAATGCGTTAAGAAAGGCCTCCCTAACATTAAATGTTCGATGTCAGCAAATTTCCCTTCTTCGGATAAGTATTTCTTTCCACAGTCCTTCTGAATGTTATATATTCTTTACTTCCGCAATCAAAAACTATTTTTCTACCCAAATAATAAAACTCATCTCATTTTATTGTCTTATTCCTTAAGAATCGCCTTATTTTCTTAGACTACAGTCCATTACCCTAGTTTTGCTACTGTTTAACGTTCATCTCATACCATGTTTTCAAGACCGTGTAATTCCTTTCAATTACTCTTCGAGGTCATTTGCTGTCTGACAGAATTACGATGTCACCGACAAACATCTTTTCCTTGAACTCTAATTCCTTCTCCAGCACGTTTTTCTTGCTTACCTACGGAACTTTCTCAATGTTTGATTAACAATGACATGTATATTATTGCTTCACTCTGTCCCGCGTTCAGTGGTAGCTATGCCAGACCTGTGCCCATATCGTCGGTCCACAGATAGATTTGCAGTTTCCTCGGTCTTTCTACACAATACAGCAGATTTACTTCTGCGCTCGTGCTGAGCCTTTAATAACCTTGTAAGCTCTGTTCGTAATCTCACAATGACGTCAAAATACGGGTGCCCGTCCCCTCCAGCCGCGAGAACAATGAACAGAAGCACTTGCTGTATCCCAGGAGACCGGTGCTATTATTTCCTCAATATTCCTCACGGATAAATACGAACCCTGTAATTTCCTAGGGCTACTGTTCATGAGAAGGGCAAGTCTGAAAGCCACTCTGGCACTCATTTAATGCCATGCCTCACATTTAATTAACTCCTTTTATATTGAAGGACAGGTCGCGAAACGACATTTCTATCACTGTACCTATTTCTGCTGTTGTACAGGAAGTTATCAGACTGTAATGTAAATACAGCCCTCACTAAAAGTATTGAGGCACTTGTTAGTAGATACTTACATGGAGGCTGTCCACGCTTCGCTGTTTGGCGTATTGACCTCTCCTGTGGACAATTTCAGTGACGTGTATCAATCTCTGTGGAAGAACGGCAGCTCAGCTATATTCGAGAAGGGTAGTGACGTTGATCGCTGGGATCTGACAAGGAGACTACATCGGTGTCGGATTTTAGAATGTTTTCATATTTACGGTACGTGAAGTTCAGAACTTAAATAACAATCAGTCGAAGCCATTAGACGCAACTCTCACAAGCCCTCGAGAAAATGGACTTTGAAGTTTTGCAGGTACGCGTAAATACCAGTAACTAGAACAGTTGCACCATCTGTGTGTATACCTCAAGTGGTAACGTTCTAGATTCCTAACCACATGGTTCAAAAAAATGTTCAAATGTTTGTAATGTCTATGGGACTTAACTGCGGGGTTATCAGTCCCTAAACTTACAAACTACTTATGAACTACTTACGAACTAGGACGGCACAAATATCCATGCCCGAGGGGGGATTCGAACCCCCGACCGTAGTGGCCGTGCAGGCCGTGACTGAAGCGCCTCAGTCCCCTCGGCCACCGCGGCCGGCTAACCACATGGTAGTTGGCTCGATTCCTGCAGAAGCTGATTTATATTATTGGTTTTTTGTGTTCGAATACCTACACAATTTTAATATCCAACGGTAATTTTCATGAAAAATGCACGTATTTTTAATTATTCGTAATTTTCTGTATTTTATAAAAAATGATAGTTTCAATGCAAAAACATACGTTACATTTTTTACGGTATCGGTTTCACTATTAGTTGACTATGGTAGTTTTTGATTGCCAAGTTTCTGAAGAGCTACGACAGTTTTTGAAAAGTCTTCTCCATAGTTACTAATGGCTTTCGAAGAAGCTACCCTACACAACCATCGTTTTAGGCGACGAGACGTTCAGGTCTTCTACACAAACGTAAAACTGACACAGCACATGGAATTAGAGATTCCTAAATGTTTTAGGGAAATGAATTCGAAAATGCAAAAAAAAGGCTCTCACAAACTTAATGAAAGACTACCATCGTCGACTAATGGTGAAGCCGACACTGTAAAACGTATGTTTTTTCATGGAAACCATAATTATTTTATAAAATATAGAAAATTACGAATAAATAAAAATACGTGCATTTTTCATAAAAATACCGTTAGGTAGTAAGTATTCGAAAACAAAAAAAATAAAAATATAGATCAGTTTCCGCTGGAATCAAACAACCTACCCTATGGTTGTGAGCCTAGTACACTACCACCTGAGCTACACCAACTTCAAAGTCTACTTTCTCTAGAATAATTGAGAGTTGCGTCAAATGGCTTTGACTGATTGTTATTTAAGTTCTATACTTCACGTACAGTAAATATGAAAAAAATCTAACATCGGACTCCCATGTGGTCTCCTCGTGAGTAAAATCTACGTTCCACCTCCTCCAGTTTGTGGTAGGTGCTCCACTATGAAATGTTCCCTTCCCGAATGACTTTTGGTGAGAATGCTTGTTAATGAAGTTGCGTTTGATGAGTAATTGTCTTGCACAGGTTGTTTCTCAAGACGAAAAAAGAGAGGAACTAGGGTGACGCCTGTGCCTCCTTGGAAGGCACTCTTTAACTACTCAGAAAGGTCACAGGTGACTGTCACAGCGCCTCCAGGCTCACGCTTACTTCCACTGTTTGTCGCAATGCAATACGGCGCTCCTCATTCCGTCTGCTGTACCTCTTCTGTTAAGTCTCTCACCGATGGCTACGCTCAAAAATGTTGCAACAGTTCGGATATGGGTTACATTCCCTTAAAATTCACACAGTGAATCACCATTACGTTTGCTTTTCGTTTAATTTATGTGAACTTAACCGTTTGACTGCTCCAGACTTCTATTACTGCTACTTACATTACAGTGTTATTTAAGAAATAACAGTAAACGGATTCTTCACCAACTTACGTGAAGTGCATCTAATATACTTACGTGTATGGTCGACTGTCCGCCCCATCTGAGTATTCTGGTGCTAGAACTTCTGCAGACAAAAACACAGCCTAACAACAGCTTCACGGCGCTTCCATCGTTAACCATACATAATTTACATACAGTGTGAGCAGCTAAATTACTACTACATTTGTCAGTTTCGTCCTGTTCAAAGGAACATTCACATTAAGTAAACTCTTATTTTGCCCACAAGAAAACTGTATACAGCACGATAATCAACAAAGGAACTATCGTGTAGTCTCAAGTTTTTGTCCAGTACTTGAAAGGAGAGCCATGAAGAACATACTAAAAATCTTGAACGATGTGATGGGAACGTTGGGATAAATAAAACCACGGATCGCAGTAAAAATATTTTCCACAGAAAAATGAAACTGCATTAAATTTGTTACGAAAATGGTCTTATTTTCTTCCCTTTCTCTGGGACCTATGGTTTTCGTTATGTTGTGGAGTATTAACATTTATTCTAACCCTTTAAGCGTCAATCACCGATATATCCGTCTGCCGCGTTCTGTGGCTAACAGCTTGTTGCAATGACGAGATTTCGCCCTGACATTGCAACTGTGGTGTTAGATGAGCTTCGTCCACTCTTCAGGCACAGCGTATTCTGGGCTAATTATAACAGTCTGCTGTAGACCACGTCTCGACAGTTCATGTCCAGTAAAGCAGCAGCAATATTGAGTGATCGTTTGCAATGGCGAAAAAAAGACGTTTATCAGATTGAGAGTTAGTGCAGCTTCTTTGAGAAAGTGACGATAATTTCGGTGACAGTTCTGAAAGTTTTTGAGACACGGATGATGGGGCTAGTGAATGTGACTTCGATTCAGAAACAACTGACATGCCACTGCTGCAATAGCCGGTACCGGTACCTCAAAGAGAAATTCGTAAACGACAACATGAAGGAAAAGAGTTCAAATGTTTGTACAGCTTATGGGACTTAACTACGGGGTCATCAGACCCTAAACTTACAAACTACTTATGAACTACTTACGAACTAGGACGGCACAAATATCCATGCCCGAGGGGGGATTCGAATCCCGACCGTAGTGGCCGTGCAGACCGTGACCGAAGCGCCTCAGTCCCCTCGGCCACCGCGGCCGGCAAGGAAAACTGTAGTGCGTGGATAAAGTAGGCGGCATTGCAGCGGCAGGGGGCGCCGGCACATGTTGTTTGCCGTGGAAGGGTCGCGCGCTTCATGGGATAATGGTATGAAATTAGTGTTTGATTGTAATCCACTATTCATGTCTGTACCAGGTTCAAGTGCATTAGAGCCGTATTACGGGATTTTTTTTTTTTTTTTTTTTTTGTGCGCACAACTTCGATGGTCATTAGCGCCCAGCCAAGAACATTGATTCGCTATGATCAAGAAAAAATGGTGACTGTCAGAACACCAGCAAGAGGCTAAAAACGAAAGATAAAAGACAATTAAAAGGGTTAAATATCCTTGGATAGGTTGGCCAAGTTCATAAAACGCAAAACCCGAGCAGCTGCTCGTGTGTCATCAGCTAAAATTTCCTCCAGAGTAGACGGAAAGTGAAGGGCTACACGGAGATGATTAAAATTAACACAAGTCAGTAAAACATGTCGCACTGTCAGCAGTTCACCGCAGGAGCATAGCGGTGCAGGTTCGGCGGATAGCAAGTGACGGTGGCTGAAACGGCAATGACCGATCCGCAACCGAGCCAGGATGACCTCCTCCCGCCGAGAGGGGCGTGAGGATGTCCTCCAAGCGGTCGGGATCGGTTTGACAGTTCGCAATTTATTGTTGTACAGTGAAAGCCACACACTGTGCCATTGCGACACGATACTCCGGCGAAGAGCCCGTTGAACATCGTCCGATGGGACGCAAAAGGTAGCCATGCGAGGTAAAAGAGCTGCTGCCTTGGCTGCTGTGTCGGCGGCCTCATTCCCGGGCACACCCACATGGCCAGGGACCCACAGGAAAGAAACGTGACAGCTGTCATCCGCCAGCAACTGGAGGGAGCGTTGGATCCGATACACGAGAGGATGGTTCGAGAAAGGGTCCTTAAGACTCTGCAGGGCACTAAGGGAGTCAGAACATATGGCATAGAGTATTACGGGATTGGGAAGGGGAGGGCAAGCGTAGCTCGGCGGAAGGCAGGTCTCGGGATTGCATTCGTGCCCTTTCTCCATAGGTCTGCAAGCTACGCTGCAAGCAACCATTATGTGCTGCTTTACAAGGTTACTCCGATCCTCCTCAGCGTGCTTTATGAATGACCGGAGACGCAGTGCGCCGGAGGCTATTTATTTTTCAAAAAATGCGGTTCAAATTTGAGATGACAATTACATCGACGTAAGAAACTCATGTTGATCGAAACTGTACAAGTGTCTGCACACTGTCCTACACTCTTAGGAGGAAAATTTAAATGTTCAAATGTTTGTAATTCTATGGGACCAAACTACGTTGGTCATCAGTCCCTAGACTTACAAACTACTTAATCTAAGGTATACTAACCTAAGGACAACACACACATCCATGCCCGAGGGAGGATTCGAACCTCCGACGCGGGAGTCCGCGCGGTCCGTAACACGGCGCTCCAGACCGCTCGGCGCGCAGCGAGGAAAATTCATTCCTTTTCATCTTGTACAGCAGCTGTAATGTATTTCCAATAGAGACAACTCCCCCCCCTTTCTCTACCAGCGCTACTCTATTTTGAATTTAAAGGTAAAGTATATCTAACCTGCCCAATTCTCGTATGTGAGCAGGCAAAGTAACTTCGCTGACCTTGTATTACATAGTAGAGCTATTTTCAGTTTGTACGAGGGTAAGTCAATTATTATCTGCAATTTAGTTATATTTTTGTTTATGTTGGTATTACTGTCGTTTTACGTTGGTGACGTATGCTTTGTTTATTTGTTATGTCTTTGCAATTTTCAAGCTTTTACGTTAGTTTCGTTCTCGTTACCGTGCTGTTAATCATGGCTGCTCCGCTGTCTATTTGCACCAAAGAAGAGCAACGATCAGTGATACGTTTTTTGTGGGCGGAAGGTGTATCAGGGGCCGAAATTCATAGAAGACTTTCAGTACAGTACGGGAGCAGTGTTTTGCCACAACGAAGTGTGTACGAAATGGTCGCACGAGTGTTAAGCACGATGAAGGAGCCGGACGACCGTTTACCGCCACAAATGAAGAAACCATTGAGCGATCACGTGAAATGATTCTCTTAGACGATTAACTATTGATGAAGTGGCTCATCGTCTTCAAATTAGTCATGATTCTGCCTACGAAATTATTCACAACAGACTTGGGTTTCGTAAAGTTTGTGCAAGATGGGTCCCAAAACAACTCACACAGTTGCATAAGCAAACGCGCCTCGACATGTGCAAAAAACATTTGGGTCGCTAAGGTAACGAAGGGGACAAATTCTTAGACAGAATCATTACTGGTGACGAAACATGGATCCATCATTACGAGCCGGAGAGTAAACGGCAGAGTATGGAATGGAAACATCCAAATTCGCCGTGCAAGAAAAAGATCAAGACCCAACCGTCCGCAGGAAAACTGATGTTTACGGTTTTTTGGGATGCACGAGGTCCTGTACTGGAACATTGTGGTGAAAGAGGCACAACAATAAACAGTGTACGTTACAGTGAGATGCTTACTGACAGGCTAAAGCCTGCAATTCGAAGCAAACGCCGAGGTTTGCTGTCAGAAGGTGGTGTGTTGTTGCAAGACAATGCCCGTCCGCATACTACTGTCCACACTGCTGAAACGCTCCAGAAACTCAAATTCGAAGTACTGGACCATCCTCCATATAGTACCGATCTTGCCCCTTCTGACTATCACTTGTTTGGTCCACTCAGACATTAAGGAGCAGTGTATTTGACTCTGACGAAGCAGCGAAGGAAGCGGTGCATTCCTGGCTCCCAGCTCAACCGAAAACCTTTTATGCGGGCATAAGGAAGCTTGTAGAGCGATGGACGAAGTGCATTGAAAAGCAAGGAGACTATGTCGAAAAATGATGTTCTTGTAAGTTTTGTATTTTATTACAATAAAATTTTATAACTACTTTGCGGATAATAATTGACTTACCCTCGTACATTCTATTCCCTGGATGATTTAATAAATGACCCTGATGTTTAAAAAATGTTCAAATGTTTGTAAACCTGTTGGAGCAAACTGCGACGGTCATCAGTCCCTAGTTTTACAAACTACGTTAACTTAAACTAATCTAAGAAACACACACACACACACACACACACACACACACACACACACACACACACACACCTTCCCCAGGGACCACTCGAACCTCCGATGGAGAGCAACCGCGCGCTCCGCAGCGAAGCGCCATAGAGCGCTCGGCCACTCCACCGTGGACCTTGAAGGTGCTACTCTTCTTTCACCACCAATTGTGTTACTGGTAAACGGCATAAATGTCTGCCACTCACGAAGTGCTGGCACTTACAGAGTGGATTGCTCTGAGTTGAGACACTTAAAACATCTACATTACAGCATATTTCGAAGATTGGTATGGATATGTTTGATGGAATATGAATGTGTTCAAATGTAAAACAGTAATATGCTATAATCCACTGTCCTGTGCTGAAATATCAGCTTTTCTGTAAGACCTGTAGGTAAAACAGTCAACAGTTCGAAGATAAGTTTGAACACGACATGGTGCTATTTGGACATGCCGTTGCCTGCCTCTTATCTTAAACAGCCAGTTAAAGTGAGACCTACAATTTAACGTGGATTCCTAACCACGGTGCAACTCTGCATTTGTCCACAATATTGCCAGAGGTTCGACACGTGAAAAAAAAACATAAAATTCTTAGGACTCAGCAGGGATCGAACTCGCGACCTTTAATTCGTATTCTGACACTATACCACAGAGGCACGCGGCACGCCTAGGCGACCCAAATTTATCTCAGAGGAGCGCATTTAAGCGCCTGTGCCTCTTCAGATGCTAGCTGAGCTAAGGCTGGGGACATTCATTTGATATCCCTGAAGGTTAAGCTGTGAAAAATATTCCAGGCAAGGATAGTGGAGGCAATGGAACTGACGTCGTTGAATGGAGTGAACTTGGCAATAGCTTTTCGATGCAGTACGAAGATTGTAGCGTCAGCTAGTGAGCTACTTAACAGGTCACTCAAATACCACAACCAAGCACTGAAGCTAAATCCACTACCTTAACACTAGCTCACTGTCGGTAATTCGCCTACACTCTTAAGAGAACTGGCCGGAAATTATGCAGGCGTATAGTCTCTCTATAAACTGAAAATTTTTGTAGCACTGGCAGGGCAGTAGCCAAGGGAAGAATGAAGGGGATCAATTCCCCCCACCCCCTCCGGAATTATGTTGTAGTTACGTCTTATTGTCTGATCCGCCTCCAAAACAAAATTCTGACAACCCTGAGCACTGGTGGTGAAGAAGTTGTCCTTCCCGGAAAAATATTTCCCCTTTAGCGGTGTGCACTCTTGTCTGATTTAGTGCATTTCGTGGGCAATAAACATCTCCCGGATATTTCTCTGCACTAGGAAGTCATAACGCGCGGCGTGGAAGGGTCGGTATAATTCTGTAGAACTTCAATAATTTCTTCTTGTGACGTAGTGGGGGAATCGCTTGTCCCATCATGTAAGATCTGTGAAGGGGTGCAATGGAAGACCACAATCTGCGACCTACTTTTGTTTTTAACATTTCTTCAGCTGTAAATACATACATCCAGTAGATTTATCTCTGAAGCTCCCGGACACTAATTTTTTGTCACCTTCCTGATGTCACGATTAATCATTAGCAGCTAATATTTTTCCTGTCAAATGCAGTAAAACTGCTCCTAGCCGTCCTTTCTTCCCTCTAAAAAACTGCAGCATTGGGATAAAACTGGAAGTTTTTCACAGCCAGACACATGGAAACAGGCGGAAGACGTGAGGTGCTTGTGTGAAGCGACTCCCGGAAATCGCAAGTGACTGGTGACCGACAGCCAGCTGGCCCAGGGTAATTTGCCTCACGCGATACTAAAGCTTCTTCCACGTGCCTGGTCCAATGTTTTAATGACGTCTCGCGATGCTATCACACAGTCAAAGCACTAGGAAACGTCTCTCTCTCTCTCTCTCTCTCTCTCTCTCTCTCTCTCTCTCTCTCTCACACACACACACACACACACTAATTTCTATCTTACTTTTTATTACTTTGGTTGAAAATCAATACATAACTGCCTTCTGCAACAAGAGAGAGATTTTTCCTTCGACAAACAGGTTCCATTCCTTCATCCTATCCAGGAAGATTTTATCAAAGTATGCAAAATACTCCGATTTATGAAATGGTTTCCCAATTAATTTAGATTAATACATGTTCCATAGATCGTGAGTAAGACACCACGTAAATCTGTGGAACGTGTCAGATTAATGAAGGGTATATGTACAAGACGTTACGTTGCACAAAATATTACATGAGAATTTGTTTTCTTTTCCTCTTTTTTTTTGACTTACTAATTTGTATCTAAAAACTCATCCAACGAGTAGAAGGATTTTTCATTCAGAAATTCTTTTAATTTATTTTTTAATGCTAGTTGTCTGTCAGGCTTTTGATGCTGCTTGGTAGATGGGCAAAGACTTTTGTGGCAGCATCATTCACCCCTTTCTGTGCCAAACTCAGATTTAGCCCTACACAGTGAAGATCATACTTTCTCCTGGGGTATGCACACTGCTATTACTTTAGGACTGGGTTGGATTGTTAACAACAAATTTTGTAAGTGATTATATATATATATATATATATATATATATATATATATATATACTGTGAAGATATCTAAATGCTTCTATAGATGTCTGCAGGATGATCGTGGGTGGGCTCCAGCAATTATTCTGATTACACGCTTTTGTGCAATGAATACTTTTTTACTCAATCATGAATTACCGCAGAATATGACCCCCTACGAAAGCAGTGAATATAAATAGGCATAGTAAGGTAATTTACTGAGATTCTTATTGCCAAAATTTGCAATAACCCTAACAGCATACGTAGCTAAACTCAAACGTTTCAGTAGACCGTTGTGTTGCTTCCAGTTTAATCTCTCATCAATGCACACACCTAAATATTTTGAAGATTCTACCTTCTGTTAAAAGTCTATAGCCGGCCGCGGTGGCCGAGGGGACTGAGGCGTTACAGTCACGGAGTGCACGGCCACTACGGTCGGGGGTTCGAATCCCCTCTCGGGCATGGATATTTGTGCCGTCCTTAGTTGTAGGTAGTTCGTAAGTAGTTTGTAAGTAAATGTGTAACAAACATTTTGAAAAGTCTATATTTATTACTGGAGTTGTGCCATTTACTGCGCAGAACTGTATATACTGTTTTTTATTAAAATTTAATGAGTACGTTTGCAGAGAACCACTTAATAAATTTGTGAAAAATATTATTTAAGATTACATCACTTAATGCTTGTTTTTTGGATGTAATTAGTATATTTGTATAATCAACCTAAATTTTGGAATTGAGGACTAGGAATACAGCAGAGAAAGGTGTCTCATGTCCCTGATTTCCTCGGTCCTTTTAGCTGCCACTTTCAGAGAAATATACATTACAGCATGGAATCCAGAGCACGGTGCTATCCTTGTTTTTCTTCGTTCCACATTAACAGTCACAGCACATAAAAAGCCCAGGCAAAACAAGGAGAATATTGTGGATGAGGAAGCAATTGTTAATTCTAGCTGATGTGTGATTTTAGTAGTTTGGGCATCAGCCCGTTGTATGTTTGTACGCGTAAGGTGCTATCTGTTAAAGGTGGAGACAGAGGATGATGCTGTGACGACTTTGTTAGTTTAACAGCCGGGCTTGCCGAGTTTTCTGATTTCGGACGCAGTGTAACTAAAAAATGTTCAAATGTTTGTACAGCTTATGGGACTTAACTACGGGGTCATCAGTCCCTAAACTTACAAACTACTTATGAACTACTTACGAACTAGGACGGCACAAATATCCATGCCCGAGGGGGGATTCGAACCCCCGACCGTAGTGGCCGTGCAGACCGTGACTGGAGCGCCTCAGTTCCTTCGGCCACCGCGGCCGGCGCAGTGTAACTAAGCGTCTGGAAATGTCTTCAACATTAGGATGAAAATACCGGTAGCAGTTTTTAGTCGTTACTTTTCCGTAATAAATGACTAAACTCCTAGTTGAAACAGAAGTATAACGCCCAAAACTTCATCGGAACTGTAGTTGCCAAATGCTCCGAATACACACACACACACACACACACACACACACACACAGAGAGAGAGAGGGGAGAGAGAGAGAGAGAGAGAGAGAGAGAGAGAGAGAGAGGGGGGGGATGGACAGAAAGCGGTTAGGAGATGATCTGGAGTTAGGAAGAGGTGAGAGGAGCGGCAGACAGGTGGAGGGGGTGGCAAGGGACGGGGAGTGGATAGGGAGGGGGCAGATGGACAGGGGTGGCAAAGAGTAGATGGACGGGGGCTCGTGAGGAAGTGAAGACTGGAATACATACACTGCCGGGCTAATCACGTAGTGTGGAAGACGTTAAACATTCTCGACATCGGCGAACACCGCAGCTAATATTTATATAGTAAGGCACGAATGTTCCTCAAATCCGGACATCGCTACGGCAGGGGTATCGAAGACGCGAGGCATCCTTACCGTGCTGCAAACACGATTGTAACGGAAGTAACTCTTAACATTAATATGACTAAGAATATGCCCCGGTCGAATTATTTATGTTTTTAAGGCAAGACGACCGGTTCGGCCCTCAGGGGTGTCATCTTCTGGTCTGCTACACTTGATACTGCTTGAAAATTGTGCTAGTCGCTAGTCAAATATAAAATCATATTGTGCTAGTGCATAACATAAATAAAATAGAAAAGATATACACAAAGAACCATCATAGTGCACATTGCTGGCTGAGATTGTTTTATGTTTGACTTTGCAACAGCACAATATGGTTTTACTTTTGACTAGCCACTAGCATGAATTTCATATAGTATGTGGAGCCTTCAATAAGTAGATAAATGTCAGTGTAGCAGACCACAAGATAGCACAGTTGATTATCGAAACCGGTCATCTTGCCTAAAACATAAAAGCAAAATATTGACATCTAAGCATATTCGTCATATTACCGTAATAAGACGGCTTCCTACCATGAGCATTCTAAGTCCTAACATGTGGTACCGTGACTCAGTACCTAAACTTTGCGAAGCACTTCATACTGCCCTGCAGGTTGTGTATGTATGTGCAGAGTAATCGTGGGTACACAACCAGTAAACTGACTTGTTTCACATAAAGATAGAAATAGTCCAAACTATAAACGTAAAAAAAAAAAAAAAAAGATCAGTTGCATATCTTAGTAATGGTGATGTAGTGATTTTTACATTCCCCTAACCATTCGGAAGTTCTATAATTCAATGTCAGCTTCGAGCCTTAGTACTACATTCTTATCCGGTAATTCAATTAATTATTCCGATTAACCGCAAGTATCTCATCACAACACCCAAAAGCTGTGCATCCGTAGTGTCGTGAGGGAACAGCCTAAGCGAGATCTCTTCGAGGGTGGGTGGATGTAATTGTAAACGAATCTTTTATTAACGGTTGTCATTCGCAGTGATTCCCTACGAAAGCCACCGAAACATGAGTTTCAAGGGTCCCTTTTTGCAAAAATTTTGAAAGAACGCAAGTCAAACGCCATTCACTTCTCCTATAAAATACGTTCCCATGCACCGTCATCCTATTACCATCTTAATTGTGTCGTAGAAAAATATATTACCTAATATCCTCTTGTGTTACGGAGTATACTACAGTTTCACGAAAATGAATTAACAACATCCGCGTTTCTATTATAGGAATCGCTGCCTGCCTCCAAGTGTGTTGATAAACAGAAAGGGATCAGGTAAAAACTTATTCTCGGCCACTGACGAACTGCCAGTGCTCAAAGGCTAGAAGTTTCTATCAGAGGACTGCACTGGTTTCTGGAAACTCTAGACGGCTGACGTGGTCAGTGCAGGCGTGTTTGTATACAGTGGGCGCGTTGCCGCGGTAACGGCCTCTATTTGTTGTTGCTGTGGCGGCGCGTGGCAGCTGAGGAGCAACAACACACAAGGACGCGTGAGGCTCCACGCCCCCACCCTGACAGCTGCTTGACCGGCTGAGCTGCCACTGGTGTACGTGACCACCAGCTCTGTTATTAACCATCTGAGAAGACTGCCTTCAAAACATTAGTATGGCTTCAACGCAGTCCTCAGAGTTCGTTGAAAGATTATGCTTCAGACACGAAGTTAATAATCAGCAATGGCGAATCCAGGGGTGAGGGGGGGTGGGGAGGCTATGGAGCTGCAGCTGTCTCCCCTCCACCCCAGAAAATGAGGAAATCTCCCAATATGGTTTCCTTAACAAATCAGATCAATGATTTATACCTCTTCTGAAAACAACTTTTCTTTTCAAGACGTCACTTTGAGGTACGATGCCACGAAATCTCTATAAGCTCAGCCCCCCTCCCAAAATGAAAAAGCTGGATTCGCTGCAAGTAATCAGAAATGTCAGGTCTCTTTCACAGCACTTATCCAGATGTTCGCTTGGAGTTACTTTGGAAACGCTTGGGGAAAATACAAATTACGTCGCACTATTCTGATGGGTGCCGAAATGATCGTTCTTCAATGCACAGTAACAAGTGTCAGATGGAAAACATTTTTTTTTTATTTACCTAAACTTGCACAACGTTTTCACAGCGCTTCGGTTCGTTGGAAGTCTTACGAGAGACGAGCCAACAAAAATAAAATACTACCGTTTTAGTCTGCAAATTAACTTTGTACAGATGCTGTTTTTCTGTTTACAAATTTTGTAGTTTGATTCGCTTAGTGCCTCTATTGAAATAAAATTTTCGCAATTGAAAATTGACAGCACATATGGAAAAACAGCACTAAAATCTAGTGATAGAATTTGTGCAGTGAAAGAAAAAGTCGTCGCGCGGTGATAACTATCGCATAGTATAAAATTGTTGTCACCATGACGTAAGCAGAAGCGGTAGTAACTCAAAATAAGGAAACACTTTTGTTGGAAAACAACACGATTTCAGTAAATGTTAGCCTGCAATACCCAACGCAACAGAAAGACATAAAAAAGAGACAGCTGAAATACGTCCGCGTCAAAATACTGTACTGCACAAACCGGTATCCTCAAACTGTCCCATTCTGAAACTGGTTTGCGGAATCTGTGACCTTTTCCTTTCTGTTTACTTCGTAGTTACGCCCATAACTGTCTCCCGAGCGTAACAGCTGCCTCCAATTGTGTTACGGTGCAACGACATAATCCTAGCGCTATTTTGGTACCGTATTTGATCAGCAGTGAAATACGAGTTTATTAAGCATTCACCCCTTTCTCCAGTCCAAGACGATACTGAACAGCAAAGATTTTATCACTCGCGGACAGAGCGGGCATCGGTAACCGGCTGTGCACTTGCGCGGAGCCGCAGAACCGCAGCAGCGACGTAACGTATGTTTGTGAGAAGTGAAAACACGTCGGGCGCTGGCTAGGCGGCGCGCCGGGAGAGCTAGCTGCGCAGCCAGGCGGTCCGCCGCAGCGCACGACACGGCCGCTACCAGCGCCAGCAGCGAGCGAGAACAAAAGGCAGGCGGGCAGGCGGCCGCTACCTGTGCGCTGTGTCGGCAGCTCCGGGCGAGGTCGGCGGTCGTCCCCGCGGCGCAGCAGGCACCACAGCACAGCACTAGAGCACGGCACGGCACAGAACACGACACGCACGCTCGCTACCGCTGGCTCGCCACGACTGTGGCGGCGGCTCACTTCCGCAGAGAAAGCCCCCCGGCCGCGGTCACGTGACGGCGCGCGCACGCGCACTCGCCCGCCAGATGACAGCCGCGGCGCGCAGCGGCCACACCACAGTACGGCACAGCGGCGGCTGCCACGCGGCCAACAGCCAGGGCGAGCCGGTCGATCTATCGACGGCAGCGCTGTTAGGCCGCAGATAAACACACGCTGCTCACGTCACGTGACGCACGGACCCCACGCACTACACGTCTCGTAAATATAATTTTGGCCCACTTTAGGTTACGGTAGTAGCACTAAAAGTGGACCTTTGCGATCGTCTTTTGACAGCTCGAAATTTAAATCAAAAAACCATTCATCTGACACGAAAATTGAATAACCGAATTTGTAGACGAGAAAATTCTCTACAACTTTGCTCTGTTATGTTTTTATCATATGTCGTACCGTTTCAGAGATATTTGGAAAAATGACGACGATTTTGGGATGTCTGTCTGTCCGTAACGTGTTCCCACTTTTTAAGGCGAAACGTTCAACCGATCAGCACCAAATTTTACAGACATAATTATAGGCCGCCAGAGACCAGAACCTCCCTTTTCCAAATTTTTCGGACAAAAAATACGGTAGTAATACTAAAAAAAAGCAGTTTGTAATATAATTGTAATTGCGATCGAACTGTTCATCTCAGACGAAAATTGAATAGCCTAATTGGTAGAGGGGAAAATTCTCTACAACTTTGCTCTTATATGGTTTTTTCATATCTTGCATCGTTGCAGAGATATTTGCAAAAATAACGGCGATTTGACGATGTCTGTCTGGCTGTAACGTGTTCCCACTTTTTAGGTCGAACCGTTCAACCGATCGGCACCAAATTTTACAGACATAATTGTTCGTCACCAGAGACCAGAACCTCGCTTTTTCAAATATTTCGGACAATAAATACGTTAGTAATACCAAAAAAAGCCGTTTGTAATGTTTGTTGTTCATTTTAATTGCAAATAAACCGTTCATCTGACGCGAAAATTGAATAAACGAATTTGTAGAGGAGAAAATTCTCTGCAGCTTTGTTCCCTTATGTTTTTTTCATATCTCGTATCGTTTGAGAGATATTTGCAAAAATAACAGAGTTTTGACACCCTCCATTGAATTAACGAAAACTAGCCGTTCGCTGGACTCGTATTCGGAAGGACGATGGTTCAAATCTACCTCCGACCATCCAGATTTAGGTTTTCCGCGATTTCCCTAAATCACTCCAGGCAAATGCCGGGATGGTTCCTTTCAAAGGGCACGGCCGATCTCCTCCCCAATCCTTACCCAAACCCCGAGCGTTAGCTCCGTCTCTAGTGAGCTGTCGACGGGACGTTAAACCCTTAAGCTTCCTTCCTTCCTTCCTTCCTTCCTTCCAGCCGTTCGCAGATGTCACGTGACATTCCTCTCTGTGGCATATGTCATCTTGGGTTGCGTATTTGATGATTTTCTTATTGTGACTTACACGTTGTCATTTCAAAGCAATGGCGCACTGAAGAATTAGCAAAAACATGTCGTTCTTCGTACGATAACTGATATTCTAGTGTCTACAAATGCCATATTACAATCTATTAACAACGGCTATTAATAGTATGAGATTAAAGAACGCAAATGCCACTACAAAAAATTTTTTTCCTAAAAGTGTTTCAGACACTCTTGTTAATTAATTTTTTATTATTTAGATTATTATTTTGGTCCAAAATGTTTGCAAAAACATAAAACAACAAATCTAAAGTGGGGCATAAAACACGTCAGTGCGATTTTTTCCATTTTTATTGGAGTGTTGCGATCCGTGGTTGTATGTTATATTCCATTACTTTATTCTTATAAATCAAACATCCAGTCATTTTTAAAGTGTTTCATTACTGATGACGGAATGTAATTACGCCAACTGAATTTGGGTACAAACCTGAAACACGTTTTGGCATACTAAAACACATTGAAAGGTGACCGGTTGCGCTGTATGTATTAAAATGCATACTACTCTTGTTTATTGCTAAAACCAAGCTATGATTTCTGATAATTGAATGACTTGCAATTAAATTCTTCGGAATTATCATTTTTACATCCGACTTAGAGCAAGGGTTTGGAAAATTGTGGTGAGATTTTTTTTCCTAGAAGTAAAAAATTACTAATTGTCTGTGAATTCCTGTATTATTTCCAGTCTCCACCAAATTATTTTACCATTGACTGGAAGATGAATATTGGAATAATAGGAAGCACTTAATTTTCTGAAAATTCCTCAACAAAATATGAGGAACATTATGAGTTTATATTATATACCAGGGATGGCACCTTTGAGAGCAGCCAATTTACGGACCAGTTTCGAAGCATGCTATATTTTTCACTACAGTACAACCCTACAATATAAAATCCAGTTTTTGGTGTGAAACCTTAGCTTTTCTCGGCGTACCGAATGTTCGAAACAACTTACAGGTAGGCTGCCGGCAGTATTCCTGTTAGTTGTTTGAACTGTTTTTGGTGTCCTCAGGATTTTAATGCAAAAACATTCATTTTTATGTTTCGCGTAATCATTGACTGAAATGAAAATTTTTTAATGCAGTCGTAATCTGCTCTTAAAGAGATAAAATCATATGTTAAACTTAACACAAGTGCACAATTAGAAACTGTGAGTTTGTCTTTAATCTGTCAGCTTTCAAATATTCCAATTTTACGTATCCAGTACTCGGAAATAAAAACACTTTACGACTTTCTACCTACCTCACATGTAATTTCAAACCTCTACGAATGTTATTCTCGCAGATATCCCCTCCCCCACAAATAATGAAAGGAGAAAGATTTATCGCTTACTACTGTTTAGCTAGACTGTTCTCAGATGATGCTGTCATTTATCGGTTAGTAAAGTCACACGAAGATCACAAGCAACTGCAAAATGATTTAGATAAGATATCTGCATGGTGAAAACATTGACACTTGACCCTTAATAATGATATGAAGTCATCCATGTGACCACTAAAACAAATCGGTTAAACTTCATTTACACGATTCATTAGTCAAATCTACAGGTCGTCAATTCAACTAAATACCTAGGAATAACAATTAAGAACACATTAAATTGGAAAGAATACACAGAAAATATTGTAGGTAAGGCGAATCTAAGGCTACGTTTCACTGTCAGAACATTTACAAGATGCAACAATTGAAACTGCCTACACTACACTGTTGCGTCGTATTTTGGAGTATTGCTGCACATTGTGGGGTCCACACCAGTTGGTCGGACGATCGAGAGAAAATTCAGAAAACGGCAGCTCGTTTTGTACTATTGCGATATAGGGGAGAGAGTCACTGGAATGATGCACGAGTTGGGGTGGAAATCATTTTAAAAAAGGCGTTATTCATTGCGACTTGATCTATTTCAGAATTTTTTTTTCCACCAACTTTCTCTTCCGAATGCGAACATAGTTTATTAGCACCCACCTACATAGGGAGACATGATCGTCATAATAAAATAAGAGGAGTCAGACCGAAAACAGAAAGGTTTAGTTGTTCCTTTTTCCCGCAAGCCTTTAGAGAATGGAACAGTAGAGAAATATCATAAAACTGGATCGATGAACCCTCTGCCATGCACTTCAATGTGACTAGCAGAGTATTTTTGTAGATGCAGATATAGCTCTTTGTGTGGTCAAATTTCATCACGTGCCATGCCTTTTTCATTCATAACTTACTAACTACTGCCTCGATTCACAACACACTTTGCAGACATTATCTAGAAATGTCACTGAGCGCACGAGCAAAATTATATCACTGTGCAGCACATAGTCCAGGACATGTGACGTCATAGATAATGAGAAGCGCAAATTACTCGTTCTATAATCAAGTGTTTCACAATGAGAGCATTTAGCGACTTCCAACAAACTTTAACAAATTCATTCGTTTTTAAACCCTTTCTCACTTGTATGGTTATCGTTAAAAATATCGAAGTTATCTTTTTTTCAATATTTTTGTCGACTGGGAAGAACAAGTGATGCTTTATACCGGTAGTAATATCAAGGTTGATATGTACTTACTATTCGGTGGAGTATTGTTCTCATATTGGCAACGATCGCTGAATGCTGTCTGATTTCGAAACAACAAAGAATGAGGTGAATTTTTCTGTTTGATGACGATTAAGTAAATAATTAAAACTTTTCCTCTTCCATAGTTGACACGTTCTTGCAGGTACTCTTGTCCGCTCATTAAATTAATTATTCTTCTAAATCGAACATGCAACTGGCAACATAAGCACACTATGCCGCCACAGGCGAAAGTAAACCTCAACTACTGTCAATGAAGAAACACTGCTTTAAAAATAACAGTTTTAACTATTTTATTCCACAATAAAAAAAAACTTGAAGTTACATTTGTGATGTGCTTTTCGGGGTGTTACGTTTGCTGTGAGGTGTCTGAAACCTGGCTTATAATTGGTGATCGCGGTGCGGACAAGATCTCACAAATGTTCATCAGATAGTACAGTTCAAACACATAAGTGGTCCCAAAAATGGAAATCATTCTCGTGGCACAACTTGCTGCAGGATTTTTTCTTCTGGAATCTTCTGACATTCAATCGTTAAACAACCTCTACGTTTCAGATCCTTTAGTCCTGCGTCCTCTTGAAGTTCCATTAGCTCCAACTATACAGCTGCTGAATCTTCAATAATTGGTAGTGAAACGGGACAGCCATCTTCCACAACATCAACAAGGAAAGGATCCTCCAGAAATGAAAATGGAGATTTAAGTGTCGTCAAATCACCAAATCTGACATTTATATCTTTAGCAAGGGCAGACAGTCTACTTAAATAAACTTATATCTGCACCCGAACTAAATGGAGGCTTTCAGAAATTTTCTTCTGGCATATGAAGTAAGCAAATGTTTTAGTGGCAAGCTCTTTCTGAAAAGAGTCTTAATTTGTTACAAAATCTGAACACAGACTGCGCTAAATAAGAAATAAGTTTATCTGTAATAATTTATTTGGTGTTGTTAAATGTTGAACAACATAAGTGAAAAAGTCCATATCTAACAACCACTGTGACGTATGAAGCTGAAGGAAAGACTTTCCTTTTTCCTTGCAGAAATTTCTTGATTGGACCCAGTAATTGGAGGGATGTGTGTAGAACATTACCTACTGATATCCACCTCACTAAGCAATGCCAAGTTTGCACGTCCGGTGCTGTTTATTTAAATGTACATTCTTTATTTCCTACAAGAAAACAAGGAGAAACAACGTGACTACTTGACAGTCTTGATACACATTTGCATTACTCGTCCATAAGGTGGCTCTGTTGTACCGTATTTACATTGTCCTATGACAAACCGAGCTGCAAATCAATGACAGACCCATTCATAGCGAGTGCTATTCAGAGAAGACGGAGGGTACTGCTACAGTTTCGCTGACATGCACCTTGTGCTACTCCATGGCCTGTACGGTTACCTCATCTAATTCCCCTTGATTAGCCTATTTCGTATGGGGATATCTAGAGTTACCTGTGTACGAGATCCCAGTGGGTGAGGAGATGAAATTAAATGCTAGTATTGTAGTTGCTTGTCATGTGATTCGAAACACGCCAGCGATATTTGTCAGGGTGCGCACAAACTTATTCGCTCACGTCGTCGTTGCATTTAGTAACATGCAGTCTTAATGAAACGTTGATTCTATTGAAGTTAGATCCTTCTGGATAATGATCTGCATTGAGCAATACACTTTTTGTGTGTGTGTGTGTGTGTGTGTGTGTGTGTGTGTGTGTGTGTGTGTGTGTGTGTGTGTGTGTGTGTGTGTGTGTGTGTGTGTGTGTGTATGTGTGTGTGTGTGTGTTATATGCTATACATGTTTCGCCACAGTTGTAGCATCTTCACTAGGTACTCTTTCTTGCTTTAATAGTGAACAACAGAAAATACTTTTCGTTTTTATAGTTATTACAAGTTCATCCTGTTAATTACAATTATGTACAAGAATTTCATATATGTACCTGGTTTTACATGTTGGCCTACAGGGATGATGTAGGAAACCAAATGTTCAAATGTTTGTTAAGCTTATGGGACTTAACTACGGGGTCATCAGTCCCTAAACTTACAAACTACTTATGAACTACTTACGAACTAGGACGGCACAAATATCCATGCCCGAGGGGGGATTCGAACACCCCGACCGTAGTGGCCGTGCTGACCGTGACTGGAGCGCCCCAGTCACCTCGGCCACCGCGGCCGGCTGTAGGAAACCAACCAATCCAACATACAACAAAGTGTATATATGTATAATTCTTGTACATGAATGTAATTAAAACTTGTAAAAACTATAAATATTTTCTGTTGTTCACTTTTAAAGCAATAGATAGGAACCACTGAAGATGCCACAACTGTAGCGAAACTTGTATGGGCACACAAAAACCACCGTTTAACTCAAGGCAGATTCTTATCCAGAAGCACCTAACTTAAATATTTATAAAGCAAACACGGACTAACAATGTGCCTCAACATCAAGATGATTAACTGTATTCTCGTTACCTCCTTCTCAATGAAGTATCCTCTAGGTCGTGCTTAATATTTGCACACTATTATGGATGCACCCTGTGATTGCACAATGTGTGAAACAAACACTTGCGCAACCACTCGTTGTGCAGCCCGTCCAGTAGTTGGACGTAATGCAGTGTGGCACGAGAGTTGAGGACGTGGACGGTTAGAAGTACTCACGAATGCATTTCTCGGGCGTCATCCTGCTATCTGACTATGGCAGTGGGGTGGCTATGCCAGCAATACAGCACATCGTGGTGCTGTGGCCTGTGTGTCAGTGCCCATCCGCAGCTGGTCTTCTCTTGTCCGCCTTCTGCCACCCTCGCAATATTAACGCCCACCGCCAGCTATTCCCTCTGCACGTGCTGCCACCTTTTCCACAGTACGCTTCCTTTTTCTCTCCAGCAGTCACATCACTTTCTTTTGCCCTATTCTCGTTATCATGTTAATTTTCCTCTCCCCTTTGCACCGTTCACGTCTCATCCATTTGTACAAGCGCTGATACTTTAAATTTATTTTCTAGTAACTTGTATTTATTGTAATGTTTCTCTACATGTACATACGTAATCCGCATGCCATCTCCCACGCCCACAGTGTGTGTTAAAAAGGATGGCGCAGACACACGGTTGAAACTATAAAAGCGACAATTGTCCTACTAAACACGGGTCCACAAACGAGCCGTTTGCGAGGCAGTTACGAATGTGTGGTCGCAAGTAGCCGCTGACATCATTGTAAACATCGTCCTAGTTAGTACATCTTAATTTGAAATTTACATAGCATTTAGTTCACATTTCATGTATGGGTTACCTGTTAAAGGAGGTGTTCGAAGCGTCTTCCTTATATCTGGATGCAATCCTGTGCTCGTCACTGCAATGGACGGTGGTTCAAATCCGCCTCCGGCCATCCAAATTTGGGTTTTGAGTGATTTCTCTAAATCACAACAGACAAATGCTGGGGTGGTTTCATTGAAATGGCACGGCCGATTTCCTTCCCTATCGTTACTCAAGGATCCGACCGTAAGGTCCGTCTCTCATGACCATGCTTCCTTCCTCCTTCTCTGCAACGAATTTCGAATTTTGTCGAAACCCCCAGTTCATTTCGGTATTCTTGACAAGCGTGTACGACTCTCCGCTCCAGTTCTTCAACCGTGTTAACGGGTGTGCTGTACACTTAGCTTTAGAGATGACCCCACACACAAAAATCCAAAGAATTTAGGTCACGTGATCTTAGAAGTCAAGGTACATGTCCTCCTCGACCTATCCATTTTTGGCTGTATCTAAGCGTTAGATGCAGTCTTATAGAAACGACAAAATTGGCAGGAACTCCATATAATTAACTAGGACAAAGTTCACAATAAATTCAGTGAAATGTGAACCACATGCGATGTAAACGTTAATAGTAAAGTCTAAATTTCAAATTAATGTGTACTAACTAGGACGATGTTTACAATGACGTCAGTAGCGACTTGGAACCATACATACGTAATTATCTCGCAGACGGCTCGTTTGCGGACCCATGTTTAGTGGGACATTTTTCCTTCTATTATCGTGTGCTTATGTATAACTACTGTTTTGGAATGATTTAATTTTCTATGGTTACTGATTACACCATAAGTAAAACGAATTTTACGTATTCGTAATTGTCGACTAACTAACCTAGATAAATTATTAGATTCGATTTTCTTCCTTTCATTAATCTCATATTTATCTCTCACAGGAAGAACAACACATTTACGTTTAGGCAAAAATTCCACAAGCTTACACGGCAAAATTGACAAAACTGGTGGCAACAGACGGCAAAATGTCCTACTGAGCCGCGGTGGAGTAGCCGAGCGGTCTAAAGCACCTCGCTGCGGAGCGCGCGGTTGCTCGCCGTGGAGGTTCGAGTCCTCCTGGGGCATGGGTGTGTGTGTGTTTGTCCGTAGGTTAGTTTACCTAGGTTTAAGTAGTTTGTAAACTACGGACTGATGACCACGCAGTTTGGTCCGATAGATTTACAGACATTTGAACATTTTGATTTGTCCTACTGACTTTTGTCAGCAACACAGCATTCTTACTGTCGAGAACTGATGATGGGCGCAGGGTTTGGGAGAGAGAGGGCTCCCTCATTGTCTGTCGTCTACGCAGGCCTCTGCCGTTGATAGGGGGGAATGACCATTGCGATAAGAGCAATCAAAGCTCGAACGCTTATTGAGGGTGAAACAGTGGGGAAGTAGTGTGCAAGTGGTTAACGGATGCCCTAGCAAAGTGTGTTGGAGATGCAAATGTTTGGAAGCCTGCCAGAAGAGGTAGCGGACCGAGAAAGGGGCCGTTGCACCACAGAGGGAGGGAACCCACGCCGCCACTGCACTGCGATGAAGAAGGGAACGGCGGAGTGATTGACTGGGAGAGAACACACGGGCTGCACAAGGGAGCGATGAGGCGACGCCGAGGCAGGGCGCCGCGCCGCGCATGCGCACGAGGCCGGCGATTACGCGGCGCGGCGCTTTTACGGCCGTCACTCCGCGTGAAACCACCTCCCTCACGTTTACAACCGCCGCCCTCTGTTCCTACGCGCCGCTTCCAGATACGCTATCCGGATTACGTGATCACGCGCCCTGCAGATTCAACCGCAGAAACTCCACACTGCCGAACGAGTCAAATCAGTCTTAACAAAGATTACGTCATGGTCTCTCACAATCAGCTTTTAAAATATACGAGATCTGACCAGCGCCAGAACACAATATGATCATTTCTGCCGGCCGCGGTGGCCGAGGGGACTGAGGCGCTCCAGTCACGGTCTGCACGGCCACTACGGTCGGGGGTTCGAGCCCACCTCGGGCATGGATATATGTGCCGTCCTTAGTCTTAGCTAGTTCATAATTAGTTTGTAAGCTTAGGGACTGATGACCCCGTAGTTAAGTCCCATAAGTTCTACAAACATTTGAACATTTTCATCAGTTCTAAACGGTTGCAATCCACACACATTCCGCTATTTCCTAACTACTTCTGCGACAGTATATGAACGACGCAACAGGAACAACGAAAATATCACACAAAAGCACAAGAGACAAGAGTGTATCAAGTACTCTTAACATTGGTATCATTTAACACTCGTCAACTCAGTCATGTCCATCCACACGACTGCAACCAGACAGTGGCGAAGCCAAGATTTTGATCGGTGTGGTGGTGGGGGGGGGGGGGGTGCCTCTACATCTACATGGTATACTCTGCAGATCACATTTAAGGCTTGGCGGAGGGTTCATCCAACCACCTTTATACTGTTCATCTACCATTCCATTCTCGAATAGCGCGCGAGAATAAAAAAACATAAGAATACCTCTGTTCGAGCTCTGATTTCTCGTATTTTATTCTGATGATCATTTCTACCTATGTAGATGGGAGTCAACAACATATTTTCGCATTCGCTGGAGAATGCTGGCGATTGGAGTTTCGTAAGTAGCCCACGCCGCAGCGATAAGCGCCGTTGTTGTAATGATTCCCATCTCAGATCCTGTATCATTTCCGTAACGCTATCTCCCCTGTATCGTGACAATACAAAACGAGCTGCCCTTCTTTGGACTCTTTCGATGACTTCTGCCAAAATCATTTGATATGAATCCCCCACTGGGTAGCAATACTCGAAATGAGGACGGACAAGTGTAGTGTATGCAGTCTCCTCAGTACACATTTTTTTGGTAAGGTTAAGTAGAACCAAGTCAGTCCTCAGGGGAAGGGAACTGCGCCTCTGCAACCAGGTAATGGGTGCACGCCTCGCTCTGGCCCTACATTTACATATTTACTCTGCAAATTACTTTCAAGTGCATGACAGAGGGCTCATGAAATCGCTTTCTGAATAGTTGTCTATCGTTCCATTCTCTACTACCACGGAGGAAAGACAAATACGCGTATCTTTCCGTTTTCGATCTCATTTCTCTTATTTTATTGTGATGCAGGTGGCTCCTAAAGTTATATGTTCGCTTTCGGAGGACAAAAGTTTGTGAAAGTAATTTTGCAAATAGATATCTCCGCAAAGAATAACACCGTTATTTTAATGATTTCCACTCCAACTTGTGCATTATTTACGTGGCACATATACACTGAGTCGCGATAGTAAAGGACGAGTTGGCATTCCCTGAACTTTTTCAATGATCTCCGTCAATCCCATGTCGTGAGGATCCCACAATACGCAGTAATAATTCACAACTGCAGCGAGAAGGGTAATTTAGACAGTGCCTTTAGTTTATTTTCTTAAGTATCTTCCAAGAGTTATACGAATGAAACGCAGTCTTTGGTTGGCCATTTCAAAGGTGTGTTATGTGTGTTCTCACCAATTTCTCTTCTTTGTAATTACTAGGTATTTAGTTCAATTTTCGGTCTTTAGCTATGACTCGTTTATCAACTAAATGAAGCTTAAAGGATGTATTTTAATGCTTTTATGAATGTCGTCACACTTTGCATTATTCACGGTCAATTGTCAATTTACGCACTATGCAGATGTCTTAGCTAAATCGGCTGGCATTTGCTTTTGATCTTTTGGTAACTTTACCAAGCCATAAACAACAGTATAATCCGCGGACACTCTAAGAGAGCTGCTCAGATTATGTCCTAAATCATTCATAGGGTCAAAGAACAGTAGCGCCCTGTAACACTTCCCTGGGGAACGCCAGATATCACTTCTGTTTCACTCGATGACTTTCTGTCGGTTACTACGTTCCGTGCCCTTTCGGACTGGAAATCAGAAATCCAGTCGCCCAAGTGGGACGATATGTTTTGATTAAAAGCCGCTTCTGGACAAAAGTCTGAAAAGCCTTTTGGGACTCTAGGACTATGGAATCGATTTGCGATACCTTGTCGATAGCACATCATTTGAATAAAAATTAAATTCATTAAAAATCTGTTTCGCATGTTGTCCACACTGACACCAAAGTGCCTCGGCTGGATATAACAGCTACGCACGCACAAGGACGTACTTTGGATTACTTTCCGTCACTCCAAAGCGATCTTATCATGACGGACGATCTCTAATGAGTATAACTTGGAAACGCATCCGCGGCCGCATAAGGTACGCGACTCGACACCTCAGCACCACGACGGCTGTGGTCGTCTCCTGGATTACAACAACATTCTAGTCTTCTTCTTCTTTTACTGGTTCTTCCTCTCGAATCGCGCTCCCCCCTTTCACCCTCCTTGTTTGCTAACTACTACTGCCTTGCCGCAAAACCCTCCACACCCTTACAGTAGTTTTTTTTCCCACAAAGATCTACTTAATTTTACTATACACTGTGCCTATATTTACCTTGTTCATTCATTCTTTCGCAGCTTTGGAGCTGCGCTGTACCTCTGCTTAATTATTGATCTTACAGTTTGTGTCAGTGTCACATTTTAAGCACATCTATTTCCGCAATGTCTGTTGATGTAAAAATGCGCCGTGTTCTGGTTGTAAATTTAACCTGTAGGTACCACTTGAGCATCCTGGGGAAGTGAGTCCTAGGGGCGGAGAAAATCAATACAATAGGACGGTCCTAGTGAGACACTGTGGCGCCATAGCAACCTCCTCGCTGACAACTTACACACTGTTGCATACTGGGATTTGTGTTTTTGATCCTCGGATGCCTTCACTGTTTCATCTCACAAAGATGTCCTTTAGTAATTTTGAATGCATCTTGAGCGTTAAAGGAATTCACCGCCATTTGACTGCAATATTGTTTATTTCCAAAACAAGGTTTCGGCTTTAGGCCATTATCAAGTGCTGTGCATAACATGACTAAAAACATTATTAAAATTATTAAAATGCAATATAAATTATAGATGTAGGGTACTTGTAAAATACCCTACATCTGTCATTTGTATTGCCTTTTAATAATCTTAATAATGTTTTTAATAATGTTATGTACAGCAATTGATAATGGCCTAAAGCCGAAACCTGGTCGTGGAAATAAACAATATTGCAGTCAAATTGTGGCGAATTCCTTTAAAAAAATCCATTAGTCTTTTCTTGAACTTATTCCCTCTTTTTCCAGTAATCCTTGTGTAACGCTTCATATCAAACTATCACAGGTTACAATTTAAAACAAAAAAAAGGCTCAGTGTCAGTTGGAACAATAACCGACGTCTACGCGGGCTACAATTTAGGCATAGCTTTTATTGTAGCTGACTGTTTACTAGAGTTCCAGTCAGAGGTGTTACAGGTGCTGAATGAAAATAACGAAAACAGACGAAAATGTTTGCCATATAATGTTCCAGGAGAAATAACATTTTCTCAGATTCTTCAAAACTTTGAACGAGCAAAGAGGTTATAAAATTTGAAATCTTTATGATGGACTACATTACAAATCGTAGTAGTCATGAGCGACATATGATACTTATTGATCTGTGCGGTAAATATCTTACCGTCTCTTTGGGAGGAAACAGTCATGCTGATTTCTGAGAGTCTGGACAAGTTGCAGGGTGACATTATGCATTACAGCGGCCATCCTGTGTGGGACGGGTTGGATAAGTGTTTGTCAGCCTTGTGGACACTTACCAGTGGGTGCAGAGCCGGCGCGTCGTCTGTGGCCTGCTGGCGGCAGCTCGTCCACGTCGCTCCTGCGTCCGTCCTCTGGAAATAGAACACCGAATCACCAGGGCTGCTCCATTACAGGCAAAGCGGATCTGCTCCGCAAAACGTCCTGACCAGTTTCTGCCCATCGTACGATATACTTCTTTGGGATCGCCAGTTTAGAAGTGACAATTTCTTCACCATAAAACAAAATTTTCGAAAGTTTGTGTCATTTACTATTAAACAAAGAAAACAGTACAAGCATGTTGTTTTTTATGCTCAGAATAATGAGTTTGGAGAGTTTATTCTCATCTTCAGACTGTTTGCTTACATCATTATTATTTATTACGATGTCTCCACGTGTGTTCTATCTGCAGTTTCGTTGATTTGAAGTGATTCTGTAATCATAAAATCGACCGACATAATTATTGTGATGTTACTTCAGTACTAATGTTATAAACGGTATTTCTGAACTTCTACTAACAAGAATTCGTTTTTACAGATCCGATACAACAAACTGGAATAGCAATTAGTGGACATTTGAAACAGTAAATAAGATAATCCAAAAAGTAACATCCAAGACTTGGTGAAGATACTGCAAAGGACTGACTGGGAGAAACTTTGAAACTAGATATAATATGTAAACGCATCATTTGTTACATGCCAATTCGCAAAATCAACAATAGGTACATACATTAAGATCACAGGACATCCATATAGATCCTCCTCTGTATCCAAAAGTCACCTGCAATAGATTTAATTGAGGAACTTGAATTTTTTATACTACAAAAAAGTAAGGGGGGGAAGTCCCTAATGACAAACTAGAAAGCGAATCAGTTAATTTCTTAAAAAAAAGTATCTCCTATCTATCAAAGTGTAGTAATTTCTACATTTTTGTTTCCTCATTAATGACTGATAACTTCAGGTAAATATCAGTAAAATTGTAACGTCTTTGACTGCAATATTACTAAAACTTTCCGGGCTATTATGGCATGGTTTTATGGGTTTATGATTAAACCCAACGTTTCGTCCCCAACTGCGGAGGACATTTTCAAGGGGGGTCGTGGCACTTTTGAATGTCCGATGCACACGCTGACTCGCTACTGACAGAAGCCAAACTCCGTTTACGAGGACTCGCGCGCAGAGATTCTTACATTTCTTTCACCATGGGACGATATTAACGGACGACGGCAATCGGCAACGACGAATTGCGCGCGCATATCAAAAACATTTGACGTTACACCTCTGCGCGCGAGCCCTCGTAAACGGAGTTTGGCTTCAGTCAGTAGCGAGCCAGGGTGTTCATCGGACGTTCAAAAGTGCTACGATCCTCCTTGAAAATGTCCTCCGCAGTTGGGGACGAAACGTCGGGTTTTAACAATAAATCCGTAAGACCACGGCATAATAGCTCTGAAATTTTTAGTAATATTGACTATTCCGGCCGTGAAAGTTTACGTTTCACATATTTGACTGCACACAAACTCTTTGTAAATCCATGCTACATTAACATCTGTGTAACGTGTTGTTTACAAGAACGATGTAAGGGATGCTTTCCATGTGTGTGGGATTCCGTACAGCGAAAAATGCATCGCAAATATCAATAAATATGTAACCAAGTGAATCTTGAGATGAGTCTAAATTGTCGAAACGAGTTTGACTGAACAATAAATAAATAAAATCTAGTGACAGTTGTGTTTACTGTAGTGAGCTGCCCTTGAGATTACTTATGGCTGCAGAGTTCGTTATAAACAAAGGCAGCGGCCTGGCGACCCACGCACTTAGTGTGATGAGGCGGAGAACAAAACACCCAGGCGGGGCCACCCCTGCATAATCGGATCACAGGGCGCCACTTACTGCCAACTGCCGGCACACACGCCGTCCAAAGCCGATAAAGGCGCGCCTACGCCTATATCATTTCGTCTAATAACACACACAGTAGCTGCACCGCTTCCGGCACCAACTTTTCTACTTGTTTTATACATGATTGCTGGTGGGAGGGTGATTTGAGGACGTCGGAGGTGGAGGGGGGTGATGGTGGATTCATCTGTGTTGTGAGTGGTTCGACGCAACCTGCCACGAATTTCTCTGCTGTGCCTACCTCTGAATCTCAGAGAAGCATTTAACACTTCACGCCCTGAAATATTTCCTGCTTGTATTCCAATCTTTGCCTTCCCATCTAGCACAACGGAAGTTATTCCACGATGTCATTAACACATTTTCTGACATTGTGTCTCTTCTTCTTGTCGTTCTATTCGATACGCCCGTTTCTTCGCCGGTTCAGTCGGGAATCTCCTCACTTTATCTTATCAATCTACCTAATTTCTAACATCTTTCTGTAGCACAACAATCGCTTCGATTCTTTTGCATTTCGGAGTTTCCAGAGCCCATGTTCCATTTCCATAGAGCGCTGTGCTGCAAACGTAGACTCTTTAAAAATTTCTTCCTCCGATTTATCCTGATGTTTGACACTGGTAGACTCCTTTGTCTGTGCTAGCCAGATTTATGTGACCTTGCTTCTTCAGTCATGATTGACTAAACAGTATGGAGACAGTAGTTTGGTGATCACGATCTCACTATAGCGAAGATGATTATTAAAGTTAATAGATCCAGTAATAAGTTTGGGAGAGCATTTTTACTAGAAACAGAGCAGCAGTTCTTAGAATCCCACATACATAATGAGTGGACATAATTTAGTTTCAATATGACGGAATTACATATATTACGAGGAAAGCTCTAAACTGATTGTAAGTGGAGTGAATGTGGAAAACTCCCACTGTGGTTTAATAACAAAATTGGAAAACTTCTGTAAAACCAGAGCTCGTTAAACTCAAAGAACCATACGCAAATAATGACGGGCTTAAGTTAGTAAAAAGATCTATGCATGGGTGATGAGCAGTCAGCAGCGACATAACTTGCCGAAAGATCTTGCCGACAACGAGAGAAAATTCTGGTCATCCGTGAATTTGATAATCGATCGTAGGCATCAATCCAATCACTTGTTAACCAGTCCGCTTAGGCAAAACAAGGCAGCAAATGAAGCACAAGTTTTAAATTCCGCGTTTAACAAATCAGCTGGGCACCCAAAAGTGGAAAAGCGCAAGCGGCTATGCTCTCAGGATTACTGTGGGATTCACCAAATCACAAGTTCAGTGATTCCTTTTTCTGCTTTCTTTCTAATGAATTGCTCCTCCAAGAGCGATAAATCTGCAACTTTTTTCTCAGCTGTCATCGAAAACGACGTTACGTAATTATTAGAAGACAGACACTTGCCTTCTATATGTATATATGTCATCTATGACAGTTTGTATCAACGTAAATATGACGTAGGATCCAAAACACGGTAGTGCAGCGCCAAAAGAGGACGTCGCAGTATGATGAAAAATAGAACGACATTTTTGCATCGTTGACATCATTGACATATCTGTCGACGATTCAGCCCTTCGCTGAGGACATCCTAGGCTGCAATCGCTCTGAAACTCACGCCTCACCCATTTCCGGTGTAGCGCGATTTTTTTTAACTCCTAGGGACTGTTCAATAGCAGTCGAAATTTGAAGATGATTTAGATAGAGCAATAAAGCATCTTCATGTTTTTGTCTTTCCTGTAACGTGATCACAGGATGACGCAACAAAAATCTGCGTAAATAAACTGCAAAAGGATCCCTCAAGCTCGCTCCCCCCCCCCCCCCCGCGGCATTTTAGAAATGTACTCGTACACACTTACACTGCGTTTGGAAATGGGGCTATCACATGATACTGTCGAGTCTTCCAACTCGCAAGGGATGACCGAGTGGTGTAATGCGCCTTGCCACAGATTGCGCGGCCGCTCCCCGTCGAAGGTTCGAGTCCTCAGGCGCGCAGTGGTGTGTGTGCTGTCCTTAGTGTAAATTAGTCTAAGTAGTTTCAAAGTATAGGGACCGATGACCTCAGCAGCTAGGTCCTTTCGCTCCAGTCACGGTCTGCACGGCCACTACGGTCGGGGGTTCGAATCCCCCCTCGGGCATGGATATTTGTAGTTGATATGTAGTTTGTAAGTTTAGGGACTGATGACCCCGTAGTTAAGTCCCATAAGCTTAACAAACATTTGAACAGTTTGAGCTAGGTCCTTTAGCTTTACAAACATTTGGACATCTTTTGAAGTCCTCCAGACTGAAGACGAGACTTTTGAATGAAAAATAAACAACATTATGAAGAGGGTAATATAACAGTAATAAATAATAATAGCCTAAATACAATGATAAAGTGTGATTAACACATGGGGAAAATGTTTTCCTTGGATGCGGGATTGAGTAAATATCCGGTATGAAGCAAGCAGGCGTGCAGAGTGTTGAGAGGACGCGGTGGGTGGCCGTGTTTGGCAGGGAGGTGTGAGGTCCTCGCTCCCAAGGCGATCGCTGTGGCCTGTTTGTAATGCCGGCCGCGTGGTTTGCACTGCGCTAATTCCCCGCTGGCGCTCCAGCCCAAGAGGACGCACTCAACACTTGGAGGTAGGCAAGTAGACTTCTTTGTCTCGCATTACTGTTTTCTAGCCATATTTCCTACTGACAGGAGTGAAGTCTACATGAACATTAACTTCGTGCATGCAAACGAACCGGCCGCGGTGGCCGAGAGGACTGAGGCGCTTCAGTCACGGTCTGCACGGCCACTACTGTCGGGGGTTCGAATCTCCCCTCGGGCATGGATATTTGTGCCGTCCTTAGCATAAGGTAGTTGATAAGTAGTTTGTAAGTTTAGGGACTGATGACCCCGTAGTTAAGTCCCGTAAGATTCCTTGACTTGCGCCATCGGGTGGTGGGTTTCCGGGTTCCGCTGAATAGGTCAGGAGTCCACTACACGCAGGAAGCGGCTACACGGGTAGCGGGGGCTGTGTGGCGTGGACTGGGCGGTTTTTTAGGATAAAGAGCTTCGGGGAAATAGAAAATGGACAATCTCAAAGGGTTCAGGTGGATCACAGGAGAAATGTAGATCCGGAAACTATCGGTATAACAGTTGTAAATTGTCGTAGCTGTGTCGGGAAAGTTCCAGAACTGCAAGCGTTAATAGAAAGCACCGAAACACACATCATTATAGGCAGCGAAAGTTGGCTCAAGCCGGAAATAAGTTCAGAAGAAGTATTTTCAAAAGATCTAACGGTATTCAGAAAGGATAGATTAAACAAAATAGGTGGGGGCGTGTTTGTCGCCGTCAAAAGTAGTATTTCATGTAGCGAAGTTGAAGTTGATAGTTCGTGCGAGCTATTATGGGTAGAGGTTGTACCCGAAAATCGTAAGAAGTTAATAATCGGTTCCTTTTACCGGCCTCCCGACTCTGACGATACAATAGCAGAAAGGTTCAAAGAAAACCTGAGTCTAATTACAAAAACGTACCCGACTCACACGATAATAGTAGGTGGTGATTTTAATTTACCCTCGATCTGTTGGCGAAATTATATTTTCAAATCAGGAGGTAGGCATAAAACATCGTCCGAAATTGTACTCAACGCATTCTCTGAGAATTACTTCGAACAATTAGTTCATGAGCCAACTAGAATTGTAAATGGATGTGAAAACACACTTGATCTCTTAGCAACAAATAATCCTGAGCTCATAATGAGCATCAAAACGGATACAGGTATTAGTGAACACAGAGCTGTAGTAGCGAAATTGAATATCGAAAGTCCCAAAGTTACCAAAAATAAACGCAAAGTATATTTGTTCAGGAAAGCAGATAGAAACAAAATACATTGCTTCTTGAAAGACAGCTTCCACTCATTTCTAACACTAAACGTAGGTGTAGACCAGATGTGGCTCAAATTCAAAGAAGTGGTATCGACAGCAATTGAAAGTTTTATACCTAATAAATTAATAAAAGAAGGAGGCGATCCCCCTTGGTACACAAAACAGGTTAGGACACTGTTGCAAAAGCAAAGGAAAAGGCATACTAAATTTAAACGAACACGAAATCCCCAGGATTTGCGATTGTACTCAGAAGCTCGAAATTTAGCGAGGATTTCAATGCGAGATGCCTACAACATTTATCACAACGAAACTCTTTCTCGTAATTTGACTGAAAACCCAAAGAGATTTTGGTCATATGTTAAATATACTCGGGGAAAGTCACAAACAATACCTTCACTACGTGATAGTAATGGCGATCCTGCCGATGACAGCGCTACTAAAGCAGAGTTACTAAACTTAGCTTTTAGAAACTCATTCACTAAAGAAGACGAAACCAATATTCCAGATTTCGAATTACGAACAGATGCCGTAATGAGTAACATAGAAGTAGATATCATCGGAGTAGTGCAGCAACTAAAATCACTTAATAAGAACAAGTCTTCTGGTCCGGATTGTATACCCATTAGATTTCTATCTGATTATGCTGAAGCGATAGCTCCTTACTTAACAGTCATATACAACCGCTCTCTCATAGAAGGATCTGTACCAAAAGATTGGAAAGTTGCACAGGTCACACCTATATTCAAGAAAGGCAGTAGGAGTAACCCACTAAACTACAGGCCTATTTCATTGACGTCAATTTGCAGCAGGGTTTTGGAACATATCCTGTATTCAAATATTATGAATTATCTCGAACAGAACGATCTATTGACCCAAGGTCAACACGGATTTAGAAAATATCGTTCATGCGAAACACAACTAGCTCTATAGTCACACGAAGTGATGGGTGCTATCGACAAAGGTTCGCAAATCGATTCCGTATTTCTTGATTTCCAGAAAGCTTTTGACACCGTACCTCACAAACGGCTTTTAATCAAATTGCGTGGTTATGGTATATCGCCCCAAATTTGCAATTGGATAGGGGATTTCTTGTCAGAGAGGACACAGTTCGTAGTAATCGATGGTAAGGCATCGACTAAAACAGAGGTGATATCGGGCGTTCCACAAGGTAGTGTTATTGGTCCTCTGCTATTCCTTATTTACATAAACGATTTAGGGGAAAATCTAAGTAGCTCTCTTAGGTTGTTTGCAGATGACGCCGTCATTTACCGTCTAGTAGAATCATCTGAAGATCAAAACCAACTGCAGAACGATCTGAATAAGATATCAGTATGGTGTAAAAATTGGCAATTGACTCTAAATAATGAGAAGTGTGAGGTCGTCCACATGAGTACGAAAAGAAATCCGTTAAACTTTGTTTACAACATAAATCAATCAAATGTGAACGCCGTAAACTCCACAAAATACCTAGGAATCACTATTACTTCAGACTTAAACTGGAAAGAACACGTAGATAATATCGTGGGAAAGGCGAACCAGAGACTGCGTTTTATTGGCAGAATCCTTAAAAGATGCAACAGAACTACTAAAGAAACTGCATACACTGCGCTTGTCCGTCCATTTTTGGAGTATTGCAGCCCAGTGTGGGATCCTTATCAGTGGGTTTGACGGAGGACATCGAAAGAGTCCAAAGAAGGGCAGCTCGTTTCGTATTGTCACAATACAGGGGGGACAGCGTTACGGAAATGATACAGGATCTGGGATGGGAATCATTACAACAACGGCGCTTATCGCTGAGGCGTGGGTTACTTGCGAAACTCCAATCGCCAACATTCTCCTCCGAATGCGAAAATATATTGTTGACTCCCACTTACATAGGTAGAAATGATCATCAGAATAAAATAAGAGAAATCAGAGCTCGAACAGAGAGATTCAGGTGTTCTTTCTTCCCGCGCGCTATTCGAGAATGGAATGGGAGATAAATAGTATAATTGTGGTTCGATGAACCCTCTGCCAGGCACTTAAATGTGATTTGCAGAGTATTCCATGTAGATGTAGATGTAGATGTAGAACAAACATTTGTAAACATGCAAACGAGGAGGACGATCCTGATACTAGAAACCATCATCTCACTGGGCCACATCTCCTACCTGGGCATTCGATCGCTACCGTGACAGCTGTGTACCACCGGAACGTAACTATGCACTACCCGCATCCTTTAATCCACCGCGATGCCATCTTCGAGCAGAATAACAGTCCGTGTGACACGCCCGCACCGCGGTTTTGAGAGCACGATGCTCCAGTCACTCCAGTCATTTGGGCACTCAAGTCACCTCATCTAATCTCTAATGAAAACCTCTACCGTAACACCACTACCATAAAAATCCGGCACGTAATTTGCCGGTATTGCATGAGGTCTGCGTAGAGAAAAATTCCAGAAGACTTATACAACCCATCCCACACAGAATGGCCACGGTAACACATCCACGTGTGGGGCAACAAGCTACTCAGCCGGTGGTTTTAAAGTTTTTGTCTCACCAGTGTCCCAATTTCGCAAGGTTATTATAAGTAACAAGTGTTACTACTGTGACACTTTTTCGACGTATCCTATGTGATATACTGTTAAGGATTGCGCTTACGCACGCAGTTCATCGTCTAAGCTGTAACCATGAGGTTACTCTGCAAATAATGCTTACGATTCTGGAACAGGGTTCACAGAACCACTTTCATACTATTTATCTACCGCCCCATTCTCGAATAGCACGCGGGAGAAAGTAAATCTAAATCTCCCCGTCCAACCTCTTGATTTCTTATTTGGTTTTGATCATTATTACTCCTTATTTAGGCTGCTGTCAACAATGTATTTTCGCATTTGCATGAAAGAGTCGCCGATCGAAATTTTGAAAGTGGATCTCGACGCAACGAGAAACGTCATTGTTGTATTGGTTCCCACTCCAATTGCTGTATCATTTCCTCTCCCTATAGCGCAATAATATAATATGCGGTGCCATTATTTGTAGTCTTTAGATATCTGTCGTCAATAGCCTACTACCTGATAAGGATCCCACGCAGCGAAGCAGTAGGCTACTCCAAAAGCGTAGTGTAAGCAGTCTCTTAACTAGTTCTCTTACGTCTTCCAAGTCTTCTGTCAATAAAACGCAGTCTTGGTTTCGGCTACCAGCATAATTTTAATGTGTTCTTTCGAATTTAAGGCTGTCCTAATAGTTTAATTCACGGCTTTCAGATTTGATTAATTTAATTTGTAAACGGTGTTTAGCGGATACCTTTTACTACTCTTGTCGACGACTTCATACTTTTCATTATTTAGTGATCAATTGCAAATTTTCGGATCTTGTATGTATGTTATCTAAATCGTTCTGCACTGTTCAGATTTTCTCCTAAATCAAATATAGATATGGAACATCAGAGGTCATATAACACTTCCCTGGGGAAGATCAGAGATCACTTTTTCTGTTGATGTCTTTTCATCAGTACCGTGGAGTGTGTCCTCTCTGTTAGAAACTCTCCAATGCAGTCAGATATCTGAGAAATATCAGCAAAGAAAGGAATTTACGACGGTAGTTGCCAGTAGGCATTGTCATTCCTCCAACAAAATTTAGTCTGGGTCTTTGTGCATTTCCTTTACAAAATTAGGCCACGCCTTTGTACATTTCCTTACGATACTCTTCAGCAGTTGACACCACCGGCAGCGAAAAGTCTTACCAGTGGTGACGAACCGTCCCATAGCTCGTTCATGTATATCGAGTGCGTCACCAGAAGCCATTAGGCTTCCTTACGCCATGTCGGCGTTACTTCCCCTTATGTTGAAAACCCCACGTCCGGTGTAATGTACTCGGTTCTCTTAGTCAATCATCGCGTGAATCATGCATCTGCAGAGGTATTCCATAAGGTTGCGTACTCGGAAGTAGTTTTCTAATGAGATACGGTGTCGATTGCTTCCGGAAATACAGGAAGACGAAACCTGTTGGCTCATCTGCATCCGATAGTCCCCACACAAATGTGGCTGCTTTCACAAGAGTTATATTTCGTACAGGCCTCTTGATTCTTTGAGGGAAGCTTCAATTGACTTTAAGAATGTCATTACACTCAAGTAAATCGTCGAATATTCTGCTACAGGCGGACGTTAATAGTATCGGTGTGTAACTCTGATTATTTGTTCTTTTACTCTAAAATGGAGTAATGAACCACGCGAAAACTTTGCGAGATTCCTAACGAGAGTGAGCTGTATAGTGTGAGAGCATGCCACGATGTAAGTACAAAGAAACATCACTGTTAGCGTCCTCATGGTTGATTACTTGGGTAGTTGACAAGACGGTTTTTTTACTGAAGGAATATGAATTCTCACTGATTGCTGTACCCCATGGACTGGAAATTATTTTAGTTGACAGCGTGTAAAATAATGGGAGAGTATGTGAAAAGGGACTTATAAGGTGCACCCGTAGAGAGATCTGTTCTGTCGAACGGACTCCATAAAGGAGTCAGAACGCCGCTGTTCTTCAATACTTTTCTGTGCTAACATGTCAGCTTTTCCAGCGAAAATTTGACTGCAAGAACAGCAAAGCCACGGCCGTGAAGATAGTTTTGTTTGTTAGTGAGGTTTAGTTTGGAAATTTTAATGTAAGCAAGACGCCGTGTTATCTTTTAATTGCTGTAGCTACTCCTGCTCTAATATGGTCACCACTCA
The DNA here is from genome assembly GCA_026315105.1 of Locusta migratoria. Lineage (NCBI taxonomy): Eukaryota > Metazoa > Arthropoda > Insecta > Orthoptera > Acrididae > Locusta > Locusta migratoria. The sequence goes on from CM048748.1 coordinate 451,935,492, forward strand.
TCTTCACAACCTGTTAATTCGTAGTTACGAGAATATCGAGTTTTACTAAAATAAAGCGAATTGTGATTTCGTATAAAAGGCTATTTTACATGACTACTTTAGGTTGCGAGAATCAGTTAGGAAACTGCGTTACCGGAGTCAGCATATGCGCGGCTCAGGCAAAATTGAAGTTTCCTCTTTTACCAACTTTGGCGGCATCGAAACTTGAAGTTTTACATCGGCAGCGTGTAATCAAAGGTAAATATGCAGTGGGGAATGGAGCCTTGTGTGCATCTATTCGGTGCATAAACTTTTGTGGTATTTCAATGGAAGAAGGATGTATTTCTGCATGATGTGAATACGGGTAGTTCCACATCTGAGCTCAAAAGCAAAATTTATTCTATTAAAGAGGGATATAAAAATAAATCAGGAAAAATACAAGCAAGTATTCTTTTTTTGTAGTAATTAAAATAGGCACAAATGTAGTGATTAAAATTAAATGATTAGCGAACATTTGCATTCTCTTTACATCGTTCATTTCGTGTTTCTCCCATATCGACGGAGTGTTCCTATCGCAATCAGTAAGTGTGGAAGGAAGCTACCGTACAGACGGAGGGAGAATGGATCCATATCTGTGCTTGGAAGAACTAATTACGTACTGACATAGACGACGCCGGCCGCGGTGGCCGAGGGGACTGAGGCGCTCCAGTCACGGTCTGCACGGCCACTACGGTCGGGGGTTCGAATCACCCCTCGGGCATGGATATTTGTGCCGTCCTAGTTCGTAAGTAGTTCATAAGTAGTTTGTAAGTTTAGGGACTGATGACCCCGTAGTTAAGTCCCATAAGCTTAACAAACATTTGAACATAGACGACGGTATTGCCTTTGTTTCCCATAAGTTATATTTTGGTTTCGGGATATTGAAAAGAAGCTGTACATTTTGCCAAGATGTCAAAGAAAAAGGTGTCTCACGTAGTGGCTTATCGAGTAAGATGTGGAGACGGCGGTTTGGAAGCAGACAGCAGCAGTACGAGGCAGGGGGTCCCTTGCCTACGTGGAGGGCGCTATTCAACCTACCTGGCGAAGGGTCAGGTGTGGCAAATGACCGGCATTCGAGTCTTTCTGCGGAGCCAGAGTTTAACTGACGATGAGAATTCTTTCACCGCCCCCCCCTCCCCCAGCAAGCCGTCCTGGATATGTTCCTGCTTTAGAGGCGATTTCGAACCCCTACTTATTTAAAAAAAAATTGTAATGCGAGACGTATAGTTTTAGTTTTAGCGAAGATGTTTTAGTCAGTACAATGCAATCCATACTTTCTTGTCGCATCATGAAATCCGATAAGAAACGTTAAAAGTCTTGGGTGTCATTTTCAGATGGTTGAAACGACTTCTCAAGTCTTCCGGAATTTCTTTCAGGAAGGTTGCTGAGCTACTAAGATGTATGGGTGTGCTTATTATTGTGACCGAAGACCTGACTGGGTCGGGAGCGACTAGCGACGACCGACCGATCAAGCGTCGCCGCTAACGAGAAACAATGCACGAAACCACAGAGACGACAATAACAACTAATCGAAAAACAAAGATCCAAACGAAAGCCAAATCGGAACCGTGATAGAGCAGAATACAAAGCCAGATGACCAATGAATAGCGAAAGTAAACGGAGCGCAGTCAACACAAGACTGAGGAGCGAGCTGTGGCTCCGGCCCTATATAGTGCGGCGCGGTAGGCGCGCCACGGCGTGCAGCGCTCTAGTGGCGATGGTAGCGCTAGTAGGTTGTGCGCGCCGCCTAACGGCTGCTGTCAAAGTCCATGTGGTCTGGCGGGCTCTCAAACATGTCGTTCCGGGATACCAGACTTATTGCGTATAGATTAGTGTGTTGTGTGGGTGTTAGCTGCATGAAGGGCAAGGACGAAACTCGGTGCCGCCACCACACTGGGTACTACTGCAGCTAAGCGTCCGCATCGCCTCAGCATGATCTGCACACCGCTTTAGAGCTTAAAAAATGTTCAAATGTTTGTTAAGCGTATGGGACTTAACTACGGTGTTATCAGTCCCTAAACGTACAAACTACTTATGAACTAGCTAACACTAAGGACGGCACAAATGTCCATGCCCGAGGGGGGATTCGAACCCCCGACCGTAGTGGCCGTGCAGACCGTGACTGGCGCGCCTCAGTCTCCTCGGCCACCGCGGCCGGCCGCTTTAGAGCTTAACGCTCTACACTGGTAATAGGGAGCTACCTCCCTTCTTCTAGTACTTGCCACGCGGGAACGGCCGCGCTGTCTAAGGCGCAGTTTCACGGATTGCGCGGCCGCACCCGCCGTGGGTTCGAGTTCTCCTTCGACCATGCATGTGTGTGTCGTCCTTGGCGCAAGTTAGTTCAAGTAGTTTGTAAATTCAAATCAAATGTTCAAATGTTTGTATAGCTTATGGGACTTAACTACGGAGTCATCAGTCCCTAAACTTACAAACTACTTATGAACTAGCTAACACTAAGGACGGCACAAATATCCATGCCCAAGGGGGGATTCGAACCCCCCGACCGCAGCGGCCGCGCAGACCGTGACTGGAGCGCCTCAGTCCCCTCGGCCACCGCAGCCGGCAGTTTGTAAATTCAAAGACTGACAGCCTTAGCAGTTTGGCGCCTTAGATTTGCAATCATTCTATTTCTAGCAGTTTTGTATATGGCAGTTCGTAAACTCTTCTGATTTTTTTTTTTTTCATTTTTCATTATGGACATAATTGCGTTCTGTGACAAACTTGGAGTATTTGTGCCTGCGGTGAGTTTGGTGCAAAATTTCCGTTTTGGCATGAGTGTGGAATGGCGGGCAGCGGTTTACAGGTTGCGAGTTTGTGGTCCCAGCGCCGTGTGTATCGCGGGCACGTGATAAGCGCGAATCCAGGTGATGCGCGGGCAAACTTCCGCCGGACAGATAGCGGCCGACAGCTGGCGCACTCCCCCTCCAGGCTCTGCCCTCGGCCCGCGGAACAGGTACTGCCCCACAGCAAAATCAAAAAATGTCCATACACTTACAAATTACTTTAAACTAATCTTAACTGCCGTGGTGGAGTAGCCGAGCGGTCTAAAGCGTCTCGGTGCGGAGCGCGCGGTTGCTCGCCGTTGAGGTTCGAGTCCTCCCTGGGGAATGGGTGTGTGTGTTTGTCCTTAGGTTAGTTTACCTAGGTTTAAGTATTTGTAAGCTATGGACTGATGACCACGCAGTTTGGTCCGATAGATTTACAAACATTTGATTTTAATCTTAAGGGTTCACCGACACTGATGGCCGAGGGAGGCGTCGAACCTCTGGCGGAAGCGATGTTCAAATGTTCGTAAAACTATGGGACTCCTTAACAGATCATAGAGTAGGCCAGCGCCACTAAAAGTTGTTCGCTTGCTACTGAGCTTGGTGGAGACGACAAATATTGGCGGACAATCGAGACAAGGGTTGAAATCGTGTATTCACTTTCCACCATAACAAAGGATTGTCACTGATTGGAATACGTATTTCTCTATTGTGCTTATTAAGTAAATTTTTCAATAGGAAAAAACTGTCCAAAACAGCATGTTTGTCGGATTTAGTTTTATCAATATCATCATCATCGGTACCCAATATATATTTGTCTGTACTTCCTCTTTGTTTTCATAAACCATTCATTCGATTGCAAAGAAACTTTGGTGAAGTGTTCACCGTACGTCCACGAAGGTTCCTGACCCAAAAACAAAAGAGCACTACACAGAGGACAGGAGATATGTCGTTATAAATTATGAGAGGCCACCGCGTGAGAATACCCAGATTTATGAGTCAATTATTGGGAAATGAGTGTAGTTAGGTACCTGCAACGAAGTTTACATGTAATTTCGGACGTTTATGAAGCGTTTTGAAATTGACCCCCCCCCTCACGCACACACAAAATAATGAAGCGAAAAAAAGTCTAACACTCACAACAGTTTCGCTGTAGATGTCGTAAAACTGTCGCATCAGGCATGACCTTGCATCAAATAAAGTTAGCATTACAGATTTGCATGTTACTATTTATTTTTGTCCTCACGTCTCCCTTAATTCTCTTGCATCCAAAATTAAGTAATCTGTTTTCTTAATGTCCATCTATATAAAAGCGAAAGGACACTCACTTACTCACTGACTAAACAGGAAAGCTCGAAAACTACTTCACCTCTGAAGCTGAAATTTGGCAGGAATGTAGTTTACAGGTAGGAAACATCAGCTAAGAAAGTATTTTCTGATAGGTGCGTGGCGAAGCATACTTCTCCTACAGATTCACGTAATCTACAGTTCCATTCCGATCTTCACGACATTTCGCACGCTTGACCTTCAAAACAAGAGGAAGGTCACCGTCTACCTTAAGTTTCATTCGGTGCATGGGGGAGGGTACTTTGCAACATAAAAATGGATCCCTAAATACCTTGGTCGCGCCATAACTTGAGAACGGCTCGACCGATTTCATAGATCCTTTTTTGTTTTTTTTTTGTTTTGTTTTCGTTATTCTCAGAACAAGAGTTGTATGAGATAAAACTGGAATATTTGAGAACAACAAAGTGTGTTTTTCAATGTGACCCTGCGGTTGTATTGCATAGAAATCTATAGTTTTGTTCCGATATTGATGAAAGTTTGCACACTCTACCTTAAAAACGAGAGGAAAGTCACTGTCTGTATACAATTTTGTTCGGTGCTTGATGGAAGGTACGTAACTTACGGAATTTTAAAAAATGCATAGATTTGCTCCAATCTTTTTGAATTTTTGCACACATGACCTTTAAAGCAAGAGGAAGATCACTGGGTTCGTAAATGTTTGTATGGTACATGACAGAGGGTACCTTGCAGAAAACTTTGCTGAGAGAGGGAAAGGTGGAAACGAACAGAGAGATGGGAGAGAAAGATATGGATGCAGAGAGAGGGAAAAGGGATGTGGACTGCGACAGTCTGGCAACGCCGGGTTTACAGCTAGTATTCGATAAAATCGCTTAGACACTGCTATAATTACTGGTAGACTGACGGACTGATGGCGATGCCAACCTTGCCCGTTGCTCTGCAGATGCGTCAGTATTTATTATCATTAACAAGTAAACTCACTAATTCACATTCAATCTCTTCTTTAATAACTTCGTTGAAAAATTTTTCCTTTATACCGAGGATCCATATATGTAGCAACCTCCGATATAACTTCCGTTTAAAATTTACCGGAATCGAAGGAGCAAAATGAATCGGAAGTTCCGAACCTTTGGAATCGGAATCGAACCTCCGTAACATCCATATTGGCAATGTAAACTATGTAACAGAGGGCATGAAGGCCTTAATGTTACTAACAAGGGAACAAGGGAAACATACATGTATGAACGTTTGGTTACAGAGCCATTACGTACCACTCAGTGTGCTGGTGGGTGTCGTTTTCCTGCAAAACTCTGCAATCGAGCTCTAGATTGCACTGACGATGTACTACCACTTGCAACGAATAGTTCGTCATTATCATCCCTATCATCATCACTGTGTGTTAGTGTTACAGCAGTATCTGTTATGCTCATATTTCTGCACTGTCATAGGTACCAGAAAACATGCGAATGATTCATTTTCTACACCAGTATCATCTTCACGAAGAAGGTTTCTTCGTAACTTCATCCCAACCAATCGCAGTACATTAGCAGGATTGATTACCAATCGCCGACCCATCTGACGCTTCACTACTCACATAACGTCACAAAACTCAACTCCAGAGGCACACTGCCCCTTCCCTACTGGTCCCGACGGGCGTACCGGCAGCTCAATATGGAGTGCGGCGTGGCACACACGGAGGCCTCTGACAGACCAATGCACAGATTTGCAGATGCGGGAGTATCACTAATGCAATATGGGAACTTTACATTGACTCTCACACGATTTTGGTGTGTTTGTGTTTGTTCGAGCCCAAGTACTTTTCTTGTAAGTTAAATAAATGAGTAAAGAAGTGAATAAACCTGGCAAAAGTTGTCAGGTTGACAAACCTGTCAGCTGTGTGCACTGTTGGGTTTCAGGAGTAGACCGGCATAAAACATCGTCCGAAATTGTACTCAACGCATTCTCTGAGAATTACTTCGAACAATTAGTTCATGAGCCAACTAGCATTGTAAATGGATGTGAAAACACACTTGATCTCTTAGCAACAAATAATCCTGAGCTCATAACGAGCATCAAAACGGATATAGCTATTAGTGAACACAGAGCTGTCGTAGCGAAATTGAATATCGAAAGTCCCAAAGTATACTTGTTCAGGAAAGCAGATAGAAATAAAATACATTGCTTCTTGAAAGACAGCTTCCACTCGTTTCTAACACTAAACGTAGATGTAGACCAGATGTGGCTCAAATTCAAGGAAGTGGTATCGACAGCAATTGACAGTTTTATACCAAATAAATTAATAAAAGAAGGAGGCGATCCCCCTTGGTACACAAAACAGGTCAGGACACTGTTGCAAAAGCAAAGGAAAAGGCATACTAAATTTAAACGAACACAAAATCCCCAGGATTGGCAATCGCACTCAGAAGCTCGAAATTTAGCGAGGATTTCAATGCGAGATGCCTACAATACTTATCACAACGAAACTCTTTCTCGAAATTTGACTGAAAACCCAAAGAGATTTTAGTCATATGTTAAATATACTCAGGGCAAATCACAAACAATACCTTCACTACGTGATAGTAATGGCGATCCTGCCGATGACAGCGCTACTAAAGCAGAGTTACTAAACATAGCTTTTAGAAACTCGTTCACCAAAGAAGACGAAACCAATATTCCAGATTTCGAATTACGAACAGATGCCGTAATGAGTAACGTAGAAGTAGATATCATCGGAGTAGTGCAGCAACTAAAATCACTTAACAAGAACAAGTCTTCTGGTCCGGATTGTATACGCATGTATACATATCCTGTATTCAAATATTATGAATTATCTCGAACAGAACGATCTATTGACCCAAGGTCAACACGGATTTAGAAAATATCGTTCATGCGAAACACAACTAGCTCTTTATTCACACGAAGTGATGGGCGAGATCGCTAAGGGTTCGGAAATCGATTCCGTATTTCTTGTTTTCCATAAGGCTCTTGAGTCCGTACCTCAAAAACGGCTGTTAATGAAATTGCGAGGTTGCAGTATATCGCCCCAAATTTGCGATTGGATAGGGGATTTCTTGTCAGAGAGGACACAGTTTGTAGTAATTGACGGTAAGGCATCGAATAAAACAGAGGTGATATCGGGCGTTCCACAGGGTAGTGTTCCTTATTTACATAAACGATTTAGGTGAAAATCTAAGTAGCTCTCTTCGGTTGTTGGCAGATGACGCTGTAATTTACCGTCTAGTAAAATCATCTGAAGATCAAAATCAACTGCAGAACGAACTGAATAAGATATCAGTATGGTGTAATTGATTCTAAATAATAAGAAGTGTGAAGTCGTCCACATGACTACGAAAAGTAATCCGTTAAACTTTACTTACAAGATAAATCAATCAAATGTGAAGGCCGTAAACTCCACAAAATACCTAGGAATTACTATTACATCAGACTTAAATTGGAAAGAATAATGTCGTGGGAAAGGCGAACCAGAAACTGCGTTTTATTGTCAGAACCCTTAAAACATGCAACAGAATTACAAAAGAGACTGCATACACTACGCTTGTCCGTCCATTTTTGGAGTATTGCAGCCCAGTGTGGGATCCTTATCAGGTGGGTTTGACGGAGGACATCGAAAGAGTCCAAAGAAGGGCAGCTCGTTTCGTATTGTCACGATACAGGGTAGACAGCGTTACGGAAATGATACAGGATCTGGGATGGGAATCATTACAACAACGGCGCTTATCGCTGCAGCCTAGGCTACTTACGGAACTCCAATCGCCAACATTCTCCTCCGAATGCGAAAATATATTGTTGCCTTCCACTTACATAGGTAGAAATGATCATCAGAATAAAATACGAGAAATGAGAGCTCGAACAGAGAGATTCAGGTGTTCATTCTTCCCACGCGCTATTCGAGAATGGAATGGGAGATAAATAGTATAACGGTGGTTCGATGAACCCTCTGCCAGGCACTTAAATGTGATTTGCAGAGTATCCCGTGTAGATGTAGATATAGTGGAGGATGAGTGCAGAATGCTTGGGCAGAGAGAGAGAGACAGCAGAGTGTTTTGAGGCCGCGGCCTTGCAGTGCGGCAGTAGGGCAGGCCGAGCGGTGAAAGCCACAGGCGCAGGCGCGGGCACGGCACCCCCCTCCCCCTCACACCCACACACGGCCCACACGACCGGCACGCCGCTCACAATCGCCAGTAGCGGCCCGCACCAGGCGTTTCTACAACCCAGTGCTCCCATCACCTAATAGGAGCCAACTTACAGCAGGCTAACAACCACGTGCTGAATGCATTTCCAGTGATCCGCATTATTACAAGTCAGTAGTAACGACAGCAGCTGAGAGATATATACCAAACACAATAGACAAAACAGGTGAGATTACTCTCGCAGAAGCAAGGAAAAGAGCATGCCAAATTTAAGCAGACACGATCTTTTATGGAAACTCGAAATCCATCGCGGACTTCAATGCCAAATGCTTATAATAGTTTTCACAACGAAACTCCAGCTCGTAATTTAGTTGAAAACCTAAAGAAATTCTCATGATATGTAAAGTTCACCGGCGGCACAACACTACGCGATACCAATGGTGATGCTACGGATGACAGCTATTCTAAGGCAGAATTGCTGAACATAGCTTTTCCAAAATCCTTCACCAAAGAAGACGGAGCAAGTACTTCAGAATTCGGATCAAGAACAGCGGCCAGCATGCCAAGTAGATATCCTTGGAGTAGTGAAGCAAAGTAAATCACTTAACAAAAGGAAGTTTTCCAGTCCAGATTATGTACCTATTATGTTGTCCGCCTCCGTAGCTCAGTGGTAGCGTCGCTGACTACCACGCAGGACGTCCGGGTTCGATTCCCGGCAGGGGACTGGGTGTTGTGTGTTGTCCTAATCATCATCATCATGATCTCATCATCATTGGCACGTAATTCGCCCACGCGGCGTCGAATAGAAAGACTTGCACTCAGGCGGCCGAACAATCCTGTAAGGGATCTCCCAGCTAAGAATGCCATACGCTCATTTCACCTATTATGTTCGTTTGAGAGCATGATGGTGCAGTAGCTCCGCAGCCACCTATCATAGACAACCGCCTCAGCGAAAGGTCCGTACCCAAAGACTGGAAAGTTTCTCTAGTCACTCCATTATTCAAGAAAGGCGAAATGAGTGATCTGCAAAATTACAGAACCATATCATTGACTTCGCTTGAAACAGGATTCTTAAACATATCCCTTGTTCGAACGTTATGAACTACCACGAAGAGAATGACCTATTGACAAATAGTCAACACGGATTCAGATGTTCAAATGTTTGTTAAACTTAAGGGACTTAACTGCAGGGTTATCAGTCCCTAAACTTACAAACTACTTATGAACTACCTTATACTAAAGACGACACAAACATCCATGCCCGAAGGGGGATTCGAACCCCCCGACGGTGGACTGCCGCGCGCACCGCAGCACGGAGCTCCAGCACGCGCGGCTACTCAGCCACGGCAACACGGATTCAAAAAGTATCGTTCTTTACTGGCATGGAGTGATGAGCGCTCTCACTAAGTCACGTCAAATCGACTGCATATTGCGTCGACTTTGTGTCTGCTCGGCAGCAGCTGACGGCTCCCCCTGGGGCGGGGCTGCGGCTTTATTAAAGTCAGGCCAGCGCACTTTCATTACCAGACAGCTCTGCCGGCCAAGCTAAGTAGGGGCAAGGGGCGTCGGGCTCCTCACTGCACAGTACCACTGGCCTTTTCAAACGCACAATACAACTACCAGACTGCCTCAAGTGGCTATCCTTCACTACTATTCAGCACATCTATATCTGCACTCGCACGGTGACTCTGCGTTTCGTACAAGGTTCATGGAGTCACTTTCAGATCATTTCTCTGCAGCTCCATTCTTGAACGGCGCGTCGGAAGAATGATTTCCTCAGTATTTCTGTTTGGTCTCTGATGTTTTAAGATTTTTGTTGTTGTTGATTTCGGAGACACAAAATATTCTGGTATTCCAACGAAAAGTTCGTGAATCAAATTTCGTGAAACGAGTGATGGGTATAAACACACTGAATCATGAAGCAGGTCCGGAATGGTTCAGTCTGTAAACATGCATCACGGATGTTCCTAACTTGCAGAAGTCTATCATTAATTTCATTTCATTTCAATAATAAGTTTTAATCATTCCCACCTCACCGCCCTGTATTTCGCAAAACAAGCTGCCCTTCTCTGAACTTTTTGTCAGCGACCTCCGACCTATCTGGCAAGAGTCCTATACCACAGTAGACGACGGGGAAGTGCAGTGGAGGCAGTTTCTTTTATACTCGTGCATTCGCTGCCTCTTCTACCTGTTCAGCCAACTGGTTTGTAAATCTAGGATTCGATGACCTCGACAATTTCGTTCCTTAGGTCTTCAAACATTTGAACATTATCGCCTTCCCCACAACACGTTCGGTGTGATTGTTCTAGTTTAAATTTGTCGTCAATCTAATTTCTACATATTTAGTCCAGTCGACAACACGTAATATGCCACCGAGCGAGGTGCTGAAAGCAGTGGTGACGCACATTCGGCAGCACGGTCATTCAAACCCGCCTCCGGCTATCTGGATATACCTTTCCTTTGTATTCCCTAAATCACTCCACGCAAATACCCCAATATTTCCTTTCGAACGGCACGGCCGATTTCTTTCTGTCTCTAATGACAATAATGTCGACGGAACGTTAAACCCTAATCTTTCTTCCTTCCTTAATTTTCAGAGCCGTATCCTTTAATCGACAATTTTAAGGACTTTTCTTAGAACTCATATCGATCGTCTAACACTTCTTATTGTTCTGAGTCACGATGCGGATATCTGGTCCATAACCGGATCCAGGGGGGGGGGAGGGGGAAGGGTCGTTCGCCCCCCCCCCCCCCAGCAACTCTTTTTTTTCTTAGTGGACTTAACTACGGGGTCATCAGTCCCTAAACTTACAAACTACTTATGAACTATCTAATCCTAAGGACGGCACAAATATCCATGCCCGAGGGGGGATTCGAACCCCCGACCGTAGTGGGCGTGCAGACCGTGACTGGGAACTCTTTTTATATATGAGGTTGGCAAGTTGGCGTGATATCACTGCACTGAGTCACCAAAACTGTGAGACTTTTGTTTGATTAGGCGTGGTGTACAAAACAGGTAACCGTGCTAGAGTCTTTCTACTAAGGCAGAGCTGACGATGATCCCCCAGCAGGCCGTCCTGGATCCGCCCGTGATCTAGTCTGAATCATTTTGCAAAATATTTTAATCTTATGACGACTTGTTGCAATAGTAAGCAACAATATCATATGTACACAGTCTAAGAAGGCTACCCAGATTGTCTGCTAAATCACATACAGAAAAGGAGAGGCCTTTAATAACTTCGCTTGGAAACTCCAGATATCAGTACTATGTTACTTGATAACTTTCTGCAGTTACGGGGAATTGACCTTTATGGCAGATAATCACGAATCCAGTCCCACAACTGAGACGATACTCCTCAGAGAAGCAATTTTATTAGAAGTCACTAGTGAGGAACGCTGTTAAAAAGTCTTCAGGAAATGTAGAATTACGGAATAAAATTGAGACCCCTGTCGATAACACGGTGTTATTTACATTGCAAAATCGGCTCTCACCAATTGGGCCACTTATACCTGCTCGTAGAAAACCAAACAATCGAATTCGGCAACTCTCCATAATGAATAAAAGAAATGTTTGTTAAACTTATGGAACTTAACTACGGGGTCATCAGTCCCTAAACTTACAAACTACTTATCAACTACCTTATACTAAAGACGGCACAAATATCCATGCCCGAGGGGGATTCGAACCCCCCGACCGTAGTGGCCGTGCAGACCGTGACTGGAGCGCCTGTCTCCTCGGCCACCGCGGCCGGCCATAATGAATCCTCTAAGGGAACACGTTAATGCGTTCGTTATTTACAGCAATTTCAAAACAACACTGAAACACTGGTATACTGGCTGAGACATAAATGAAAACAAAATGTACATCAAAACTAAGATTTTCTTTTTTTTTCTTTTTTTCCCACAGAAACTGTTTGATGATATTGGCTGTATGTGGGTGAGACTTGTCATGCGACTTGAACATCCACAACACTCGCCGGATCTCAGTCCACCATACTTCTTCCTACACCCTCGACTCAAAATCGCTTTGAAACGAAGGAGATTTGACGATATTCCTGACACCCAACGAAACGTGACGAGGTTTTTGAACACCATCCCAAAGGAAGATATGTGAAAAGTCTCCACGACATGTAACGCAGAGGTGAGAGGTGCTTAGTCGTGGGAGATGACTATTTCGAAGGTCAGTGTGGTAAATGTAGTTCACTGTCCTCCATATTAATGTTAGAGGACTATTCTTTGAACTTTGTCAGAGTTGCATAATGTGAACATGATAAAGTCTAGTTTGATAAGTTCACCACTTTTAAGTAAGTTCTAATTTCACAAATCTTGCGGGTATTATGTACCGCACGATCAAAAAGTCAGTATACATTTGAAAACTTAATAAATCACGAAATAATGGAGATAGAGAGGTAAAAATTGACACACATTCTTGAAATGACATGGGGTTTTATAATAATAATAATAATAATAATAATAAACTATTGCTAGACGCGTGAAAGATGTCTTGCGCGCGTCGTTTGGTGATGATCGTGTACTCAGTCGCCACTTTCGTCATGGTCGGCCTCCCAGGTCCCCAGACCTCAGTTCGAGCGATTACTGTTTTTGGAGTTACCTGAAGTCGCAAGTGTATCGTGATCGACCTACATCTCTAGGGATTCTGAAAGACAACATCCGACGCCAATGCCTCATCATAACTCCGGACATGCTTTTCAGTGCTGTTCACAGCATTATTCCTGGACTACAGCTATTGATGAGGAATGATGGTGAATATATTGAGCATTTTTGCTTTGTCTTAATTTGTTATGCTAATTATCGCTTTTCTGATGAGATGTAGCGTCATCTGTCGCTGTCGGACATTTTCACTCCAAGCATGTGTGTCAATCTTTACCTCTCTATCTGCATTATTCCGTGATTCATTAAGTTTTCAAATTTATACTGACTTTGTGATCATCCGGTACACAACAAGAAATCCCATCCACGGTGGCTCATTCACAGTGTCCGGCCGAGGGCAGTTGCCGATTTCGAGTGAAAACTTAAGTGGCCCTTTTTCAGTGGCCTTCCTGTGCTCATTAAAAGTGTTCTCCTAGGTGTTACACAGTAAATAATACCGCAGCTCTATATCAGCGGATGACTTGTGTAGCGGCACACGTGGCCACGCTGCAGATTGTGCTCACCTTCAGGCGGGCGTCGGGTGTCGGCTTGATGGCGGCGCGACCGCAGACTCGGCGTGTCAGGAGCGTCTGCGGTCCAGCCGCCATAAAGCCGACACCCGACACCAGCTGCCTCATTCCTACAGTCTGCTGGCCACTGCTACCGCCACCACCCAGGGGTGCAGCTCTGGCCATTCCGATTTAGATTTCCCGTCAGTTCCTTAAATCACTACAGGCAAGTGCCGTAGTGGTTTCTTTCAAAGGGGACGGCCGATATCCTTCCCTATCCTTACCCAACATCCATATTTTGGCACGGTGGTCTTGGGGTAAAGCGCTCGAATGGAAATCGAGGGGTCCCGAGTTCGACACCCGGTCGGACCTAAGACTTTTTCAGTCCGCAATTCAACCCATCCTTCACCTCTCAACGATGTGAGGAGTGGCCAGAAACGACACGTGGTTCGGATTCCACGTTAAGCTGTAGGTCCTCTTTTCCCGGTTGGATAACTGGGTAGGGCTAGGGACACGCAAGTCGCCGAAGTGGTGTCCAATTGAAAGACTTGCTCCACGCCAATGACCCACACGACATCATTATTATTATTATTAATCCACGCAAAGGTGCGTGGCGGAGGGTACCTACTACCGCTACTTGTTACTTCCTTTACTGTTCCACTCGCAGATAGAACTAAAGAAAAAGATGGTATTATGCATCTGTACGAGCCCTAATCTCTCTGAACTTGTCTTTGTGGGCTTTACGCGAAATGTAGGTTGGCGGCAGTAGAATCTTTCTACAGTCCGCTTCAAATTCCTGCCCTCTAAATTTTTTCAATAGTGGTTTTTTTCCGAAAAGAACGTCGCCTTCCCTCCAGTGACTCCCATTTGAGTTCTCGAAGCATCTCAGTAATATTCGCGCATTGATCGCTCCTACCAGTAACAAATCTAGCCGTCCGCCTCTGAACTGCCTATATGTCCTCCTTTAAACCGATTTGGTGGGGCTGGGGATCCCAAACATTTGAGTAATATTCAAGATGGGGTTGGACAAGCGCTTTATATGCGGTCTCCTTTGCAGTCGAATCACATCTTTCCAAAATTCTCCCAATAAACCGAAGTCAAGCATCCGCCTTCCCCCCTCATCGCCCCACTCTCGTCCTTCAGGCCGATCTACCCCTCTCGAGAATCCGTCGCTTGTACCGTTCCTTCTTGCAGTGTGGCCCTTTACCTTCCTGTGGACAACTGGTGTATGTAGAGTTGCGGCGGATACGGCGAAGAGCGTTCAGTGAGGCAGGATAATTAGGTTCCACGGTGGACAACAGACGCTGCGATCGCGCGGTGTTTTCGCAGCGGGACAATAGGGCATTGTGCGCCAGTTATTGCTGTCCCTCTATATTTACTCCCCAAAACAGGAAGGCGGCTCTGCAGCCAACACACTTGCTGAGGTGTCGGCAACTGCTGACTGCTTTCATGTTTCATTACTTATGCCTGGGACTCTTATATTTTTTTTCCTCTCCTTAAACGAGCGAGTCATTTTCCCACAGAATGAGGGCCTTTAACGTCCACTTACATGTAATCGTTAAGAGCATTGCGTTTGTCACTGCCAGATACACCTCTCGTTTGCTAAGCTTGAGAAAACGAGAAAGTAAGATACATTTCGACTATGTTCGCAATAGAAACAAATGAAAGTGCCGTCTGAATAGACAGTTGTTCGCCGTATTTGACTATCGGAAGACGTTAGCAGACAGTTGTTATTTGGCGCTATGGCAAGCAAACTTGAAAGCAGCTCGAATTTTACCAGAAGTTAGTGCAAGAATCTTGTGTCCTTGATAGAAAAATATAAAAACACACCCGAATATATAAAAAAACCGACGTTACGACATGGATCGAAAAGGAAGCGACATTGTGGTAAATGAATTCAATGCCGTCCATGGAACATGTAGGACAGCAAAAGTGCTTAGGGCCTAGTACGATAAAGTACTGCCAAGTGCGTAGCAAGCAATAACTTACACATCGGCGAAGGTGCACTGTTCCTGCAGATCGGAGGAAAAAATCAAGTTTCAGGCCTTACAATAGGCGCAACAAGAAAACGTAAATACTGACATAAATAATGTGTTCTGTTTTCTATCACGACAGATAACTTACAAAATACATAACTATCTGTTGTACTCTTCAGATGGCCATAGAGATTTTTCCTGCAGCGTTTCGAAAGTTGCTTTTCGAAGACGTAATCGCGCAATAAATTCTGCATCATCGCAGCATTCAAAATGATTTGGACGAACATAAATACGTCTAGGACGACTTATAGGGGCAATGACCTCTAGACTGTCCAAAATATTGACATCATCGTCACTGTCAACCAAATCTCTTATACCAGCCATTTTCATCTCACCGATTCTCACTTAAACGTAAGTTTGTATTTTGATAACGCAACAATAATTTTAAGGTTATGTTGCATATCTGCAATATAGCAAACTCATCTAATCGCTGCTGACATGGATGGGGCGAGAAATATGAAGATCTAATTTTCCAATAAAGCTGCTTTCCACACTAGTTTCATACATGTAGTGCTTCTGGTATTTTGTTCGATAAATCGGTATTTATCATGTGAATATATTGCGGAATTTTAACGCTTTGGAATCCTGCCATTTTAATACAGATTCTCACTTAACTGGTCGTTAGCGGTGTAACGAGCACAATTTTACTCGTTTACTTAACGGCCAGTTTGAGATCTTTTAACGACAGGTTAACTCAGAACGAAACATTGGCAAACGCATTTCTTCACTAACGACAAGTTAAAATTGGGAACTTAACGAGGCATTAACAAGCCGACCATAAGGGTAACGAATTAGTACAATAAACACGTGTGGTCAGAAGTAAAGCCTTGTTCGATTATGGAAACAAGGAATTACCTTCGCTTCAGTACGATATGTGGACTGAATTTGTGGGCGACATACATTTTACTGAACAGTTCTACCATTTACCCGTATTTTACCTCTATCATATGTAAATATTGAATCCTTTTTAACCCAGATAGCACTGACGTCCTTTCACAAGGACGACAAAGATTACTTAATTTTTCATACTTGTAGCTACGAATGAGCGCACATTGTCGTATTTCATTTGTTTGCATCTCCTGCTTTCATTTCAGATCAATTTTAGTTTTTATTGAAGATTGCAAAGGGGTAGAGTATGGTTGCAAAGTTGAGGTTCATACAAAAGATCTTGAAGTTTTTCTCGTAGTTAGATTTGTATTTCTTCAACATTCTTTAATTTTTGCCATATTTATATGTATATATTTCGTGTTAAACAGTGTTTTAATAATAATTATTTATAAGATGAAAATTCTAAAACATTCATTTTCACGTGCTTCCAGCAAGATGGGCAATATTCCAAAAGTAATGGTTGTGTTTCCGAAAAAAAAAAAAATCTCTTAAAACATTTTTGTGCAGTCATATGATGGTATTTTATACCATATGATATAAAATTATAAATAAAATAATTCCGCGCTATCTGGGTTAAAGACACTGCTGTCCACCGTCTGATTCATAATCCGTTATCGTGTTGTTATAACTACTGCGAAAACAGGTTGTCACAGATTCCGAAGCCACGAAATCTGCTTTAACCGCCTTAAGAGGAAATAAAAGAAATGGAGGGACGGTCTGTGCATGGTAATTTCATTAGACTTGAATGTGGAATTGTTTGACAGTGGGAATTTTTTATCTATTCGTTATCTACAAAAAAGAGCTACAAGACCACCGAGCTAAAATCGCACATCTCAACAGAAACAAAGCCCATTTGTACTGGCGGCATAGCAGAGGCGTAGTGGCGCACCTTGTTCGCGGGAGAGACGACGCTGCAAAGCAATGGTGTTGTAGTTGGGGAGATTAAAGCCCACAAGTGCAGGAGCGCTGTGTGCCGTTCTCTTCGGCGTTGGCCGAATTACTGGCCGTCACGGCCGGCGCTTTTAATTAGCGCCACGCAAGCGAGGGAGAGGGAGGGGCTAGCTATTCTGCCGCTGTCGTGGGCTTTCCGCCACGGGAGGGGAGCAACTGCGATAACTTCCATGGCGATTATTGAAATGGTTGTCAATTCCCTACAAACTCTGCACGTACTACGTTCGAAATTGATACACACCCACTTTGTATACTCTTCATTTTTTCTGTGGATGCGATAGCGACGATCATACTTGACAACACGGCTTCCCTTTCGTTGTTATCACTTCCGTGATGTGCAATGCAGAGAAGAGAAGAACCGTCGGAAAATGAGTGCAGAGGTTCCAACTTTCGAATATGACAAATAATAATGCGACCTAATATGTAAAAGCGGGAAGGGGGCGATTAGAAAAGGGTCCAAGGGGAACGAGTGAATGAGGAATCATCAAAATTGTGAAAACAGTTTCTAAAATGATAATTTAGACTAAGAGTGCAGATTACGATATTTCGTGAATGTGGACGTTAAGAAAGTTGCAAAAAATGGTCAAGTTTTGATGTCTCCATCTCATCTACATACTGTTTGCGGAATGCCCTATATAATTTACAAATGTGTCACAAACTGGGTAAAGTACAATGGACTACAATCCTAACTGTGTCTGTATGTGAACGCTGACATTAAGAACTACAGTACCGATTTCATTATGAATTTTACAAATAAAAAGAGAAATCTACGAGGAAGGTTTCCTCTATATGATTTACTGCTCCTGCGACCGTGTAGCCTTTTGGGTTTACCTGTGCGAAGCAAGGGACATCGCTATTTAGAGCTGTAGTGTCGCTTATAGTGAGGCAACCAAAGACAATTACCGAGCTAGGTGGCTCAGTGGTAACGCTCTGGACTTGTATTCGGGGGGGATGATGGTTCAAACCCGTCCCCGGCCATCCATATTTGGGTTTTCGGTGATTATCGTAAATAACTCCAGGCAAATGCCGGAACTGTTTCTTTGAAACTGTGCGGCCGATTTCCTTCCCCAGTCTTAACAAAGCACTGGAGCGCGAGTTCCTTCTCTAATGACCACGCTGCCGTCGGGACGTTAAACCCTAATGTTTCTTCCTCCCAAAGGCAATTAGACCAGTATCGATAGGGCCTGGGAAACACTGACATTTGGCAGCACAGTTTTACAGATTCCAGCTAGACGCCGCGACATATGAACAGTATCTCCGCGACGTCTAAGGCGTCATGCTGCGGAGATTCTTGTCCTCCCTTAGGAATTGGTGTGTGTGTTTTCCTTACTGTAAGTTATTTTCAATTGTAGGCAAGTCTATGGACTGATCTCCATAGCAGTTTGATCCAATAGCTTTCCAAACTTTTGAACATTTTAATAAACAGTATCAGGACGCACAATTAAATAATCGGCGGATACGATGTGTAGCGAGGCTGCATTGTTTGCATACAGACTGTATCGTGTTCATTCAGACTGCAAAGTGTTCACGAAGTGAGCTTCGAGTCGGCAGTGTTACTATCCAGCAGCTAGAGTCTATGATTTAGCACAAAGTGTCATGTTACACGAACATTGCCTCAAGATTTATCTCTGTAGTGCCTGTTAAAAAGTTATTGCCGACAGCACGGTTTAACGCAGGCAGCCTGGACTCTATCAGTCTGTTCGTACTTCTGCAACACCAAGTTGGGCATGCATTTAGTTGCGATAAATTTGTGCTACTCAAGTAGTGGGATCTTGGTGTAAAATTGTATCTACGCACGCTTGGCTTATAATACTAGACTTGCGCATAATAGTTCGCGATAGGTCAGAGCTGCGAACTAGTTCATTCTTTTAGTTCGTCCGCTCCCATTGCCGGCTGAGCGGCGGGGTCTGCGCATGCAGGTGGAGGGAGAAGTTTCCCCCACCTAGCTGCTTCATATGCTTGCTGCTCGCGCCGATAACGATATCACGCAAACCAAAAGAAACAGTTTGTAGATAATTTCTCGCGTATAAGTTTAGAGTTATCTCTATACCTTGAAATTATGGAATTAATTAGTTAGATATTGCAGAGTGCATAATACTTCAAAAGAGAAATTTCGTATCACTGAACTATGTGATCTAGCAGGTAGACGCTCACCTCGAAATGGCTCTCATCAGCAGAAGGCAAACACGTTATTTTTAATTCTGCTGCACGCCCTCTCACTATTGCCCGTCGTTCTTCGGAAAAGAATTCAATGAACGAAGAAGCGAGATGCGTTTGGCATAATAGTTCGCGACCGGTAACGCATGTTTTAGTTTGCGACCGATCGCGCATATTTTAGTTCGCGACCGATCGCGCATATTTTAGTTCGCGACCGGTGTCGCTCTTTTTAGTTCGTCCGCTCTTCGCATATTTTAGTTCGCGACCGGTGTCGCTCTTTTTAGTTCGTCCGCTCTTTTTAGTTCGTCCGCTCTTTTCGGCTTTTGCTGCCGCTAATAAAAGAGCTCTTTCTTTTGTTATGACAGATTTTTTATATAATGAATCAGTGCTGCCCAAGCGTGTGCTATTACCCGTATTTTTGGGCAATTAGGCATCAAATACTTATGCAAATAAACCAGTTATTTACACGAATGGATGATACAATGGTATTCAACTACTTTGCATACAGATTACTCGTAGTAAATATTATTTAGACACTGATGAATACCTTAGAAAAGAAAATTTGGGGCAGTGAACAATGAAACTACAGCTGAGCTGCATCTGAGCTCGAAATGACGGTAACTGGCAGAAGGGAATCACGCGATTCTGCGCGCTCTCGCGTCCTCTCGCTGTTCCCCGTCAGTCTTCGCAAAAGGAGCGGACTAAATAAGAGGCGAGGGATGTGCGAACTAGTTCGCGTAGTTCGCCTGTGGGAGCGCTCTTCCGAACTAGTTCGTTCGCGAACTGCACAAGACTGTATAACTCCACTATTTCGACGAAGAAACTACGAGATTAGAGGAAATGAACATGTTACGTTATGGCTGTTGGTGAGTACAGAAATATATAAAACAATGTGGTCAAATGAAGAAGAGTGCGAAGTAGTTAGTGAGCCGTGACGTCCCTGCTGAGCGTAAGTAATGCGCTTGTGGCTGTGTGTGTGTGTGTGGGTGGGTGGGAGAGAGAGGGGGCGGGAGGAGGGGATGCGGTGCAAGAGTAGATAATTAAAAAGTAATGCGGGGCCGTGAGGGAGGGTGGCAGGGGAGGGCTGCGGCGGGCTGTTGCCAGCAATTAGTTGCCGGGGGCGAGAGAGAGACAGAGAGAGGAGAGAGAGAGAGAAAGGGCGCGTGGGCGGCAGCAAGTGCGGGGGATGGCTGCGCGCTGCCTGCCCTAGTTTGAACCAGCCTGTAATGTCGTCAGCATGGGACGAGGGCCGATCTTTAAATTCAATACCAGGTGCAACTCATTTCGCAGCCAAGAACGCTATTTCCCTCATTAATTATTGATGACAGGTTTCGGCGAACAATGTTTTCCATCAGCTAACCTCGTTTTTCTCTAAAAAAAAAAAAAAAAAAAAAAAAAATGGCAACATTGCTTGCCGAAAACAGTCATGCATAATGAATCACCAATATAGCCATTTTGGCTAGAGGTGCGTTCTGTTGTGTAAAACGTCCCTAGAGTCACGCCACATATTAGGGTAAAGGCAGTATCAATAACAAACCGGGGTCAGTAAGGGCCCACACCGTCAGCATAACCAGGCGTGATGCTAACGACAGAGTGGTACAGCAGGCATCACTCAGCCTGCGGGGTGGCCGTATTACAAGCCGTAGCCGAGAATGTTGTTGTTGTGCTCTTCAGTCCGGAGACTGGTTTGATGCAGCTCTCCACCCTACTATATCCTGAGCAAGCCTCTTCATCTCCTCAGAAGAACGGCAACCCACATCCATTTGAATTTGATTACTGTATTCATCTCTTGGTCTCCCTCTGCGATTTTTACCCCACACACTTTCCTCACAATTCCTTGATGTCTAAGAATGTGTCATGCCAATCGATCGCTTCTTTTAGTCAAGGTATGCCAGAAATTCCTTTTCTTCACAATTCTGTTCAATACCTCCTCATTAGTTACGCGATCCACCCACGTAATCTTCAGCATTCTTCAGTAACATCACATTTCAAAAGCCTCTATCCTCTTCCTGTCCGCACTGTTTATCGTCCATGTTTCACTCCCACACAAGGCAACACTTCACACCAATGCCTTCAGAATAGACTTCCTTACGCTTAAATTAAAGTTCGATGTTAGCAAATTTCTCTTTTTCAAAAACGCTTTTCCTCCCATTAAGTAACAAAACTCATTTAGCAACTTTATTGATTCGTTACCTAATTTAATTCCTTCAGCCGGCCGCGGTTGCCGAGGTGACTGAGGCGCTCCAGTCACGGTCAGCACGGCCACTACGGTCGGGGGCTCGAATCCCCCCTCGGGCATGGATATTTGTTCCGTCCTAGTTCGTAAGTAGTTCATAAGTAGTTTGTAAGTTTAGGGACTGATGACCCCGTAGTTAAGTCCCATACGCTTAACAAACATTTGAACATTTTTAATTCCTTCAACTTCGCCTGATTTTCTAAGACTGAGTTCCATTATCATAGTTTTGCTCTTGTTAATGTTCATCTTATATGCACCTTTCAGCACACTGTCCATTCCATTCAATTGCTCTTCCAGATCTTTTGCTGTCTCTGACAGAATTAGAATGTCATCAGCAAAATGCAAGGTTTTTATTTCTTCACCCTAAAGTCTAATTCCTTCTCCAAATTTCTACTTGCTTTCTTTTATAGCTTGCTCAATGTACAAATTGAACAACATTGGGGAAAGGCCTGTCTTACACCCTTTCCAAACTCTGCATCTTTTTCATGCCCTTCAACTATGATAACTGCTGTCTGCAGCCGAGAAACCGGCCACCAATTCGGACAACCCCGAACAGAACAGCACGCTGACTTCGTTAGCGCACACACACTTGTACAATATAATCGTAAGCGTCCGAATTACAACACGACTTCTTTGCATCGTCTTGTTTGCTGGGAACAAGCTTCTGCATTACGCCTCGATTATGCCGTTTCTGAGACGTCTTATTGTTGAGCTGTGAAATTTAAAGTGTCGATGGTTAACTACATTTACATGTGAATAGTGAACAGATACAAATTACGGAAATGTCAAACGATTTCAAAGAAAGCTACTAAGGGAATTCGACCACGCCGCATTCTCATTTCTTCCCCGAGTTGTTTCCTGTTTACTCAGATGTAATAGCTTTCATGGCATCGGAACAGAGCGAGTTGTATCGTCATGAAGGACCGGCCGTGTCACTTATTTGGCTGAAGGAGCGGATGTCATTAAAGGTGGAAAATTTGTGACGGAGCGCTTGACGACTTTGGTCTCTGCAACACAGACACGTTTCTACACATTCTTGTTACCATCACGCTCCTAACTACAGGGAAAACGTTACGGACAAATCCAAACAAAGAACACATTTGAAAAGACACCATGCTATATTTAATATATTTTCTTGGTCTATTGGGTGCGATATATTTTGTGGCAAAGTTTCATTATTTACCACTTTTTAATGTCCCTCATTTTATCTTTATTTCATACTATACGTTTAAAAAAGGCACAAAGAAAACATTTCGTCACTTATTCTAATAAACCGTTTTACCTACTCCTCTCTTAAGTTTACCAGAACGTCGTATGAATTTTAGACGTGAATTACGAGGTTAATGAGTAAAATGAGAACCAACAATAGGCCACATAGACTCCGCGATATTTTGTTCGTAGACGCAAATACAAAAGTGTTGCACCACTCATTGAGGCTCTAGAACTCAGTGAATACGAGTTAAACAACATGCCAGGGTTGCTCATTTCCTGGTCTTGTATCATTCCGAAGACGGCGACTACTTTAGTCTGCAGTTAGCAGACGCAAATGTTTGTTTCAAATGTTTGTATAGTCTATGGGACTTAACTACGGGGTCATCAGTCCGTAAACTTACAAACTACTCATGAACTAACTAAGACTAAGGACGGCACAAATATCCATGCCCGAGGGGGGATTCGAACCCCCGACCGTAGTGGCCGTGCAGACCGTGACTGAAGCGCCGCAGTCTCCTCGGCCACCGCGTCCGGCTGCCCCTTTAGCAGACGCGGGCAGTGAGAAAGCAGGGGAAGGATATTTACTGATTTCTGTATTCAATAAGGGAAAAAGAACTTGCGGGAGAGTTTAGAAAAGTCTGAATCATATGCTTAGAGGTGAAAGCTAAGACTGAAGTCTGCAGATGAGGTACAAATTTTAAGATTTTTAGACGGTCGAAGGAAAAGCTATTTGGGGAGCGATCAGAGGAGCAAATTAAATTTGGCGGAGAGGAGGAACGAAAAGGGGGCGAGAGATGCAAAAATAGTGTATTGGAGGAAAGACGCCTGGACTAGTGGTGCTTTTCGCTACAGCTGGTAGTAAATTGAGGGTGAAAGTACTTTTTCTTTCCGGCAGCGAAGTTTAGAGTGGTAGACGAAGAGAACTGCTTGGGGAGGGGTGAGGGGAGGGGGTGTGCCCTTGGCGCGGGGATTGGATTTGCGGAGATGGAGGTTATTACCGAGCAGCCGGCGCCGTCCCCGGCACATCTCACCCCTACCGACTCGCAGTTTCTTAGCAATTACACTTTAACATTTTTTCCATTCATCTGTAAGGCCGGTATTACACCAACATATTTATTTGTCAAAGTTGATGTGCCAAATATTTACACCAAAGAAAGTTGATAGTGTAATGCGGAACTTTGACAAATGTCGTCTTTCATCAAAGAAATATCACCAAAGGGCCTCGCCATAGATTTGATAATAAAAGTCGTTAGTCTTCTGTTCACGGCAATGCCAAGTATAACCGCTTTGAGCGCTAGCATCGCTGGAGGTATTTGACTGCTGTATATGTTTGGAAACAAGGCTGCAACGTTTGTTTGGAGTGTTCAGTCAACCATAAAATTAACAGAAATGTATGAAGCAGACGAGGCGCTGGATAATGTGCGCTATTCTCATGATAAAAATAGGTTAAGAAGATTGGATAGCTGGAAGAAAATGGTGGAGGTTACTAGCCGTGAAATACGGTATGGTTGTACAACAGACGACATCATCATCATTTATTGTACATAACAGGCCATTAAGACCCATGACAGAAAGCAAAAGAAATATTACAAAGATTAATTACTATATAAAGTTCACTGTCAATATCAGTCACACAGGAAGGAGTACTGTCCCAATCACAGTCGCAGGTATCTATTGCAGATGTTGAGCCACTTTCTTCTGTCCATCGCATCTTCAAGGGATGCGGTTGGCTCTACCTGCTGCAACGTTCTCATCACCCTATCTTTCCATCTACAACAGACGACATAGAGAAGAAAATTAAATTTTGTAACCTGAGTGCCTCACGTTAACAAACGCCTCTTCTACATCAAGCAATTCTATTTTTTTTCTATTAGTTGATGGAACACAATCGTATTTTATTTGCTTACAAATTTTATGCTCGCATTTATACAATTGTTAAAAATAGTTCTTGATACGCATGTAGTGAAGCAATCATTTATTTAGTTTCATACATTAATGCTTGACTGTGTTATAAATTTGTTCACGCGTTCAGGAATTATTTTGTTTGATGCACACTGTGGTATTAGAGTACTCTACTGGAGGCTAGAATAGATCTATCTCGTAGCAAGAAATCACAGTGTTGCTGTAACCCCGTCTTCTGCAGATAGAGCATTTCACATTAGCGTATTCGCGTTGTGCATTAGGGTCCAGTTTATTGAGTAAATTCTTATATGTTGTGGCATCTACTCTCAGGTCAATTATATGATTTGTTGTCCTCCACTTGCAGCAACACAACAAATTTTTCTGACCATAAATATTTCCGATCCTTGATATGACGTACAGTAATAGACAAGGAACCGCAGGTGAAAAAATGTTGAAATGTTTGCAAATCTATCGGACTCAACTGCCTGGTTATTAGTCCGTAGCTTTTATGATTTTGATTTATGTTTGTAGAACTTTGGGACTTAACTACGGGGTCATCAGTCCCTAAGCTTACAAACTACTTATCAACTACCTTATACTAAGGACGGCACAAATGTCCATGCTCGAGGGGGGATTCGAACCCCCGACCGTAGTGAGTCCGTAGCTTACAAACTACTTAAACTAAGGTAAACTAGCCTAAGGACAACACAAACACCCATACCCAAGGGGGGACTCGAACCCCCGACGGCGAAATGCCGCGCGCACCTCAGCACGGCGCCCCAGCGCGCACGGCTAATCCGCCGCGGCGACGTGTGGTACAGTAGGACAGGCGTTTGTGAGGAGCTATGAAGTTCGGGTTTCATTGCGTTCTCAACACGAACTAAAAATTCTAGGCGACTGGAAGGATAATGAATTTCAGGTTAAATTCGTCTTCCTTGTAATGTAGTTTTAATCACAAAAATGTTCAAATGTTTGTTAAGCTTAAGACTTAACTGTGGGGTCATCAGTCGCTAAACTTACAAACTACTTATGAACTAGCTTATACTAAAGACGGCACAAACATCCATGTCCGAGGGGGATTCGAAACTCCGACGGCGAACGGCCTCGCGCATCGTAGCATAGCGCCTCAATGCGCTCGGCCGCTCCGCTGCTGCTTTTAATCACATTTCGTTCGAATGAAAATAAGTTACATTAAATGGAATTATCTGATAACAATATAATGAGTAGAGAAAATTGTAATGTTGATGAAATTTGTAGAAAGGTCTTTGCATTCCGATATAGGAAACATCGAGGAAGACAGAATAAGCGTCACATTGTGAGGTATAAATTACGAGAAAACGCAAGACGGTTAATTTCTTCGTTGTGGAACACGTCTATCTCGGCTGCCTCAACTGGTACATATCGTGAACAGTTACAGAAGACACACAAGGCGCAACGTCCCACTGTGATTTCATTTACCGAGCGAGGCGGAGCAGTGGTAACGCACTGGACTCACATTGGGAAGGATAGTGGTTCAAATCCACCTCCGGCCATCCAAATTTAGGTTTTCCGTGATTTCCCAAAATCACTGCAGGCAAATGCCGGGATGGTTCCTTTCAAAGGGCACAGGCGATTTCCGTCCACATCCTTCCCCGAAAATCCGAGCGTAAGCTCCGTCTCTAATGACCACGCTGTCGACGGGACGTTAAAACCCTAAGCTTCGTTCCTTCCCTTCCTGACTTCGTTTTGGAATCGTGTGTTAAGGGCTCGCTTATTATCGTGTGCGTGTTGGTGTGACAGTGAGAGTAGAGATGCAGCGATAAGCCGCGGCACAGGAAAGCGACGCTAGCTGGTGGCATCAGCCAGTGTAATTGACGGCGGGCGTCTGCCAGGGCCGCGCTCGTTATCAGCGCGGCGACAAAGGTCGCGAGCTGCGCCGCTGTCGGGAGTATTAACCGGCGTGTGGCCAGCGCCAGCCTCACAGCCAACGAGGTTACAATGCAGGGAGGCAGAAAGTGAAGCCTGCTAAGTTTTGGAGAAGTGTTCGTATTGTAGACCTAATGTTTTATGTCACTTGAATCGGGAATAAAACGTCCGACGGTTTTACCGTGATGTACAACGTCTTAAAAGAGTGCAAATTAGCCGTTAAAAAGTAAGTTTTCAAATATATTTTGACGAGTATTTATTACTATTCATTCAAGAAAGTATACTGTTTGAAAGTACATACTTTGCAGCGACTGTCAGTTCAATGCATTAACAGTAAGAGGGCCGACTTAATGCATCGTTTTAACGGAGAAATAGCACTCCAAAACTGACCAAGATGGCGGACAGGCTTCAACTGACGTATGTGCTCGGCATAGATAATGCCATTTCCCTCTATTCTAACATCCTTGGTTACAGCCGACCGTGGTGTCTAGCCAGCAGCACGAGAGAAACACCGTTACAAACCACTAGGACAGGGACAGCTTTACGGTCGTGGAATCGCTGCAGTAGAACAGGGCCCCACACCAAAAAATAGTCCGTAACTTGGAAATGTCATCCGTAATTTTGTTTCTGCCCCGAGTTTGGCCACTGGAGAAAATAACGCCTGTTTAGGGTAGAAGAAAGCAGAGGCGGCCACTACGGTCGGGGGTTCGAATCCCCCCTCGCGCATGGATATTTGTGCCGTCCTTAGAATTAGTTAATTCATAAGCAGTTTGTAAGTTTAGGGACTGATGACCCGTAGTTAAGTCCCATAAGCTTAACAAACATTTGAACATTTTGAAACCAGATGTTATGATACAAATGCGCTAATATCGAGTGTCAACACATCACTACTGGTCATGCTTAAATTAAGAGGTACGCGATTTATTGTTTGTCGGCGCCTCACCGCGCCCTTCCTGCTCAGCGTTGTGATTAACGGTAAAGCATTACATTGGCCCGTTATCAGATGTTTCCCACGAGATAGGCTTCAGCTGAGCTCTATGTCAACAGTCGGATGAGATGACAAGGCACTGGCCCCAAGTCCGCAGGCAGCTGGCACGGGGATTTGTTTCGCCTGTCTGCTGTGCCTTGTATCAGCGCCAAGCCACTTGCTACCTCAGGGAAACAGGAAATGAAATTATCGTACGGCTTTTATTGCCCGAGACATCCCCATCGGAAGTCGGCAGCCTACTGAAAGTCTTTCGATTGACGCCACTTCGACGACTTGCCGAGAATCGAATCTGGGCTTCTTACAATGCTGGTTAGCGACGCTGCTACTGAGGTGGACAGCGAAATATTAAAATTAATTGCATAAATTTATTGGCCTACTGAGATTTGTTTGCTTCTTTTTATTATTATTTCAGAATCAGCATCTCGTAAGAACGCCTGTAGGAGGAATACGACGTGGTTTAAAGATTGAGTTCTGAACAAATTATTGAGTAATTTTCTCGTCAAAAAGGAAGAAAAAGATGTTTTGTGTCAAGTATGTAAAGCAGAAGACCTTTTTTGTTTATAACGTACAACTAATTTAATTGGTTATAAATACAAAGCATGTCAACTGCTGAAAACATGTACGTGTATATCTTCAAAAACATTTGTGAACGTTTTTATTTTTTCTTCATTTTGCACTGCATTAAACTGGATGGATTCCGACAGCGATGTTAATTTTTATTGGTAACATTTTAGTAACTGCCATACTTATTAAGATTCCTTCTCCGGTTAAATATCTTGCTATCCTGTAGCGCGCCTTTTGATACACTGGTAGTGTGTTAATGACACAATGAACTTTGGAATTCTTTCGCACGTGACGAAGTTGTATAACCTCTGCTGAAGGGGGGCGCGGAGGGGAGAGCTTCCATAGAAGTTTTGCGCAAGCTAGCCCCGGCCTGGGGACGACGTCTGGCCATACAGAAAGGTAAAAGCCGCCGTTCCTTCGGGACGGGTTTCACAAATTCAACGTATAAAAAGATACGGGCCACATATTCTGACTGAAACATATTGAAAGTGTATCGGAATCGGCGAGTAGTCCTTGGGTAGCGTTAAACCGGTACCGGTATTTTAGTTCTGAATAACCGGTTTTTTCTGTATGTATTTAATGTCGGTTGTAGCCGGTCTTTTGTGGTTATTGACGAGAACCGGGTAGAAACACCGTATAACTACTTTCTGTAACAATGGTTCTAAACGTGTTCTGCTTTTAAATAACAGTAAAAATTCAAAAACTAATAATATTTATTCCTAAAATTTCCCCTGCTGTGAAATATTTGGAAATGACAATCACTGATAATTTAAGAACGCTCCCGAATCAGAAACGATGAACAAAGGCATGGCATATGAGTCGGTACAGCTATTGGTGAGTCGTCAGTGCAGCTGCTGCCTTGTGGCGCGGCCTCTTATATTTTAGACGACGCTTATGTCGTACAGTGGGCAAGACTCGCCTCCGTCTGGTAATGCAGAAGTTCATCGCTGTCGTAGCCGGACATCGGTTGTGTTTAAATGGCACATTTCGACTCAGGAAGAACTTGACAAAGTGCGGTGGCAGTGAGGTACAAAGCAACAATGGCCTCAAAAGGCTGAAATCGGGTGGACGTATTACAAACTTGCGGTGTCATGTAAGGAGAAAGCGTGCACAGTGTACGTTGGACGACAAAGCAAATTTGATTCATATTACTATGATGTTATTGATGTGGTGTAAGCCTGGAATAATAACTGAACTCTTAACTTTGAGGTAGCTTCAGGGTGCAAAATTGATAACACTGAAAGTGACGATGTAGGATTTGTGACGTTACGTTCTCGCCATCACGCCGCCAGTCTCCATCTTTCCTGGAAACTACGACACCGATTTCCACTACAGCCTCATGCCCATTTTCATCAAAATCGTCTACATCTTCATTAAGGCTAAAAGAACTTCTATCACAATAAATCACATAACTTTCTCAATCCGATGAGAGCTGAAATTATTAAACAGGCCTTAATCAAACATTTCAAAAGTAAATATATGAAGACAACAACAGTGTGCAATGTATAGTACATACAAAACTTCTTTATATGGGGTGTTAAACGTGACCTTGATCTTACCAATGCATTGGTTTTTAAGGTCTCCAAAGATAACTTACCTTACTCTCTTGTGGAGAAAGAGTGATTTATATTCATTTCTGTCTCTGTTTGTAGCCCTTGGAAACGTCTAACTAAACACCAAAGACAGAATTCGCCAACTCCAGTGTTCACTGTTTAGCCCTGATTATTCGCAGTGCCCAAATGGCGATGTGATCCTTGATTACAACATGATTTTTCGGTCGAGATTCAGAGTCAATAGGAGAAAACTTGATTTTTTTGCAGTACACCGCGTTACTTTTCGATAAAAGCAAGGAACGGAAGACGAACTATGTTCTATTTCAGTTCGCTGTTTTACTAGATATTTTGATTCTACATATCTCGAAGAACAGCGAAATGCAAAAGTCTGAGAAAATCTTAAAATTTTTCAAATTTTGATTTCTATATTTGTTACTGGAAATAATAGAAATGAAAAACCGAAAACTGGTTATTTAAAAATCTTTTATCTTGAGCGGTTGTCACTGGTGATCTTCTATCTTCTTCTAATATATAAAGCAGTGTGTCCGTATGTTTGTACGTGTTGCATACAAATCTATAGTTTTGTTCCAATCTTTATGAAATTTCGTACACGTAAGCTTCAATCCATGAGGACGGTCGCTGTAAGTGTAAGAATCACATACGATATATAGTTCACGAGATGTGACGTCATAAACAATGAGATGCGCGAAAAACTGCTGAATTTTGCGACAATGCTGCTCATTTTCTCCTAACCCATTGGACCGATTTCAACCAAATTTGATACACACATTCCTTACCGTGAGGTAGCAATTGCTGCATGGTTAATAATCAAATACGGTACATGGTTCAAAAGATATTACGTCATAACCAATAGAAATCGAAAAAAATGCCATATAATGCGACGAGACTTTAGAAATACACTGTATGAGAATGACAGTACTTAGCGACTTGCAACAAACTTTAAACATAATTTCAAACCTTTATTAAACTTTTTCTCGCTGGCAACCGTAGTACAATGATGAAAGGAAAAAAGTTTCTCGCTTACTACTTTTCCGCTGTCTATGGAGTGAAACTACGGCTCTCGCTATGACGTTAAAATTTATAATTTGTACACTACAAATTGTAGTCGCAGGAAATTTTACAGACAGTATACACATATATAGTTGAGTGTACCTTCTAAATTGTATCACAGTACGACACGTAGTTCATGAGATATGAGCACATAAACAGTAACGTTCCACTGTTCGTTGACTAAAACTACGGCATTCAGAATGACGTTACAATTTTTAATTTCTACACTACAAATTGAGGCCGCAGGAAATTTTGCCGATAATATAGACGCATATAGTTGAGTGTACCTTCTAAATTGTATCACAGTACGACATGTGGTTTATAAGATGTGAGCACATAAAGAGCAACGTTCATGGAAAACCGCCCCATCACGTACCAAGTTTCAATCTATTACTTCTTTACTTCTAATTGTATTCCCAAGAGATTTTACAGACATACAGCTCTTATACAAATGAGTATACACCTGACAAATGGCAGGAATAAATAGATAAATACCCGGGCAACGCCGGGTTTTCAGCTAGTGAAAAATAAAAACGATATAACAGAACACCGGTTGAATCAGCGGTAACCGTCATCCCCAACTGCATGTCGTATGGCCTCAGTGTGAGCTGCGTGAGAGAGAGAGAGAGAGAGAGAGAGAGAGAGAGAGAGCGGCTAGCGCGCATGCGCGGCGCGTCAAAATAGCCGTGTCGGCTGTCATTACGGCGCGGCGCTAACCTTGCTCGCACGACGCACGCAATCTGCGCGCAGCAGAGTAAATATAGACGCGCAGCCTCGCCGCATAGCCGCCTAGCGCCCCACTTCCGACGCGCCGCGCTGCGCCTCAGCCACGTCGTCTGCAGCGCCTAGCGAATAGCTCAGCCTACTACACTACTGCACACTCACGAAACGCGACTTCAGTGTCAAGTGGTACAAGAAAAGCGGCCGCGTAGTCGTCAAGGGTACGAAAAGAACAAAACTGTCACTGCTTATCAAAAGCAAGGCAAACAGGTGGGCTGCAGAGGGACCAGCTCATTTCTCTTTCTGGAAAAAGATGTGTTCTTAGAAAGCAAGTATTTGAGGATAGCCGATTTCTTGTCAACCGCATGCACGCTGGTCGTGTAATCACATTACCTAATTCCATTTGCCTTTCAAGGGGACCTTTACACGTTCTGAACTGCGCGTGCACACTAGGTTCGTAATGGCTATGCTCGTATTATGTTGCATTTACTTGCCCGACTGTAGGTACAGTTTTACTTAATCTTGAGTTCATCCGTAAACAGTATACAGGCTCGGGCCAAACTGAGTAAATTAGCTTGTACTGTAATTCTTCATCCAGTAACTTTCGGGTGTGCGGCCGGAACCCGTCGTCATTCTGAGACGATATTTCGGCCTGGAAACGTCCGGCCATCATCAGGTGAGTAGCGAGTACTGAAGAGCCGAGGTGCAGTCGCGGTATTTTTAGTAGTTCTTGCGCATTCCAAAAGTGCTGGTATCATTTTGCGCATGCGTTAGACGGTGTCATGCGCCATACAGCCGAGTTGTATGTGCTGCCCTCGGTGGTGGAAGAGCAATAGTCTTCTAATCATTGTCAATCGATCGATGGCGTCGATTACGCTGTGACTGGATGATATTAATCACATGATTCCATTTTTTGTCGAGCTGAAAGCCGTTGTCAAGATTTATAAGATTGTCGGCAAGACGAATTTCCACCGATTATTTAATAAGTGAATCCCAGAAACTGGAGACTGGATTTGAAATTTTAGTTTTACTATATTCCATTGTGTGTCCCATGGAAATGCAGTGTTCTGCTACTGCCGATCTTGATGGTTGGAGTAGACGGGTGTGTCTTTCGTGTTCTACACATCGTTCCTGTACAGATCGTATTGTCTGGCCTATATATATGCAGCGCCACTTTTACAGGGGATCTTGTGAACACCCGATTTTCTCAGTTGCAGAT
The DNA here is from genome assembly GCA_026315105.1 of Locusta migratoria. NCBI lineage: Eukaryota > Metazoa > Arthropoda > Insecta > Orthoptera > Acrididae > Locusta > Locusta migratoria. Next base: position 451,968,292 of record CM048748.1, read on the forward strand.
CATATTTGACGGATCCTACTAAAGCCAAACTCTTCGCAGGTGGACGGAAGATAACCTTGATTTTATTTCTCCTAAGCAACCTGCCTATTTTGGTGGACACATTTCCGGCAAAAGGAAGGAAAGCAATTGATTTGTAATCGTCATCAGTGTCCTCTGTGCGTTGCTTCTTGTTGTTGTAGTTGTACATGGCCTTCTTTATTTGTCGAGAAGTATATCCGTTATCTTTGAAAACCTTCTCCAGGTGTTATAATTCTTCGTCAGATATTATATGCGCTCGATGAATTAAAGTGCTGAGGACACCAGCAGTTTGCGAGGGGTGATGACAGCTCGACGCCTATAAGTATAATTCAGTGTCCGTCGGTTTTCTATACACAGAGTGACCCAGTGATCAATCATTCTTTCTTTCTTTGTGCTAATACATCTAAAAATGGTAAAGTCTCCATCGTAAACTTGATGTTGTCATGCAGTGAATTTAAATGAGAGTGGAATTTCTCAAGCACTTCTCTACCATGAGGCCATACAACAAAGGTGTCATCTACGTTTGGCCAGAACACTATGGGCTTTAAAACGGCAGACTCAAGTGCCTCCTCCTCGAAATCCTCCATAAAAAGGTTAGCCACCACAGGGGACCAAGGGCTCCTCATGGCGACGCCGTCCGTTTGCTCAAAAAAAGTACGTCGAGGAGAGTATGTGTTCAAACCAAGACTGTCAGTTCTCCACTAAATAAGTTACCAATAAGATATAACGATTCGAATAAAGGAACATTGGTGAAGAGTGCTGTGCGTACTATTATTCAAGGAGTTAAGAAAAAGAGGCCACAAAGTAAAAAAGAGTTTCTGAAACTTGTGTCATTTTCACATGGCCGCGCGGTCTAAGGCATCATGAGTGTGTGTTGTCCTTCTTCTAAGTTAGAGTACTTTGTAACCCTAGGGACCACGGTAGTTAGGTCGCATAGTGTTACACACATTAATCTTCTTCCTGTGGTATACCGGTTCAGCGTGTGCTCTTTCACTGCACAGGAAGTTTGCTTCGGGTTTTTAACTACCAAGATCACTGTTGACGGCTATCAAGAACGGGCAGAAGTAAGAGACACACAGCAGGTTGAGACCTCCCGAAGAAGTTCTTGGAATTATTGTGAATTTTGCTGAAATCTTTAACAACTCTTCTACACAGTCGTACCACTTCTTTCACTAGACGTAAATTGTAGAACACAGTTTCTAACGAAGAGATACACAACTAATCAATAGTAATGGGTTCAAATATCGTATTATCTTATGTTTCATCGTCTAAGAAATTTCAGAATGAAAAAAGGTATCTTCAATATAATTTTTGACGCAACATACCCTTCAAAAACAATTTACTCAATATTTAATGATAGAAATGCTTAATACAATGGTAGTTTACTCACCACAATTCTACACTGTTTGGTACGCCATCTGAAAAAGAAAGAAAAAAAATCAGGTTAGAATAACTTCAACGTTTGATTCAAGACTTTTAGTCACATTACGTGTAAATACATTCAGTACTCTAGTGTGTTTCTCTGGTGAACATTAATGCTCCAAAGTGATTCCTCTAGTAACTGCTTTGCTATTTTCTCTGTGCCCACTCTCTCTTTGTGTTTAGTTATCCCTGAAGTATACAATTCTAGATGCATCTGCAAAAATTTGTATGTATCGAGGCACCAAAAAACTGCTGATTCTTTTGTCATTCCGTTACTCAATCTCAAATAACGAATCAGTTTATTCATACTATTGCACAAAGACAAGTGGTTATTTAAAGTAGTTCACAAAAATCTCGAAAGGTTCTTGAGTGATTAACTCAAATTTTCACACGATGCTCTAGTAAATAATCGTCCAGACATAGCATATATATTTCTCTAAAATATATATAATGCGGAAGCATAGCTAGCTGAAATCTCGAGAAGTTCTGTACCAATTTACTTTAAATACTGTAATAAAAGTTCTGATGCACGTAGCCTATATATAGAGCGTTTCCCACTCAAGTTCTTCGTGAAAAATATCGCTGGGACAACAATAGATTTTGAAAAACGAGTTTCACGTTCATGAATGTACGGTAGGGGCTTATGAAAGTAAGTACTATGAAACTTATGTTTTTTAATGTGTACCCGATATTATTTCTTATCCAATCAGTAGCATAAAGAATCACAAAACGAATGGCTTTGTATGCTTCGCAATAAGTCAATTACATCCGGAGAAATGCGAAGTGAAGTTCACGTTTGAACTACGTGAAGTACGCAGCTAGCGCGTTCTGAGACAGGGGTAAGGAGATGTAATGAGAGAGCCAGGTAGTATGTGAAGAGAGAGAGGTGAGACAGGAGAGTAACTGAGAGCTGGGGGAGTAAGTAAAGAGAGGGGGCAGGGGAACAGAGGAAATGTGACTGTGCATCACATGTGTCACTGTTTGTAAGAGGAGGGTTGAAAGCTGGAGGAACGTTTGTAACAGGTGCAGGGTAACAGGACTTGGGCAGACACAGGAGGGTTGTTAGGGGTGGGGAGGGAGGAATAGGAGAGGAGGAGGAGGCAGATGTAGATAGAGGGCAGGAGGAGATGGAGGGAGAGGGCAGAGGAGCAGATTGACTAATAAATACCTACCCGAGCAACGGGTGGATTATCAACTAATTTATTTATACTGGCAAGATTAGAGCCATCACGCACTCAAATATATCTAATACAAAATTTACAAACAATGAATATGAGAGAAAGGGTGCAACAAGCGTAACAACACACGTAGTAAAGTCAAACGTCATGTAATTAACTTTGCCCAATTAAATGGTAAACTAGCATGCTATTGGATGGCTTATGGAATAGGTCTCAGGTTTCAAATCGAGAGGTTGATAGCTTAGTCGATTCGAGGGGGTGTTTTTTTTTTTTTTTTTACACTTCTCGCTTTTTTCACCTCTTCATCCTTACTGCAGAGATAATGGCAGTGTCAAGGGGACGAAGTATTCGCATTCGTATCTCGGCAGGACAAACGGATGTTCGGTATGCAGATTTCATTATTGCACAACCGTGTTGCAAGAACCTGGCACAGGTGATGTGTGTAATTAGATACTGGATTAATCCTACTCGTTTAGTCATGTGCGAAGCAGACTTGGAAAATGTAGGCTATCTGGTAACAAGGGGAAACCGGTCTGTCTGCGCAGTCACAAGCAGACGGGTTGGATGTTTAAGTGGAGGTCGCACCGCGCCCCTATTAAAGCAGCGCACGTTTAAAATTACTGAGAAGGAGCTGCGATTGTACCTAGGAGAAGTAGCGCGAGACGAGTCTAAAACATTGCTGCTATCAAAGAAATGAAGTGTCAAAAAACTGCATAATAACAAAACACGCACGTGCTTAAGAAAAACTCGAACTTTGCAGCTAATACCAGGAAACAGGTTGTGGTTGGTTTTCCTACTGCCACACGAAGCGCTGTCCTGTTTTCCACGTATCCCTCCGGTGATTTACTCCAGTAGAGCCCCGGAGGCAGCAGTGTGGATACTGTTTTGGTTCCGGTCGGGGGTTCGAATCCCCCCTCGGGCATGGATATTTGTTCCGTCCTTAGTCTTAGTCAGTTCATAAGTAGTTTGTAAATTTAGGGACTGATGACCCCGTAGTTAAGTCCCATAGACTCTACAAACATTTGAACATTTTGTTTTCGTTCTTCACTCCGCTTGGCACATAAACTGACCGAAAATTCGAAATACGGATAAAAATATAAGTGAATACAGTGGAGTAGGGAAAACAATGCCTTGCTGGTCGAAATATGGTATTGGAGGTTTGCTGCTTGACGCAGACTGTGAATTAAATATTTAGGCTCATCGATGAAAAGCAGCGTGAAACGGAAGAGTATGTAGGGGAGGCGAATACTGGGAGAACTTCCATCTGTAAAGGAGATCGCTTAAGACCCATCCTTGGGTTCCGCTCACGTGTCTGGACTTCCCATCACATCGCATTAAAAGAATACAAGGGCGTTATTTGGTGGCCTCTTGCAGAGATGACAACTTCTGAGAAAGCCAATTAGTAATGGCCGAATCGGGGCGGGCAATGTTGTCAGGGAGGGGGGGGGGGGGATTTGAGCATCGTTTAATAAGACATTGCGGAAAAATCTCTAAATCAGTCATTACAGAAATCTGACACAGGAAACAAATGCAATATAGAAAAGACTAATATGTTCAGAGCTTCTTTTTCTTAACTGCACATTGACATCATCTCAGATTTGCACTACAATTGATGAAGTATGATCATTGTTTGACCTGAAGACTTGTAGCTCCCTTAGTGCACATATGCATCTTCTGTACTGACAGCACGTAACAGTTTTATATTAGCACTAATTCTTATGTAATATCTGCACTAATTTCTGAAGTAAACGTTCAAGAATCATTGTATCTGTATGAATTTCGGTACCCACGTGTGTGCGGCAATCGACTCTTCCACCATGCGCAACAGAAAAGTCCCGACTACATACAGTACAAAATACGCGTGAATCAGACTACAAAATTTCGGAAGCTATGTAGAATAGTAGTTTAGCAGTTGTAGATTGCCAACCGCGGTGGCCGCGGGGACTGAGGCGCTCCAGTCATGGTCTGCACGGCCACTACGGTCGGGGGTTCGAATCCCCCCTCGGGCCTGGATATTTCTGCCGTCCTTAGTATAAGGTAGTTCATAAATAGTTTGTAAGTTTAGGGACTGATAACCCCGTAGTTAAGTCCCATAAGCTCTACAAACATTTGCACATTTTTTACAATCAGTGTTTTTTTCTGTATCTGTACCCGTTCGTTTTATATAACCAAACGGAACTTACTTTTTAGACGTGCCCCGTATTTAATTGATACTGTTATTGAGGAAGAAGTAAGCAATGAACAAATATTTGTACAAACATTAACAGAGAGGACAGTTGGAACGGCCGCGGTAGCCGCTGCAGTGTGAGACACAGCAGGCACGTGACGGCGCGCAGCGAGCAGCGGCCCGCGGCCAGCTGTGCGTGACGTCAGCGCGCAGGTTGATTAAGCGGCGGTGGCGGCGTTACGTCACCGGCCGGCGGCTGCGGTTGCCCGGCAACGGCGGGACGCGCGGCGCGGCTCCGGAATGCCGGCCGGCATCGATCGCGCGGCGCGTGCCTCCCCCCCCCCCTCCGCCCACGCGGCTGACCTGCCGGCGCGCACAATACGCAGCCGCGGCCCCCACCCCACACCACCATTAACACTCGCACGCCGACAAGCGTGCTCCATTGTGATGGAACAGTCTCACTCGGACTGAAATTACTTTGCGATTGGTCCTTCAACGAGTCCCGCGGTAGGGACCGCCCGCCATGCAGTCGCCACGTGCTGCCTCTATTGCTTGTAGGTACAGGCAGAAACACTGTCCCACCAGTGGCGGCTCGTACAAAATTTGACCATTATGCTACAATATTACAAAAATAAACAAGAAACAAAATATACTAAAATAAAAAGTCAACCTTTGTATGACTGCCTTTAATTAAATATCAATTAATACTGTACTGACAGTAAGACCTTCAGGGGAATCTATAGCAGCGCTGCCAACTTCATGTATTCACAGCAGATAGTAAATATAACGTTTAAAACATATTAATTTTATTTACAGAAATTAAAAATTTATACTCAGATGTATTTCAATACGAGCCTCTCACAGATAGGTTTGAGAGACAACGCGCAAGACGCCTGAGCCAGCGCGCTATTTGACACTGTAAGCGACAATATTAGTCATATACTATTCTTCCGCAGCCGTCACACGCAGCGCGAACAGAAATATTGATGTGGTGCTGCAGTCGGTCTCAGCACACACGAGCCGCCAGGCCTGACGTCACGTCTGCGCATGCGCACTAGCGAACAGACGACTGTGCCGCCTCTCTGCGCACGTACCAGCGCGGCTGAATCTCACTTCAGCACACGGAGCAGGTTTCCATCTATCGCGGCGAGAGCGCTCCAAAATACGTTTTCATCCTTATTACTAGCATTCTAATATGCAATGGAAAGGAATTGGCATAATTTTATTGTGATATCTGGCTCGTATTCCAAGAGAAATGGTGTAATTTCATAGCTTTATAGCAATTTCTCGCTTGCATTCGAAGAGAAATGGCATAATTTTAGAAATATATTGACAGCGTGCTGCAGCACATTACCACATTATCACCAGCCGCCACTGGTCCCCACCACTGCAATTATCAATTAATCGGAAAACAAATCATACAAAAAATCCAATTACAATGTAATTTGGATTTTAACTGGAGCTATGTAGTGCCAACTGCTTGCAGCTGCCGGCCGCGATGGCCGAGAGGACTGAGGCGCTACAGTCACGGTCTGCACGGCTACTACGGTCGGGGGTTCGAATCCCCCTTCGAGCATGGATATTTGTGCCTTACTTAGTATAAGGTAGTTGATAAGTAGTTTGTAAGTTTAGGGGCTGATGACCCCGTACTTAAGTCCCTTAAGCTTAACAAACATTTGAACATTCTTTGCTGGCAGCTATTGTAATCGTTCAACGTTGGCATATGACAATCTGTACCGTGGCCGGGATTCGGTCCCTTGACCTTGTAAGGGCACAAGACATATTTTGATTTTTTTTTTTTTTTTTTTTTTGTCTTTCAAGAAAAATAGAACCTTGCATTTAAACCACTAAACAAACAAGTACGAATCAAATAGATGTTAGGTGGGAGGAATTTTTAATATATTTTTGTTTCCTTTTGATTTTAGTGTAAGTAATTTTATTGTATATTTTCTGTTCTTTTTTTTTTTTCTTTTATATTTTTCTTCAAATCCTCAGTGCTCCTAAAACTCCGTACGGCATTGCAGTTTCCTTGCCACTCTGTGTGATGTCACATAACCGCGCGGTCGCACGAAGCCAAAGAAACACCTCGGAGAAGGAAAATATAAAAGAAAAAAAGAACAGAAAATATACAATAAAATTAAAAGGAAACAAAAATATATTAAAAATTCCTCCCACCTAACACCTATTTGAGTCGTACTTGTTTGTTTAGTGGTTTAAATTTAAGGTTCCATTTTTCTTGAAAGACAAAAAAATTACAAAATATCTGGGAAACCTTCTTGGATAACCAAATAATACCAGATGGACAAAGAAGAGAGGCAGTGGCAACAATCCGCCTGACTACTGGACGTAACTGTTTGGCCGCCCACGTAGACAATATCTCCTCCTGTCGTCACCAGAATGTGTTCTCTGTCACAATGAACAGTGATCATAATTAAAAAGTTGCAACCACGACTGTCTTTTAATACTAAACACTCTAATTGGTTGGTGTACTAGCCGGCCCCAATGGAGCGGAGAGCATTTTATTTAAAAGAGTATTCAGAATTATAATCTAGACTTAACGACATTGTATTGAGAAGTAAGAAGGCGAATGACGATAAGTCAAGTGCCGGAACATTAAAATAATAATTGTTCATTGCAAAGTGTCTGCAATTATTTGCTTGATGACGAGAATGCCGATAATTCCTCATCTTTAATATGTGGCTGTAATTTACCGTAAATAAATTTCATTCCAGGTAGTTCACACAGTGAAGAGGATTTTATTACTTTCTCAGTTCTCCATAAAACGCTCAGGCCCTCCGTCTCCGCAAACTCCTTCTCGTGTTCCATCGGTTGTCCAGGAGTTCTCTCACGTGGCATACCCAGTGCATTCTCTTTCCAATCTTCCTTTTGTTGGATTTCTTTTACAGTTAAAGGCTCTACCCCAAGATCTTTGCGTCCTTCTTCATTTCTTATTTTATCTTTTTGTTGTGCATAGTTTCACTCATCTGATTAACTTCATTTATGTTGTTTCTTGTTGTCTAGCTTAGAGTACAACTTTCTGTTCCATACAATACAGTGGGTAAGTGCCATGACTTTATAAAATTTTAATTCGTTTCCTCATCTTCAGTGTTCTTCTTATCGTGCCACATACATATTCGTAGATATTAAATTTCTTACTTAACTTTCTCTTCTTCAAAAGTTATGTGATATCCTACCGGTCTTTGTAGGATTTATAAAATCACAATTTTATTCACCGGTCACTCTGGAGAAAACTACAATTTTTGGGCAAGCTACAAAAAATACAAGTTGTGGGGACAGCTACTTCTATACTTTTTATTCACTGCAGATTGTTGACATTTTTATCATATGTACTTCAGATTATGTTCTCAAACTACTTTTAATTTTTTTTTATCATCAGCCCTTTAGAAATCCACACGTTCAAACATGTACCTACGAGCAAAGTTATAAAAATCGGTTTTAGCCGTTTTTCCATCATACAATGCGAATGTCTAAGGATATAACCAAGAGTAGCAAATGGCGTAAGTTTCAACAATATATTCTTCGGAAATTTATCTAGAAACGACAATTTTCCGTTTTCGAAAATCTTCATCCTTTATAAAGATAAACCCCAAAAACATGATGGCTTAGTACCAAAAGTGCTAATTGCACTGAAGAGGTGGCGTTGGGGCCGCTATGAAACTTACAATTTGGCTTCAAGAAACCTACCCGTCGAAAACATTTGATATTTATAAATCTTACAGTTTGGTATAATCGTCCCACAGACGATTGATTTTATTTTCGTTATTCGTTACTGTTACCGTTAGCATGAAACTACTTGAAAATATGGAATATATTTTAAGGAGTTTGCAGGGATAAAAAACATAGCGTCGACTTTGAAAATGGTTCATTTGAGGTCTTATGTAGCAGCGCATGAAATCCAGAGGAGATATCGATATTTTATTTCAACCAACAGCACAGGATTATGTCAATGCTTTCTAGAGATCGGTTTGATATCCGACGGACTAACACATTTGGCGGCTGTTAGGAAATCGTTATCATTACATTTTAAGGAAACCATTCTGTGAAGAAATTTGAGTTTGGACATGGTACAGGCTAATAACTTCTCTTGATCAGTGACTGAATTCGTTATTGTTATTCATCATACTCTGTATACAAATATGTCGATGGGAATACGGAATCGAATCGTAACAGACTGTACTGGACTCGCATACGAGTGGAAGGCAATTTAAATGCGCTTGTGGCTGTCCAGATTAGTTTTCCCTGATTTCGCTAAATCGTACTGCCGCGGCGGAATGGCCGAGCGCATTGAGGCACTACGCTCCGATGCGCGAGGCCGTTCCCCGTCGGGGGCTCGAATCCTCTCTCGGACATGATTGCTTGTGACGTCTTTAGTATAAGTTAGTTTATAAGTAGTTTGTAAGTTTAGGGACTAATGATCCCGTAGTTAAGTCCCATAAGCTCGACAAACATTTGAACTTTTTTGATTTTTGAAGATATGCAAATATTTTAAGATGTTTTTCTAGAACTAAAAGTAAAGAAAAAAGTTGATATAAAGGTTGGTCCGCAAATGTTAGTTATGCAGTTAGGACAAATAAAAGATTTTGCAGACATGTACCAGACGTATGTCTGCAGTAGTTTTTCAGAGATTCCAGAGAAGCAAAGAAATAATTTGGGAAAAATGGTAATTTATTAACTACTTGGTCCATTAAAAAGAAAAAAAAAATCCGGACAATTGCACAAATTTTTCAACAGAAGTTGTAGAGAATTTAATTTTGTAAAATTAAAAGTTAACTAAAACTGTATGAATGTGTCAGATAATCTGCTTTTCTTAATACCGTAGCACACGTGAATTCATGTTAAACCGGAAAAAGAAAGCTCAGTGTTAAGGAAGTTGTACGGCGTATCATGTTATTTCACTGAACAATACAGAAAAGCAACTCGTTTCAAGGTTAGGAAACGACTGAAACCGCCTACTAACGATTGCCAAATTTACTTTTATAATCTCTGGAAAGCTTGTGCAAAACACGCCTTGGATATGTTTTATTAAATACAACAGATCAATAACAACAAAATAAATGATAATAGTGCTTTATTTGAACCTGGTACAGTCCAGCGATCGCTTGATATTAGCGAGCTTGCTCAATTTCAGGCGAAATCTTTTATTAGCCGTAAATCTGTAACAGATCTATGTTTACAGGAACTTTTTTCTCTGGTCTTACTTGAAGAATAACATATTAAAATATTTGCATAGCTTCGTGAATCACCGTGTTATGGCCAGTGATTACAAATTCAGTGTGGATGTACGAACTCATAGGAAATGAGATAGGAGAATAATGGGCAGGGACACTACGTGAGTAGCATGACCAGCGTAGTGGCGTACAACTGTCTGGTAACAAGAAAATCCGGGTTCGAATCCCGGCGCGGCACTAATTTACATCTGTCCGCGTTGATATAATTTATTGTCCAGTAGCAGGTAACGTGATAAAATCCGCTGTGTTCTGATGACATATTTTGTTTGCGGTGTTGATAAAGTGAGTTAGCATTGCCAATCCGCGTGGATGGTCGGCAGGGAGCCAGCGAGGGCAGACGGAAACGTTGCCGGCACATCCCGCTGCGTGCGGTGCGATAAGAGGGAGAGAAGAGAGAGAGAGAGAGAGAGAGAGAGAGAGAGAGAGAGAGAGAGAGATGAACGGCGGCCTCCCCGCCTGCCCCTCCAGCGCTGCGATCCTCTTCATCTTGTGCTGCCCGCGACAAGTTATTTGCTTGCGGCGCCGCGGGGTAGGATACGAAGGGAAGGGAAGGGAAGGGAAAAAAGTAAAGCGAGCGCGCGAGCCAGAGAGGGAGGGAGACAGAAGGACGCGCCACAAAAAACCAGGCGGGTGCGGCGCGCGCTGTTTCCCTGCTGCCTGCTGAGAGGCGGCCGCGGGTTCTGCCGTGTCTGCTGACCGGGGGGGGGGGGGGGGGCTAACTGACGGCAATTACAGACTTTCAACTAAGAAGCATCGTCAATTACAATAAATTGTAAGGAGACTGTACACTTTGTTCAACATTAAGGTGGTTTTCAGTGTCACCCACGTGGACTGGCTTGCGGCCCTACACCTCGATTGTATCGGTACTTGCTACGGACTCGTAATGAGGACCGACCACTCATTGTCGCGTGAGGCGGACCCACCACCATGTAAGAAGGCGGAGACTGTCGTGTTATCAAGCAGGGATAAAGTGAAGCCATAAGGGATCCCCCCGGGATTGTGTATTATGTATCACAATGAGATCCACCTTGAAAATTTCTAAAACTGCCCGAGTAGGTTATGTCATTTAGAAGTGGAAGCGGAGCGGAAGTAGCATAGCTAAAACGACGCCAAGCAGGACCCTGGTGCAGACCGACCGGCTCCGCTGAAACACGCGCAGTGCGGCCATAGGATGCTTTCTTGTTGCCACCTCGCTGCTCTCTGCTCGCCGGCATGGCACGGCGATGGTGAGTCAAGCTACGTGCGCTTTCATACTGCACCATCGCAGCTCGGCGCGCTGCCCGCTACGATCCTCCCCAGGCGATGATATCAAACTGCTGTGAGTTTCGCGCTGCGACGATCATCGAATGCCCTGAAACTTCAGCTGTTATTGGCTGCTTCAGGTTCACTTTAGTCGTGCGGTGTTAGACAGCTGCATGCTGTTTCTCCGTTTTATATGTCAGAGAAGTGCCGCGGCGAAACGCATTGAGGAGCTATGCTACAATGCACGACGTCGTTCCCTTTCGCCTCAGGCATGGATGTTTATGCCGTCTTTAGTATATGCTGGTTCATAAATAGTTTATAAGTTTAGGGACTGATGACCCCGTAGTTAAGTCCCATAAGCTACTCTAAATTCTCCTGTTCCGATACGACTTCCCGATTGGAAAAAACCTGAAATTAAAATAAATAAATAAATAAACAAAAATTTTAAAAAATCAAAAGTTTGTTACTTTATAATATCTGTCTGTCTCTATAAATGCCTTATCTATTTGATGGAACTGGTTTTTCTGTGACATTTTTACAAATATATTTTCTGATAATTTCAGCAATATGCAGTTATAAGAAAAATGAAAAAAAGGAGAAAGAGAAAGAGAGAGAGAGAGAGAGAGAGAGAGAGAGAGAGAGAGAGGGAGGGAGGGAGGGAGGGAGGAAGGGAGGGAGGGAGGAAGGGAGGGAGAAACACGAGTTCATAAAGAGACTGAACAAGCGTCCTAAGTACACGTCAGGTGATGGTGCTCACACAGGTCCAGTACTGTGGCCGTGTTTCACTCTTTGCTGTGGCTAAGAGAGAGTTTGATCATAGAACAGCTAGTGGACACTTGTATTCGGCGGAATCCAGTGATAACAATGAACAAATCAGCGGGTACAGTGTTGATTCTGGTGAAACGCGTACTCACAACCACGCGACACCTCCTGTATCTTCTCGTCGTCTGTACCGGTCGCTCTTCCACGGAAATTTCATTAACATTGATGTTCCACGGCTTAGTCATTTCCGGTCCGCTATTTAAAATATAAAGAAAAGTCTGTTGAGACATTTTCATCTGCCTGAAGAAGAGCTCTTCATAATTTTTGACTTGTTGGTAGACCTGCTGAAAATTTTCTTACTTGTGGTGTGTATGCTATGAATTTAAAACGTCCTGTTTCCTCTTTTTTTGTCCTTTGGAATAAATGCGTCTTTGCAGCGAATGAATACATTGTTTGTCGTCAGACGATGCAGGGAATATTTTTAATGCTTCACACCGCCGCAATCGACAGAGCAGCTGTGGGATTAACTAGCGCCGATTGCAAACGAGTAGGGATGCGCCAGCAGCAGGGGAACAGCGTGAACGCACCCTAAAAAGGAATCGTCTGAAATCAGTCTAAGGTATCGTCCAAAGTAGAGCAGGCGGTACACTGGCCATACGTAGGGACTTACTTAACAGTGGTCCAGCACCCCATCGTAACCCACACATTACGTAGTCAGTACAACGACGGTCGAGAGGACGCCTATGGACTGACACAGAAGGGTTTGAGATTGCCGAATAGCTGGAGAACGTGGCCTACCGCCAAACGGGACGTCGTGCTGCGGTATGCGTGTGTATTCGCCTTATTATGCTTCAGAGAACGACATCAACACTTTTCACAGCATCGTGTACTGCGTGAAATAGTGCAGAAGTCCGGAGTCGATGATGGGATCAGCACAACGCGCACGCTGACATAAACCATAATGGTTTTCGGACAACTACATTCCTGAAATAGAATGGCCTGCCCGGAGTCCGACGTATTTCCTACCAGTCAAAATAAAACAGTGGCAAATCGAGGTAGAATTACAATAACATTATGAAAGGGGTACTTTGCTAGTCAGCGCACAAACATCTCGACGAGTCGCAGAAAGTCACACATAAAGGATACCAGTTTTTTCAACAAATTTCGCCCCCCCTCTCTCTCAAAGCCGCCCCCCCCCACACACGCACACACACACACACACACACACACACACACACACATAAATACATAACCGTGTCTACAGCGGTCGCAGCGGTATTGAGATGAGTTAGTGCGACCAATTAGCTGCATCGACTCTTGACGAGTAGTGGACTGTCATTACTGCACACACATTCAGATGCCTCATGAAAGCGTCCCCAGCACAGTTAAAACCTTCATGCTGGCGACGACTCTACACAAACCATATCCACTAATTGCTAGCTCAGATACTTTATCTTTGGCATAACTCCCACGAAATTACATTATCCGAGAAACATTAATAAGTAGTCTAAGTTATCTGTGTCACGGAATTGTTTTAATAACTGTGATAGCAACATACTTTCGCAGTTTTATAACTTGTACTATATAAAACCTAACTGTGCTTGCACTGTTCATAGCATTTCGCAAAGTCTATCCGAGCATATAAAGCTAGAGAATGATCTCCCAGTCGTTTCCACTTACGTTCGCAAGATTTGTATTATTATTTTCCTTCTTTTTTCAGTGGAGCATCTTTCCCCTTCTGTTTTCTCTTCTCTACTTCCTGCTATTTTCTTTAAGAACGAGCCCATTTCACGACACTACTGATATAAGCTGCTCCCCACGAGTACCTAGATTTAAGAAACTGGTTAAAGACCGCAAATGTAATTCCTACCATTGATTTTTTTTAATACAAATATACATATGTATTGGATTTCATACGAAAATTTCAATAAAAACATTGAACATACATTTTTTTCAGAATTTTTAAATAAAAATATATCCATATAATGTCTTTCATATTTTTGTGACTGAAAATAAAAATAAAGACCACTATAAAATTTACTTTTTTGTACTGCATTTCACATTAAGTAATGATAAACGAAGCTTAGGGTTTAACGTTCCGTCGACAGCGTGGTCACTGGAGACGGAGCACACGCTCGGATAGTTTTTTGTCTGGAATGGCGAACGAAATGGGCCGTACCCTTCGAAAGGAACCATCCGGGCATTGGCCTGGAGTGGTTTAGGGGAATCATGGAAAACGCAAATCAGAATGGCCAGAGGTGGTTTTGAACCTCCGTCCTCCCGAATGCAAGTTCATGTCTTACCACTGCGCCACATTGTTCGGTATATTTTATATTAGTTTGAGAGCGAAAATTAAAATAAAAAAATAATAAGGCTTATGAGGTTGGCTTCTGGCCCTCTATCATAGTTTTCATAAGTATCCCGTTTCCACCTAATATTACTTGCTGACCCCTGACATAGACGTTTCTCCTTGGCTCTGTTTGCAGGTGGAAGAGGAAAGTAAACGAATGGGAGTGCTGTAAAGAAACCTGCACCACACAGCATTATTCTGGCTTGTGGAGACCGTATGCAGATGTGGATGCAGTATGAGGGAACCCTGAACGCATACTTCCCAGGCTTACACAGGAAGCAGGTAAGTGTAGATGTAGACGGGGCTGTTATTATTTAGGGAAGTGTAACCCTACCACTTACTTAATCTTGTTTCATATTTTGGGAACAAATATAATATGCAAAAGGGCATGACCGGAAACCACCCGTTTGGTCTTGAGTATTAATTCATTACTGCAGAAATGAATACACAACAATTTCCGTTTAACGATCTGTTAACGACCTATACTGCGTTCCTGAGTTCAAAACCAAAATGTAGACAGGGACTGATCGGTGTTCGTTTACCCTATGTTGTATTGAATTCTGGTGAAAAATCTCTTATGGCCTACACGGCGATCTACAAGGGACACGCGGGCGTCAGGATGAAATATGCATGAACGATTACGCCGCGAGCATGGCAAGTCGGCCATTTTATGCACAATGGTTTGTTTAGCGCTATTTATGTGCATATCTTAGAGGCCGCGTCGCCTTAACCGTGTCACGTTCCCGCCTGTTTCGCAAGCTCCTGTGTTCACAGTGACAGCAGAAATATGAGCGTCCCTACCTGATGAAGACAGCCTGCACGTAGCTCTTGGCTTACAAATAGACGCCAAGACGTCCTCTGAATGAACACCCGAGTCTGTCACACTACGCCCTCAGTCTTCCTTCCACTATTCGACGAAGAAAATACGATCTTCTCATTTGTATTTTGGCTGGTTTTATGCCCCGAGCGAGGTGACGTAGTGACGCATTAGACTCGAATCGGTAGGATGGTGGTTAGAGCCCACCTTCGGCCATACTTATTTACGTTTTCTGTGACATTTCTTCAAACACTGCAGGCAAATGCTGGGATGGTTTTCTTCCCCATCCCAGACCAACACTATCCTGACATGCAGCGTGTCTTTCCGGTCAGGCAGTGCATTTCCCAGTGTTTGTATTGCCCTAATTTCTGGCTTTCACGGCTCCCTGTAGTCACTATGTGGTAGTATAACGCCTGCCCGTTTAATAGACCTCTTACTACAGACGCCTTTTAATCACTCGCCACCGCAGACAGAACTCTCGCACTCCTAGCGATGTGATGTCAAGCACGCAAGCCAATCCTAAGTCTGCGAACGTCGTACCAACATTTTTTTTCTGTGGGGCTCTGAGCCGCAAGATCTGGTTGAGAGAATCAGAATATCAACAGAGATGAAAAATGTCGCCTAGCAATTCCAAACGTGTTCCGTGATCCTTCCATTGACAGCAAGGCGTAACTCGAACCTCTTAACTCAGATTCCTTACAACCTCTGCAGATATTCTAAGCAAAGGCGAACTAAGGTAACAGTTGAGAGCTGTGCAAGTAAGCAGGCTTACCACAATAAAACGTTGTTAAGTACCCACGGACATAAAATGCAGTTCATTAGCCCTAATTAAATCTTCCCGTACCTGTCTCTTCATCCCCATTCTGCCTCTCATGCAGCTAATACTCTCACGGGCTAATTAGAGCCTTTCACCAATCAATCTTTACCGCAACCAATACGTCATAGCACTCGGAGAGAATGTTTCTCTTTTACTGAACTAACAGAAACCACGAAACGAAATGACACTGTGGAAATAGACATATACGTCCTAAGAATTAAAAAAACAAACTGTATCTATAAAAATGAATATTTATATTTTTGTCCCCTATGCGTTCCAAAACCATTCATAAGATTACGATGACACTTTGCTTAGATGTTCTCCGTACGCCAGCGTAGGTTCCTGACCAAAAAGCAAAAGAGTACGCACATAGTTCAGGAAATATGACGTCAATAAACAATGGGATTCTATCCAGATTTATGTGTCCTATAGCTGTGCGGGTATGGCCGTGAGGTTCAAGACGCCTTGACAGAGACTGCATGGCCGTTCACCGGTGGAGGTTCGAGTTCTCTCTCCGGCATGTGTATGTATGTGTTGCCCGAGGCATAAGTTAGTTTAAGTAGTTTCTAAGTCAGAGACCGATCACCTCAGCCGTGTGGACCCTTTGAGAACGAGATCGCTTCGCGACTAGCATCATATTTTACACACAATTTTACACTCCCTCTGTCATGGGTGTATGTATGTGTAGTTCTTACGATAAGTTAGTTTAAGTAGTTTGTAAGTTTAGGGACCGATGACCACTGCAGCTAGGTCCCATAGCTTTACAAACATTTGAACAATTTTACACCTTTACGAAAGAATTTTCTCGCTTATATCCCCCTCCCCCGCAAAATGATGAAAATTGGATAAGTTTAGCGGCTACTATAGTTTTGCTGTTCATGGCGTATAACTTCTGCATCAGGCATGACGTTTTGATGTTTTACTTCGGTACTAGCAACTCTTTTCGCGACACAGTTTGTATACAGTACCCACATGTATTACTAAATTTATATAACTGTACATGACATAGTGTAGCTGATATGACGTCATATAAATGCGTTAAAAACGGTGTGGCTTTTGTTTTAATATTTCCTTTCTGTCAAAGCTATTCGAAACGCACTTTGCTAACATACTAAACGCATGTCAGTGCAACAATTTATCAAAATTTCAAAGTATTCGGTCAAGTAGTTTCATTGATTTGTGATTAGGAGAATTTACATTTTCTGTTCGTCTGTTCTCAATAGCAAACTTGGGAATTTTGTTGAGCGATCGATTTGAAGCTGTGACACAACGTAGCGCTGTCAATAGAGCGTTAAAACGCACGCCGGGTGCTGCTCGCTGGACACACAAGTGATGAGATAAACCGGCAGGGACTGACACTTACTCATCCCTCTGTATGAAAGGCAGCGACCGACTGACTCACCGCCCAGCCCAAACCTCTGACTACAGACGCTTGTATTGCAAGTGACCAGGCTGATGGAGGCGGCGTCTAACAAGCGCTACTTCCATACTGCATTCGTAAATGGGTTAAATACGCGATGAAAAATTCAAATGTTTGTAGAGCTTATGGGACTTAACTACGGGGTCATCAGTCCCTAAACGTACAAACTACTTACGAACTAGCTAATACTAAGGAGGGCACAAATATCCATGCCAGAGGGGGGATTCGAACCCCCGACCGAAGTGGCCGTGCAGACCGTGACTGGCGCGCCGCAGTTCCCTCGGCCACCGCGGCCGGCGGCGATGAAAGGCTTTATGAGATTATGTTCCTATTAAGAGAAGTTTGCAGCTAAGAATTTAAAAAATATGTGGAAATTCAACCCGAAAGAGGGTGAAATAAGGGTTGGTAGGTATGTTTGAAAATAAATCATTACTAAAGAAATAGGAAGCATTTTAAGCCTATTTATGTGCCTGTTGATCTTTGATTTCTAGGTTAGAAATAAATATATGATTCATTGTTTTTTAAGAAATTCAGCCACTAAGGGAGGGTAAATGCGTGTTGTTAAATTATTTTATTATGAAGCCAAGTCATTGAATATTCCTATTTGTCTTATCAATAAGAAATTTAAAAAAATTCATATAGAAATATTTTTAGAAATTGTATGCCGAAAGGGGATGAAATATTTCCTGAAATCTTGAAATTATGTCGCTGTTGAGGCATTTTTGAACGTAAAACTGTGAAAGTTGCCTTTGGGCTTCTCAACCAGAATTGTCTAAGGAAGGCTCCTGCAACGGATCCGAAACGTTGGAAAGATTTTATTATCATAACGCGGCAAATAGCTCAGGAGAATTTTAACGCAACAATAATGACCGCGAAAGCCTACGTTCGTACACGTTCGTACAGAATAAAATAATAATAAACAGCCATCTGCGGTTTTGAAAATTTACGACTAAAGTGGTGAATAGCGGATGAAATTTTAAATTGGTGATTACGGAAAGAATGATGTTTACGAAGTTGTTTGCAGCTTTGTTTGTGAAGACCAGGTAGACTGTTTGTAGATTTTAAGAATATATAAATTCAGTTAAATGTTCACAAAAGTATGGAAACCTTATAGGAAGAAAGCTTCTTTCCTCTTCGCGACCATGCTAGCGCATTCAAAAAATTAAATGTTTGTAACTCTAAAGGGCCCTACACACGATGCGATTCATTGGATCAATTCGTTGGTCACTCGATAAATTGGGCGGTTTTAGGCGCTACCCGACCAACTTTCCTTGTCGGCCGGTTGGTTGTGCCTGACCACCCGATCTCAGATTCCCCCACCACTTCACACAACAAATTGTATCGTGTGTAGCGCTTCCCGACCAACGTCCATGCCTGAGGTCGTCAGCACAGCGAACACTCGAAAACAAAAACAGTTCGACAAACCGACAACAAAAGAGGGCGGCGCTGCGTGCAGTTGGTCGAAACGTGTGTAGGCTGCTACCAATTGGTTGGTTCTTTGTACATCTTGTTGGTCGTACGATAAATCGGAGTGTGTGCAGGTGCCTTAAGGGACCAAACTTCTTAGTCCATCGGTCCCTAAACTTAGAAACTACTTAAAATGACTTATGCTAGGAAGAACACACACACACTCACATACCCGACGGAGAACTCTAACCTCCGACGGGAGCGGCCGCGCAATGCGTAGTGTGAAGGCTCAGACCGCGCAGCAATGCGAGCGCATTCCGTGACGGTAGGAGCCACTTATTAGTGTGTCGTGATGCAGCAGCGCAGGCAGCCCGCGCGTAACCGGAGGGAAAACAGAGGTGGCGGCAATCGATGCGACAAATAATGAACGCCGCGCCGGCCCAGTCGATGAGCGTCATTAGCGCCGCCTAACGACCTCCTAGCGCCGCTCTGCCGCTAGGCACCGCTCACCTCACAGCAGTCAATTAGCTGGTCCCCACTGCCACTGCCGCACACTCTATCTAAATACATATTCAGGCACCCATCAAGGCCTACTAACGGTCTATCCCTTTACCACCGTCCGCGAGTTCGGCTTCTGGTATGTCACATTATCAACCTGGTACCTCTTCTGGGCGGAGTTTCTCGTCCCTACTTCTCTCCTGTACATAATCTTTCCAACCCAGATAGAGCTGACGTGCTTCCAGAAGGACGAGAACTGCAACTCACTTTTCCACTCTTGTAATTAAGAATTCGTTCACAGTATCGTATTTGTTCCTTTGATTAGCCTGCTCCCAATGCAGATCAATTTTAACTGGTATTGTTGATTGGAAAGAAGTTAGATACAACTTAGAAGTTGAGGCTCATGCAGAAGGTATTGAAGAATTTCTCGTAGTTGGGTTTGCATTTCTTTAACATTCTTTCATTTTTGCTACACTTACATTCATATATTTTATTTTAAATGATATTTTACTAATAATGATTCACCAGATTAAAATTCTAAAACATTCATCCTGACGTCCTTCCAGAAAGAAGGGCAGTATTGCAAAACTAATGATGTGGCCATAACGTATAACGAACTTGTGCAGTCATATGAAGGTAATTAATAGCTTCTGAAAACAAATTTAAGCCAAAAATAATTCCGCTCTATCTGGGTTAATTCGTGTCATCGCTATTCTTTTCCTTTCCGGTTACTCTAACAGGAGCGCAAAACTTTTGGTCGATTCATTCATTCATCGATGTCTTCCTTCGCATTGCAAAATCTAACTGCCATATCTCGCAACACTTGGCTTATCATTTGCCTGTGTTATCTAGCTCCAGTTGAAACGATTGTTCTTGTTCGTAGATTAATCTCAGAGATACCAGTTTTCGAGGGTGTCAACATATTAATTTTTTTCTACAACCAAGAATTTGGCAGAAGAAAAGTGTTTGTAAACCTAAGAGACCTACCTGCTTACGTCATCAATCCCTAGATTCACAAACTATATAAAGTAACCTACACTAAGGACAACATACACACGCAAGCCCGAAGGGCGACTCGAACCTCTGGCTGGAGCAACCGCCCAATCCATGACTTGGCCATTCATGCGCGGCAGTGGCAGAAAAAGTTAAAACAACATAGCAGATGAGTACAACTGACTGATCACAGGAATAAAGGAGGTTGAGCCAGGAATTCTGCAACGCACTGAAAGCTCCAGCCTAAAAGATTAGACCAGCGTCCAAGCAAATCATAAAATTTTATTACGTTGACAACACTTGCCCGTCAGCCGCTAAAATACAGGGCCGATGCCTGCATGGTGCAACAAATGGCAATTGACTGTTGTTGTTGTTATTATTGTTATTGGAGCTTTAGGGCGCTCAACATCGTGGTATCAGCGCCCTTACTAGGAAGAGATTAGTCCAATACTGCTAAACGGCACAGCAGACAGGCAAGGGAAGAGAGAGAACGAAAGGACGTACGCTCTTGCCCCTACATTATTTGTATAATAATGAAAGGTTCAGTGGCACTAATAAGAAACTAGATAAAACAGGCAAATGGGGGACAAGACTAAAAAGACGGTGGCCTAAACATAGAGGGAGGGCCCGAAAGATCCTATCTTCCTCTATCTATATTTTAGAACCGTCAACCTAAGATCTTTGGTAGGAGGTCGGCCGAAACACAAAATCGTAAAACGCGTGCCACTGTCATTTCACTGTCACCTAAAATGGAACGGAGGTCATTCGACAAACCAGCTTGTTCCCTCGCAGCATCACAGGAAACACAAGTAGTTAAAAAATGCTGAACGGTTATCAGCACACCACAATCATCACAAGAAGGAATCTATGCGTCAGGAGGCAGTGTCCTATTCGAAGTCTCGTTAAGCAGACTTCAGCACACCTAACAGGCTGTACGGATGTACGCCAGCGTCTAACTGTGTCTTTTATTGACCGCAACTTATTATCCACAACGGCGAACCATTCTTGGTCCCAGAGGCGCCTAACAGAGCTCCTAAGAAATGACAGCGAGGCACGGAGAGGAATAGGACAGTCAGCTACGTTCGGAAGCGGACAGGCCTCCTTGACCGCGGTATCGGCCAACTCGTTTCCACGGATACCCATATGGCCAAGTACCCAGCAGAAGGAAACCACCTTTCCTTGCCGTTGCAACTGCAAAATGATGTCTTGGATATTCTGGACGGTCTTATCTGCTGGGTACAGATGCTGAATGGTCTGTAGAGCACTGAGTGACTCGGAGCAAAGCAGGAAGGTAGACCCAGTATGACGTTTCATCTGCTCCACTGCTTTCAGAACAGCGTACAGTTCTGCGTCAAATATCGTGAACTGACAAGGCAGACGATATCTGAGGATTCTGGTAGGGAACACTACAGAGCACCCAACAGTATCCCCATGTTTTGATCCGGCAATTGACCCTTAAAAATAGGAAGTGTGAAGTCATCCATATGACCACTAAAACAAGCCCGTTAAATTTCACTTACATGATAAACCAGTCAAAACTACAGGCGGAAAATTCAAGTAAATACCAAGGAGTAACAATTACAAGCAACTAAAATTGGAAAGAACACATCTTCTAACATATAAAGCAGAGTGCTCGTATGTTTGTGTGTATGTGTTGCATACAAACCTACAATTTTGTTCCAATCTTTATGAAATTTTGTACACGTAAGCTTCAGTCCATGAGGACGTCGCCGTAAGTGTAAGAATCATGTACCGTAAATAGTTCTTGAGATAAGACGTCATAAACAATGAGAGCGCGAAAAACTGCTTTATGTAGAGACTATGCTGCTGATTTTCTCCTAAACCATTGGACCGATTTCAACCAAATTTGGTACGCACATTCCTTACCTTGAGGTAATAATTACTGCAGGGTTAAGAATCACATGCGATACATGGTTCAGAAGATATGACGTCATAAACAATAGGAATGGCAAAAAACTGCCACAATGTGGCAGTACGCTATATGAGAATGAGAAAACTTAGCGACTTGCAACAAACTTTAAACATAATGTTAAACCTTTATTAAACTTTTTCTCGCTGACAACCATAGCAAAATGATGAAAAGAAAAAAGTTTCTTGCTCACTACTTTTCCGCAATTTATGGAGTAAAACTAAGGCATTCGGTATGGCATTACAATTTATAATTATGCGTTACATATTGTACCCGCAGGTAATTTTACAGACAGTGTACACACATATAGTTGAATGTGGCTAAATTGTATCACAGTAAGACACGTAGTTCATGAGATATGAGCGCACGTAAACAGTACCGCTCCACCGTTCATGGACTAAAACTACAGCATTCGTATGACGTTACAATTTATAATTTCTACACTACAAATTGTAGCCGCAGTACGTTTTACAGACAGTATACACGCATATAGTTGAGTGTACCATCAAAATTGTATTATAGTACGACCCGTAGTTCATGAGATATGAGCGCATAGTAATGTTCTTGAAAAACCGCCCCATCACGCACCATGTTTTTATCTATTGCTTCTTTTCTACTTATTGTATTCCCAAGAGATTTTATATATATATATATATATATATATATATATATATATATATATATATGAAAAATGGCAGGAATAAATAAAGAAATATCCGGCAACGCCGGGGGTTTTCAGCTAGTAGAAAATATTGTGGGAAAGCGAACTAGAGACTACGTTTCGTTGGCAGAACACTTAGAAGATGCAACAGCTCTACTAAAGAAACTGCCTACAGCACACTTGTGCGTCCTAATTTGGAGTATTGCTGCGTATTGTGGGATCCCCAAGTATTGGGACTGACAGATGGTATAGAGAAAGTACAGAGAAAGGCAGCACGTTTTGTATTATCGCGACATAGGGGAGAGAGTGTCACAGAAATGCTGCACGAGTTGAGCTGGAAATCATTAAAAGAAAGGCATTATTTGTCGCGACGAAATCTATTTGCGAAATTTCTTTCACCAACTTTCTCTTCCGAATGCGATCATTTTTTTTTTCTTTTTAAGCACGCACCTACGTGGGGAGACATGATCATCACAATAAAATAAGAAAAATCATATCGAAAATGCAAAGATATTGGTGTTCCTTTTTGCCGCGAGTTATTAGAGAATGGAACCGTAGAGAAACATCATAAAAGCGGTTTGATGAACCCTCTGCCATGCACTTCAATGTGGCTTTCAGAGTATTTATGTAGATGTAGATTTCTGCTCCCTTTCTTCGCTGATTTGCACACCGCTGGTATCAGAACGGGGAATCCTCTCACCGGACTAATAATCAGTGGTTGATTCGGAGGTGCATTATGGTGACACCATCCCGCCTACACATGATAATGAAGGCAAGCAGCCCCGCAGTGAGATTTCTCCGCTAGTTGGCGAAACGGTTGCTAATCTACAGCTTCCTACAACGTAGCACTGCGCTTTTAATTTAATTTTGCTGGTCGTAGTTGTCTGCTTTTGTCTCGAGTCATTTGTCCGTTTCTGGTGTTCAGATGCTTTAATCGTTGTAGGTGACATTCCCTCTCTACTGCTGATAACGATCGAGGCGGCGCAGTGGTAACACACTGGACTCGCTTTCGGGAGGACGGTAGTTCAAATCCACCTCCGGCCATCCAGATTTAGGTTTTCCGTGATTTTTGTAAGTCATTCCGGGGAAATACCGGGATTGTTCCTTTCACAGGGCACGGGCGATTTCCTTCACAGTCCTTACCAACACAAGCCGAGCGTAAGCTCCGCCTCTAATGACCACGCTGTCGACGGGGCGTTAAACACTAATATTTGTTCCTTTCTTCTCCGACTGCTGATATCCTTCGGAGAGGTAATCATGAAAAAACTGTTCCACCTTGTGTGCAAGATCTACGAGGCAGGGGAAACTGCTTCAGACTTCAACAATATAATAATTCCAATTCCAAAGAAAGTAAGTGGGGAGAAGTGATAAATCACTTTGTGTGTTACGGTTGCATAATACTAACACGAAATGTAGACAATAGAATAGAAAAACTGGGATAATTTTACATCGGAGAGGATCAGTTTAAATATAGAATAAACGTAGGAACACGTGAGGCAATACATCACGACTTACCTTAGAAGATAGCATAAGGAAAGGCACACCTACGTTTTTAGCTTTTGTAGATTTCAAAGCTTTTGAAAATGTTTCGAATACACTCTTGAAATTCTGAAGGTAACAGTGTAACGAAAAGTTGTATACAACTTGTGCAAAAGCCAGACAGCAGTTGTAAAGAGCCGAATGGCATGAAAGGAAGAAAGTGGTTGTGAAGGGTGTAAGACAGGGTTGTAGCCTTTCCCCAAAGGTATTCAATCTGTACACTTGACAAGCTGGAAGGAAAGAAAGCGTAATGGAATGTAGTCTACCAAAATCAGGCATTGCTGGAGGTTTTAGATTACCTAACAAGACAGTAAAGTAGTAGATGAGTTTTGTTATCTGTGTGGAAAAGTAACGTATACTGGCTCAAGTAGAGAGGATATAAAATGTAGAACGGTTATAGTAAGGACATCATTTGTGAAGAAGATTATTACGTTGACATGTAAGTGCTACGAAGACTCTTTCGAAGACATTTGTCTGGAGTATAGTCTTGTACGAGAGTCAAGCATTGGCGATAAGTAGTTCACGCAGAAAACCTTTTGATATTTGGTGCTGCAGAGTAATGGTAAAGATTAGCTGGGGAGATCGCGTAACCTGTGAGAAGGTACTGAACAGAATTGAGGAGAAAAGAAATTTTTGGCGTATCTTGATTAAAAGGAGAGATAGATTCAAGGACACATTCTGAGACATCAAGGAAGCGTCAATTTAGTAATGGCGAGAAGTGTGTGCGGTAAAAATGGCAGATGGAGACGAAGAGACGAGTGCAGTAAGCAGGTTGTAATGGATGTGGGTCGCTGTTCTTGCGAGGCTGTTGAAGAGGCTTGCACACGGCAGGGTGGGCCACAACTACAACTGCTAAATGTTGTTGTTGTGGTCTTCAGTCCGGAGACTGGTTTGATGCAGCTCTCCACAATGCCCTATCCTGAGCAAGCCTCTTCAACTCCACATAAAAACGGCAACATACATCTGTCTGAATCTGCTTACTGTATCCATCTGTTGGTCTTCCTCTGCGGTCTTTAGCCCAAACACTTCCCTCCAACGGTAAATTCACGAATCCTTGATGTCTAAGAATGTGTCATATTAGTCGGTCGCTTCTTTTAGTCAAAGTATGCCAGAAATTCCTTCTCTCCCCAATTCCGTTCAGTACCTGTTCGTTAATTACACTATCCACCCACCTAATCTCCAGCATTCTTCTGTAGCACCACATTTCAAAAGCCTGTATTCTCTTCCTGTCCACACTGTTTATCGTCTATCTTTCACTCCCATACAAGGCAACACTCCACACAAATGCCTTCAGAAGGGACTTAACAATTTAATGTTCTTACAGGTAAGTAACTTGGTGGCCAGTAGAAACGAAGCGTGTCCGTGCTTGGAGATCTGGTCCTTTTTGGGTTTTAGCCGTTTGCGGTGGATAAATTGGGCTGAGGGCAGGGTGGCGTGCAGGCGGCCGTTTGATACAGAGGAGCAGGCAGCAGGTGAAGGCGGCAGCTGAGATCAGAGCCAGCCGGCTGCCCGGGGGGGGGGGGGGGTCAGGAATAGTGGGGGTAGCGGCGAGGCTGCCGCATCTGGCGCGCCACTCAACCAAACACCTTCTTACCAGGAGGCCACGAGGGTAACGGATTTTACAATTTCTTGATTTCTTTGGTACGTGAAGTTCAAAACACAAATAACGATCAGCCAAAGCCCTTTGGCGCATCTCACAAAAATTCTCGAGAAAATCGACTTCCAACTTTTGTAAACACACTTAAAAATAAGGTAAAGCAGTCAACAGTTGGTTTGAACACCTCAGTGCTTTACTATAGTCTTGTGAAGTTCGCGAACGAACTAGTTCGGAAGAGCGCTCCCACAGGCGAACTACGCGAACTAGTTCGCAGATCCCTCGCCTCTTAGTTCGTCCGCTCCTTTCCGAAGACTGACGGGTAACGGCGAGAGGGCGCTCAGAAGAATTAAAAATCACGTGTTTGCCTTCTGCTGATGAGTCATTTCGAGGAGAGCGTCTGCCTGCTAGATTACATAGTTCAGTGCTACAAAATTTCTGTTTTCATGTGTTCTGCACTCTGCAATATCTAACTAATAAATTCCATAATGCCAAGATATAGAGATAACTCTAAACTTAAACGCGAGAAAATATCCACAAACTGTTACTTTTGGTTTGCGTGATATCATTAGCGGCTGAAGCTGCAACTGCATGAAGCAGCTAGGTGGGGGAACTTCTCCCTCCACCTGCATGCGCAGACCACGCCGCTCAGCCGTCACTGGGAGCGGACGAACTAAAAGCGCTCCCGATCGCGAACTATTATGCGCAAGTCTACTTTACTAGGCATGGTCCTGTCTGGAGGTGGTATGCCGTTGTCTTCCTCCGACCTTCGAACTGACGTACCCAGCCAGTTAAAGGGGGACCTACAGTTTAACGTGACTTCCGAACCACGGTACTACTCGGTATTTTTCACATGAGCAATACTGCCAGAAGTGAAAGAAATGAAAAGTGACAGATAAAAAACCTAGGACCTGGCGGGGATCGAACCCACGACCTTCGGATTTGTAGTCTGGCACTCTACCATTGTGCAACGCAGGCACACAAATACACCTAATAATTAAAAACAATTAAAATAGTTACAACATCTGTCGGTGTAGCTCAGCTCGTACCGTTGTAGTCTTACAACCACAGGGTAGCTTGTTCGAATCCTGTAGTAACATTTTGGTGTTCGAATACTTACACAATTTTAATATCGAATGGTAATTTTTATGACAAATTCACGTATTATTGTTTCTATATTTTATAAATTAATGAATTCATGTTTCAATGAAACAACATAAGTTACATTTTTTACAGTGTTGACTTCACTATTAGTTGATGACGGTAGTGTTCGATTGTTACGTTTGTGAGGAGTTACTACGCTGCTTTTGGCAAGTCATATCAAAATCTACTAAGTTTACTTGTTTTGCAAGAAGCTAATCTACTCAACCACCGTTTTAGGTGACCATAAGGTGTTTAGCTGGAGTACATACAAAAGCTGACAACACATGTAATTAGTTATCCCAAAATGTTTTATATAAGTGAATTCGAAAACAAGGAAAAAAAAAAAAAAGGAATTCTTCACAGCGGGATTCGAATAACCGACCCTATGGTTGACTGGCCAGAACGCTACCACATGAGTTACACCGGCAGATATTGCAGCTGTTTCAGTTATTGGTATTTACGTGTTCTTGTAAAACTTCAATGTCAATTTTCGAGTTATTATTATTATTATTTTATTACGTAGAATGGCTGATTGTTATTTGTGTTCTGAACTTCACGTACCAAAAATATCAAAATAATCTAAAATCCGGTATCCATGGGGTCTCCTTTTGAGATTTGATGTTGCCATTAACTCAAACAACATTTTAGAACAATGCTTCCAAATCTCTTGCATAGAGGAACTAGAAACACTAGAGTAAATTAGAACGAGATATATATTTCTTAGAGACTTAGTAATACTTAACCTTTACATAGCTCAGTACTGCAGAATGCTGATACATAGTTGAGCTAGAGGCCTGCCTAGTGCCTATCCGATAGCCAAGTCTTCACTGGTGCCTATCTGATTCCGAAGTGTTAACTGGTGCCTATCTGATTCCGCAGTGAACGATGTCGTATAGTGGTGGCCACGAGCGGAGTTTTAGCTGAGGGCGCTCGTGGCTTACGTCGTAAGAACGCCGCGCCGTGCGTGCATGGCGGCTCGCGGCGAAAGTAGGTGGCGCGCACTTTAGACTTGTGCGACACCACAAGTTCCACTGCAATTTGGGGAGGATCAGTTTTGATTTAGGGGAAATGTTGGAACACGCGATGCAATACTCACTTTACAAACTATCTTAGAACTTGACCCCTCACCCCCGGCTTTGCTACTGTACCGATAGTGGAGCAGTTGTGTTTGGAGTCATGACGATACGTCTTCTCTCTGTGTACTCGGCGCCTCTTCCGTCCAGTGTTGATTTCAGGAGAGGGTGGACTTGTGAATGGCGACACTGGGAGGCTGTGTGCGGTCGATACGCGGCAGTCGGCAGCCAGCGTGAATGGGCCACCTGTCGCTTGGCCAGCTGCTGCCCCCCCCCCCCCTACCCCCTGCTGCAGCCATTAGCACGCGCCGACCCCTGCTCTGCTCCTGGTGCTAATTGCCTCCCTGCTCAAACAACCCCCCACCCCACACCTCTCTACAAACACGCCGGCAAATGTGGCCCCGCACCTTGCGTCGACTCTGATGCAGGGCACATAGTAAGTTCCCCATCCCCAGTTCAGGGCCCGACACCTACAAGCCCGACCCACATATCGCGCCTGTGTACGCAATGCACAATGTGACTGCCTGCCTGCTACTCGTCCCCTCAACTCGCAAGTTATACTTCAGTTCCGCTATGCACACGTGCAGTAACAGCAACACTTCAATATAAGGGAATACCAAAAAGGTAGAGCAATCAACAAACAATCGGTTTGATCTCTGCATTATTGGCCCACTTTAGGTTTCGGTAGTAACACCAAAAGTGGGCCTTTGCTATCGTCTTTTGACATCTCGAAATTGAAATGAAAATAACGGCTTAACTATTCATCTGACACGAAAATTGAATAACCGAATTTGTAGAGAACAAATTTCTCTACAACTTAACTTCCTTATGTTTTTTTCGTATCTCGTATCGTTTGAGAGATATTTGCATAAATAACTGAGATGTGACACCCTCCATTGAATTAACGAAAACCAGCCGTTAGGAGATGTCACGTGATATTTCTTGCCCACAACTCTCTCTGGCATACGCCATCTTGCGTTGCGTATTTGATGATTTTCTTATTATAACTTACACGTTGTCATTTCAAAGCAATGGCGCACTGAAGAATTAACAAAAACACATCGTTTTTCGTACGATAAATGATAACCTAGTGTCTGCAAATGGCATATTAGCATCAGTTAACAACGGCCATCAATAGTATGAGATTAAAGGACTCATCTTTGGATTGATAGTTGTAGGGAGAAAGGCGTTGGACTATGACACTAAAGGTTCGCGGTTCGGAACCCGCCACTACTTAATTTTTTTTCCTAAAATGCTTTCAGACACTCTTATTAATTAATTTTTTATTATTTAGATTATTATTTTTGTGCAAAATGTTTGCAAAAACTTATAAAACTACAAATCTAAAGTGGGCCCTAAAACACGTCAGCGCGATTTTTTTTATTTATTTATTTTTTTTTTTTTTTGTTTCTATTAGGCCTGGTTCTGTTTGAAGTGGTATGCCGTTGCCTTCCTCCGGCCTTTGAAATGACTTACGCCGCCATTGGTAGAAGTGGGAGCTACAGCTTAACGTGGATTCCCAACCACGGAGGTACTCGGTATTTTTCACAAGAACAACATTGCCAGAGGTGACGGAAGTGAAAAGCGAGAAATAAAAATTGTACGACTGAGCGGCGATAGAGTCCACGACCATTGTATCCACACTCTGACACTATATATGTATATATATATCGTTCGGTTTTTGGTTGCATTTTTTAATTATCAGCTATTTACAGAGGACAGCTAGCTCTACACCACCTTGCCACTGTACCACAAAAAGTGGTGTCGAAACTGGAATTGCCACAAATGTAAATAAGGAATACAAATGTAACGACGTGGATAGTCTTTGGTAGTGAAACTTGTGCTATTCTGTAAAACTTCATGGAACGGCTCAATATCGTCAGCTTCTTGACTGTAAAGATGTATTCAACGCATTTAGCGTCGGTGGAAAAGTGTACAATATAAATTTTCACGTCCGGGAAATGCTTCTGATTTATCAATATGTATCTTGAAAAATATTGAAGAAACTGGAATAATTTTTTTCTTCGTTGATTAACGTAAGATTTGTTAGGGAAGTAATATTTTCGAATGTTTCTACTTATAGCTGTCGGGACAGAACAGAATTGGGGAGAAAAGGAATTTCTGGCATACTTTGACTAAAAGAAGGGATCAGTCTGTAGGACACACTCGTAGACAACAAGGAACCGTGAATTTAGCATTGGAGTGAAAAGAGTTTGGGGTAAAAATGGCAGAGGGTGACGTAGACATGAATATAGTAAGCAGGTAATATAGATGGTGATTACCATTCACAGGAGATGGAGTTGTTTTTTTGTCACTATTCAACTAATGTCAAGTGTAAATTCTCAGTGTCCTACAAAAATCACACAAAAAGTTAAAATGCGGGTATTAATTAGATTGTATAGTGGAATGAAACTTTCACTCTGCAGCGGACTGTGCGCTGATATGAAACTTCCTGGCAGATTAAAATTGTGTGCCGGAACCGGGACTCCCAGTTTCGAGTCCCGGTTCCGGCACACAATTTTAATCTGCCAGGAAGTTTCAGATTGTATAGTGTTTCAATTGCGTCGCCAGCCCCATGCTATTGGGGGAGGGGGGGAGGAAGGCTGGGTGAGGAGAAGTACGAGGAAAGTAAGGAATAATGGTATAATTAATAAAGCTGGAAAATTGTTTAATGTTAAGAAAATGTATAAACAATTAGAATGAATTTTATAGTATAGTGAAACTGATGAGACAAATGTAGTTAACCATAATCTCCCCAGGTGTTTTTTTTTCCTTGTAAACTCATATTAATATCTTTGAATTTCTCGTGGGAGGTTGTAGTTTTGTTATTGTTGTGGTCTTCAGTCCGCAGACTGGTTTGATGCAGCTCTCCACGTTACCCTGTCCTGTGCAGGTCTCTTCATCTGAGAATACGTTCGGCAACCTACATCCTTTTGAATCTGCTTACTATATTCGTCCCTCGGTCTCCCTCTACAATTTTTACCCCACACGCTTCCTTCCGACGCTTAGTTGACAATTCCTTGATGTCTCAGAATGTGTCCAACCAATCTATCCCTTCTCTTGGTCAGGATATGCCAGAAACTCCTTTTCTCCCCGATTCGGTTAAGCACCTCTTCATTATTTACGTGATCTTCCCATCTAATTTTCATCATACGTCTGTAGCACCACATTTCAAAAGCTTCTATCAGCTTTTTATCTGAATTCCTAATCGTCCACGTTTCACTATCATTCAATGCTACACTCGAGACAAATGTTTTCAGAAAGGACTTCCTAACATTTAAATTAATATTGGATGTTAACAAGTTTCGCTTCTTTAGAAACGCTTTTCTTTCCATAGCCATTCTGCATTTTATATCTTCTTTACTTTGGCCATTAGAAGTTATCTTGCTACTCAAATAACAAAATTCATCTACTACTTTTACTGTCTCATTACCTAATCTAATTCCTTCAGCATCGCCTGATTTTCTGACATTGCATTCCATTACCTTCGTTTTACTCTTGTTAATGTTCATCTTATATCTTCCTTTCAAGACACTGTCCATTCCATTCAATTGCTCTTCCAGATCTTTTGCGGTCTCCGACAGAATTACTATGTCATCGGCAAACCGAAATGTTTTCATTTCTTCTCCCTGCACTTTAATGCCGTTTCCAAACTTCTCCTTCCATTCCTTCACTGCCTGCTCAGTGTATAGATTGAACAACATTGGGGAAAGGCTACAACCCTGTCTTACTCGCTTCCCAACCTCTGCGTCACTTCCTTGCCCTTCGACTCTAATAACCGCTGTCTGGTTTTTGTATAGGTTGAATATACCTCTTCGCTCCCTATTTTATCCCTGCTACCTCCAGAATTTGGAAGAGTGTATTCCAGTGGACATTGTCAAAAGCTTTCTCCAAATCGACAAACGCTAAAAACGTAGGTTTCCCTTTCCGTAGCCTACTCCTAAGATAAGTTGTAATGTCGGTATTGCGTCCCGTGTTCCTTCATTTCTTCTAAATCCAAAGTGATCTTCCCCGAGGTCGGATTCCACAAGTTTTTTTTTTTTTTTTTTTTTTTTTTTTTTTTTCCATTCGTCTGTAAATAATTCGTGTTAGTATTTTGCAACCGTGACTTATTAAACTGATAGTTCTGTAATTTTCACACTTGTCCGCACTTGCTTTCTTTGGAATTGGAATTCCGATATTCTTCCTGAAGTCGGAGGGTATTTCCCTTGTCTCATACATCTTGCGTACCAGGTGATACAGTTTTTTCACGACTGGCTGTCGTAACGATATGAGCAGTTCAGACGGAATATCATCTACTCCCTGGGCCTTGCTTGTTGATCAATATACAAATACAACTTTTGACAGTTTTCCGTGTTGGTATCCCAGCTTACCAGCTACCTGCAGTAAAGCAGGCAGAGAGTGTAGGCAGCTGGTTTCACACGCCGGCTGATACGGCAGCGGTCCCTGTGAAGTCCGCTGTCTGTCCGCGCGCGTGCCGCCACAATTGCCTCCACGCGCCCTCGCTGCCCGTGGCGGCGGGTCCCAACGAGTGGCTAACACACGAGTTAATTAATTGAAGCGATTGTAGCTAATCTGAATATATTAATACTGCACTGATAAACTCAATTGTTCAATAATATTAATCTTCTTCTTCTCTATGTATAAAAGGAAGTGTCCCGATTGACTGACTGACTGACTGACTCATCATCGCCCAGCCCAAACCACTGAAGATAGAAACTTGAAATTTCTGGAGGGTATAGATATTACTGTGTAGGCGTCATTTAAGAAGCGATCTTTCGATATTTCGTCCGTAAGGGGGTGAAATAGGGGTTGAAATGTTTTTTGAAAATACATAGCCATTTAGGCAATTTTGAAGATAGAACTACAAAATTTCGGATTTTAATTCAGGGTTCGAATTTAAAAGACACGTGTTTCGGCATTTTTTCAAATTCGACAAATAAGGGGGTAAAATAGATGACGCAAAAAATTGATTTTCAAAAGTATGTTGCCGTTAACTCAAATTTTAAGCTACAACTACGAAATTTCAGATATGGAATCTTGGTCAGGAAAAAAATCTATGAATTTTAGTATTTTTGGAAATTCAACAAGCAAGAGGGTTAAATACAGGATCAAAAATTCTTTTTGGAAACACGTTGCTATTGATACAATTTTGAAGCTAGACCTGCAAAAATTGATATTTGTATAGTTGGTTAGACGTTAAAAAATACGTGTATCGGTATTTTTGGAAATTCAACCATCAACGGGGTTAAATTGGAGAGGGGGTGTTTTTCGAAAATATGTTGCTATTCAAGCAATTTTTAAGTTAGAACTACAAAATTTCGGGTTTGGATACGGGGTTCAAATTTAAAAGACACGCGTTTCGGTATTTTTGGAAATTCGACCAATAAGGGCTGAAATACGGGATGCAAAAGTTGATTTTCAAAAAATGTTGCTATTAACTCAAATTTCAAGCTATAACTACGAAACTTAGGATATGGACTCTTGATCATGATTAAAGGCACGTGTTTCGGTATTTTTGAAAATTCAACAGCTACGGGGGTAAAAGAGGGGATCAAAAATTCTTTTCGAAAACACATTGTTGTCAAGACAATTTTGAAGATAAAGCTACAAAAAATGGTATTTGTATTGTTCGTTAGAATTTAAAAAATACGTGTTTCGGTATTTTTGGAAATTCAACCATGAAGAGGGTTAAATTGGAGAGGGGGTGTTTTTCGGAAATATTTTGCTATTTAGCCAATTTTGAAGTTAGAACTACAAAATTTCGGATTTGGATTCGGGGTTCAAATTTAAAAGACACGTGTTTCAGTATTTTTGGAAATTCGTGCAATAAGGGGGTGAAATACGAGATGCAAAAGTTGATTTTCAAAAATATGGTGCTGTTAACTCAAATTTCAAGCTACAACTACGACACTTAAGATATGGATTCTTCATCAAGATTAAAAAAAACAACTGGTGCAGATCAACCAGCCTACGCATGCGAAACAGCGGGGGTTCAGCTAGTAATTTCATAAGGATCGGAATGCAACTGTAGAATCTGACGAAGTCCATATGTAAAGTATCCTCCGTCATGCACCACCCAAAATTTTATCTGACAGTGACCTTCCTCTTGTTTTGAAGGTCAAGTGTCCAAAACGTCATGAAGATTTTAGGATAAATAAAGTGTCCTTAATGGCATGCCGCACGTTGCCACTGGTTTTCAACCATACAATTGTTTATGACGTCATATCTCCTGAAGTATATGTCGTAAGCAGTTCTTATCCCTACGTCAATTGTTACTTCATGCGCGCATTTCATTGTTTATTACGTGATATCTCCTGAACTATTTGTCTTACAGTCATTTAATGGTGCCCATGACCATCGTGGAAGTGCAAGCAATATGTTGACAAAGTTTCATCACAATCGGTTGAACCTGCATAAAATACGAACACACAAACATCCATTTTTATACATTAGATTTGGAAGCGGGTCACCACGTTAATTTTACTTGGAAGACGCCCGCATATTCGAAGACGTTGAGCATACGTTCTGCACAAAAACCAATTTTCTCAATTCGGCTTGACTGCGGGAAGTGTGCAATCTTTAAGTATTAACCATGTATTCCAGGACAGCTACAGTATGATAGTTGCGCTAACAGATATAAAAATGATCGGTCTCCGTAATGAAGAGACCCGTGATATGGGACCCCGAGCAGTCGCAATTGTGCACGCGGTGTTTTCGAACGTATTACTACCGTGGTGTGTCGTGCATGGTGAGATAACCTGTTCCCTGTTGCTTTACCTGTGGTT
Source organism: Locusta migratoria (assembly GCA_026315105.1). NCBI lineage: Eukaryota > Metazoa > Arthropoda > Insecta > Orthoptera > Acrididae > Locusta > Locusta migratoria. Next base: position 452,003,360 of record CM048748.1, read on the forward strand.
GTTTCCGTAACGCTACAACCTGTGACATGCTCATTTCGTAAAGTGCTCAGTGTCCCATTTGTGAGTTTTTGAAGCAAACTGACAATACTGACATTACTTCGACACCCCATGGCGATCGGAATGAAGCCGGCCGGCCACGCGGGAGTAGCCGAGCGGTCTGGAGCTCCACGTTACGAACCGCGAAGTCTCCAGCGTCGGAGCTTCGAATCCTCCCTCGGGCATAGATGTGTGTGTTGTCCTTAGGCTAGTGTAACTCACAATTGTGAAATTCAGATTCGATTCATACTGTGCATAATAAAAGCTCATGGCCATAGGTGTAATTTGGCAAAGTACCAATATGTACTTCTCAGCCGTTGTCGAGAAAATAGACGATTAAAAAAAAACCGTTGCAGTGAAATACTGTCTACGATTAATAATTTTCTACAGCGGCGTGGCGCAGCGGTAAGCGCTCGGGTTGGTTATCCGAAGGTCGCCGGATCCAGTCTCGCGGCATGCAACTTTTTATTATTATTATTATTATTTATATCACACGAACCAGAGTCATAGTTATCATAGAAATATGGAAAGCAGAAAACAGCACGACATCGAGCACAACTGATAAACGACGCGTTTTTACAAGAACAATTGTTTTTTAAATTATCTGTTGGGAAACACACCTGATTGACATTCTGAAAAATTGTTCTATCGTTCGTCAGGTTTGACTTACACTATACGTATTCGTTTCGGAATATCGTTTATATTTCTTCCGTTAACTATACGTGGTAAACATTATGAAGACAATTAATAACATTTTTGAAACACAACTTTGTTTGCGGAAAAATAATGATGTTCAAAGTCGCCAGTTTATATATATACAGGTTTTTTTTAATGGAACAATAGTTTTTTCTGTCGTGTATTGGATTCGTTTAAACCATCTGCGTCCAAATAAATTTAAACTACATTCCTATCACTGTTAGTTTGGGAGCTACAACCCTTCAAAGTTCCGGGGGCGGAGGATGCGATAGCGTAGCTTACTGGCCGAGTGGCTATCCCCTGGGGCACGGCCCACTGTCTCATGACCACCATCCACTCAGCTACGCTGTCGTAGCCTCCGCCTCCTAAACTTTGAAGGGTTGTAGCTCCCAAACTAACAGTGATAGGAATGTAGTTTAAATTGATATGGACGCAGCTGGTTTAAACGAATCCAATACACGATAGAAAAAACTATTGTTCCATTTAAAAAATTATATCTCTGTGCTGTAACTCTTTGGAAAATGATACAATAAACTACGTTCATAGCTCCGCAGAAAGTGTAACATTTCTTGTGTTGACCTACCGCATTAAAATTTCCCGTATATATATATATATATATATATATATATATATATATATATATATATATATATATATATATATAGGGTGTTTCACTAAGTGTGTTTGCCTCTGTAATTTACAAAATAATAGGTGAAGGGAAATTTTAATGCGGTATATATGTGTGTGTATGTGTACATTTGAATTACAAAAAACAAATAATAAAATAAAGTTGCATACCCAGAGATTCGATCCGGCGACCTTCGGATTACGAAGGCTTACCGCTACGCCACGCCTCTGTACAATATTACTAAACGTGGAGATCGTAGAGAGTATTTCACCGCAACGGCTTTTTTTAACTGTCGGTTTTCTCGATAACGGCTGAGAAGTGCCTCTTGGTGCTTTGCCAAATTAAACCTCTGGCCATGAGCTTTCATTAGGCGCAGTATGAATAGAATCTGATTTCCACAATTGGCGGCCTCCCCTTGTTAGTTTAAGTAGTTTGTAAGTGTAGGGACTTAGGACCAAAGTAGTTTGGTCCCACAGAGTTAGAGACATTTGAACATATTTTGAAGCCGGCGGTTAGCCGACCGCAGCTGTGGTGGCGGACCGCAACGGAGCGACGTGGTGGAACAGCCGAGCTGGAGCCCGTCTATTAGACCGAGGCGACGCACACAACCTGTTGGCGAGCCGCGCAGGGCAGGGCAGGACAGATAGGCGCGCGGCGACAGCGCCTTCCTCCCATATCCTCTCCTCTCCTTTCCTTTTCTCTCCTCCTTCCGTCCCCCTCCTCCGCCTCTTCTTCTCTCCGTGGGCAGCTACAAGTCGCGCAAGGAGACGCCGGCACTGGCTTTGGTACGCCGTCTCTTGCTCTCTGCCTTCCCCTTCCAGCCCACCGCCTGTCTCGTTAGTTGTCGGTCCGTCAGTCCGCCAGTTACGACTCAGCTTCTAACAATGCGATACGTGGAGTCCAAAAAGTATTCTTCTAGCTACAGTATATTCTTTTCAAAAAGCACGTCTGTCGCCACATGAAGAGAATGGAATAAAAAATCTGAAGAGCCACTCGTCTGTAAAGTACCGCGGCAAGTAAAAAATAAATAAATCTAATATATAAAGCAGAGTGTCCGTATGTGTGTACGTGTTGCATACAAATCTGCACTTTTGTTCCAATCTTTCTCAAATTTCATACACGTAAACTTCAATCCGCATGTGTAAGAATCACATACGATATATAGTTCACGAGATATGACGTCATAAGCAATGAGATGCGCGAAAAACTGCTGCATTTAGCGACAATGCTGCTCATTTTCTCCTAAACCATTCGACCGATTTCAATCAAATTTGGTACACACATTCCTTACCGTGAGGTAACAATTGCTGCATGATTAAGAAATACAACACGGCACATGGTTCAAAAGATGTTACGTCATAACCAATAGAAATCGCAAAAAATGCCATATAATGCGGCAACCATAGTAAAATGATGAAAGGAAAAAAGTTTCTCGCTTACTACTTTTCCGCTGTTCATGGACTAAAACTACGGCATTCGGTATGACGTTACAATTTATAGTTTGTACACTACAAATTGTAACCGCAGGAAATTTTACAAACAGTATACACGCATATAGTTGTGTGTATCCTCCAAATTGTATCACACTACGACACGTAGTTCGTGAGATATGAAGAGATAAACAGTAACGGTAATGGAAAACGCCCCTTAACCACCAAGTTTTACTCTATTACTTCTTTACTACTAATTCCATTCCTAAGAGATTTTACAGACATACAGCCCTTATAAAATTATGAACCTCAAAATGGCAGGAATAAATAAATAGACGGACAACGCCGGGTTTTCATCTAGTAAACAATAAAAAACATTTATAGCGGCAACAAGGTTATCAAAATAGGAAATTTCACGTCCGCAAGGGCTACATACATGTTCGAAAGAACAGACAACAAATCATTCTTATAAATCCCATAGGTATTTCTACGATGTTGTACGCTTCATTGCTTCTCCGCGGACTTGGATGGCGAGCATAACGCGACACGGAAGATTGGATGGCTGTCTTCAGAGTGTGCGACGTATGGAGATTTGTGGCAGTCGGGAGGCGTGCTTCGGGTAGCAAAGTGTTTAAGGCGAGCGCTGGCGCAAAACGGGAGATCCGGGTTCGAATCCACGCCCGGCACAAATTTTCACTTATCACCATTAATTTATTTCAATGCCATTATTTCTTTCTTTCCTCCATCCGTTTTCCTTCCTGTCATTAAAAGTACAATAGCACCATAGGTAACCTTGGCGCTAAGTCGATACTAGTCTGCTGAGTGTAAGCAGTAAGCAGTGATTTGCAGACGATCTATAATATAGAACGATTATAGATTCTATAAATATGCAGATAATCGCCCAGAGTTCGCACGCCGCGGCAGAGTGACCGACCGCGAGGCCGTTCCCCGTTGGGGATTCGAATCCTCCCTCGGGCATGGATGTTTGTGTTGTCTTTAGTATAAGTTAGTTTATAAGTAGTTTACTACTCACCGCAAAGACGTGGCGCCGAGCTGCGACAGGCACATACAAAAGACACACACATACAACACATTCAGCTATCGGCCATGGCCTTCTTCAGAAATAGAGCACTCACGCAATCACACAGGCACACAACACAGTCATACAACCATCACCTCCGACTGCCACACTTCGAATCACGCTCTGCAGCGAATGCAGCGTGAGCGTGATTCGAAGTGTGGCAGTCGGAGGTGATGGTTGTATGACTGTGTTGTGTGCCTGTGTGATTGCGTGAGTGCTCTATTTCTGAAGAAGGCCATGGCCGATAGCTGAATGTGTTGTATGTGTGTGTCTTTTGTATGTGCCTGTCGCAGCTCGGCGCCACGTCTTTGCGGTGAGTAGTAAACTGTCCTCACTATATTATTTATTCCAACCTGGACTTTCCAATTTTATATTTATAAGTAGTTTGTAAGTTTAAGGACTGATGACCCGGCAGTTTCGTCCCTTAAGCTTAAAAAACTTCTTTTTTAATTAACAAGAGTTACCGCATTCGTATTTTCTATCGCCATGAATTGACAACCAACAAGCAGAAGTCCAGCTGATATCACTGGCTGCCATTCGGGTTACGCCTGTATGCAGCATTCGACTCAACATCTTCACCTTCCTCTTTACACACATACATGCATCAAGACGCAAAAGGTATTTATTAACACAAAATTTGCGCTTCTTTCTACGTTTCTTTCTCTCTTGATTACAAAACAATACCGTCTGTGCCAGTATCTTCTAATAAAAAAGCCTACATCTTCAACAGTAGAACAGAGTGCGTGTTTCTTATCTTCGAGTGGAATCTTGCATACGCGCTTGTTTAGAAAGATGCATGCAACTACACGCGTGGCTCTCCTGGGTATGTAGCAACGCATGCGCAAGAGGTAAGACTCTTTGCATACGCTAGGAGAGGGGGCAGAGAGGATGCAAGGAAGAAAGGATAGGGCTCCGTCTCCTGTGGACGCTAACGTCATGCATACAAACAGGGAGCGGAAGTTACACCGGTGATCTGGTTGGTTCCCTCATTTTTTCCTTGTATTCCCTAAATCTCTTCACGAATCACATCAACGAAAGCGGAAGGAACCCACAAAAACGAGTCAGCTACGCTGTATTAATAATTCATAAACCCCTACGGATTGTTCTTCTTGGCCTTACCCATATGTTTCGTCAGAAGGATGCCATGATAAACAAAAGGAAAACTAGCTCACTACACAACGAGGTGGCGCAATGGTAACATACTGGACTCGCATTCGGGAGGACGGTAGTTCTAATGCACATTCGCCCATCCGGATTTAAGGTTTTCCGCGATAACCCCAAATTAATACAGGCGAATGGAGGAATGATTCCTTTCAGTCTTGTTCTCTGGCCTTTCTCACAAGAATCCGAGCGTGAGCTCCGTCTGTAATGATCACGCTGTTAACAGAACGTTAAACACTAACCTTCGTAACTTCACTTTTATAAAATGGTCATATTGGACACAATATGAAACTTAATGAAACTATTAATTATTTAGTAGCAAGAACGGAGGAGAAAAACTACCTTACTGTCATTTCTGTATTTTACAGAGCACGAACAAAATAATAATAAATTTTCTTAATTCATCACTATAACGTACACATGTTACCCTATCAGTACCTTTACTCCACGTCTCTACAGTGTTGAAACTACAGAAATAGACATTCATTGTAATAATAATATTTTATGGTGAAGCATTGAATTAAAATTTATGATGTGTCTGCCTAGTAACCATGGAGGTCCGGGTTCGATTTCCGGCCGCATCACAAATTTTAATGCAATGCTTCACCTTTATCATTAATGTCTCTGACATTATCGAGACGAAAAACAGTCTCAGGGTGTATGAATTTCTATTTACTATGATACGAGGCGCGTCCAGAAAGTAAGTTCCGTTTCAATTTATCTCCGCTGCAGCGCTGCGATTGCAGTTCCACACATGCGCTGTAGACGATGTGTATCAAGGAGAAGAACGTGCGCCATTTGGAGATCGCTGTCAGTTACGTACGTTTTTTTGTGCTTGTTTGAAATGTCGGCGTTGATTGAAAATCCCGCCGCCTGTGAAATCAGGTCGGTGATTCGGTTTCTGAATGCGAGGAAAGTGAAACCAAGTGAAATTTATCAACAAATTTGCGATGTTTACGGACCAAATGCGATAAGTGATTCGATGGTGAGAAGATAGGTCCGACAGTTCAATGGCGGGCGTAGTGATGTGCACGATGAAGAACGAAGTGGGCGTCCACCTTTGGTTACAGAAGAACTGGTTCACGCGATTCATGACAAGATCCAGGAAAACCGTAGGTTTGCAATTAGTGCTCTCGCTAAGAACTTCCCCCAAACGAGCTGAAAGAAACTGTTTCCAACTGGTTGAAGACACAGGCGGCAGATTTCTATGAAGAAGGTATACAAAACCTGGTGCCACTCTATGACAAATACCTGCAAAATTTCGGCAGTTATGTGGAAAATTAGTTTAAGAGTTGCAGAATTTTGTGCAATAAGAATTTCTTCTGTATCTGTGTACAATTTCATTTTATTACCAAACGGAACTTTCTTTCTGGACGCGACTCGTATTTTATAGCGAAGATCGCGTGTTGCATTATTTTTATTATGTTCTGTTTCCAATGACCGGTTTCGACAGGATCCAGCTGTCATCTTCCGACCATACGGAATCATTTCATAGATGGTATAAAATTTTTGTACTAGAAAATGAGTTCCGAAGGAATGGAGATGACATCTAGAACTTGCTGAAACCGGGCATGTGAATATAAAATAAAATAACGGAACACGAACGTTTCACTAGGTCCTGCATTTTACATTAGATTGCGGTCCCCTTCAGTGTGGATCAATGCGTTTAGTAAACGATTAATCTTACAATATGAGATGGGTCCATCGACACTTGCTTCGTGCACTTCACAAAGCGATCGTCACTCGTGTCACGGTCCACGGTTGACAGTAGCAGTCACCTGCTGCAGACACAGGCGACTTCATCTGGCGAGTACGTAAATGCGGACGTTTACGGCGCCGTCGTAAAAGCCGAAGGCCGCTGCCGCGCCGCATACTGCACTGCTGTCTGTGCGCGGTTCAGCACAAAAGGACACACAGGTCCGTTGCCGAGCGCTTCCTATCGTAGGATTCCAAGTTCCATCACCCACCCGTGAAACCGCACCTTGTACTATCAGACGCCAGGTACTGGAGGAGGCTTGGCGACAAAAACAAATGCTGCTTTAAAACTTCTGTGCTGGCTTCAGCTACGGGTATTTAGTTTCACATTGTTGTGCTGTTCCGGTCTTAGGCCATTCTCAGGTAGTTAATAAACATTTTTTTTTCTCCGAAAACCGTATTGAAACGGGCCTGGTGGTCCCAAGGTAAAGCGCTAGACTGTAAACTGAATGGTCGCGTGTTCGAAAACCGGTCGGATCATGGAATTTTTCAGTCTGCGTTTCAACCCAGCCTTCACCCCTCAACATTGTGAGGAGTCGCCAGAAACGACACGTGTTTCTGATTCCACGTTGAACTGCAGGTTCCCTTTCCTTTCCCCGGTTGGATAATTGAGGTCGTTAGGGACACGCTAGTCGTCGAAGTGGCGTCCAATCGAAAGACTTGAACCAGACCACTGAGCCATACGAAATTATTATGTCTTGCTTTTTGACTTTCGTCCTGGTATATTTGGCCAATGTTTATTTAATTAGTTACTTGCTCTTTCAATAGCAAATGTGTTTGATATTATCAAGGAGTGCGCCTCGGTTGCACAGTGGTAGAGTGCCAGACTACACATCCAAAGATCGCGGGTTCGATCCCCGCCAAGTCCTAGGATTTTTATCTGTCACTTTTCACTTCTTTCACCTCTGGCAGTACTGCTAATGTGAAAAAATACCGAGTAGCACCGTGGTTCGGAACCCACGTTAAACTGTAGGTCCCCCCATAACTGGCTGGGTAAGTCAGTTCGAAGGTCGGAGGAAGGCAATGGCATACCACCTCCGTTTAGGACCATGCCTAGTAAAGCACTGTGGTGTTCAAACCAATCTTCGGATTGTTGACTGCTTTATCTTTTTATTATCAAGGAATTGATACACATCAGAACCAAACCCAAACGGCAATTCGTCGGCAACTACGCAGATCGTTTTTTGTTAAAGTTCAAAATTAAAAACAGTGACCAGAGATACCGATCAAGCGCCGCGTGAGTAATGGCCGTGCGTTCCAAGGTGCCTTGCTGCGGATTGCGCAGCTGCTCTCCGTCGGAGGTTCGAGTCTTCCCTCCGGCATGAATTTGTTTCCCTAGCGTAAGTTACTTTAAATGGTTTGTAAGTCTAGGGACTGTTGATCACTCCGGTTTGGTCCCATTAAAAAATAAATAAAAACACCGATTAACGTGAGGACCAAAAAAGATAATATTTTGTTGGCCTTAATTGACATCTTGTTGCGATCGGCAATGTTACTCTGGATTCAGCAATGTCAATGGCACGAAGTGACCGGATGCCCTTCCTATCTCAATTATGTTCCAAATGCTGGATTTTTCCCCCTGCACACATAGTTGAACCGTGGTGGCATGACGTAACTCTCTCTAAGGCTTCTTCCTGCGGAGCGCGCGATTGCTCCTGTCGGAGGTTCGAGTCCTCTCTCGGGCATGGATGTGTGTTGTCCTTAGGTTAGTTTAAGTAGTTTGTAAGCCTAGGGACAGATAATCTCATTAGTTAAGTCCCATAGATTTACAGACATTTGAATTTTGTCATGGTTGAGTAGTCTCATACTGCGAGAAATTCGGTAATTTGTTTTGTTAATGTTTGCAGTAATTGTTTCTCATTTACTACTTCAGTTCTTTCTCTTTCGCCATGTTCTCGCACATGCAGGGTCGGCGTTGTTAGTTGGATTTGGCGTGTTGATATTTACGGAGTGGTCGGATGCCCTTCCTGGCTCCTGGGAGGAAATGTGTACCCTAAATGTTTGCGTATAATGTTATATGTGTGAAAGTGTAAAGTGTTACGGAATGTTTGCGAATCGTGTAACTGAGGCGGGGCTTGGGGACCAGCCCCGTATTCAACTAGGGATGTGGAAAACCGCCTAAAAGCTACATCCAGGCTGGTCAGCACTCCGACCTCCTTCGTTAATCCGCTAGGCGGATTCGAACCGGGGCCGGTGCGCCTCCCCGTCTCGGGAAACTGTGCGTTAGACCACACGGCTAACCGAGCGGGTCTCTCATTAACTACTACAATTATACTGTAATTATGACCTAGACATAACGGCATAAATAAAAATGAAAATATCACAAATGTCCTGAAAGCAATAGCAGACGTTTTTACTAATTTACAACATACAATAAAAAATAAAAATATTGCAGCAAGTAGTGTACGGTTACGTACATGAAAGTTTATGAGGAGCGAAATATATAAATGTGATGTTCTGTGAACTGGAAACGTATGATGTAGACATACAATGCCTTCCAAAAAGCAATAGATAGTTCGAACGTGTTTTGAGGTAACACTACAAATGTTCTAAAATGTTTGTAGTTAATCTTCTTTATATCATAAACCAGTGACAATCTACAGCATTAACAAGAGAAACATGTTTCAGTAGAAACAAAACGTAAAGATACAGCAGCAATGTGTGCGTTGAAATGAAATTTCCTGGCAGGTGAAAATTGTCTGTGCCGCACCGGGATTCGATCCCGAAACTAACTAGCTTTCTCGGGCAGTGATCCAGTGACTGAGCTTTGCTGGCAAGGCTCATGGTCCCTTCTCACAACTTTACTTCCACCACTGTGTTGCCTCCTACTTTCCAAACTTGACAGAAGGCAAAGGTCCCGGGTTACAACCCCGGTCTAGCATACAGTTTTAATCTCCCAGGAAGTTTCATAATTGGTAGTATCTGTACATAAAATCACGCAATGAGTTATTCTTGAGCCTGTAGATTCATGTGCACGAAAAGCTACTAACAAGGAAAGTACTTGGGCTCTAACAAAAACAAATACACCAAAATCGTGTGAGAGTCAATGCAAATGTTCCATATTGCATTAGTGATACTCCCGCATCTGCAAAACTGCAGTCGTCCGTTAGAGGCCTCTGCGTGTGCCATGCCGCATTGCACTTTGACCTGTCGGTTCGCCAGCAGGGACGGTGCAGTGTGCCTCTGAAGTTGCGTTTTGTGAGATTATTTGGGTAGTGAAGCCTCAGATGGGTCGGCGATTGGTGATCAATCGTGCTCTTGTATTGCGATTGGTTGGGATGAAGTTACGAAGAACCCTTCTTCGTGAAGATGATATTGGTGTAGAAAATGAATCATTCACATGTTTTCTGGGATCTATGACAGTGCAGAAATATGACCGTAAGTTAGGAACAGATACTGTTGTAACACTAACACACAGTGTTAATGTAGGGATGATAATGTCGAACTATCCATTGCAGGCAGTAGTACATCGTCAGTGCAATCTAGAGCTCGATTGCAGAGTTTTGCAGAAACACGACACCCACCAGCACACAGGGTACGTAATGGCCCTGTAACCAAACGTTCATAGAGATATGTTTGTTGAGGAGTAGTACTTCCCTTGTAAGTGGCAGGTTGCATGTTCGAGTGCCCGTGTAGGAGCATTCGCTCTGGGAACAAACCATTAAGCCGGGGATAATCCATTTCTTCCACAATATGCTTTCTTCCAGGTGCGTTGCTAAGCCAGCGTAGCCAGCAGGGGAGCCTGTATTGAAGTCTGGCAGGTAGGCGATGACGTCCTGCAGAAGTAAAGTTGTCGGGCAGGTCGTGAGTCGTGCTCGGATGGTTCGGTCGAAGGAACTCTTGCCCGAGAAAGGCAAAGGCTGCAGGTTGAGTTCTCTGTTTCGCACGTACAGTGTGAGTGCCGTGGCGGATTAGCCGTGCGCACTGGGGCGCCGTACTGCGATGCGCGCTGCCGTTCGCCGTCGGGGGTTCGAGTACCTCCTCGGGCATGGGTGATTGTGCCGTCCTTACGTAGTTTACCTTAGTTTAAGCTGTTTGTAAGATACGGACTCCGGAGTCGGATAGCTTTACAAACATTTGCTGAACAGCGTGAGTGTATGAGGAAGTTGGAGATGTGCTCGGCAGTGGTGGCGCCACGAGTGAGGCCGGCGATGAGTAGACGTTGACGCGGCAGCGTGGGCGGAGAATTAGGAGTGGTAATGGCGGCAGTTAGCGGGAGAAAGGCGAAAGTCGGCGCGCGGCGCGGCCGTCATGAAATATTAATAAGGCGCGCCCAATGCAGCACAACACGCCCGCTCTCGCCGCCGGCGACGGCGTCTACGTACACGGGGCGTCCCACTCGGCGTCTCTGGGACTAGAGGAAGGAAGGAAGCTTGGAGTTTAACGTCCCGTCGACAGCGTGCTCATTACAGGCGGAGCTTACGCTCAGAATGTTTGGGTAAGGATGTGGAAGGAAATCGGCCGCGCCCTTTCAAAGGAACCATCCCGGAATTTGCCTGGAGTGATTTAGGGAAATCACGGAAAACCTAAATCAGGTTGGCCGAAGGTGGATTTGATCCACCGTCCTTTTGAATGCGAGTCCTGTGTGTTACCACTACGCCGCCTCGCTCGGTCGACTTTCGCGCTCATGACCGTACGGCAGGGGCTCATGAAAGTAAGTACTATGACACAGTCTAAAACGTAAGCAAACTTCCGTTTTTTTAATGCATACCTCATACTATTTCTTACGTAATAAAAAGAATGAAGTTGCTTGCATCGCAGCCCGTCAGTGACATTCGGAGAAATTGAATCAGTTTATATATAAGTGCCATCTCTCACCTCCCCCTGGGGCCCTGTTGCTTCTGAGTCCTCTGATTGCGATCTTCACGTCTTCTTCACTCACTACCCATTCTTCGTCATCTTTTCTTTCTTCCGTGGTGTCTGCAGGCAACCACTCATCAGGGTCTGGGCAATTCAACAGTTCTGAAAAGTATTCTTTTCATCTTTCTATGTTTCTTTCTTCTTTTATCAAATTGCCGTTCTTATCTTTAATGAAAAAAATTGGGTTCTGTAATCCACGTTTCTGATTTTTTATGCATTGGAAGAAATGCCTCGACTTCTTGTTTTGGCTCTCTGCCTCTAGATAATAAGTTTCCCAATATCCTTTTAAGAAAGAAAGGCAACATAATAACATGAAAAACTTTATTGCCAACAAGCACAGTAATGTGACTCTGATAATTCACCGTTTTGGGAAATCTCATTCTTTAAAAGAATGCAAAAGAGCGTAGGTTGCCCAAGATTTTGCATATTGTTAACAGAGTATTTTGAATGTCACTTCTGAAAATTTCATCAAGATTGGAGAAAAAACTATAGATTGCATGCAATAGAGACACACGGACACAATGAAAACAGGCGCGGTGGCCGAGGAGACTGAGGCGCTCCAGTCACGGTCTGTACGCCCACTACGGTCGGGGGTTCGAATCCCCCCTCGGGCATGGATATTTGTGTCGTCTTTAGTATAAGGTAGTTCATAAGTAGTTTGTAAGTTTAGGGACTGATGACCCCATAGTTAAGTCCCAGAAAAAGGCACATTCGATTTTTCTCAAATGTTACAATTTTTTGATAGATTTCCCAAAAATATTATTTCAAACAGACCTTATTCTGGGAATTACCAGCACACACACACACACACACACACACACACACATGGGAATAAACACATCAAGTTATGGCGTGACTAATATATATATATATATATATATATATATATATATATATATATATATATATATATATATATATATATACACTCAATTCCGAGCGTCGGAGAGGTATAGTCATTTGATACTGATAGAGTTGAAGTCCAAACATCTGAAAACTTCAAAGTTCTGTTGACTATCCGCCATAATTTGTAAGTCTCAATGTAAACCAGTAGAGAAGCATTGTAGCGCCGTATCAAGATGAGGACAATACGGCAAAAAGTAGCGCTCTGGCTTTAAAATAATAATAGGAAAAAACTGTAGTCCAGTGTCGTGAATCGCTGAACGCTGTCTGTTGAATCGGCGAACGCCCTTTGTTTCCCGGATGGACGCTGCCTCACAGGCCGTATGCGCCGAGTGTGAAACTTTTCCCGTTTTCCTTCCGATTTCTCTTATTTTATTCTGGTGAACATGAACACCAAAAAGAAATAAAAATAATAATAAATAAAAATAAAAAATTCGCATTTGGAATGGAAAGTTCGTGACAGAAATTTCGCAAATAAACCTCGCCGAAAAAAAAAAAAAAAAGCTTTCTTTTAATGATTTGTACCAAAACTCGTACATCATTTCCGTGACAATCCCCCCCCCCCCCAGGGGGCACACGGTTCTTTCGTGAGTAGTGCGTGGCGAGCAGGAGCCCCGAGCTAATGCAGTCTTCCTTCCTTCTTTACTTCCCGGACTGCATTTCCTTTCCCCTCCCCTCCTTTCTTATCCTCATTCCTTCCCCTCCCCAGCGGAGGACTGATAACCTCAGTAGTTTAGTTCCCCTATCCCAAACAAACAACACAACCGGGACACCCCCATGTATCGCGATAATGCAAAACGAGCTGCCCAACGCTGAACTCCCTGTATATGCTCCGTCAGTCCCGCTTGACGAAGTTCTCACACTGCGCAGCAATACTCGAAAATAAGGTGAAGAAGTGTAGTGTAAGTAAGTTTCTTTAGTAGAAACGTTGCATCTTCTAAGCGTTCTTGCAATGAAACGTATCCTCTGGTTCGCCTTCCCTACAACATTTCTTATGTTTTTTTTTTTTTTTTTTCAATTTACGTTGTTCGTAATTGTCATTGCTAGGTATTTAGTTGAATTTAGATTTGACTGATTTATCTTGTCAATGAAGTTTAACGGATTTCTTTTAGTGGTGAGTGGATGACTTATTGAGAGTCAATTGCCATTTCTTGCACCGTGCACAAATCTTGTCAAATTGTTTTGCAGTTGAGTTTGATGTTGTGGTTACTTTGCTGTCCGATAAACGAGAGCAACATCTGCAATCAGTCTAAGAGAGCTGTTCAGATTGTCTCCTAAATCGTTTATAAAGATATGGAAGAGTAGGGGCCCCATAACACTTTCCTGGAGAACGCCAGATATGACATCTGTTTTACTCGATGACTATTCGTTAATTACAATGCACTGCGTCCTTTCCGTCAGGAAATCTGGGATCCAATCGTACAACTGTCTCACTGTTTACATGGGCTCCCAAAACCGGATTTCGTAAACCGATTTCCGAATTCCACTTTTGGTTGGACATGTCAACACTGCCGCCCGCAGTGGCTGAGCGGTCTGCGGCGTGCCTGTCACGGTTTGCACGGCCGCTGCGGTCGGGGGTTCGAATCGCCCTCGGGCATGGATGTTTGTGTCGTCTTTAGTACAAGCGAGTTGTAAGTTTAGGGACTGATGACCTCGTAGTTAAGTCCCATAAGATCTACAAACATTTGAGCATTGTAACATGTAAACACTCCAAAATCGATTCTGGAAGTCCACTTCTGTAAAGCGGTTTTGCAGTTCCACATTCGAGTTTCGTGCCCATGTAAACGCAACCGTTTTTGAGGCGTTCTTGGCTTGTGAGATTGTGTTTTCTTGTTAAGAATTTTCGATGCATATTGACAGAGTGACATTTTCTACCGTGAAATAAAATTATAAATATTAGAGGAAGCGTGAATCTGTGTATGTAAGTGAAGAAAAATACTGATTTTGCTGAGTAAATCCGGAACTGAATCAGCTGTTTTTCAGCCGCTATATTGAGTGAGCTGGGAAGTTCGCATCAGGCTGTAACATGTAAAGACGACAGAGAAAAACTGTCTACGAAATTAGGTTTTCGTCTTCCGAAAGAAGTTTTGCATGTAAACATAGTGAGTGGCGATATTATACGCGTGGTAGTGTTCGTAATGCGTGGCCTTTGGCGTGAATCTATGAACTTAAAGTGCCAACTGTCTGTACCTCGTGGACGTATAGATAGTTGTGTTGTTGTCTTCAAGAATTTATAGAATTAAATGCCCTTGTGTCATGCTCAGAAAACCTCGTTTAGAAATCGTGGACCGAACAGGAAATAAAACCTGCGTTGCGTGTTATCCGACTCAGCCTGGATTTTGCTGGTCTCAGACATTTCAAAGCGGCGGTGGGTCTAAGTCGCGGGGCAAACATTCAGGTCAGAGGCTCAAATTCGGTGGACCCTCCAGATTTGAGTTTCCTGCGGTTTCGCAATATCGCCTGCAGCTTGTGGCGGGTGGGGTGGCCTCTTTTAAGGGAAACGGGTCGAATCTTCCCCCCTGTGACTGTGTCCTCCGTCGTGGGACGTATACCTCTGTTGCCAGCCTTTATCAGTTTGCCTTTAAACGCTTGTTCTTTTGGAAGACATAAGGCCGTTGAAAAGCCGTCAGCTTATCTGTCTGGCGGTGGCGATAAGGGGAGCTGAGGACGTTGTGGAAGGTCAGGTGTGGCGCTATCTGCCGCCTGGCCAAGCGGCCTTGCCTGCCGACGCCGCTGCAGCTCGCTGTGACGCGACGCGTGGGCGCTGGATAGCGGACTGCACAGGCCGACAGCCGAGACATTCAGCTTTAGGGGTTTCTTATTACGCGCACCTTTTCCCGGACTCCAGACTGTAATAAATGTTGTGCCCTTAAATGAATTTGTTGTTCTGGTTTGATGCAGCTCTGCACAATACCCTATTCTGAGCAAGCCTGTTAACTCTACATAAGAACGGCAACCTACATCTGTCTGAATCTGCTTACTGTATCCATCTCTTGGTCTCCTTCTACGATTTTTACCCTGCACACTTCCCTCCAACGCTAAATTCACGATTCCTTGATGTCTAAGAATGTGTCCTGCCAATCGATCCCTTCTTTTAGACAAGGTATGCCAGAATTCCGTTCAGTACCTCCTCATTAGTTACGCGATCCACCCACCTAATCTTCAGCATTATTCGGTAGTACCACAATTCAAAAGCCTCTATCCACTTCCTGTCCACACTGTTTATCGTCCACGTTTCACTCCCATACAAAGCAACACTCCACACACATGCCTTCAGAAAGGACTTCCTTAGGCTTAAATCAATATTCGATGTTAACAAATTTCTCTTTTTCAAGAACGCCTTTCTACCCATTGCAATTTTGCATTTTATATCCTCTGTAATGCGACCATCATTTGTCATTTTACTGCCCAAGTAACATAACTCATCTACCTCCTTTATTGTTTCGTTACTTAAACTAATTCCATCAGCATCACTTGATTTTCTTAGACTGCAATCCTTTACCCTAGTTTTGCTCTTGTTAATGTTCATCTTATATGCACCTTTAAACACACTGCCCATTCTCTTTAACTGCTCTTCAAGGTCTTTTGCTGTCTGAGAGAATTACTGTGTCGTCGGCAAAACGCAATGTTTTTAATTCTACACCCTGAACTTTAATTCCTTCTCCAAATTTATCCTTGCTTTTCTTTACAGCTTTCTCAATGTACAAAGTGAATAACATTGGAGAAAGGCTACAACTCTGTTTTATTTCTTCCCAAACACTGCATCCCTTTCTATGCACTTCAACTCTGACAACTGCTGTCTGGTTCTTGTACAACTTGTAAATAACCTTACGCTACCTATATTTTACTCTTGCTCGCTTCAGAACTTGAAAGAGATTATTTCAATCAACATTGTCAAAAGCCTTCTCCAAATACACCCTATGAAAACACGTAATCCATAGGAAATACATCTAAGAATTTATACAAGGTGTTTCCGTAACAGCGTGCAAAAAATTCAACACTACATAGAGGATGCAACACTCAACAATTTCAAGTAGGGAACTTCAAGTTAAACAACCTGGATTAAGCATATGAAAGCAATACGATGACGTTGCTGTATACTTTCTATTTACATTATTTTAACTATGGAAAATTCGATTGGAATGGCAATAACGGAGAATAGACGAGAACTCGCCGTAAAGAGTCTCGCTGAGCTGCTGACACGAAAATAGATAATCGCATCCACACAACTTAAATTTTCGGCCATGGCCTTCATCAGAAAAAGACACACACACATTCTGACAATCACTCAAACATCTATACACACAGAACCACCATATCCGGCCCCTCCAGCTGCACAAGCTTCTAAACTTCCACTGGTTACAGTTAACTGCAAACATCATCACTGAAACAATGAACATACCAATAGCACTGTATCTTATAGAACGTGCTGAAACTGACTTCAATGCAAGCATGAACAAGATTCTGACGCACCCTGACAGATATCCCTGGTGTGTATCAATCCAACGCACCACCTGCATCTTATCTCCGTAGTAATCAGACTCGTCCTCCTTGTTTGCTTGCGTGTAACAAATAATGTACATGTATATATACAGCACAATACGAGAAAACTTGTAGGCATGTTAGTTGTAAATCGGCTGGAAAACAGTAATGACAGACAAAGCGGTAGACAAATGTACTCCCACATCTCGTTATACCGACTTCTCTGACAGGTTTCTGCGCATCAAGCTGTTACGTACCACTGGGGACACAATGATCGAATTCCCCCCCCCCCCCCCCTTGGGCATGGATGTTTGTTGTGTCTTTAGTGTAAGTTAGTTCGTAAGTAGTTTGTAAGTTTAGGAACTGATGACGTCGCAGTTAAGTCCCTTAAGCTTAACAAGCAAACAAACAACAAGAGGTAGGATTATGGTTTATGTTTCTATGCGGGAGAGATACACGGAATACTGCTTCAAACTATTTAAGGAAGAAAAACACGCAATTCTCACAAACGCAAATTCATTTTAATTATTACAACGCTAACTTACGCGGTCACACGTACACACACATGTACATTTCTCATTCTTTGAAGAAAATCACAATATTAACGGATAATTATACATTCTGTTGAAATAATTACGTTAATTTCTGCGTTGAAAACAAAATCCTTCATCTTTCTGTATGTTTCTCTGTACACGTACGTGTCTTTTGCGGCAAATGTGGTCTAGATGGGTCAGTATCTGTTTTTACTTGCGACAGACAGAAGGTGGCCCACGTCATCTTTATTCCAGCAAGAGAGGTTTGCAGCACCTGGTAGACGCAAACGTGTTCATTTTTAACGCCAATATTTGTACATCAGTCGTCATACTTTTACCAAAAACGTACTGGAACGTTTATTAGTCGAGCACCGTTGCTGGTGACATATATTCTGATTAGGTGTCCGTACACTCCAAAACTTTCGCTTGCGCATGGAGTGTATAGTCAGAAGACTTGGGTTCTGTGTTGCTACACGAATGAATATATATATATATTTCTTTTGTTTTTTTAGTCCATTGTCGTCTCACTTTCCTGGTTCTTAGAAATAGTAGAATGGGCCTGTCGAGCGAGCACACTTTCGTATTAGTCGCCATTACCTACCTTCTGCTATTATGCCGAGAAGTTCCTTTTGCCGCAAGTATGTCGTGGTCCCCGATCATCCGAATGTCATGTGACAAACCATCCGGTACCATTTGGGAGATGACGGATCAGCAGAAATGGCCACCAAGTTCGCGGGATCTAAGCCCTTGGATTCTTACCCGAGCAGATGGCGGAAAAAAGGGTCAACAAAGAAAAACTAAATACGAGGATCGATGAGATCGTTCGTAGTTTTGAAAAGTTCTGGAGTACTAATACGATCTCAGCCTTCGTGTGTTGTTTTAGCGTTAAGACAGTTCCAGTACTTTGTAAGTCTAGGCAGCGATCATCTCAGCAGTTTTGTCCCTCAGGGGAGGAAAGTAGGCACATATGGTGTCCTCAAGAGAAAGTGTTAATGCGCATTCCATTTTTAGAAATTGCTTTAAAATTGGAGATGGAACTGACGAAAATCAACTAGAAAGCAGTCATTTTCGTTTGCTTTAAAACCTATCGAGTGTAATTGTATTTGTGGATGCAGATGCTTGAGATATTGCGGAAACGTGTGTGGCAAAGATGCCGCACTTGGTGTTGTGTGTCTATTTGTGAGCGGAGCGTGTAAAATGGTGCAGCGTGGCTAGGTGTGCGCCGTGGCAGCGGCGAGACGTGTTTATAGAGAGAGAGAGACCGGCCACTGATAAGAGGCCCGCAGCCGCAGCCGTCTGCTGGCAACCAGCCGCGCTTCACTCACTGCGCTCTCCACAACGAAACTCAGTCCGCGATGACACTTCAGAGGCTGGCCACTCATAAGTCCTAAAGCGGAACATTCCAAGAAAAACGGGACTAAAGTTTTAGCCGCAACACATATGCAGCTGCTAGAAGTATCAGCGAAAACTGTGCAACAGCACGGTCGAATAGCTCACCCAGGAGAAGGCGTGTTCGCTTGTCATCTGGACGATTCAGGTTCCAAACTACTTTCTAGAAACATTTTATTTTTATTATGTATTTGAATCTGCCTGACAGTCTCTCTGGTTGTACGCATACAATAGGGCCACAGCGATACTCTGCTTTTCCATGAAGAAACCATCGAGTTTACAGAATATTTATAATCTTTCCACGGATTATATAACGCTTAATTTTGTAATAAAACTATAATGACAACAGTATCTATCGCTTTAATCTACCTACATTACTTGTAAAATGCATTTGGAATGTTCGACTTTTTATATAGAAAATATTTTAATTTAACCGTCACTTCATAAGTAAACTGAAGTTGGTGATAATATCATTAAATTTCATTAAAGTTGTTGTAAATTTTAAAACAAAAGTTAAAAATAAAATGTTGTCTTCAGGTATGATAGATCCATGTTTATCTGCACAATAGTCGCGCCACTGACTGAGCTATTTCGCCGTTGTGTTACAGGCGCTCAGTGACTAGTATATAAAACATGTACAAGTTGCGCTTAAACTTTAGAGCCCTTTTTCTGCGAATTTGTGGATAGTGCGCCTTAAAACTTGTATGAGTGGACGCTCTTGACCTATACTAGTAACATGCGAAGTGTCATCCCGTAGTGAATTTTTCTAAGATCGGAAGGCTTCTTGTGAGACCGACCGTGTGATGCCGCGGGCGTCAAAACCTCGCCACATACTCAGCACAGGTGCAGCACAACAGGACCCGTAGCCGTGGCTCACGTGCTGATGTAGGCCAGTCTCCAGTTATGTTTAGGTCCAAAAAAGCTGAATATTTGCTATGTTGCTAGGACATATGACACTAGAACTAAACCAAGTTTGCTGCTTCGAAATTCTTTAGCTTAACTTTTAAGAGCCTAAAAAACCTCGAAATTTCCGGACTTTCTTCTGGTTTTGGCTTATAACTCGTGAAGGGTGGTTTTTTGACGAAACGTCACTCACACCTGTATTAATGTAGATAAAATATTCTAAAATTTAAGTCCAACCGCAGCTCTGTAAGTCCAATAGTTTCAAAAATTGACTTATTTCTCCAAAAAGTATTGGCTCTAATGATCATCCCACGGGGAAAGTCGTAAAAAAGTTATAGAGCTTTATTTAGCTTTAAGTACAGAATGAAGTTCATATGTCCAATAGATTGCTAGTTATCGTTAAAAAACGAAAAATTGGAAAAATCGGAGTATTCAATAAATTGACCCAGACGAATTGCAGTCCTCTTATCCTATATATGTTAAAGTAAAAGGAAGAATTACTCATTTTGGACCTGGAAAGCCATTTTTTTGTCTACGACGACTGGCCTAATAAGGAGACAGGGTTTAGCAAGAAACCGTTGAACGCCATGGGGTATTAGCCAGTTATATGGAGCTCAAATTGCGTTAGTTACTTGCACGATGGTTACGTCCTGATGAACATATACGGAAAAGTAACTTTGTAAAGTGCAACACTTCAGATTTGTTAAACGATTTTAGTTTTCTTAATAATCTAAAAAATGTTTCAAATGTTTGTATAGTCTATGGGACTTAACTACGGGGTCATCAGTCCCTAAACGTATAAACTACTTATGAACTACTTATGAACTACTTACGAACTAGGACGGCACAAATATCCATGCCCGAGGGGGGATTCGAACCCCGACCGTAGTGGCCGTGCAGACCGATACTGAAGCGCCTCAGTCCCCTCGGCCACCGCGGCCGGCCTTAATAATCTGTTGTTGTTGATAAAAGCGTCAGTCCGATGACAGTCCTCGCAAAAAGTGAAGTGCGCTGAAATTTTAACTATTACCTTGAGATGACATGATAACTTCGAGTAGTGTCGTTTAATTCGTTAACGTTATTTGGTGCTAGAAAATGAGTTATAGGATACCATGTATTCACTTCATCAAATACGCTGCTCAAAAAGATTAAGAGGGACAATACTTTGAACACTTACGTCATTTTCAGCCATGTTTGCAGTAAAGTGACTTTTATTCTAGAAAGCCGGCCGCGGTGTCCGAGGGGACTGCGGCGCTCCAGTCACGGTCAGCACGGCCACTACGGTCAGGGGTTCGAATCCCCCCTCGTGCATGGATATTTGTGCCGTCCTTAGTGTTAGCTAGTTCATAAGTAGTTTGTAAGTTTAGGGACTGATGACCCCGTAGTTAAGTCCCATAAGCTATACAAACATTTGCAGATTTTATTCTAGAAAATGATAATTTTATGTAACAGAATCCCGAATTTTGGTCTGGGAGTCATTAGTCCCTAAGCTTACAAACTACTTATGAACTAGCTAATACATATCCATGCCCGAGGGGGGATTCGAACCCCCGACCGTAGTGGCTGTGCAGAACGTGACTGGCGCACCGCAGACCGATCGGCCACCGCGGCCGTCTTATTGGAATGCCTTTCGGTTTGTTTAACACTTCGTCACATTATCACTTTATCGTTTTTGTCTCTTCAGCTGTTTATCGTGTGGATTGTGTGTGTTGCCAACGTTTAATTTTTAGCTATCATTGAATGTTATGTAGTCCTGTTACTAGTTGACACGACGGCGACCAATTTGACTCGTAATAATAACGAAATTATAAGCTTTTCCTTGACTACGCGTTGTGACGTGCTTCCCCATCTCAATGATGTAAACAAGGTATGATGCACTTTCTCACAGGCCATGGCCCCTATCCGGCATACTTATGCCAGTTTAGGAGGAAGGCGACGCCTGCGTGTGAATGTGGAGTCGAGATAGGCACGCCGGAAGCTGCGACCGAACTGACACAGCAGTTACCAAATAACGACACTCGCACCCTGCTAAGACAAGCAGACACCTTCCAAATCCTAAATAACCTGACAGAAGTCACCTCTAACAAGATACGACAGGTCTGTGTGGGACAGTTACAGGGAGGTGCTGCCAACCTGGACTGATCCTGAGCCCAGCCATGCCGCCGAAGGGGGGAGGGGGGGGGTGGACTGATCGTCAGCTGCCATCCTGCTGGCGGGATCCGCTGCCCACCTGGACCAGGGGGATCCGGGCGTCTCCAAACGAAGATGACGCTTCAAGATACTAACACTTAGCTATAAGAAGATGCCCAGTGCTAGGGGCACGCCTGCTGGCATTCGCTCGGCAGACACTTAGGCCGCAACGTAGGTTTATCAAACAGTGGCACACCTGTGACACTGCAGGCGTTAGTTTAACGTCCCCTTCCCCTCATTCACCGTAGACAATATTAATTTTAAGAAACCATGGTAGTCACACATTAAGTTCAAATGTATATTAATTTTTGCAAGTCAAGTTCAAACCATTGTACTCACTAACCAAATGTATATTAGTAGGACCCATTAATGTATTAGGTGATGGGTTGTATAGAAGGATATAAAAATAAAGTTCTCTTTCTTTTTTTTTTCTTTAATAAAAAAATCCTGAATTGCAGTTAAAGTAACAGAGATGGACTGTGACTTTAGCCATCGTAACTTACAACCGCTTCGATTGTACCTACCACTACAAGTAAAGAAGAGTAGGATACACGCCACAGTATCTAATTATTCGTCCGCAATCCTCGGATCCCTTCCTACGGAAGTACTCAGAAAACTCCCGTGCATAACCTCCGAAACAGTGTCGGTGGCGTTGTTGTTCATTCTGTGTGTCTGTGGTCTAAATGACACGCGCAGCTTAATTAAAACGACAAGACGGTAGCTCACAGGAAGCGGTACAGTCTCATAGCAAGAAATGTAGCAATGCACTGAGCAGGAAGGAAGGAACATTAGTGTTTAACGCCCCGTCGACATCGTGGTCATTAGAGGCGGAGCTTACGCTCGGATTGTTTGGGTAAGGATATGGAAGGAAATCGGCCGTGCCCTTTGAAAGGAACCATTCCTGCATTTGCCTGGGGTGATTTAGGGAAATCACGGAAAACCTAAGTCTGGATGGCCGGAGGTGGATTTGAACCACCATCCTCCCGAATGCGAGTCCAGTGTGTTACCACTATGCACTGAGCACATCAACGGCATACGTAAGTCGGAACTAGAGACGGCAGATCGTGTCAGGAGGCAGAGCGGAAGAGCCACTGCAGAAGTGGAGAGGGGGCGCGGCGGAAGAGGGGGGGGGGGTAATGAGCGGTTAGCGGCGGCGACACCCCGCACAGCGGACCTGCGCGGCCCACATTGCATCGCATCGCAGCTGCAGCGCCCCTGCTATCGATCCCAACGCCGCGCCGGCCGCTTTGTCCGCTCTCCCGCCACCCGCTGTCTTCTGCTATGTAAACACCTCTCCTAACCACGTTACTGGCCGCAGGCGAATCCCACAACCAACCTCCTGTTTACAACATGTCGTGGCGTGGCTATTCGCCACAGCGCCGGCGGTCCGCCACTACGAGACGCGATAAATCGCACTATGGTACTTCGACCGCCGGCGGCGCCCGCAGTCTCGCTACCTCTTTGTCTGCTTCGCGCGCCGGCCAACAGGAAGAATGGGCCTTGCCTACATATGCCGGCGCACCACACATATAGTACTAGACAGTTCCAGCAGGTCTACGGTTCGGATCCAGGAGTCAACACAAGAGTTCCATATTACAGCCAGCAGTCTACCTTTAGCACAAGCCCCAACTGTATCGCCAAGAGTCTAACAAGGGAACCTCCCCATTGCAACCCCCCCCCCCCTCAGATTTAGTTATAACTTGGCGCAGTGGATACGTCGTGAAAAACTGAACGCAGATCAGTCGAGAAAACTGGAAGAAGTTATGTCGAACAATGCAGAAAATGAACAAAATATAAAAACTGAACAGTCCATACGAAAGATAGTCAACGCCGAGCACATTGTGAGCATTGGAGCGTCGTGGTCCTGTGGCTAGCATGAGGAGCTGCGGAGCGAGAAGTTCTTGATTCCCTTATATGAAAATTTTAATTTTTTATTTTTTTTATTTTCACAAAATTATGATCTGTCCGTCCGTTCACTGAAGTCTCTGTTCGCTGTAATCAGTTTAGTGTCTGTGTTTTGCGACTGCACCGCAAAATCGTGAGCTTAGTAGACGAAAGGAAGTGCCTCTCCAATGGAAAACTAACACATTTGATCGCAAGGTGATAGGTCAACACATTCCTGCTCAGACGACACTGGTGACGGTACGTGCGTCATATGACAGGAATCTCTTGTCGCCCCGCGTAACTTGTACACTTGTTGAATGGCTAAAGAGATTCTACCTTGCCCGATTTAGGTTTTCTTGTGGTATTGGTGATCACTTCCAAAAAAGTGATGAAAACATAGTTTGTCACATAAACTGCAACAGTTTCGCAGCCCAACAGTTTTCCCTTTGCTCTGTCAAACATATGCTTTAACGTCTTCGAATTTTTCCGTGTGTAGGCTGTCAAATCCTGCATATATCAAAACAAATCTGAACATGTCCCCATACTACGGCGCAGTTATCCCGCATCGGATGGACGGACAGATAATAATGTTCTGAAAATGAAAAAAATAAAAATTTCGCTTATGGGAAGGCTCGAACCAATGACACCTCGCTCCGCAATCCCCCACCCTACCCACAGGACCACGGCGCTCCTGTGCTCATAACCTGCTCAACGTTGCTTTTATTTCGCATGGACTGCTCAGATTATATATATATATATATATATATATATATATATATATATATATATATATATATATATATTCCCACAGTTCGACACAACTTCTTCCTGTTTTCTCGACTGATCTGTGTTTAGTTTCTCACGCCCTATCGACTTATCGACTGTGCCAACTTATAACTAAATCTGTGGGGGGGGGGGGGGGGGTGCGATGGGGAGATTGCCTTGTTCAAATGTTTCTAGAACTTATGGGACTTAACTACGGGGTCATCAGTCCCTAAGCTTACAAACTACATATGAACTAACTAATACTAAGGACGGCACAAATATCCATGCCCGAGGGGGGATTCGAAACCCCGACCGTAGTGGCCGCGCAGACCGTGACTGGAGCGCCTCAGTCCCCTCGGCCATAGCGGCCGGCAGATTCCCTTGTAAGTACTACATTGCAGAACTGTATAACTGCTAGGAAGAATTTTGTACCACCACAAGCATATCAACGTATTTATTTCATTGTGTTAATAGATACTATGTGGACTTATCAATTCTTTTAGGTGCAGACCCGTGCCCACGTCCTTGTCCGCCCCGTCCACCTCTTGAACCTACAGCATCCAGAAGTCACATAATAACATTACTATCACACCCAGTACCAATAACCTATCTTCACAGATATATTTTTGAAACGAAAACAATCTATACTCACAACAAAACTGTAAATGTGGGTCTGTCGTTGAACACTTGAAGCCGACCGCGGTGGCCGAGCGGTTTGCGACGCGTCAGTCACGGTGTGCACGGCCGCTGCGGTCGGGGGCTCGAATCCCCCCTCGGACATGCATGTTTGTGCCGTCTTTAGTATAAGCTAGTTCATAAGTAGTTTGTAAGTTTAGGGACTGATGACCCCGTAGTTAAGTCCCATAAGCTATACAAACATTTGAAACATTTTTGAACACTTGAATGTCCAAAAATACTAGACGAATTTCCATGCGGTGTTCACAGGAAATTTGAGCGAAATTCGTCTCTTCGTATTCGCTTTGTTTAATCAAAATCGGACCAAACAAAGGGAAGACATCATAAGTTAAAATTTGCCTAAAAGCAGTCTAATTTGCGAAAATACTACACGAATTTTCACGGAAGTTTCGCAGCTTGGGACAACAAAATAGGCTTCATTCCATTAAAATGTAGTTAGGGCAAGAAAGATGTAATTTAAAGTTTTATGTGTAAGCTATGCCTGCAAGCACAGGATATACTACAGCAAAGAACTAATATAGGCGCTGTTAGTTACTGGGTACACCAAAGAACTTATATAAAAAGTTGCTGCAATATTTTTTCATGCTTATAAGAACCAACAGGGGCGCTCTTAGTTTCGTAGTGCACCCAGGAAACAAAGAGATGGCCCGACCGTATGGGAACCCTGCTCCCTTCTCAGCTTCTGGGCTCAGCAGCCAACTAAAAGTAAGAGTCACTTATGAGACTGTCAATATGGCATTCACCTAGCAGAGATCTTCATACAGCCAATACGAAAGCATTCAAACTCACATATGCATTTAACTATAATTAAGCATGCACAAAAGTTACATTGCCGATTTTAAAACAACGAAATACAGTAATCTTCGCGCTGTGCATACAGAAGAGTGAAATGACGGTGATAACTTTCGAGTGTACCACGTAAGTAATTCGTGATTCATATAAGTACCGTCGCTCTTACACTCTGCCGGCGTGCTTTCATAACCGGAGCACTCTTCCTGCCTCACCGGGAGTGTTCAAATGTATTGTCTTTGCCTCAGAGCTAAATGGACCAGCAATGCCTGTGAGTAACGACTGCCCCACTGTGCTCTTAGTGAACATTTCCTCAGTGATCATGAGACATATATTAGAAGCAATTTCGGTAGAGAAACTGCTCGACTATTCGCGCACTGTCTGCAGAGCGCAATGTGGCTTCATCTGTTGTTCCCAAGCTATCGAAAGGATCCGTGGACAATCAATCAAGCCAGGGCAAGGGACTCCTCAAAGGATGCGCACTTGTATTTAGATAGTATCGAATATTATACAGTATATTTCCATCAAATTAATAAGAAACTCTTTCAGCCTATTAGAAAATCCGAACATGAGCAAAAAATATTCGCGCATTGCGAGTCTCGAACGAGCGCTAGTTAATAGCGTTATGTTTATAGTCCGTGACTCTTCTACATGTACCAGTCAATCTTCGTACGTCTCTCCAATGCATGTGTTACATCTGTTCAATATACGACTCGTCGATAAGTCGATTATTGACACGTAATTAGAAAAAGTCGTTTTGACGGATCTTCAATGCGCCGTTGCCCTGAAACGGCAATTTCCATAATATGGAAATTCTTTAACCACATGGAAGACGTTCCTAGTCAATTATTCCAACAAACAGTACCTATAACGACCGATTTTAGAGAGATTCTCAATTTACTCAGTTACTTTTACTTGCTTTGAAATGAAATATAATCATAAGACCAAAGTAATATACATAAACATATGCAAATACGAGCTTCTACTAACGACCAATATGACGTATTCATCTCTCTGCTGTCCCACTTCCGCGGATAGCGACGTGCTGCGTCTGTGGCGTCCTCCTAGCTCAGAGATCGGCAAGCAACCTTAGATTTTTTTATCGAGGTCCAGATGTAAAACCTCATGTTCCTTATTAATTTTTTAAAATTTAATTTTCACTCACAAAATAATATGAAATAAAATAGATGTAAAATAATAATGTATAAAAAATCCAGAATAAAGGTATTATTTGCTATTTATTTATTTTTATTCTCACTCACAAAAAGTATTCAATAAAAGATTGACTATCCATTTTATTGCAAAGTCCAGAAACAGGTCATGCATTAAACATACTATTTTTTATTTTAATTTCCACTAAGAAAGTATGAAATACAATGAAATGTTTGTATATGTGTTAAAATCCATTTGCGGTCTTGAGGAGATCCTTAAAGTTAGGTTCACGTGCAGAGCACCTTATGCGAATACTGTCTTCAAAGTGGGTGGTCATTAATCTTAGGCGAAAATTATTCTCCAAGAAATTCATTTTTTTAATGAAATTTCACATATATAAATGTGGAGCCAAACATAGCATCTAGATAGATCGCCTTTTCTTTTTTTGCAATTTTCAAATTTTTCCGGGACATGTTGACTCCAAAATTCTTCAGTGGATACAGTTTTATACGTTTGCAAGGAAATGTCTTCCTGGAAGTCTGTTATCTCTATTTGGAGTAAAGGTTTTGATTGGTGGAAGAACTTCGCAGCCACGTCTGTGCATTCTGCTGCAGGAGAAACCTCAAAAGGTGATTTTAAAAATCGTTACATCTCGTATATTTTTTTGAAAATCTTATTGCAAATTTCTTCTTAAGATCTGTCAAGAAAATTGATAATATGGAAATGTCAGCCGGCCGCGGTGGCCGAGGGGATTGAGGCGCTCCAGTCACGGTCCGCACGGCCACTACGGTCGGGGGTTCGAATCCCCCCTCGGGCATGGATATTTGTGCCGTCTTTAGTTGTAAGTAGTTCATAAGTAGTTTGTAAGTTTAGGGACTGATGACCCCGTAGTTAAGTCCCATAAGCTTAACAAACATTTGAACATTTGAAATGTCAATTACAGGATTATTTTTATTTTGAAAAATTGTTACAAAATGAAGAAATTCTTGACTTAAAATGTATCTTCGAAAGAACCAGCTTGTGACTGAATGATGATACACTTTGAACCAAATCACATATTAATTTCCCATTTCCCTGTAGCTCGGTGTTATCTACAGAATTTTTTTCTAATAATTAGAGTGTGTAACTGACACTTTAAAAATACTTTTGGCGGTCTAGTTTTTGGCGGTCCACGTCCAGACCGCGGTCCGCCAGTTGCCGACCGCAGTCCCAGCTTATTGGTGTCGTTCAGATGCACGTTGAGGATTTCTGGCAAGCTTGATACTACCCCACAGGTCGGGAAACCTTCACAATGTGCGGCTCAAACGTTGCGACGTCAGAAGCTCGGCACGTTGGCTTCGCTCGCTCAGATCACGCTCCGTGTGCCTACCTGAAAGTAGCAACGAAGCTAGAGGCGGGCGAATCACGGCTATCGGCGCCTGTGAGCTACACACAGCGAGCGTGACCTTGAGGTGTTAGGCAGAACGCTTGGTCTCAGTACCTCAGTGAGTGTGCTTCCCTGCGCAACCGCGGCCGGCTCGGCCTCGCCAGGCGGCATGAATGGGCGCGCGGCCCGTTTCGCAACGCCAGCTGCAGTTCAAATGCCGGCCGCTTTGGGCCGCGCGGTTGGCAGCAGTGGCCGGCAGTGCGGGAGCTGCATCGTTAACAGGGCCTCGCCGTGCAGGTGTGTGCCGCGCTCGCACCTACCTGTCTGTCTGCGGCCGGGCCACGGCATCCTCCTGCCAACAGACGACAGTGTCAGCAGGCACTCACAAAGTTGTTTATCATTTTCAAAATTCAAAATGTTCAAATGTTTGTTAAGCTTATGGGACTTAACTACGGGGTCATCAGTCCCTAAACTTACAAACTACTTATCAACTACTTACGAACTAGGACGACACAAATATCCGTGCCCGAGGGGGGATTCGAACCCCCGACCGTAGTGGCCGTGCTGACCGTGACTGGAGCGCCTCAGTCACCTCGCCCACCGCGGCCGGCTATCATTTTTAGCAAATGTTTTTGAACAATGATGATATCAAGAAATAGCACACTAGTTGCCTCAAAAATACTTGTTCAATGCAAGATATGTTTTGTTCAAACATTCATACCACAACACACCACTGCAATTCGATTTTTTCTTTTTTGCCACCTACACTTGCTTCACGCAGTCAAACAGAAAGTCTGGGCGTGATGAAAAATGAAAAAAATTATACTGACGTGTTATACGGCCCACTATAGATTTGTAGTTTTATAAGGTTTTGCAAACATTTTGCACCAAAATAGAAAAAAATTAATTAATAACAGTGTCTGAAACTCTTTTAGGAAAAAAAAAAATTAGGTAGTGGCGGGTTCCGAACCACTTACCTTCAGCGTCATAATCTAACCCATTGCCCACTACGCTATGGCTAACAACTAGGACTTGCGTTCTTTCATTTCATACTATTGATGGCCGTTGTTAACTGATGCTATTATGCCATTTGTAGAGACTAAATTATCATTTATCGTACGAAGAACAACGTGACTTTGTTAATTTTCAGTGCGCCATTGCTTTGAAATGACAACTTGTAAGTTACAATAAGGAAATCATGAACTACGCAACGCAAAATGTCGTATGCCAGAGAGAGTTCTGGGCGACGGCTGCTTTTCGTTAATTCAATGGAGGGTGTCAAAACTCCGTTATTTTTGCAAATATGTCTCAAACGATACGAGATATGAAAAAAACATAAGGGAACAAAGTTTAGAGAATTTTCTCTTCTCCAAATTCGTTTATTCTATTTTCGCGTTAGATGAAAGGTTTATTTGCAATTTAAATTACATTACAAACCGTATTTCTCGTCCGAAATATTTCAAAAACCGACGTTCTTGTCTCTGGTAGTCAAGAATTATGTTTGTAAAATTTGGTGCCGATCCGTTGAACAGTTCGACCTAAAAAGTGGGAACACGTTACAGCCAGACATCGGCAAATCGCCGTTATTTTTGCAAATATCTCTGCAACGATGCAAGATATGAAAAAAATACATAATAGAGCGAAGTTGTAGAGAATTTAGGTTATTCAGTTTTCGTGTCAGATGAACGGTTCGTTCGCAATTATAATTCTATTACAAACGGCTTTTTTTTATTACTACCGTCCGAAAAAATTGAAAAATGGAGGTTCTGGTGTCTGGCGGCCTACAATTATGTGTGTAAAATTTGGTGCTAATCGGTTGAACGGTTCGTCTTAAAAACAGGGAACACGTTACGGACAGACACACATCCCAAAATCGCCGTTATTTTTGCAAATATCTCTGAAACGATACAAGATACGAAAAAACATAAGAGAGCAAAGTTGTAGACAATTTTGTCCTCTACAAATTCGTTTATTCAATTTTCGTGTCAGATGAATGGTTACGCCGTTATTTTCATTTAAATTTCGAGCTGTCAAAAGACGATCACAAAGGCCCACTTTTAGTGTTACTACCGTAACCTAAAGTGGGCCAAAATTAGACTCCTTCACGCAGTGAATGTAATATTATGTCCTGCTACAATTACAAACGAACTATTTCAAGTATTTACCGACAACTGCGAAAACGTATAAAACATCGGTGATGAAAACATCGCCGATATTTTGGAAAAAATTCAATATACACTCGAATAGCAACTGCAACTTTTAAAAATTCGTCGTGTCTGGAACGCACAAATTAAAGAAACCCTCTAATCACCGAACAAAAGTTTGTAAACCTATGCACCAAACAGCAGTGGTCCTCGGTCCCTAGATTTACAAACTACTTAAAGGACAACACACACACACACACACACACACACACACACACACACATCCATGCCCGAGGGAGGACTCAAACCTTATAGCGGCTCTGTAATCACCTGTCATGTTATACCTGCTGGAGAGCCATCTTCCAGCTTTTATTGTATTCACATTGTTGCACATGTTTTTAAACGAAGATAATATTTATTTAAATTTAAATTACCGGTTTCACGATATAAATCTTCATCTTCAGATTGCATTATTTTCTTGAATCATGTATGACCTTTACAGACGTTGTAAAAACAAAGAAATTTTCATCATAAAATAGCGCTTAATTTCTAAAAATTTTGATGCCGGAAGGCGCCCCATAAACTATCCCCCTCCCCCACCCTCACCACAGAAAAAGACTTTTAGTAAAGCTTACAATGAGAAAACATTTTTTAGAAAATACTGTTTCGTGGGAAGGAAATGGCTATATAGAGTACAATACCTGACGATTGAAGAAGAGGAGACATTGTTCCCATATTCAAAAAAGGCAATAAAAAACTTTGTAAAAAGTACAGAGGAATAACACCTATGAGTAATAACAGCCAACATTTTTGAAAGAATTTTCCTAAATAGAATAAATGAGAAGATAGAAAAGGAGCTGAATGAGGAACAATACGGATTTAGGAAAGGAAGAAGCACTATCGACCTGACATTTTCTATTCGTAAGCTGATGGGAAAAAGTTGGGAGTATAACAAAAGGA
This sequence comes from Locusta migratoria, assembly GCA_026315105.1. Taxonomy (NCBI): domain Eukaryota; kingdom Metazoa; phylum Arthropoda; class Insecta; order Orthoptera; family Acrididae; genus Locusta; species Locusta migratoria. The sequence goes on from CM048748.1 coordinate 452,035,163, forward strand.
AAAGACTCTGGGAAGTAATGAAGAAGATAGGTGTAGAAGATGGGTACATTAATGTAATAAAGACAATGTATAGAGGACACAACTATAAAATCAGAACACCGCTGGATAACTCTGAATGCTTAGAAATAAGACAAGGACTTACACAAGGAAGTATTTTATCTCCTGCACTTTTCAGTGTTGTGATGGAGGGAATGAATAGGGCAAAGACAAAGACAAAAAGCAGATCTGTGCAGATGATATTGTAATACGGGGTGATAAAGAGGTAGATGTAGAGTTACAACTTGATGTGTGGAAGGAAATAATGGAAAGATAAGAGTGAAGTAATGGTATTTGGAGGAGACAAAGGAATCAACAGGAATATTACTTTGAATGGAGAACTCCTCAAAGTGGTAGATATAGAGAGTGAAATATCTAGCGATGGAAGAATAACCAACGAAATTAACAGGAGGTTACAGGAGGGAGGCAATTTCTATCAAACAATAAAAAACCTGATTCGGAATAAGGAAGTTCCAGAAAATCTCATTATGTGTAAGAGTTACTACTTCCCTATTGTCAGCTATGGAGGAGAAACATGGACAATGACAGAAAGGGACTGGAGCAGACTGCAAGCGAAGAGAAAGGTAATTCCTCAGAGCAGTTAAGGGAAAAAACAAGAATGGACAGATTAAGGAATGTAGATGTTAGAAAGGACCTTTAACAAATAAGTATGAGAGAAGAAATAGAAGAAAAAAAGGAAGAAGAGATTAAGATGTTACGGGCGTGTTAAGAGTTTGTGTGGACAGACTTCCCAAAATTATGCAAGAACTAAAGCTGGATGGGAAAAGACCTAGGAGGCGCCCACGAACACGGTGGAAAAGGGAGTGAGAGCATCTGTAGAAAGAAGAGGTGTGCCCTGGCAGCAAGTGGAGGAAGGAGAGTGGTGGGGGGACCCAGCCAAAGGGAGAGGGAGGACTCGTCAGCACCCAGGCAAGCAGTCGCTGCAGCGGGATCCGGATACGTACATACTGTTTATCTTAAACCACAACACCAACGACCTATTTCATATTCACTTCTGCTGGTGCAACAAAATTATTATTATTATTATTATTTGCCAGATAAAATCTTTTTTCATCGGTGTGTTGTATTTGTCATTACGTCGTTTTAACCATCTAGCACCGAGGTCGACAAGTAATCTTAAATGGGTCCGGATTCTTTCCAAAATTTTACATCTATTGTTTTAATTTTCACTCACAAAATATGAAATACAATAGAATATTGTTTTAATTTTCACTCATAAAATATGAAATACAATAGATGTAAAATGATAATGTATAAACAGTCCAGAAAAACTTATACGATTGGCTATTTCTTCTTATTTTCACTCACAAAAAGTATGAAATAAAATGGATAAACAAACTTATATCGGAAAGTCCAGAAACAGGTCATACATTATACATACTTTTTTATTTTAATTTACACTATGGAAGTTTTAAATACAATGAAATGTGAGTATATGTATTAAAAATCCAAGGAAAAAATTACATTTGCGGTCTTGAGCAGGTTATTAAACTCTTGTTTATGTGCCGAGCAGGTAATGCGAATAGTATCTTCAAAGAGATCGGGCGTTAGTCTTGGGCGAAAATTATGAAATTCATTATTGAAAATGAAATTTCACAAATAAATGTGGATACAAACATGGCAGCCAGGTAGATCGCTAATTTTGTGCAATTTTCATATTATTCCGGGACATGTTGACTCCTAAATTCTTCAGTGGATACTGAAATAGTATTATCTCCATTTGGAGTGAAGGCTTTGAAAAGTGGAACAACTTCGCAGCCACGACCGTCCATTCTGCTGCAGTTCCAATGTTCCAATGTTTGTCAAGCTTATGGGACTTAACTACGGGGTCATCAGTCCCTAAACTTACAAACTACTTATGATCTACCTAATACTAAGGACGGTACAAATATCCATGCCCGAAGGGGGATTCGAACCCCCGACCGTAGTGGCCGTGCAGACCGTGACTGAAGCGCCTTGTCCCCTCGGCCACCGTGGCCGGCCCTGCTTCAGGAGAAACCTCAAAAGGTGATTTTAAGAATTGTGACAAGTCGTATATTACTTTGAATCTCACTGCCAATTTCTTCTTAAGATCTGCCAAGAAATTTGATAATGTGTATTGTCAATTTCTGGATGATTTTTATATTAAAAATTGTTGCAAAATAAAGAAATTCTTGACTTAAAACGTCTCTTTCAACGAATCAGTTTGCGACGGAATGGTGATACACCTTGAACCAATTCAGATATTAATTTCCCATTTCCTTTCAGCTCGGTGTTGTTATCTACAAAACAATTCTTTTTCTAATAATTAGAGTATGTAACATACATAGTTTTAGCGGTCCAGTTGTTGCCCTTCCGCGGTCCGGGCTTGGACCGAGGTCCGCCAGTTGCCGACCGCTGATCTAGCAGATGGCAGAATACTGGTCGACTACCTGGGTGTTTACTTTCGACGAGGTGGCGAGGAACTCAGGTGTTGGCTGCTTACGCCACTTGCCTGCAATGGAGAGCCGGTGCCAGGCAGTGCCCGCTGGACAAGGCTGTCAGGAATCCGGACGTCATTAGCGCAGACAACAATTCGCACTCAGTGGCCGTCTGCGCAGATTCAGGAGCCGGCGGCCTTGCGAAATCGCGACACCCACTGCCAGGCGCAACTCTGCTGTTTGGCGCTCCTAAATGCCCAGGCAGACCAGCGGTGATCTTTACTGAGTAACAAGGTCTGACACCTTCTATTACACTGTACACGTACACTGCCGAAAACATAATAGCACACTAGGGAAGATTTTGATCCAATGACAGTAGATACCAATCTAGGGGATAGTACACGTGATGAGAGTGGTTTCAACGTCGTCCTCAACACATCACGTAGTCACATAGCTGACAGACCGCCATCTGTGTTCCCTTTACTAGGGAATGTTTACAGCCATAAGGCTCATTGTGGTATCAGCGTGTGGAACTAACAGATATCATCCCACAGACTCTCAGTCTTGCTCCCTACAGCCAATTGGGCGACTTTGAAAGGAATTAATCTGTGGCCTTATGAGTGGCGGGATAGTCCTTTCGCAGAATTGCCACACAAGTTGGACGTACTGCGGCCGTTGTGCAACGCTACAAGCGTCTTCTAATCAAACTGCGTGCTGATGGAAAATCGCCACAGCTGTGCGATTCGACTCATGATTTCCTGTCAGAAAGGACACAGTACGTTGCAACTGACAGAAAGACATCGAGTAGAACTGAAGTAATATCTGGTGTTCCCCAGGGTTGTGGTATAGGGCCTGTATTGTTCCTTATTTTTATAAACGATTTTGCAGACAATCTGAGTAGCTCAGTAAGACTGTTCGTGGATGATGCTGTCATTTATCGGTTAGTAAAGTCACCAGAAGATCGAATGCAACTGTAAAATGATTTAGATATCTACATGGTGCAGTGCGCCTCCATAGCACAGTGGTAGGTTGCCAGACTAAAAATCCAAAGGTCTTGGGTTCGATCCCCGCCAGGTCCTAGGATTTTTATCTGTCACTTTCCACTTCTTTCGCCTCTGCCAATGTAGCTGATGCCAAAAATACCGAGTAACACCGTGGTTCGGAACCCACGTTAAACTGTAGGTCCCCCTATAACTGGCTGGGTAAGTCAGTTGGAAGGTCGGAGCAAGGCAACGGCATACCACCTACAGACAGGACCATGCCTAGTAAAGCACTGTCGTGTTCACATCAATCTTCGGATCGTTGACTGCTTTATCTTTCTAACTCCATGATCCAAAAAATGGCAACTGACCCTTAATAATGAGAAGTGTGATTTCATATGACCACTAAAAGAAGCTAGTTAAACTTCATTTGCACGATAAATCACTCAAAACTACGGGCCGTAAATTCAACTAAATACCTAGAAGTAACAATTACAAACAACTGAAATAGAAAAGAACACATAGAAAACTTGTAGGGAAAGCGAACCAAAGACCAACTTTCGTTGGCAGAACACTTAGAAGATGCAACAGCTCTACAAAAGAAACTGCCTACACCACACTTGTGCGTCCTATTTTGGAGTATTGCTGCGCATTGTGGGATCCCCAACTAGTGGGACTGACAGACGATTTAGAGAAAGGAAGCTCGTATTCTACTATCGCGATATAGGAGAGAGAGTGTCACGGAAATGATGCACGGGCCGCGGTGGAAATCATTACAAGAATTACTCGTTGCGACGAGATCTATTTGCGAAATTTCTTTCACCAATTTTCTCTTATGAATGCAAACAGATTTTGTTAGCATCTACCTAATAGGAAAATATGATCATCGAAATAAAATAAGAGAAGTAAGATCGAAAACTTAAAAGATTTAGGTGTTGTTTCCGCGAGATACTAGAGAATGGAAGTGTAAAGAAACATCATAAAAGCGGTTCGATCACCACTCTGCCACAGCATCGACTTGCTCGTCTCGACTGTGCTATCAGAGGATCGCTTGGAAATGCGGATGGTGGTATACAGCGATGAACGCAGATTCTGCCTGCACGCGAGTGATGAAGATCAGCGCGTACGCCTGGCGAGCACCATATTATAAACTACCCCTCTCGTTCACCTTTGGCGTTTGTGGATGAAACGTTCCGACACTTCAGAGAGTTATAAGACCCGTTCTTTTGCCACTCTGCTACAGGAACGTGATGTGTTCTTCTAACAGGATAATGGTGCCCCGCACACTGCTGCTCTCAAAAGGTGCAGCATCCCCAATCCAGCACGTCAAGCATATGATGCCACCGGAACTGACAAGTGCAACTCGTCATCTCACTACTCAACAGGTCGAGAAGGCGTAGAGTAATGTGCCCCTAGAAAGTATTCGACATCTGCGTCAGAGAACTGATTGCAGACTAAGTACTACTATGAGTGGTTCAACGAGGATCGGCAACTGGTACCTCAGTACCGGTTTTGATCTGTACTCCATATCCAATTCTTCAACAATAGCCGCGGCGCAGTTGCCGAGCGCATTGAGGAGCTATGCAGCGATGCGCTAGACCGTTCCCCGTCGTCCCTAGGACATGGATGTTTCTGTTGTCTTTAGTATAAGGTAGTGTATAAGTAGTTTGTAAGTTTAGGAAATGATGACCCCCCATAAGCTTATCAAACATTTGAGCATTTTTTTTCTTCGACAATAAACTTTGAGTGAATTGGAAAACTCTAAGAGGGTGTACAAGTTTTTATTTCCAAGCATATTTTCGTGATGCTGTCAATACATATAACATTCGATTCGAACCATTAGCAAGCGACACATGCAATTACTGTGATAAAAGGAATAGATCCACAAGGAAGAAGAAGGAGGGTAGCAGAGACATTAATTTAGACGGAATAAAGAAGTTGGAAAGGCACAATTTCTTTCCTTCGAGACATGCACAGCCGTCCATCTCCATATTTAATAAATGGATCCACAAGAGTCGTTAATTTTAAACTTTTTTATGTCTATGCACCACCCGAGTTTCGAGAACTATGTCTCATCATCAGGTGCATCTGCAAATTACAATCAAATAAAATAGTGACGTATGTAATGTAATGTAATAAAATGGCTACCCTACATCTTTACTAAAATGATTCAGTACAAAGTACGTATACGTACTTGGTGAAACGGTAAAACTGTTCCACGTAACAACACATTAAAATATTGAGTCCCTGGTACATGCAACAAACAGGGAGGCACTGCTTGCAGCTTGGGCGTGAGATTGCCATTCTCAAGGCACGGTCTGCATGTAAGACAATGAGTCCCATAGCTAAAAGGCGGAACATGAAGAGATAGAAAATCGGCACTATTAAGAACGGGATGTATGACCACTTTTCTGTTCTTAACAGTGCCAAATTTCTGTCTCTTGATGTTCAGCCTTTTAACTATGGGACTTATTGTTAACATGGTGCAATTACGCGTATTGCTACAAGAATATAATTACTAACATTTCCTGAAGGTATGTAATGTATCCTAAATAGTTTGACATATTCAGTTTGTAACAAAACTCTATGGCTGTTTAATTTCAATTATGTAAACAAACTAACACTGCTCTTATAATATTTAGCACAAACATTTAGTATATAATTTTGTCTCTTTATAAATATTTGTAAAATTGGCTACTGTCTGTGCTGATCAATCTGATGCATATCTCGTTTGTGAAGGACGTCTAATAATTACGGAATTATATCTCAGGAATTTATGTTTCTGTAGATAATAAATATAAGTCAAACATGCAGCAGTATACTTCCATTCAATATACACAACCCAGGTTGCCAGAGTAAATAGTTTCAGGACAACATTGATACAGCGAAGAAGCTGACCAACACAACAGTTTTGTCTGCACCAGTAACGCAGGTGATGAAATTTGTATTAACTATTAGAACTTGTGTTAGGGTGGTGGCGCTCCTATTGCAATTAATAAAAAGGATCGTCACAAGTTTTACAAAAGAATACGCCTAAAGTTACGTTGACGGGTGCTAAATTTAAAAAAGGCCAAATTTTTTATACACTCGTCACTTCAGATATTACATACATACGACATACGAAGTAGAAGTGAGAAATTATTAACTATAAGACTGCAAAAAGCAAAGCGACAATGCTATGATCCGGACAAGTTCAGCCTCAGATCTGAAAAAATACTGGCGCTGTGCGACGCTCCAATCGCTGTGCCTTCGGCCAAGCTTAAAACACAGAAAAGACCTGCCGTACGTACCCGTGCCATGGTACCAGTACGTCTACCAGATACTCCAGGCTCAAACTGTGCAGCCATCAGAAATAATGCCGAATCCGATGGAGCCGATACTTGTGTGTGTGACAATTGAGCTCTATTGGGTGCATTTCTTTGTAATCATAAAATGTTCAAATGTTTGTATAGTCTACGGGACTTAACTACGGGGTCATCAGTCCCTGAACTTATAAACTACTTACGAACTAGGACGGCACAAATATCCATGCCCGAGGGGGGATTCGAATCCCCGACCGTAGTGGCCGTGCAGACCGTGACTGGAGCGCCTTAGTCCCCTCGGCCACCGCGGCCGGCTTGTAATCATAATAGCAATATTATTCCTCTCTTACTGTTATTCTAATAAATGGGTAATTGAACTATGTCGTTTTATTAAAGCCTAGCGTAGTGGATAAATTGGACTGGGGGCAGAAGATGGCGAGTTCGCCCTGAGGTGCAGACTGTAAGAGCAAGTATCTGTACAACCGCGCTTCGCGAGATCGTCCTTGTGGCGGGGAAAGCCTCAATTGCGCCGGTTCGTTACCTTCGGCGGCCTCCAGAGTAACGGAAACGTTTTGTTACTCGCTCACTTGTCTAGCGCACGCTTCGCGCCGCCTCGCTTGTTTCCCACTCCCCAGTTGCTTATTCTCAGCGGAGCAAGTCGTTAGCGACGCGCCGCACAGAATACATTTCCTCTGGCGGTATGTTTCCTTCCCCGCGTGCCATTCGTATTCCACTCGGCCACTGTCGGCAGCATTCGTGATCCTCCACTCCATTCCTGACTCCCTGATACGCCTCTCGTTGTGAAGCGATGTCCCTTTGTGTAAATGCTACTTATTTCTGCTGATCTATCAACTAAGAGGCGTTGCTCTCGAGACATTCAGTTGGAGATACGCACTAGGAGAGGAACATTTTTTATATTGTGTTCATGTGTCCATAAACCAAGCATAAACCATTCATTCGATTGCACTGACACTTTGGTGAACTGTGCACCATACGCCCACGAACGTTCCTGAACCAAAAACAATACAGCACGACGCATAGCTCAGGAGATATGACGTCATAAATACTGAGTGGCCACCGCGTCAGAATACCTAGAATTATGCGTCAATTATTGAAAAATGGTTAGGGACCTGCAACAAAGCTTGCATGTAACGTTTTGTAATTAACCCCCCCCCCTCCCCGCTCCCGTTACAAAATGATTAAACGAAGTCTACCGCTCACAACAGTTTCGCTGTAGAAGCAGTAAAACTGTCGCCTCAGGCATGACCTTGTATCAAATAAAGTTGGCATTACAGATTTGCATGATTTGCATTGTGGAGGTTTGAGTCCTCCCTGGGGCATGGGTGTGTGTGTTCTCCTTAGGTTAGTTTACCTAGGTTTAAGTAGTTTGTAAGCTACGGACTGATGACCACGCAGTTTGGTCCGATAGATTTACAGACAGACATTTGAGACCGTCGTCAGACGCCTTCGACCGAGTTCGACTGAAAACATCGACCGACCGCATGGTCACACTGCAGCCGATATAGCTTGTCACTTGGTCCGGTTAAAGGAGACAGTTAGGTTAGGTTTGAATGTATTCTGTGTCTGAAGTATATAGATTTCAATTCTCTGGGATGCAATGGATTGCACCGACATTTTTATACTTCAAAATTAGTGCTACAATGTGGCTTTTGTTATTAATAAAGACTCCAAATACATACGAATGAGCTACACGTTTATGGAACGAAGAAAGAGACGAGGATTGTTTACTGTTCTCAGTTACTGCTACTTCCAGACAATCTTTACGAATATGTGAGGTGCCGGTAAAAGGAGAAATGTCTATTAAATACTTGATATTTCGTGGTGTCACTGACAAGCAATATTACAGTTTTGCTGAATTTATTTGAAGTTGTGCTGACATACACCAGTTTACCTCCATGCTTTAAATAATGAAAAACTACACTAGTTAGGGAAGTTTATTGCTCATCACAACGAATTTCGAGGATTTATTCGCATCTTCTAGTGCATTTGTTTACATAAGTACGCTACTTTTTCGACATGTCAATGTGTGATTCCCTGACACACTTGCACTGCAGTTGTCCCTTTAGGTTAGCTACATAACTTCGGAAAATCGGACAGAATAAATATTGAAGTGTGTGTTTTATCCTAATGTTAGAAACCATAACTTTTTCTGTCCGCTTAAAGGTATTGTGCCTCTTCCATTACTCAGAATGTGCAACATAATAATCGTGACTTAGACCTACCTGTGTACAAAAACCAGTGTGAGTGACGATTTTTGTGTTGTGATATCCGGTTTAATTGAACAGATACAATATCTGCAAGTATAGGCAGACGTACTATTTAGTATGTAAAAACGTTGCCAGGATTTTATTGTGTATGCAACTATTTCCCTTATTACAATAACCTCAAAAATACTACATCTGTGCAAGAGCTGCATAAAATCACACGTGGAAACGTCACGATGTATTTATGTAAACAAATGCACTAAAGGTATGAAAAATTATCGAAATGCGTTGTGCTAAGCCTAAAAATACATAACGGATACAGTTTTTCAGTATTTAAATCCATTAAGAATACAGTATAAGGCCACCCAGAAACATCCGATGATGACGAAAGAAATGAAATTACGGTACATTGAACTTCAATGACTGTCACTCAATATATTTGTGAAAGACTAGTGTGAAATTAAGAATAATTTTGAACACAGAAACCACTGAAAAGCGGAAGCACACATAGGCCTGCACCACATTTGCAGGTCACTTCACAGAACACTCATCACCTTGTTAAAGAACGCCAGAGGCAGTAAGAATAATTTGTGGGCAGCTAATACCCGATTATCGCAGTGTAAAACAACGTAAGAGAGCCACTACAATAACATTAAGATAAGCCACAATCCCCAATAGAACACATTTTTTAGGTTAAAAATTTACGCTTAAAATTGCTGATAAAGGATTTAACCAATCTGGGGATCCCAATAAACTATAATATCAGACCATACATTCCGAATTATATCCAGATTGTGATAATTATCGTCTTCTGGGTGCCACAATCTGTTTCTCTTTCACTAAGCATATCATTTCCGCACTGTCCATATCTAGCAAGTGAGAACGTCGGTAGATTTGACCGAAGAAAACCAACTGATTTGAATTTCACCGACTGTCGTCCGAAATGTCTACGTTCGGTCGATGAGATCGGCTACACTGTGTCCGTGCCCATAGTGGAGTACTGATTTGAAACGATCGGCTGTTTTTCGCCGATGTCTGTCGTCGGTAAAACCCACCGATCTCGGAGCCACTGTGACCACAGCCTAAGGGAACAGACGGGCCGATGGCCACATTAGTTATGGACCATTAAGCCCTTTTTAAACAATGAACGAAAGTGAACAAGATAGATAATAGTCTTCTGAAGCGCTCCTAGCGTACTAGCCCTGAACTACAAACTCAAGCAAGATCTTGTGGCAGAGTGTTTAGACGATAAACGTAATCGAGCAGTAATACCCGATGTTGAATGTGATGTTATAACAGGCGATTTGTTATGTAGGAAGTCATTTTAATACTAGCATTGAGGAAACAACACTAAATGTTATTGGCCGCCAAAGAAAACCTTGCAGTCTGTTTTTGGTCAACTTAGTGTGGTAAAGTTCTGGGAAGTGAAACATTTCAAAACATTGACATCTATTTTCAAGCGAAAAAAATAAACTTATGATCACATCAAGCCATATTTATAAGAGCGTAAATAGAACTTATCTACTACGATTTGCCCACTGACATTGTTAATAACGTCATGCACAACTGAATTTTTGTCTTTCACTTGCCGGCCGCGGTGGCCGAGGTGACTGAGGCGCTCCAGTCACGGTCAGCACGGCCACTTCGGTCGGGGGCTCGAATCCCCCCTCGGGCATGGATATTTGTGCCGTCCTAGGTCGTAATTAGTTCATAAGTAGTTTGTAAGTTTAGGGACTGATGACCCCGTAGTTAAGTCCCATAAGCTTTACAAACATTTGAACATTTGTCTTTCATTTGGACTGACGTTTTCATTTAAAATGCTATTAAATGAAAATTGCATCATCAAAGTATAACCTTATTCAAATAAACAATTGGCTTCAGTCTTTTCTGTTACGATATTGCAAAACATAAACCATTTTTCGGTTTCAGATGTAGGCCTACGACCTCGCTTTTCGGTGGACAATAATTGACATAAATATTTAAGTCTTCATGAAACATTTGCAATTTACCGCTAAACCAAAGTATAATAATAAACTAAAGATTAATAAGTCAAATTTGCGTGCAAACCGTGTAATTGTCGACTATAATATGAAAATCGCCTGACGAAAATAGGTTAACTTCCGATGTCAGCAGACGACCGTTCAATCAAAACAATCTTCTCGAGAATGCTTAACATGGCGTTGACGTTTGGTGACGGTCCGGTAACGGACAGTGTCAATGGCGTCATTAGAAATACATTATGGAACACATTCTGATCATAAACTTCGACAAAACACAAAATATGCGTAAATACGATGGAAAATGGCGGACTAACTGGAGCGGTGACTGCAGCAGACAGCTGCTAGCTCGCGCATGCGCAGTGAAGCCACTAGTACCGAATTTAGAACGGACCCTGTTTCTTTATCGCTATAGTTATCGCGCTTCGATACTAGCGCGATCATACTAATGCACCCGTTCAAACGACTGACGGCCGCCATTAACGCAACTTGTTATCAATCTATTACAAGTTCGTTGATCGTTTAAAATGGGCTTTAGTTGGTGCAGTACATGCTCGGAATAAGGCAGACAAGCGGGGTGGACCCTAATCAGACGGAGAAGAAAGTATGCAGAAGCCTAGTGTCAGACTGGGGGTATGTAGCAGTGGCGCGAGAACTGCGGTGAGTGACGGTGACGTTGGTAGCCTAGTAGAGGCGTCAGCGCACTCGGTGCGCGTGACCTTGGCGGCTGGTCTGGGGGGGGGGGGGGGGAGCCCGGCACAGCAGATCACGAGACGGCGCGGCGGGGCTCCGCAGGAAGTCTGCCGAGTGGGAAGTGCAGCCGCGTACACGCGCTGCGGCTGGCTCTGTCACTCCAACGACACCCAGCTTTTACAGTGTTGCGTCATTTCTCAAACAATATTGCTTCACAAACAAATACAGCGCAAAACATTATGATGCTATATTTCTCAAATGTTCAAATGTTTGTATAGCTTATGGGACTTGCCCGAGGGGGGATTCGAACCCCCGACCGTAGTGGCCGTGCAGACCGTGACTGACGTGCCGCAGACCGCTTGGCCACCGCGGCCGGTGCTATATTTCTAAAATAAATCAAATATCGATTGCCCTAATTTTATCAGGGGCTTCCCTAGGACCGTAATTTTAGCCTAGAAATTGTGATAATTACATCCAAATCGTAATACTTGACACATCTGAGTATGGGTGGACACCACCGGCAAAAGCGAGCAGTTCTACAACTCTTAAGAGGTGGCCGGTGTCGGAGACATTTCTGCAAGTGGGTGTCCCCCTGTACTGACGGAGTGCAACGTGCTTTCCGTCTCAGATTCCAGAAGGTATCACACTAATTGGACGAAAGGAGAACAATTTCCCCTAAAGTTAAAAGAAGATGGCATAGTTCACTTTTGCTGTATTCAGTTTACTCCTTCACGAGTAGTGCGTGTCTTTTACGTCATTATCGAATGATTTCCTACAATATACAAATATGCAACACACATATAAATAGCAACACGTTTTTAGTATCTTGTTAGATTCACAGCATACACAGTGTTGTTGGTAGTCCCTGCTTCATGTTTCTGGTTATTGCAGAAGGCACTTAAGATACATTTGTCCGGGAACGCATGTCCGGAAATGAACCTTTCCGATGTAAACTAAGATTACGATTCGGATCACGGTACGCACTCAGATCGCGAAGAGCTCGCGGCTGTCAGTCGCTATTGTAATTATGACATGATATCACGTTTTCGCCTGCCTACATCAGTGGCCTTGAGGAAAAGGTATTCACGAATCAGGGGCGGCTCGCCGTTGTGCTGTAAGGTCCCGACGCACTCACGACTTTGAGAAGACGTCCTTCGGCACGCAGAAGGAAAACCGCAGATGGACACTCGAAACATTGTTCATGTCATGGCCTCCTGGAAAATATACAGATCAGAGTCCGATGTCTCCTTTGTGTGCGTACCGTACGCGGAAATTTCTAAGTTATCCGCTCTTCACATTTACTTCACAAGCAAACGGTACATTTTCGGACATGTGTTCCCTGTCAAAAGATTATACGCAAAGTACCGCCTGAATCATTCTGCACATGAACAGAAAATGAAAATATATTACGCGTTGCCATTTATCTGCACAGGGCATACTTAAGACAATCACGATAATTAATATGTACTCGTGAACTAATAAATACAGCAGAAGTGGGAAAATTTCTTCCGTGTTAGTTACTGGCTTCCATAGATATGTCATGAGTAACTATAAAACGGTTTGTTTTCAGATCCACCAACGTCGGACATTTATGAACATGTGAATCGCAACAAGATAACTATCTGAGGCTCCCAAAACCGTGAAAGCTTCATGTTTGGTGTTGCCTAATGCGCAATAAAGTCACACGGAGGGAAAATCATAACGGGGAGCGAGATGATGGCAGGCTGCAGCTCTTGAATCTGTGGTAGCAGGGACTGCTTGACCAAGTCGATGCAAAAACGTAATCGCTACTGGTGTTTGACAACGCGAGGTGTGCTGACTAGGGACGTTACGGAGGTTCGATTCCGATAGTTCGGAACCTCCGATTCATTTTGCTCCTTCGCCGGTCGCAGTGGCCGAGCGGTCTGCGGCGCGCCAGTCACATTCTGCACGGCCGCTACGGTCGGGGGTTCGAATCATCCCTCGGGCATGTATGTTTGTGTCGTCTTTAGTATAAAGTAGTTAGTTCATAAGTAGTTTGTAAGTTTAGGGACTGATGACCCCGCAGTTAAGTCCCTTAAGCTTAACAAAATTTGAACTTTTGATTGCTCCTTCGATTCCGATAAATTTTAAATTGAAGTTTTATCGGAGGATGATGTATACTGGCAGAACAACTTTTAGTGATGCTGCGAAGCTTTTGTTATAAAAATATAATTTAGTTATTTTGGAGTCACTTCATTAAGGGGTTATTATTAGTGTTTAAGACTTTTGTTTTTACTTTCATCTCCCAGGTATACAGTATAAACTACCTGTATTACTTTTTGAACTAATAATAAGTGTATAACTGATGAATAACGAGTGTAATTTTATTTTATTAAACCAGCAACAGTTCAACATAGCTCTCTCCTGCCTCCAGTTCCGATAAACCAAATTTAAAAACTCCGCTTTCGAATTCGGTTCCTATATAAACACTTCTGTTATATCCCTGGTGCTGAGCGTCGCTTTCTAGTCAGCATGGGCTCCAAAATACGCACCTTAAGGGGAATGAGAACTTGTTTCAAAAAATGTTCAATATTTCGTAATTTTGTGGGACCAAACAACTGTGGCCATCAATACCTAGGCATACAAACTAGTTAAACTAACCTATAGATTTACTGCATCCTCCCAACATACGAAAAACAACGAGCCTGTAGCAAAATATATTTAATTACACTATCGAAGATGAAGTGCTCATAGCTCTTAAGATGTACGTTTTAGAGCCCTTAATCGTTCCTGTCAAATCCCTGACTATCGACCATTCCTCTTGGGGCTGTATATACGGCGAGAATGTCTATAACTATCACGATATTGGTGTGGCTTGTAGTTGAAAATTAGACTTAACGGTGCCCTAGTTTTATGCTACAATCTTTGAGATAAATGTTCTGGACTCGACGCTGTCATAGATTTTCAACCGGCATTAAATATTCTTCGTCACGGCACATTAAGGAAGTAGGCCTTCAGACAGACGATTAAAGTAAGTAGTCGAGGTAGGAGAGAAGGTGTAGCGACCACCTGAACACGTATCTTTTTCGCTGAAGGGTAAGAGTGGAAGATGTGCACTAAACGAGTACCAAGTGAGTGCTGCTGGCACAGGGACGAGAAAAGATCCTTCTGCTCATGCCCGACGCAAGTTACTACGTCCTACACTTCGTTCATCATAAGAACAACCTGATGTAAACACAAAGCGATGACTGGTCAACATGTACACTTATGTTTGTTCCGCGTGTAAGTAGGTCGCACTTATGTGTTACCTGTTTTAAACTATGTTACCTTAAATGAAACTTCCAAGTATCTTATGGCTTGACAGCCATCAACGTTTGTCTTAAATCTTACTTTGGCTGCATAAGTTATTTCAAAACCGAATACAATTCCAGCCTCTTCAACGTTTGCTGGAAGCTGCTTCTTGCTCCGGACTTAAACATGCACGTGGAACACCGTTAATTAAGTCGCATCGTGGATTCTGTTGTTCTCGTCGTTGTCAGTATATCAGATAAGAGATGCAGAAATGCAATGTATCCTTCGGATTCGAACATGTAACGAGAATAATACCTTCAGTTTGTGCATTATTTAGCCATACGGTGAATTCCCTACAATACTCTTTTACGTCATACATATATGATGTTGAAAAATTAGCTTGCGATAAGAATTATCACTTATGCTTTTAATTACAGTTATACAATAGATAAGAAAGAGCACATTACGTTTTTCGTCTGGTCCTTAAAGAAACGCGTTGTCACAGTTTTGCCCTATATTTTCTTGTTCCGTTTGAGAATTAAGTGACATTCGGTGCTATGCAGTTCCTCTGTTCGTCCCTTCCTATGTTTTTACTGTAATTGACGTTTCTGCAGTTTATTGTCGAGGTTATACGCGCCGGTAAAGTTATTGGCCCTTATTATCGCTGAGTTGATGAGCGTGTGACGCCTAACATGAAACATATCATTAGTGTAAATACGCAAACAGGATAACTGAAGTGCCAGTTTTTAGCAATTATACAAGAACAGTGGTATTCCTAGTATTTTTTGTACTTTTTAATATTATTTTTCATTCTATTTTCTATGTACATTTACTCTATATCATTGAAATTTATATAATTGGAAACGGGGTTTGCCTTAGATTTATACGCAACAAAAATCGTGTATCCAGAACGTTATTTTTACTCTGCAACATAATGTGCGCTGATATGAAACTTCCTGGCATATTAAAATTGTGTGCCGGAACTGGGAAACAAACCTGGGACGTTTGCCTTTCGCGGGCAAAGCGAAGTTTGGAAAGTAGCAGGCAAGGTGCTGGCATAAGTAAAGGTGTGAGGGCGGACTGTGAAGCGTGCCGGGATAGCTCAGTCGGTAGAGTTCTTGCCCGCGAAAGGTAAAGGTCCCAGGCTCTAATCCCGTTCCGGCAATTGGTTCATATCTGCCAGGAAGTTTGAAAAAATAATGTGTACGCAGCCGTAGAAGAGTGGTCAAAGGCAGTGGATGTATTTATGTCTACAGGTATACTTCGATACGACGCGAAACTTATCAGTCTAGCACGACTGCCATCAAGCGGTGGAATTGGTGCAACTACGAGGTCGACCGTGTTGTCAGCTGTGGAAGTCAAAATTTCTCGCTTGTTATCCTGAGAGAATAACCTCGAGGTTATCTACTGCTGCTACGATAAAAGTCAAGTAAGTTCCTAATTTTTAATTACATCATTTTGAATAGCTGCAACTTCCTACTCCCGTATTATATGCTAATGTGTGTTTCAGTTAGGAACTAATAATCTGCACAGCAATAAATGTCAATTAGAGGAAAACAGTTGAGTTTCATTGCCTCGTAAACACAATTGTTAGAATTTCGACGACGGACTATACTAGTTCTCATTATTAGTACTTGGCTGTACTCGCGTCTTGGCTTGGTGCAGAGTGCGCAGTTAGGAAGCGGGGGCCGTGGCATCCATCATGGGCGGCGAGGAGCTGAATGGTGGCCAGGGCAGACACTCAGCACAGATAACAGGCCTGCCACCACAGCCATACCTCACACAGCCTCCCTCTGCCGAGGTTTGGTACTGGCTTCTTCAGTGCGTTACACGAAAATGTTACATTGCATATCATCAATGTGACATTTCGACGCAGGAGAACACGTACTGCAGTTGAGACAAAGCTTCGTTTTCGTCTTCCCTGGCTGGATTAGCTCTCCAGAGAGAACGTTAATGAACAGCACTGGCAGAGGGCACAGCGCTGTACAACAAGTGGCAGCAGGTCCCGTAAAAGCCCACATGTGGTACCTCGCAAAATGCAATTGCTCCCAGGGGCACATTTTAACGTCGTCAGTGTGCGTTACTGCAGATTATGTGGGCTGTAGGTACTAGTTGCGATGTAGTCTGTTTCGGAATGTTCAAGACGGGAATGCACCGACGGCGCACCGAAACGGCGAGCCCAAGGAGGTCGCAGTTGTTTGAGGTGTTGTCTGCAGCACCACGACTCAAATGTTCAAATGTTTGTTAAGCGTAAGGGACTTAAGTGCGGGGTCATCAGTCCCTAAACTTACAAACCTCTTATGAAGTACCTTATACTAAAGGCGACACAAACATCCATGCCCGCAGGGGGGATTCAAACCCCGGACCGCAGCGACCGTGCAGACTGTGACTGGCGCGCCGCAGACCGCTCGGCCACTGCGGCCGGTCACCACGGCTCGGGAGGACTCGTACAGGTTACCGACAACATTCATTTCAACATCCTCTACGACCTAGATCAGACAGGAAGTGTAGCGACTGGAGAGGCACTGTCTTCCTTTACAATGTTCAGTTGCGGATGTTCTACCAGCCGAATCCTATAGGACACAATTAAAATTACTACTGCAATGTAGTAGTGTCAACTCATCTAACTGCGTTGCATTAGAAATAAATGGGATGCACAAATCCTTGAGTTCTTCTTACATTCTCCGCGGGTTCTAAGGAATGCTCAAATTCAATGTTTCGCTTCAGTCACGTAAAAACTGAATAAAAACGTTCAAATGTTTGTACCGGTAATCCTAACCGACGAAACTGCTAAGCTCATCGGACCCTAGGCTTACAAACTACCTATACTGACTTAAACTGACTTATGCTAACAACAAAACACACCTATGCCAGAGGGAAGAATAGAACCTCCGACGACAATAACCGCGCTATTCACAACGCGGCGCCCCAAACGGCACGGCCACTCCACGCGGCAAAAACTGAAATGTTTGTGAAGCTTATGGGACTTAACTACGGGGTCATCAGTCCTTAAACTTACAAACTACTTATGAACTACTTACGAACTAGGACGGCACAAATATCCATGCCCGAAGGGGGATTCCAACCCCCGACCGTAGTGGCCGTGCAGACCGTGACTGGAGCGCCTCAGTCCCCTCGGCCACCGCGGCCGGCGCAAAAACTGAACAAGAGTCGCGAATGTACAAACCTGTGTAACTCCGTTGGGAAAGACAACTCGGCAAAGTTGACACTGTCCCTTTTATTACGTTTGCACAGTGAATTTTAAGGCTGATCGTACTTATTCGGTGCAACTATTTATTCCACACAGGTTTTTAGGCCTTGCGATCTCCCGTCCTCTCTCTTTATCCATTTCTTCCTCTCCCCTCGCTCTGTTCGCGTCTTCCTCTCCCTCTCTCGCCCATCCCTCCACCCCACCCTCTGTCCGTCTCCTGTTCGCCTCCTCAGCTCATCTCCTATTCCCCTCTTCTTTTTTTTTTCCTGCAACTATTCGCGTTTGCTCAAGGTCGTCGTGGTTGACCATGGACCTGGCACGGGTAATTTCAAGAGGTGGTCAGATGGACTTCTTGTGCCATCTTTTCCTCCGCCAAGCTACGAAACATTACATGCATCTATCAACGTTCGTGTTTAACACTGAAACAGTGTAAAATTTATTACAATTAACCCTCGGCCATGCACCATACGGTAGATTGCTGAAGTTCAAAATTTCGTTAAGATCGGAGTGGATTTTGTAGAAATGCGTACGTGAAGTTCCCTCCACAATGCACTAAACAAAATTTGATATAGTTATTTTCGTCTTGCTTTCAAGGTTAAGTGTGCGAAATTTCAACAACATCGAAATAAAACTGTAGATTTTGTTGAGGTGTGTAAGTAAAGTAGTCTCCATTACGCAGCGTAAACGTAATTTCTGTTGAAGTATGTGTCGTAGGTGGTTCTTACCCCTACAGCAATGGTTGCCTCACGGTAATGAATATGTACACCAAATCTGGTTGAAATCGGTACAGTGGTTTTGGACGAGACGCGTGATGCGGCAATTTTTCGTTCATTTCATTGTTTAAGACGTCATATTTCCCAAACTGTGTGTTCGGAGGTTCCAACTTTTGAATAAAGCAAATAGTAATGCGACGTAATCTGTATCAGCGGGAGGGGGGGGGGGGAGTAAGAAGGAGTCCAAGGGGAATAAGTGAACAAGAAATCGTCAAAATTATGAAAACAGTTTCTGTAAGGTTGCAGAGGACATAGGCAGGATAGTACTACATCATCCTGATGAGTACAGTTGGAATGTGTGTGTGTGTGTGTCGGGAAGGGGGGGGGAGCAAAATTTAATAACCAATTATTTTCTTTCTCGATTCAGAAGTTTAGTTTTTTTTTTATTTCCAGATTAATATTTATTTATTTATTTCGCAGAAATCCTCAAAGAAGGATACCCTTACGATATTTTTGCTCCGTAAGTGTTTTTCGCAATGATTCTTAAGCATCACTTTCACGAGGATTAAATTTTTCCTGCAACAAAAAATTCATTTTACGAAAAACTTAACATGTATAAGCGATTTTCTCGTAGAATTCTATTTTAGAAATAAGAAACCTTCATCACACACTTTGGTACAGCATATCACACTCTGTATTAGTAGATACGATGAAATAAAAACAAAACCAACACAACTTCAACTTCTGAACACAGAATAACGATGGATGATTTATGATAAACTATATTTTATTATTACCCACACCCTTCACGATTTCTCCTGTAGGGGCGCAGCTACGAGTCAAGTGACGTTTGGCATTTCCAATTACTGCTGCTAAATTCTAGAATGGCGCGCCTTTGTGCATTCATCTCGTATGCGGTATTACGCAGTTTTCGAGTTCGTAGAAGTCGGTGTCAACACTGGCGATATCCACAAGAACATGATAGAAGCTGTTGCTCAAGACCAGTTCATTTTTGTCGAACTCAATAGGAAACGAGTTTTGCCGTCGCAAAACGAATGAGACCAATTTGTTATTTAAACCTGAAAATCGGAATTCGAACAACTTCATTCGTAAACTCGTAATTTTAAACAAATTTTCGTAACAATTACGATTAAATCGTAATGGTTGAAATCTCTGTGTGTCGTATGTGATTCTTACAGTCACAGCGTCCATGCTCTTCGTCTGAAGGTCAAGTGTGCAAAATTTCATCAGGACTGCAGATTTGTGTGTAATACAAGCACACGGACACTGGACATGTAAAGATTAGACGGCGCGTTGGCCGCGCCGGTACGCAGGTGTGCGGAGTGAGATGTGGGGAGCCGAGTGATCGAGCAGGCTGACAAGTGTTGAGTCAATACACAGACACCTGGCCGGGCCTTGGCGCGCCGCCAGCACAGGCTGGCTTTCCTCTGCTGTCTCGCTACCCCCTTACCCCTGTACTACGTATTGCCGTAACACCCGTCACGAGCTCACACCGACAAATAACAGACTTTTACATATCGCTGTGCTATCTAGCAGACACCGTACACCCTTAATACACACACAATGATACAGGAGGTATAGTAACATTTTTTAGGAGGGGCTAGTATAGACGAATTGCAATAAAATGCCATATTGTGTCCCGTTTTTACTTATTACAGATACACCTGAATTTAATACGTTTTCGCAGGCCGCAGTGGCCGAGCGGTCTGCGGCGCGGCAGTCACACTCTGCACGGCCGCTACCGTCGGGGCTTCGAATCCCCCCTCGGGCATGGATGTTTGTGTCCTCTTTAGTATAAGGTAGTTCATAAGTAGTTTGTAAGTTTAGTGACTGATGATCCCGCAGTTTAAAGTTTCACAAACATCTTCCTGCCATTTCGAACGACAATTTAAAAATAAAGTTGCAAAGTAAATTTAATTGTGCACGGTATTGTTAACAGACAGACATCCAGCATTTAACAGAATGACCATATACAGTTCCATTTATGGCTACCTAATTTGTTTATTTAAAAAATGCAAAATTTCACAGTTTGCCTAGGATCGCCTAAGAAGCTGTTTATTACAGGTTTCGGCAGGTCTAAGCTTCCATTATCTGTACATTATTAATAGATCATGACTCACGTGGCAACAACTGGTACTGTGTCGTAATTGCAGGACATCCGCAAAAAATGTTTTATATTTTACTTTGGCGTAGTTTTTACTCTTGACACGCTGATGTTCCTGACGTCCTTCTATTATGACGCAATACCAATGGTCGACGTGTGATTCATGATCTGTGCTAGATATGAAGCTGGCAACCTATCTCTCTCCAAAACGAGTAATCAAGGTTTTTGAATAAATTGTAAACAACCTGTGCTTCTTGCAGTTTTTTAAGGAAAAGACGTAAGAGGATAACTCTGCAAATGCGAAACAGTAAATAACCTTTGAGATTGGAATTCTCCCCGGCAGCTTTCACACACCAGACGCCCTTTGCTATCTCCTTTTTACGAAAATCCAGTCTTCAGGAAGACCGTTCGAGGCATTCTTGTAAGCACCTGGCGCTAAAAGCCTGCGAGCAGACTGACTGCTGCTGGTGACCTGAACCCCACAAGTGTGTTCTATAGTTGGGTCGGCGTAAGTTAATCCCTGACAGGTGCATTGCTGTTGCAAGCTTTCAACTACGAAATGCAAACTGCTTCAGACTAAAACACCAATATGGAGTAGTGACGTAGACAAATGTACAAATGTTTGTATAGTCTATGGGACTTAACTACGGGGTCATCAGTCCCTAAACTTACAAAATTTTTATGAACTAACTAATACTAAGAACGGCACAAATATCCATGCCCGAGGGGGGATTCGAACCCCCGACCGTAGTGGCCGTGCAGACCGTGACTGGAGCGCCTTAGTCCCCCCGGCCACCGCGGCCGGCTGACATAGACACATACGAAATTAGATAACTCGTCTGGTGACAGTAGGTGCATGAAGGTGTTGCGACCGTATTATTGCAACTGTCGTGGATCAACTTACAGCGATTCAAATATAGGTTCTGTCCTGGTTCGGTGCTGTTTTAACGCCCGTCATCAGTTTTGACAGGTCGCTCGCTGGTCGCGGACATGATCGATAGCGGCGCAGTAACCCTTGAGAAAACCGCGGTGCTCGGCCACGATCAGGGGGCGATCGCGCACGCGACCGTGAATTTTTCAGCCCCCGGAGCATCAATTTCCAGCGCGGGGGCAGTTCCGGGGCGTTACGTGAAAGAGCCGACGACAAATAGGCTACTGCTCGGCTCCTGCAGCACGGGCTCTGTCTGTTCAATACGTAATGACGCCTGCAGCTGCTGAGGCGGGCATCCCTTCCGCCAGTTACGTCAAAGTTATTCGGAATAACGCCGCCGTGCGCTCTAAGCCGCCTTGCTGCGGAGTGTGCGGATGTTCCCCGTCGGAAGTTCGAGTCCTCCCCGAGGCAAGGATGTCTGTGTTGTCTGTAGGCCGGCCGCGGTGGCCGAGGGGACTGAGGCGCTCCAGTCACGGTCTGCGCGGCCACTACGGTCGGGGGTTCGAATTCTCCCTCGGGCATGGATATTTGTGCCGTCCTTAGTATAAGGTAGTTGATAAGTAGTTTGTAAGTTTAGGGACTGATGACCCCGTAGTTAAATCCCATAAGTTCTACAAACATTTTGTTGTTGTCTGTAGCGTAAGTTAAAATAGTTTGTAAGTCTAGGGACCGATGACCACTGCAGTTTGGTCCTATAACTTTACAAACATTTGATTTGGAATAGCCATTTTCACGGTCAACAGATACACTGACAACCAAAAAGCTACTTTGTAATTTCCACCATTAACGTTACAGTTGGCCTGATGTAGTTCTTCGATTAATCGGCAGCGACACAATCATTTCGATTATCACAGGCTTTCCTATGTATCCGTGCATTCAATAAAAACCATCTGAGACGTATTTTACCAGTGTTTTTACCATAGTTTTTACTTGTCTTGATGACTTATTGCATACTTGACCTTCAAAACAAGAGGAAGGTGACTATCTACATAAAATTTCGTAAGGTGCCTATTGGAGGATACCTCATTGCAGACACCGCCTGAGCAATCATCTCGATATTTGGAAGAGGTGTATAATTTGTCATATAGAGGGGAGGGAGGAGAAGAAGAAGAGAGAGCGGATAAGAGGAGATTGGTAGACAGCAGGGGACGTGATGGAAGCAGATGGATGGGTGGACCGTGGAGGACGAGGCTGAGGTAGGCAGACACATAATAAATAATTACATTAAAATGACCAGTTGGCTTAAGAACCTTTTTTTTAATGAAGGTATGTTATTACAGGATCACAGGTTTCCGTATTGTATTTCAATATACGAGGGTCACTCCAAAAAGAAATGGACACTATTTTTTAAAAATACTGTTTTCATTCTGCATGTTTGAAAGTTTTACAGTGTGTAGATACAGCCTTCCCGCTTGTTGTGAAACTTAGTTCAACCTGTTCCCGTGAGTGGCGCCGTCACAGCAATGCACGGGCACAGGTCAGTCAAAAACCCGTGGAAGCGATCACAGAACTGGGATGGACAACACTGAAACACGCGCCTTACAGTCCTGGCCGGGATCCGTGTGACTGTCATCTCTTTGGGAAACTGAAAGACTCTCTTCGTGGAACAAGGTTTCAAGATGACGACTCCCTTGTGCGCGCTGCCAAACAGTGGCTCCAACGTGTTGGTCCAGAATTTTACCGTGTGGGTATACAGGCACTGGTTCCAAGATGGCGTACGGAAGTTGAGAGGAATGGGAATAACGTGGAGAAATGAAAATATTGCTCCTAAACCGAAGTATCTAGACACTGTAAAACTTTCAAACATGTAGAATAAAAACTGCAACTAAGAAAAATAATAATAAAATAAAATAAAAAAATAAAATAAAAAATTGTGTGCATTTCTTTTGGAGTGACCCTCGTACAAATATTGCATGTAGGCTCGTTGATTGTCCATGTACCGCTTTCTGCAGGGGCGTAGATTTCGTCCTCGAAGTGTTCAGTCCTGTTCAAGTAGAAGAAATTCAATATTGCACCAGTTACAAAAAATTGCCCCCCCCCCCAACCACTCGTGCGTTTGCCAGTAGTGGGGCCGTTGCTGCTCGGCCTCCCCTGCGTCGCGTGGCGGTGGCGCAGTAGCAGCCGGCAGCAGCAGCGGCAGCGGCAGGTGAAAGTGAGGTGTGGTGGCTGCGATTGTGCCCGCCGCTCCCTCACACCTCGCGGCCGCATTTAATTCTGCCACCAGCGCAAAAGCCAGCGCCGAAACGACAGCCACAACAGTACCTACTCGGCCACTAGCAGCTTCGTATCACTATTCCGTTCAGTTTCAAGCAGTCAGTCTCGATATAATCCCAAAGGAAAATTATCACACCTGCAAAGATATCTACATAAATATTCTGCAAGTCACATTCAAGTGCATGGTAGGGGGTTCATCGAACCGCTTTTACAATATTTATCTACAGTTCCATTCTCTAATAGCTCGCGAAAAAAAAAAGGAACACCTAAATCTTTCCGTTTTCGATCAGATTTCTCTTAGTCTATTATAATGATCATGTCTTCCTATGTAGGTGGGTGCTAAGAAAACATATTCCCATTCGGTGAAAAAAATTTCGCAAATAGATCTCGTCGCGACGAATATCGCTTTTGTTTTAATGATTTCTACCCCAACTCGTGCATCATTACCGTGACACTCTCTACCCTATATAGCGATAATACAAAACTAACTTTCTTTAAATCGTTTGTTCAAAATGTTCAAATGTTTGTTAAGCTTATGGGACTTAACTACGGGGTCATCAGTCCCTAAACATACGTACTAAAGACGGCACAAATATCCATGCCCGAGGGGGGATGCGAACTCTCGACCGTATTGGCCCAAATCGTTTGCCAGTCACACTTGGTGGGGATCCCGCAATGCGCAACAGTACTCCAAAATAGGACGCACAAGTGTAGTGTAGGCAGTTTAGTAAAACTGTTGCATCTTCTAAGTGTTCTGCGAACGAAACGTAGTCTTTGGTTAGCTTTCTCTACAATTTTTTCTTTCCAATTTAATTTGTTTGTTATTGTTACTCCTAGGTATTTAGTAGAATTATGGTGTAAATGAAGTTTTTACGGGTTTCTTTCAGTGGTCATGTGGATGACTTCACACTTCTCGTTATTTTCCAATTTTTGCACCATGCAGGTACCTAAATCATTTTGCAGTTGCTTTTGATCTTCTTTTGGCTTTACTAACCAATAAGTGACAGCATCATCCATGAACAGTCTAAGGAAGCTGCTCAGATTGTCTCCTAAATCGTTTATGAAAATAAGGAACAGTACGGGGCCCATAACACTCCCCCGGGGAACGCCAGATAGCACTTGTGTTCTACTCTACGACTTTCCGTCCTTTCTGACAGGAAATTACGAATCCTATCGCACAACTGGTGATATTCCATAAGCACGCAGTTCGATTATAAGACGCTTGTCAGGTAGTGTCAAAGGCCTTCCAGAAATCTAGAAATACGTAATCTATGTGATATTCCTTGTCGATAGCAGTCATCACATCATATAAGTAAAGAGCTAGTCGTGTTTCACGAAAAGATACTTTCTGAATCCGTGTTGACCATGGGTTAATAGGTCGTTATCTTCGAGGTAGTTCATAATATTTGAAGAAAGTATATGTTCTATAATCCTGCTGCAAACCGACGTCAATGATAGAGGTCTGTAATTTTGCGGGTCACTTCTATTGCCTTTCTTGAATATTGGCGTAACCTGTGTAACTTTCCAGTCTTTAGGTACGGAAGATTCGCTGAGCGAGCGGTGGTAAATGATAACTAGGTATGGGGCTATTGCATCAGCATACTCCGAAAGAAAATTAATTGGCATACAATCGCGACCGGGAGACTTACTTTTGTTAAGTATTTCACTTGCTTTAATGCACCAGAGGTACCAACTTCTAAATTACGCATGCTGGCAGCTGTTCTTGATACTATTTCCATCCCGTGACTGCAGATGCCGATGGGGGGTGGTACACGTACTGATAATGGTTTCTCTGCCATGCGGACCAGCGCACGGTACTGTTGCGAGACTAGTTATTTTGCCATTCTTCCGCACGAAGTGGTGTGTTGTTCCAACAGGATAATGCTCGACCACGCACTGCTCTGAAAGACGTTCAGCCACTTCTCTGGCCAGCAACATCTTGCGACTTGTCTCAAATCGAGCAGGTGTGATACGGCGACAACTAACAAGAGCGACTGCGACTAGTCAACCCACCATTCTTCTGAACGGCTCCAGCAGGCGTGAAATAATGCGTTCCGAGGCAGTATGCGCCATCTCTGTGATGCCGGATCAGTGCCTTCATTTCTTACCGTGGAGGCTTCACCTGTACTAATATCCGTATTTCGGTAAGGAGTGACACCTGGTAATTGAGTGCCGCTGCAGTTACTGATGTGCAAATGTAATCTTTCATATACGCCTGCTGCACAAGCACTGTTTCAACAATAAATCTCGGATGAATTGCGAAACTCTAAGAGTATGTACTAGTTTTTTTACAGCCTACGGAGCGATGTGGACACAGTGGTAACATAATGGACTCACATTCGAGAGAACAGTAGTTCACATCCACCTCCGGCTATCCCGATTTAAGTTTTCCGTGACGTCCCCAAATCACTCAAGTCATATTCAGGAATGGCTCCTCCCAAAGGGCACAGATGATTTCCTTCCCCATCATTACCCAAGGAATCAAAGCGTGAGCTT
This sequence comes from Locusta migratoria, assembly GCA_026315105.1. NCBI lineage: Eukaryota > Metazoa > Arthropoda > Insecta > Orthoptera > Acrididae > Locusta > Locusta migratoria. The sequence continues at coordinate 452,061,758 of CM048748.1, forward strand.
TACATGTAATGACGACGTTGTCGTCAGGGCGTTAAACTATAATCTTCTTTCGTTCCTTTTCATTTTTTCCTGCAGTGTAGCAGGAAACGAAACATTCTCTTGCTACGCCATGCGTGAAATTGTACTGTCGTCGTCAAACAGAGCAGTAGCTAGGCCTACGTTAGGAGCATTTCAGCTGGATGATTCATTTTGCTTTTAAATAGTCGCTGTACGTCGCTATGAGACAGTGATAAGTTACAGATATTGCAGTTGCGGACAATGATGATACGCATACATTTCCATGATTCAACGACAAGTAAAAACTTGTACAAGGAAGAACGCAAAATTAACGTATCGTCGAGAACATTGTTAAGATGGAGCACACGCTCAGTTTGACGAATGCAGAGGAACTAAATGCGTCGTTCTCCGGGACTAGGGAAGGCGCGGCTAACGTCTAACCAACGTCTTTCCTAATCCTGTCCGTCGTGTGCAGAGAATTTGCATATCGATTCACAGTAACATCATTCACTAACAAGACAAATGGTTGCACACACCGAGATATACGCCTGCTATACAAAGCCAGTGTGACCACGAAATAGGAGGGTAGATTCAAATGTTCAAATGTTTGTAAATCTATCGGACCAAACTGCGTGGTCATCAGTCCGTAGCTTACAAACTACTTAAACCTTGGTAAACTAACCTACGGACAAACACACACACCCATGCCCCAGGGAGGACTCGAACCTCCACGGCGAGCAACCGAGCGCTCCGCAGCGAGACGCTTTAGACCGCTTGGCTACTCCACCGCGGCGGAGGGTAGATAACGGGGCCATATCGACAGAGCTTTTTTATTGTTTATATAATTTTTAAATTTTTAGTAGCTCATTGTGCAACCCCGTGTTCTAATTATAAACATTGAAAGAGGTGCGCGTATTTAAGATTCTGACTGTGTAGCGAGAGGCACTAGAGTTGACGACACTACTATCGACTGCCAGTTGCTGCGCAGTCACGTCTGCGGGAGCACACACTTGTCAGTACCAGTTCCTGGATTCCCGCCAGAGGCCGCGCAAGCTGTGAACACTCCACGTCTGTCTACTGTGATTGGCCGAACCATAGTTAAACAGCCGCCACTTGTGGCTTGTAAGGCACTGCACATTTTCTCAGCCGCGGTGGAGTGGCCGGGCGGTCTAAGGCGCCTAGCTGCGGAGTGTGCGGTTGCTCACCACCGGAGGTTCGAGTCCGCCCTCGGGGATGGATGTGTGTGTGTGTGTGTGTGTGTGTGTGTGTGTGTGTGTGTGTGTGTGTGTGTGTGGACCTTAGATTAGTGTAAGTAGTTTGTAAGCCCAGGGAATGGTGAACAAAGAAATTAAGTTCCACAGATTTACGAACATTTGAACATCTTTTCAGAGCAGTCTGCATCACTTCGGCGAAGAGTGTCCTCACATAGTATTGAATAGTGCCTCAAGACTTGTGACTAAATACTTAAGAGTTGAAGTCGCTTGTTTACGTGCCGGCACTTAAAAATATCGCCGACAGAAGAGAACTCTCAAATACAACTCACTGTCTGGAACATAAACTTTATAATACTGGTATTACTGTACTTTGTATTGATATGTATCACTTGTACTAATGTGGACGGGTCGTTTCTGATAAAGAGTACCTACGCTGCCTTACCATCACCACCCAAAACACACTGAACCCCCCCCCTCCCCCCACCAAAAACAGAATAAATTATCTAAGCTCCTGACACGAAAACAGGTAAAGCTGCAAACTCGCACTTGCCATCGCACATTTTGGTAGAGATTGTGAGGTATCTTACTTCGAAATACCTGCCTGTCGCGTTGTTTCTTCCATTATTAGCGTTTATACCTCTTGATCATATGAAACCCAGCTCGTGCTATTCATCCTCGCAACCCAAGGGGGTAGTAGATAGAGGCTCCCACGTAGATTACGTGTTTCTTGACTTCCGAAAGGCATCCGATACGATTCCGCACCGTCGTCTGACACAGAGCCAGCGTACGGATCATCAGACCAAGTATGTGACGGTTGACAGAACGCAGCATGTCGTTATCATCGAAGAAAAGTTACCACATGTCAAACTGATTTCTGGCGTGGCCCCGGAATGTGTGTGTGATTTCGCATATAACATCGGATGTTTAGGGAGACTTTTGAAGATGGTACTATAGTATATCAATAAGTCGTAACACTAGAAAATGGTAGGGAAATGCAGAAGTATTTGGAGCATATTGACGCATGGGGCAGGGAATAGCAATTGAGCCTCAACACAAACAAGTGTAAAGTGCCACATTTACATGGAAATAAAGATATTTTATTATACGTATATCTACATAATAGCAGGACAAACACTAGAAGCAGTTACTTCCATAAAATATCTTGGAGTATACATAAGGGGCGATTTGAAATGGAACCAACATTGTCAATCGTGGGTACGGCAAATGCCAGACTGGTTTTCATTGCAAGAATCCTCAGGAAGTGTTGTCCGTCAACAAAGGAAGTAGGTTACAAAACTCGTTCGGATTGCGCTTGAGTATTGCTCATCAGTCTGAGATCCACAGTATGTAGGGTTAATAGACGACATAGAGAAAATCCAACGGAGAGCAGCAGGGTTCGTTAGGGGCTCATTACTGTGCGCGAAAGCTTCACGGAGATGATTAGGTAACTGCAGTGGCGGGCGGTACAAGGCAGACGTGCTGTATCGTGGTTCTGTCAAGCTTCCGAGAGCATACGTTTGTCGAGGAGATAACCGATATATTACTTCCTCCGGCGTATATATCGCGGGACGACCGCAACGATAAAATTAGGCTCCACACGGAAGTATACTGGGAACCGATTCTTCCGGGAACCGTGCGCGACTGGAACAGGAGGAGGAAGTTACAAAGGTACAGGAAGTACCTTCCGCCACACACCGTCAGGTGGCTTGCGGAATGTGGATGTAGATGTCTCCTAAAAGAGACCGCTGGTCACTTCAAATCCGGTGCTTTGATTCTTGTACAAACTCTGATTTACTACGGTTATTTCTTGAGATTGGCAGTGCATTACTGGCTTATTTTGGCACTCTCTTAATGCAGTCGAATAATTCCCCACTGAGATGAGACAAAACTGTGAATCTTTGGCTGATCCAGCATTCCTGGCATAGCATCCCTTCTTATGCAGTTCACGCAGCTCCCGCTTACTGAACTTAAGGCTGCTAAATATAGCCGTGGTGGATTAGCCGAGCGGTCTAAAGAGCCTCGCTGCGGAGCGCGCGGTTGCTCGCCGTGTAGGTTCGAGTCCTTCCTGGGGCATGGGTGTGTGTGTTTGTCCGTAGGTTAGTTTACCTAGGTTTAAGTAGTTTGTAAGCTACGGACTGATGACCACGCAGTTTGGTCCAATAGGTCTACAAACATTTGAACATTTTACAGCGGCAGATTTCTTCGTCGACGCCATTGCCATTCAGTCGGTGTTGCGTCATTCCATGTCAACAGGTCTCCCTGTGAAATTTCATGTGAGCATGCGCACATACCACTATTGAACAATGGTAAAGTTTAAAATTTGTCGATGCAATACTGCCAGAGGTACAGTAACTTGTTCGGTCCCATTCGCAAATTACGCGCGCAACGAGCGTATATTTCTAGCAGCTTTCAGCTGTAACATCTCTGGAATTTTTTTTAAGAAATTAAATTTAGCCTTTTTGTACAATACTATGCATTCTTTTAAGAATAATAATGAAAACAATTTTAATTTCCTGCAAGAAAAGTGTAGACAAAATCGGTCTAGAAAATTTCGAAGTTTGGCGTCGTAAATTTCAGGCACTAAAGATATTAAAAATGTGGAATTTAGCACGTAGTAACCTCACAATGCAAGGTTCTCAAATCTAAAGTATCATTAATTTATCACTTTCCAATAAATTACGTACAAAGTTGATTTAAAAAAGGCCAAAATGAGCAGTTTTTTACCTTATTTTGCAAAGAATAATGCTCTTTAAAACTTTCCAAACTAGGTGCATTAGAATGACCACGGATTTATATATAATGATCCAATGCGGGCTAACAACGGTGTATAATTCGAAATAAACATATTTATTTAACGTTTTTGACGTTTTCCACATGTATAGTATAAAATCGTTTATGTCCAAGCAAATCTGAACGTGTCATGGAATTTCAGAGAGCGAAGCTGATTATGTGTGAGGGCTCGGACTAATCTTTATCGCGGAGCGCGCGGTTGCTCGCCGTGGAGGTTCGAGTCCTCCCTGGTGCACGGGTGTGTGTACATTTAAGCGATTCTTTATTTCCGATCCCTAACCCCCCCCCCCCCAACCACCGTTAGAACCATCTAGATTGTACCATATGTGTTTATATTAGTGAAAGGGTGTCGCGCAAAACTATAAACTGTAAAACGGTGTCGCCAAGAGGGAAAGTTTGGAAAGCATTGTCTTACACCTTAATATGAGGGGGTTTCCATTTTGAGTGAAGTCTTTACGACAGTCGTTAAAAAATTGTCGATCGAGCATTCTTGACGTGAAGTTTCCATTTGTAGACAGCGTTTGGCTGAATGGTGGCTACTCGGCTCGCCCCCTGGTCGTTAACAGACGACTCTCAGTGAGTAATCAGCCACGGTCGGCCGGACAATGCTCGCCAGGCACCCGCCCTCCTCGCCTTGTATGGCCAATCACGGCGGCGATTCAGCCGCGCTCGCGTTCAATTGCTCCCGCAGGGACAAATAAAGGGACCACCGGCACGCCGCCTTATTGACTTGTAAACGCCACTCACGCGTATGGTACGAAGGCAAGTAACTTTTCACAAATACGGCCCCACTGAAGTTATCTTTGTTTCACGAAATACGAGCTACATATGAATAATCTATATCTAAAGCGAAACACGAAGATGAAGAGTTCGAAGAGACAAGTTATGACTGTCCAAGTAATCGGTACATGATGGACAGGGTGTTTCAAGTCAATATGTTCTTCTCCGTTGGAAGGAGCTGACGTTGCTCAAAATAATGGCTTACGCTTTTCATAGTTGGTGATTCAATACAGAATTGTAAATGTGACATAGTCATACAAGAGGCAGGCTACCATTATTATAATAATTCACATTGAATACGTCGCACAGAATGACTGTATTACTCAAACCAGCTTAACAGCCGCTGCTTCGCATGCGTAGGCGGCTTGGTCTGCACCAGTTGTTTCTCCCTCTTAATATAAATTTTCATAGATATATCTTAAGTATTATCATAATGAAGTGTTGTGATACTACTTGTAGCCGCTGCAGAATGGCCTTGCGTACTGAGGCGCCATGCTGCGGTGCGCGATGGTGTTCGCCGTGAGGGATTCGAGTCCCCCTCGGGCATGGGTGTTGGTGTTGTCCTTAGCACAAGTTAGTCTAAGTTAGCTTAATTAGCTTGTAAGCGTTAGGGACTGATGACCCCGTAACCCCCTAGGGCACCCCTTAATAGTTGAATTTCGAAAAATACCCCAACAATTGTCTTTTAATTCCAACCAAGTATGCAAATATCACTTTTTGCAATTCTGGAAACAAAATTGGCTTACGTAGCAAAATTTTTCAAAAAATGTCTCATCCCCTATTTCGCCCCTAAATGATTAATTTTCCGAAAATACCGAAACACGTATCATTTTAATTCTGACCAAGAAAACATATAACGATTTATGTGGTTGTAGCTTCAAAATAGCCTTTAATAGCAGAAGATTTTCGGAAAACATCGCCTCTCCAATTTAACTCCTTTGATGGTTGAATTTCCAAAAATACCAAAAAACGTATTTCTTAAATTCTAACGAATAATACAAATACCAATTTATGAAGCTCTAGCTTCAAAATTGACTTGACAACAATGAATGTGTGTTCCAAAAGAATTTTTGATTCCCTATTTTACCCCTTAGTTGTTGAATTTCCAAAAATATCGAAACTCTTGTCTTCTTAATCCTGATCAAAAGTCAAACTGCTAAGTTTCGTAGTTGAAATTTGGATTAATGCCAACATATTTTTGAAAATCAATTTTTGCATCCCATATTTCACCCCCTTATAGGTCGAATTTCCAAAAATACCGAAACACGTGTCTTTTAAATTCTAATCCCGAATCCAAATTCGAAAATTTGTAGTTATAACTTCAGAATTGCCTAAATAGCAACAGATTTTCGAAAAACATCCCCTCTCCAATTTAACCACCTTTATGGTTGAATTTCTAAAAATACCAAAACACGTATTTCTTAAATTCTAATCAACAATACAAATATCAATTTTTACAGCTCTAGCTTCAAAAATAGCAACTTGTTTTCAAAAAGTATATTTCATCCCGTATTTTACCCTTTTACTTTTCCCAAAATACTGAAACTCGTGTTTATTTAAATCCTGACCAAGATTCCATATCCGAAGTTTCGTAGTTGTAGCTTAAAACTTGAGTTAACGGCAACATATTTTTGAAAATCAATTTTTCTGCGTCCCCTATTTTACCCCCTTATTTGTTGAATTTCAAAAAATGCCGAAACACGTGTCTTTTAAATTCGAACCCAGCTTCAAAATTGCCTAAATAGCAACGTATTTTAAAAAAAAACGTTTCATCCCCTATTTCCCCCCCGTTACGGACGGAATATCGAAAAATTGCTTCTTAAATGACACCTATTGAGTAAGATCAACACCCTCTACAAATTTCAAGTTTCTGTCTTCTGTGAATTGAGCTGGGTGATGACGAGTCAGTCAGTCAGTCGGGACATTGCCATTTATATATAGAGATGACCCATTACGGAATTTATCCGTCATCATATAGGTATCTGCCCTTGAGCGACTACTGTACGCAGACAGCCGTTAAAAGTTTACTGACATCCGAAAACTACAGTCTCTCTAAAATATTTCTTCATGTTTAGCCGCATCCTGCTCATCTTTTTCGTTTATACATAAACGCAGCAGCCAACATCCTCCACCCAGCTGTCCTGCGTAGTGTGGTCTTTGTGTGTCGCTCAATCGGGACCGGGGCTACAAGAAATAGGCGTGTCCCGTGCAAAGACATTAAACATGTGACTGAAAGTACAGCAGAAAAGTTAAGGGAATACACTTACTTGTATGAGATTAGCTAAGGTATGCATTAGATGAGATTTTACATATTCCAACTTTGTAAATGAATAATGAATTGAGAGCAGAGGCCCGCCGTCCAGTTGGAGACCCGACACTATGCCCCCTTTAACCCTGCCCTGCACCCTTCAACTGCTCGCAGCAGGTGCTCCCTTCCCCTGGCCCCTCTCCAGGCAAGGGCCTTTGACAATCCCTGACGTATACAGGGTGTCCCAGCTATCTTGCTCACCCAACATATCTCTGGAACAACAACAGCTGTTGTAAAACGACTTTCACCGGTATCTACGTAAGGCTGGAGCTCATGATTGTACATATTTGTAAACATTCTAAAACAAAAGCATATGTGTTTTTTTGTGACAGACTTATGGTTTTTTGAATAGACATCCTATATTATTTCTTCAGCAATCTATAGCCTGACAAATCACATAAACAATGGCGTTGACTGCATCGCAATACGCCAATTACATCCCGAGATATTGCGACGCGAAGTTGACGCTTCCGAGATATTGCGACGCGAAGTTGACGCTTGAGATACGCAAAATGCTCTGCTAGCGCACGTCCTGCGACTAAGGCGACAGCCCCGTGCTGTTCAGGAAGTGTGCTAACCGCGCATTTCTCGAATTTCAGGCGTCAACTTCGCGTCGCAATATCTCGGAATGTAATTGGCGTATTACGATGCAGTCAACGCCATTGTTTATGTCATTTGTCATGCTACAGATTGCTGAAGAAATAATATAGGTTGTCCAATTGAAAACAACATAAGTTTGTGTTAAAAAACACATATGCTTTCGTTTAAGAATGTTTCAAAAATATGTACATTCATGGGCCCCAGTCTAATATTGATAGCGGTGAAAGTCGTTTTACAGCAGCTGTTGTTGTTACAGAGATATTTTGGGTGAGGAAGATAAGCTTGGACACCCTGTATAACACCGAAAGAGGACGCGCAGGGCAGAATGGATTCGTATACGGCAGTTCAGCTTTTGGAATCTGTTTCTCGCCACCAAGCTTCAGGTTTTTACTCCATTTCCTTAAATCTTTCAAGACGCGTGGCAGTATAGTTCCTTCGAAAGAGGACGGCCAAATTCACTCTCTACTTCGACCTTGTGACGCGATTGTAACGGCCTCATATTAGACCCCCCCAATCTTCCACGATCTTTGTAGTAATTCTTCATTTTGTATTTTAATCTGTTGGCATACATTTCGACATTCTTCGACTGCATTGTATACACGTGCTTTCAGTTTGTTCTGCTCGGCATTGCCGATGATACACATTTCACTTGTGTGCTTCATTCAACGCTCGAAGCAGTTTACTCCTCAGTTCATTATCAATAACTTGCGTGACTGCAGGTCTTCTTTATTTATGGGTCTACTTGTGAGTATTCCTGCAACTATAGGATAATAAGAGAAGCGTTCGCATTTGTAGGGTTAAGGTATAGGGATAATGTAAAAGCCAGCAGCACAGAAGCGTTTTCTGCAGAAACAATGCCAGATATAAAAATTAGTACACCGTCTTAAAGTTCTCTTATTAGCTGAAATTTTTTGCTGACTTAGTGTATATGGAATAGATTTACATATCAATAGCTCAAGCGGTACTGAAATACGAGGTGTCGATTCTTGCTGAAACACCATATCAATTCGTGGTGTTGTGTCCATGTGCGACAATGCAGGCGCAGATTCTGACATCCATTTCATCATACAGATAGCGAATACTGTCTTTGGATACATTAATCGCGAAGTCCTCGATCTGTTCGCATAGTTTTTCAAGACTTGTGAGTTGCCGAGTTGCAAGTGCCAGCAGTCGTTCCATCACATCACGCTCGTGCTCGAATCGAGACAAGTTCGGAAGCCGCGCTGACTAGGAACGTTATTGCACGCCACAATGGATATCAAATCGAATGTTTGTGAAGCTTGTGGAAGTTAACTGCAGGGTCACCAGTCCCTACACTTACAAAATACTTATGAACTGCCACGGCCGAGGGCATTGAGGCGCTATGCTACAATGCGCGAGGCCGTTTCCCGTCGTGGGTTCGAATTCCCCCTCGAGCATGGATGTTTGTGCCGTCTTTAGTATAAGCTAGTTCATAAATAGTTTGTAAGTTTAGGGACTGATGACTCCGCAGTTCAGTCCCTTAAGCTTAACAAACATTTGAACAACTTATTAACTACCTTACACTGAAGACAGCACAAACAGCCATGCCCGAGGGGATATTCGAACCCTCGACGGGGAACGGCCTCGCGCATCGCAGCATATCGCCTCACAGCGCTCGGCCGCTCCGCAGCGGCGTAACGTTGGATGTCGCTGACAGTGAGTGGGCGAGCAATATCATGTTGGAACAACATCTCATCGTCCTCTTGCAAGAGTGGCAAAAGAAAGGGCCTTACGACATCATCCAAGCACAGGGTGCTGCTCAGCTTTCCCTCCTGGGGTAGGATCATTGTGTGCCGGACTAATGCACTCTACGAGGCAGTGCTGGCCAGGTCTGCGTCGTATGCGCAAACGACAATCACTTTGACGCAGGCATTCTACGTGATTCTGTGGTGGCACCAGTCGTGCGCGCGTATTCTGCGGCGTGAGTGGCAGGCGGGCCAGTTATGCGCGTCCGTACTCCCACTGCCAGTAGCCGGTTGGCAGCAGCTCGTGTTTACACTTCTGGGCTCACAAACCCTCTGGTGTGTTCTGTGTTCTGACACTGCTGCCGTTAAAATACGACAATCTCTGCAGACATCTGTGCAGCGTGGATGTTTGGAACATCATCAATGGGTGTGAGGATCTTCACGTCACCGTTACAGAGAGCATCGTTTCACAACTGACACAGAACTTGTGTGTCAATTCTGCGAAAGGACTATACCGCCATTCACAAGGCCATAATTTGACCCCTTTCAAACAGCTTGGCGCCTGTTTTCTTCACACGCTGAGCCTTATTAAAGTGTACACCTGTTGACGGACATCAGTGTCGGTACGCCCCCGCCGCGGCCGTGCAGTAGTGAGTGGGGCGGGCGGCGATATGATCGGCATTGGGCGCTTGGGCGCTGGAGGGCTGCCAGCCGGACGTGGACGCCTCCTTAACGGCCGCACCAGCCGTAAATCTGGCCGCCGCGCCGCGGCTATTCCAGGCGCGCCACCTGCCGCCGCTCACCAGCAGCGCCAATTAAGCTGTGTCATCGAGGGCAGCCGGACACGTATTAGCTGCACTTTGCTGACACCGACTGCTGGCTACTCCGTGTCAGCGACCTCAGAAGTCACAGAGCAGAATGGGGCGCTCCGCGGAACTCTCAGACTTGGAACGTGGACAGCTGATTGGGAGTCACTTGTGTCAGATGTCTGTACGCGAGATTTACAGTCACCCTCGCCACCATTTATATCTGCAGCACTGCTCCCTTCCCGTATGCCTTCCTCTCCCACCTAGACCGCTCCTTCACGACCTATGTGATTGCCGCACACCTTAATCTTTATTCCCGTCTGCCTGCTGAACTCCGCTTTCTTAAACATCCCTAGGTCCACAGTTTCCGATGCGATAGTGAAGTGAAAACGTGGAGGGGCACCTACAGCACGAAAGCATACAGGCCGACTTCGTCTGTTGACTGACAGAGACCGCCGACATTGAAGAGCGTCATAGGTAGGCTTCTATCCAGACCACCACACAGGAATTCCAGACTGCATCAGGATGCACTCCAAGTACTATGACAGTTAGGCGGGAGGTGAGAAAACGAATTTCATTTGTCGAGCGGCTGCCCATAAGCCACACATCACGCAGGTCAATGCCAAACGACATCTCGTTTGATGTAAGGGGCGTAAACATTGGACGATTGAACAGTGGAACAACGTCGTATGGAGTGACGAACCGCCGGCCGCGGTGGCCGAGGAGACTGAGGCGCTCCAGTCACGGTCTGCACGGCCGCTACGGTCGGAGGTTCGAATGCCCCCTCGGGCATGGATATTTGTGCCGTCCTTAGTATTAGCTAGTTCATAAGTCGTTTGTAAGTTTAGGGACTGATGACCCCGTAGTTAAGTCCGATAAGCTATGCAAACATTTGAACATTTGTATTTGAGTGACGAACCGCGGTACACAATGCGATCCGATGGCAGGGTGTGGGTATGGCGAGTGCCCGGTGAACGTCATCTACCAGCGTGTGTAGTGGCAGCAGTAACATTCGGAGGCTGTGGTGTCGTGGTGCGGTCCTGTTTTTAGTTGACGGGGCTTGCAACCCTTCTTGTTTTTTGTGCCACTGTCATAGCAAAGGGCGACATTGATATTTTAAGCACCTTCTTGCTTCCCACTGTTGAAGAGGAATTCTGCGATAGCATCTTTCAAACTCTTCATAAAAAATGTTTGTAAATGTATCGCACCAAACTGCGTGGTCATCAGTCCGTAGCTTACAAACTACTTAAACTAACCTACGGACACACACACACACACACACACACACACACACACACACACACACACACACACACACACGCCCCAGGGAGGACTCGAACCTCCGACGGCGAGCAACCGCGCGCTCCGCAGCGACGTCCTTTAGACCGCTCGGCTACTCCACCGCGGCCAACCTCTTGATAATGCACGGCCTGTGGCGCAGTGGTTACACGACAATGACGTCCCTGTAATGGACTGGTCTGCACCGAGTCGCGTCGTCAGTCTTATAGGAGACCTTTCCGATGTTTCGGAATGCCGGCTCCGTGTCAGACCCAAGGCGGTTAGAATGTTGGGAGGTGGCGTTATCTATGCTGAGAACAGTCATTGGTTGAAGCCAGGAGTCCATGCTTTTGTGTCCAAAACAAGGACTTCTCTCTTATAATCCTGTACGAATATTACCCTCTTTACGTAAAGCCACTAAATTAATAGTCATATCGGAGTATTTACTTACATATGACATACATTTCCACGACTACAATTACTTTACCACACAGTACGACCAATGTTTTGGGCACAAACAAATGCCGGAATGCGCATTTTGCTGGCTTCCCTTTTTCAGTGTTAGGGCATCTTCAGAGATTCTAACCTCCTTGGTCAGGTCTCACGGGCATACATACATCGATACCCCTCCTCAATGCAGCACTCAGTGAAGAATGTGTTGCAATTCCCCAAGAATCCTCCCAGCACCTGTTTGAACGTATGGCTTCGGGAGAGGAAGCTGCCATGAAGGCTAGGTGTGGGCCAACAACATACTGAAGTCCAGCATTACCGATAGAGGGCGCCACCAACTTGTAAGTCATTTTCAGGCAGGTTACCGGATACTTGTGATCACATAGTGTATGCCTCTACTAACGCCTGTTATAGCTGCGTCTCATGAACGAGTCGTTTACGAAAGCGGGTCTAATATCGGCAAACGAGAAACAAATGGAGTCGACCGAAATGAAGCTTGAGCCGTCGACAGCATGTTATTAACGACTTGCATGTAAATGCAGCGAAAATATTCGAAAAGAATTGGGAGCTCAAAGTGTTTAGCTTCCCTTTATCGTTTCGCCCTGACGCGGGGTCGGAATGATTGCTACAGTTGTGGCACGATTAGTATAAGGGCCGGCCGGATGCCCTTCCTGCCCCCTCCCTTCCCTTCCCGGGACGAAGGGAGGAAATACGCAGACAGGAAAAAATTAGTACGTCCATTCTGAACCGATAACGGCAGAAGCCAACTGCGTGTTAGTGGATGTACTGATAGTAATTTCACTGTCGTCCGCCGACAAACAGTGTAGTCACATAGCTGCCAACGTGCCATCTCTGTATACTCTTTAACGCGGAATGATTGTTGCCATAAGGCTGAGTGTAATATCAACGCGAGAAACAAACAAGCAGAAATACCAGTAAGACGCAACCATGATTCCGACAGCTAACGTAGCGAGTTTCAAACGGGTCAAATTGTGGCATTCCGAGTGAGGGGACTGTCTTTTCGGAAAATTGACAGGCAACTCAGACGTACTGCGTCATTTGTGCAACGATTCACAGTGCAATGGTCACGTCAACGCTGTCACAGCCGTATTCGAAGTTATGGACGTCCACGCAGCACGAACGTCTACCAAGGCCGTCGTACTGTAAGGGTAGCAGTGGCAGGTCGTACAGCTACCATGCCTCAGATAAGAGGGTTCGTGAATGCACAAGAGTCAACTGGAACTGTTGCCAAACGGTTACTAGCAATCGGACTGCGGCCATGCAGCTCGTCTTTCACTCACGACACAGTGTGGGCGTCCGCGACTCGACTGGTGCCGTCAGAGCAGCGTTTTACAACCTTTAGAATATGCGACGTCATTCCAACTAAAAACTATTCTGGCGACCCCCCTCTCCCCACATCCTAACGAACCGTAATAAAACTACGTCATCTCAAAGGAAACAAATTTAATCTTCTTTATTCTGCTACTGCTTTCTTTTAAATTGTTAGACGAAGATTTTTTGTGTATTTATCGGAATGGAATACATTATCCTCTTTTTAAACGATTTGCGACATATATCTTGCTTAACGAGTATTTCGCATATCACGCAAAGACTCAGAAGCGAATATGCTCATTGAGAAATGGCCCACTGCATAGACAATTTGTAAACAAGTAGTTTTTTTTTCGAATTTTTCTGAATTACTTATTGTATCAAGTTCTACCTATCGATTGATCCCTGAAAACAGTTTTCAGCTTTTCGTATATTCATCATTAACGTACTGTGTTATAAAACAATCTATTTAGTTCACAATTATAGACAGAGTATCAACTGAACCTTCCACATAATTCATGCTATGTGCTTCGGTCGAAGCGAACGTGTGTAAGCGGGGAATAATACATAACACCTGTCCTACGGAGCACAGGAAAAGCGTATCTGTAGGGGTCTGTCAAGCTGAACTACCGTGGAGTAGTTGATAGAGCTGATGTTTGTCGTTACGAGGGTCCTCGGTTTAAACTCTGTATGACGTCGCAAATTCTTCTACGTCGACATACGCACACCGAGTGTTAGATGGGACAACATGTTCCTGAAATGTAAAAGTAAAAGGACTGCTGGGATTTCATAGCTCTGTGTAATCGGCAGTTTGCTTCTTTTTATTTGAAAGTAGCAAACCTGTAGAGTATATTCGTAGAAGAAAGAAACAATTGGACCGTACGTGCGGAAGTATTAAAGTAATAGTAATAATAATGAATGACTGCTAGATAGGCAGCACCGCCGTGTTGTGGCTAGACTGCCTTGTGTTTGCCCACACCATAAATTGGGGCTGACGTTGCTGTCCAGTCCGCAAGCTACTGCTGCTGCTATTCCTGCAGCTGACTGTTGATTTGCGAAATGAAACCGTGGAACGTTATAGACATCCTCTTTTAACAATTGTCAACGTAATGTGGGTAAAGAAAAAGCTGTAGGCGGGGCTTGAACCCTCTACCCTCTGTTTGACGAACTAACGCTCTACCAACTAGCCCACGGTAGTGCAACGTGATAAGCTTTCAAATTTATGCTTTTCCTCTACTCCGTCGGTTAGGTGATAGCTACTATTATAGTTTACGCGCGTTCTCCTGGACGGCAGCACACAGCACGAATTATGTAGAAGTTTCGACTGATCGATATACAACGTTTGGTACCGGTCTGAGTGTCTCACACCTGAAGGTTTGGATGTAAGAGGGTGTGCTTTCATCTGCGGCAGCGTGTGTGTTTCCACCTGTTCTGCATATAGTGTTATGCGCGTCAAAGTGTCTGCACGTCTCGTCAGTGTTCGTGAATCGTGAACAGAGACGGGGAACCGGCCTAGAAAACACATCCCAGCCTGCCGGCATACCGACTATCCTCGTTACAATCGGTAGAGCGGTTTCCAAGTGGGGCCGGTGCATCTCTCCGTCCCGAAAACGGGCGCTTTAACACGCTCGGCTATCCCGCCGGGTGCATCTTGTACCTGATAGTAACGTCAATGAAATAAAGAATACCGGGCCAACTCTGAAATGCTGGCACCAATACAGAGCCGAGAGCGAATGTAAAGGTCTGATGCAAAACATTAGACCCTTCAATTATCTACTTTCAGAGAAAATAAATCCGAAACCAACCTGTAAGTGCTAATTCCAAGTACAGCTCCTAAACAACGTATCGTGCCGCATCGCTTAACACCGTTTCGCCGAGATATTTAATCAACGTGACAGCGTCATAGAACATTCGTAATGTTCGATGCCAACATTACTGGATTGTATTTTCTACTTTTTGATACTGACGCAGGGAAACATGGGGCAGAGTGAAACAAGTAATCCAATTTTAGTTCTAAATCCACTTTTGTTTATTCCTATGACATTGTAATACATAGGATAAATATATACTTGTTTGCATATTGTGGAACACATCTTTCACAGCTGAGAAACTTATCTACTATCTGTAATCTTAATTTGAAATTAACGTTACATTTATTTCTTTGTGCCCAATGCGCGGCGTACACTGAAAGAAGTAATGGGGCACGGCGATACAAACATTTTTAACATTGCAACTACTATCATTTACCTGGTTTTTAACCAAACACACACTAGCATAACTACCACTTAAAAACTGCTCTCTTAACCCAGAAATGATATAGGCTACTTACGCTATATATATATATATATATATATATATATATATAAACACTTGAATGTTTCACAATAGTACAATAAAAATGTCCACAGCCACCATATCAGTACACTTCACATTTATCCCATATTTATAGAATAAAAGACAATTCTAAATGACAAGTAGGTCGTAAGTCTTTTTGTTTGCCCACACTGAATCGATGTTGGGGGAATCATTCTTATTTGTTTATGGTGTACTGAATCTGTCTTCAGCTGGAGGCTTTAGAAATGAAATCCGCTGTTTTATGCAGGTCATTAAAAAAATTACTTCATAGTCTTTTTCATTGGTTACATCGCCAGTGTAAAATTTCTTCCTGCCGGTGGTTTCAAACTGCACCAGTACATAATAATTTGCTTTTGGATCCTTTTCCAGCTCCTTCACCTCACGTTAAAACTCTTGTCAGGGGCAGACAGAAACGTTTCACTGTGCCCCAGTGAGTCATGTTTCAGTGTGTCCCACAACCCTGAATAACCGAAACCACGTCTTCACATAAAAACTAAGTGATGATCAGTAAAATTTCTTATTTGTGTCTGTACTGCAAACATTGTTTTCAAATATACAACACAACACTCTGTAAAGGCCGGTAAACTACACTGCACATATTAGTAGAAAGTGTAAAAAAAAAAAAATACTTTCTACCAGGGAAAACAAACACTCTGACTTAACGTGGCAGCAATTTGGAAACTAAATCAACAACAGGTATTCAACTCACCGTTTACTTACTAGGAGTGACACTGCTCAGATTCAGACGTTTTGCGGGAAAAGTGTTCAGTTTCACTGTGTCCCATGTTTCACTGGAACCCATGGTCTCCTACATTAAAACATGAATATAAATTACCTATAGCATATTTTGTTTAAATGTTGGTGTACTAGGCATATCACCCCGAAAATTGGCGGAGTAAGATGGCAAAATAAAACTGTTAGAAATATGTGCATATTACAAGTATAACATTATATGATCTGTTGTAAAATAAATGTAAACAGTTTTATTGTAATTATCGCCTCTAGCGAGTTTGATACTTGTTGCTTCTCAGCACAGTCGTTAGGCATATCTTCTTCATTGTCTACTTCGGTTTCAGTTGCTGATTTTCCTTTCCAGTGTTGTTTGCTGACATGCAGTTTACCTTTGTGCAATTGCTTCTCTCTTGCGCCACTTCATCCAACGCTTTCATCTCAAGACACTGACTCAAGAAACTGCAAACTGAAAGACTGTTGTGCACTCTTGGGTGATTTTCGTTGCCATCTAATATCTTATATGATCACCTCGCACGGCCAGTACAATTGCACACCTACGTGGCATGGACAGTATGAGGTTATGAATTAACTCTTCAAGGATATTCGGCCATTATTCCATGAGTGCAATATCCAGCTCTGAGACCATTATGAGAGGTGCTGGTGTGCCTGAAATGCGTCTGTCAAGTGCATCCCAGACATGTTCAATCGGGTTTAAGTTCGGTGAACAAGCTGGCCACTCCATTCGTTAAATTCCCTCAGCTTCAGGCATGTTGTCCAGCTGCACAGCTCTTTGGGGAGGAGCATTATCGTCCTCCAGAAGGTAACCATCTCATATGGCATCAGCGTTGGGCGCAACAAAACGTCGAAGGACCTCGTCTCTTTGCCTCTGAGCAGTCAAAGCGCCACTCTGAACGACATAGAGGTCCATACGTCCGCCAGTACTGACTCCTGCACACACCATTCGTCCGCCACCATGATATGGTGATGTTTCCTGTACATAAGCACGATTGTTCCGACACCCACGTTCTCTCTAGGTGAGGGAACAATGATTGTCCGACTGAACATTAAATCTTGATTCCTCTGTGAACAAACCCGGCGCCATTCGTTACGACTCCAATCCTGATGTTCCTCCGCCCAGTTTCTGCGTGCTAAACGGGTCGTGGTTTTAATGGAAACAAACCAGAGGTCTCCGTGATAAGAGGCCACATTTCGGACTGTTTGTGTTTCTATTGCGCGGTGCTGCCTGGCGGGAGCGTTGCAGCCGAGTTGCATTCAGCGTCCCGGTTCGACGGGCTGTTAACCGGAGACAACAGTCATCTGTTTCTATTGTCTGAAATCCCGTCCAGGTGCTGGAAATTTCACTTTGGGACGCTCCAATAGCCGCAGCCACCTCCCTGTGTGTCTATCCCGCTTCCAACCTTCCTCTGGCTCTCCACGCCAAAGGTTCGGGTAAGTCTCGTTGTTGTTGCATTGCACTACCTGCTCACTACACTATGTGAACTCAGCTGCTTCTGTAATTCGTTTGGTAAACACAAGTAATCTCCATCCCCTCTGCAGAAACTTCCCGTTGTTCAAATGTTTGTAAAGTTACGGGACCTAACTTCAGTGGTTATAGGTCCCTAAACGTACAGACTACTTAAACTAATATACGTTCGTAGGTATCCACGGCCGGTGTAATTATGAATAAAACAATTCTGGGTATGAGGCCGCGTCATATTTAAACACTTAGCAAATGAATTGCCGACATTTCGTCCACTGTGCAGTGGTCCTCTTCAGGGTGGTTAACTGTTGGCTGCTGCTGAATGTACACCCTTACATATTGTGAATTTTTCGGTTATCTAATACCGACGTCATACATCTAAGATGGTGATTGGCTGGCAGTAGCGTATCAGCAGGCTCTTAGTTTGCTACCCTGTAAGTGATTGGTGGGCAAATCTTATGTTTGATTGGAAACCAACGGCCAATCAGCAACTAGCATCCAGAGGATGGTGTTTACTTAAACTAACTTATCTTAAGAATAACACAAACACCCATGCTCTAGGGAGGACTCGAACCTCCTACGTGGAACAGCCTCGCGCACCGTAGCAAGGCGATTCGGTGCGCACGGCTATTCCGCCGCGGCCTTTCTGTTGTTGTCTCTAGTCCGTACAACCTTCAGGAAGACATCGAACCATTTTAGTTCATTCTGCCGATGACAATACTTCCTGAACCTAGATATCTCAACTGTAACTTTTTGTCCAAGGTATATACATTTTTATAAGGTGTATAGATAACTCCAGAATTGCAGCGAATTACAAGTTTGTCACGTAGCCGTAACTAAATAAACAAACGAAGCCTCTTTAAAAGAGATAAGAATAAAAGGAAGATTGGTGTCTAACGTTCCGTCGACATCGTATTGATTAAAGACGGAGCTCAAGCTCGGATTTTTTTTAGCGATGGGGAGGGAAATCGACCGTGTCCTTCCAGAGGAACGATCCAGGGAATTGGCCTGGAGCGTTTAAGGGTGTCACTAGAATGGCCAGTGGCGGATTTGAACCGCAGTCCTCCCGAATGCGAATCCAGCGTGCTACCCATTGCGCCTCCTCGGTCGCTAGTAACAGGTAAAGAGTAGCGATTAAGAGTTGTTTACGACTGTCACTGGTTACGTGGGGCGGCCTTGTGTCGGAGCGTTGACCACGTACCGTAACAGTCGTGGGAATCGTCTGCACCGGCGGCTCAGCTTACTCGCAACACGTCTGGCTTGTACTCCCATTAATAGGCGTGTACCAGCTGAGTGTAGTCAAAATTTGCAGACCATTGTCTCTACAGCGAAGCATAAGTGACTTCTCTGTATGAGTTTGTAATTCTGCAGTTCAAGACATGCCCTTTGATGAGAACACTTAGTGACACAAGAGTGAAAAGTTGCGAAGCCAGTTTTCGTCAATAAAATAACTTTGCAGATATCAACCTCTTGTATAAATGAAGCAGAAGTATTGTAACGTTTAGAGACGCTTTTTGTTCTACGCCTGCACGCTACGTGAGCTCCGGGCGCAGTACACTGCCCGTTATGATACGTCGTAGCTAGTACACGGCCACAGTGGCGCGGCGAATAGTAATGTTTTCTATACGCCGGAGGAATACAACGAAAAGTTATGACACCTAACTGCAGTGGTCATCGGTCCGTAAACTTACAAATACTTCAAACTTCCTGGCAGATTAAAATTATGTGCCGGAACCGGGACTCGAACCTTGCCTTTCGCAGGTAAGTTTGGAAAGTAGGAGGCGAGGTACTGCAGGAAGTACAGTTGTGAGGCAGCATCGTGAGTCGTGTCGGGATAGCTCAGTCGGTAGAGCGCTTGTCCGCGAAAGGCAAATGTCCCAGGTTCGAGTCTCGGTTCCAGCACACAATTTTAATCTGCCAGGAAGTTTCATATCAGCGCACACTCCGCTGCAGAGTGAAAGTTTCATTTTTTTACATCGTAAGAACAACATACACACACATGCACGAGGGACGAATCGAAACTCTGACGGCGCAACAAGGCATTTTAGCGCGCACGGCTTTTCCGCCGCGGCGATATACAACGTTGCGAATGCGATTTGCAACTAGAAGTTATGGAATACTGTCCTATCCGCACTGCAGGGAGATGAGATCCCACGTCCCACAGGATATTCAAGTCATTCCACAGTCTTTTCTAAACTACGCTTTATACACCTATTTCCATTTCTGCCACTACAGCGCCAAGTATGGCTAAAAATGAAACAAATGCTTTAGACAAAAGTACGTATGTTTTGCCGTAGAATAGTAACTTGGGATAGAAAAATGTGAGGTCACCATACAAAATTTCAAAGTGGCCACCCCACGCAGCCACGGGATGCGGGGGGGGGGGGGGGGCAGTGTAGGGTCACAAACAAATTATGTCTTCTTTTGATCCTATGTGTAGTTTACGGGATACTTCAGTGTCTTCGGTTAAAACAAACACCTGTATATTTAATTTTTTTCTTTTGCAGTCATTGACAAATTCTAGGTATACAGGTCCACCATTTTAATGTGTGAAGTAAGAATTACGGTTATGTATGTAATTTCCTTCAGAAAAGATATAGTGGCGAAAGTGTCTATTATGTCCTAGTTTTCCAGATGAAACCAAAATGGTCTCAACTATCTGCGGCGAAATAAAAAGTCGGCAGCACTTTAGTAGTACAGAAAAGGAGGCGTTAAAGGCAAGTATATGGGTGAAAACCAGTAAATAAGGGTTATTAAATGGATGCCGTAAGATCTATGGAGCATTTGATCATTTTCGCTACATTGAAACGAATCTGTTCCACCGAACAAGGCCTCTTATGGTTCATATTTTAGAGCTAATATTGACTGGACATTTTTTTTCTGCACTACGTTCTATACCTACCCTACTTATATATTCCGTCCGTAACCCACCCAAAGGTGCGTGGCGGAGGGTACTCAGTACCACGACTAGTTATGTGCTTTCCTGTTCCATTCCTATATAGAACGAGAGAAATACGAATACTTTTGTGCATCTGTACAAGCCCTAATCTTTGTGGTCTTTACGCGAAATGTCGGTTGGCTGCAGTAGAATCTCCCTGCAGTCCTCTCAAAGCAGAGAATACGTTTTAATGTCCTTTATATATCATGTAAAGCAGTCAACTATCCGAAGATTGGTTTGAACACCACAGTGCTTTACTAGGCATGGTCCTGTTTGGAGGTGGTATGCCGTTGCCTTCCTCCGACGTTCGAACTGACTTACCCAGCCAGTTATAGGGGGACCTACAGTTTAACGTGGGTTCCGAACCACGGTGCCCCTCGGTATTTTTCACATGAGCAATACTGCCAGAGGTGAAAGAAGTGGAAAGTAACAGATAAAAATTCCAGGACCTGGCGGGGATCGAATCCGCAACCTTTGGATTTGTAGTCTGGCTCTCTACCACTGTGCAACCGAGGCGCTCAGATACGCGTCTAGTAAGCAGATTCAAGTGGATGTGGGTTGCTGTTCTTATGAGGAGATGAAAAGGCTTGCTCAGGATAGAGTAGGGTGGAGAGCTGCATTAAACCAGTCTCCGGACTGAAACCATAACAACAACATATATCATGTATGTGTTTAATCAAATTAGTGGAACAAACTTTAAAGAGAATAAAGTGTACTACGGCAGATGTTAGATATGCTGCGGAACAGTAGCGTAATACAATGAAATAGTAAGCGTGTGCTCGCTGCGGAGCGCGCGGTTGCTCGCCGTGGAGGTTCGAGTCCTCCCTGGGGCATGGGTGTGTGTGTTTGTCCGTAGGTTAGTTTACCTAGGTTTAAGTAGTTTGTAAGCTACGGACTGATGACCACGCAGTTTGGTCCGATAGATTTACAAACATTTGAACATTTTTGAGTAAGCGTGTGGAAGGGCCTTTAAAGATAATATAAAAAAATACGATGCAGTCTGTTTCTCCTGTGATGTTGAGAAATTAGGTAAATCGGAAGATAACATGCGACCTTCCAAATTGCCGGAGATTGCGAATGCACTCTTCACAACACTAGCCGTGTTTTCCTGCAGTAATGAAATGTATGAAATGCCTGCCAGTCACTAGCTGTTCGTAGACCAGCTGGAATGTATTCTCAGCACAGCACATTGTTGACTAGAATAAGCGACCTGTGAATGAGTAACAGTTGCGACCTGTGGTGAAATGAGGGAGCAGCAGTAGCCACACACGTGGTCGCCCGGAGGGGCGAGTGGGAAGGGGGGAGGGGGAGACGACAGGAGCCGGAACAAAAAAGAAACGAGGGCTCCCTTGCAGCCGCAGCGGCGGGCCAACGCACCCCGCAACCTAGGCATTCGCTTGCAGCTCCAGTACTGCCGAATCCGTGTGCCACTCACTTCCCTACAGAGGCTGCAGTCTTAAAAATCCTGTCCAACCGAAAACCGGCTGGTAATTTTATAAGCGACAACATAATTACGTCTCGCATAAAGGCCTCGTGGAATCCATTTCGGCGAATTTCGTGGCCCTGACCAACCTAAGTAATTCTACCGAAAGAAGATGACCTGTAGTTGAATCCGCAAGCGCGTGTCTTTACAAGATAATCTTCGAATCACTGAGAGGCGAAAGTTAAAGGCAATATTGAAAATACCGCGGCCCGAACTGCATTGTATCTCACGGTTTTCCAGTTTCCAGGCATGCACTTAACTGTTCTGAAAGCTGGAATAATGGCCGCTACATTTAGTGAATAAACAGGAATTGTGTTATCTGTTGCCGGCCGCGGTGGCCGAGGAGACTGAGGCGCTCCAGTCACGGTCTGCACGGCCACTACGGTCGGGGGTTCGAATCCCTCCTCGGGCATGGATATTTGTGCCGTCCTAGTTCGTAAGTAGTTTGTAAGTTTAGGGACTGATGACCCCATAGTTAAGTCCCATAAGCTTAAAAAACATTTGAATTTTTTGTTATCTGTTGCGCTAATGTGGGCGTCAGTTGTCCTACACAATTTCTTCGCATTAAAAATTTCTCATTTACAAGAGCCTCACATTAATTCTTGAAAATAACTTTCTTTAGTTTTTAGTATATGAGCTTGCTTATTCAGAATGCATACTGCACCTCATTCAAATAATTTGCCCTCTTCCTGTTGGCTTATTTTCAGTAGAACATACTGTATACAAGATGCAGAAAGTCATTTCTGTTGATAAAATGTATATTTATATATTTTCATCGTTATGCAGCTAATATTTATGAACAGTACTTCACATGTGTCAGTACATGTTACAGTATGTTGCAGGGCTGGGCAAATGATACTTGCGTTCGAACATGTTCCGGATTTCCCGATACAGCAGAGAACTCTATACAGTATCGAACTGTTTGAACAGATAACAAATGACTGGCGCTGCTTATCTGCCTACGATACGCGGGAAATTTTGAAGTTAGCGGGCTATGGCTTTGTTCAGAACTAATTTCATAGGAAGTACAAGTATATGTAAAATAAAAGAAGGGCAACATTACGAAAAACTGTATATTTTGTTTGAAACAGTGCATACGTGACGTGTCTTGTGTCACTGCAAGATATCATCCATTGATAAACAAAATATCTGCTACTGGAACAGAACTACTGCACCTCACTACTGATGGCTAACATTCAAAGGAAAAAATGTGAATCCTTCATAAGTAGAAATTATATGTAATGTGATTATAAGAGATAGGTTGCAAATGACCATTACATTGCCTGTTAATGTGGTACAGTAACAGATAAAAATGTTACCACCTTTTAATTGCCTTGAAAACAAGATTGACAGAGATGAAATAGTGAAAACATTAGAAATTTAATACCCAATAATGGAAATAAGTCATATAGAAATAAACTTTAATTGTAACCTCGGAATAAACGGTGCACGAAGTGCTCTGTACGTAGTATCAACAGGAGTCGCCAGATCGCAGCACTGTAATTTTTAATCGCGATTGCTATCGTTTACTTATAGCTTATATTCGCCAATGTTTTTACTTATGCCCTGCACCCTAGAAGCTACTATAGTCGGAATTAGTACATTAATGACACCCTATCTTCGTTATAAATCGTATACTGCACAGCACAGAAAATATTTATGAATATCATCGTTGTAAATCGTAGAGATGGTACCTCTCGACATTGCTAGATAGCGTCGTGATCGAAAGTTCGAACATTTCCCGAAGCGTGACGTAAATGGTTCAAACAGTTCGAGTCATATTCAAACGCAGCTCTAGTATGTTGCGTTCCAAGATTTCAAACCTCCAAAGTTCGCTTCTACTCGACAGCAGCGATTAATCTTGCACGCTAATCATCTTTGGAGTTTGACTTTCAGTTGTTCTGTTCCTCATCAGTTAACGACGTGCAACAATATCGATACGATGTTGGTGGAAACGAAATAAATGAAATCGTTAAAAGGTGAATCAGTGCTGAACATGTGTAACGGATACCACTTCCTATTGAGTGCCTCATCGAATTACGCAGCTGCTCTGGTTTCCAGGTAACATCGCTAATTAACGTTTTTCAGAGTGCTCTCAAGTATGTCTGTTGTTACGGGTGTTAACAGACTGCATTGGGTAATATGTTATGAAGTACCAACGTAATCAATAAGAAGATAAATAATAGCATGATATGCGGATGCACTTCAATTAATGTAATCTACTTTCGCATATATTTATATTTAAAGCAGCTACAACTAGGCCTAATTTCATTAATAAACAGCGAAATTAAACAGCTGTCAACAGAAATGAAGTCTAAGAAGCTGGATACAGTGATTAAATCGGATTATGCATTTATTTATACCATTGGTAGACTATCCTATGAGGACTTTGTAGCGTTTTTAATGTTCTTGTATTTAAAAGCCGGCACAAATTAAAGGCGAACCCTTATATAATGTGGAATTACGGAGTGGGTTCAGAAGAAACATGTTAGCTTATGAAAGGTGATATGTAATTAAATGAATCATCACGGGTATTGTATTGTTCCTCATAAAATAAATCCTGACGTGGTTCCTGCAAGCGTTTCTTGCGATAAAAGTGAACTTTTTGATGAAGCTCGCAAGAGTGGAAGAATATTTAAAAAACAACGTGTATGTTTTCAGAAATACATTACGGAGGATGAGGTTCTTTACGGGACTAATGTACATCCTGAGGTTTGAAAAGCTCTTCAATCTCCGTGTTTGGTTACAAATAAATTTGCTTTACAGGTAAGGTCCGCCTTGCGCAAACACAAATGTTTTTAGTTTCTCCCATACATGTTTCGCTGGCGTTGCAGCATCATCAGTGGGATGTTTAATTCATACTGTCTTTATACTTCATCCACATGTAGTTGTGTTTGTGGTTCTTCAGCTCAAAAAACCTCACTGAGAATTTTTTGACAGTTTGTCATTTTGGTGAATTGGGCTGTTTTCGTGTTGTGAACAAGCGCGCGCGCGCGCGCGCGCACACACACACACACACACACACACACACACACACACACACAAACAACAACATTGAGTGAAGTGAAACTGACACAGTGCTTGTTCGCAACACGAAAACAGCGCAAATTCACCAAAATGACAAACTGTCAAAAATTCTCAGTGACGTTTTGTGAGCTGAAGAACCACAAACACAACTACATGTGGTATTAAGACAGTATGAATTAAAAAACCCACTGATAATGCTGCAACGCCAGCGAGACATGTATGGGAGAAACTAAAAACATTTATGTTTACTCAAGGCGGACTTTACCTATAAAGCAAATCTAATGTTCATCTTTGAGCCACATAGTTCACTCGAGGAGCACCGGAAAATGCAAATTTTGACCGCAGATTTACTATGATCTTATTGTATTATCATAGTAATGACACCCCAGTTTATTGTACTGCCAATTAACAGCTACATACTTCACAAATACATATCCTCTACATCGCTGGATTAATATCAGGGGAGTAAATTACGAATGACCGTGTATTATGTACTACTCATATCATGCACGTTTTCTTATTTACTTATGCATGACATGGCATTTTTGAACAATTGTGCCTACGACAACTCCCCACATTGGAATTAACCGTTTGTCGTTTTGACAGTCCCACATTTGGCTTCTGTGGATATGCAAAAGTAGATGCAGAACATAGATGAAGAAATGTCTCGTTTAGTTCCTTTCATTATTCATCTTTCCCTAAAATGTATGCAAGCCACCACTTGTTATAACTTGTAAGTTTTTGTTAACTTATACCTGGCGATGACAATGTCTCTTGGTATTTGGTGGTGTTCAATTGTTTTCAGGGTGGGGGAGGGGACAGTGTCAATCTACTCCCAACACTCCCTCCCCCCGAGCCATATACTTGGAGGCTTTTATTTAATTTTTTTAATTATTGTTCAGCCGTTCACAATGCAACCGTTTAAAAAGTTGAAGCGGCTTGCCAGTAGAGTGATCTGTTATAGTGACCTGAATGAACTTGAGAACTGAACCCTCGACGCTCCCCCAAAAAGAGTCAATCATCTAGGCTCCTAACTGTTCTGATTCACTTTGATCATATATCTTAGCAAGGGGTTTTGTCGTATGTGAAACTACAGGACTAAATGCATAGATATTTGTTCCTGGAATTATTAATTCTTAAAAAAATAAAAAAATAAATAAAAATAAAAACACTGCTTAAAAATATAGTGTGAAATATATGTTAACCACTATTATATTTTGAAATACTACTAGCACTTCCTGTACATTTTTCTTAAGCTGCAGTTTGTGGCAACGCAAGAGGGAAGCTGTTTCGTATTTTCCGGCATATAATGTTAACCTTTACTCACTGTATGACATGATCACATAATGATTCCAAAATGAAACTGACGTATGTACAGTGAAAAGAAAGTGTGACTTTTTTATTTTTTAAATAAAAAAATATGATTTTTTTAAAACTTAAAATTAATTTGATTTTTTGTTTTTAATTTTGAAACACCATCACTTTTCATACCAGCTAAATGAACTTAAAAATGACACTTTTTCTGCCTCTGTATCTTATCTAGCTAGTAAAAAACAGCAATTGACAAGTCCCGGCTATAGTAAGTAGTGACGAAAATTTGAATTTTCATGCTTAATAAATAATGGAATGGGGAAAAAATTACGGATATAATTGATAAATACCTAGGAACACAATGAATTCCAAGATTCATCAAAATGCAAGAGGTAAAGGCGAATTTTCGATGTAAATTGTGTTGATTTGACATGGAATAACAGAGCGAATGAAGTTTCGTAGTATTCCAAAAAACATTTGTTGTCCTCGTGCAGGAGATAATTGAACAGTCAGTTTCCAACTCATCAAAGCGAACGTACAAATCGCGTTGGGGGAACGCCAAAACTGCCTGCAGACGCGGTTCACTTCCCTCTCGCTTGCCGAACATGTAAACAGAGACGCGGAGATATGTGTGTGTGTGTGTGTGTGTGTGTGTGTGTGTGAGAGAGAGAGAGAGAGAGAGAGAGAGAGAGAGAGAGAGAGAGTAGAAGAGAGGGGGGGCACAAAAACGTCGAGGTTCGGGTGACAGCTTCAGAATGAATAGAATGAGGGACGCGAAGGAGAAGAGGAGCCGGGGGAACAGCTTGTAAAGGCAGGGAGGGGTGGGGAGGGGGGAAAGAGGCAAGGGGAGCAACAACAAAGGCGGCTGCCGCGCCGCACCGGGCCTCCCCAGGGGCGAACCGGCCCTAGCCTCGAGTGACTGACTAGGCGCGCATAGCTGCGTGCCTTCACACGACCTGAGCAATACACTATCCACACACACACTGGAAATGGAAATAAGCGTAGCACAACTCAGGCTGGAAATAAGTGTGGCACATATACAGCCACCGTGCAACTCGCGTGCCAATAGACGACCACGGATTTGCACTGAGCCACTGTGCACTCGCGTACGTAGGTGTGCGCGCGTACGTAAGTAGCGTCCGGAATTAAAGTGAAAACGAGGCGAGGCGAGGCGAGCCGCGGAGCGCCGCGCGGACGGCCGGGCGCACGCAGGCCGCGCGGCGTTGCCAAGCGTCCGCGGAGAGCGGCCCCGGCCCCGTTGGCGACAGCGGCGTGGCAACGCCGCGCAGTCGATACGCGGCTCTCGCGAGTGCGCGGAGCGGCGCGGCGCGCAGATAACGCGGCACGGGGCCGCGCGCGGCCCGACACACGCACACCGCGACAAGTCACTCGATGTCGCCGCACATCTCCCGTCACTCACTCACCTCTGGCTGCGGTCGGCGCGAGGCAGCTGCGCCGTCGGTCCCTCTCTGTCGCGCGCGCGGCAGTCCGGCCGAGGTGTGGCGGCACTGTAGCACTCGCGGGGCCCGGTGCCGGGCGCTGTCGGCGGAGGTCCGGGGTTCGCGGCTGGCTGGCTGCTGTGCGCGTCTCGCGGCGCGCGGACTCCGCTCGCTCCGGCTGCTGACTCGCGACTGCGGCGGCCTCGGCAGCAGCAGCGCGGCGGCCGCCCCTCCGCCCCCCACCACGCGCCGACCGCCCGCCTCCCGACACGCCCCTACCCAATGGGCAGGCCACGCGCCCCGGCAAACATTGCCGACTCTACGACTATTATAGGCGCTGCCCGCGCCGCGCCGCGCACTTATCGCCGACGCGACGTCGATTGCGTCTGCCGCGGCATCGCGCGGCGACCCGCTGTCACTCGCGAGATACTCGCCTGCCGGGCGCGGTGGCCTCGGTTCGATTCCCGGCTACTGATCGTTACTGCGCCTCCTCTTCCAATAGCACAAATCCGCCTGACTGCATCACCAGACAGACCACAGAGTTGTGAGGGTGTCATTTGGTACGCGTGCGTAGCTACACTTTAATAGAAACATCCCACAACTTTAGTAACACGTGAGAAATTTATTATAATTAACTGATTATTCAATTTGGTCTCGTAGAACTACAGTGATCTAACATATAAAGCACAGTGTCCGTATATTTGTATGTGTTGCATACAAATCTACAGTTTAGTTCCAATCTTTATGAAATTTTGTACACGTAAGCTTCAATCTATGAGGACGGTCACCGTAAGTGTAAGAATCACATACGGTATGTAGTTCACGAGATATGACGTCATAAACGATAAGATGCGCGAAAAACTGCTGCATTTAGCGACAATGCTGCTCATTCTCCTAAACCACTGGATCGATTTCAACCAAATTTGGAACACACATTCCTTACAGTGAGGCAAAAATTGATGCATGGTTAAGAATCGCATACGGCACATGGTTCAAAAGATATTACGTCTTAACCAACAGAAATCGCAAGAAATGCCATATAATGCGGCGAAACTTTCGAAATACACTGTATGAGAATGACAGTACTTAGCGACTTGCAACAAACTTTAAACATAATTTCAAACCTTTATTAAACTTTTTCTCGCTGGCAACCACAGTAAAATGATGGCGGGAAAAAAGTTTCTCGCTTACCACTTTTCCACTGTTTATTGAGTAAAACTACGACTCTCGGTATGACGTTACAATTTATAATGTCAACACTACAAATTGTAGCGAAAGGAAATTTTACCGACAGTATACACATATAGTTGAATGTAGCTTCTAAATTGTATCACATTCCGACACGTAGTTCATAAGATATGAGCACGTTCCGCTGTCCATGGACTGAAACTACGGCATTCGGTATGACGTTACAATTTGTAATTTGTACAGTTTTAATTTTAGCTGCAGGAAATTTTACAGACAGTATGCACAGATATAGTTTAGTGTACCTTCTAAATTGTATCCTAGTATGACACGTACTACATGAGATATGAGCACGTAAACTTTAACGTTCGTGGAAAACCGCACCATCACGCACCAAGTTTTAATCTATTACTTCTTTACTATTAACCATATTCGAAACAGATTTTACAGACATACAGCCCTTATACAAATGAATATATCCCTGAAATATGGCAGAAATAAATAAATAAATACCCGGGCAACGCCTCTAATATATAAAGCAGAGTGTCCTTATGTGACTACGTGTTGCATACAAATCTACAGTTTTGTTACAATCTTTATGAAATTTTGTACATGTAAGCTTCAATACATGAGGACGGTCGCCGTAAGTGTAAGAATCACATACGATATATAGTTCACGAGATATGACGTCATAAACAATGAGATGCGCGAAAAACTGCTGCATTTTGCGACAATGCTGTTCATTTTCTCCTAAACTATTCGACCGATTTTAACCAAATTTGGTATACACATTCCTTACTGTGAGGTATCAATTGCTGCAGGGTTAAGAATCTTACGGCACATGGTTGAGACAATATGACGTCATAAACAATAGGCATCGCAAAAAACTGCCAACTAATGCAGTCAGACTTTAAAAATACGCTACATGAGAATGAGAGTACTTATCGACTTGCAACAAACCTTAAACATAATTTCATACCTCTATTAAACTTTTTATCGCTGACAGCTATAGCAAAATGATGAAAGGAAAAAACTTTCTCGCTTAATACTTTTCCGCTGTTTATAGAGTAAAACTACGACATTCGGTATGACGTTACAATTAATAATTTGTACATTACAAAATGTATAGTTCAGTGTAGCTTCTAAATTGTATCACATTCCGACAGATAGTTCATGAGATATGAGCACATAAACAGTAACGTTCCTAAAAACTACGGCTTTCGGTATGACGTTACAATTTGTAATTTCTACAGTACTAATTGTAGTCACAGCAAATTTTACGGACAATATATACGCAAATAGTTGAGTGTACCCTCTAAACTGTATCACAGTACGACAGATATTCACGAGATATGAGCTCATAAGCAGTAATGTTCATGGAAAACCGTCCCTTCCCGTACCAAGTTTTAATGTATTACTTCTTCACTACTACCTGTATTCGCAAGAGATTTTACAGACATACAGCCATTATACAAGTGAAGATATACCTGAAAAATGGCAGCAATAAATAAATAAATACCCGGGCAACGTCGGGTTTTCAGCTAGTGACTGATAAAATAAAAGCGCAGGCTTCGTAAATTAAACTTCACAAGTTACCATTACTGCCCGTAACTACTATCTGCCAATACATAGTTAACACATTCGCTGCGGCTGACGCTTATAAGCGTTTCCGCATTCAACAAGCTAGAGCGGGCAACGCTTATAAGAGGCGCGCTAGTTGAATATTCGGTTTAGTTTCTCTGTACAAGCCAAATATATATATATATATATATATATATATATATATATATATATATATATATATATATATATATAACGTAACGTTTTCCTGTCTGCAGTCGTGTGTTTTCGTCTTTAGTGGTTTGCTATAAAAACATCGCCTATACAGCTTGCAAATTTGTTACACGGTATTGGGTTTTCATAGCACCTCATTGCAGATGAGACCTGTATCTTTTTCTCCGTTTGATAAACCTTTTGGTGTTTTGAAACTAATTCTTTCTCAATGAAGCGGATTTATCGCTTATTTGAATTTCATTTTCTTCCCAGTTTGCAATAAAATCAGTAAATCAGAGGCGTAGGTAGAATTGTTTGCAATAACTGCACATGACGCTTATAAGCGCCAGACAGCTGCAGCATATATCACATAATCGGCATGCAGCTTAGCACCACCTCTTGTGCAGACGCTATATTCGCTTTCAATATTACAGGTTTCGCAGGCGTCCACCTAGAGCGTTAGCGGCTCGCACTGGTGACCGCAGCGAACGTGTTAACACATAAAAGCAATGTTCCGGGTAGCATTACACTTTGCCCTAAATCATAGATGTCTATCTGCTAGATCGAAACACATATACATCCACATACATACTCCGCAATCCGCACAAAGCTGGCGGAGGGTACCTAATTCACCACTATCTACATCGACATGGATACCCTGCAAGTCAGATTGAAGTGCATGGCACAAGGTTCATCGAACCCCTTTCATGAAATTTCTCTGTAGTTGCGTTCTCCAATAGTTCGCAGGAAAAAGGAAGACCTAAATCTTTCTCTTTTCGATCTGATTTCTCTTATTTCATTATGGTGATCATGTATGTATCCATATGTAGGTGGTGGTAACAATATGCGTTCGCATTCTGAAGAGAAAGGTGGTGAAAGAAATGTCGCAAATAGATCTCGCCGCAACATATAACGCCTTTCTGTTAATGATTTCCAGTCAACTCGTGCATCATTTCCGCGACGCTCTCACCCCTATATCGCGATAATAATAGTTACTTGCTTTCCTGCCCCATTCCCATATAGAACGAGGAAGACAAAAACGAATGCTTGTATGCATCTGTACGACCCCTAATCTCTCTGATCTTATCTTTGTGGTCTTTACGTGAAATGTAGGTTGACGGCAGTAGAAACGTTCCACACTCCGCTTCAAATTGCGGCTGTCTAAATTTCTCGAAAAGTATACCTCGGAGAACGTCGCCTTCCCTCGAGCAACTTCCATTTGAGTTCCCCAAGCATCACAGTAACACTCGCGCATTGATCGATTCTACCAGTAACACACCCGCCTCTGAATTGTTTCTATGTCTTCCTCTAAACCAATCTGGTGGGGATACCAAACACTTTAGCAATACTCAGGACGGGGTCGCAGGCTACAAGCACACACTTGATGAACAGGGACTCTCCATGGAGGCACACTTCGTCTACAGGCCGTGTGCGTCGAGCTTTTTATACTATCCTTCGACCAATCAGGTTTAACACGCGTGGTAATACGCGTACTTTTCCGGGACTGTAGGAATTCTTGTTGCCAATTGCATGCATTTTCGTGGCCATATAAATTTGCAGAGAACACACAAAAAACATTGTAAGGAAGGCGAACCAAAGACTACGTATCACTGGCAGAACACTTAGAAGATGCAACAGTTCATTCACCAACTTTCTCTTCCAAATGCGAACGCATTTTGTTAGACCCATCTACATAAGGAGACATGATCATCATGGTAAAATAAGAGAAATCAGTCCGAAAACGGAAAGATTCAGGTGTTACTTTTTCCCGCGTGGTCGATGAACCCTCTGCCATGCACTTAAATATAATTATTGCAGTATTTATGTAGATGAAAATATTGCTTCCTACTACGCGAAGCCGGCCGCGGTGTCCGAGGTGACTGAGGCGCTCCAGTCACGGTCAGCACGGCCGCTACGGTCGGGGGTTCGAATCCCCCCTCGGGCATGGATATTTGTGCCGTCCTTAGTATTAATTAGTTCATAAGTAGTTTGTAAGTTTAGGGACTGATGACCCTGCAGTGAAGTCCATAAGCTATACAAACAGTTGAACAGTTACTGCGCGACACTGCGCACACGCTGTTAATAGTAGAAATATGCAAAAACAAAAAGTTACATTCATCTTTCCACTTCGCTCTTCTGTGGATCACATCTCATTCATAAGGCGTATTTATTTAAATTAGCAATCCAAAGACAAAATTTATATACAGATACCTGTACATATAATTGGAACAGAAGTATTTACCGGATAACAAAATCAAATGTTTCTTAAGCTTATGGGACTTAACTGCGGGGTCATCAGTCCATAAACTTACAAACTACTAATGAACTAGCTTATACTAAAGACGGCACAAACATGCCCGAGGGGGGATTCGAACTCCCGACCGAAGCGGCCGTGCAGACAGTGACTTGCGCGTCGCAGACCGCTTGGACTCCGCGGACGGCACCAGATAACATTATTATGTGAACAGTAGACCATGTTCTAATATCCTTGGTTTAAATTGAGACAACGCCAATGAGATTTCCTCTTAAATGAAGCAACTATTTAGTAAATCCCGCTGCCACAAAGTGTTGGAACAAAAATAATGGAAGTATTTTACTGCTTGAGGCATTCTTCCTATTTGAATACAAGGTAAAGAACGTATACACGACCATGACGATTTGTTAGAAAGCACTTTATTTGAGATGTCCAACTCGTGCAGCACATCACCTTGATTGTCGGTCATGTCCTCGGAATCGTTAACCCTTCATGTGACTTTCTACACTTTATTGTTTTGCGGGAGCTTCTTATCCACAATAACATATCTTGTAGTCACTGATTATTTCTTAGAGAAAAGAATAGTCAGTGTTTTACCTTTGAGTCTAATAGCGGCAGACGTCAAAAAAACCAAGTGTTTGTAAATTATGCGATGAAAAACTACTGTGGTCACCTGCCCCAAGGCTTACAAACTACTTAAACTAACGTATGCTAAGGATAACACACATATCCATGGTCGAGGGAAGACTCGAACCTCCTACAGGGAGCAGCCGCACGCTTCGCAGGAAGTCGCTTTAGAGCGCGCGGCCATGGGAAGAAGACAGCTCACTCTCGTTTTCAGTAACTTTTTTCGAATATACAAATGAAAGTATGGATCTATATTCTGACTCTGATAGATTGTGGAATTTCATAACACGTTTAATGTTCACGTGTTGTGACTCCTGTGGAGACTGAACATCTTGTTACTTGCCATGAAACAGGAAGAAGGGAAAGCGACAGATTTCCCGAAGTACCCTCTGCCACACACTGTAAGCTGGCGGTTGCTTATGAAGAGAAAGTCAAAAGAAAGGGGGAAAGGCAAATTTTGAGGTTCTTGAAGCCGGAACAGTCTGTCTTCATCATGGTGAGTACATAGGCGGTTTGTAATAAAACCTTTCTGGGTATTCCGATCCGTTGTTTCTCGTGGCTATAGCCTGAGTTTGGGCTTAAAATGTTCGCATGGCCATTTTAATGGATTTACAGCAAAGAAATATGAAAGCCCATTGATGTAGACATTGTCTGTTATACAAAGGCGAATCTGCCAGGTGACAACGCTGTGAAAGAATTAACAGCACACTGCTACACTGAACAATTTGTTGCAGGGAACCCAGGAAGGGAGAAGCCGGCTTAAGGAGACATGGAAGTAAACTTGCCTACTGCTTTGTTCAAATGTTTGTATAGTCTATGGGACTTAACTACGGGGTCATCAGTCCCTAAACTTACAAACACTTATCAACTACTTACGAACTAGGACGGCACAAATATCCATGCCCGAGGGGGGATTCGAACCCTCGACCGTAGTGGTCGTGCAGACCGTGACTGGAGCGCCTCAGTCTCCTCGGCCACCGCGGCCGGCCCTACTGCTTTGTTTCGCATTACTCTTTTACAAGTAACATGCGCGCAAGTTTACACTACTGTGCTGTTTATGTACATGTAATTTCATTTTTTGTCCAAGAAAAGAAAGGGAACGAGCCTGATTACTAGGAAGCCATGAAACAGGTCTTGTTTACTTTACTTTTATCGGTAAGGGTGAGACCCCACTGGATACGTGAATGGACTTAGTTTTCAGAATTGTAGCTGCTTGTTATGTGATTCGAGACTCACCAGAGATATTTATCAGGTTGCGTCAGAATCTTGTTCGCGATGTCATGCTTGCGTTGAGCTTTATGGCCGTAGGTTTTAGCATATTTCGTAAGGTACCGTGCAAATGATAAGTTTATTGTACCAGTGACGGCATGTGCACTTAATTGTAAACAATATGAATAAAAAAGTACATTTTGGCTGTGTTCCTATCATCTCCTCGAGCCGGCTCTCTTCTCAAATTGTTCAGCGGAGCCTTCTCCATATCTCGTTAAAGTTTTGTACGTTCTTGCCAAAACACCGTGTAAATATGGTGTCCCTAACAGACACCATCTTGTAACTGTATGCATGTCAGAAACAGGTAGTGACAAGTTTGATTGCAGTTGCGCAAGTCATTTCGAACTGTTGCGGTATTACAGACAAAGCTGCGAGCGATTGGAATGAAGGTAAGGGGCAGCACAATCGCAGTGCGAGGTGAGTTGGGGATTTGAGTAGCGCCACAAGTGTGTCCGGACTGACTCTCCTGTTTGAGGCGACCGCTCGCCCAAAGCAGCAAATCCTGGTTCGAGTCCCGATCTGGCACAAATTTCCACCGTCGCCATTGAATTTAATTCATTGCCCGGAAACCACCGAGATGTCGATACATTTCTAAATCATGAAACGGAACACTTAAGGAATCATTTTTTGATAATTATCAACAGGCTCGTGACATTTTAATATCTAATTAACAGGGTAATTGAATTTTCCGCCACCAGTCACAATGCATATAGCTGTTACAATTATTTATTTAAGGTACATGTTTCGAGGCATGTTCCTCGTCTTAAGGCTATTTGGCATACACAAAACTATTTTTACAGGTATATTAATTACATACTTGCGGTCTGTTGCAATGGACCTGTCACAACACAAATAAGATTTCACTGTGACCAGCAAGCCGAGAAGTGCTATAGTTATGTCTCCAAGAAGAAGAATGCTACTTCACATAAAGATCGTGAGTTAATATCAACTTTCGTAATCAGACGAAATATCAAGACTCAATAGTTTTGTTGTAAAGAGGAAAAATCATTCAGTAATGTTCCAGAAATTTACTTCCGCCGTTTTATGATTTTCTTCATGACTTACTTAGCTGCACAAGGTTTTCGTGCTCTCTCTCTGTCTCGCTCTTTGTTTTTCGTTTTTAGTTAAAAGAAAAAGATTTGAAGCAAGTGATGATATACGTGTAGCTTTAACATTATTACTCTTAGGAACCAAAGGCCGTGTTACGCGGAATAGCTGTGCGCTCTAAAGCGTCTTGCTGCGAAGTATACAGCTGCTCCCCGTCGGAGTTTCAAGCCCTCGAGCATGGGCGTGTGTGTAGTCCTTAGCGTAAGTTAGTTTAAGTCAAGGGACTGGTGATTTCAATTTGGTCCCATACGTCTACAATCATTAAAATAAATTTAAAAAAATAAAATAAAAAAATAAATATAATGGCAGTTGGGCAGTGGATACAGTGGTTCCCGCTGAATCACCGATGTTGAGCAGTGACGGGCTCGGCTAGTGCTTGGATGAGTCACCGTCTGGGTTTGCCGAGCGCTGTTGGCAAGTGGGCAGGCGCTCAGCATTTGTGAGGCCAACTTAACTGAACAGTAGCGGCTCCGGTCACGAAACTGACGCAACGGTCGGGAGTGTGGGCCGTTAAGCGTGTCCGTCTCCTTACCACATCCGGTGACGTCATCAAGCGGAGGATGACACGGCGGCCGGACGGTGACTGTTGTTGCCTCTCGATGTCTGTCGGACTGGGTTTACTGTTTACATTAGCCCCGAGATTAGCGAATTTGAAATACGAAGGAAGATCTAAAATCACTTTGCTGCAAACGGATTTCAATTTTCTATTAAAAGTTTCAGTTGCATTCATACTCACGAGTTTAACGAATACGTTTAAAGTTTTGATTCAAGTTTACTTATTTAATTCATTTTTCACAAACATTGTGATTTCGGTTCACAGTAAATAACTCAAAGTAGTTCCTGGCTTTAAAAAAGGTCGGTAGTCTGACGAAGGATGTTTGAGCCACAGTCTCACCTCTTGTTGCAGCGCTATGAAGCTGAAGTCGTCGAAGAAGTTCTTTATGTTACGGAAAAAAAATTGCACTGGCATGTTTAAGCCCCACTTTATGTTTTCTGTAGTTTTTTTCGTAGTTTTGAAAATATTTCGGACAAAAAATTAATAATAATATAAAAATTTGAAATTAAATATGTAAAAATAGTAATGTAACACAAAATATTAAATAAAATGATACAAAATACAATATATAAAACATTATGATGTAACATATTTAATATTCTTATATATTTGATTTTATGTTACTTATTATTTTTACCGCTAATGGCCGTGTCGCAGTGGATACACCGGTTCCCGCTCGATCAGCGAAGTTAAGCGCTGTCGGGTTGGCAACAGGGCTGCACTCGGCCAAATGAGGAGCTAGGCGACCGAGTAGCGGCTGCGATCACGGAAACCGACGCAATGGCCGGGAGTTCCAGGCGCTGACCACGGCCCCCTCCACACCGCGTGTGGTGACGCCTTCGGGCGGACGGTGACACCGCAGCCAGTCGATCAGTCGATATACCAGGTAGGCATCTCGAGGCCCGTAGGACGGAGTTTACAGTTTTACAGTATCATATATACAGGGTGCTCCATTGACAGTGACCGGGCAAAATATCTCACGCAATAAGCATCAAACGGAAAAACTACAAAGAGCACAACTTTTCTAGCTTGAAGGGGGAAACAGATGGCGCTATGGTTGCCCCGCTAGATGGCGCTGCCATAGGTCCAACGGCTATAAACTGCATTTTAAAAAAAATAGGTACCCACATTTTTATTACATATTCGTCTAGTACGCAAATAAATATGAATGTTTAATTTGGAACACTTTTGTGTGTCGGTTTGTGATAGATGGCGCTGTAATAGTCACAAACATATTGCTCACAATTTTAAACGAACAGTGGGTAACAGGTAGGTCTTTTTAAATTAAAACACAGAACATTGATACGTTTGAACTTTACTTCTGTTGTTCCAATGTGATACATGTACTTTTGTGAAATTATCATACTTTATGAGAACGCATGCTGTTACTGCGTGATTACCTGTAATTACCTCATTACTTCAATAAATGCTCAACATGATGTCCTTCAACCTCTATGCATTTGGCAATACGCGTAACGAAATTTCTCTCAACAGCGAGTAGTTCGCCTTCAGTAATGTTCTCACATGCATTGACAATGCGCTGACACATGTTTTGAGGCGTTGTCGGTAAATCACGATAGCAAATATCCTTCAATTTTCCCCACAGAAAGAACTCCGGGGATGCAAGGTCCAGTGAACGTGCGGACCATGGTATGGTGCTTCTACGACCAATCCACCTGTCATTAAATATTCAATTTAAGACCGCTTCAACTGCACGCGAGCCATGTGCCGGACATCCATCGTGTTTAAAGTACATCGCCATTATATCATGCAGTTAAACATCTTGTAGTAAAATCGGTAGAACATTACGTAATAAATCAGTATACATTGCACCATTTAGATAGCCATCAATAAAATAGGGGTCAATTATCCTTCTTCCAATAAAGCCGCACCATACATTAACCCGCCAAGGTCGCTGATGTTCCACTTGTCGCAGCCATCGTGGATTTTCCGTTGCCCAATACTGCATATTATGCCGGTTCACGTTACCTCTCTTTGTGAATGACTCTTTGTCACTAAGCAGAACGCGTGAAAAAAATCTGTTATCGTCCCGAAATTTATTTTGTGCGCAATGGCAAAACTCTACACCACGTTCAAAGTCTTCGCCATTCAAATCCTGGTGTATAGAAAAATAGGGTCGGGTGAAATTTATGTTGATGTA
Source organism: Locusta migratoria (assembly GCA_026315105.1). Taxonomy (NCBI): domain Eukaryota; kingdom Metazoa; phylum Arthropoda; class Insecta; order Orthoptera; family Acrididae; genus Locusta; species Locusta migratoria. The sequence goes on from CM048748.1 coordinate 452,100,713, forward strand.
GTATTCTCAACACGAACGTTTTTGAGATTCCCGATTCTCGCTCAGTTTGTCTACTAGAGACGTGCGTATTAGCCGCAACTGCAGCTAAATCACTTACTTGGGTATCATCATTTGTTGCAGGTCGTGGTTGATGTTTCACTTGTGCCTGAACATTATCAGTCACTTTAAATAACGTAACTATCCGACGAAAGGTCCGGACACTTGGGTGATGTCTTCCAGAATAATTATCAACATACATAGCAGAGGCCCGTTGGGCATTTCGATTACAATAGCCATACATAAATACCATATCGTCCTTTCCTGCAATTGGTAAACGGTCAATTTTAACACGAGTATTGTATCACATTGCAAATATAGTCCGCACTGGCGGAATGTTACACAGTACCACGTACTTATACGTTTGTGACTGTTACAGCGCCATCTATCACAAAGCGACAAAAGTGTTCCAAATAAAATAATCGTATTTATATAGGTACTAGACGAATATGTAATAAAAGATGGGGTTACCTATTCTTTAAAAAAATGCAGTTTATATCCGTTTGACCTATGGCAGGGCCATCTAGCGGGCCAACCATAGCGCCATGTGTTTCCCCCCCTTCAAGATAAAAAAAAGTTTTGTTCTTTGTAGTTTTTTCGTTTGATGCTTATTTCGTGAGATATTTGGCTCAGTCACTATCAATGAACCACCCTGTATAATGGATATATCGTTATTTTTTTTTGTCCGAAACTTGTAAACGTCGGCTGTAAAAAAGCCTAGAGAGAATTTGTTTTTAAAATTTCTTTGATCAAATTTTTCTTTGACATTTGGCAAAAGTTTAATTTTTAGCTAGCTGATTCGTCTATTAAGCGAAATATTTTATATTAGCATTTTTTCTATCTACTATTTAAATTATTGTGTTTAGTTTTAAAGAGGATTTACGTCCACCCTGCTGTCTTACTGTTACAATATTCTTATCATTTAGTGCAGTGAATTCCTCTTTTATTTTATCTTATTTTTCTCGTTTTTAAGTATACATTTTTGTAGTTGCACCGAATAATTTCTTCTGGTTTTTTACATCTTTTATTTCTTTATAAAAAGGTATTTTTATGCGATATATTCATACCTAGATTTAATATCAATCGCAAAGCATTCTTCGAAGTTCCATCAAATGACTTACATCAAATGAATATAACAGTTCTTGTGAAGAATTAAATCTGGGAATTAAAAACTGGGAACTCGTTACGGACAGACAGACAGACATCCCAAAATCGTCGTTATTTTTGCAAATATCTCTGAAATGCTACGATATATGAAAAAAAAAAAACATAAGAGAGCAAAGTTATAGTGAATTTTCTGCTCTACAAATTAGGTTATTAAATTTTCGCGTCAGATGAACGGTTAAGCCGTTATTTTCATTTAAATTTTGAGCTGTCAAAAGACTATAACAAAGGCCCACTTTTAGTGTTACTACCGTAACATAAAGTGGGCCAAAAGCATCTGATAGGGCGAAGCTGAGAGTGTATGAGGGATACCAGTAAATCCCAGATGTGTGCTGGAATTGTCTGTTGTAGGCAAACTGTTGGAGTTGGTGCTTTCAGTTTTCTGAGGCAGTGCCGTGAACACCGCCGTTTTAGACGCCACAGTCGTGAGCTGACCTTTGGCGGAGGGCTCAACTTATGTTAGTGGAGCGGCAGCTCGACTGGGCAACTCGCGTGACACGGAAAACACGAACCGATACTGAGAACGCGAGGAGTCACGCTCTGCTGTTCATACAGTGGCTTCGCATTCTCAGCCCGTTACCTGCTGTTGTTCCTTTCAACCATTTAATGGTCGGGTGCCGCTGTATTCTAGTTTTGGCTAATTTGTTTTTACCAGCTAAAACTGGCTACACTTCGGTGAGTCTTCTGTGAAATGAATGGGAGGAGTTTTTGCGCATATAGAGGCATCGAGAAAATACTCGTACACGAATCAAATTAATAGATGACCCGTGCGAATACTTCGCACCGTTAGTGGAATGACAAAAAAGTGGAAGTAAAGTTGAATGTTCACGCATAACTTTCTTCAGAATCAATCAATGCAAGTGTTTAAAAGCGCAAATAAAAGAGCTTGATCCGCTGTGTGTTGTTAGGTAAATAAAATAAAATAAAATAAAAACAAAAAATTATAAAAAATAAAAAAAGACTACGTACCTTAATTAGAACCGTAAAACAAACCGATTAAAATATTCAGTGGAAGGGCAGAAAGATCTGGCGTTTGTATAAAAATAATGGCTGGAGATACTTGAGTAAATTCTGATACTTGATGACAAATCTGCTGATGAATACCTTTCGTTTAAAGCAAAAATGAAGGAAATCGGCCGGGTAGTTTCGTCTGGCCGACTGACTTTAGTTTTCGTAGATTCTTTTAATATATAAGATGTGTATCCTCCTTTTCGATCATGTGGCTGTGTGGAATGAAACGAAAGTTAGAAAAATAATCATTTATGGTAAAAGCAATGGATGACGATATTTTTTATTTGTCGATTATCTGTATAAACAAACACATCCGACATATAAGTTGACTCGCCTTGAGAAAAGCAATCTGTTTCTGTTCGTTTGCTGCCCAATGCCACTGTTTTGCATCTCCTTGTCCTCCAATGGTTGACGGAGAGAATTGGCGTAGCGATTAGCACACTGGACTCGCATTCGGAAGGACGGCGTTTCAAACTCGCCTCCGGCCATCCTGATTTTAGGTGTACCGCGATTTCTCTAAATCACCCCAGACAAATTCAGCGATCATGCCTTTCGAAGGGCACGACCGATTTCCTCACTACTCCTGACAAAAGATATCCAAGGGTTAGCTCCCTCTCTAAGGATCACGGCGTCGCCGGGGACGTGAAACCGTAATCTTCCTTTCTTCTCCTTTCTCTGTCCACCTCATGCTCCTCCCCCTTCCTTTATCCATTCTCCGTCTCTGTCAAACTCTTCTTTCCCTTTTATCCGTCTTCCATCTCCTCGCTGCTCCTCTCCTTGTCAATCTCTGCCTGTAACTCTGACAAGTGAACCAACGGAAGTGCCACTCTGCGATCTTTTGTAAATTTTGGTATGTTATAATACATGAAGAACTAAGGTACAATTATTTTTTTAGCAGCGATAAAACGTATTTATCAGGAGAAACGCTCACTCCAAAATGGGAGCTAAAATGGAAAAAATTGTAATAGCTTAGAGATCTGTGAAGCGATTTTAATGATTTTTGTTAAGTATCTTTTCATAAGATACGAAAATCGACATAGGTTTATTGGAAGAGGAGTTAAAATTTAGGGGGAGGGGGCGAAATATCTCGAAAGAGACTTTTTTTTCGCTAGAAAAATGATTTTTGATTTAATGAAGTAGAATATATTAAAACTTCCAAAGGATATATATGGTGTTACTAAAACGCACGGCCAGACTTTCAGGAAACATTCCTCACACACAAAGACAGTGCTTGTGTTGATGTGCGACTCATTGCTCTACAGTACTAGCATCAAGCACATCAGTACATAGTTTCAACTGGTTAGTGTTCAACACGAACGTGGTTTTGCAGTCAGTGCAATGTTTACAAATGCGGAGTTGGCAGAAGCCTATTTGATGTATGGATTAGCACGGGGCAATAGCCGTGGCGCGGCACGTTTGTATCGAGACAGATTTCCAGAACGAAGGTGTCCCGACAGGAAGGCGTTTATGGGGGCATTTGAAAGCTCTTGTCTACGCAACCCCGGAACCAAATGTAGAGACTCTTCGTGCTCGTATTGTGGACGACTGTGATACAATACGCCTTCTCCAGGGCTGCATCAGCGCATCAGGGATTCCATGCGACGGAGGGTGGATGCATATATCCTCGCTAACGGAGGACATTTTGAACATTTCCTGTAACAAAGTGTATGAAGTGACGCTGGTACGTTCTGTTGCTGTGTGTTTCCATTCCATGATTAATGTGATTTGAAGAGAAGTAATGAAATGAGAGAAAGAGAAAAAGAGAAGTAATAAAATGAGCTCTAACATGGAAATTAAGCGTTTCCGGACACAATGTCCACATGACATATTTTCTTTCTTTGTGTGTGAGGAATGTTTCCTGAAACTTTAGCCGTACCTTTCTGTACCATCCTATAAATATGAGGGTTAACAACCTGTATATTTCCGCGCTCGTTTGATACTGCCCATGAAACACCTTGTGAATTTATATTTCTGAACTGTTTCATCTCGTTAATATACCGGTATTTAAAGTCGTTGAATCCGAATCTGAAATCAGTTTCCAAGAATTCAATATAGCCGATCCTTCACAGCGGCCGCAAACTCGAAAAAATGCTTGAATAGACAAACTAACTCGACATGCGACTTTCAAAATACTGTAAACTCTACTTTTGAAATAATAACGAATAAAAGTGAATAAAACAACAAAACGGAGTCAGCGACTTTAAATACTATGTACTAAAACTTACTATAGCGCATTATATCGACAATTCCCATGAATTTCTATTGATACAACACAACTGTTTATTGCGACTCGCCGGCCGCGGTGGCCGAGGTGACTGAGGCGCTCCAGTCACGGTCAGCACGGCCACTACGGTCGGGGGTTCGAATCCCCCCTCGGGCATGGATATTTGTGCCGTCCTAGTTCGTAAGTAGTTGATAAGTAGTTTGTAAGTTTAGGGACTGATGACCCCGTAGTTAAGTCCCATAAGCTTTACAAACATTTGAACATTTTATTGGGACTCATGATCGTTCTTCGTAATATCAGAGACAATTCCCCCTTAAACTTCAGATTTTGGAGGTTAGTTTTAGTTCAGTAACTTGTTGAATGAACTGATGCTACCACAGTGAATAATTAGACAACAAGCAGTAGCCAATTTGTCGCAGTTTTCCAATCCGCGGTATGCATTCATTAGGTTGCTTGAGAATTACGAGCCGCGAGCGATCGATCGATGCGGTCGCACTTCACCCACGCACGTGAGGGTAGCGGCTTGGCATCACTTGTTAGTACGGCTCATAAAGTGTAGCGAGCACATAAAGTAACTGCGGTAAAGACAGACCTAATCGGTTGAATTATAATGGCGTGTAGCTCATAAGCGAAAGAGGTCGCCCTCATCCAGCTAGTCCTGCAGTAGCGTTTGTCAGTCCAGCAAGCTTACAAGGGAAGCTCCTCAACGCAACCCCCTGAGATTCAGCGGATACCCCCCTCAAAATGGAATATGATAACTGGAAGAATGTGTGAAGAACTGTGAAACAAGAAAGACAATAGAGCAGGGAACGGCCTGAGCTCAAGACCTCCAGCGAATTTTAAGTGCCGCGGCACCATGGTTACGTGGTCACCAAGCGGGAGGTCCGTGTTCACATCTCTGTCATTCTCTTTTTGCAAAATTATGAACGGTCCGACCGATCATTGATGTCTGTTCTCTTCACAACTGTCATACTGTACACTGATTACAACACAAGATGAGTCATGTGGTAACATCCTACCGTCGTAAGTAAATTTAATGAACAGAGAGAGCCAAGGAGATGCCGCAAAGGCTTCGCTATTGCAAACGAATATTACACCACCAAACAGACACAAAATTCAATATACAGCCAACACCGCCTCTAATGACCACGCTGCTGATGGGGCATTAAACTCTTACGTTCCTTCGTTTTATAGCTAACAGAAACCTCAATGTCCGAACGCACAGTTCATAATTGTTTGAACAGAATTGGTTCACGAGGGCGATTTAACACAGATATGCAATCCAACGCCGTTAATGTCATTACCACGATCCCGTCGCTCTCGCAATTCCCTGCATTTTTTGTCAATCATAGGTCGGACTCTCAATGTTTTTATTTGCTGTTTTTATGCTTTATCTATGTGCAGTTTCTGAGGAGCCACCCACTGCGTCATCACGACACTAATTGTGACTGGGGTGCTGTGGGGAGCTTCCTTCTTAGTACATTTCTTTAGTCGCCATAAGAATAAGAAATGCACAATAAAGTACAGCAAGACCAGGACTGTGTGCGCTACGGATAGCTTTCTTCAATAGAGTACACGACCAGGTGTGTCCAAATAACAAAGGCGAGCGAAGTGGCTACAGCTTAGGTCAGCACACTGCACTCGCACCCGGATTTAGAATCCTCGTGATTTCCCCAAATATCTCGTCGGGAAGGTCGATTCTAAGTGGTTTCGGTCGATATCCATCCCCTATTAAAGTTTGTTGTCTGTCTGTAATGATCTCGTTGTCCAAAGAACACTAAACTCTGCTCATTCATTATTTTTAATGACATCAATTTTATGAAAATAATGTTTTTTATTCAACTGCGTCAACGTTTTACCGACGAAAATAATCCATTTCTATACTATAAAGGGTGACACGAAAGTATGGAACCCCCTGACTACTTGTCAGGAATGGGATTTGTTTAACAAATTTTAATACGAAAATTGGAGGCTTTAGCTCTTGCTAATCAGTGGTGTCCTTGATTTGACCTTGACCATCGCTTTAAAGATCATGTAAAGGTTAAATTAATTTTTTAAAATGAGAATCCCCATTTTTATGGCGGTCCAAAAAAGAGCAAGAAAATTTACAGTCAAGTACGACCCTAACCATGACCTTGACGACGACGTTGAAGGTCATTCCAAAGTGAAAATTGTTTTCTCACATGGGAACCTATTCATTATTGTGGATCTCGAAAGCCCTGCAATTTTATCTTCACGCGTGATCTTATCCGTAATAATGCTCTTCGCCTTAAACTAGTTTTTGATGGTCATTTTAAAAAGATTTTTTCGATAACTTTGAAAACTTGCAATCACGTTAGGATACCTAGCGAATGCGGCCAGATTTTGGACGAGCCTTATTGGACCCTGTTATATAGCACATTTGGCGAACATCGCGTCCGCCGTCGTGGATCACCACCACCTATAGAGAAGGCCGCGGCGCTCCCGTGTGACGTCAGGCAGAGTGGGTTGCGCGCGCATGGCTGACTGGGTAGCTGCTGGGTCACGGCCCACTATGCCCAAGCAGCGAGCCAGTCAGCCATGCGCGCGCAACCTACTCTGCCTGACGTCACACGGGAGCGCCGCGGCCTTCTCTATAGGTGGTGGTGCGTGGATCCGCCATCTGCTGACAGAACGAGGCGGAAACCCCTCTGTAGTGGCGGCTGTTGCTGTTAACCCTGCGTTACGAACATCTGGTTTTACGGCCGCTACTAACACCCGTCTTTCAGGGGGTTTTGAGCTATTGTTAGTAAGACCCGTCGATTCGGCGAGTGTGATTCCAAGCCAACACACTACCCGTGAACACTGGTTCATCAATTGTTCCTCAAAACGTCACAGCTCACTGACAATTTGAACGTAGCCGTCATTTTGACGGATGTTACTAAGCTAGCGTTAACGGTACCTGGTGACTGGACAGGCAGGGACGTGAAGATAAAATGCAGCTATTTTCAAATCCTCAATAATAAGTAGGTGTTCCCAACTGAGAATACATGTTTGACCATGGAATGACCTTGAACCTCGCCGTGAAGAAGATGGTCAGGTTTATAACTTCAGCGTAAATTCGCTATAGAAAATGGAGACTCCAATTAAAAAATCGCACTGGCGTGTTTACCGCCAACTACAGGCTATTCTATAGTTTTGTGGTTTTTTCTATAATTTCGGACGAAATAATAGAAATATAAATAATATTAAATTAAATTAAAAATATGGACGATACAAGTCCGACTCTACTCTTGTGATAATGTCTATGCACTGAACAGGTAATATTCTCTCTGACCGTATTTTAACAAAGAGCCCAAATTATTATAAATTGGAGTTTAGCTTTCGACAAGCATACCCTTTGTTTTGAACGTTTACTTCTTTAAACTATTATTTTAATATCTCTTCCATATTTTCATTACCTTTTGGCCCACTGTAGGTTACGGCGGTAACACTAAAAGTGGGCCTTTCGATCGTCTTTTGACAGTTCGAAATTTAAATGAAAATAACGGCTTAACCATTCATCTGACACGTAAATTGAATAACCGAATTTGTAGAGAAGAAAATTCTCTACAACTTTGCTCTGTTATGTTTTTTCATATCTCGTATCGTTTAAGAGATATTTGGAAAAATAACGGCTATTTTGGGATGTCTGTCCGTCTGTCTGTCTGTCCGTAACGTGTTCCCTGTTTTTAAGACGAACCGTTCAACCGATCGGCACCAAATTTTACAGACATAATTATTGGCCACCAGAGACCAGACCCTCGCTTTTTCAAATATTTCGGACAAGAAATACGTTAGTAATACCAAATACAGCCCTTTGTAATGTATTTTTAATTGCAAATAAACCGTTCATCTGACGCGAAAATTGAATAACCGAATTTGTAGAGGAGAAAATTCTCTACAACTTGATATGACTTTTTCATGTTACACTGTTCGGCGCTAAAATAAAGAGAAAATATTCTATTTCAAACAGTGATTACGTTTTCTTTTACATCTAAAATCACAAACGGAATAAGTGTGGTAACACTGAATTCCACATAACTCTAGTACTAAATATATATACAAAGTTAGTACTGTCAATACGTCATTAACAACAGTCATTGTAACAGTATCTCCCTAGTTTATGTACATGTGCTACATAAGTCTATGTCTACAATTCGCTGCTATGTATTTCATGGCATGTTCTCGAAACAGAACAAATGCGCTTTTCAGAGAAAGTGCTGTTACCATTGAACAACTCAGAATCTTGCAGAATACAGTTGCGTTCAGTTAACAAGAGTGTGCGAAAACCTTTTAGGAAGCAAGACGAAAAATAAAGTGGGAACAAAAAAATTGATCTTTTTTCTTCAGTGAATTCGATGCGTTGCGGTCGTTTGTTCATATTTGTTCTGGGTTCTTCGTTGAGAATTTTACTCGGTTTTTTATTGGCGTTGAACCAACACCGTCTGAAGAGAAGGCCTGTGCACTGCCGTGCCACATGAAGTCACGCAGAGTAGGTCGCGATCGCTTAGCTCACTGGCTGTCTGATGGGGCACAGCCCACCGCCTCACAGCAGCCAGCCAGTCAGCTACGCGATCGCGACCTACTCTGCGTGACTTCATGTGGCACGGCAGTGCACAGGCCTTCTCTTCAGATGGTGTTAGTTGAACCGTCTTTCGTTTTCTCCCTTTCAATTGGTTCGTCGGTTTCAACGAGTACTTTGTGGACGTTGGTTTGTTTTGTCCTATTTTGATCGTGTCGGATAACTCAGTTCTCTCGTTACAGAGGGCGTCGAGTTACCATGCCGGCAACCCTCTGACCGAGCGCGCTGAGCAACCGCGCCCTAGGAAGTTGCGAACCACCGTGTAACATGTTCGTACATCACAAACTAATTCCTCGCCTATTACGCTATGGCCAACAGCTGCGAGAGTAATCCCTGATTCTCGTACAATCTATGGCAGGTGTTAACTAACCAACATTAGAATATAATTCATTGTCCTAAAAACAACGTGATTTTGTTAATTTTCACTGGGCCATTGCTTTGAAATTCCAACGGTTTAGTTATAATAACAAAATCATCAAGTAGAGAAAGCAAGATGGCGTACGTAAAAGACATTTTGGGCCGAGGGATGTCACGTGACTGATTTACGAACACCAAATGTACGCTGTGTTCCATCCAGGCTATAGTCACTCGTCCGAACGCCAAATGTGCGCTACGTTCGTTCCAGGCTATAGTCATTTGTAACCATTACAGGCAAAGAAAATAAACTTTGAACGTGATGATATTTTAATGGAAAAATATAATGAAAATGTGTGAGAGATATTAAAATGATAGTTCAAAGAGGTAAAAGTTCAAAAAAGAGTATGTTTGTCGAAGCTAAACTCAAACATCATATAATTTTGCTGTTTGTTAAAATACGATCAGAAAGAATATTACGTGTTGGGTGCATAGATATTACCATACTAGTAGAGTCTTAATCTTATCACCATAATTTTTTTATGATTTAGATTATTATTTTGGTCCAAAATATTTACAAAAACTTATAAAACTACAAATCTAAAGTGGGCCGTAAAACACGTCAGTGTGATTTTTTCCGTTAAAATATCATCACTTGATTTGCCGTGGTAGTTTGTCCTCTTTCTCGAGTATATTTCCTTGGCCTGTGCTGGTTTACTTAAAATCAAGTAACCGTGTGAAATCGCCGTTATTTCTGCAAATATCTCTGCAATGGCGCGATTTATGGAAATAGCAAAGAGAGCAAAGTTGTTGGGAATTTTCTCCTCTACAAATACGTTTATTTAGTTTTCGTCTCAGGTGAACGGTTAAGGCGTTGAAATTTCCAGGCAGATTAAAATTGTGTGCCGAAACCGGGACTCGAACTCCGGTCCCTGTCTTTCGCGGGCAAGCTTTCTAGCGACTGAGGTACCCCGACACGACTCATAATCCGTCCTCACAACTATGATTCTCCTAGTACCTCGCCCCTGCTGCAGAGTTAAAGTTTCATTCTGGTTAAGACATTATTTGCAATTGAATTTCGTACTGTCACAAGGCCATCACAAACAACCTATTTTTAGTGTTGCTAACCTATCTTTTGTCCTAAACATTTGAAACAGGGAAGTTCTGGTCGCTGGCGGTGAATGATTACGTCGGTAAGATTTTGTGCCCATCGGTTGAACGGCACAGCCTAAAAAGTTAAGTGGGAACACATTACAGTCCAACAGATATTGTCAAATCGCCATTATTTTTGCAAATATCTGTGAAACGATGGGAGATATAAAAAAAAGACCATAAAAGAGCAAAATTGTAGACCGTTTTCTTCACTACAAATTCGTTTATTTAATTTTCGTCTCAGATGAACTGTGATGCCGTCATTTTGATTTAAATTTCGAGCTGTCAAAACGCGATCGGAAAGGGTTACTTTTAGTGTTACTAACGTAATCTAAAGTAGACCAAAATGAATTAGATCTTGATATGATTCCAAGGTCACGGTCAAGGTCAAATCACGGTCGCCATTGAATAGCCAGAAAAAAAGCCTAAAACTTATGTATTCAACTTTAATAAATAAATAAAATAAAAAAATTCATTCCTTCAAGTTATTCACCGATTTCCATACTTTGTCACACTATATACCTCTCTGCACCCTAAATGTATGTGACAACTTTTAGCTCTTTCAGAGATTTGCCAAAACGGTACGAAGAGTCACTTAGTGACATTACCAGCTAATATGCATGTTGGAAAATGATTGCAGTATTGCCTGAATGGCGAACAATACAACTACAAGCTATGAACAGTATACGTTTTCTGTACCGTGGTACAAGTCACGAATTGTATTGTCACAAACTCATTCGTTATTCCCATTACTCCACGAAAAGACCTTGAACTTTTAAATAGCACTGTTTATCGAGCGTTCGTCGTAGAGGCACTATACCTTTAAAATTGAAGAACACAATGTGCAGAACATTCACCATTAACCGCACTTGCCGAACTGATAACGTATTGCGGCCCCAGAATGCTGTGGCGACTCTGGCTCGCCGCGGCGGAGTGGCCGAGCGTTCTAAGGCGCCGTGCTGCGTGTTGCGCCTGTCTCTTCTTATGGTTGGTTGTGTGAAGAAAGAAACGAGATTAAATCAGTCTGCCTGACTTCCGCTTCCCAATTAACAGGTGACTCACCTGTTAATCTTCTGTTGCTGTGACCGTTGCCAGCATCGGACCTCCTCTGTTCTAGCGGGGGTTTCTATTATTTTGTAAATAAATAAGAATGATAGCAACAGGGGAAGGCTACAGACAAGATGTCGGACAGTTCATTGAAATAATCTTTGTATTCTGAAAGTAGCATGTAGAATTACGAGGTAGCTTGTTACATCTTATTAAACGGTTACCGATTCTTGCTGCAGGGCAAGACATACAATAAAGAGCAAACACCGAAAATAAAGCACATTCAAATAGTTCGACCAGCCTTTAACGAGAGAGAAAGAGAGCGTATTGAGTTTCATGAAAATTTCTGTCAAAGCATCTTAGTAATCATCGCGCCTATCGCCTGATATGCAGACCGTTTTATATTTATTAAACTCGCGACCGAATGCAATTATTTGACTTTAATCGCGAATACCTGCTCGGTGGAACTGTGAAGTTCCTGTCGGTCAACGAAATATCACCAAGACTGAACATGGCGGCTTCTGCACAATAGGATATCGCGGACCTGTCCTAAGAACTGCAAGCAACTGCCGAACTGAGAGCGGCCACGTCGCTTACGCCAGTTTTGTTAACGCGAGTTTCGCACCGCTGATTATTCCACCGGCAAAACTAGTGACGTGTTACCAACCTGACCCAGAGTACAGTTAGAGTTCGTTCTGGTCCGCAAGGCCTGGGTTCACGACTCCTAGGGTGGCGGCCTGTCTTGGCGGCAACTCGTCATAGACGGCGGGAACAGAAGTGTCCTTCCGCGTAGACGTTGGCTCTCCGGGTTTGAACGTAACGGCTCCAGTAGCCTTTGAGACTGATCGCCATCTTGCCGATTTAATATATTTATTAATACAGGACACGGAAAATTATTTTCCCCCACGAGACGATGGTCCTCTGATCAGACTAGCAAACAGTAACTTTAGATTGTCCGGGAAAATTAGTTTTATACGATTTTACTGGCGATTAATTTACCAACTTCTTCAATATTAATCGTGTGGTGTCGCACAAGTAGAAGTGCGCGCCACGTAATTTCGCCGCGCGCCGCCATGCACGCACGGCGCGGCGTTCTTACGACGTCAGCCACGAGCGCCCTCTGCTGCAACTCCGCTCGTGGCCACTACTGGACTGCATCGGCCACTTGGGATGAAGACAGGCACTAGGAAAGACTAGGACTCATCAGTAGGCGCCGGCCGCGGTGGCCGAGGAGACTAAGGCGCTCCAGTCACGGTCTCCACAGCCACTACGGTCGGGGGTTCGAATCCCCCCCTCGGGCATAGATATTTGTGCTGTCCTAGTTCGTAAGTAGTTTGTAAGTTTAGGGACTGATGACCCCGCAGTGAAGTCCCATAGACTGTACAAACATACAAACATCAGTAGGCTGGGCTATATCTAGTTCGACTATGTACCAGCATTCCACTAGTCTGCTGCCCTCCAAGTAAAGTAATGTAGTATTTCTACGAAATAGACAACTTGTGCTAATCTAGCTTAGTTTTTCTAGTTTCTGCTGTTCCACTGGGTGGTCACCTCAGACTCTGTACCTGCACACGCGTGAATCCTATTTCCCTGTGTCGGTCTCTCTTTACTCGGCCACCGACACCCAGGACAACCGGCGGAAACGAGACACAAAAAGTCGGACCTAACTTTGTAATACTTCAAACGAATCGTCATTTTTCATTAGAGTGGAATCCGTCGTCAGAAATTTAAGAATTATTTTATGTATGCCCACTCTCTTCGTCCTAAAGGCTGGCCATGTGGTTCATGACACCTTTGCGCTGGTTTGTGAAAAGTCTTAGCTCTACACGCGGAGCGCGCCGTTGCTCGCCGTCGAGGGTTCGAGTCCTCCCTCGGGAATGACTGTCGGTGTTTTTTTCGCGTAAGTTACTTTAAGTTAGTTTAAGTAGTTTGTAGGCCTAGGGACTGATGCCGACCGTAGTTAAGGGACTTAGATTAGGTATCGACGCCATATCCGTGAACCATTTCTCCGTCCCCTTTTATGACATATGTTAGTAATTCTACTTTGTTGTTGACGTCATCATCTAGCGACGTCTGAGTAAACTGCATGCACCGTTGCTTTAGTTCAAAAATTTGGTAAAAACATTTCTGTTGCACACCTCGCTCAAAACATTCAAAAAATTAGAAGAGTGAATCATTTAACACGGCTGCTTCATCATTGTGTCTCTCTTTGTGATTAGTCGGTTCCTCACAGTCATTTTTATGAGTCCCTCGATGAATGATGTACTGTAGTATCCAGGGCGCTTATCGACTTTACCTTCTTCACAGCCTTTTTCGAAACGCATATACAATTCGTAAAGTTTTGTGTTATTCATAGCAGACTCGTCAAAAGGAGCTATAGCGCTGTTTCATGTTATTTTAATAAAATTATTTGATCAATTGTTACATTCAAGAGATGATCGCCGATATTTAACATTTGACATTTGTTACTGCTGACGAAAGATTAACACTTTGAATGCCAAATTGAAAGTATGCATAAATTTCTGTAGACCCTCCACAAAATCATGTACATTTACTGGATGAATGAGTTCTCGTTAAGTTCCGAATTAACATACAGTTTCTGTGACATTCATAAAAAGCTGTCATACTAAGAAACAAAAACTTAACGTGTGTGGTCAGCGTCTTAATCTAAGTGTTAATACTACATGACTAATGCTACGCAAATACTTTTCAGCTACGTCTGGCGACGAAAACATGCGGTGACATCATTCATACAGCACTTGAAATGCGTCAAGGACATCAGCTAAAAATGTTCATCATATGCATTTGTTACTGAAATTTAACAGATTTTGAAAACAAGAGAACGGAGATACAACTTGTGCGTAAGGCGCCGTGGAGTGCGCAAAATGCGTTGCCATCGCAGCGAAATTTTAGAGGCTACATCCTGACTTTCAGTAGCCTTTCCGTATTATTTTTTAATAATTAGACTATAGAACTTTCATTGTAGTAATAATAATATGCAAAGTAACTGTACTCAGTTTTTCACAAGTAGCAAGCACAGTAAAAAGCAAGCAAATTGGTCTGATAAGAAATTACAGTTTCTTACATGACTTGTGTACAATAAAAGACAGTCCTTTTGCTTATAGTTATCATTCAGATAAAGCAATTTTTTCAAAAAAATTGGCAAAGAGTGCACTATCTTTCTCTGTTACTGGAATAATCAGACGAGTTTCACGAATATATCAGATGGAAAAGGGAAACGATATAATTCCTGATAACACACAGAATCAAGATTACAAACACTCTGTACAACGTCCAACAGATTCAGCGGAACAGATATAGTCTGTTAAGACTGCCAATTAGAGTACGTTTGAAAGACTGACAAAAATTATAGAATAAAGTTCTTTGAAGACGTAACGCACTGTCATGCATCAACACATTCATCACATTTACAAATCACCTCCTTTACTGATATTACAGCGGTAATAAGCAGTAATAATATTTCTTAGACAGATAATGGCCACTAACCACAACTGACTTCAGATCCGTTTAAGCAAGAGGTACACTAAACTCCTCACTTGAATAATTTATTTTTTGCAGTTATAGTTTATGGCAAAAATTTTCGATAAGGATTGTTCCTACTTTTGCTTGCCTATAAAACTGCGATTTCAGTCCACAGATTCAGAGGTATTTCGCGATTACGATAATTTCTATTCTGAGGATCCTACAAAATCCTTCTTTCCTTAACTAAATATCAATTTCTCGCCGCTCATATTTCACGAGTACGTCGTCCAATTCGACCGAAGAACGCAAATTAACATATATACGGCGCGTATTCTTTCGGACACACATTCTCTCTCTCTCTCTCTCTCTCTCTCTCTCTCTCTCTCTCACACACACACACATACACACACGCTGCCTTCCGCGTTAGTTGGTTTAAGTAGTTTGTACATCCTGAGACCGATTCCATCAGCCGTTTGGTCCCTTAGGTTTAGAAACATTTGAACATTCAGCTGCTGACCTCATCTCCCGCAGTGTCATGTACCACACACTTCATATTTCTTTACTGTAGTTCACTGTACACGTTTCAATTCGTTACAAGGTTTCACTCAAAAGAAAAAAAAAATACTCTCAGAAAATACTTACTAATACTAAATTTTTGAATTAACTTTTACCAATTGTTTCTTCCTTCTTCTTGTCTGCGATTTATAACCTACCTTGCCAACATTACTTATTTCGCTACCCTAAGCACCAGTTCTTGCGTACTAATTTCAATCCCTAATTTTCTGATCTTTTATCCTCAACTCTGCCCGATTATATTGTGTTATTATTGTTTTAATGTTGTTGAAATTACACGCGGTGCCGAAAGATCAAAAGAGTCTTGGGTCGTGCGCACCACGTAGTGACGATTTGAAACATTGGCACAGTTGTCTCGAAGGAAAACGGACACAGCACTGAAAACGTATTAGCCACTATTTTAGATATCAATACACCATTTTGTTAATTCTGTGTTGCGGTCCAGTGAAGTTCCCACAAGATGTGTTACCGCATCAGTCAGCTGCTGGGCCGAGCCCGTGACAACTTTTGCAAGTCAAGGGTAGTGGATTTCTGGACAGAATTGTTGCAGCAGGTGAAACCTGGAGGTAGTGTATGACGACGTACCTTTTCGCAATAATAAATAGATAAAAAACATAAAAATTAAAATACGCACTCAATCATCGACACGAAAATCACGTTCTCTGTCTACGGGATGTAACAAAGGCAACTTCAGAATATTATATGAAAAGAGAATTAACAGAATTCATACTAGAATCCGCTACGGAGTCACACTGACCCTTGCTAACGACAGTTAGCAACGAGGACATGAGCTCAAAACGGTTTTCCTGTTCAGTAGCATTAAATATTGCAATTGATGAGTCTTCCTGGAGAAGTCAATGGTTTACGAGGCGGTAGAGACATTGTAGACGCCTCCCATAGATGATCAACACAACAACAATTGGTGAAATAGTTAAAAATTGTACGGAAATTGTGAAGTATTGCCGAATCATATTCAAAGAAGTCTTTAATACCGTTGGTATATTTCATGGCTCCTGCCACAAATTTATTTATTATTATTATTATTATTGTTATTATTATTTGAATGTGTGACAGCAAAATTTATTGCAAAAAAGTTTAATTATGAACAATAATTGTGGCGCATGTAAGTTGCTCAGGAGTTGCTGTATGAAGACAGCTACACCATAAAAGTACTTACGCCTTCATAACAACTCATGACTCTCAGGCTTTTGAATTTAATTAGAAACTAACGCTCACTCGCACTCGTGGACACATTTTGGATCGCCAGGAACGAAAAAAGAGTCGTTCACTCAAATGCGCAAGATGTGCTAACTGCGTTCTTAGATAGTAACGGTGCAATGTACCATGAACAGGTCGAACGTGCTACAAGGAGCACTAATTACAAAATCGACGCCATTTGTGTCACTAAATCTGATAAAAACCACGCTCGGATGTTTCTTTTTTTAATTAAATTAATTTTGTTTGCTACAGCTATGGGACCAGACCACAATAGTTATGAGTCCCAAGACTTGTAAACTACTTAAACTAACACATGCTAAGGACAACGCACACAACCATGCCCGAGGGAGGACTCGAACCTGCGACTGGGAACAGACGCACACTCCGTAGCAAGCGACTTAGAGCGAAAAGACACTCTCATTCGGATTCCGAAACAACTGAAGGAGTTCCTCCCGTAAAATATCTGGGAGCAGAAAGCTATAACGAGCCATACGAAGTGTAATGACCAAATAAAATTAGCCGTGGATGATACAGATGGCAGACTGAAATTATTTGGAAGAATCCTCAGTAAGTGCTAATCAAAGGAAGTTGCTTACAGACACGCGTTCGACCAATATTTGAATGTTGCTCATCAATGTGGGGTGCGTACCAGATAAGATTGACAGAGGACCTAGGGAAGATCCTAAGGAGAGCAGCACGATGTGTTACACGTTCATTTAATAACCGCCAAAGAGTCACGGAGATGATCTGCCAATAAGAGGGACGTTCTGTATCACGGCATAGCTTTCTGTCAAATTTTCTAGAACGTTCGTTTCTTGAAGAGTTAACCAATATATTGCTTCTCAGTACGTTCATTTCGTTAAGAGACGACGGAGATAAAAATAATAGGGATTAGAAACACAGACTGAGGCATATCTCCCAGGCGAACTTCTGCAAAGTTTGGGTGCTGTTTTATCATCCAGCATACACTCCTGATGTTGCTCTGTGCGAATCCATCACTTATTGCACCTCAAGAAATTCCTGTCCTCCGACCCACGTTGACGACGACAAAGGGCGGGGAGATGACTGTCACCTGTTGGATCCATTCAGAGGCGGCAGACTTGTGTGACACGGGAATACAAAAACTGATCCCAAGACATGACTGACGTTTCAATTGTTTGTGACTATGTCCAAAAATAGCTCATACTTTATTGTACTAGTTGTCAGTAAAGTTTTTCGTGAAACTATGTTGACTTTTTATTTATTTATTTATTTATTTATTTATTATTATTTTAAGAAATAGGGAACCCTACCTTCTCGATGCGTCTCGCATTTCGGCTGGAGTTGGGTTTAATTCACAGTTTATAGAATATCACATTTAGCTGCTTACAATTCCGTTGTTTAGAAGAAATGCGCAATCTTTTTGGCCCACTTTAGGTTAAGGTAGTAACATTAAAAATGGGCGTTCGCGATCGCCTTTTGACAGTTTTAAATTTAAATACCAATAACGAATTAACCGTTCATCACAGACGAAAATTGAATAAACGAATTTGTAGTGGATAAAATTCTCTACTACACTCCTGGCCATTAAAATTGCTACACCACGAAGATGACGTGCTACAGACGCGAAATTTAACCGACAGGAAGAAGTAGGTAAACACATACAGACTATTTTATACATATAGATATAAATTTTATAGGTATAGATATAAATCCCTATTTCTCTTGGTCACGTCATAATATAAGAATGGCCGAACTGATTTGAGTGATCCTTTTTTTTTCTTCTTCTTTTTTGTGTTCGTAATTCTCAGGACAGGGTTTATATGAAATTTTTTCGATCTTGATGAAAATTTACACAGTTGACCCACAAAACAAGAGGAACGTCACTGTCTACATAAAATTTTGTATGGTGTATGGCGGCGAGTACTTTTCTTACGCACTTTGACAAAATACACGGTTTTGCTCCGATCTTGACTAATTTTTGGAAACTTTATCTGGTCTTTAAACGAAGATTGGTTTGAAAACCACAATGCTTTACTAGACGTGGTCTTCTTTGGTGGTGGTATGCCGTCGCCTGTCTCCGACCTCTGAACTGACTTACTCAGCCAATTATATGGCGACCTATAGCTTCACGTGGATTAAGAACCACAGTCGTACTCAGCAGTTGTCACGAGATGCGAAAGAAGCGAAAAGTAAATATTAGTGTTGTCCGGGTGTCGAATCCATAACCTTTGGATTCGTAGTCTGGCACTCTATCACTTTTCCATCGGATCACGTATATGCATAGATACATACATAGTTTACACAAACCTTAGAAAAATCGATGTCCGTTCAAAAATTCGTGAACATACTTAGTTTCGAAATAACGGAGTGTTGGAGAGCAATACGGTCGGCATACCCGCACACGACTGTGTTGAATGTGTGACTGCCGTGCGTTTGATAAATGTGCGTCTGATAGTTGTTCAGCGCTGAACTGAGTAGGACGTTGTGTCGCACAGTTCGCGAATTTGGAGATGGCAGAGTTAGGGGAACAACGCGTCTGCTTGAAGTTTTGCGTGAAACTCAGGAAAGCGTTGACAAATGTTCAAATGTTTGTTAAGCTTATGGGACTTAACTACTGGGCCATCAGTCCCTAAACTTACAAACTACTTATGAACTAGCTAATACTACGGACGGCACAAATATCCATGCCCGAGGGGGAATTCGAACCCCTGATCGTAGTGGCCGTGCAGACCGTGACTGGAGCGCCTTGTTAAAGATGAGCCTTGTCCAGGACGACCTACGATGTCTACCGTCGACGCTCATGCCACCAACGTCAGCGAAACTGTGTGTTCCAGCCAAAGACTGCAGCAGAACGTAACACTTCATTCTGATCATGTCACGACATCTGACACAGCATTTTGGAACGCACCGTGTTGTCGCCGAGATCATCCCACCGCTCACGAATCAAGACCAGAAAGCATTGCCGTGAAGAGCTTCTGCATTGCGGACTTAACGATCTGGCCCCTGCTGACGATTATTTTTATTTCCCAAGCTGAAAGCCCGGCCGAAGGGACGAAGATTTGCAAAGACAGAAAAGATTAAAAGAAAATTCGCGAACTGCCATCCTCCTGAGCTAGCGAGAGGCGTGCCAAAACTGCTTCTCCGTGTCCTCCCCGGAAACCTGTGGTGAAAAACCTCGCAAAATTTGTTGGTTTTTCTAGATGCTTTCTTCGACATATATTGGTAAGTTGGTCAGTTGTTTCTGTAGGTTTTAGCGAGCGAGGTGGCGCCGTGATAACATACTTGACTCGCGTTCAGGAGCGACCTCCAGCCATCTAGATTTAAATCACACTAAGCAAATGCCGGGGTAGTTCCTTTCAAAGAACACGTTAGATATCCTTCCACATCTTTACACAAATGACCCAGCGTGAGCTCCTTCTCTCTGAGCATGTTGTCGATGGGACGTTAAACCCTAAGCATCCGTGGTTCCTTTTCTTCTGCATGTTTTGAGCGTCTAAAACAGGGCCTGCTGGATGCAACAAGGGCAACAGAACACAGCGCTTGTGTGATAGGAGGCGGCAGATGGCGGCCGGCAGATACCGATCTGCGAGGGCGCGTTGTGGGCAAACACCGCGGCTGCGACACGTTTTTGCTTTCCGCCGGAGGAAGATATCAGGGAATGAGGAGGGGCCTACTGCAGTTTAATAGAGCAACCTGGGGCGATATCCAGTGGAACGTTATTTAAAATCAATAATGCGGAACGTTCGCGACACGTTCGTCTTAAATATAATTTAAAAAACCGGGGTCCTGTAAATCAATAAGTACATCCATTTACCTGTCAGTTTGCGTACATATAACGTTGGTAGTTACTTCACAGACAGCTTTGGTCACGGCCATGGAACAAGACGTAGATTTTGGTTAAATTTATGAAAAAAGGGTGAAACATGAAACTCAACTGCTACGGCCAATGTGTTTACAGCAACGAACTTGTCAGATAATGATGTGTTATATGTCACACGAGCCCTTAAAATTGAAAAAATAATAATAAAAAAATACAAGGCTTATATTTATGGTGGACATTTCAAGATGGCGCCCCACATACATACCGCAAGAGGTGGACCACCTAACCCACATCTTATCGGAATGTTTAGGATTCTGAGAATTTTCGAAATAAAAGAGTGTACTGCGGCTTTTGCCTTACACTGTTCACTGACTTGCCACATTTCGAAATTTATGTTTTTCGTAATGGTTTGCCCCCCAAACTGATAGTACACTACTGGCCATTAAAATTGATACAGATTGATTGATTGATTAATTGATGAAGATGATAAACAGGTATTCATTGGACAAATGTTATACTAGAACTGACAAGCGATTACATTTTCATACAATTTGGGTGCATAGATCCTGAGAAATCAGTACCCAGAACAACCACCTCTGGCCGTAATAACGGCCTTGTATACCTGGGTAGTCAGTCAAATCAATTGTTCAAATGTTTGTAATCCTATGGGACCAAACTACGTTGGTCATCAGTCGCTAGTCTTACAAACTACTTAAACTATGTTAAACTAACCTAAGGTCAACACAAACATCCATGCACGCGGGAAGATTCGAACCTCCGACGCGGGAGGCTGCACGATCCGTAACGTATCGCTCCAGACCGCTCGGCTATTCCCGCGCGGCCATTGAGTCAAAGAGAGCTTGGATGGCGTGTGCAGGTACAGATGCCCATGCAGCTTCAACACGATACCACAGTTCATCAGGAGTGACGTATTGTGACGAGCCAGTTGCTCGGCCACCATTGGCCAGACGTTTTCAGTTGGTGAGAGATTTGGAGAATGTGCTGGCCAGGGCAGCAGTCGAACATTTTCCGTATCCAGAAAGGCCCGGACAGCACCTGCAACATGCGGTCGTGCATTATCCTGCTGAAATGTAGGGTTTCGCAGGGATCGAATGAAGGGTAGAGCCACGGGTCGTAACACATTTGAAATGTAACGCCCACTGTTCAAAGTATCGTCGATGCGAACATGAGATGACCAAGACGTGTTACCAATGGCACCCCATACCATCACGCCGGGTGATACGCCAGTATGGCAATGACGAATACACGCTTCCAATGTGCGTTCACCGCGATGTCACCAGACATAGATGCGCCCATCATGATGCTGTAAATGGAACCTGGCTTCATCCGAAAAAAAAAAAAAAAAAAAAAAATGACGTTTTGCCATTCGTGAACCCAGGTTTGTCGTTGCGAACACCATCGTAGGCGCTCCTGTCTATGATGCAGCGTCAAGGGTAACCGCAGCCATGGTCTCCATGCTGCTAGTCAATGCTGCTGCAAACGTCGTCGAACTGTTCGTGCAGATAGTTGTTGTCTTGGAAACGTCCCCATCTGTTGATTCAGGGATCGAGACGTGGCTGCACAATACGTTACAGCCATGCGGATAAAATGCCTGTCATCTCGACTGCTAGTGATACGACACCGTTGGGAACTAGCACGGCGTTCCGTATTGCTCTTCTGAACCCACCGATTCCATATTCTGCTAACTGTAATTGGATCGCGACCAACGCGAACAGCAATGTTGCGATTCGATAAACCGCAATCGCGATAGGCTACAATCCGACCTTTATCAAAGTCGGAATCGTGATGGTACGCATTTGTCCTCCTTACACGAGGAATCACAACAACGTTTCACCAGGCACCGCCGGTCAATTGCTGTTTGTGTATGAGAAATCGGTTGGAAACTTTCCTCAAGCTACCACGTTGTAGGTGTCGCCACTTGCGCCAACCTTATGTGAATCAAAATTCAAAAATGTTCCAATGTTTGTGTAGCTTATGGGACTTAACTACGGGGTCATCAGTCCCTAAACTTACAAATTACTTATTAACTAGCTAACACTAAGGACAGCACAAATATCCATGCCCGAGGGGGGATTCGAACCCCCGACCGTAGTGGGAGTGCAGACCGTGACTGGCGCGCCGCAGTCACCTCGGGCACCGCGGCCGGCTTGTGTGAATCCTCTGAAAAGCTAATCATTTGCACATCACGGCATCTTCTTCCTGTCGGTTAAATTTCGCGTCTGTAGCACGTCATTTTCGTGATGTAGCAATTTCAATGGCCCGGAGTGAATTTAAGTATTTATGTATCCTCACAGTAACTTCACAGTACATAAATTCACTTACGAAATTTGTTGTACTAATCCAACCCATTTCAAAAGTAATACAGTGTGCATAGCTATAACGCCGGGAGAAAGGATGATCTTCACTATGCGGTGTTAAATCTGACTTTGGCACAGAATGGGGCGAATTATGTTGCCATAAAAGTGTTGGGTCACCTACCAAACAGCATCAAAAGCCTGACAGGTAGCCAACTAGCATTTAAAAATAAATTATAAAAAATTTCTGAATGTCAACTCCTTGTCCTCATTGGTCGACTTTTTAGTTATAAATTAGTAAATCTGAACAATAAAATAAATTAAAATAAAAAGATATTTGTGTTAAGTAATATTTTGTGAAATGTAATATATTGTAGAGACACTTTTTATTAACCGGACACGTTCTACATCATTACGAAGCGTCGTATTCATGATCTATGGAACAAGTATTAATCTAATCTAATCTACTGGCGGAGATGGCGGCTGTGTGTGGCTGTGAAGTATGGTGTTTTAATTCGTGACTATTAATTTTATTCACCGTTAAATTTTACTTCAGGTAGCAGCTGCGTAGATTGCTGAAGTTAGCAACGAGACCTTCGATGATAATGTAATGATCGGGCAAAAGTACATACAACAACTAGTCAGTCGTAGAGGAGAAACAGAATTAAATATTTACTTAGAGGTCAACACGAAAGATTGTGCCCCTGATTATAACTTACTGAGTTTTCAAAGAGCGTTCAACGGTCGTTGTTCCCATCATCACTCTATGGTGCATTGCCGTTCGAAAGTTATAGGCTAACGTTTGTGGACTACATTTTAGCTTGTGGCCCTAAATATTTCTTACAGCAGCGGCGGAGTGTGTTGAAGCTGACGTCGAAATGTTCACATTACGAGGTTAACTTATATACTCACCGGACAAGCGTACATGCGAGAACCTGTCAGCAACCGAGCAGGAACAGCATTTATTTGATGTTTAACACAAAAATTGTTATCATAAATTTTTCTGATAGGGTTTTCAAGGAACATTCAGTGGCTATTGGCCGTGGTGGAGTGATCGAGCGCTCTAAGGCGGAGTGCGGATGCCCGCCGTCGGAGGTTCAAGCCCTCCGTCGGACACGTGTGTGTGTGTGTGTGTGTGTGTGTGTGTGTGTGTGTGTGTTGTCCTAAGCATCAGTTACTTAAAGTTAGTTTAAGTAGTTTGTAAACGTAGGGACTAATACCCGCAGCTGTTAAGTCCCTTAGAGTTTACAAAAAAAAAATTAACATTTGAATCGGTCTTCCATATCCCATCTCTAAATCACAATCTATCAGGTATTGCCAACATCAGCACACTACGCCACCGCTGGTACAGGTAAAATTTTACCGTTTTGCCGAGTAAATTTGGAAATTCCACGCATCACAGATGAACTGTCTGTGGCTTTTTCTTGCTTAGGGAAACCATCTGACATTTTGTAGTTTATGCACCAGACGGAAATACAAAAACATTGTGTATGCAAAAACAGTTAAATAAATAATAAAACCAAACCGTTTTTTACTTTCGGTGGCACTGCAACGTGATGGGTACAGCTACATAGTTATAAATGCGAGTGAAGGGAGTGGACTGAGCGGTACAGCGCTCCCTGTTAAACAGTACCAGGTCCAGGATTCCATCAGCGCCTGCCGGTTATTTGTTTCTACGTCTTCAAGATGCTTCCCTACTCCTGGGGCATGTGTTACTATGTCGTTCGCACGGGGCTCTGTGCGGTGTTCAGACAATTGTCCTATGCGAGTTCTACTATAAATGCGAAATGTTAAAACACCGTCTCTCCTTTTGTTGTCTTCTATCTCATCAATGACTGACAGGACCGGCGTAGCGATTCTTCTTGATAACAGAATTCCCTCAGGCCCTTGGCTGAATCTTTTGCTAAGGTTTGGCGGTACTAGTTGTATGTTCCGCGTATCGATCTTTTTACAGTCGCTTGAATGTATACAGCAACTTTTGCCTGCGTCATTTGCGCTTTCTTTTCTTTTTTCTTTTTTAATCAAATGTTCAACAGCTTTCCGTTTCGAATTTAGTAATTACACCAACGTGCCACTTTTCTGTCTTTAATGCACTTACTCGGTACTTACGTCTCCTGAGAGCAGTTCACAGTTCGTTTAAACGTTGTCGATAATTCTTCTAAGTCCATCATACTGGGAACTAAGTAAGACCGGTATTACACGGTCAAATTTTTGATCAAATCTTGGACATAAAAATATCATCAAAAGTTCGTAATTTTTTTTAAATGTAAATCTTTGACGTGGTTCTAAAACGAGGTATTACACTGTCGTCATAATTTTGATCATATTTCAAGATGGCGGACAGTAAACACATGTTATCATGCGCTGTTATTGCTAGTACGAAAACTCTATTTTGAAGAAAAAAGGGGGCTTACTTGGGTGAAAATTTTGTGTTAACTACGAAAATGACTACAAGAAACTTCAAGACATTCGTTTTGAATGAAAAAACAATTACACTCAAGAGTAGATGCGTATAAACGAAAGACGAATGGAGTGTAAAATTGTTAGAACTATTAAATTCCGCAAGGAACTGTTACACATGAAAAAAGTGCCTGACATTTCAGAACAGACCTAATAAGAACTGTATGTTGGGCGTATGTTTTTATTCTTTAACTTTCAACAGAATAATCTGGAGATATACACATATTCGTAAATATTGTCTCATGAATATTTTGTTATTTTTATCTCTGAATCAGTCAAATTTCGATTAATGTAGAAATTCTACAGAGATGTTAAAATTGTCTTCAAAAGAAATAGATTGGCTGGCCAGTACTTACCTTAATTCTGTACGGCCGATAGTCACGGGAAAGGACGAAAACGGAGATTATTTACGTCTCTCGATATTTTATTAATGGTTTGAACGCAAAAATTACAAAAACTGTTTGGTTAATTACGTGGAAAATTAATTACAAACAAACATTACTCTTACGACGGCTTGCCCACCGCTAGGAGCGCTAGTGTCGTTGCAACTGTCAGTTGGTAACAACTTTCACAGCAGTGAGTGTCGCGACTGTGTTTTTTACTGTACTCCACTGAGAACCTAACAACAGGCCACACTTCTATATGAACGAATGCTTTATTTTACCAGGGAATATATATGTTACAGAATGAGGGCAGCAGCAGAACGAAATCAATCTATTCAGGCTCTAGTACTTTCAACTATCGTTTGGATTGTCGTTTATTCTTCTGACTGAAACTAGTCTATATCAACAACGAAAGGAAAATAATGGATACAGCCCGTATTTACTTTGCTAATTTCCTGCATTATTCATTCTATCTTTACGAGCAAAATTCATCTACAGTAGTTTCATCTGCTCATCTGGCCGGGTTTAAGGTGGTGTTTACGTGGTTTCTTCCAAAGAATTTCAAATGATGAATAAACATTTCTTCGAAATGTGGCAATATGTGCCTAAAAAGGATGTGATAAGTCAGACAACTCGCAAAAAAGAAAAAAAGAAAAAAAAAAGAAAAAAAACTAAGTTCATTAATCAAAATATAAATGTACTGCGTAGCAACCTTTTCAAGCCATCGACAGTTAACATACTTTTCCAAAAATACGAAAAATTAGTGTTTAATATAAATAAATTGTTTACCTACACATAATATGCCTTCTTCTAGGGAAACTAGCCGCGTTGGGCGAATGCTAAGTATATTTGGATGTGCATCCTTATCCGGAGAATCGCCGTGTCTAGTGTTAGGACACGAGTTTCGGCTCCTCGTTGCGACTTCGTTGGCTTTCAAGGTATGGAACACACAATAATAATGAATTAATTTCATTTGATTTGGGCCTGCAACACTGTGTATGTCTTTTAAGGACATATTGTTAACATGGATAATACCAAAATGCTGCATTACTTTGTAGATGTTATTTAACCCTCTAGTGCCCCTCGTTACAGATATGTAACACCGATAAATTGCAGAAAATGATTCGCTATCAAAGTCATTTTTCTCTAATGGGCAACGTGTCGTATTTGTAACAATGTATGCAATCTATTCTGTTGGTCATTATTTAATCACTAGGTCCTAGCGGCTATTAAAGGAGTTTAAAATCAGATGTTTCTTTCGAGGGAAACCACACCTGGGCACTAGAGAATTAATGCTTATAAATACAGCAATAGGCCTATTTCGGCACTCTGGCCATTATCAGACTATGTCCATATTGCAGCGTGAAGGCGTAATTTTCTTTCAATTACTGCATATAATTGCAGTATTTACATTATTTTATGCTTGTCAGATTATTAATTAATTACTGCTATTTTGACAGTTATGTTGGACATATCCTTCAGAGATGCTCTATGGTAAACATAGAGCAGCGCTGGAGGATATGTCAATCATAACTGTCAAAATAGCAGTAATTAATTAATAATCTGACAAGTATAAAATAATGTAAATACTGCAATTATATGCAGTAATTGGCCGGCCGCGGTGGCCGAGGGGACAGAGGCGCTCCAGTCACGGTCTGCACGGCCACTACTGTCGGGGGTTCGAATCCCCCCTCGGGCATGGATATTTGTGCCGTCCTTAGTATAAGGTAGTAGATAAGTAGTTTCTAAGTTTAGGGACTGATGACTCCGTAGTTAAGTCCCATAAGCTTAAAAAACATTTGAACATTTATGCAGTAATTGAAATAAAATTACGCCTTCACGCTGCAATATGGACATAGCCTGATGATGGGCACAGTGCGGAAATGGCCTATTGCTGTATTTATAAGCATGAAATAACATCTACAAAGTAAAGCAGCATTTTGGTATTTTCGTTTTTTCGATGATGTTTGTAATTGCATTGTGAACTCTAATTTCATTTACACAATTGTCTGAATGCCATACTATTGTAGATAAAACATACCGGGAAGAAGACAACACATTTCATTAGCGCACCTATATATTACAATATATAGACTTTGCGCTGATGATTTAATAGCATTAGTTCTCTGGATACTACGTGATACGAATTAGTGAAATGGCACGTAGCTCTGCAACTGACCATGGTGAAAGCATCATCCGACCCTTGCAGGTCCGTGGAGACCATACTCTTGTGGGTTCCGGAGGGATAACGCCACACAGGTGCAAGCGCAAGTGCTGATGCCCACTTTGCTACAGTGGATATCGGTACGGAAGTTATTATAGCGAGCAAGGACAGCCCTTCTGCTCACGGTACAGGTTACACGAATCAAAACAAGGTGTGCTGTGACAAAAATCGAATCACTGCAAGGAAAAGATGCATTCGAAGAAGGAAGAAGTGTTTGAAACATCTCTGAGGAACCACTAATGATGTAGCTCTGTCACCAGCAGCTGAAGTTACATGTAAATATATCAACTGTAATTTCCTAGTTAGTGATCATATTTTTCTCTGTTTTGTACGTTTTCCCGCGACATATGTTAATGAATTTTGGCGGTATGGTACAAAGTAGGGGGAAAAGGAAAAAGGAGAATAAAATAGTACAATATAATTAAAACGAAGGAGCCCTTCAAGCATAAACAAAAAAAAATATCTGCGACTTCTTTGTCATAAAATTAATGACTCCGTCGGACCAGCACGTCCTCACAAGACTGGCGATCGCTTAGATTAGCAGCACGACAATAAAAACCTCGCGGCGGCGATACATCAGTAGATCATCCACACACGTCTTCTCGAAATTATTTGTGGGTTACCGTTGTAATGATCAATCATAATCTGGTAATAGGGAACGTAAGTAGCGTCTCCCTGCATGGACGATCCAGCTGCGAGGGGGGTCGCGGAATGCACTCTGGAGGAAGTTCGAAAAGTATTGCTGGTACTTCGGGTTCTTGACAACTGTGCAGTGTCGTTCATTGATGTGTAGTCGTTTACGGAAAAGATGCGTTAAGTCGAGTCTGACGCTGCCGCAGACCCGGTGGAACTTTCGTTACACGCTCGGCCACAGTAGTGGGACTCGGTCAAACCGTAGACTCATTCAAGACTAGTATGATCAACTGACATTACTCGTACGGGCTGCCTACCCACTTAGGCTCTACTCGCACACGTTTTTGTGCTCGCTTATTCGGACATACATGACTCTTGTCCTTGGCATAAGTTACTTAAAAGTAGTTTTAAAGTCTAGATACCGATACCGTTAGCAGTTTGGTCCCTTGGATGTACAAACTGTTGAACATTCTGTTTTTGGCTAGAGAGAATGCCGAAGCAGGCGCATATGACCGTAATGAAAATGCAGAGCAGAACACTACGGGCTTCCGTCTGGTTCTGCATCAGTGCGGCTAGCTGACTCTACGCACATCTATAATAACAAAGAACACTTATTCATACACTCACTCACTCAATGACTAAACACGAAATCTCGGAAAGTTCTTCACCTATGAAGCTGAAATTTGGCAGGAATGTAATTTACATGTAGAAGACGTCAGCTAAGACACGATTTTGCGACAGGGTTGGTAGTGCAGGAGATATGGCGTCATAAACAATGAAAACTTCCCCGTCTTGCGGCACGTGATAGTGTGACTTTATCAGTCCACTATTTGAGGAGGAGAGCACTTAGCGACTTGCAACCAAATTTAAATATAATTTCAAACCTTTAGGAAACTTTTACTCGCTGACTGCTCCAGCAAAATGATGAAAGGAAACAAGTTTGTCGCTTACTACTTTTACGGCGTTCATGCCGTAAAATTGCAGCTTTTGGTATGACGTTACAATTTATTATTCGTACACTATTAATTGTATTAGCGAGAAATATTATAGACGGTATACTCATGTATCACCGAACGTACGTTTGAAATTTTATCATAGTACGACGCTCAGTTCACGAAGTATGAAGTCATAAAGAATGAGATGCGAAAAAAAACTGCTGCATCACGCGACAATATTGCACATATCGTCCTAAACCACTGGACCGATTTCACCAAAATTGAATACACATATTCCTTACCGTGAGGTAACAGTTCCTGCAGCGTTAAGAATCACATACGACACATTGTTCTGGAGATATGACGTCATAAACAATAGGAATGAGGCCACTTAGCGACTTACAACCAACTTTAAACATAGTTTCAAACCTTTATTAAATTTTTCTTTCAATGACAACCACAGTAAAATGATGAACAGCGGCAGTAGGTATAAGTCTCCCATTGTCCACTACAGTGGTAGAGGGTTGATAACGATAAGGGGGTGGACGATATGGGAGTTGAAAGTTGGCAACTTATATAAAATTCTACGTGTGGGTGTCAATATTTTGCTCTTCAGCAAAAACTAAACAATGGAGACGAACGATCTCTCTGTGTTGTAGTACAAAGTCTCCCGTTGTACACCATAGCAGTTCCGTGTCGATAACTATAAGAGGGTGGAAGATATAGTAGTTGAAAGTCGTCAGCTTATATAAAATTCGGTCTGAAGATCAGCGATGACAAAGACACTATTATAACAAAGTGGTTATTTACAGCGAAACGTGATGCACACTCTTCATTGTTTTTCTGCAACAACCGAACGAAGAAAGAAATATAAGTGCATATTGTAATTTGAAACGTAAAATTACCAAGAAATATGCCAAAGCCTAAGAAAGAAATTTTACATTCTCGATCCGTTTCTAAAATACAGAAAACGCTGCTGAAAAGTGAATCTAAAGACGATAGAAACTTGTAATTTGTAGACGTTGTTTATCTTAGACTGTAGACATCAGCGATTTTTAGATATTCCCATCCCTAAGGAGGAAAATAGGGGATGAACGGTTTTTTGAAAATACGTTGGTTTTAATGCCATTTTGATACAATAAATACAAAACTTCGGATTTAGATTTTTGATTGGAATTTTAAAAAAACGTATTTCGATATTTTTGGAAATTCAACCAATAAGCGAGTAAAACAAGGGAAAATCTTTTAAGGGTGCTACTAAAACTATTTTGATGCTAGAAATGCGAAAATTTGGATTTGGAACCATGGTTAGAATGAAAAAAAAAAAAAAAAAAAAACACGTGTTTCGGTATATTTCGAATTCTGCTATCAAAGGTGCAATAGGAGGTGGCAAGTTGTTTCAAAATACTTGATTAGGAAAGCATTTTTAAAGCTAAATCTATGACAATTTATATTTAGAAGTAGAAACAACAAATGCAGACCATCCAGTTTACGCGTGCGAAGCAGCGGGGATTGAGCTAGTAAATAAATGAAAGTAAATAATAATAATTAAAAAAAAAAAACAAATATGGGCAGCGCACTTGATTTTTTGATGCGTTACAATGACGATACTGAGAAATTTTTATCCGAGATAGTCACGGGGAATCAAACTTATGGCACAAGTAAGAAGGAAACGGAAATCTGTGGAATGGAGGCACACTTCGTTCCCAGGAAAGGTTGAACCCAAGTAATTGTTGGCATCCTGAAAAGTCATGTGCATAGTGTGTTGAAACAGACGAGGTGTTTTACTGATTGATATTTTACCATGTGGTCACATAGTCAATAAAGATGTTTATTGCGAAACACTTAAGGAACTTAGCCGCGCAATACAGAACGAGCGCATAGGAATGCTGTCAAAAGGTGTGGTTTTCATCACGATAATAACCGACAACCCACAGCGAACGTGACGAAACAGCTCCTGCAGAGTCCTGGCCATCCTCCGTACAGTCCCGACGTCGCTCCTGCGGTTTCCTGCGCCTTCTGAAGTCGTTTCTTGATGGTAAGCGTTTGAACAATGACAAAGAGGTGGAAGAACATGTTACCACATGTTTGACGTCGCAGGTGGCCACTTTATGTGCTAAGGAATGCATAAATTTATACTACGCCTTGAGAAATGCTTGGAAGATTACGGGGACATAATGTAAGTACTTTCTATTGACGGTTTAGGTAGTGAGAAACGGTAAGAGAATCGTTCATTCATACTCGGCGCAACCTAAAACAATGCAAGGAACAGCTTTCGCCTCCTCTGACTCTACTTATTCATTTCAAAATTGAAATTAAAAAAGGTAGATTTCGACACTCGACTGTTGAGACTAAACAGTCTGGTACACGTAAAATGAATCAGATTGACAAGAAATGGGGTTCCACTGTTAAGAGACACTCGAGAAGAAACCTGGAACACACCATCCTAAAAAATCGAAGTTGAAAATTGTTATGATTTTGACTGAAGGAAAAACGCTCATAGAAAACGAACGTTAAAATGTTGGCTGCAAGTAAAATGCCAAGGCTTCTTTCACATGTCGTGCGCCAAAGCTCGCTGAAACGAGGGAAGGAGAAAATTACGGAACTCCAATTTCAGAGGCGCTGTTGTACGTTATGAGTGATACGCACTGTGACTTGTAATATGTCAATAGGTATTGTAAACACTGTTTCTCTAGTGCAGCATATATAAACTAACTGGCAAATTTACGTATGGAGAACATTTTATGGCTGTAATTGGGTACTTGTATGAACCTTTATCGATCTTGCTTAGAATATGTTTTCCTTCAAATTTTTGTGTTTATGTTTTTACCGACATGTGTTTCGGCACACCTGGTAACATTGCTAATGGTTCCGCTTATTTTTATAAAACAAACGGTACATTTGTTAACGGGATCTCTGTCATTATTATACGCTTATAATCTGTAGTTTACGCGACTTTTTTATTTGTAAATCTATGAGACCAAACTACTGTACTCATCAGTTCCTAGGTTACAAATTACGTAAGTTAACTGATGCTAAGGACAAAAAACACAAGCATGCTCGAGTGAGGAGTCAAACCTCCGGCGGGAGCGGCCACGCAGTTCCGTGCACGCTGCCTACAACCACACGCCCATTCCCGCGCGGCATTGTTTTTAATGAGATTCTATAGCCACAAATTACTTAATACTCTGATTTATAATCTATTGTGCATTCCTGTGAGCTGACGGCATACCTTCTGGAAATCAGAGAGAAAACTCTTCTCATTTTTTCGCCGTAAAACAGTTATTTTTGTTGGATTGTTTTTATCTGAGAATTTTTTGGAATACTGAGCTTTATTCTATTCTGTTTAACTTGGATATGCAACCTTTTCGCTACAGATTTTTTACGTTGTGTAAAATTGCAACCAGAAAACCATAAGGAGAGAGAGAACATTTGCGTTTTAATTTGGTAGAAGAGCTTAGATGTTATTATTATCTTTCTCTCTTATATATGATGTTTGTGTATATGTCCTTTACGAGTTCATAAACCATTCATTCGATTGCAATGAAACTGTGGTGAACTGTTCACCGTACGCCCACGAAGGTTCTTGACCCAAAAACAAAAGAGCACGACACGTAGCTCAGGAGATATGACGTCATAAACAATGAGTGGACACCGCGTGAGAATACCTAGATTTATGCGTCAATTGTTGGAAAATGAGAGTAGTTAGAGACCTGCAACAAAGTTTCCATGTAATTTAGGACGTTTATGAAGCGTTTTGTAACTGACGTCCGCTCCCCCCACAAAATGATGAAACGAAAAGTAGCCTGCCGCTCACAACAGTTTCGCTGTAGATGCCGTAAATCTGTCCCATCAGGCATGATTTTGTATCAAATAAAGTTAGCGTTACAGATTTGCATGTTACTATTTATTTTTGTCTGCAAGTCTCCCTTAATCCATTCATCCAAAATTAAGCAATCTGTTTTCTTAATCTCTATCTATATAAAAGCCAAAGGACACTCACTCACTCACTCACTCACTGACTAAATACGAAAACTCGGTAACTACTTCACCTATGAAGCTGAAATTTGGCAGGAATGTTGTTTAGAGGAAGAAAACTTCAGCTAAGAAAGTATTTCGTGATAGGTGCATGGCGGAGCATACTTCTCTTAGATTCACTAAATGTAGAGTTTCATTATGTTCTTCACGAAATTTCGCACGCTTGACTTTCAAAACAAGAGGAAGATCACCGTCTACCTTAAGTTTCATACGGTACATGGGGGAGGATACTTTGCAACATAAAAATGGGCCCCTAAATACCTTGGTTACGCCACAGCTTGAGAACGGCTCGACCGATTTCACAGATCCTTTTTTGTTGCTTTCGTTATTCCCAGAACAAGGGTTGTATGATATAAAATTGGAATATTTGAGAAGAACAAAATGCATTTTTCAATGTGACCCTGCGTTTCTGTTGCATAGAAATCTATACTTTTGTTCCGATATTGATGAAATTTTCCGCACTTGAACAACAAAAACAAGAGGAATGACACTGTCTGAAAAAAATTTCGTTCGGTGCATTGTGGAGGATACTGAACAAATGAATTTTACAAAATGCATAGTTTTGCTCCAATCTTTATGAATTTTTGCACACATGATCTTTAAACGAAGAGGAAGATCACTGGGTACCTAAATGTTTGTATGGTACATGAGATGGGTACCTTGCAGAAAACTTTGTGAGAGAGGGAAAGGTGGAAACGAATAGAGAGATGGGAGAGAAAGAGGTGTATGCAGAGAGAGGAGGGAAGGGGATGTGGACTACGAGAGTGTAGGATAAACAAACACCTGGGCAACGCCGGGTTTACAGCTATTATATTTATATATATTCTCCGTACTTCGGAAGTTAAGACGCCATAAAAATTAGATCAATTTGTCAGAAACAAAATTCATGTGTAATTTCAAATCTTTCCGAAAAGAACTCTCGCTGGTTGCCTGCACAAACCGATGATAGGAAAAAAGTTTATCGCTTACTTCAGTCTTGCTGTAAATGCTGTTAAAACTGCGGCTTCACGCATACCGTTTTAATGTACTGCGGCGTCACTACTACTGTAATACCATTCGTGACTGTTGACCGAGCAGTCTAGTCCCCTCTAAATTACAACAATAATACTATTCGTAATATATTTTGCATAGAATGTTCACATATATCAGTAAAACGTACGGGAAATTAGTATAATTAGGCAGCACGTAGCTATGCCGTAAACATTTAGATTCGTGAAATACTACTGCGTCACGCCAGATTTTTTTTATTACTTTTCACTGCTACAGGTATTTGTTCAAAATGTTCAAATGGTTGTAAAAGTATGGGAATTAACTTCTTTAGTTATTAGTCCCTAGGCTTACACACTCTCAGTCACACACACACACACACACACACACACACACACACACACACAAATGCCCCAGGAAAGATTCCAACCTCCGACGGCAAGCAACCGCGTGCTCCGCAGCAAAGCGTCTTAGACCGCTCGGCCACTCCAATGCAGTACAGGTATTTCTAACTCATTTGACAAACGCATTGGAAATAAAAGTATATAAAACAAGGGCGTATTTCAATGCAAATATAATACGTAGCAAACTTTTGAGAGCAGTAGGTCACGAACCTTCTGAGATTTGTGATTAGGAACGTTTACATTTTCCGTTCGTTTGTTTTTAATGGCAACTTTTGGGAAGTTCGTGAGTGGTGTATTTGAAATTTAGCACAACGCTGCATTGTGAGACGGGCGTTGAAACGCTGTGCGGGTGGAGGGTGCAGTTAATAACGAAAGCCAGGGTAGCGCGGTTGTTAGGCAGCGGGGTATCGATCGCGTGAGCTTCCCTCGGGTGTTTGCGCCCATTAGCGTAATTTGGAGATGGTGAGCGCTGACGCCGCCTGGGGGGAAAAAGGACATGGTCGTGGCCGGTGGGATTAGGGGAGTGGCGAGGGGGGCGGCTGGGGGAGGGGAAAGGGGGAGGCGGGAGGGTGGGTTTCCTGCCGGAGGGAGAGGGCGCCGCGC
This sequence comes from Locusta migratoria, assembly GCA_026315105.1. Taxonomy (NCBI): domain Eukaryota; kingdom Metazoa; phylum Arthropoda; class Insecta; order Orthoptera; family Acrididae; genus Locusta; species Locusta migratoria. The sequence continues at coordinate 452,136,341 of CM048748.1, forward strand.
GGCGCGGGGGGCCGTGGCAGCGCGCCAACCACACGCCTGCTTGCTGAAGTGAGCTGCTGAAAGAACGCCGTCACCACCACCAGCACTTCTTCTGTTAATGGACCTTTAAGCAGAAAGAAAAGGGAAAAACATGTTACAGAAGGAGAGAGAAACTTAAAGAAAGAGGACACTATACAATAAAACACAAACTGCACATTGCAAAACAAAATAAAAAGACACTCAAAACACAAGACAGGTACTTTACATAAAAACTTACAAAGGAACACATTAATAATAATAATAATATAAATAAATAAAAAATATCTTGCATTTTACTTTGCACGCTTCTACGTCTACATCTACATCCAAAGTCCGTAAGCCACCCTGCGATGTGTGGGGGAGGGCGCTTTGCGTACCATTGTCACTTCCTCCTATTCCAGGCGCGTATGTTGCGTGGGAAGAATGATCGCCTGTGTACTTCTGTGTGGGTCTAGTCTCTCTGATCTCATCCTTGCGGTCTCTTCGTGTTATATACTAGGCGACCCATTTATCTTGACCACACAAAATATCTCTGGAACAACAACAGCAATTGTAAAACAATTTTCATCGGTTTCAATGTAAGACAGCCGTTCGTGAATAAATAATTTGCAACATTCTAAAACGAAAGCATATGTGATTTTTAACACAAATTTACGCGTTTTTAAATGAACATGCTATATTAGTCATCAACAATCTATAGCATGACAAATTACATTAACAATGGTGTTCATTACATCGCAATACGCCAAATACGTCCCGAGATATTGCGAAGCGACGATGACGCTTCAAATGCAAGAAACACGCGGCTAGCGCACGTCCTCAGCAGCATGGGGTTCTCCCCTGAGTCTCAGGCGTTTCGCGTATGTCAAGCGTCAACTTCGCTTCGCAATAACTCAGGATGTATTTGGCGTATTGCGATTCTACCAACTCGATTCTTTGTGATGTATCATGGTATAGATTGCTGATAAAGTAATATAGGGTGTTGGTAACATGTGCTTTCGTTTTAGAATGTTTCAAAATATTTGTATTCTTGAGCCCCTGCCTTGTATTGATACCGGTGAAAGTCTTTTTACAATAGCTGTTGTTGTTCCAGAGATATTTTGGGTGATGTAGATAAATGGAACGTCCTTTACATAGGAGGAAGCAGTACAGTATACTGTTTCAATCTTTAAGGAACTTTGACAGAAGCCCGTACCGCGATACAGAACGTCTCTTTCCAGTCTCTCCCACTGTAGTTTCCTAATCATCTCCGTGACTCTTTCGCGCCTACTAAATGAGTCCGTAACGAAGCGTTCTGCTCTCCGTTGGATCTTCTCTACATCTTCTAGTAACCGCACCTGGTACGGATCCCACAATGATTAGCAATACTCTATCACTGACATAATGCCGGCCGCGGTGGCCGAGGTGACTGAGGCGCTCCAGTCACGGTCATCACGGCCACTACGGTCGGGGGTTCGAATCCCCCCTCGGGCATGGATATTTGTGCAGTCCTAGTTCGTAAGTAGTTCATAAGTAGTTTGTAAGTTTAGGGACTGATGACCCCGTAGTTAAGTCCCATAAGCTTTACAAACATTTGAACATTTTTTTGAACTGACATAATGAGTGTTTTGGAGCCTACTTCCTTTGTTGACGGCCTACACTTTCTGAGAATTCTTCCAGTCAATCTCAGTCTTCCATCTGCCTTGATTTTATATGATCGTTCCATTTCATATCACCTATTACGTCTACTCCTAGATATTTTATGGAAGTGACTGCTTCCAGTGTTTGTCCTGCTATTGCGTAATTACATGATAATCGATATCTCTTCCTATGTAAACAAAGCACTTTGATTTTCTTTTTTTTCTTATATATTAATGTGGAGAATCACCTCCATTCCCCTCAACATTCCTCGAGATGCTGCAGATCCTCCCGCATTCCAGTAATGCGGCTACAGCATCATCCGCGAAAAGCCTCACTGAACTTCCGATGCTCTCTACGAAGTCAGTTATATAACACTGTGAAAAGCAGAGGTCCTGTAACACTCTCCCCGGGCCCCGCCAGAATTAAGTTTCCCGTCGGAAGTGTCCTCTCCGTCGACAATGAAATGCTTCGTGTTAGCTAGGAACGGCTCAATCCAGTCACACAGTTGGTCTGATGTGCCACGTACTCGCACGCTGTTCTTCAGACGATGGTGCGGAACGGTATGGAACGCCGTGCGGAAATCAAGAAACACGGGAACTACCTGGCAATCTGTATCTACTGCCCTCTGTATCTCGTGGATGAAAAGCTCGAGTTGGATTTAACACTATCGTTACTTTCAGAATCCACGATGTTAATTCATATCTAGAAGATTTCTGGTCTTCAGAAATGTGGGAAAACTCGAACATATGATCGACAACTCTTCTTGAAAATGAGAATTATGCGCGGTTTTTTCCAATGATTACGAACCCTCCGCCCTTGAAGAGAAATGGAGTATAATGCTGCTACAAATGGGACAATTTGCTTCACACACTCTGTATCCCATCAGATCGAGCCTTTCCTCTATTGAGCGATTTCACTTGCTTTTCTATTCCTCGGTCTTATTTCGATTTCTACCATTTTGTCGTTCATGCTGCGATTTAGAGGTGTAAATACAGTAGTCTTCCTCTATGATATAGGTTTGGTGAAAGATATGTGGTATTTCGACATTTCGTCTGTCATCACCAATTCTAGCGCCATAACAGTCACAGAGTGTCTCGGCTTATGGTTTCGATCCGAACAACTGCAAGACGATGATAAGCAAGGTAATGGGCCATTAGGTTTATGATCAACAAAATCCACAATCTGGCACTAATCGCTCTTTGCTTCAGTAATATCTGTAAAATAGTTTTCAGCCACTTACGTATTTCACAATTCTTTGAAGGTACCAGTAGATTTTTTTCAGAGATTTTAATAGCAATTTTTCATCTCTTGTGATCAGTGCGAAACGTAGTAGCAGTTTCTTTACGATCACGAATGGTGTTCATGAAGAATGCTCCGTTGATTTTCAAGTTAAGATGTGGACACCAGCGATCCAAATGTGAACAACATGGTATACTTTCGGACTTTCGTTACATCACAAATATTGCTGTACAAGTAATTTCATGGTGCGCTGTATTTATCCATGATATTTATATATAGGTGACATTGTGGGTGACACTATGTTCTTCAACTCTCGGAAGGCTTTCGATGCAGTTGCGAAAAGTCGTATAATAGAACACGAGCTTTGTATGTACAGGGGGAAGGGGCGGTTGTTATCGGGTTCAGGACTTCTTCGTTGATGCAATACAGTTTATCGTTTCTGTTGGACGAAATCTTTAACTGTAAAGCTAACATTACATGTGCTACAGTGAACTGATACACAACCTACTGTTCATGGAGTGCAGGTTGTATCCCATGATGTGAAACTTTCAGAGGTGTTGGAGAAGGACAAATGCATCAATATGAGACAACACAACCGTAGTCCGGAAAGGGCGATTCGAAAGGTATGAACAAAAGTCTCGCCTTGACCTCGAGAGACGCTCAAACGAAAAGCCACAACTTTCGAACTCCAATTACGATGAACAGATTTCCCGATGAGCACGCCCCAGTACCCTCAGACAGTTAGCCCTGTTGGTAGGCTAGTACAGGCACACATAACTTTGTCGGTGAGACGAAAGTGCCATGTCTGTGGCGCAGTAGTAAGAAATTAATTTTCTCGGACGGTTTCCTAAACTGCTACATTTAACGCAACGGTTGAAAATGGCAACCATGGCATAGCAGCACAAACTTCTGTCGTACGCATTTCAATACCTGCGATCTGAACGATGTTGCATGCAGTGAGAAATCGTGCTCTTCAGTTGAGTCAGACGTCTCGTACACATAACGTTTCACGTTGCCTCACAATTACAAATCAGTTGTGGCGAGATGAGGTGTCGTGCTGGTCACGAAACAGGAACCTCCTCCCCTATTTCCCATTCACATTTGCTGGAATGTCTGAACCAGGTGTTTACCAACTCTAAGTGAGTTCCTTTTCGCCCATCTTTATATTTTTGTTATGTTGACGATATTTTCTCAGTTCAGAAGACACCCTTTTTCAAAAGTTATTTATGGAGCTAAAACGTTTCTGACGACGCCACTTAGATTCCGATATTAACCCTGTGTTCCGGAACAGCGTTATGATCCAGTGATATACAATAACCTTCACCAAGAAAGGAAAACCTGAAAATGTTTACAATTAATGTGACGGGCAATCTACTGTGCTTCTTCCTTTCTGCGGCACTTCACATAGACAAGGTATTGGATACATTCTCCGACATTCTAGGAACATGAAGAGGATGCTACACTCTGTTCAAAAATGTTCAAATGTTTGTAGGGCTTATGGGACTTAATTACGGGGTCATCAGTCCCTAAGCTTACAAACTACTTATGAACTAGCTAAGACTAAGGACGGCACAAATATCCATGCCCGAGGGGGGATTCGAACCCCCGACCGTAGTGGCCGTGCAGACCGTGACTGGAGCGCCTCAGTCCCCTCGGCCACCGCGGCCGGCAACTACACTCTGTTGACAGTCGCGGCATCAGGATCCCTGGAATTTATAACGTACCGTATATGCGTATGCTGTATAAGTGCGGAAGTAACTACATCAGTTAGTCCATCCGTTCCGTTGCGAGAGCTGTACGGAACACCAACGGCATATTAGAGACCGATAAGTGAGGAAAGCGGTAGTCGCTGAACCTCACAAACAAACTTACTAACTCGCATGTTCATTTTTAAAAAAAAAAAAAAAAAAAAAAAAAAAAAGCGCAGTAACGTGTTTTACGGCCCACTTTAGGTTTGTAGTTTTATACGTTTTTGCAAACGTTTTGGACCAAAATAATAATCTAATAGTTGGGAGTTACGTTCTTTAATCTCATACTATTGACGGCCGTTGTTAACTGATTCTAATACGGCATTTGTAGACACTAGATTATCATTTATCGTACGAAGAATGACGTGTTTTTGTTAATTCTTCAGTGCGCCATTGCTTTGAAATAACAACGTGTAAGTTACAATAAGAAAATCATCAAATACGCAACGCAAGATGGCATATACCACGTGTCACATGAACGGTTTGTTTGCAATTACAATTATATTACAAACGGCTTTTTTTGGTATTACTACTGTATTTTTTGTCCGAAAAATTTGAAAAAGGGAGGTTTTGGACTCTGGCGGCCTACAATTATGTCTGTAAAATTTGGTTTTGATTGGTTGAATGGTTCGTCTTAAAAACAGGGAACACGTTACGGACAGACAGTCATCCCAAAATCGCCGTTATTTTTGCAAATATCTCTGAAACGATACGAGACATGAAAAAAATGTAATAGAGCGAAGTTGTAGAGAATTTTCTCCTGTACAAATTCGGTTATTCAATTTTCGTGTCAGATGAATGGTTAAGCAGTTATTTTCATTTAAAATTCGAGCTGTCAAAAGACGATCGCAAAGGCCCACTTTTATTGTTACTACCGTAACCTAAAGTGGGCCAATATGTTGCAACAGTTCCCAACAAATGAAGATTCTATTAAAGAGGATGCGGAGATAAAAATTGTGCGAGGTCAACTTTAACCTTGATAGCGGATATAATCTTAACGGTGTATGGAAGCGAGCGCTCGATACAGAGAAGCAGAAGAGACATTCCAAACAGCGTCCACGATACTACGGGAGTCCTCCCTCGGATAGGGGTGCAAGTTTAACTTAGTTTAAGTAGTTCGTAAGTCTAGGGACTTATGGCCACAGTAGTTTGGTCCTACAGGATTACAAACATTTGAGCTGCGGGAGTGGAGGCGCCACCGGTGCAGACGTTCTCATCATCTGCGACTGCATCACGCAGAAACAGAAGCTGGCCAAGCAAAGGCTATCCATTGGCTAACTTCCGAAGAATAGAATGGTGGCAGTCGTCGAAAGGTGGAGGTTCTATTGAAAAATGACTCGCCAAGAAGTGCGAGGATGATTCATACAACACGTACGACACGGTCAGACGTATCAGAACGGTTTGCGTTCGTGGCTTTGGACGACGTCATTTCCGTTCCAGGGTGTGTGACCAAGCCTTTTGCGTCATTCTTGAAAGTTTGTTGCATCATGACGGAATTAGCCTGTATGTAGATGATCTGCTGAATAGCGGCGTTAGGTGTTCCCAATAGCACGTCCTGTATAGTGAGTCGCGTTATCACACGACTGTAGCTGAGTCCCAGAAGGTTTGCTGCCGATCGACACTTGATGGAAGCGCCGGCTAATGGGGAAAAAAAAAGAGTCCTCTTTTCTTTGTAATGAACCCTAATTGGTCAACAATGCATTTCAATTTTGGTGCTTAATCTATGTTCGCCGTGTGTTCAAACTTCCTTGTATGGTGTGGCTGCAGTGCAGTGCTGCATCTTGTTTTTACAGAAAACGTCTGAAACGAAGACGCTTTCACGAACTGCGTTTAAAGGATGTAACAGTCTGCGCAGAAAACCGTTTTTTTGCGCATAAGAATGATTTATTTTTGTTGTGCGCGATTTACGACATGATGTCCTCTTCCGACGACGTGAAACTTTTCGGTGAAGTGACTATAGCGGCTGTTCAGTTTTCTGAAGCTGTTGAGTGCATTTACAATGTTTTTTGCTGAGACAAAAATCATCAACTTTTCATTTGTAAACACTGCGATTTTACACCTGCTTTCGCACAAAGAAAGGGGCGTAAGGTAGTCGGCGCATGTTAGAGAAATGTTACTTTGCGTTTTACACTGAATTGTGTAGTCCCCTTAGCAGGGCCAACTTTTTAAGTAAAAAGCGTAACGTCTGTTGTTTTGTTTGCTTCAAGGGAAATTTTAATTCGTGACAGTGACCACAAGTAGCGCGCACCAACTTGTTGCTGACTTCTTGTAGCGACATTCACGGTGATTAAAAAGGTATATAATGCACTTTGTAGACCATGCGATGCATTTGTTGCTAAAATGGTTGTGAAAAGCCTCTCTAGGAGAAGGGGAATATGCGATTAAAAGTAAGAGATTCACTTTTAGTCTCTATGAACAACCTGTGGCAACCACCGTAAAATTGATGGTGTCGGTTTACCGTTCGTTGCTTCTTCAGGAACTACAGCTATTGTCTTTCCACCAAGACGTCCTTTTTTATGACGCGGAGAAAGCATTAAAGCATTAAGGAGAGCAGGAAGTTAAGAAGGCCTGTCGCTCGCTCAATGCTATCTTGTAGCTTTCCGTAATGAGACCGACGCCTAAGGGCAACATTTTTATTTTATTTCTTTTTGGGTGGGGGGGACTTAGCGTTGTCATTTGCAATGAGGAAACTTCATTACGTTTGCTTCAGCTGGGGAGAGAGGGAAGGAGGGGAGGGCGATTCCCTTTTTTTTTTTTTCTTTTTTTTTCTTTTTATCGGTGGTGTGTAGTGTTGACCCAAGACTGACCCTCTTTGAGGGTTTGTTCTTGTTGTGTGGAAGGTAAGGGTTAATTACATCTCTTTATTTATTTAGAAAGTACACTTTTGGAGGTAACTTGGGCACACAAATGGGTCCTTTGTTCCTCGGCCTTTAGTTTCAGTAGGGTTCCTGCAGTGTATCCGTAGATGTCGGCTGGTGTCAATGTTGGATAGTAGGTGAGGCCGTAGGTTCCAATGTTTCCATTGGTGTTTGCGGTTTTTTTCGATGTTTATTTATGGTGGGTGCCACCGGATCAAAGACCGAGGCACTCGAAATTTATGCCAACGTTGGGGGTGAATGAGTCCGACTAGTCGGAGCTGGCGTATGTCGTCACGGAGGCGGTCCACTTTGTTGAACAGGTGTGTTGCGTGTTGTCCAATTTTGTTAGCCAGGCTGTTTTCACGTAGGGCAGCGTACATTTCGCGCGTCCTTGTGTACCTTGGCGCCCCCAAGGTCCACCGTAGACATCTATTTTGCACTGGTTCCAGGGTCTTGAGGTGGGATTCACAGGCGATTCCCCACGCCGCGCATCCGTATAGTAATTTCGGTTGTATTGTCGCTTTGTAAAGCCGGTGTTTAGTTTTCACATTCATGTTTTTGCTTACGAAGAAAGGCGTCAGTGCTTGCACCATCTGCAGTGTCTCCTTCTTCCGCGCTTGAGTGTGTTCTTTAAAGGTTAAGGATTTGTCTAGTATTACTCCCAGGTAACGTGTCGAGGGTGCCCAGGGGATGTTCTGGCCTCCGACCCTCAGTGGCGTTCGCAGGTCAGGTAGCCGCTTTTTCGTGAAAAAGACGGCGGCCGTCTTTGCAGCGTTGAGGGTGACCTTGTTAAACTGTGCCCACTCCTCCATGGTGTCGATCTGCCGTTGGGCGCGGCGAATTAATTGATCTGTTATCCGGCCAGAAGTAACAAAGGCCGTGTCGTCGGCGAAGAGGCAGCATTGCACGTGTGGGACGGTTGGAACGTCATTGATATACACGTTGAACAGGAGCGGCGAGATGACGGAGCCCTGTGGTATGCCTTCTGTAGGTGTCTTCAGCGTAGATCTTTTCCCGTCGACTGTGACGTAGAAATTCCGGTCTCGGAGAAAACTATCAATCAGGTGGACGTAGCAATCCGGGAGTTGCGTTTGGCAATAGAGTTTGGCGATCAGGTTCTCCCTCCACACCTTGTCATACGCCTTTTCAATGTCGAAGAATATTCCGACTGTTGATTGCCGCAGGTTGAACTTATGACGTATATGTTCTGTTAGCCGGATTAGTTGTAGTTCGGCCGAAACTTTGGGCTGAAACCCAAACTGTTCAGGCCGAATGGTTGCCATATCTTGCAGGCAGCGGGTCATGCGAACTAGTAGAATCCGTTCGAGGATCTTCCCCAACGTCGGTAGGAGGCAGATGGGGCGGTGATTATTTGGTTGGGCGAGGTCCTTTCGAGGCTTAGGAATCGGAACGACCTTCCCCGTTTTCCACGCTGTAGGGAAGGAGGCGATTTAATGTGCGAGGACAACGTGAAATGAACTGAAGAATGAAAGACTGAGGTGCTGTGGAAGACTCTCAGAAAATATCGTCCTCCATCAAAGGAAGCAGCGTACAAACGAGTAGTGTTGCTCGCCTAGCAGATGGTTCTGGTAAAGGAGACAGAGCAAGTCTGCAGGAAGGCATTCCGATCCGGCGCTCTGCGTCAGAGTGTGGTACGCTAGTAAAATCCCGGCACCCAAAGTTGTTTTAACATTTGTTGAAAGGAAGGAAAAAAATAGCACTGGCGTGTTTTACGGCCCACTATAGATTTGTAGTTTTATAAGTTTTTACAAACATTTCGGACTAAAATAATAATATAAATAATAAAAAACCCTTTTAGGAAAAAAAATCAGGTAGTGGCGGGTTCCGAACCACTGGTCTAACGCATTGCCCACTACGCTATAGCCAACAGTTAGGAGTCGCGTTCTTTAATTTCATATTATTGTTGGCCGTTGTTAACTGATGCTAATATGGCATTTGTAGACACTAGATTGTCATTTATCGTCCAAAGAACGACGTGTTTTTGTTAATTCTTCAGTGCGCCATTGCTCTGAGATGGCAACGTGTAAGTTACAATAAGAAAATCATCAAATACGCAACGCAAGATGGCGTATGCCAGGGCACAGAGTGAGTTCTGGGCGAGGAATGTCACGTGACATCTCCGAATGGCTGGTTTTCGTTAATTCAATATTTTTGCAAATATCTCTCAAACGATACGAAATATGAAAAAAAAAAGGAACAAAGTTTTAGAGAATTTTCTCCTCTACAAATTCGGTTATTCAATTTTCGCGTCAGATAAACGGTTTATTCGCCATTAAAATTACATTACAAACGGCCTTTTTGGTATTACTACCGTATTTTTTGTCCGAAAAATTTGAAAAATGGGAGGTTCTGGTCTCTGGCGACCTATAATTACGACTGTAAAATTTGGTGCTGATCGGTTGAACGTTTCGTCTTAAAAACAGGGACCACGTTACGGACAGACAGACATCCAAAAATGGCCGTTATTTTTGCAAATATCTCTGAAACGATATGAGATATGAAAAAAAAAAAATAAAAGAACAAAGTTGTAGAGTATTTTCTCCTCTACAAATTCGGTTACTGAATTTTCGTGTCAGATGAATAGTTAAGCCGTTATTTCCATTTAAATTTCGAGCTGTCAAAAGACGATCGCAACGGCCCACTTTTAGTGTTACTACCAGAACCTGAAGTGGGCCAGAAAAGAGGGGGGGGGGGGGGGGACGGGTGGGCAATGTCTGGCCTGGTCTCTTCCAGCAGTCTCTCATCTCTCTGTGGGAATAGAGAAAAGTCAGCTAGATGTATACATGACCTGACCTCACCTGACTAACGGAGGAAATATTATATCTGCTCCGTTCATCTCTATAACCTAAGTGACCGCAGCGGCCTCAGAGTTATTAAAGGTATTTACAATTCGCAAGTGCGACTACAAGAATGTACTTATACCAGCACTCGTGTTTCCTTTTATAGATATAAAACATTGGCAATGGTCTGTAAATAAGCGTATTCACAATTTGTTTTGCTTTGTAGTCTTTTGTGACAAACTGCGTTTAGATCTACAATGGAGACCAAATTGCAAATATAATCGACTGCAAACGACAGTCAGTGTTTTATGTTAATATTAGGTGAAAACCCGGCTTTGCCCGGACCTTTTTTCTGAAAACATGCTATATTTATAGGATTATATATAAGAAATATGGCTGTCTTGCATGTTGTTGTTGTTGCGGTCTGTAGTCCGCAGATTGATTTGATGCAACTCAGCAGCACTCTATCCTGTCCTGTGTAAGCCTCTTCATCTGAGAATACGAACGACAACCTACGTCTTTTTGAACCTGCTTACTGTATTCGTCTTTCGATTTCCCTCTACGATTTTTACTCCAAACACTTTCTTCTACTACGAACTTCATATCTTCATATCTCAGAATGTGTCGCACCAAACTATCTCTTCTCTTAGGATATGCCAGTAACTCCTTTTCTCCCAAATTCTGTTGAGTGCCTCCTCATTAGTTACGTAATCTACCCATTTAATCTTTATCATTTCTAGCACCTCATTTCAAAAGATTCTATAACCTTTTTGACTGAACTCATTGTCCACGTTTCACTCCCATACAATGCTACACGGCACACAAATACTTTCAGAAAGCATTTAAGTTAATAATGGATTTCAATAAATTTCGCTACTTTAGAAATGCTTTCTTCCCGTAGCCATTCTACATTTTAGATCTTTTTTACTTCGTCGATCTGAAGTTATTTTGCTATCCAAGTAATAAAACTCGTCTACTACTTTTATGGCCTCGTTACTTAATGTAATTCCTTCGGCATCGCGTGATGTTCTGACACTACATTCCATTATCCTTGTTTTACTGAGGGTTAATCTTGATGTTATACACTCCTTTAGAGACACTGTCCATTTCGCTCAGTTGCTCTTCCAGGTCCTTTGCTGTTTCTGACAGAATTTCTATGTTATCTGTAAACCACAAAGTTTTTATTTCTTTCTCCCTGAACTTTAATTCCCTCTCCAAATTTCTTAATGGATTCCTGTCTTGCATTGTCTCCTTGCAGTTTCTCATTGCACTCATGTCTTGCATGTTTATTGAATTATGTGTTCCGCTATTTTATAACTTTGGAGGTATCTATTAATTTCTGTAAATGCTGTATGTCTGCGACATTTGTTGCGAATATTCCTATGGGAATATTTTCATGTTGTCAACAAGGCAGTAAAAATGGAAGACAGTCTTTCGTTATCAGCAGCTTGTGCGTGAATCTCAACACAGCTATCGATTACATCCTCCGATTTTACTAATGTCAGCCCTGCACACATGCGACTTGAAGTTTTAAATTTTCATTCTGGCGGAATTCCTCAGTTAGACTGATATCTTGAAGTCTTCTCTTTGATGTCTTTTTCATATGGAAATAACATCCATTTTCTCACTCGAGGGGAAAAGTTGACGAAAGGCTGATTTCGTAGCTCGCCCAATATCGATGTTTCTAGGAGAGCACTGACGAGCAGAGTGTTAAACAGTCGCATATGTGTCTCATTCTTATTATTTGGGAGCAGCAGAAATACAGAGGGAAAATTGTTTGATTCGTTTCCCGAGCTCCAAGTCTACGTCCATCGTATCGATTTTTGCGAACTGCTTGCCCCAGCTCTTAAAAGATCAATAGATAAAACATTGGGAAGACGTTTTTTGTTTCCACTAAAAATTACCCCTGACCTAATCCATCTTGTTTTAGATGGAAATTACTGCCAGTTCACATTTTAAAGAGCTCTTCCTGCTGAACAATTTCACAAGTGTTTTTGGGCTCTTGTTGGTTCCTCTGCGCTTGACTCCGCTGATGAGTCAAGTGTCTCTTCATAAACCTTTAGTTACGCATCACTGTCAAAGAATGATGACGTTTATTATTATTTCCCATCTACATGTTGTACAACTCCGTAGGTTCTTCACAAGGCCTCCGGCTCGCGTTGGGCTCTCCTCTTCCTTCTTCACATAGACAGGTGTATTGCCACATAATCCACATAGATGATACGATGCTTTAACACTTGTCTCTTCTTCGGATGATGTGATTCATGGCGTAAGCACACACATTTCGCAACGCCTTCTTTACATTCCTTCACTGTACGATACTCTTAATCATGGTAATGCGCAGATGTGACCTTGGCCGCTGTTGTAAGTTGCATAGTGATGGGATAGGAACAGCAGGGAAAACCGCAAGTGCCTGGACAGGAAATGAGACTGTCCAGAGGCCGGGCGGTGGATGGCGAAACGAGGTTTACCAAAGCCGCTAATGTCCGAGGTCGCAAGTTTCCGGGACTAGAGGTCTGACTAAGCGCCGTTCAGGGATCTGCGAGCACAGGCTATGGGCTTTGTCTGTTTTAACGTCTGCCGCCTTAGACTGTTGCCACAAATTTTGTGAAACTTCCGAAATTTTTCTAAGGCGGCGTACGACTCTATATACCACATACTCTACGATACACATCTTTATCTGTAAAAATCGATGTGTGTATGTATGTTTCCCGGAGACACCAAGACGGCTGATGAAATTTTTATGAAGTCTCATTGAGTGATCCTGTGAAGTTTGGTAGCGATCGCATCAAGTTATTTATTGATTTTATGAATTTAACGCGATTAACTGATTGATATTTGTGCACAATTTGATCTAAAAATTACCAACACATTTTTCAAGCACGAGGACATTCATAAATATACTTGGCAACAGAACACTAAGGAACTTCGTTCTATAATAGATTATATTATCATTAGACAAACAAGTAGTTTCAAGGCAGCAGATGTCAGATCTTATAGAGGAGCCCAATGTGGATCAGACCATTATCTAGTAAAAATGAAATCTTTCTGGCCATGGAAGAATGCAACGAACGACACAAGTAACATAAATAAAATGAACTGTAGTGAGAAAGTTCAAAATGTACATTTTAATATTGACAGCCTGCAAGACTAAAGTATAAGAACATTCTTTAAGGCCAGGATGGAAAGGACACTAGATGAGTCATTTGAAGGAAGCACAGAAGAAATATACGAATACATAAAAACTAAAGTGAAAAACGTAGCATCAGAGGTGCTGGGCATAAAAGAAAACAACCCCAAACGTGCAGCAGAGTGGTGGTCAGAGGGGTGTTCGGACACTTGCCACGCCGGACTTTTGCCACACTTCTACCTGCTCCGAAGGGTCGGGTGCCGCTGTCTCCTCCTCCTCCGCCTCTAACATCCGGCTCAGGAATTTCCGTGCACGGTGTCCAGGCCTGCACACTGGTCACACTGCACACTGGTCACTAGTACACACATTACATTACGAGTTTCGTAAGTTGTGCTTTTTCTTTCTGTTCTATTCACATCATAGCAATTATAGCCTTTCCCTTCGAAAACTAGGTTGCTTGCTCTGCGAGTCTGTGGACAGCAAACCTAAACAATCTAGAACAGTGTACGTTACAAACATTGCACACTATATTACTTCAGTTTCTCATATGAAACATTTTGAAATTGTATGTCGACTTTAAGTGACCTGTAAGAGACAGACGCTCTTACCTTGTTTAGCCAACGTATTTGCGGTCACTGATTTGAACATTGTCCCACTACACTTTTTTAACAAACTAGCTGAAAACCCAGCGTTGCGCGGATATTTATTTATTTATTCATTCCTGCCTTGAGTTATTACTCCTCCTATCCTCTCTCTGTCCATCTCCCTTTTTCTAAAATATTATATTTTTTTTTATGGTTCCGGACCTAGGTCAGCAAAAACAGAATCCGTGTTGGATCCCTCTGTCAATTACTCAATTCTCATAGCCAAGATGTCAAATTTAAGTAGAAGCCATTGTCTTAAACGATGAATGTTCATAAAGTAAAATTAATTTAAGTCCGTACTCCAGAACGATGTAAATTCAATGTTAGACTGTGTTTGGCGTAAACTTCTGGAAACACTTCTATAGTTGAAATGAGAAATGGTAATAACACCGCTATGTATTGGTTCCATGATGTAGTACTAAACTGTTTATCTCTCACAGTTAGTGTATGCTGAAGTATTAGTATGTTACATGTAGCACTGGGGACAATGTAGTTATTCTGTATGCAGTCAACAGAGCGGTTCATGTCTGTTTAAATAAGACGTCATGGTGGTATTAATGTGCGATAAAGTAAGTCTGAGTAATCGTTGAAGGAATGGCGTCAGGTGATCGTCTCTTCCATTAAATATAGTATTTCCAGTGAATTGTCTTGACTGTGTTAGCAGCATCGGCCACTGTTTCAGCTAATAAATTTCCCCACGTCCTTCAGTGATTATTTCGTAAAGCACGAAGTTGAAATCTACCTTGTGTAGTAGAACTATATATCAGAAGTCGGATTATAACTAGATGCCATTGTATCTGCAAAAGAAGACGTCCTTCTCTATCTTAATGTAGTCCGCACCAAAAGTAAGTAATTTCACATTTTAATCACAATATTGTACCGAACAATTATGAAAGCAGAGGCGTTTCTGATGAGTTTGTCGCTCGCGTGTGCATATTATCTCTAGTGGCAGGCAGAGAGCAGAAATATCTCTGGAGTGAGCTTCCAGATGCGCAGAACAGATTTTGTATTCTCAACATTAAGGTGCAAATGTCACATGATATTGGGAAAAATCTACTAATCGCTGACTTTATCTTGGTCCCTTTTTGTTCGATTAATGGACCTTTTAGCGACGCTTCCTCAACTTTGTTGTTGCTTCTATGACACATTTATTTACATATTATTTCATGTTATGTGGTTGGTCTGCAAAAAGGAGGTGGGTCTTCTTCGCAAATAATGCGGTACAAACTAATCGTAATAGCAAATAAATGTGTGGGAAGAGTGGATTTGTCTCAATATCACGTGGTAATTCCAGCTTAATGTTGAGAACATGCACAGAATTCAATGCTCACTCCATAGATATTTCTACTATATATACAATTTAGTGTTTATACCCATCAACAGATGCACTTTTATTTCCATGACATTGCAAAACATATGGGATACAGCTAGGAAGAACAAAATTTTTGTGTTCTACCTGGAATAAATTTTACTTGAAGAGGCAGCGGTTTATTATGTTAACGTTGGCAACGAAATATTCGCTTTAGGGGGATCATTAATTTACTGATTGGAATAAAATTATTTATTTCATTAGCTACACAAAGAATTATTCCCCTCATTGTACGTGACTGATTTTTCAAAAAGGATTCAACATCAATACACTACACCGCTGCCGTAAGGAAAATCGTAGCCCTTTTTTCAGTGTACTACACCTTAGTTATGCGCATATAAAACGTAGCATCGCCAGTTATTAGTTATTTGGTGTACTATGTAACAGCGTCTCTATCGGATGTTTGCTACACTACGCAGCAATTCATGCGTAACATACACCAGAAACTACAAATTACATCTTTCCTTCCCCTGATCCGATTTTGATGAAATCAAGTTTATATGTTGCCCCAAGGTACTTTCAGTTGACCTACGAAACCCCATGAAAGTTCGTATAGTACTTTTGGAGATTTGCTGTACTACACCATACTTACAAGCATAATATACATAAAAACTTCAAATTACGATTTCCTTCCCCATCCTTACCCAAACAATCTGAGCGTAAGCTCCGCCTCTAATGACCACATTGTCGACGGGCCGTTAAACGCTAATATTCCTTCCTTCTTTCCTGACGAAAATCAATATTTCTTGTGACTTGTCCAGGATATAATATGAATATTTTCTGTGGAGAGCCCATGCCTTAGCAAGCGATAGAAAGCTGTCCGTGTGAGAAACTTAGAGATTTCAAATAAACTCCACAGTATTGAGTAGATTGCCCTGTAATATATTAATCATTATAGAAAATGCAAGTCCCACTGCAAACCGCAGGCTCTTAGTTAAAAAGCCAGATCTGTCGGAAATAAGTGGTATTCGTCGGATGTACTGTTTCATTCTCTTCCTTTCCTTGTAGCTCTATAGATGTCTATTGCTTCTTCCTACAGCGCTTTGCGCTTCACAATTAAAAGTTGCTTCAAAGTTTTAACAGCACTCTCAGCTTTCAGGAATTTCCTTAGGCTCACTGGAATACAGAAGTTTCTTGGCAGTAAATAAGAAATGTAATAAAACGTAATGCCTGATGTGAAAAGTTTTGATCCATCGCAGTATATATTGACGGTGTCTGTGTAGAGACAGGAATTAGTGATCATGATATCGTCATAGTGTCGATGGTGACCAAAGTTCATAAACCAATCAAGACGGCTAGGAGCGTGTTTTTGTTGGGAAGAGCCGATAAGCAATTGTTAGCATCGCACTTAGAAAATGAATGGGCATCGTTTAGTTCCGGTATTATGGTTGTTGAGGAATTGTGGACTAAATTTAAGTGCATTGTACATAAAGGGTTAGAGAAATATGTACCTGTAAAGTCGATTAAGGACGGAAAAGATCCACCTTGGTATAATAATAATGTGAGAAAGCTACTGAGAAAGCAAAGTCTTGCAGTCTCGGTTCAAAAACGAACACGCAAATGATGACAGGCAAAAGCTAGTACAGATTCGTGCGTCTATAAAAAGGTCGATGCGCGAAGCATGCAATAATTACCACACCCATACCTTAGCAAAAGATCTTTCCGAAAACCCGAAAAAATTCTGGTCCTATGTGAAATCGATAAGCGGGTCAAAGCCCACTATCCAGTCACTCGATCATTCCGGGGCAGTAATAGAAGAAAGCAAACGGAAAGCTGAAGTTCTAAATTTAACCTTTAAGAAATCTTTCACGCAGGAGGACCGCACAAATGTACCATCATTTAATCAACGTACTAATTCTGAAATGGAGGACATAGTTATAGGTATTTCCGGTGTAGGGAAGCAGCTGAGAGAGCTAAATACGAAAAAGTCTGCTGGTCCAGATGGAATACCAGTTCGGTTTTACAAAGACTATTCTGCGGCATTGGCCCCTTACTTAGCTTGCATTTATCGCGAATATTTAATTCAGCGCAAAGTTCCAAGTGACTGGAAAAAAGCGCAGGTGACTCCCGTTTATAAGAAAGGAAATAGAACTGACCCCGATAATTAATGGCCAATATCGTTAACATCAGTTTCCTGTAGAATTTTGGAGCGTATTCTCAGTTCGAATATAGTAAATTTCTTTGAAACGGAAAAGCTTCTTTCCGTGAATCAGCACGGGTTTAGGAAACATCGTTCATGTTAAATTCAGCTTGTCCTTTTCTCACATGACATCTTGCGAGGTATGGATGAAGGGCAACCGGCGGATTGTGTTTTTCTCGACTTCAAAAAGGCGTTTGACCCGGTGCCACACTGCAGACTGCTAACGAAGATACGAGGTTATGGAATAGGTACACAGATTTGTGACTGGCTGGAAGAGTTCCTAAGTAATAGAACGCAGTACGTTGTTCTCGACGGCGCGTGTTCATTAGGGACGAGTGTATCGTCAGGCGTGTCCCAGGGGAGTGTGATAGGACTGCTATTATTTTCTATCTATATAAATGTTTTGATGAACAGAGTAACTTGTAATTTGCGGCTGTTTGCTGATGATGCTGTGATGTATGGGAGGGTGTCAACTTTAACTGACTGTAATAGCATACTGAATGACTTAGACAAAATTTCTAGTTGGTGCAAAGAATGGCAGCTAGCTCTCAAGGTCAAATAAATAAATAAAAATAAAATAAAATAAAATAATTAAAAAAATGTAAGGTGATGCCCATGAGTAGGAAAAACAAACCCATAATGTTCGAATACAGCATTAGTAGTGAGCTTCTTGATGGAGTCGCGTCGTTCAAATATCTAGGCGTAACATTTCAGAGCGATATGAAAGGGCAGTTGTGAGTAAGGCGGACAGCTGACTTCGGTTTATTGGGAGCACTTTGGGACGATGTACTTCATCTGTAAAGGAGACCGCGTATAAAACGCTTGTACGATCACGTCTTGAGTATTGCTCAAGTGTTTGGGAGCCGCAGCAGATCAGTTTAAAGGAAGACATAGAAACAGTTCAGAGGCGAGCAGCTAGGTTTGTTACCGGTAGGTTCGACCAATGCGCGAGTGCCACAGAAATGCTCTGGGAACTCAGTTGGGGATCGTGGGGGGAAAGACGACGTTCTTTTCGTGAATTTCTGTTGAGGAAATTTAGAGGGCCGGAATTAGAAGCTGAGTGTAGTACAATCTTGCGGGGTTGGAACACTTGCGCGGAGTGACACTTGCGCGGAACCCGGGGCCCTTGGGGCGGCTAATGGCTTTTCCTGGGTACAGGCACACCAAGAAGTCTAGCACTGCTGTTGTCAAGTTTCCACACTGTCAACATAACTCGAAAATCAGTGAAACTGCACAACCCTTTGCAAGCTGAAGAGCAATATAGTAACTTGTTCTAACTACATATTAATCCGTTGAGTGTTCCTCCTGTAAACAAAAAGGTATTTTAATAGTGATAATGTTTGGAGAGTTAGTCTCTGCTACTACAAGACTATGACTTTCCACATTCATACCTCCTAAAAGCATATTATTCAGAACACTAAGCATATCAAGACACCTGCGCAAGCAATAAATATATTAGGCATCCTGCACAGATACGTTGATGTGATTGACCGCTATGTAGTTAACCCCACTATCACGCAACTTCCATCTCTTTAAAAATAGCTACTATGCTTTTTAATAGGAGACGCAACCTTAAACCTTCAATTAAAAAACGTTAATAATAAGTCAATGAGTATTTTACATACTTGAAGCGTTTATTCGTAGACCCCATAACGATTTGGCTGTATTAGAATTACAAATACATCTAAGAAATGTATGAAATACGAAATGTGTAAGGGAATGTCACACACCGAAAAATGCTAAAGATAAATTCTGATTTCCATCACCGGCATATAGAACCATTTTTACTCCGAACTTGGCATAAACCAACAGGGAGAAACAAGTTGCAAGACTTCCAGGAAAAATGAAGCGAAATTGACAGCCAATAGTTGGTTATAAATTACATTGCCTGTTAACTGTATAAATATAAATTACGGAATACGCGGAACTCCTGTTCAGTACAGTCAAAAAGGTCTAAGGTAATAGGCAGTGGTTTACAATCAGATATCCCTATCACTCTCCTCCTCAAGAAGTCTGTGTGAAGATTTATATTCAGAACATTCAAGAAAAAGGTGTTGAAACTACAAGAAGCAGCTCATTTACTCAGGAAGGGAAAACGTTATGGTGCCCGTAAATTTGAATGGCTGCATCTCTTGTAGTAACATTCATTTTTTGATAAAATGTTAAAATCCAATATACCAGAATTTTGTTTTTCTAAACTCAGTGCCAACTTTTTTTGTCGAAATTTTTGCAGGAAGTAGTCTTGACGTGATTTCATACTTCTATGCATTAATATTATCAAACATGTAATTTCTGTCACAAATTGCGCGGCCGGTCCGGTCGGAGGTTCGAGTCCTTCCTCGGACATGGGTATGTTTGTTTGTACTTTGCCTAAGTTATTTTAAGTACGATTAAGTAGTGTAAGTCTAGCGACCGATGACCTAAGTAGTTTAGCCGCATAAGCCTACACATATACACGTAATTTACTTATTTCATCACCACATTTAAGTACTAATAATTAAAGAAACTTAAAAGAGTGGCCGCGCAGACCGTGACTGGAGCGCCTTAGTCTCCTCGGCCACCGCGGCCGGCGTGTGCAAACACTTAAAGGTTATGAGTGCCACTGGAAAAATGCGTAAGTAACACCTGTTGTTTGAGACTTGAAGATGACCTGAAATAAGCCGAAATCGATATCTCATAATAAACATAAGGTGTAGCTGTCTATATTTCATAATGCTATTCCTAACATATTTAAAAGCTCCTCAAAACCATCTACAAAAAACCTTTATAATGAGATTGTATATAATTCCACGATCAAATTGTGTTTTAGTTATTTGTAGTAATACACCCAAAGATCTGCCCTTGCTTTTAGTGCCTTGATCAGCTGTTTATTTTTAGAGGTATTACTAGGGACAGGAAAAATTCGCATTTGTGATAAATGC
Organism: Locusta migratoria; assembly: GCA_026315105.1. Classification (NCBI taxonomy): domain Eukaryota; kingdom Metazoa; phylum Arthropoda; class Insecta; order Orthoptera; family Acrididae; genus Locusta; species Locusta migratoria. The sequence continues at coordinate 452,156,829 of CM048748.1, forward strand.
GAATATAGATGCGAATTCTGACTCAAAATGCAGTAAATCCGAAATTGTAGTTAGCAACGGTTGCACTCAATTCCGATTTCATCAAATTTCTCTTCACATGGTGCTGTATTGTAAATCGAGTGATATTTGTATGACGTGTTATCTCCCTGTTGAATGAGGCTGTGATATGTCCGGGCCGTTACTACTGCTCCACCTCGCTCGATGAGCCTTTCCCTGAATACGACACAGTTAGCGGCTGGAGGGCGAGGAGTAGGGGTGGTGTATCCCTACTTCTGGAACACCCTGTTCACTACCTGCAGCGTCCGGGTCTCCGCGCAAGTGTCTACACATTCCCTTTCCGCGCAAGTGTCACTCCCCGCAAGTGTCACAAACTCGATCTTGCTGCCACCTAATTACATTTCTCATAGTGATCACAAAGACAAGATAAATAGGGCTCGTACGGAGACATATCGGCATTCTTTTTTTCCTTGTTCTATTTGGGAGTAGAATAGGAAAGGAAATGCCTAGTAGTGGTACAGTGTACCCTCCGCCACGCACCTTACAATGGATTGCGGAGTATTTATGTAGATGTAGATCTCACATTTACTGATTTTTATTTTGTACAATTGTATAATTTTTCAGGTATATATTCATTTGTATAAGTGCTGTATGTCTGAAAAAATCTGTTGCGAATGTAAATAATAGTAAAGAAGTAATAGATTGCGTGCGTGATGGGGTGGTTTGCCATGAACGTTACTGTTTATGTGCTCATATATCATGAACTACGTGTCGTACTGTGAAACAATTTAGAAGCTTCATTAAACTATATGCGTGTATACTGTCTTCAAAATTTCCAGCGGCTACAATTTTTAGTGTAGAAATTATAAATTGTGATGTCATACCGAATGCCGTAATTTTAGTCCACGAACAGTGGAAAAGTAGTAAGCGAGAAACTTTTTTCCTTTCATTATTTTGCTATGGTTGTCAGCGAGAATAAGCTCAATAAAGGTTTGAAATTATGGTTAAATTTGGTTTCAAGTTGCTAAGTACTGTCATTCTCATACAGTGTGTGAATAAAGTCTCGTCGCATTATGTGGCAGTTTCTTGCAACTATATTGTTTATGACGTATCTCCTGAACCATGTGTCGTATGTTGTTCTTACCCAGACAGCATTGTTACCTCATGGTAACCAAATTTGGTTGATATCGGCCCAGTGTTTTAGGAGAAGATGTGCAACACTGTCGTTTGATGCAGCAGTTTTTCGCGCATCTCATTGTTTATGAAGTCATATCTCGTGAACTGTGTGTTGAAACATGATCCTAACACTTAGGCGCGGCGACCGTCCTCATGAATCGAAGCTTACGTGTACAAAATTTCATAATCATTGAAAGAAAACTGTAGAATTGTATACAATACGTACACATAAACAAATATACGGAGTCTCTGCTTTAAATATAAAGAGATATCGGATTTTAGAGAGTAAATTAATGTAGACTGTGTCGTTAGTTATATCAATATTATTTCGCAATAGCGAATTTTTCTTAGCGTCACTGTATGAGGTAGGCTGTTATACCAAATTGTAACATATGAAAATTTGTGGCGGGCCGGGACTCGAACCCGGGTTTCGCGCTTTTCGCGAGCGGTCGCCTTAACCACTAGGCTACCCGAACACGACTCCAGGACTGTCCCAAACTTCCATAAGCCTCACTGACTGCACTTATGAGTCAACTACATTCATCCCTTAGGACTCGCAACTTAATCTGTATTCCCGCACCAGGGAGAATGAAAACAACGGGGCATTAACCTACGCTGTTATCGTCATTGCCTCGCTTAGGCATCTGTTAAATTACTGTATGGTGTCGAATTACAGTGTTGATATTTTTATCAATATTATTTCGCAATAGCGAAGTTTTCTTAGCGTCACTGTATAAGGTATGGATGTTATACCAAATTGTGACATGTGACATATGTCACAATTTCGTATAACATCTATACCTTATACAGTGACGCTAAGAAAAATTCGCTATTGCGAAATAATATTGATAAAAATATCAGCACTGTAATTCGTCACCATACAGTGCGTTAGTCTTTACTTTCTTTCTTTTCTTTTTTCATTAGCATTGCTTTTACGTCGTTCCTTTCTTGTTCATGCTCATAGCGATGGGCTGTTTCTCTCGCAATCAGTAAGCGCGTAGCCTTGCTGTCGATCGCGCAGTTACTGCCCGTCGAATTTCGAGTCCTCCCTCGGACGTGTGTGTGTGTGTGTGTGTGTGTGTGTGTGTGTGTGTGTGTGTGTGTGTGTGTGTGTGTGTGTGTATGTGTGTGTGTGTGTGTGCGCGCGCGTGTGTGTGTTTTGTCCTTAGGTTACTTTAAGTTATTTCCAGTAATTTTTAAGCCTAGGGACTGATAACCGCAGTCGTTAACTCCCATAGACTTTATAACATTTGAACATTTTCAATTTTCAGTAATGGAGTAATGGATCTATTTTTATGCTTGGGAGAACTAATTACATACTGAAACAGATGACGATATTGTTTTTGTTTCCCAAAAGTTGTAAATAAATATTTCGTTCTCGGGATATTTAAAAGAAGCTCTATATTTCTCCAAGATGTCGAAGAAGTAAGTTGTATAGAACGTGACTTGAAAGCGGGCAGTAGGAGGTGGTCGGGCGGGCGTCCCTCGCCTTGGGGGTGGGGGGGGGGGGGGGCGGCTTGCCTGAGAGACGGCTAATCCAGCTACCTGTCGAAGGGTCAAGTGTGGCAAAAGTCCGGCGTGGCAAAAGTCCGGCGTGGCAAGTGTCCGGGATCCGTCAGAGGAAATAGAAACATCAGTTAAAGAAAAACGAAAGGCATTCGTTCAGTGGTTGAATGATAAATCTGAAGGAACAAGATCTAAATACAAGGAAAAAAAGAATGAAGTGGAAAAGAAAATAAGGTTAGCAAAGAATGAAGCATGGGAAAGAACATGTGCCAACGTTAATAGTAAACTGGGTTTTGGGAGAGCGAAAGAAGCATGGTCAGTATTAAAAGCGCTTCGACAAGATACAAAAGGCAAATCCAATCTTCAACTGGTAACACAAAAGGAGTGGGAAGAATATTTCAAAAAATTATTGAATGAGGACAGAGACGAATAACTAGAGGAAGGAACAGTGGAAGAAAATGAACATCATGATGATGAGATCCTAATTTCAGAAAGTGAAGTACTTCAGGTATTAAGGACAGGGAAGAATGGTAAATCACCTGGACCAGGGAATATCAATATGGAGTTTCTGAAGTACGGTGGTGACAAAATTGTAAAACTGATTTTGCAGTTATTCAATAAAATGTTACATGGAGATTCTGTACCTAAGGAGATGAAACTGGGTTATATTAGTACCATATTTAAGAAAGGGGATCGCAAAATTTGCTCGAACTATCGAGGAATTTGTGTTACAAACACACTAATGAGGATTTTTGGGAAAATAATTAAAAATAAACTGGAAAAAAATTTTAGAACCCAACAAGAACAATGCGGTTTCACAGCTGGTAGATCAGGTGTAGACCATATTTTCACATTACGACAGATTTTGGAGAAACATAGAGAAAAATCGAAAAATGTTGGACTTATTTTTATAGATCTAGAAAAAGCGTATGATACTGTTCCAAGGAAACTACTCTGGAGAGCACTACATATGGCAAACATAAATACTTCTTTAATTAAAATAATAGAATAGATGTATAAAGATAATATTTGCCAAGTGAAAATTGGTAATACACTTTCACAGAAATTTAGAACAAGCAAAGGTCTGTTGCAAGGCTGTCCCATGCCACCAACATTATTCAAAATCTATATAGATATTTGTCTGAGAAAGTGGTCACAAAAATGTAATAGTATGGGACTAGAAATCAGAGATGGAGTTTATCTTCATCATTTATTATTTGCTGACGATCAAGTCGTCATAGCACAAGACGGGGAAGATGCAAACTACATGTGTAATCAACTAGCAATAGCATACAAAAATTGGGGTCTGAAGATTAATTATCAAAAAACAGAATACTTGACTAATGATCCACATGAACTACGCATAGAGGGAAAGAAAATAAAAAAAGTTAACACTTTCTGTTATTTGGGGTCCATTTTAGAAACTGAGGGAAAATCCGACTCAGAGATTAATAAAAGAATTAGCAGTGGAAGAAAGGTCATTGGAATACTCAACTCAGTCCTATGGAGCAGAAACGTGATGAACAGAACAAAAAAAAAAATCATATATAAATCTATATTTGAGAGTGCAGTTCTGTACGGAGCGGAAACCTGGACCATAAACCAGAAGCACACTAAGAAACTACAAGCCGTAGAGATGGATTTCTGGAGAAGATCGGCCAGAATTTCCAGGAAAGAAAAAAGAAGAAACACCGAAATAATAAAGAGGATGGGAATAACAGAAAGAATAGATGAGGTGATGGATAGGAAGAAATTACGGTGGTACGGGCATGTAAGAAGAATGGAGGACAGCAGAATACCGAAGATGGTACTGGAGTGGCAACCTGTGGGCAGAAGAAGAGGACGACCGGTGACCAGCTGGATCAGAAATGTACAGCTCTCAATGAATAGACTGGGCGCAGAAGGAGAGGACACACAAGATAGACACACGTGGAGAAATATAGTGAATAATTAGTGTAAAACCTTATGTACTATGTGTATTCATTTCTGGGCATATTAGTATGTTGGAGGTAAACCTCTGTAATGAGGACAATCTCAACAATAAAAAAAAAAAAAAACGCGAAGTATGAACAATAGTTATTATCTATAATTGTTGCAATGGGCACGATCTTTTGAAACATGTACATTGTAATTTAGGTTTGTACACTTGTGAAACATTTAGTTGAGAGATGTAGGTTCTGAAGTGTTGTCACAGCCAGAATGTTTACCCTCCATTTGAGCTTGGCCACAGTTGGGTAAAAGGACCCGCGACAAATTATGATTAAGGCAAGCTATGCCGCTGACTTTAAATCAGTGTTTGCTGAAGAATTATTTCATATTTAGGAGAAATATTTTCAACAGAGATATTTTAATGGAACTTTGATATCAAGAAATAAATCATACGGATTTTTCAAGGCATTAAAACGTATGTTTTGTGAAGTGAGATTTTTTGACAGTACGCGTAATAAGATGCGCGAATCTCTGACTATGTTTAGAACAAAGGAGGGAATTTTAACAAAGTTTTCGCATCATTTTGGACTGAATGAACCTTTTGTGCAGATTAACCGTTTCGTCAGAGTTTTAGTTACCTCGTAGAGGAACCGTTACTAGAAACAGTTTAAAACTGGACAGTTCACTAATTCATTATTCAAATTGCACTCAAACGGTGTTGATAAAGAAGCTCGAGCGCGGTTATGTCCGAAATTTACTGCGAAATTATATGATAGACGTCTTTTGCCGTTTCTACGGAGTGCAGACAACAACATTACGACAACCGAGATAATAGTAAGAACAGAAAAGTTGCAGCAGGGGGTTGGTGTTGTGTTTACCAAACTTATTACACAAGCAGTTGGTTTCAGATAGTGCAGTAAAACGATGCAAAAACGTGACTTACCCGAAGCCCGAAGCTATGGCATGGAGAGCGATAGGATGGTTGCAAGCGGAGCAGACACAGAGGGAGGTGTCTGCAGCTGTCGTAGTGTCGCAAAGTATAATTTACGCTTTGACTTTTCAAATTTACCGTATTTCAGAAAATGCTTTTGATGGTTATTATATTCTATGTATTCAGAACATGAACACCAAACCTCAGTGTGCTTAATCCATATTTTCATGCTAATATGACAGTCTAACGTATACGTAAAAGTTTACAGTAGGTCCTCTCGCGGAGAAAGAGCCATACTATCGGCTGTGTCAGCAGTCACAGGAGCGACGATAGCGCTCCGAATGGCCGCAGTCCAGCAACATAATGCCATCACATAAACGGAGGACTTACTATTTTTAATGCCGTTATCTCCGTATTTCACTAAATATAGCGGGGAATTCATCAATAGGATTACGAAAATGGAATTTAAGTTATATTCCGTTTCCTATTAATATTAGTAATAAAATGAATTTTTGAACTCGTCGGAATGCCTCCGCAGCATTAACATTGAAGGTTCGATTATCGATGATGCATATTCGCACGTTAACTGCGAACCGCGCCAAAGCTCTACAACGGAACGAGATTGACTATCAACAAATTGAGACCATATTTAACCGGAGCAGCGATCGTCTTCGGCAGATTTAAAGGCGAAGACGTTCTTATTCCGCGAATACCGACGACTTCCAACCATTTACAAATAGATTTCAAGCTGCCCTAGTACTCCTAGCGTCTTGCCTCTGCTGTTACCATCAACAAAGCACAAGGCCGATCGTTGACTACTGCTGCCTTAAATTTGGAACGTTCATTCTTTATACACGGCGAATTCTACGTTATGCATGTTGTATGTATGTTACGTATAGTTGCCGCACCACAAAAGTATACTTTTTTACTCCAAACAGAGATACAAAAAACATTGTCAAGCTGCTGGCATTATGATGAACGGATGAAAGAAATATATTTCTAAGTGTTAAATACAAGTGCTATTTTGTTGGACGTAAGAAATTACTGTACATGTACACATCTACATGGGATACTCTGCAAATCACATTTAAGTGCCTGGCAGAGGGTTCATCGAACCACAATTATACTATTTATCTCCCATTCCATTCTCGAATAGCGCGCGGGAATAAAGAACACCTGAATCTCTCCTTCGAGCTCTGATTTCTTGTATTTTATTCTGATGATGATTTCTACCTATGTAAGTGGGAGTCAACAATGTATTTTCGCATTCGGAGGAGAATGTTGGCGATTGTAGTTTCGTAAGTAGCCCACGCCGCAGCGATAAGCGCCGTTTTTGTAATGCTTCCCATCCCAGATCCTGTATCATTTCCGTAACGCTGTCTCCCCTGTATCGTGACAATACGAAACGAGCTGCCCTTCTTTGGACTCTTTCGATGTTCTCCGTCAAACCCACCTGATAAGGACCCCACAATGGGCAGCAATACTCTAAATAAGGACGGACATGTGTAGTGTATGCAGTTTCTTTTGTCGTTCTGTTGCCTGTTTTAAGGGTTTATCAATAAAACGCAGTCTCTGGTTCGCCTTTCCCACGACATTATCTACGTGTTCTTTCCAGTTTAAGTGTGAAGCAATAGTAATTTCTAGGTATTGCGTTCAGTTTACGGCCTTCAATTTTAATTGGTTTATCTTGTAAACAAAGTTTAACGGATTTCTTTTCGTATTCATGTGGACGACTTCACACTTATCATTATTTAGAGTCAATTGCCAAATTTTACACCATAGTGATATCTTATTCAGATCGTTCGGCAGTTTATTTTCATCTTCAGACTATTTCAGTAGACGGTAAATGACGGTGTCATCTGCAAACAACCTAAAAGAGCTACTTAGATTTTCTCCCAAATCGTTTATGTAACTAAGGAACAGCAGAGGACGAATAACACTACCCTGTGGAACACCCGATATCACCTCTGTTTTAGTCGATGCCTTACCATCGATTACTACCAACTGTGTCCTCTCTGACAGGAAATCCCCTATCCAGTCGCAAATTTCGGGCGATATACCATAACTACGTAATTTGATTAAAAGCCGTTTGTGAGGTACGGTGGCAAATGCCTTCTGGAAATCAAGAAATACGGAATCGATTTGCGAAGCCTTGTCGATAGCACCCATCACTTCGCGTGAATAAAGAGCTAGTTGTGTTTCGCATGAACGATATTTTCTAAATCCGTGTTGACATTGGGTCAATAGATCGTTCTGTTCGACATAAATCGTAATATTTGAATACAGGATATGTTCCAAAACCCTGCTGCAAATGGACGTCAATAAAATAGGCCTGTTGTTTAGTGGGTTACTCCTACTGCCTTTCTTGAATATAGGTGTGACCTGTGCAACTTTCCAATCTTTTCATACAGATCCTTTGTTGATAGATCGGTTGTATATGGCTGTTAAATAAGGAGCTATCGCTTCAGTATAATTAGATAGAAATCTAATGGGTATATAGTCCGGACCAAAAGACTTGTTCTTGTTTAGTGATTTTGTTTCACTACTCCGATGATATCTACTTCTGCGTCACTCATTACGGCCTCTGTTCGTAATTCGAAATCTGGAATATTGGTTTCGTCTTCTTTGGTGAATGAGTTTGTATAAGCTATGTTAGAAAATCTTCAAATGTTTGTTAAGGTTATGGGACTTAACTACGGGGTTATCAGTCCCTAAAGTTACAAACTACTTATGAACTACTTACGATCTAGGACGGCACAAATATCCATGCCCGAGGCGGGATTCGAACCCCCGACCGTAGCGGCCGTGCAGACCGTGACTGGAGCGCCTTAGTCTCCTCGGCCACCGCGGCCGGCTATAAGCTATGTTATGTTAGTAACTCTGCTTTAGTAGCGGCAGGATCGCCATTACTATCACGTAGTGAGGGTATTGTTTGTGTTTTGCCCCTAGTATATTTAACGTATGACCAAAATCTCTTAGGATTTTCAATCAAATTTCTAGAGAGAGTTTCGTTGTGATAAGTATTGTAGGCATCTCGCATTGAAGTCCTCGCTACTGTCCTCGAAACTGTCAATTGCTGTACACGTACATATATAGGTCGCACGATCTTCCCCGACTGTCCACAAGATGTTACCTGGCTACTAGAGGTCTGCACCTCGCTCGGTTGCTCGCTCGAATCGCGTGATACATGTCGTTCTCTGACAGTCCGACAGGTGTCGGTACTGCAGCTTGCGGCAGGGCGTGTGGCTGCGCTCGACTTCCTCCTCGCTCGTTCGAGCGGCGCACGCTCGACCGGCCCGACCGTCCACTCTGCCCGCTCGCCACTCGGTCGCCCACCGCAGCGCCACTCGAGTAAAAGGCGAGTGTCGGGAGCAAACTAGACGCTAGAGAATACATCCTGACAGCGAAATTTGTAATTGTTTCCTTTCTCGGGTGTTTCGAAAGCTGTTCTCTGGATCCAGTTGAACTAGCCATTCAGTTTCGCATTTTGTAATTTACCATACACATTATTGTAAGTGATTAATATAAAGTTTCTGTGCTAAGATCATTTACTAAATGAGTAATCCATGATCGTTCTTTCTTTTTGTTCCCATTTTGTGGACTGTTAGTGCCTGTTTAGTGGTAGGTGTTACTTGCCGTCTTAACGAGGGAATGATTGTATTTTATATCCATTGCTCTCATCACTCTCAAGTCCTGAAATACTTTCTCCGTCTGTTATATTGATATTAAATACACGATATTGATGTACACCCGTTAGGTTTGTGCATCTCTCTCTGTTGCACCCGGTTAATATATATTCCGGTAGCATTTTGGCACTGTGCATGCTTGCTGCGCCTCTACCTTTTCCGAGTGAGTCCTTAGGGGAATTTTTCCAATTGCAACATTCATATATGCCCATATATCCCCATTGCAAGCATTTGTGCAATATATAGGATCTGCGCTTTCTTCCGTCGTCAGGGCCATATGCCGGTCTAATTCTCATATATTCTGTACCTGTTTTAAATCCTCTTATTCCAATTGTTTACTTTACACAGCTGTACGAATTTATGTTGCTCCTGCTGTTTCAGCGATATCTGTATTATATTCATTAATGGCCGTCTGAAGAATGTCACCCGAGTGCACCAGCCAAAAGAATGAACTGCATGTTTTCGGAATGGCGGGATAAGAGATCGGCATAGGTACATTGCAGGGGGAGTGGCAATTAGGGTGGCACCTACCCCTAAAGTGACCATTTTTTGTGCTCAAAAATAGTTTTGATTTAATCGAAGTTGAATCTATGAATTTTGCTTTTATCAAAAGATACTTTCATTAAAATAATTTCACCAATCTATAAGTTATCGCCACTTTTCTATTTTAGCCCAAATTTTGGAGGGACCGTTTCACCCCTTAAATATGTTTTTCCTCCGTTAAAAAAATTACGTGTCCCATAGTTTTTCATGTATTATAATATGTGCAAATTTCATAAAAATCGGAGAGTGACACTTGGGTAGGTTTCCTTGTTAGTACAGCGGCAGCGCCACGCTGTGCGGCCTGTGCCCGCGCCGCCCCACGTAGCCTCGTTCGAGTGTCAACACGCTCGCTGCGAGCGTTACACACTCGGCGCGCCTCAACCGAGCGTTGCGCACTCGACCGAATACGAGCGAGCGAAATCGGTGATTTGCAGACCTCTACTGGCTACCATAAATAGCCGGGCGGGTCTCCAGTAGTTGATAAGCGTAACTGCTGTGAAACGGTTGTATGACAGTAAAGAGATAAGAAATGTAACTTGTGGTGTCGCACAAGTACAAAGTGCGCGCCACCTACTTTCGCCGCGCGCCGCCATGCACGCACGGCGCGGCGTTCTTACGACGACAGCCACGAGCGCCCTCTGCTGCAACGCCGCTCGTGGCCACCACTGAACGACATCGTCACTGGCCACTTGAGACTGAGATAGCAACCAGTTAGGACCTTCGTAATCAGATAGGCACCAGTGAAGACTTTGCAATCGTACAGGCACTAGGCAGGCCTCTAACAACTCTGTATCAACATTCTGCAGTACTATGTAAAAGTTAAGTATTGTTACATTCTGTGCAATATATATCTCTTTCTAATTTACTCTAGTGTTTATAGTTTCTGGCTGCTCCCCTCCGTACCTGCACCAGCGTGCTATTTTTGTTCCTGTGTCGGTCTCATTCCACTCGGCCACCGACACCTACGACGAGGCTGGGACACAAAAGCGGCGACGAAGTTGGGACACAAAATAACTAGCGGTCAAGCAGTATCAGCAGGGGAACGAGCAGGCGGTAGGAGGCGGTCTCAGCGTGGGTGGCGTAGGCGCTGTCAGCCTGCTGCAGGCACCGACTGCCGCCTCTGTCCCACACTGAAGCGGCGCGTTGTCCACATAGACAGGCTGTATTGTTCTGTAATGGTCCGCTTTAAGTAGGCGTGCCGATTTTTTTAATTAAGTGTTTGTAAAACAGTACCGTTCGACTATAATTTGAATAATGATTTTGTTGTGACCTCGTCGCCTTTTTTGTTGTTTCCTCCTCCCGGTCTAGTCGTCAATAAAGTTACTGGTCGCGGTTATTCTTTGACATCTAAAACATTGATATAGTTAGTATTACAAGATATTTATTGACTGACAAGTATAATACTCAATTTTAGAACATATGTCTGTTTCTTCTGTCTTCTCGCTTCTTGCGGCGTCGTCCGTATGATGCTAGCTGCGCCGTGACCGAGTTACTGCTACGTTCGTAGCCGCGTTCTTACTTAGTAACTGCCTGAGTTCTGAATAGTAACTGTCCGAGTTCTAACTTTTGTGTCCCAGCCTCGTCGCCGCTTTTGTGTCTCGTTTCCGTCGTAAGTGTCTGTGGCCGAGTAGAAAAGTACCGACACAGGAATAAAGGATGCACGCTTGTGCAGGTAGGAGGTGACCAGCAAGTGGGACAGCAGAAACTAGAAACACTAGAGTAAATTAGAACGAGATATATATTGCATAGAATTTATACAATACTTAACTTTTACATAGCTCAGTACTGCAGAATGCTAATACATAGTTGAACTAGAGAGAGGCCTGCCTACTGATGAGTCCTAGTGCCTATCCGATAACCAAGTCTTAACTGGTGCCTATCTGATTCCCAAGTGGTCGATGCAGCAGTCGTGGCCACGAGCGGAGTTGCAGCAGAGGGCGCTCGTGGCTGACGTCGTAAGAACGCCGCGCCGTGCGTGCATGGCGACGCGCGGCGAAAGTAGGTGGCGCGCACTTTATACTTGTGCGACACCACACTAACTAGTAACTGACGTATTCGTGAATAGTAACTGCCGGGCGTCAAGACGTATGTCGTCCCAGATATAGCCGCTTGTAGAGGGCGCGCATCTTCGGTTACTCCCTCCAGGATGCGCGGCGCCTGCTTGCGATTGGCTTTCGGTCGATCGCTGCCTTCTACACGATCGTTCTCTTACGTCTGGCGTGTGACGCTGACTTTACGCCACAACAGAATTAGTGAACTGTCCAGTTTTAAAGTTTTTCTAGTAAACATTCCTCTAGGAGATATGAAAAACTAAAAAAAACCTTATATAATAAAATTCCAGTTGTTGCTTGAAATATAAGTATTATTTATTACGATAGGACCCTTTTCGGCTTTATTGCCATCTTCAGGTAATCTGTGAAAATGTGATATTGCCAAATATACACCGAATTTTATGAGTAGGCCTACCTTAATTATTACTTATATTGCTAAATATACATATGTCAGATGGTCGTTTTCTGTTATGTGCAATCTTTGTATTGTAAATTTTAGTTATCTTTGCTACTTACATCTTATTGGTATGTAATCTATGACTTTCTCGTAACTTTTAACCATTTTCTTGATGGACAATATCAATAAAGATTTTTACGTATTTTTTGTGTTCCATTTGGGATTTCAGAGGGATGATGAAGTGTAAATATATTTCTATTTCCTCCAAAATGTTTATCAGTTGTCCTTTACGTGTTGTATGTGAAATTTCGAACACCTGTTCGTTACTACCTGCTGCTTGCTTCTCTATTTTTAAGTTTTGGTAAAAAGTAGATGCGTTAATTTCGCTTCATCTGGTGTGCTCCCGGTATCTAATACTGAAATTACAGAATTCTAACAAAACGGTTAACCTGCACAAATGTTTCACTCAGTCCAAAAATATTGCGATAAAGTTGTAAAATTTCCTCCTTTGTTGTAAAAACAGTCAGAGATTCGCGCACCTTTTTACGCGAACTGTCAAAGAAACTAACTTCACAAAACATACATTTTTAAAGCTTGAAAAATCCTTAACATTCATTTCTTGATATCAAAGTCCCATTAAAATTTCTGTCTTGAAAATACTTCTTCTAAATATGAAATAATTATTCAGCAAACACTGATTTAAACTCAGCGCCGTAGCATGCCTTAAATGGGCCCTGTATCATAATTTGTCGCGGGATCTTTTACTCAACTGTGGCGAAGCTCAAATGGAAAAACTCTTCATTTTAATAAAATAAATATTTATTGATAAATTATAGGTTACATGAGTAAGTAATTGTTTACAATTAATGCTCCTAGGAGACAAGTTAGCCAAATAACACATATATACTGCCTCGGTGGAGTGTATGAGCGCTGTAAAGCGCCTTGGCGCGGAGAGCGCGGTTGCTTGCTGTCGGACGTTCGAGTCCTCCCTCGGGCAAGAGTGTGTGTATTGTTCTTAGCATAAGTTACTTTAAGTAGTTTGTAACCCTAGGGACTAATAACCGCAGCAGCTAAGTGCTTCATATTAACAAACATTTGAACATTTTAAAATATATACTTTCCTCGTTATTTATTTATTAATTTTTTTCGACAAACTTATATTAAATCATCCAAGCTAAAGACGACTTTAGTTTTTTAGATGTACTGCCTCTATAGACAGCAATGCCAAATCTGAAAGCCGTTCTTGGCTTATGAAAGTCCTAAGATAGTTTTTAATCAGTTATAATTTCGGAAAAACGTCTTTCAATTGTTGAAGCTGTTACGGGAGGGCTAAAATATAGGAAACCTGCTGCTATCATTCCACGGAAAACTGAATGCAAGGCTATTGAACTTTATCAGTAATAATTCAGTGAGTTCGTTAACAGAAAGCATATTCGGAATTTCAGTTTTTAACCAATTTTTCAAAAAATTTGTTGTCCATATAGATCTGAATACATTTTTACCGTATTTAACAGTCTGTTTTCCGATTTCCTTTATTTATTATTTCATTTGAAAACAAGAGTTTCTCTGATTGTAGAACTTCGAAATTATTACTAAGGTCACGCAGTCTTTAAAATCTTTGCTTAGTCTGATAAATTATTATATCTAGTAAACAGCAATAGTACGATTCCGAGTCTGAAATTCTTTCATCTTCTGATAAATCATCGAAATATCGTTTCGTCATCTCCCGTTCCGCCCACTCTTTTGTACATCTCTGAAAGTTGTGTTACTGAATAACACCTGCACCTTGGCCTCCTCACTCTTCTTGAGTCAGTATGCCCCAGCGAAACATCTCCCAAGTAACACTACTGAACTCACAAGCATTACTCCATCTGCCGAAACAGAGCACCAGCTTTGTGAGTGCCTCGGAGAGTGCGTCAGCGCCAGTTTCCGTTTTATAATGCTTCTTTGGAAGTATGTTACTGGTTAATTTTGTGTTGATTCTTTGTTTCGGCCTATATCATTTCCTCAAACATTGTGAACTACCTCGAAGAGAAAGACCTATTGACCCATAGTGAACACGGATTCAGAAAGACTGGTTACTGAGTAACACGCATGATGTGATAAGTGCAGTCGACAAAGTATGTCAAATCGATCCTGTATTTCTAGACATCCGGAAGGCTTCTGACACTGTAGCTCGCAAGCGTCTTCTAATCAAATTGCGAGCTTGTGGAATTTCTCCACAAATGTGCGATTGGGTTCGCGATTTCCTGTCAGAAAGGACACATTGACGGAAAGTCATGAACTAAAACGGAAGTGATATCTGACGTTGCCCAGGGATGTGTTATAGAGGGCCCCTTCTGTTCCTGATCTTTATAAACAACTAGCTTAGACCCGCGGCTCCGCTCGCGTGTTGGTTGATTATGAGAGATAATCTATCTTTCAGTAGTGTGCTATGAGACTGGTTTTGAAGGTTGAAATGAAATACAATACCTTCTTTAGAAACAAATATTTTTAATCAACATTCAAATAAAAAAATAAAATTATGTGAACTGCTTAATGATTTACAATAAATAATACATACATTATTCCTTATAGCCTGTGTTGCAATATATCAACACGTATGGTGAGAGTAACGTCCAAATTCATGTTAATTTCATTTTACTGCTTTATTTATTTATTCTTATATTTCTTTATTCGTATGCTTATCCTTGTGTTGTTGTTGTTATGGTCTTCAGTCCAGAGACTGGTTTGATGCAGCTCTCCACCCTACTCTATCCTGAGTAAGCCTTTTCATCTTCTCATAAGAACGGCAACCCACATCCATTTGAATCTGCTTACTATACGCGTCTCTTGGTCTCCCTCTGCGATTTTTACCCCACACACTTCCCTCCAATGCTAAATTTACGCCGGCCGCGGTGGCCGAGGAGACTGAGGCGCTCCAGTCACGGTCTGCACGGCTACTACGGTCGGGGGTTCGAATCCCCCCTCGGGCATGGATATTTGTGCCGTCTTTAGTGTAAGGTAGTTGATAAGTAGTTTGTAAGTTTAGGGACTGATGACCCCGTAGTTAAGTCCCATAAGCTTAACAAACATTTGAACATTTGCTAAATTTACGATTCCCCGATGTCTAAGAATGTGTACTACCAAGCGATCCCTTCTTTTAATCAGGGTATGCCAAAAATTCCTTTTCTCCCCAATTCTGTTCAGTACCTCTTCATTAGTTATGTGATCTACCCACCTAATCTTCAGCATTCTTCTGTAGCACCACATTTCAAAAGCCTCTATTCTCTTCCTGTCCGCACTGCTTATCGTCCATGTTTCACTCTCGTACAAGGCAACACTCCACACAAATGCCTTCAGAAAAGATTTCCTTACACTTAAATTAATATTCGATATTAGCAAATTTCTCTTTTTCAAAAATGCTTTTCTTCCCATTGCCATTCTGCATTTTATATCCTCTGTACTGCGACCATCGCATGTTATTTTACTACCCAAGTAACAAAACTCATCTACCACCTTCACTGTTTCGTTACCTAATCTAATTCCTTCAGCATCGCCTGATTTTCTAAGACCGCATTCCATTATTTTTGTTTTGCTCTTGCTAATGTTCATTTTATATGCTCTCTTCAACACACTGTCCATTCCATTTAACTGCTCTTCCAGGTCCTGTGCTGTCTCTGATAGAATTACAATGTCATCAGCAAAACGCAATGTTTTTATTTCCTCCCCCTGAACTTTAATCCCTATTCCAAATTTTTCCTTGCTTTCCTTCACCGCCTGCTCGATGTAAAAATTGAATAACATCGGAGAGAGGCTACAACCTTGTCTTACTCCCTTCCCAACTGATGCTTCCCATTCATGCCCTTCGAGTCTAATAACTGCGGTCTGGCTTTTGTACAAGTTATAAATAACTCTCCTTTCCCTATATTTTACCCCTGCTGACTTCAGAATTTGAAAGAGTGTATTCCAGTCAACATTGTCAAATGCTTTCTCCAAATCTACAAAAGCTAGAAATGTAGGTTTGCCTTTCCTTAATCTATCTTCTAAGATAAGACGTAAAGTGAGTATTGCCTCCCAGGTTCCTACGTTCCTCCTGAATCCAAACTGATCTTCCCCGAGGTCAGTTTCTACCAGCTTTTCCATTCTCCTGTAGATAATACGTGTTAAAATTTTGCAACCATGACTTATCAAACTAATGGTTCTGTATTTTCACACCTGTCTGCGCCTGATTTCTTTGAAATGGGGATTATTACGTTTTTCTTAAAGTCTGAGGGTATTTCGCCAGTCTCATACATCCTACACACCAGTTCAAATAGTCTTGTCATGGCTGGCTCTCCCAGAGACTTTAGTAGCTCTGAGGGTATGTCATCTACTCCTGGGGCCTTGTTCCGACCTAGGACTTTCAGGGCTCTGTCAAATTCATCTCTCAGTATAGTATCTCCTATTTCATCTTGATCTACTTCCTCTTCCCTTCCCACAACATCGTCTCTAAGTTCATTTCCTTTGTAGAGCTGCTCTATGTACTCTTTCCACCTTTCAGATTTCCCTTCTTTGCTGAGAACTGGTTTCCCATCTGAGTTCTTGATATTCATAGAGCTGTTTTTCTTATCTCCAAATGTTTCTTTTATTTTCCTGTAGGCGGTATCCACTTTTCCCCTTCTTAAACATTCTTCTACAGATTTGCTTTTGGCTTCTAGCCACTCCTACTTAGCCAGTTTGCACTTCCTGTCAATCTCATTTTTTAGTCGTCTGTACTCCATTTTGCCTGTTTCGTTTACTGCATTTTTATATTTTCTCTTTTCATCAATAAAATTCAGTATTTCCTGTGATATCCAAGGATTTTTTGTAGGTCTTGCCTTTCTACCTATTTTGTCCTCTGCTGCCATCACTATTTCATCTCTCAATGCTACCCATTTCTCGTCTACTGTTTTATTTCCTCCTGTTTCTGTTAATTGTTGCCTAAAGCTCCCTCTGAAATTCTCCAGAACTTCACTTTCCTTCAATTTATCTAAGTCCCATTTCCTTATTTTCCTACCTTCCTGCAGTTTTTTCAGTTTCAGCCTACAGTTCATAACTAACAAGTTATGGTCAGAGTCTATATCTGCCCGTGGATATGTCTTACAGTTTATCATCTGGTTCCGGAATCTATGTCTTACCATTATAAAATCTATCTGATACCTTCCGGTGTCTCCTGGTCTCTTCCACGTATACAACCTTCTTTTGTGATTCTTAAACCACGTGTTTGTTATGATTAAGTCATGTTCCGTGCAAAATTCTACCAGGCGACTTCCTCTTTCATTCCTCCTGCCCAGTCCATATTCACCTACTATTTTTCCTTCTCTTCCTTTTCCTACTACTGAATTCCAGTCTCCCATCACTATTAAGTTTTCCTCTCCCTTAACTTTCTGAATAATTTCCTTTAGCTCCTCATATATTTCTTCGATCACCTCATCATCGGCAGAGCTAGTTGGCATATAAACCTGTACTACTGTTGTCGGTGTTGGCTTCGTATCTATCTTGACAATGATAATGCGATCACTGTGCTGCTCATAGTAGTTTACCCGCATTCCTATTTTCTTATTCATTATCAGTCCTACTCCTGTGATACCCCCAACTGATGTTGTATTTATATTCCTGTACTCACCTGACCAGAAATCCTCTTCATCCTGCCACCGAACTTCACTAATCCCCACCATATCTAACTTCAACCTATCCATTTCCCTTTTTAAATTTTCTAATTTTCCTACCCGATTAAGGGATCTAACATTCCACGCTCCGATCCGTAGAATGTCAGTATTGTCTTTCCTGATGACAACATCCTCCTGAGTAGTCCCCGCCCGGAGATCCGAATGGGGGACTATCTTACCTCCGGAATATTTTACCCGAGAGGATGCCATCATCATATGTTCATACAGTAGAGCTGCATGTCCTCGGGAAAAGTAACGGCTGTAGTTTCCCCTTGCTTTCAGCCGTTCGCAGTAGCTGTGTGGCAAAGCCACATTAGCTGATGTTACAAGGCCAGCTCAGTCAATCATACAGACTATTGCCCCTGTAACTACTGAAAAGGCTGCTGCCCCTCTTCGGGAACCACACGTTTGTCTGACCTCTCCACAGATACCCCTCCGCTGTGGTTGCACCTACGGTACGGCTATCTGCATCGTTGAGGCACGAAAGCCACCCCACCTCGGCAATGTCTGTGGTTCATGGGGGTGGATGCTTATCCTTACAGAGAAAGAACTGAAGACATTTTATGACGTATAGACCAAAGATATGGTCTGTGGTTTCACGTTTCGCTGTATGTAACCTCCTTCTTATAGAGTCGCGAACTCATCGCTGGCCTTCAGTCCGATTTTTTTTTTAATTATTTGAAGACTTTCAACCATCATATCATCCACCCTCTCATAGCTGTCGGCATGGAACTGCTGTGGGGTACAACGGGAGACTTCGGACAACAATTACACACAGACCATTCGTTTGCGTTCTGAAGTTTTCGCTGCAGAGCGAAATATTAACACACACACACACACACACACACACACACAGACACACACACGTAGAATTTTATATACACCGATAAGTTTCCATTCCAATATACTCCACCCTTTTATCATTATCAACCCTCAAGCAACAATACAACCAATAAAACCATTTTCAAAGAGTAAATATAATTTTCAAAGAGTAATTATTGTTCCGCATTTCGCGTTATCGCTATAAAACTGTGCCTAAAACCTTCCTCAGGTATAAATTAGTAACTGTATAAATATGTACGTCTCTGCGTCTTGTCGTTCGGACACCGAACAGACATCCACGTTAATTACCCGATCGCCATAAAACAGTGCCTAAAGCCTTCCCCGGGTAGACATTAGTAACTGTACAATTTTTAGCTCTTTATGTCTTGTGGTTCAGACGTGATAAACGTACACCGAACAGACATTCACATTTATTGATAGAAGATTTAGGAAATAACATGAGCAGCTCTCTTAGACTTCGCGGATGATGCTGTCGTTTATCGGTTAGTAAAGTCATGCGAATATCAGAAGCAACTGTAAAATTATTTAGATATTTGCATGATACAAAAATTGGAAATTGACCCTAAACAATGATAAGTCATCCATATGAGTACTAAAATAACCCGTTAAAGTTCATTTACACGATAAATCAATCAAATGTAAAGGCCGTAAATTCAACTAAATACCGATGAATTACAATAACGACCAACTTAAATTGGAAAGAACTCATAGAGATCATTGTAGAGGAGGCGAACCAAAGACTACGTTTCAATGGCAGAACACTTAGAAGTTGCAACAGTTGTACTAAAGGAACTGCCTACACTATATTTGTGCGTCCTATTATGGAGTATTGTTGCCCATTGTGGGATCCCCAGCAAGTGGGACTGATGGATGATGTAGATAATGTTCAGAGAAGGGCAGCTCGTTTTTTATTGTCGCGTTATAGAGGGGAGAGTGTCACAGAACTGATGCACGAGTTGGGTTGGAGATCATTAAATAATAATAATTTCGTGTGTCTCATTGGCCTGGTGCAAGTCTTTCAATTGGACGCCACTTCGGCGACTTGCATGTCCCGAAATCGTTAAAAGAAAGGCCTTATTCGTTGCGGCGAGATTTATTTGTTAAATTTCGTTCACCAACTTTCTGTCCCGATTGCAATTTTGCTAGCCTCCGCCTTCATAGGGAGACATGATTATATTCATAAAAATTAGGCCGGCCGCGGTGGCCGAGGTGACTGCGGCGCTCCAGTCACGGTCAGCACGGCCACTACGGTCGGGGGTTCGTTTCCCCCCCCCCCCCCCCCCCCCCGCCCCCGCCGGCCGCGGTGGCCGAGGAGACTGAGGCGCTTCAGTCACGGTCTGAACGGCCACTACGGTCGGGGGTTCGAATCCCCCCTCGGACATGGATATTTGTGCCGTCCTAGTTCGTAAGTAGTTCATAAGTAGTTTGTAAGTTTAGGGACTGATGACCCCGTAGTTAAGTCCCATCAATAAAAAAAAAAAAATAAAAAAAAATAAAAAATTAGAGAAAGCAGATCGAAAACTGAAAGGTTGAGGTGCTTTTTTCCAAGCACGCTATTAGAAAATGAAACGATAGAGAAACATAATAAAAGCAGTTCGATGAACCCTCCACCATGGACTTAAATGTGATTAGCGGAGTATTTATGTCGATGTAGATTTGCTACTTCATCCGGAATAGAAACGTGGAATCCTAAAGAGTTATACGACTATAGCATTCGCTTTAGTTCAGGGAAGCCATGGAGATAAGTGTCTATGATCGGGATTAATTTTGTAAAACAAATTGTTATTCGCTACTTCTCCAGAAATCTGGAACATTCGATGCAACAGGCTCATGTGAGCGCTGAATCGAAATGTGTTTTCTTTTCCACTCTAGGGTCGCTGAGCCCGCCATGATGTGGTTGGATAAGAGGCGACTTTGGCTGCATGCCACGCTGAGACAACCAAAGAGCTATCGCGCGGAGAGCACTGTTGCAAACGCAGAGTATGTTTGAGACTGGAGATATTTATTTGCAATTAGTTTCAAAAGTTTTTCGGTTCCACGATTAGTTTTGGCGCGAATAATTTCCTGTTCGTTCTACACCATCTGGAGAAACTTCTTCTCTTAATGTACAAAGTGCTGTCTATCTGTGGGGACTATTTGCTGAAGCTGGAAGTGAGTTATAGCGCCACAGTTTTACTGATGCCTGTTATGAAAAACACGTGTTCCGTTTGCTGAGGCACGGTTCGTCGGCTCTGGCTCCACGGTCAGTGGGTTCACTCTGCTGCAGGCTTGGGCAGCCTTCCGTGACCCGCCGCTCTGGTATGACGGGCTGCTTCGCCTCGTGAAGCGACGCCAGAGCTCCTAGCGCACACAAGTGGCAACTGGAGCGACCGGGGGAACGCGTCGACACAATGGTTCCCCATTTCTGACACGCGATGCCAAATCAAATGTTTGTAATCCTATGGGACCCAACTACGTTGGTCATCAGTCCCTGGTCTTACAAACTACTTAAATTAACCTAAAGACAACACACACATCCATGCCCAAGGGAGGATTCGAGCCTCCGACGCGGGAGGCCGCGCGATCCGTAACGAGCAAAGACCTCTTAAAAATAACTAGACTCCCTGGTGGCGCTGCTGTCGCGGGATAATTTGAACCTTCGCCCGGCCGCCATGGTAGTGGCAAGCGTCACATAAATACGAGTGTTGTTAGCAGGTAAATCGTGTATTAAATACCTACTGCAGGATATATACATAATTGATAGTCACAACTGTGTTGTTTGACTATTGCAGTGTACACGAAGCACGATGGTGAAGAGCTGCTCAGCGCTTAAATGCATACGTCGATTTAAGAAAGGAATAAAAAGATCGAATACAGTCTTCCCATCTATGTTTCTCAGGAATACAAGTAGCCCTACTACTTGTGTTCAAAGATAGTTACTCTTGCTTAATAGACTGTTAGTCAAGACAATATAGGATTGAATGAAGTAAATAACAGGCTTTTACAATACTGGTAGCTCTTAAAAAGGAGCTACTACTTTAGGCAGTACTGGTGGACAGGAAGTTTCAAAAGTTTCATTTTGTGATAGTGTAAAATAACTATTGGGGTCACGAAATTAGTTGACTCAATGCAGTTCGAATTTCTGTTTATGAAATTAATATTAGAAACATTTAACGCAGAATTTAAAGGTTATCTGCTTTACATATAGGTATAACAACTGAAAGTGGTTTGCAGAACTGTGTATAGTTCCATATATGAATCACACATAGCCACACTGGATGCACTTTGTGAAGTTGAACCCTATGACAATAGTTGTTGACTTTTGACCAGTTCACGCTACTGTAAGTTATTTGGCTTACAGCATTAAAATGCTAATATTCTTTTTTTTCAGTTATGTATCTGATGGCATATTTCACTTTCACAATCGATTTCTAACATTACCTGTTTCAGGCAGCCCTGTTTGATTTTTTGATGCTATGAAATATCTAAATATTGGAGAATACAGCACTAAAGCAAAGACGTAAAATGTAAAAGTCATCAGAAATTAATGTTTGTAGAAAAGTTTCACAATCGTAGAACATAGTGACAATGTGCCAAAAAATCGTGTCTGACGATAAATTCCCTTCATATGCTGCGCTTAGAACGCAAAAAAAACTACATGTTATAGTTGGGTTTCGTTAGGAAGAGGAAACGCTGTTGGGCAATGTCTACACCGTATGTGTAATAAATTTACACACAACCGATAGTTGCTGTATATTCAAGAAGTCTGAAGCTGGTTTTTAGTTATATATTTCAATTAGACATAGTTCTCACGACTTAACTCAAATGAATACTCTCTCTAATCAGAAGAATCTTAGGCATATTTAAAGTTCGCGCGGAAGTTTGCCACCACAATGGCCGCCGAGGCGCTCTTCAATTTGTCCGCTGTTCGCAGTCGGCCGCTTACGACATTGTGGGGGCTTGGTAACGTGGCGCTCCAGACCTCTCGACTACTCCCGTGCCGCCATGCGACACCAATAAAGTCTGAGAACACGCGTTATTGCGAATACATCCATCTTCACACATTTACTTTTATTTACACGTCATGAGCATTGTTTCTTCAGTTACAAGTTTTTTACGATATCTCTCGTAATCTCGTGTGAGATTTCAGGCATCTTGAAGTGTAATCGTGGGCAGATGCACGTCCCTGAAAGCCGCGGTGGAGTAGCCGAGCGCTCCGGGCGCCGTGGCTCAGCGCGCCCGATCAGGGGGCTAAACGCCCTCTGTAATAAAAAAAGCTGAGCCAACCACTCAGCGTACAACCACGAACAAGCTAAACGAACGACCGCGGACCAAAGATCTACCAGATGGGAAAAAAAAGGTGGTCTAAAGCACCTCGCTGCGGAGCGCGTGGTTGTTCGCTGTGGAGGTTCGAGTCCTCCCTGGGGCATGGGTGTGTGTGTGTGTTTGTCCGTAGGTTAGTTTACCAAGGTTTAAGTAGTTTGTAAGCTACGGACTGATGACCACGCAGTTTGGTCCGATAGATTTACAAACATTTGAACATTTTTGAACAACTCGCTGGCTCTGCGACGGATTTTCTCTGAGACCAATCGCGGCCCGGGTCTGGCTGCAGTCCGCCGTTTGCCGCGGCTCACAAAACTCCGCTCTTTAACTCTCTCAATACACGACTAACGCAACTTGGCCGAAACGGTTCTGATCGCCAGTACACCAACTCCGCAACTAACGTCCAGACTCGCAGTTTCAGCTTTCCCATGAGTGAACCGCGCACGATACCTCAACACTGTAGCAGTTTATTAAATTATTACTAGAAAATGTACAGAACGGTAAGTTATGTATGAATTTACAAAACCTTAAATTTTTAAACTGCAAGAAAGGTGATGGAATGAACTATATAATAACAAACTGCAGATACTAATACTATCATTCACAAAATATTTTGAAGCTGAATAAAACATTTAAATTTTGTAAGAAACACATTTCAAAAGATGCAAACAATTAATTTCGCCATTTTCAACTGCAAATTTTTTTCTGGTTAAATATTTATCTCTTTGGTTGTCTTGTCCGTTTTTGATAAGGAACCAACCCTCATACTACGAGGCGTGTTTTTAAAAAAAAAAAAAAATAAATACCGTTTTGAAATTAAAAAAAAAAAAGACGCGCCAAGATATCTCAATAATCTTGCTTTTGCATGATAGCCTATACCTTAATCTACTTTTCTACATAATTTCCGTCGATATTGAGGCACTTGTCATGACGTTGTACCAGTTTTTGAATACCCTCCTCATAGAAGTCTTCCGCCTGACTTGTTAACCACTGCATCACGACTGTTTTAACTTCGTCATCGTCTTGCTCGATCACAGTGCCTTACAAAACACTACGAGAAAAATCAGGGAAGTCACCCCGCAAGGAGGAAATCGTAAAGCGTCCGTTTTCTCTCACCTTATTGTCCACTTCCTGCACCGAACTTTTACTAACGATCGTAGGACGCCCACTCCGTTGTTCATCGTGCACATTTATACGGTCATCTTTAAATGATCTCACCCAATTTCTTACCATTCCATCACTCATAATGTTTACGGACAAAATTGCACAAATCTCACGATGAATATCGATCGCTTTTAGGCCTTTAGCACTAAGAAATCTTATAACAGCTCGTACTTCACAGTCGGCGGGACGCACGATTATCGGAGGCATCTTAAACACTCAGTACACAACGTAAACAAGGAAGAATTAGACTGTAATGGCGTCAGTGAGTAGACAAGAAATCAAAATGTTGAAATGTTTGTTAAGCTTATGGGACTTAACTACGGGGTCATCAGTCCCTAAACTTACAAACTACTTATCAACTACCTGATACTAATGATGGCACAAATATCCATGCCCGAGGGGGGATTCGAACCCCCGACCGTAGTGGCCGTGCAGGCCGTGACTGGAGCGCCTCAGTCTCCTCGGCCACCGCGGCCGGCGGTAGACAATAGATGTAGGTACCCAATGCGCATAAAATTGAGGTGTCTTAGCAAGTCTTTTTTTAATTTCAATTACTTAAAAAACACGCCTCACATTTTGTCAAATGTTAGAGTCTATTGTACTTCTCTCAGGGTAGTCACAATAATGTAATATTTTGGTGAGAGTATTTAAAGATGGAGTTAAAACGAGAATGAAAGCTCTCGTATGCTTCTATAGTTTTCCAAAGCGCAGAATACTTGTCTACCCAAGTAGAATTTGAGGAAGATGCTTTTCCTTCACCAATATAATTTTCCTACAGGTATTCGGCGAAGTGATGGCTCTCCTGGAATCATTCTTATCAAATAATAATAATAAAAAAAACATTTCCCGTCTTCTTTTTCCAAATAAATTAAAGATAAACGGGAATGACCCCCACTTTCCTTTTTCACATTTAGTGTCCTTGCAAACTGGCCCAAATCTGAATTCCCGCTATATATTTTGTTCTTATTATCTGCTTCTGAGTTCCATTATAAATACAATGAAAATCCGTTTCAGATGTGTTTTTTATTGACTGGCCGTCGTTCAAATGTTTGTATAACTTATGGGACTTAACTACGGGGTCATCAGTCTCAAAACTTACAAACTACTTATAAACTATCTACTAATAAAGACGACACAAATATCCATGCCCGAGGGGGTATTCGAACCCCCGACCGTGGTGGTCGTGCAGAACATGACTGTCGAAGGCTTTTCTGGGGGAAAAGGACATTTGAAATTTGTATCTACCTTTTCTTCGTAGCACCTTTTAGGCAGGAAGCTCCCGAAAAGTTGTGGAATTCTTATGCTGGAAGTAGTGAAACCTCATGTCTGCCCTTTTGCTCACCCATGCGAAGATGTAAACATCTGTAACGAAACATCTCTGATAAAAAAAAATAGAAAACAATGTCTTTCTTACGAAGAATCATGTTACAATTAATTTTTTCTTTACTATACCACGATTAGATTGTAGTAATGGAAAGGAGGAGAAATTGTTAACGACAACATATTGCCTCAATGGATTGTTTGTAATTCCAAGATATACTGTTGTTACGATGCACTAAAATTTTTATTTTTTTGTTTATCTTTGATCAACGATGCTTATCGCCTCCCGGTCCTTCTGACTCGCAATGCAACTAATTTAATTTCGTTCGTCATTTTTTACTTCCGAACAAGCGAGAAGACGGAACCGTGATAATTTTTTACTCACTCTCTTGTCTGTATCCGATGTGTCAAGACATCTTTCATACCTGTATCCAGTCATGTAAGTAAGAATAATGCAAGCTGTTGCTGAAAATATATTATTTAAATTTAAAAGCATTCCCTCTCCTTGGGTTTCATTTAAATCAAACTCCCCCACGTCAAATATTGAATTTCTTAATGTTTTCAGCTCCTCGACGTCCGTAATAGTTTAATGTTCAGACGCCATTACAGTCGCTTCGCATTGTCTGCAAAATTTCAATCACAATCAATCAATATCCAATTATACAATAGTTTGCTTGACTTTAGAACCTGCAGTCGTTTCTTTTGTAATTTCACGAAGTCCGATCTTTTTTTTATTATTATTATTCTATCATTACCAGTAACTTCATGTTCCACCCACGGTCACACAACAATGAAAAGCGAAGCCAACAGTCTGAAATGTTCAAATGTTTGTTAAGCTTATGGGACTTAACTACGGGGTCATCAGTCCCTAAACTTACAAACTACTTATGAACTACTTACGAACTAGGACGGCACAAATATCCATACCCGAGGAGGGATTCGAACCCCCGACCGTGACTGGAGCGCCTCAGTCCCCTCGGTCACCGCGGCCGGCTGCGAACAGTCTGAACATTGATCTCCTACGGAAAGTATCTCGAACGTTCACGTATTAAATAAGTAAAAGTTATCATTTCCAGCTTCTACAATACGAAGCGCAGCATCCAGCTAGATGCTTTCCGTAAGTCATATAATGTGCTGTTGCTTGTATGGTGCCCGACTTTAATATGCAACACGCGGTTTATTTGCTTTAATGTGTATTTTGTGCTGTACGTTAACTAAATTATTTCAAATTCAAAAATTCGGTACCATCAGTTCCTTGTGCAAAACATAATCGCGGAATCTAACAATTATAGCATAGTACGCAGCAAGGGCAACGTTATACTGTCAATCCCTGGTTTTTTAGAAGGACCTGCACTTTAGAACCCACAATATACACAACCAGAAAACTGAAGGTATAATACGCATACACACACACACACACACACACACACACACACACAAAAGTTAAATGTTTTTGTGTTGCTGAGATAATTTTGCAAGGGCACTGTTTCCGTCTCATGTGGATATTAACGGTTACACGATTAAGTCAGTCGAGTGATGTACGGCTCCGTTCAGCGTTGTTTGAGAGAAAATAAGGAAAAAGGACTTCGGCAGTGAAGACTGTTGCCTCAGGTAGAATGTCCACTTGTGAGAACTTCGGTAGTCGAGTATGGCCGCCATGGAACAGGTCGTATAGCCGCCCCCGCTGCTGACCACTATACCTGCACCTAGGCTGGCCAATGGGCGAAGCGGACCCTATTGTGTGCCTTCCGGGGTTTGGTGCTGGTGGCGGTTTACGGGGGGAGGGGGGGGGGGGAGCTACCTGCAGCGGCCAGGCTTCCTCCGCTCTGCACCGTGGGAGCGCCGCCTACACTTTACAACACGCCGGTCGTCATGTACCAGCAGAACGCCAGCCACTGCTCATTTCTGTTACATCGCGCGAGTACTGACAGTGAAAAGGAAAAAGTCCAATAAAATACACGTTTTTCTTAGCAATCGCAACGGGCGCTTTTTTGGCCCAACTTCGTTTATTTATCAACAATCCCGTAGGATTGGTAGCAACATCTAGCTTGGACCTCAAAAAATGTTTTTCCCGCATTAGTTCAATCAGCCGCTGCCTACGTGTCCCTCGTTGCTACACTACTGTGCAATGTTTAGTGTTGGTTCGGTACGTGTTTGCAGGGCGCGGGGAGTTTCGTGCATCTTACTGTTCAAGGAGGCTAGAATGTCCAACTTCTTTGGTGCCATTATGGTGAACTTCTGCGTTTTTATGGCGTGTGATTGGGATATTTTGCGAGTAAGATCGCCCCTTTGATTTCTATGAGCGGTATTCAGAATTTCAAAAGATTCCTGTGGTACGCATAACCTTCAACTATGAATATATCTTCTTCAACTGAAAATGTTTCTTGCGTAGTTAGCTTTTGAAACTGAAATAAAATTCATTCAAATGAATTGTATTTTGAAAATGTTGGTCTGTAATTCCTGAAGAAAAATATCCTGTAAGAGTTAATGTTAATAGAATAAAGCGGATACTTGCTTCTACTTAGTTGTGCGAATAATTGTTTTCAAATACGAGTTTTATTTAAAAAATTGCTGAAAACCCGACGTTGCCAGGGTACATATTTATTCAAGTCTCAAATTAGGCAATCTCTACTTCCCTTTCCTCTCTCTGTCAACCTTCTCCTTCCCTGTCTCTCTTGCCGGCCGCAGTGGCCGAGCGGTCTGCGGCGTGCCAGTCACGGTCTGCAGTGCCGCTACGGACAGGGTTCAGGCATGGATGTTTGTGGTGTCTTTAGTATAACCTAGTACGTAAGTAGTTTGTAAGTTTAGGGACTGATGACAGCGTAGTTAAGTCCCATAAGCTGTACAAACATTTGAACATTCAACCCTGTCTCTCTATCCCTGTTCTGCCTGGAGCGGATGGTCCTCTCGTAATTGTCCTGAAAGGGTTTCTACCCAAGTCCACATGGCGGGTCAACAGGAGGGCTGTGGCTGCCTCAGGAAAAAAAAAAGTTAGACGCTCATCGTTATAGCAATTCCGACATTTGAACCGTTTCTAAGCTCAAATGTTGAAATGTTTGTAAATCTATGGGTCTTAACTACTCAAGTCATCAGTCCCCACGTTTACAAACTACTTAAACTAAGTTATGCTAAGGACAAAAAACACACCCATGCCCGAGGGAGGACTTGAATTTCCGACGGCGAGGAAACGCGCGTCCGCAGCGAGACGGCTTAGAGCGCTCGGCAACTACACCGCGGCCACTTCTAAGTGCTCGAATAACAGTTTTTAAAAGAAATGATACGATGGCTTTATTTTAAGAATCTCGACATATACAGTGTGCTAACTATTGTATTGCTTCTATTTGCCGGTGTAAACAGGTCTGAAGCTCCACACACCGCTAGAATTAGTAATACTGGCACTTCTGAACTTGCGCATGCGCAGTGCTCTCTTCCTGGTCTAATTATTTGGGCTAGGTAATTTTTTTTGCCCGTCATTGTACATCTAGTGTAATCTGATGTAATCATTGGTGCGAGTGGGAGTCGTGGGTCTGGAGTGTCGTGGAACGTGGGCGATAAACTCTGCAAGCTTTGGGAAGGTGCTGCCGCAGAGCAGGGATGGTATAAACCGACCGGTTAAAACCGATACCGGTATTTTAGTTTTGAATAACCGGTTTTTTTTCGGTATTTATTTGGTGTCGGTTGTAACCGTTTTTTTTTAAGTTATTGCCAAGAACCGGGTAAAAAACCGGTACGACTACTTCCTGTAGTAGTGGTTCCAAATGTGTGTTTTGTAAATAATTTTAAAAAATTAAAACTAGTAGACCGTAATATTTAGGGCTATTCCTAAAATTTCTACTGCTGTGAAATATTAGGTCATCGCAGAAACTAAGAAAAGCGATCAGTGATAATTTAAGAACAATCCCGGCAGTCAGAAACGCGCGGCATAAGAACTTACGAACTGGTGCAGCTATTGAGGCATCGATGCACCTGTTGCCGTGTGGCGTGGCCTATTAGACGACGCGCGTGCACGGGCAGTGTACGAGACTTGCCTCCGTCTGGTCATGCGGCAGTTCCTTGCTGTCGTCACCAGACATCGGTTGTGTCTTAAATGGCACCATCCCCAGTGGGGAAGTACTTCACGAAGTACGGGAGCAGCGAGGTACAATGCTCCATTTGCTTTAAAAAGCTGAAAACGGGCGGAGCTACTACAAACATGGTGCGTCATTCAAGGAGAAAGCATCCAAAATGATTCTTGAAAGAGAGGGTAAATTCGATTATCATCATATTGTTATGCTAACAAGTTTTATTAATGTGATTCCTTGAAAGCGAGGGGCATTTTAATAACCAATATGGGTTTAGGCAACATTGATCATGTGTTGCCTCGCGAGGTAGCCGTGCGGTCTGAGGCCCCATGTCACGGACTGCGCGGCTGCTCCAGTCGGAGGTTAGAGTCCTCCCTCCTACGTCGGTCATGGGTGTATATGTTGTCCTTAGCGTAAGTTAAAGTTAGATTATGTAGTTTGTAAGTCTAGGGACCGATGACCTAAGCAGTTAGGTCTCATAAGAACTCACACCCATTTGAACATTCTTTGATCATGTGGTACAGAGCTTTCATAGTTCAATTTGCGTATATTTACACTGACAACAATCATACTGTTAGTCGGAACTGTGACTTTATTTTTCGAAATACTTCTGCAGCAGTGATTGAAGTTCATTTACTGACTGTAACATATATGTGGTATGTAACGAGATATTCGTATGCGCTGGCTCACAAGTCTAACTTACGGAGTGGTTGGCTCAATATTCGCAACTGCCGGATGGAGATACTAGGCCAGTAAATCTGTATGCTTCGTTTATCGTCTTCTACGGACTGCTGGCTAGGCTTACACGCACTCAAGAAGGCGTAGTATTGTGAGGGGATCTAGCAAAATATGGAAATACTAGTGATTTGTCGTATAACGTAAATTTACCTAAATTTCAACTAAATTTCGTAAGTTTCGAACATACCGGTTTCTGTTTCGGCCGCAAAATATGTTTCGGTCGAACTCTACTGGAAATAATAGCAATAAAAAACCGAAAACCGGTTATTTTTAAAAACCGGTTATCTTGAGCAATTTTTACGGTGCGGTTAAACTGGAGATGAAAAGAACCGGTATAACCGAAAACCGGTTGTTTGAGCGATAACCGCCATTCCTATCGCAGAGTGACGTTCAAGATTAGGTGGGTATATCGCGCAACTGATCAGAACGTACTCAGTACAACTGATAAGAACCTAAGTTGGAAAAAAGAAGGACAAATTGTGAGAGAAGAAGATAATGAAGGCAGTTGTGGAGCATTTTATAGGGAATCGCAGGGTTGCATGCGATGAACAGACGGATGCAGAGCCGAAGTGGCTTGCCCAGGAGTGACGGCCTTGGAAGGCTGCTAAGACCAGCCGGCCGCGGTGGCCGAGGGGACTGAGGCGCTCCAGTCACGGTCTGCACGGCCACTACGGTCGGGGGTTCGAATCCCCCCTCGGGCATGGATATTTGTGCCCTCCTGAGGATAAGGTAGTTCGTAAGTAGTTTGTAAGTTTAGGGACTGAAGACCCCGTAGTTAAGTCCCATAAACTATACAAACATTAGAATTTTTTTGCTCAGACCAGTTTTGGGACTGGAAACGGTAGCGGCGCGGTGTGTCGCTAGCAGTGCGCTGCCTGCAGGCACGTGAGTGAGGCAGAGGCGCGGCGGTCCAGTAATGCCGCCGTTTGCATTCCCACCGGCGCGGCGCGGCGCCCACTCTCCAGGGGTGGCCAGCCTCCAGCCTCCTGCCTGCTAACTGCCTCACAGCAGCGGCGCTTAACCCGCCACAACTCGCGCCTTTAAAAGTTACGCGGTCCATCGCCTCTATAGCATTTTTCTGACAGACAAAGACAAAGAACAGTTTTTAATGCACTTAATATGTCTAAATTAGTATTTCTAGTTGCGTTTATATAAAAAAAAACACACACATATTTGACCATTTAAAATTGGTAAAACGCCGATTGTTTTAAAATTACTGTGAGCAAAATGCTCGCAGCGCGAGTGCTCACGGTTGAATCTACATCAATAAAAATCAACCGCCGCACCGATCTAAGAGCATCGCTTGAAAGCGGCTCCACCGACTTGTCCCATCTCTTTGTTTGTTTGTTGTGTCCGTAATTCTCAGGACAACGTTTGCATGAAAGAAAATTCGAGAAAAACTGGAAGAGCGTTTTTCAGTGTGTTATTCAATCAATTCAACACTAAAACTCACGGTGGAGGAGGATAAATATTTTTTTGTTTTGTTTTGTTCTTTATGGTCCTGTAGAAGTTTTGAGGAAAAAAAAATCAGACTGTTCCAAAGGAAAGCCAGGAAAAAAGTGTAGAAGTCATAATTTTTGTATGTTCTCTCATTAATCACTGACGAGAGGAACGAAATATTTCGGTTGACAGATTACCATCAAATTTTACAAATTTCTGTATTTTTTTATGTAGAACTTTTTCGTGCTCGGCAACCCATCGTGCAATGCATGGCGAAGATATCTTGCAATAGAGATGTACGCCATTTGATAGATCAATAGATTTACCAGCGGTTTTACCGATCACTGTCAAACTTGCCAGATGTATGTACGATTTCCTGGAGAAGTTTTTAAGCCGCTGTATGGTCCATGACGGACGGTAAATTTGAATGGGCTTGGACACCTTGAGAGTTGACAGATACATGTGAAAATTTTTACGAGATAGTTGACGATGAGGACGAGATGTACAGAAATAGGGGTAGGAGATGGACCGGCAATGGGGGGAGGAGCAGGTGAACATAGAGAGGAGATGAAGATTCGAATAAATGCATTATGAAGAAAATGTTACTTATAAGTACACGTATCATCGATTATATCAGGAGGGGGGAAGGAGATATACGGGAACAAGGGGAATCGGTGGACGAGGAGGATGAGGATAAGGATACGAAGGCGAAGGTAGACAGTAAGAATACCCGACATTCGACACACCTGATCCTTCGGCAGGTAGTTTGAGTAGAGCCCCCCTCCCCCTTTCTCGTGGGCAAGGGACGCCCTTACTTGTACTCCTGCTCTCTGCTTCCAAACCGCCATCTCCACATCTTACTCAATAAGCCACTACGTAAGAGACCTTTTTCTTCGACATCTTGGCAAAATGTAAAGCTTCTTTCAATATTCCGAAATCGAAATATAACTTATGGGAAACAAAGGCAATACCATCGTCTATGTCAGTACGTAATTAATTCTTCCAAGCAAAAATATGGATCCATTCTCCCTCCGTTTGTACCATCGTCTATGTCAGTACGTAATTAGTTCTTCCAAGCAAATATATGGATCCATTCTCCCTCCGTTTGTACAGTAACTTCCTTCCACACTTACTGATTGCGATAGTAATAGTCCAGGCTATGGGAGGAACACGAAAAGAACGATGTAAAGAGACTGCGTATGTTCGCTAATCATTTAATTTTGATCACTGCATTTGTGTCTTTTATAATTACTACAATTGCATGTTCAAAAAATTCAACGAGGGAAGAAGAACGACAAACTCCATATTAATTTACTCTCTAAAATCCAATATCCCTTGCAGCGAAACATTCATTAGTCAAGTGTATTGGAACAATATTCAAAATAGTGACAGAAAATGCTTTCAGAAAATAGAGGTAAGAGCGTGATGTTTGAAAGATCACCTAAAGTCGACATACAATTTTAAAGTGTTTGAAGTAAGGAAATGAAGTGATAAAGAATGCTATGTTTATAACTTTTTTTTTTTAATGTAATGTGTGTACTAGCTCACAAGCAGAACTGAAGTTCCTGTGAATTAGCATGAGCAGAGGTTAGAATCGGAAAACATTAATATATTGCTCTGTTTACCGGCCCCGGACTCAGATGATACAGCCGCTGAACAGTTCAAAGGAAACTTGAGTGTCATCACAATTAATAGGTACCCTATCCGTACAATTTTAGTTGTCAGTGACATAAATCTACCAATTGTATCTTCCAAAATTGTTGTAAATGCTTTTTTAAAATTATTTTCTACAGTTAGTTCACGAGCCCATTCAAATTTTAAATGGTTTCGTAAAGACACTTAACGTCCTAGTCACAAATACTCCTGAGCATCAAGACGGATACAGGAATTAGTGAAAACAAAGTACAAAGTTGTAGCGAGGCTCAATTCCGTAACAAAGATATTTACTAAAACTAAATGCTAAAACATAAATATATATAAAAACAGATAAAATTTCTTCAGTAAGTGAAGAGCATATGTGGCTTACGTTCATTGAAATAGCGCATCAACAGCACTCTACGGATTCACACAAAATCAATTAATTAGAGGGAGAACTGATCCCCCATGATAAATGACACAGGACATTTAGACGAACACAAAATCTCCAAGATAGGCGAAGTTTTACTGAAGCTCTAAATTTAGCGAGATTCATTTAATAGTTTTCACAACGATACTATTTTTAGAAATGTACCGGAACATCCAAAGAGATTATGGTCCTATGTTATGTGCACCGGTGGAAAGACTAAGTCAATGCCTTTACTGCGCGATGGCGACTGTAATGTTACTGATGACAGTGCCACTAAAGCGATGTTACTAAATGCAGTTTTACGAAATTCTTTCACCGAAGAAGACGACGTAAATATTCCACAATTCGAAGTGAGAACTGCTGCAAACATAACATAAAAGCAGATATCCTTGGTGCTGCAAAGCATATCACACTATCAAATAAGTGATGTTGCAGAGATGTCTGAACTGTCAGGGACAGACAAAATGATCAAATATGTTTTCAGAAAGTTTGTAATGTACAAGAAAAGTACGTCTAATACATTTGTTTATGATATTCTTTTGTAATTGTTACTTTTGAATAGTAAGCTCCTTCCCTAGTTTCAATAGCTTTTACTGCCCTGTTTAAAGATAATATGGTAAGGAATTTTCATTTTTAAGGACTATATATAAATTTAGTATGTGAGATCTTCATCTACTGTAAAGTTATTTCTATCTTTGTCTAATTTCGAGATATGGGTATTATTTCAATACTATAGCTGCCGAAATGGTAAACCTTAGGAGCAGATATGTATTAGGGTGTCTATTTTAGATGCAATTCAAAGGTTCAGATATTTTCATAATCTAAAGCTTACGTCATCACTTTAACGAAACATGACATTTTTAGGAGCTAGTTGCGGCTCTGAACTTCCAAGAAATAATTTTAGAACTCACTATTATTTAATAGTATGGACATAATTTTAAAAGAAATTAAAAATATCTCTTAACCTGTCGACTATAGGTGCTCTTACCCAAATAATAAATTGCAAATTTAAAAGCGGTAGATGTAATTGTAAATTCTGGTTGCAGGAGGATCATTTGAGTGATGTTTAATGTCTGTGCTTCGTTGAATCAAGTTTGACTGCTTATTGATTAAACGCTAGTGAACCGAAATGGCGCCAAATAGTTTCATCATTAAGATATGTAGGCACATTGAGGCCTTATACACTCTTTTTACTTATACAATTAATAAAGGTTGCATCGTCAGGTGGTTCTCACAGATGTTATAATACGCTCAATACTTCTCCGTTCTTCTAAAGCAGCTTTCCCTTGCAATGATCCTATTTTCGGCGTAAGCACATCTATGTAAGGACACATTTCTTTGATTCTTCTATTTATTATACTCGTAACTATTGTAATGGGCAAAAGGCCTGCCCTTGGTCGTTGTAATAACTTCCATTATGATGGTTACACTAGGAATTGCAGGTGTCTTTCGGGCCGGGAGGAAGGAAGATTAGGAGGGAGGAGGAGACAGGGACACCCAACCCTTTGGAGCAGGTAAAAGTGTGGCAAATGTCCAGCGTGGCAATTATACTGACACCGACAGTGTGGGGTAAGAGATGTACAGGGACAGAGGTGAAGATGATGGGACAGGACATGGAGAAAGTGACGGGGAGGAGAGGAATAGAGAGGGTGCCGGAGAAGTAGATTATCCAATTGCCATATATATTAGCTTATTACGAAGTATTGTCGCGTTAGCTAGTTGTAAGTAATGGGTGAAACTTAGTATTGCAAGATATGCTTGCCTCCATAGCTCAGCGGTGAGAGTGTGCGGCTTTGAACCCAGTAGCAGGGTTTTATTCGAGGTAGAGACCGGTAATGTTCCTGGAACAGGACGGTGCGGCTGCAACTATGTGCAGTCAGCCTCGTGATGCCATTCCACGAGCTGCTAGAGTGGGCAGCTCTGACTGACACGGGCCAGAACGCCCACGTGTGGTCTGCTGCCGTCACGTGGCGCAGTTGTGACGCACCCTCTCAGCGCGCACTTCTTACCTGCAAGTACACGTCAGATGGCAACGAGTTACTGAAGAAAAATGCGCGAGAAGCGTTTTAATAAAGACGCCACCGGAAAACAGTACAAACCAAGGGCCAAAGGTCAAACGAAGGTCAAGTTAATTTTTTTCTAATGGTGAATCCTTTTTTATTCCATATTAGTATTCAACGTGAAAAAGTGCGCATTGATTGGAAGGAGCATATTTCTTCTACAAAACCAATGCTTTGTCTCCAGTGTGCACTTCATTGTAAGTTTCCCAAGTTACTAGTATTTCAAGAACGAAATACTGGTAAATAAAAGTGAACAATTTTCAGGTTCACGAAAATTTCCCCAGTGGACAGAGTTCTGCAACCATACAAGATTTCCACTGAAAATTTTAAGCTCTCGCTTCATTAACCAGATACTGGTAATTTGGGAAACTTACGATGAAGTGTCCCCTGGCGAGAACCATTGATATTTCGGAAAAAAAATATTATCTACAAAAACCCATTCCATAACCCCCTACAAACCTCGCAACATTTACTGGTGCCTTTTTTTCCCGAGTTGTGTCGCTCCGAGATATCGGCCGGTATAGATTAAAAAGGGACACCCTTTACTGAGTCCATTTAACATAATTTGGAAACTGAATAAAATTATTCCACCGCAGGTAGTGCTGAAACGTGTACAGAAAAGGAATGTAGTCTTGCATACCGTTTAATGTCCTCACCATTTATTACCTAATTATGTTGAAACTATCTTTCTCCCTCTCCTTACTCTTTGGGCATGTGTGTGTGTGTGTGTGTGTGTGTGTGTAAAACCAAGAAAAACAATTATCACACAGTCAGTTATTCTCCTGACATGGAGAAATGAATTTAGACGTTTTTGTCAATTTCAGTATTTGCTAGCTGAAAAAGTCACGCTTCGTATAGTATTTTCCTTCCATTGTTCCTGAAATGGGAAAAATCATCCACTTTCATAGTAATTTATATAGAATTTAACTTATTCAAAGCTTATTAACTCCGTTGGGTGTTTTGCTTTTGCGAGCGAAGGCGAATAAGTCTTAAGGGTTAGGCCTAGTTCAAAAGAAATGAAACACATAGTATGAATACTGGATTGTCTAGTTAATATTTTTGCTCCTGTGATGTTGTCCAGAAACTGTTTTTTTGTATTCTTTTTAAAAAAAATTATTTAATGCATATTCTGGCAAGCGAAGTGGCGCAGTGGTAACACACTGGTCTCGCATTCCGGAGGTCGGTGGTTCAAATACACCTTCGCCCATCCAGATTTATATTTTTAGTGATTTCCCTAAATTACTCCAAGCGAATGCCGGGACGGTTCCTTTCAAAGGGCACGACCGATTTCCTTCCCTATCCTTACCCAAAATTCCAGCGTTAGCTCCGTCTCTAATGACCAAGCTGTCGACAGGACGCTAAACCTTAAGTTTCCTTCCTATACTCGCGAAGTTGAACGAATTTACGAACTCTGGAAATTAGATTATGAAAT
Organism: Locusta migratoria; assembly: GCA_026315105.1. Lineage (NCBI taxonomy): Eukaryota > Metazoa > Arthropoda > Insecta > Orthoptera > Acrididae > Locusta > Locusta migratoria. The sequence continues at coordinate 452,194,139 of CM048748.1, forward strand.
ATCAAACACTAAAACAATGTGCATGGAAATATATAAGAGATATTGAATTGAAGGAGAGGAATTGATTTAAAATTTATGCTGCAGTCGGGATTGGAACCTGGGTCCTCCTGTTTATTGTGCATGATGTACTAGGCAGTATCATTCTTTTGAACGTTTATTGCTGGGGTGCTTTCCGCTATTGGAGAACCTTGGCAACGTTGATTTATATTTCGGCCTATATAGGGATAATGGGGCACAATTCAAAATTTAGGAACTTTGTGGTTTCGTTTGGGTTCATTATTGTATCAATGAACTTCAATATTTTTATGTCCCTCTGCTGTTATTTCTATAATTTGTTTATTAAATAACGTTATTTTTGTTGCTAAAATTTTTCACTTACACGTTTATTAACCTTCCTAAGCATATAATTTTTCCGATGAGTTGTTCCTCTGACTCTGTGATGTTGCTACACTAATCACTTTAGACAGTTTGTAGGAGAGCGGATGAATCCTCTGTGTACGATTTATAAAATGAATTCTAGAGCATTCGACAAATTTCTAGAACATGCGAAATCAAGAATATTCGAAAAAGCTGGAGAAAATATACTGGTAGTTTTTATCAATGCGCGCCTGTTACACAGATGCTTTGGTAACTCAGATGAGAGCTGCTGAAGAGATGGTTACGTTCTTTTCGAAAAAACACTGTTGAGGAAATTTAGAGGGTCGGAATTTGAAGTGGAATACAGAACGATTCACCCAGGGAAAACACAAATAATAGAGCCCGTACAGAGGCATCTTCCCTCGCTCTGTTTGGGAATGCTTCATCTGGAAGATATAATATGCAGTCATCTAAGCTGCGATTTATTTATTTGTTCATTTGTTTATTTAATGTGTTCTTCCGGACTTTCTTACATCCACCCAGACGTTCTTAATATTTTACAATGCATACATTACAGCACTCATGTTATACTAATTTTTTTAAATTACAAGTTTCTACAGTACCCACAGTTTACGAATATATATTTCACATAGTAACTAACTACAGTAGTTAGAGATTACAAGATAGGGAAATATGAATGTCATAACTAGACCTCGTACGTATATGCAGTATAAAGTATGAATATATGCATATATCTGTGTACAAAAAGAAAATGTTAAAATAATCTAAAACTTTCAAACATTGCTAAAAATAAAATACATTATTTCACTCTCCGTGTAATTATGTGATGTATTTATGCAGACTATTATTTATTATTATTATTTTCGATTATTCCCTCTCTATGTGTTCTCTGTGCCGAATGTTCTTTACTCACTGTGTTGTTTCCTTCACTCCACTGTCCATTTATATCTTGGTCTCTTCTCAGTTGTGCTGTCAAATGGAATTTTTTTTTATATTTATTTATTTATTTATTTTTTTGATAATGCTCGTGAATTCTTTTTCTATTTTCTGCATCAGTTATTGTTTGGTGTACTTGTCTGAGGTTCTCTTCAAATTCTCTTATCCATTTATCCCTGCTTGATGATTTGATGACTTTAAGACTCAGGTATGAAATTGTGTTTTCAAATGTTTGGTAAGCTTAAGGGACTTAACTGCGGGGTCATGAGTCCCTAAACTTACAAACTGCTAATGAACTAGCTTATACTAAAGACGACACAAACATTCGAACCCCCGACTGTAGCAGCCGTGCAGACTGTGATTGGCGCACGCAGACCGCTCGCCTACTGCGGCCGGCAAATTGTGTTTTCATTCATCCTGTGGATATGGCCGTGGCACTGTATTCTTCTTTTTATTATTGTATCCGTAATCTTGTCAGTGTATATATGTATTTCCGATGTTGGTCTCTCCTTCCAGATTTCTTGTTCTTGTAGCGGATCAAAAATTTTCCTGAGAATCTTCCTTTCTCGTTTTTCAATTTCTTTGGTTTTAGTTTTCCCACTGATTTCTCTTGTTGCAACTTCATGTAGTGCCTCAGGAAGTACAACAGTGTTGTAGTGTCACAATTTTGCGTTAATTGAAATGGACTATTTGTTGTAATACTTCCACGATAGTTTGTATGTTTTTTGTAGTTTTTTAATCGTTCCTCATGGGCCTTTAGGTTAACCCCTAATCATTGGATGATTTCTCTCAGGTACTTAAAATGTGGTACTTGAATGAGTTTCTCATGGGTTATCACAATAGGTTATTTGTCTTCTGCCACTCTTTCTATGTAATGAGTTTTCTCATACGAAGTTTGCAGGGCAGTTCTTTGTGTAATTTCCTGTAATTTTTCTATGGCGTTGGTGATCTTTTTTTCTTTTATTTGTATAGAGTGCAAGATCATCTGCAACAGCTAAACACCTCACATGGAATTAATTATCTTTGCTATTCCCAATTTGGATTCTTTTGCTCATGTTCTGATAATTTTTCGAGAATGATATTATAGAGCAAATGCGAAAGTTCGTCACCCTGTCGCACTCCAGCTTGGATTCATATGAATGAGAGATATCCCCCATAAATTCGGCCTTGGAGACTGTGTCAATTAACATTCGCCGAATGAGTGGTTCTGTCTTTCTAGAGTGTTGTAGAGCGCTGTTCTATCTATCAGAGTTGTAGGTCTAAAAAAAGTCTACAAAGTGACCAATATAATTCTCGCCTGGAGAATAATTTTCATTACTATACAGAATCATCCCTTACTAAAGCCAGCCTGGTATTCTTCTATTTGTAGGTCAGCTTGTTCTTCGAGTCTATTCAGAGAGGATTTTGTATGCGACCAGCACGAGTGAGATACCTCTGTGATTTATTTTTTCTTTTGTCCCCTATTTTGTGAAGTGGGTAGATAAGTGCCCATTTCCATTCAGAAGGGATCTATTTCGTTTTCCAAATGTGTAGTATGATTTTATGGATTTTTCCCGTAAATATTTAATCATTTATTGAATTGAAGGAGAGGCAATGAATTAAAATTTGTGCAACGGCCGGGATTTATGTTCCTCTACATAAATCGTATCAACATTGCCCAAGCTCTCCAATAGCACCCCAGCAATAAACGTTGATAGGAGCAATCCTGCCTAGTACATTAAGCAGGGGGACCCAAGTTCGAATCACAGCTGTGGCACAAATTTTAATTCAATGTTTTCTCCTTTAATTCAATGTCTTATATATTTCGAGACAAAATATATCTCTGGACATTGATTTGTTATTTGATATTTCATTGTTTAGTTCCAGAGTTCTTAAATAATTCCATCTTTTCCTAAGGGTTTATTTGTTTTTCAATGTCTTGATAACTTCTTGTATTTCCTTGTTGGTTTAGCTTAGGGATTTGGATTAGATGTCTGTCAGTGAATATCCTTTGTGGTTCTTTCGCATTTGAGAAGTTTGTTGTAATTGCAAGGATTTGACATTGTTTCTTCGTGTTAGTATTTAGTAAGCCATCTCGTTTCTTGAAGCAAATACTGGGTGGCTGGTAACGTGCAGGGTGTTCTATAAAAGTTTTATAGAAATTCCTAGTGTTGTTCTTCCTATTGTCTTGTTCCATATCATAGAGACGCGGTATGTCGAAATTTCTTTATTTCCTCCGAATTGTTTTCGATACTTGAAATTGTATCCATTTTCTGATGTTTTCTTACTGTTGAATTTTTTCCAGGCATTCGTCCTTTTGACTATTGGGAGGTCACATTTTATAATCCACCACCTATGTTTTCTCCTTCTGGGATTCACTCAATTTCATTGTGGATTTGAGGAGGTCTACAAGTTCTTTCCAGTTAGTGGTGGTTGTTTAACATGTTCTGTAAGTTGTTTTCCCTGTTGATGTTTATGTATTCGGGGTTTGGTCTCAGCACTTCTAGTTTTAGCTGTTTTCTGTTGTGTTGGAAGCTTGGCTTTATCTGTAGAAGATGGTGGACTGATTCGAAAAATATTCTTCTTGATTCCAAATTCAGAATTTAGAATTTCTACTGTGTTACTCTAGGCGACATGCAGCGGCGAATTCAGTATTTTGGTCCCTGGGGCGGTGGGGGGGGGGGGGGAGAAGGGGGGGCTGGTGTTATAGACATTTCGCGGCGTGCCTCAAACCGATGATGTTGGATAATCATCGTCATCGACCTGATTTCTAAAAAAAAAAACCTCCTCCACCTACACAGTTTCATCTAGGATTTTTCGAATCCCGTTGAAATAATTACGAGGCTGAAATGTTCGCAAAAACTTATCAATCTTTACTCATACTTGTTAGTTCTCTTGTGTGCTGTATAGATTCCTGTGATTTTCCTCTGTTAATTTCTTTGTCTAATTGTGCATTAAAGTCGCTCAATGTTTATACTCATTTATTTGTTTAAATTTATACGTACACTCAGTTATTACCAAAATTAATATTTCTCTTTCTCTTTGTTTTACAATTTGTTGTTTTCATTGCAATAAACAATTAAATACTTTTCACTGTTTCGTGGAAGAAAATGTGTTTTTTTTTTATGAAGAAAAGATGAGAACTTCACACGTAGTCACAAGACATAACTACAAAGAGGCTATTATATTAACTGCGGCTGGTAGTTTACTAAAATTGGTGTTAATAAACACTAATTTGCTCTGGAGAATTTTTCTATTGCAACCAATTACAACAGTAGGAATACTTACTACTTCATTTTTGTCTGTCACTTGAAGTAACTTTTTTTCATCTTCTACATGTTCACTGTAATAAGAGCTGCTTCGATCCAAGTTTCCCATCTTGTGAGGCTTGGGGTAAAGACATATAGATAAAATACCAGCAAAGCTTTAGCAGCCTTAATCACGTATCCTGTTTACATCTGTAACTCCAAGAGCATTTTCTTATTTCCTTCTGCAGGTCAGAAAACATGACGTAATTCATCTCAAACAACCCTGTAGGAATGTCAGTTTCGTCCACTACGCTGGAGAAAACGAGATGGACTTTCCAGGTTCAGTTCTCGACATTTTTACACCACCAGGTAGGTAAGTAACTTTCAACACGAATCTGTTATTTCATCTTCACGTAATAAGTTTGAGCTGCTTATATCGTTTCTTATTTATTGCATTGCTTGAAGATATGTTTTATTAAAAATTAATAAAGTATGAAATGGAGTCTCAGGCCCAGGAAATCAAGTTAAAAAAAATAGAAACGTGTGTTTCTTGTTGAACTAAACAATATCAAAGACCGTGGCACTAGAGGCCATTGGTAATTAAATTTTTCCTCTTGGCCAACTTAGGTTGCGGTTGTTGTTGTTGTGGTCTTCAGTCCGCACTACCCTGTCCTGTGCAAGTCTCTTCAACTGAGAATACGTTCGGCAACCTACATCCTTTTGAATCTGCTTACCGTATTCGTCCCTCGGTCTCCCCTACGATTTTTACCCCACACGCTTCCTTCTAATGCTAAGTTGACAATTCCTTGATGTCTCAGAATGTGTCCAACCAATCTATCCCTTCTCTTAGTCATGATATGCCAGAAACTCCTTTTCTCTCCGATTCGGTTAAGCACCTCCTCATTAGTTACGTGATCTACCCATCTAATTTTCATCATTCGTCTGTAGCACCACATTTAAAAAGCTTCTATCATCTTTTTATCTGAATTGCTAATCGTCCACGTTTCACTCCCACACAATGCTACACTCCAGACAAATGCTTTCAGAAAGGACTTCCTATCATTTAAATTAATATTGGATGTTAATAAGTTTCCCTTCTTTAGAAACACTTTTCTTCCCAGTCTGCATTTTATATCTTCTTTACTTCGGCCATCAGAAGTCATCTTGCTACCCAAATAACAAAATTCATTTATTACTTTTAGTGACTCATTACCTAATCTAATTCCTTCAGCATTGCCTAATTTTCTGACATTACATTCTAAAGTGGGCCTTTACGATCTCCTTTTGACAGCTCGGATTTAAATGAAAATAACGGCTTAACCGTTCATGTGATAAGAAAATTGGATAAACACATTTGTAGAGAAGAAAACTCTCTATCACTCTGATCTCTTACTTTTTTTTCATATGCCGCACCGTTTTAGAGATATTTGCAAAAATAACGGCGATTTGACACTGCCTGTCTGCCTCTGAGGTGTCCCCAGCTTTTAGGTGGCTCCGCTCTACCGAGCGGCACCCAATTTTACAGATGGAGTTGTTGGCCGCCAGTGAGTACAGCAGAACCTCGCTTTTTCATATGTTTCGGACAAATAATAGGTTAGTAATAGGCCGTTTGTGATGGCCTTTGGACTGCACGAAATTCAATTGCAAATAACGCCTTAACAGTTCATCTGAAACGACAATTGAATAAACGTATTTGTTTGGGAGAAAATTCACTAAAACTTTGCTCTGATATATTATTTCCATAACTCGCACCGTTTCAGAGATATTTGCAAAAATAACGGCGATTTGATACTGACTTGATTTTACGTAAATCGTTTAATGCAAATAAAAACTTGAAAAAGCGGACAAACTACCACGGCAGGATAGGAGATAATATTTTAACGGAGACAGGTAATGAGAATATGGAAGAAATGTTACACTGATAGTTTAAAGATTTGATATTTCAAACATCATGTACTTTTGGCTGTTTGTTAAAAAAAAAAAAAAAAAAAAAAAAAAAAAAAAAAAAAAAAAAAAAAAAAAAAAAGGCCCGAGAGAGAATTACGTGTTAAGCGCATAGATATGATAGTAGAGTCGTTACTCTGTCGTCCATAATTATTTATATTTTTATTAGTTTCGTCGAAAGGTTTGCCGTAAATCATAAAACTACAGGAAAACGTGAAGTGGGCCGTAAAACACGCCAGTGCGATTTTTTAAAACATTTTTGTGTGATGCATTTAAAAGTTATAAACAAGTATGAAGGGTGATAAAGCTCAGATTACGAGGGGAAAGGCAACCGACACAAACTAATTTCAGTAAATATATTTTTAATATTTTTGAACGTATAGGGGCCTATTAGGCGTACCCACTAACGAAAGTTCCTACGTGTGACTAAGTTGGGCAACACATTTTAAGGAGAAAACACAGGCTTCAACTTTTTTTTGCGTTTTTACACTTGTCCTCGCATAATGTGACACAATTTATGACTTTATGATTTTATATAAATATTAGGTCCACTGGTGCTGAAATTTGGATTTGATTGATTCGCAGTTTGCCGCCGTGGAACGGCCGTGCGCTCTAAGGCGTATTGCTACGGAGCGCGCGGCTACTCCCTGTCGGAGCTAAGCGTAGGGACTGCCGACAACAGTAATTTGGTCCCATGGATGTTGAACCATTTGAATATTTACCAAATAATAGGTACAGAAATTTTGCTTGTACGGAAATAACGTGACAGCTGTGTGGTTATGTTCTTCTTTCACTCGCTTTGCTCGGCATCGCGCTGCTGCCCTATTTCAATAGGTCCTGCTGCGTGTGCATTCCCTTTAGACAGAGCTTATATCGTATTTGCGTGACAGTGGCGGTGATTAATCTCTTCACTGCCTTATCGTACTCTTATCGGAACAGTGCCCTTTTATAAAATACGTAAGCAGGCGCCGGTATGCAAAGGTCGCGAATTGCTGGCGACGGAAGATACCTCGAATCTCCACTCTTTTTCAGAGACGAGACATTCCTTATCAGAAGATTAATGCTTGAAACACAGTCAACAGAACTGCAGTGATTAAATCAGCAATAAATCTTCCTGAAAGGGCAGATAAGATGTAATTTCAGACAGAACCGCGTCTTTTACGTAGGTGCCTGGAGGTAGACTTTGATAGCATTTTACATCGTCGAAATATTCTTGCACGGTGACAGATAACCGACAGTCATCAAGGTAAAAGCGGCGCTCGTTTCCTATGAATGTATCTAAAAAGTCACTACTGTCAATATTATTCGAAATTTTTCGTTCTAACCTAAATTTTTGTAAGTAGGGACATCTGCCATTTTTTTTTCTTCATTCTGTGCTGTTTCTAAACAGAACAGTTTCGTTGGCGGGATGTTAACCCTAAAACATTTATAATAAGGGACCAGGCGCTAGTGAACAGTATGTCGTCACAGATAAAAATGAAACTAGTAGTTGTGTTTTAAATAAATGGAATTCTGAATATTTAAATGTTATAAACCTAATGGATCAAAGTGCTAAGGTCATTGTTCCCTAGACCTACAACTTAAACTAACTCATCCTAAGGACAACACACATACACACACACACACACACACACACACACACACACACACACACTTAACAGATGGAGGGCGCGTATGTTCGACGGGAGCTGCTGCATATTTCGCGACGTGGCGGCGCAGAGCACGTGGGCATTCCCGTGCGGCATAAATAGTATTTCATATTTTTAAGGCTGTGGGGAAACTGCTTTTAGAAATTGTGAAGGATTGTGAACTACGCGAAAACAAACTGCATAAACATAATTGATATGCGAATGTGATCTTTCCCGGCGTATACAGTTGATGAAATCTTCTCGGGTTTCCTTCCGGGTAGCTGCGATGAAATTCCGCGACGTTTCGATGAGTCATTTTCTTCTGGCGAAGATAATGAGAATTTTATCGCAGCTATCCGGATGGAAGGAAATGTTCAAACGTTTGTAAAGCTTATGGGACTTAACTGCTGCGTCATCAGTCTTGAAACTTACAAACTACTTTTAAACTACCTCATACTAAAGACAACACAAACATCGATACCCGAGGGGGGATTCGAACCCCCGACGTAAAGCGACCTCGCGCATCGCAGCATAGCGCCTCAATGCGCTCGGCCACTCCTCCGCGGCCCGGGTGGAAGCCCGAGAAGATTTTATCAGATAGAGAGCTGCATTTCCATTTCCAGACAAGTCTAAGCCTACTACATAACAGAAATTGAATGAAGCCCGAATGTGTACGAGGAGAGCGATGCGAGAAACAATCAGTGAATTTCGAAGTAAAATTTGCAAACGAAATGCTGAAGAATTATAAGAACGTTGGTCTTATTTGAAGACAGTAACTAAATCTAAAATCTCTACTCTATTGTTCATTGACAAATGTGGCATCAGAACAGTAAATGACAGCAAATGCTTTACTATGAAAAACCGTAATACTGTTCCTCGCCTGAGTCATTGCACGAAAGCTGAATTGCCAGATACTGATATAAATGATCGCGAAGTAGAAAAGTAATTAAAAGTGGTCAACGGTAGGTCAGGCGATACAACTGTGAGGTCCTAGAAAGACTGTGTGGAACATGGCGCTCCCTGCCCGCAGCAGATCACTGAAGTAGCGAAGGCTGGGAACAGCGCGGGTTGTTCTCGTTTCACGCCAAGTGTCGTCTGATAGGCCTCTACCATTACGTAGAACTACAGGAGAAATAAGAGCCGGCCGCGGTGGCCGCGGGGACTGAGGCGCTTCAGTCACGGTTTGCACGGCCACTACGGTCGGGGGTTCGAATCCCCCCTCGGGCATGGATATTTGTACCGTCCTAGTTCGTAAGTAGTTCATAAGTAGTTTGTAAGTTTAGGGACTGATGACCCCGTAGTTAAGTCCCATAATTTGTTAAAAAAGGAAAGAAATAAGAAGCATGTTCTGTGCTGACGCATTATGTCGTTCTTGAGAAATGGCAACACATATGGATGCGAGGAACGAAATTTTACGATGTTTGGTAATAATTTGTTTCTCTGGGATGACAGCGCTCTTATGATAATTTAATATATCATTATATAAATACGCTAACACGAAAATTGTGGTACAGATTACTAATTTATTCGTACAAGAAGGCCAATGAAAGTTACATAATTCGAAAGATTGTTTGTCATAGATTTCACGAATATAAATATTATGTGTGCATTTAGCCATTAAAAGTGGTAAAAGGAAGTAGAAATTTTCCTATCTACAGCTTAGATCAAGTTCTACATCCTCCAACAATCAGCTCACTGATTGGCTATATGCCTCGACCAAAGATGCTGTAATGAAGCGCGTCTGCAGTATTAAAATAAATGAATATCGAAACATGGAGTGCTCCCAACTCAGTTTCTTGTGCCGTTCAAATGCTTCATTTTTGCAGTGATTAAGAGTAGTTAAAGAAAATGGATGTTTTCATATGAAGGCCGATATAAAGGATGATGCGCCGGGAGAGGCATGTAGCGGTGCTCGGGTAGAACTACGTAGTCGACATGTTGTCATCTCTGGAATTCTGAATATCGCAGTATCGAAATAATATTATTTCTTGGCGTTGTATAAATATACGAACACCGAAATTGTAGCCCCATTTATAATATTAGGCTAATGAAAGATATATACTTCGAAAATGGCATGAGAAGTATGTACTTCCGTTTTTATTTGTTGTTATTGTGTCAGGTATTTTCCTTAACACGTAAAAGATACCGTTTTATACCTCCCAGTGTCGGTCAAATTTTACCAAATATCCCAGCGGCCTCCTATGATAATGTTGGCAACAGATGCTGAATAGTAAGAACCCTGTGAATCTTCATTTTAGCCAATCGCTTGATAATGCTGATGTTTTTTCATGGAATCTTCGCTTTACGAGGGCTATTATTTTTACTGAGCGGACGAGGGTACACGCAAGAACCTGTCAACCATAAAGCAGGAATAGCATTATTTGTTTACTTCATGGTCTGTACGATACAATAATCCAGTCATTCTATGTGGTTCGAACAAATGGGCAAAGATTTTCTATCGTGTTGTTGATGTTGCCAACTTAATCACGCGAGACCGCCGACATGATGCGTAAAATTTTACGCCCAGTGACCATTGTGAACACAATTGGTCGATTTTCGACCACAGGCAATACTAGTAAAAAATAATCTAGAGTGCAATATCGGTTGTTTATTAACAACCAGTTTCAACCCAATGTTGGACCATCTTCAGGGCTTTCTCCAAGATCGTGTGGAGTGGCGCAGGAGCTGCAAGTCCTCAGGTGCTGTCACTGCAGACCATCTTAGACAAACACCCTGAAGATGGCCCAACATTGGGTTGAAACCGGTTGGTAATAAACAACCAATATTGCGATCTAGACTTTTTTTCATATATTAAAGAAATCTTTAGAAGCTCAGCGGCGTAGATAGTGGCGCTCAAGATTGTAAGTAGGCATACTGAGATTGGAAGTTTGCGATATGTGTCTATTGAAAATCGTGCTGTCGTAGAGGTGTTAATGGTGGCGTGTGTAGTACACTTTAATAGGAAGATCTCACAACTTCAGTAAGACTTGAGAAATTTTGTCAGTATTAATTGAATACTCAGTGTGGTATTGTATAAGTACAATGATGACTGACTAGCCTTCGTGAGCTAAACTTCAAAGTTGCTTAGATGACCGAAACTGTTTTTAAGTGTCAACCCTATGGTGCGATGGGATTCCGCATAGTGCGCCATTGTGTCCTCAATCGTAGAACTCTGTATGCCGGATCTTAGCACTTCTGACCTGAAACACGCACTGGACGAACACGCTACAGCCTCTATGAATACGAGGCACATTCTGTCTACACGCCGTAAATGCATCGCATATTTAACTATGTTTCAGATTTCACACTGAAGGTCGTAATCCGCGGCCTCTTACGGGACTCTAGGAACTAGTGTTGCCAAAAGTCTACGTTTCAGTGGTCATGTCGATACCGGCGTTGCAGCCCAGGTACTGTATGTCCTTGGAGGCAAAATGCTTTATTAGTGAAGGTTGCATCCATATGTTTCATTGATAAGTGGTTTATAACAAAGAAAGTAGGCGCAGACAGGTGTGAAAATTACACAACCATCAGTTTAATATGCCAATGTTGCAAAATTCGAACACGAATTATTTACAGAAGAGTGGAAAGTCTTGTAGAAGCCGATCTCGGGGAAGATCAGTTTCGATTTGGGAGACATATAGGAACACGCGAGGCAATACTCAACTTAGACTTATCTTAGAAGATAGATTAAGAAAAGCCTTTATAGATCTAGAGAAAGCTTTCGACAATATGCACTGGAATCTGTTTTTTCAAATTCTGAAATTAGCAGGGGTAAAATATAAGGAACGAAGAGTTATATTTAACTTGTCCAAAAATCAGACAGCAGGTGCAAGAATCGAAGGGCATGAAAGGGATGCAGTGGTTGGGAGAGGAGTGAGACAGGGTTGTGGCCTTTCCCCAATGTTGTTGAATCTGTACATTGAGCAAGCCGTGAAAGAGTGCAACGAGAGCTTTGGAGAGAGAAGTACAGGGAGAAAAAAATAAAAACTTTGCGGTTTGCCGATGACATTATCCATCTGTCAGAGACATCAAGGAACCTGGAGGAGCAACTGAACGGTATGGATAGTATCTTGAAAGGAGAGTCTAAGATTAAAATTAACAAGAACAAAACAAGGCCAATGAAATGTAGTGTCAGAAAGTCAGACCATGTTGAAGGAATTTGATTAGGTAAAGAGCCAATGAAGGTGGTAAATGACTTTTGTTATCCGATCAGTAAAATGACATATGATTGGCGCAGTACAGAGGATATAAAATGCAGAATGGCAGTGGAATTTTGAAATACAAGCGTTACCGGGAAAAAAAAAAATTTGTTAAAATCGAAAATCAATTTAAGTGTTAGGAAGCCTATTCTGAAGAACAGTATCTAAATTTGATGCTACAGAAGAATGTTGAAAATTAGGTGACTAGATCACGTATCTAATGAGGAGGGAGGAGGTATTTCGGCCTTTTAAATCTTTTTTTCCTGTTTGGCGTGCGTCAACAGTTGGCGGGTCACAGTGTCACAATACATGTTCTGCATTGCTTATAATATAATTTTGTGTGTCAGCCTCGTCGCCGCTTTTGTGTCTCGTTTCCGTCGTAGGTATCGGTGGCCGAGTAGAAAGACCGACACAGGAATAAAGGATGCACGCTTGTGCAGGTAGGAGGTGACCAGCCAGTGGGACAGCAGAAACTAGAAAGACTAGAGTAAATTAGAACGAGATATATATTTCTTAGAGACTTAGTAATACTTAACTTTTACATAGCTCAGTACTGCGGAATGCTGATACATAGTTGAGCTAGTGGCCTGCCTAGTGCCTGTCCGATAGCCAAGTCTTCACTGGTGCCTATCTGATTCCGAAGTGTTAACTGGTTCCTATCTCAGTCCCAAGTGAACGATGTCGTTCAGTGGCGGCCACGAGCGGAGTTGTAGCAGAGGGCGCTCGTGGCTGACGTCGTAAGAATGCCGCGCCGTGCGTGCATGGCGGCGCAAGGCGAAAGTAGGTGGCACGCACTTTATACTTGTGCGACACCACATATAACGTCGTGGAATAATGTGAAATTACGTAATAGATATATTAGAACGAAAAAAGTAGAAAACCAGAAATGCGAACGAATCGGAAGTAATTTATACAAAATGTTTCATAGTTTTAATGGCATCATTGGTGGTCCAATACGACTACCGTGGTTACTCAGTCCCTCCCCTCACTGCTGTTGTGCAGAAGGGATTTTTAGTGCTTTTACGGTAAAATACGATAAAGGACTCGTAATATCGAAAACATGGCCCTATTAAGAACTTTATGAACTGAATGAGACATGCACATTTTTTAGACCACCTGTTTGCGTACTGGTGCCTAGTACTCATGAAAGTTGGACAGATTTTACATATTTCTGAAACATTTCCGTTTTACTACTGATTCTTGATATCATCATCTAAACTTACCTTTCTATCAACAATGTGGTCTATATAAAATAAGCCGGCCGCGGTGGTCGAGGGGACTGAGGCGCGTCAGTCACGGTCTGCACGGCCACTACGGTCGGGGGTTCGAACCCCCCTCGGGCATGGATATTTGTGCCGTCCTTAGTGTTAGCTAGTTCATAAGTAGTTTGTATGTTTAGGGACTGATGATCCCGTAGTTAAGTGCCTTAAGCTATACAAACATTTTGAACATTTATACAAAATAAATAAATTCTGCGTTCCTGGAGACCAAAAGTTAATTTTTTGGACCACGCTTTTCAACATTGAACAAACTCAGATTGGGTATGTGGGATGTGAGAAAGAAAGGGATTTTTTAAAGCGATTTTCGTATTGGAGTTAGCTAAAGGGTAGCCTGAGGCGTATTTAGTCCCAGACAGACGTGGCGGCTACGCAGGGCGGCACATTTTATGGGGCGGTCGATAAAGCCACGCGGCGCAGAAAGCGAGAAGTAAGGCTGGCCGCAGCGCGGTGTGGCGTGGCGGGTGAGGGCGTCGTTACGAACAAGTGGCACGCAGCGCCAGACACGGTTCGTGCTTCAGCCACCGTGACCTCGCTCGTGGGCACCATAGAGTACAGGTGTACTCAACTGTGTGATTGTGTTGTATACATTCTCAAGAGAGTGACAATAAAGTGTTCCGCTGCTGAGTTCTTTTTTCATTTTCCAGGAGTGTAGTTGACTTTGCTAGTCGCAAGAGGGGTGACAAGCTCCTTTGACTGCAACATTGTAAAATGCGACATCAAGTCATCGGTGGATACAGGTGACCATTATGAAATGAATTGGTAGTGCTGCAAAGAGCTGGTTATATCGCAAAAATTTTTATTGCACACCACACTTCATGTACAGTGCGACTTCAATGACGCGTTTCGGTATTACCATTATCAGATTTGTATCTTCAAAAATAAAAACATTTTACTTATGGAAAATAACAGTAGTAAGTTACATCTCATAATATTAAAAAGTGATGATTTACAATTTGTTATACCTCCTTTGTGACGTAGCCACACTTATGGAAATACATAGATTTAAAAAAGTTGTTCAATACACACATATTTGCAGACTACAAACGTGATTACTGTATGCACAGACGAAGAAACCATTTCTTGCCAGCAGGTGCATTGTACAGCGTATAATTCAATATCTATCAAATTACTGATGTCTTCCATTTATTTTTATACTTTTGTATATTCTTACATCTTATACGATAAGTTGAAGCCTTTCAGTATATTTAAAATACATACTCTTGAGCGCTATGGCGCCTCTATACGCTGTACAATGCCACCTGTTGGCAAGAAATGTTTGGAAATCTATCGGACTCAACTGCTGGGTCAGTAGTTCGTAGCTTACAAACTACTGAAACTAAAGAAACCTAAGGACAGCACTAAGGCCCATACCCTACGGCGAAAGGCCGCGCGCACCGGAGCACGGCGTCCCAATGCGCACAGGTAATCCGCCGCGGCAGCAAGAAATGTAGTCTGCAAATGTGTGTGTATTGAACAACTTTTTTAAATCCATGTATTTCCATGAGAGTGGCTACGTCATCACAAAGGAGGTATAACATAATGTAAATTATCAATTTTTAATATTATGAGATGTAACTTACTACTGTCATTTTCCATAAGTAAAATGTTTTTATTTTTGTAGATACAAATCTGATGATGGTAATATCGAAACGCGTCATTGAAGTCGCACTATATATGAAGTGCGGCCTGCAATAAAATATTTTGCGACGTAACCAGCTTTTCGCAGCACTACCAATACATTCCTTAGACTGCACCCATTACCAAGAAGGTGCAACAAAGCCTGCAGTTTAATTTCCGCAGGTACGGCTTCTGTAAGATGAAAATCAGTACGCTGGATTTTTTTACGTACTTTTTTCCAATAGAAAATTTACGTAACTTTCTGATATTCTCAGTGATGAAAAATATTCTTTTGGGTGTTCAGTAGAGAGTCGTTTGAGAAGCACATTGGAATCACTTCGGAAAATCGACTTTTGTACCGAATTTCTGTTCCTTACAGTTTCGACGTCTTCTACCATCCCTTCCTGATTAGCCTTAAAATTGCAGGGTATGCTAGACAGCAGCCAACATTTGACTGCCAGCTAAAACGAGTGTGAACGCGCACTTGGTTCCTGGCCGTGTAGCCGTCTAGTAGGGTTATAATCGACTCGCCACTCGACCAGTGTGAACCAGCCGCCCTGAGACTCCGGCGAGCTTTCCCCGTGCGTGCCAGCTCGTTAGCGGCGTGACGTCACGGTGGGCATGCGCAGTGGCCGGAGCGCTCGCGACGGAGCCGCGGGCCCATCGATCGCGCAATCGACCCGGCGCGGCGTGGCGCCTCGCTGCCGCAGCCGCAGCCGTCGACTACGTCCGCGAGACATGCCGGCTCTCTGCAGCGTCAAGTGCCGCCGCTCAACAGGTCGCCGAGCTGGCGTTTCGTATGCGCGAGTCAGTAGCGGCGCCTCCTACCTCTTTACTCGTTTATTAAACCCACGGAAAAGAATGGCTGAATCCGAATCGCGACGCAAGCGTTCCACAGGAGCGGCCGTGAACTCCGCAATGTGGCGCCCCAAACCGCACGGCAAAAGTATTTTTCGGTTCCATTCTCGTATCAGATAATTTTATCTGCACTTTCCAAGAATTTTTATTGCATGAGAAACTTTTAAGTCGTGCATCTAGCAGGCATACGTGTTGCGCAGGCACTGTTGAGGTTAAAGGCGACCACACACATAACGACATTCTTGACAAGCTCGGTTGTGCAAGCTGGAGAGCCTGTATAGGGAGAGAGTGGCCATGAGTGAGACAGCTCCTGATTGGCTGAGAACCCAGGACGCCATGTTTTTACCAGATCTGGCGCGCTTTACATGTGTGTGCCTTTCTGTACTGTGGTGTTTCTGAAAACCTGACAGCGATTTCACTGCACCGTTTACGTACAGGTTGTATTAGAGTAGGCACTACTCCAGTTTTGCACGTGTTCTGTCGGTTCTATTTACGTAAATTAACGTGATGTTCGTTGGTTGTTGACGCTAACCTTAGAATTTCGCGGCAATTTTTAGATTAATTTTTGGTTTGAAGTGATTTACTGAGTGTAATTAATAATGTCCATTACATAATCATTAAGGGCAGTCAAGAGAAATGCCTGGTCGTTCCTCTGATGGCGGTAAAAACCGAAGTAAAGACTGGTATATGATGGTTGTGTTCGCAGGGAATCAGGAAATACGGGAACAGTCGGCGAATTATTCCTGCCTGTCTAAAGTAAATATTTCCTGCTTTCCTCTTCCGCCCCCCCCCTCCTCCGGCCAAAGCAAGAAAGGCACTAATAGAAATTCAGTAACAGAACTACCTCTGCGATTCTCCTCTGGTATAGTGGTTGCGAACTGAATTCGTAATGTGGAGGTTATGAGTTCGAATCCAGTAACTGAAATTTTTTTAAACAGCAGTTAATAACTTTTTGTTACTTCATGGATATGGTTTTTAACATGGCGTGCTACAAGGTATGTATTAACATGGCTATGGCACCTCCCCCTTGGCTGTGTATTATTGGCTATTCACAATCCTATAATTGGTTACGGGATGTGACGTAAGAAAGAGAAGGGGCGGGACTATTGACTCATTGTAGATATGATTTACCAATTTCGACTCTGTTTCTGCTGGTTCACTAGAGATAGCATCGGTTTTTTTTTTCGATTTTCTGTGATACAGTATCCTTAAAAGTATCTACGGAATGATGTTTTTGGTATTTCCCAGTGGAGGAAAATATTATAAGATGCATCATATCGGGCGGAAAACGATAAAATTGTACTAATTTCAGCGATGGATACGGAGATAGAAAATTCTGAACGAGTATTATTTTCTTTGAGCTACATAACCTGAAATACTTCTATTTCTTATTAATCAACTGCCAACTGTCGAAATTCCAGAACATAGTAAAATATGGTGTGAACATTCGACAGTCATAGGAATTGTTTCATGAGATTTGGTTCCAAAATTATTAGGCCTGTATGAACATAGATGAATGGCATTTCTTTAACCATGTAGAGATTAGTAAGGTAGAATATGTGCTTTGGTGTCATGGCTGGAACTGATGCCTTATATCAATTGTCAAGTGGCAGCTCTTCTACCAAAGTCACTATGTAAAGGCCTGTCCCACGCACAGTCTGGTAAAAACATGGCGGACACAGGCCGGTTGGTTACTCTCTCCCTATACAGGCTCTCTAGTGCAATCATGCTTCAGCGAGTGTATCATAAACGCATTCAAGCATCAAACTTGATGCTTGAACGAATTGAGTGTTTATGATTGTGCAAGCGTTCAAGCGTGTGAGTCAAGAACAGGAAGGCTTGTACAGTCATCTGTAAATGAATGTTTTATTTGGTACTGTGAATTTAAATTCAGGATAAATATTTTGCTGTCGCGTAGGGCAAGTCAAAACAATAATTCCAGTCATCTAAATCGAAGGTTTTGAAAAACCAGCAAAGTGTGATTCCTGCTTTAAATAACGAAACACTCCCTCGGCAACATGCTTTTCCATGTTTAGCAGGATGCGTTCCGATAATTTATTGAGACTGTCAGATATCAATTATTCATGGCAATATTTTGAAAAAGGATTCCGCTTCTCTTGTATTATCGTGTTTTTCAAGTTGTACAAAAATTAGAAAATCGGACAGAATAAATCTTCAGACGGTTTTTAGATGTTAATAACAGAAATTGTACTTTTGCTTGTCCTCATAGAAGTATCGGTATTGAGTCTCCTTCCTTATACAGGGAAAAAAAAATTGTATGCGATGTTTCAATACAGTCATTATAACCGTTGAAAGACGAGTCCAATGCAAGAGACGCAGAACAACACATTGCAACCATCGTGCGAAAATAACGATGTCAATATCTGCACTTGACATGTTAAGCAAGAAGAAATACCTAACTGGTACTGTGTTTTACAATTATATCACGAAAAAAAGCAGCGTGTGGAAATATTTCTTCGAACACACTCTGTATCAAGTTCAGGTTTCCTCTTTCTTCATCATCATCATCATCTTCTTCTTCTTCTTCTTCGTTCGTTTCACCCGACTACGGAGCACTTTAGCTCAATCATTTCTTTATGTTCTGTGTCTTTCTATTAGTCCAGTATTGTTCCATTCTTTCCTTTCTTCTTCAGACATTTGGATACTTCGTTTTTGACGTTGGATTGAAATCTCTCTTTCTTGTCGTTGGTTATTTGTTTTGCAGCGAGCATAATTTCTGTGACTTGGAGTTCTTTTAAGTCGTCCTCCGATTCCTTAAACAAGCTTGTTTTATTTTTTATTTTGGTTTCTTGCGAACGTAGTCAAAATTGTTTCGATTAATCTACAGGGTGTCCCAAAAGTCACGGCCGGACTAAATATCTCGAAAGATTTAGCGACATACGTAGACATACATACGAACATAGGGGGTGGGGGGGGACATTTTAGGTGACATACGAGATTCGTTCCCATCTTGCTATCCACCATATTCGATTCAGGTCATATTTCTTCAATTTGCGAAGGGGCAGTATCCACAAATGTTTGGCTGTTTTCTCCGAATCTGTCGCGATGTAGAGGGCAGTGACGTTTATATTCTTCGCCGTCACAAAGATTTAGCTGTTTGAGAAATCGTGGGGCAGAACTGCCTTTGCACATGCGTAAGGCGACGAGCGGGTTCCGAGGTCATTGACTCCATTACACTTCTCAAAATAAGTAGGGGATCAGGAGAGGTAACATACACACTACAGCCGGCCGCGGTGGTCGAGGGGACTGAGGCGCTCCAGTCACGGCCTGCACGACCACTACGGTCAGGGGTTCGAATCCCCCCTCGGGCATGGATATTTGTGCCGTCCTAGTTCGTAAGTAGTTCATAAGTAGTTTGTAAGTTTAGGGACTGATGACCACGTAGTTAAGTCCCATAAGCTATACAAACATTTGAACATTTGAATTTGATACACAGAACACATATGGTAACTTACTTTACTCAGATATTGGTTACAATTGTAATTTAAGTGAGCTGTCTCAATTCTATACTTCAGGTTTACATTGCGTTTACTTGGAGTTAGGCACCATGGGGCTACCATAATTGTGAAAAGTCATTCTCGTTGTCCTCTAATATGGTGTATGATCGCCTCAGACGGCCTAGACAGTTGCACGCCTATGTGGCATGGACAGTAAGAGGTTATCAATCAGTTTTTGAGAGATATTTGGTCATTATTCCATGAATGCAATGTCAAGCTCTGCAGCCGTTGTGAGAGGTGCTGTAATACGTTTGCCAAGTGCATCCGAGACAGGCTCAATCGGTTTTATGTCCGGTGAACAAGCTTGCCACTCCATTCGTTCAGTTGCCTCAGCCTCAAGCATGTTGTCTGCAGTGGAGCTCTGTGGGGATAAGCGTTATCGTCGACCAGAAGAAATTCTTCCCCCATGGCACCAGCGTAGGTCAATACAAAATATCGAAGGATCTCGTCTCTGTACCTCTGAGTAGCCAAAGTGCCATTCTGGACAACATGGAGGTCCGTATGTCTACATCTACATTGATACTCTGCAAATCACATCCAAGTGCCTAGCAGAGGGTTCATTAACTTTTCTCTACCGTTCCATTCTCTAATAGCGAGCGGGAAGAAAGAACACCTAAATCGTTCCGTTTTCGATCTGATTTCTCTTATTTTATTGGGATGGTCATGTCTCCCTAAGTAGGTGGGTGCTAGCCTAATATTTTCACATTCAGAACTAAAAGTCGGTGATTGAAACTTCGCAAACAGATCACGCCGCAATGAATAACGTCTTCCTTTTAATGATTTCCACCCCAATTCGTGCAACATTTTCATGACGCTTTCCCCCCCGTAACGTGATAAAACAAAACGAGCTGCCCTTCTCTGAACCATCTCAATATCTTCCGTTAGTCCCAGCTGGTGAGGGTCCCACACTGGGCAACAGTACTCCAGGAGAGGACGCACAAGTGTGATGTAGGCAGTCTCTTTGGTGGATTGTACCTTGGGATTAATGCTATTTAGATGCATCAAGAAGCCATCACGCTTTTCTTCACCGTGAGTCCGTACTACGAAGGTGTCGTCCACATATCGGTACCACTTAGCTGGTTTCGATCTGGCTGTTAGCTTCGCTCGCTATTCGAAGAAATTCATATATAAATTGGCAATAGGTGCATTAAGAGGGCTGCCCAACGCCACCTCGTCAATTTGCTCACAAAACACATTTTTGTACTGGAAGTATGTTGTAGTCAGTCTCTGAACAAAGGGCACTATGTCAGATGGAATGATATGCGCTATGTATGAAAGAGCTTCGTTTATAGGGACCATAGTAAACAATGACACTACATCAAAACACACAAGAATATTACCTGTAGACTTACTAGCGCGAGCGCGCGCGCGCGTGTGTGTGTGTGTGTGTGTGTGTGTGTGTGTGTGTGCGCGCGCGCGCCGAAACGTGTCCATTGAAGTCGCACTATATATGAAGTATGGCCTGCAAAATCAATATACATATACACGCGGTATGTGTGTCCGTATATTTCACTTGGTAGCCAAAATTATTCACTGCAGACCAATGGTGGTTATGCATGAGAGTAGCCTTTAGGTTCGCGGTGAGCACTATGGTATTTAGTCGCGGTGTGTCGCGGTGGGTGAGTGTGGCGAACAAAAATCCGTAAAATGTGGAGCAATACGACGATCAGCAGATGCTCGGAGATAAAAAGACTAAAAGATAAAACACTGGGAAACACAGACATACATTAACTGAGCATTAACGACACTTGCAATTCACCAATGATCTCAATATAAACACTGGAAAGACAACTGTAGAGCTTAGGATCAAAATACTGACAACTAGATTAAGCAGTTCCGTGTCGATAGCTATAACAGGGTGGATGATACAGTAGTTGAAAGTCGTCGGCTTATATAAAATTCGGACTGATCACCAACGATGACTTTTTACACTATAATAGCAAAGAAGTCATATACAGCGAAACGTGATGCACATTCTTCATTTTTTTTTCTACAGTAAGCGTACAAATAAAGAAAAATAAGTGCATATTGCACCAAGAAAGATACCAAAGCGTAAGATAGAAATTTCGCGTTCTCGATCCGTTTCTAAAAGACAGAAAACGGCGCTGATACGTGAATCTACAGACGATAGAAACTTGAAATTTGTAGATGTTGTTTCTCTTACAGCGTAGACATCAGCGATTTATCTATATTCCCATTCCTATGGGGGTGAAATAGGGGATGAACGATTTTTTGAAAATACGTTGCTATTCAGGCAATTTTGAAGAAGAAGTACAAAACTTCCGATTTAGATTTTTGATTGGAATTTTAAAAACACATGTTTCGATGTTTTTGGAAATTCAACCATTAAGCGGGTGAAATAATGGAAAATCTTTTAAGTTTGCTAATAAGACTATATTGATGCTAGAAATGTGAAAATTTGGGTTTGCAACCATGGTTATAATTAAAAAAATAATTCGTTTCGGGATGTTTCGAATTCTTCCAACAATGTTGCAATAGGAAGAGGCAAGCTGTATCAAAATACTTGATTAGGCAGGCCGCGGTGGCCGAGGGGACTGAGGCGCTCCAATCACGGTCTGCACGGCCACTACGGTCGGGGGTTCGAATCCCCCCTCGGGCATGGATATTTGTGCCGTCCTAGTTCGTAAGTAGTTCGTAAGTAGTTCATAAGTAGTTTGTACGTTTAGGGACTGATGACCATTTGAACACTTGATTAGGAAAGCATTTTTAAAGCTAAATCTATGAAAATTTATATTTATAAGCAGAAACAACCAATGCAGACCATCCAGTCCAGGGCCGGCGCAAGGCACGTGCGAAACATGCGACTGCACAGGGCGGCACTTTCCGAGGGGCGGCAAATCTGCCACCTCGCCTTTTTTTTTCTTTGGTTTTCTTTTTCTTTAGGACAAACTAAACATTCATGCCCAATAGGGGATTGGAAACCAGACCTCGGAGGGAACGGCTTCGGAAACTGTGGCATGGCTTCTCGACTACCTGACAGCCGCCCCTGTTGGACAAGGGGAGGGAGGAGGACTAATTTCTTACTCGCCACTGTGGCAGCGCCGTCGTGTTTACGTTGGAGGAACAGAGAGGGGGAAGCAGTCTGGCGTACACTCCAGTATTCTTATCAGTGGAGCGCTGCCAGCCTGTTACGCGCCGTGCGTTTACTCACAACTAATTTTGCAGAAAACGAAATTTAATTTGGAAATTCGAATGCAATGTTCGATACTGCTGTTACATGTTAATGCTCAAGCAATTTTGCTAAGCCCTTCAACGGCTGTTTCCGAGTGTTTTACTCTTCCCGCATTATGGAAAAAAATGGTTAACATTACTACAGTCAAACATGTTCAGCACCTACAATAATTATTAGTATTCCGCTGCAAGTAATTACAAGGGATAAAGACATTGGTAGTAAGCTTGGCATAAGTTGGGTTACGACGTATTTTTGAAAATTTTTGATATCCGTTTCTGAATGATTGTCGGACGTTTTCTTTTTTGAGCCATAAAACACCTGTCTCCGCATGTATGAACAACAATTAAACTCTGACCCGCACTTTAGTTTGCCAATACTACTCGCACACTATCACTTTGCCAACATTTCTTTACTATGCGGTATGATGCGTGTGACTCCATGTGTCATCTAAGTAAACTACTGGTCGCTTTGATTCTGTTGGAAACCTTAGAAAGTATGGGCTTTTAGCAACAATGCCCTCTCGTCCGCACAAAACAAAACGTTACTTTTGACACCTTCTGAAACGAAAATCCATAGACAGACTATTGCTTCCAAGGGTTTCCTTGTTAGCTTTAAAGCTCGTATCTGTTTGACAAAAGTTGTGTAGTTTTCGCAAAGTACGTATTTCTTTCTTTTGTTCGTAATGCTATAAAAATTACTTCTTGATAATGCATTTATCCATGTCATCGGTCACACAGTTATAATGAGCTTCTTGATTCTTCCTCTTGGGCGCTAGTTCCACCGTATCCGCGCCGTACCTCGTCACGTGACCCAGTTCCCGGCACTGCCGCGTCACCACTTCGCCTTTTCAGCCAATACGTGTTGTTGAGTTCTGTACAACGAAAACTACAGAATTCGTTTTGGTAGTTGACCGGGGACTCAAGATTCGTCAGAAGCACTTTCATTGCGTTTCGTAAGAACAGAAGAATTAAAACGACAGGATTTCTTGCAACTTATGGGATATAATAGGTAAGTGCTTTTCATATGACGTACAATTAGTAAAGCGCATCCACGTTACTCCACGTTATTCCATAATCAGACACGAAACAACTGACAGATGGAAATTACGACAGATATCGAGTGTCAGTTCTTTTAAATGAGCAACAGCAGTGCAGTGAGTTAATATTTCGACTAGCTTTTTTAGTACCCGTCGATGCCCGGGTGCGTATTTATTGCATTACTATCTGAGAACCCGGCGTTGCCCGGGTATTTATTTATTTATTGCTGCCATTTTCAGGTATATATTGATTTGTATAAGGGCTGTATGTCTGTAAAATCTCTTGGGACAACAGTTAGTAGTAAAGAAGTAATACATTAAAACTTTATGCGTGAAGGCACGGTTTTCCATGAACGTTATTGTTTATGTGCTCCTATCTCATGAACTACGCTTCGGAATGTGATACAATTTAGAAGCTACATTCAACTATATATGTGTATGCAGCCTGTAAAATGTCCTGTCGCTACAATTTGTAGTGTTCAAATTATAAATTGTAATGTCATACCGAGAGCCGTAGTTTTACTCTATAAACAGCGGAAAAGTAGTAAACGAGAAACTTTTTTCCATTCATCATTTTACTATGGTTGCCAGCGGGAAAAAGTTTAATAAAGGTTTGATATTATGTTTAAAGTGTGTTGCAAGTCGCTAAGTACTGTCATTCTCATACAGTGTATTTCGAAAGTCTCACCGCATTATATGGCATTTTTTGCGATTTCTATTGGTTATGAGGTAATATCTTTTGAACCATGTGTCGTATGTGATTCTTAACCATGCAGCAATTGTCATCTCACGGTAAGGAATGTGTGTACCAAATTTGGTTGAAATCGGTCGAATTGGTTAGGAGAAAATGAGCAGCATTGTCGCAAAATGCAGCAATTTTTCGCGCATCTCATTGTTTATGACGTCTTATCTCGTGAACTATATATCGTATGTGATTTTCACACTTACGGCGACTGTCCTCATGGATTGAAGCTTACGTGTTCAAAATTTCATAAAGATTGGAACAAAACTGTAGATTTGTATGCAACACGTACAAATATACGGACAATCTGCTTTATATATTAGATTATGTTACTCCATCTCCTTATCCTTCCTGTCTCCATGGCTTCCGCCCCACTCTTTGACCGTTTCACCTGATTCTGTATTGAAATTCGGCCTAAAATTAAATGTCACGCGGCTCAATTCTTATGACTTAAAAAAAATGCTCAAATGTTTGTACAGCTTATGGGACTTGATTACGGGGTTATCAGTCCCTAAACTTAGAAACTACTTATGAACTAATATGAAACTTCCTGGCAGATTAAAATTGTGTGCCGCAATCGGGACTCGAACCTAGGACCTTTGCATTTCGCGGGTAAGCGCACTACCGACTGTGCTATCCCGACACGACTCACGATGCCGCCTCACAACTCCACTTCCGCCAGTACCTCGCCTCCTACTTTCCAAACTTCACAGAAGCTCTCCTGCGAACCATGCAAGACTAGCACTCCTGGAAGAAAGGATATGGTGGAGACATGGCTTAGCCAAAGTCTAAGGGATGTTTCCAGAATGAAACTTTCATTCTGCAGCGGAGTGTGCGCTGATATGTAATTTCCTGGCAGATTGTGACGAGTCAATTGCTTGACCGCCATGGACCAGACGTTTTCAGTTGGTGAGAGATCTGGAGAATGTGCTGGCCAGGGCAGCAGTCGAACATTTTCAGTATGTAGAAAGGTTCTATAGGACCTGCAGCATGCGGTCGTGCATTATCCTGCTGAAATGTAGGGCTTCTCAGGGATAGAATGAAGCGTAGAGCCACGGGTCATAACACATTTAAAATGTAACGGCCAATTTTCAAAGTGCCGTCGATGCGAACAAGAGGTGACCGAGACGTGTAACCAATGGCACCCCATACCATCACGCCGAGTGATACGCCAGTATGGCCAATGTGCGTTCACTGCGATGTCGCCAAACATGGATGCGACCATCATGATGCTGTAAACAGAACCTGGATTCATCCGAAAAAATGAAGTTTTGCCATTCGTGCTCCGAGGTTCGTCGTTGCGTACACCATCGCACGTACTCCTGTCTGTGATGCATCGTCATGGGTAACCGCAGTGATGGTCTCCGAGCTGATAGTCCATGCTGCAGCAAACCTTGTCGAACTGTTCGTGCAGATGGTTGTTGTCTTGCCAGGAGTGTAAGTGACGCTCTTGAGCTGGAACTTTATTTGGTTCGTTAAATTGCTGTAACCCCGCAAGACGGACTCAGATTCGTAAAAACAGGTACTCGTATAGTCCATGGTGCTGCAAACGTCGTTCAATTGTTCGTGCAGATGGTTGTCTTGCAAACGTCCCCATCTGTTGAATCAGGGATCGAGATGTGGCTGCACGATCTGTTACAGCTAGTGATACGAGGCTGCTGGAATCCAGCACGGAGTCCCGTCCTGGCATCCTGAACCCACCGATTGCATATTCTGCTAAGTCATTAGATCGCGACCAACGCGAGCAGCAATGTCGCGATACGACAACCCGCAATCGCGATAGGCTACAATCCGACCTTTATCAAAGTCGGAAACGTGATGGTACGCATTTCTACTCCTTACACGATGCATGAGAACAACGTTTCACCAGGCAACGCCGGTTCAAAAAAATGTTCAAATGTTTGTATAGTCTATGGGACTTGACTACGGGGTCATCAGTCCCTAAACTTACAAACTACTTATGAACTATTTACGAACTAGGACGGCACAAATATCCATGCCCGAGGGGGGATTCGAACCCCCGACCGTAGTGGCCGTGCAGACCGTGACTGAAGCGCCTTAGTCCCCTCGGCCACCGCGGCCGGCGCAACGCCGGTCAACTGCTGTTTGTGTATGAGAAATCGATTGGAAACTTTCCTCATGTTAGCCGGTTGTAGGTGTCGCCATCGGCGCCATCCTTGTGTGAATGCTCTGAAAAGCTTATCATTTGCATATCACAGCATCTTCTTCATGTCGGTTAAATTTCGCGTCTGTAGTGCGTGATCTCCGTGGTGTAACAATTGAATGGCCAGCAGTGTAAGAGGGGTCCGAATTTATAGAGGCTTATGATCAATTATTGTGCCATCCTCTATCAAAATTCAAATCGGCAATGGGCTGTGAGAGGAGGGTGGTGATGCATAAAGAAAACTACGCCACTACAAAAAGTGGTTTGTGCAATATACAGGATGATTTTGTGGAGCGTGTACACACTATAGGCACTGATCAAGGTAAAGATATGGAAGAAATGTAGGTCTAGTGAAATTATGTCCAGAAATGCTTGGTGTGCTTGCTGGAGTGTATTTATTCGGTTGTTACAGAGACTGCGGTGTGACATGTAGTCACAGTTATGTACAGTACGTGCTGTAAACGGTTTCGACGTGCCTCAATGCACGGGTATCCGTGCTGCCGTTTGCCACAGGAGCGTGACGACGCTGCATGGACACGCTGTTTCAGTCTCGACATCTGGAATCGGCTTTGCATACACGAGATGCACGGGTTGAGATCCGGTGAACGAGCAGGCCATGTAACTGGATCTGCTCGTTCGATCTATCGACTAGGGAAGACGCGACGGAGATGCGTCCGGACGTTAATGGCGAAGTGGGCTGCAGCACATCACGTTGTTGTTGTTGTTGTCTTCAGTCCGGAGACTGGTTTGTTGCAGCTCTCCACAATAACCTATCCTGAGCAAGCCTTTTCAACTCCACGTAAGAACGGCAACCTACATCTGTCTGAATCTACTTACTGTATCCATCTCTTGGTCTTCCTCTGTGGTTTTTACCCCACACACTTCCCTTCAACGCTAAATTTACATTTCCTAGATGTCTAAGAATGTGTCCTACCGATGGATCCCTTCTTTTAGTCAACGCAGGCCAAAAATTCCTTTTCTCCCCAATTCTGTTCAGTACCTACGCATTAGTTGTGTAAGTAAGGAAAAAATTTTTAAAATTATATAGAATAGGAGAAAGGTGTTTATTTTATTTTATTTTATTTATCCGGCCAGCGGACGTCGTCCAGAGCACACCTCTCCAGTGGTGTAGCAGTAAATTATCAGTTGTAAGTGTAACCGGCTTCTCTCTAGAAGCTACATATTTTTACTTTTCAGTGCGTTTTCCCTTCAGTTCATTAAATTTATTGTGTGCTCGCGTTTTTATTTGATTCATATTCGCGTTAAATATCTGGTTAGTGTATTATTCCGCCGTGTGAACCGCGTCGCGACAGTCGTCTGTCTTTATTTAGAAGCGACATATAGTATTTTGATTTTCGTCTACACTTCCTCGTCTCAATTTGTAAAGTTATACTGAGCTGTCGTGCGTATTGGATTCACATCCGCGTTCTAACGAACAGTGTAGTTTTCCTTTGAACGCATCGCGACTGTAGTTTTTGTTTTTTTTGGCGCTGTAATCTTGAATAGGGACTGTGACTGCTGTGTGCGGATGCAGTCTGAGCTGGTGACACTTCGCTCCCAGCTTCAAGCTGTGTTAACCTCGGTTGCACAGTTGGAAGCTGCGATCGATGGGCGTCGTTGTTGTTGGCCGGCGGTGGGGACCGAACGGACTCCCGTCGTCTCCACCGATCGGCCTGCGGCAGCGACATGCCCTGAAACTGCTAGCAGTGAGGCAGACATCCCACCCGTGGTTGCGTGGGAGGTTGCTCCAGTGCGTGGCAGGAGGCGCAAGACTTTCCGGGGGAACCTCCCCGGTTCGTCTTGCGAACAGGTTTGAGGCTCTGTCTGCTCAGGACGACGTTCCTGAGTCGGATGGTGTCTCTCACCCTGTCACCACCTAGCCTGCAAGATCCGGGCTTTCACAGTGGGTGGGTTTACTTGTAGTTGGGAGCTCCAACGTTAGGCGGGTGATGGAGCCCCTTAGAGAGATGGCTGCCAAGGAGGGGAAGAAGGCCAACGTGCACTCCGTGTGCATACCGGGTGGAGTCATTCCAGATGTGGAACGGGTCCTCCCGGATGCCATGAAGGGTACGGGGTGCAGCCAACTGCAGGTGGTGGCTCACGTCGGTACCAATGTAGTGTGTCGTTTCGGATCTGAAGAGATCCTCTCAGGTTTCGAGCGGCTAACTGAAGTGGTAAAGACTGCCAGTCTTGCTTGCAAGATGAAAGCAGAGCTCACCATCTGCAGCATAGTTGACAGGACCGACTGTGGACCTCTGGTACAGAGCCGAGTGGAGGGTCTGAATCAGAGGCTCAGACGGTTCTGCGACCGTGTAGGCTGCAGATTCCTTGACATGCGCCATCGGGTGGTGGGTTTCCGGGTTCCGCTGAATAGGTCAGGAGTCCACTATACGCAGGAAGCGGCTACACGGGTAGCGGGGGCTGTGTGGCGTGGACTGGGCGGTTTTTTAGGATAAAGAGCTTCGGGGAAATAGAAAATGGACAATCTCAAAGGGTTCAGGTGGATCTCAGGAGAAATGTAGATCCGGAAACTATCGGTATAACAGTTGTAAATTGTCGTAGCTGTGTCGGGAAAGTTCCAGAACTGCAAGCGTTAATAGAAAGCACCGAAACACACATCATTATAGGCAGCGAAAGTTGGCTCAACTGGAAATAAGTTCAGAAGAAGTATTTTCAAAAGATCTATTGGTGTTCAGAAAGGATAGATTAAACAAAATAGGTGGGGGCGTATTTGTCGCTGTTAAAAGTAGTATTTCATGTAGCGAAGTTGAAGTTGATAGTTCGTGCGAGCTATTATGGGTAGAGGTTGTACCCGAAAATCGTAAGAAGTTAATAATCGGTTCCTTTTACCGGCCTCCGACGACCGGCCTCCTCTGACGATACAATAGCAGAAAGGTTCAAAGAAAACCTGAGTCTAATTACAAAATCGTATCCGACTCACACGATAATAGTAGGTGGTGATTTTAATTTACCCTCGATCTGTTGGCGAAATTATATTTTCAAATCATCAGGTAGGCATAAAACATCGTCCGAAATTGTACTCAACGCATTCTCTGAGAATTACTTCGAACAATTAGTTCATGAGCCAACTAGAATTGTAAATGGATGTGAAAACACACTTGATCTCTTAGCAACAAATAATCCTGAGCTCATAACGAGCATCAAAACGGATACTGGTATTAGTGCACACGGAGCTGTCGTAGCGAAACTGAACATCGAAAGTCCCAAAGTTACCAAAAATAAACGCAAAGTATATTTGTTCAGAAAAGCAGATAGAAACAAAATACATTGCTTCTTGAAAGCAGCTTCCACTCGTTTCTAACACTAAACGTAGGTGTAGACCAGATGTGGCTCTAATTCAAAGATGTGGTATCGACAGCAATTGAAAGTTTTATACTTAATAAATTAATAAAAGAAGGAGGCGATCCCCCTTGGTACACAAAACAGGTCAGGACACTGTTGCAAAAGCAAAGGAAAAGGCATACTAAATTTAAACGAACAGGAAATCCCCAGGATTTGCGATCGTACTCAGAAGCTCGAAATTTAGCGAGGATTTCAATGCGAGATGTCTACAATATTTATCACAACGAAACTCTTACGGGTAATTTGACTGAAAACCCAAAGAGATTTTGGTCATATGTTAAATATACTCGGGGCAAGTCACAAACAATACCTTCACTACGTGATAGTAATGGCGATCCTGCCGATGACAGCGCTACTAAAGCAGAGTTACTAAACTTAGCTTTTAGAAACTCGTTCACCAAAGAAGACGAAACCAATATTCCAGATTTCGAATTACGAACAGATGCCGTAATGAGTAACATAGAAGTTGATATCATCGGAGTAGTGCAGCAACTAAAATCACTTAACAAGAACAAGTCTTCTGGTCCGGATTGTATACCCATTAGATTTCTATCTGATTATGCTGAAGCGATAGCTCCTTACTTAACAGTCATATACAACCGCTCTCTCATAGAAGGATCTGTACCAAAAGATTGGAAAGTTGCACAGGTCACACCTATATTCAAGAAAGGCAGTAGAAGTAACCCACTAAACTACAGGCCTATTTCATTGACGTCAATTTGCAGCAGGGGTTTGGAACATATCCTGTATTCAAATATTATGAATTATCTCGAACAGAACGATCTATTGACCCAAGGTCAACACGGATTTAGAAAATATCGTTCATGCGAAACACAACTAGCTCTTTATTCACACGAAGTGATGGGTGCTATCGACAAAGGTTCGCAAATCGATTCCGTATTTCTTGATTTCCAGAAAGCTTTTGACACCGTACCTCACAAACGGCTTTTAATCAAATTGCGTGGTTATGGTATATCGCCCCAAATTTGCGATTGTATAGGGGATTTCTTGTCAGAGAGGACACAGTTCGTAGTAATCGATGGTAAGGCATCGACTAAAACAGAGGTGATATCGGGCGTTCCACAGGGTAGTGTTATCGGTCCTCTGCTATTCCTTATTTACATAAACGATTTAGGGGAAAATCTAAGTAGCTCTCTTAGGTTGTTTGCAGATGACGCCGTCATTTACCGTCTAGTAAAATCATCTGAAGATCAAAACCAACTGCAGAACGATCTGAATAAGATATCAGTATGGTGTAAAAATTGTCAATTGACTCTAAATAATGAGAAGTATGAAGTCGTCCACATGAGTACGCAAAGAAATCCGTTAAACTTTGTTTACAACATAAATCAATCAAATGTGAAGGCCGTAAACTCCACAAAATACCTAGGAATTACTATTACTTCAGACTTAAACTGGAAAGAACACTTAGATAATATCGTGGGAAAGGCGAACCAGCGACTGCGTTTTATTGGCAGAACCCTTAAAAGATGCAACAGAACTACCAAAGAAACTGCATACACTGCGCTTGTCCGTACATTTTTGGAGTATTGCAGCCCAGTGTGGGATCCTTATCAGGTGGGTTTGACGGAGGACATCGAAAGAGTCCAAAGAAGGGCAGCTCGTTTCGTATTGTCACGATACAGGGGAGACAGCGTTACGGAAATGATCCAGGATCTGGGATGGGAATCATTACAACAACGGCGTTTATCGCTGCGGCGTGGGCTACTTGCGAAACTCCAATCGCCAACATTCTCCTCCGAATGCGAAAATATATTGTTGCCTCCCACTTACATAGGTAGAAATGATCATCAGAATAAAATAAGAGAAATCATAGCTCGAACAGAGAGATTCAGGTGTTATTTCTTCCCGCGCGCTATTCGAGAATGGAATGGGAGATAAATAGTATAATTGTGGTTCTATGAACCCTCTGCCAGGCACTTAAATGTGATTTGCAGAGTATCCCATGTAGATGTAGATAGAAAAGTGTGAGTGGAGGTAAAAAAATATTTAGGTTTTGATTTACGTGTTATTAACTGTGGTGGCTATTGTTGTAATGTGTGAGCATCATAACAAACCTGACCTTAATTTCGTGGTTGGTTACGATAAACTAGTGATTAATGCAAGTGGTGTAGTTAAATTTTGAAAATATTAAGCAAGACAATTAGTGTAATTAACAAATACTATGGCACTATCTGACAAACATATCAAATGATCACTCACCTTTCCTTACAAAATCTCCTTCAGAGACTGTGCACACACAGATCGCAGAAATTAACTTACTCCTTCTGTGCAATGCGTACGACTCTATTAGTACGCTAATGGTAATGATAATTCAGAAAATTCTGAATAGTAGGATTTTTAACATCAAGTGATTGGCAAGTGGGCGCAGTCCAACCACTAAAGTCAGTATCTGATAAAAGTAATACACTCAAGCAAATAGGAAATTTAAGTAAATTAGTCTTAATTAATGCTATGTATACGACATTAGTACGAGTTTGGTTCTTTATAGGATAGATGTGGCGGTGTCTATTATTGTCGAACTCAGTGCAAAACGAAACAGAAAAATTATTCACTAATTCAACTGTCTGTTATCTTCTACCATCAATTTTAGCAAAATTGTCTCAACTGAATGATTATCACAGTCTCTAACAGTTAATGACACTCACTTGATTCTAAAATTGTGTAGAAATATTATTCAAGCATTATTGAGGATTGTCATACTAATTATGAGTGGTTAATTAGTTGTTCAAATAAGATTACAAAAGTACTGTCTAATGTTCTTGTATTTTAACAAAACTTAAACATGCATTGACAGCAAATTACAACAAATAGCATTTAACTTATCTTATTTATCAGTCCAGCGACGTGGTACTCTGCAGTCAT
Source organism: Locusta migratoria (assembly GCA_026315105.1). Lineage (NCBI taxonomy): Eukaryota > Metazoa > Arthropoda > Insecta > Orthoptera > Acrididae > Locusta > Locusta migratoria. Next base: position 452,227,108 of record CM048748.1, read on the forward strand.
ATAAATGGTACATAAATTCATACAGAAATCATTTTGATGGTGGCTCCTCCTTTAGCAGCTTGCTAGCAGTTCGCCGTGATGCTTCGCGAATCGCGTAATTAATCACGACCGTTAGCGTTCGCGATGACGCTACCGCGTTTCGGACGTCTGTGACGGTTACCGAACACGTAACGAATTTCTGCCTCAGCAGAAAGAACGAATAAATGTTTCATTAAGATCAATTCTTACTTCACTTATGTTCACTGGTTTCACATAAATTTTCATATCGTTGCACTTATAACAAATTATAACTTTCACTTTGTTTTAACTTTATTACTATTATTATATTGTTTGAGCACTCCGCGGACCGCGTACGAACGTCTGGTCTACGTCACGGGGCGGCAGATACTGCTGTTTGCCTGCTCTCCCACAGGCGAGCGCTGCTGTACGATAAAGTCTCTGACCTGAGGAGCCACGTCGATTACTATTCAGATGGAAATTTGATCTCGTTTACAGAGAAGTATTTTACATTGACAAATTAAACATAACAAGTAATCACAGTCATATAGAAAACATACAAAGTACAAATTAAAAATATATATATACGTAAACAATTAAAATACAGATAATAAATAAATGACAGAAAATGTTCACAGTTAAGTTACCTACATACATTGTGCATCACGATAATTAAGTCACATAACAAGTTAATTACTACATATTCACTATAAACAGGTTCAAACGAATAATATGTTTCAAAATGATGCTCATTCCTCGTTATAATGTAAGGCTTTCCTTAAGGGTTACCTTACAGTTACGCAATCCACCCACCTAATCTTCAGCATTCTTCTGTAGCACCACATTTCAAAACCCTCTATCCTCTTCCTGTCCGCACTGTTTATCGTCCGTGTTTCAAAATGTTTGTATAGTTATGGGACTTAACTACGGGGTCATCAGTCCCTAAACTTACAAACTACTTATGAACTACTTACGAACTAGGACGGCACAAATATCCATGCCCGAGGGGGGATTCGAACCCCCGACCGTAGTGGCCGTGCAGACTGTGACTTAAGCGCCTCAGTCCCCTCGGCCACCGCGGCCGGTGTCCATGTCTCACTCCCATACAAGGCAACACTCCATACAAATGCCTTCAGAAAGGACTTCCTTAGGCATAAATCAATATTAGATGTTAACAAATTATGCTAATTATGCTATTATGCTAATATGGCATTTGTAGACACTAGATTATCATTTATCGTACAAACAACGACGTGTTTTTGTTAATTATCCAGTGCGCCAAAGCTTTGAAATGACAACGTGTAAGTTACAATAAGAAAATCATCAAATGCGCAATGCAAGATGGTGTATTTGCCAGAGAGAGTTCTGGGCGAGGAATGTCACGTGACATCTGCGAACCGCTGGTTTTCATTAATACAATGGAGGGTGTCAAAACTCCGTTATTTTTGCAAATATGTCTCAAACTATACGAGATATGAAAAAAACATAAGGGAACAAAGTTGTAGAGAATTTTCTGCTCTACAAATTGGGTTATTCAATTTTCGCGTAAGATGAACGGTTTATTTTCAATTAAATTACTCACGTATTTCTTGTCCAAAATATTTAAAAAAGCGAGGTTCTGGTCTCGGGTAGCCAACGATTATGTCTGTAAAATTTGGGCCGATTGGTTGAACGGTTCGACCTAAAAAGTGGGAACACGTTACAGCCAGACAGACATCGACAATCGCCGTTATTTTTGCAAATATCTCAGCAACGATGCTAGATATGAAAAAAAACATAATATATCGAAGTTGTAGAGAATTTTCAACTCTACCAATTCGGCTATTCAATTTTCGTGTCAGATGAAGGGTTCGTTTGCAATTATTATTATATTACAAACGGCTTTTTTTGGTATGACTACCGTATTTTTTGTCAGAAAAATTTGAAAAAGGTGGTTTCTGGTCTCTGGTGGCCTACACTTATGTCTGTAACATTTGGTGCTGATCGGTTTAACGGTTCGTCTTAAAAACAGGGAACACGTTACGGACAGACAGACATCCCAAAATCGCCGTTATTCTTGCAAATATCTCTGAAACGATAAGAGATATGAAAAAAACATAACAGAGTAAAGTTGTAGAGGTTTTTCTCCTCTACGAATTCGGTTATTCAGTTTTCGTGTCAGATGAATGGTTAAGCCGTTAGTTTCATTTAAATTTCGAGCTGTCAAAAGACAATCGCAAAGGCCCACTTTCAGTGTTACTACCGTAACCTAAAGTGGGCCAAAATTACAACGTTGAACATAGTTTCCTTAAAATATACAAGTGAAATAAAACACAAAAAACAGGGCGTTATAGCTCATGTATAATAATTTTTGACTGATTATCGTCAGAATGGTGCGTTAAGCATGACAGCTGTTTCACGTAAGCAACAAGTACGTAAGCAGGAAAGCGAGAAAGAAAAAACAGAACAGAGCTTGGATGTTAGCATCTTACATAAACCAACTGCCACAGACTTAATAATCTCCAGTCACCCATGTCACCCACAAACACGAAAACGTGCTTTCTTCAGTTCTATCTTTCACCGTATCTAACTAACTCGGGGGAAGTTGTCGAAAAAGAAACTAAGGTTATTATATAAAAAGGGTTAGCTAATGGATGGAAAAATTATAGGAAAAGTAAGGAAAGAGGCAATAGTACACGGAGAAACAATAAGATACTTTCCATTAACGTATTTAGGTATAGTATCAGATAAGATCGCAAATGATTTTCGCAAGGTAAACTTCACAGTCTGCTTCCGTACTAACAATAAGTTGGAAATGTTACTACAGTATGGTATGGAACCAATCCCTGATAAATTTTGTAGAACTGAAGTATACAAAATTCTCTGAAGTTCACGTGAAAAATTCTCTATTGGACAAAAATGTTCAAATGTTTGTTAAGCTTATGGGACTTAACTACGGGGTCATCAGTCCCTAAACTTACAAACTACTTATGAACTACTTACGAACTAGGACGGCACAAATATCCATGCCCGAGGGGGGATTCGAACCCCCGACCGTAGTGGCCGTACTGACCGTGACTGGAGCGCCTCAGTCACCTCGGCCACCGCGGCCGGCTCTATTGGACAAACCGAAATAGAATTTCGTGTTAGATTCCGTGAACGGATATAGCAGCGCCTTGGGTGAACATTTAAAGGAATACCAACAACTGTGGTCTTCACTTTGCTAAAAAGGTTATTGATTTAGACATTTTGGAAGAGATGAAAGTGTATGTAAATTTTCAAGATGACCTGGATCTGGGTAATCAATGAACACTTCAAAGGAAGCCGTTTTATTTTTTTTAAATTTTTTAGCATATTTTAATGGCATTCTAATAAATAATTAAATTAATTGTATTTCTGATTTGTTCACCTTCATAAACATGAATTTAACATGTCATACATATTCTATATTTTTTCAAGACTATATTAACTTGACCTCGAACATTTGTGTTTATTTTTGTTTGTAATCTTACTTATCGGACAAATGGTTAACCAGATCGCATCATGCTGCTTTCTGGCGCATTTTCTTTCTAACTTTTCTGCTTACGTACCTGCTGCATACGTGAACAGACTGTCATGCTTAACGTACCACTCAGTACTTGATGATCAGTCAAAAACTGATACACATGGACCCTGTTTTTTAATTTTATTTGCGACCTGATGTATGTCGTAAGTTTGGTTTATCCTGTTTCACTTTTATAATTTAAGGAAACTACGTTCAGCATTATATATATATATTTTGTTTAGACTCTCTGATGGGCACCGCCCGAAACCTGTAGGAAAAATAAAAAAATTCACTACCATGCCTATAGGCATATTTCATTGACGTCAATTTGCTCAAACGGCTTTTAATCAAATTGAGTGGTTATGGTACATCGCCCCAAATTTGCGACTGGATAGGGGTTTTCCTGTCAGAGATGACACAGTTCGTAACAATCGATAGTAAGGCATCGACTAAAACAGAGCCATATCGGGCGTTCCACAGGGTAGTGTTATTGGTCCTCTGCTGTTCCTTATTTACGTAAACGGTTTAGGAGAAAATCTAAGTAGCTCTCTTAGGTTGTTTGCAGATGACGCCTTCATTTACCGTCTAGTAAAATCATCTGAAGATCAAAACCAACTGCAGAACGATCTGAATAAGATATCAGTATGGTATAGAAATTGGCAATTGACTCTAAATAATGAGAAGTGTGAAGTCGTCCACAAGAGTACGAAAAGAAATCCGTTGAACTTTGTTTACAAGATAAATCAATCATAAGTGAAAGCCGTAAACTCCACAAAATACTTAGGAATTACTATTACTTCAGTCGTAAACTGGAAAGAACACGTAGATAATGTCGTGGGAAAGGCGAACCAGAGACTGCGTTTTATTGGCAGAACCCTTAAAAGATGCAACAGAACTACTGAAGAGACTGTATACAATACGCTAGTCCGTCCTTTTTTGGAGTATTGCTGCCTAGTGTGGGATCCTTATCAGGTGTGTTTGACGGAGGACATCCAAAGTGTCCAAGGAAGGGCAGCTCGTTTCGTATTGTCACGATACAGAGGAGGCAGCGTTACGGAAATGATACAGGATCTGGGATGGGAATCTTTACAACAACGGCGCTTATCGCTGCGGCATGGGCTACTTACGAAACTCAAATCGTCAAGATTCTCCTCCGAATGCGAAAATGTATTGTTGACTCATAGGTAGAAATGACCATCAGAATAAAATACGACAAAAAAGAGCTCGAACGGAGAGATTCAGGTGTTCTTTCTACCCGCGCGCTATTCGAGCATGGAATGGGAGATAAATAGTTTAACGTTGGTTCGATGAACCATCTGCCATACACTTAAATGTGATTTGAGGAGTATCCCATGTAGATGTAGATGTAAAAAGTGTTGTTAAAGTCTTCACGCAGAAGCTCTCCAGTCTAGCGTCAGCTGAAACGTGCAATTCGCCTTTGGAGGAGACCGTATATAAAACGTTTTTGCCTACCCGTCTTGAGTATCGCTCAGGTCTTTGGGATCCCAAGCAAATCGTTTTAAATGAAGGTATAAGAGCAATTCAGAGGCGAGGGGCTAGGTTTGTAACTGGTAGATTCGATCAATGCTCGAATGTTACTGAGATGCTTTGGGAACTCAAATGGGAGTCGCTGGGGGAAAGGCCGGAATTTGAAGGGGACTGCAGGACGATTCTACTGTAGCCATCCTTCATTCTCTGTGAAGATCACAAGGATAAGATCAAATGAATACAAGCATTCGTTTTTGTACCATTCACCACGCACCTTTCGGTAGATTGCGGAGTATGTATGATGTAGATACAATAAAACAAATAAAAATAATAAAATAATACGAAATAATTAACTATAACAGGTTATTCATCTTATGCTGACTGAAATTCGACAAATATTTCACACCAGACGCAATTAGCTTTTTAATTAATAAGTATCTCCTGCGGTTGGTGTTATAGTCTCTTCTGTTTCTGTCTGCTGTTTCTTGCACATCGCTCGTTTTTTAGGGTTATCACTTTGGATATATTGTTCAGTTTACCACAGTGTCACTATGTCTCGTATTTCTCTGTACAACAGACTGACACTGTGATGATATGAAAAACACATCGAAAGTGATTGCACTAAAAAATTACTATATTGTATTCAAGTGGTGTATTAATTCTAGTGTTTCGAGTACTTTTCACAATTGATAAGAAGTAATGGTAGCTGACAAGATAATTGGAAGGAAGAAATCTTAGGATTTAACGTCCCGTCGACAGCGTGGTCATTAGAGACGGAGCTTGCGCTCGGAGGTTTGGGTAAGGATGTGGAAGGAAATCGGCCGTGTCCTTTGCAAGGAACCACCATCCCGGCATTTGCCTGGAGTGATGTAGGGAAATCACGGAAAACTTAAGTCAGGTTGGCCGGAGGTGGATTTGAACCATCACCCTTCCGAATACGAGTCCAGGGTGTTACCATTGCGAACAAGATAAATAGTTTCGTGTAAAAATCAGAAATGTAAGTCCCAGAATAAATGAAGAGTAAAAAAAAAAAAAAAAAAAGTCAAAACTCACAAATAAACGGTCTTCCTTACTCAGGATGTAAAATGAAGGAAAGTTTCTGTCTAATTGTAGTTGTTCAGTATTGATTGTTTGTCTATTACACTGTATCGGAAACGTGCTTCTCGAATTTGATTTATCGTTCTGAAAGGAAAAAACATGTTCAGACACTAGTGTTTCTGAATTCAAGCGTAAACTGCACAGAATACTCTTTCCACCTAAGGTTCATACAGTGAACGAAAGATAAAGGAAAAAGATATATTTAAAGAATGTAACATCACTAGTTCTGTTTTTTTTTATCAGTCTTCCTTTTATTCAAAAGGTCCCCTTTTCAGTTTTAATTAACACTGAATATCCTGTAATTATTTTAATCGACTGCGTTAACACTGCCGTCTCATAATCGTTTAACAATGCAAAGCGCGGTAAAGATATCAGAAGAAGAATACATTCCTGATTGTGTCATTAAAAAAAAAAAAAAAAAAAAAAAAAAAAACCTCAAACCAGTTCCAATTCATTAATTCTCCTTGCATTCCTAAGAAATACAGGGCTATTCAAAATGAAGGAACAGAATTCAAAATTTTTTTTGCTTCAAACTATGAAAGAATGAAACACAATTCCAACGCTCCTGGAAAGAGAAAAGATGAAATTTTCTATACACTCAATATGAGCACCATGTGTTACATGACTGCATGACAAATACTGAAACAGTAGCTCATTTCTGTCATACATGGAGCAGCTGGTTTCTCGTTATCAAATTCACAGCCTCAACAAATTTGATGTCGTTTCAAACGTGTCTGGAAACGCTGTCTCTTACGTATGGTGTGAGGTCTGGAAACGTGGGAGGCCATAGTTGAAGTTGATATTCTGCTGCCCCTCATCCAATCCAACACCCTGGAATGATGTCGTTCAGATAATGTTGGATGTTGGTTCAGAAATGAGGCAGGGAACCATCTTACACGGAGATGAAGCCACCTGAATGCTTTTCAAGTTGATGAAATAACCAGTTTTGAACGATATTTTGATAGGTTAGTCCTGTCACAGTTTTCTCCACGGACAGGAAAGGCCCATAGACTTCGTTAAGAGATATGACACAGCAAACATTAGTATTCAGGGAATCTGTTTCGTGTTCAAACTTTACACTGTTGTGTGTCGAGGAACATTGGAATTGTGGTTCTGTCTTTTGTAGTTTGGAAGATATAAATATTTAAAACCTGCTCCTTATTTTTGAACGGCCCTGTGCATAAATAAGCAGCTGCCACAGTCACGGTCCTCACCAGACAGGTGACTCACACACACGCTGCCAGTCTCGTACCACCTCATAACGGCTACGTGGCGTTTCCTACTGTGGGGTTTCCTACAGTGGGGTTTCCTACTGTGAGGTTTCCTACAAGAGAGCCGCAGGTAGCTTAGCTGTCACAATCAACCGGTTCCTGAACAATTGTTTGCGAACAGAGCCTCCCCCACTGCCTGTCTCCCCCAGTCGTTCACCATCAGTGCAGGTGTTGTCACCGTTTCTCAGACAGTGTCGTCACCGATAGCTTTCGCACCGTGAATTTTCGTACGCGATTTCTGTTCTGGGCATTGTACATGATGGAAGTGAAGCCGTGTCTTGCCAATGATGGCAATATATTGAAACTCACCCGCTGTTCTTTTTTTACTGTTAACTAGACGTGTTTGTGAAGTTACCAATGGACTGTTTGCTCACAAAATCTCATTACGGCGATATTCACACAGCGGCGGAAGTATACAGTTCCCTTAAGCAAAACTCTGATTCTATAAGTTAAGCAAACAATCTACCTTTACTGCAATCCTTAGAGGAAACTGCACACAATTAATGATCCGCAGTCATGGATCTAAGTAAAAAATCATGAATGTTGGCAAAGGAAACGCAAATAATGCTCCAGAAGGGAGCAGACTCACAAGATACATGAACAAATTACAACACATTAATTCAAAATAAATGATGAGGAGAGAATTTAAATTATCACAAAAGGATTATAATTTAACAAGTTAATTTATTATTTAAAACAAGAACAACAAGGGGGAAGACCGTTTTTTAAAAAATACAATAAAAAACACACCTTACGAATTGTTCAAAATATCCACAATTACATGGCCCTAAAATTGCCCACCTGCAAAGTTGAGTACAGGTTAATTACGATCACGTTTCATAGGGGGGAACGGAGGAATTGCAGCACATTCACACACAGATTCATACGCGATGCCATGCAGGTACTTTCCAAGCACCCAACACCAATACACCAAGACGACAGCCAAGCAATGTGGAGAATGCAGATCGAAGGGTCACTCGCGCACAATGAAATAGTACTTCGCTTCCATAACGTGTCAAGCTAGTGGCTTAGGCTCATGATCAACTATCAGAAACAAACGCATTTGGTTTAAGACCGCAAAGTGCGGTGTACAGATGGAAGTTAAAGTTTCCCTAGAACTTCTAAGTATCAAGATTTCATTAAATAATATCTAAAAACGGTCGCTCTGGCGTTCGTTTAGCACAGGGAGAAGATAACTACAGAAGGTTAAAGTTGTTAGATCAATACAGCACGCACTCTACTAAGCCGGAACACAAAATATGCAAAAGTAAACAAAAACAATCTCGAAGAGAATAAGATCGCGAAATATATCGTGTAACCATTCTTTCTGACCAGAGGAATGATATCTATTAGATAAGCAAGGTTACAGATTGCTACAGCACAATACAGAGTTCGGTCACAAAAATTCAGAGAAGTGAAATAATTATATTTCATGAAAATTAAAAACACGATAGACGTCGTGCAACGATTCTTTCTACACAGAGGAAAAAGATCTATTAAAGGGTAGTAACCATGACAGGGAACACGCTAATCAGCACACACGTGGGCCGACAAGTACACATATTACAAGTTAGAATGGACAATTTTCGGGGAAAATTATCACGCTACACTCACTAGGAAACACCTTAGCAAATTAGCTGTACAATTATTAACCACTCATGTGCACTGAATGATGGAAAAGCTGAAGCCTGTTGAGAAAGTACGAATAGTATAGGCACCGCGAATCCCCGAAAATATTAGAATTCAACTACGATAAGAACGTGAAAGACATTGAACATATTTAAACAGGCGAAGAAGTGATTTAAAAGTGCAATAACTATGCTAACGAAACACCATCAGAGCCTGGGAATCAGATTCCAGCAAAATTCGACATAAAATTAGCAATTCTGTAGGAAATTAAGCAAAATCTCACTACTACACATAGTGTAGCTGCTACTCCCGGAATTAAACTCGCGAAAAGGCATAAGTACTTACCCTACTAGGAACCAAGAAGCGAATGAATAGCTCTCTTAACCACTGTCTACCCATTACCGAGGAGGGGTAGTGGAGGGGAGCCCAGAGAGCGTCACTGTTTGTCAGGCAGGTAACCTGACCAACCCCCAGCCAAGAAGATTAAGAGCAAGCTACATTAGGAATCTTTGCTAAGACTGGGTTCAGCTCAGCAGCTGGCAACCCTACCTCTCGCCCAGTGACATTCAACGCCCAGCATTTGAAAGAAACGACGACACAAAACAGATGTGGCGCGCCTAGAACTTGCTAAACTTTCTTACATACAAAGTTTCATTCATTCTGTGGAAGCCAGGGGCCAATGGGAGCAGATCACAGAACACACTAATACACATACACATAGACATTTAGAATTTTACATACAGATAAAACTAAATCAATATATAATGCCTGGTATATCGCATATTGCGAGTGGAGTGTCTTGCTACACTAAAAAAATTTCTGAAGCTCGTCAACATTTGTTCATGGGGAGTCAATTAAATGGAACACGTTATGGGGACGTGTTTCAATATATATATTACGAACTGGATGTGCGTCAATTACGAAACGGAGTGTGTGCAGAGGTCGTTTAAAGTCGCAAATGGTGAAATCGTTTCTCAACAGCAACGTTCTTGTCCACCTGACAAAACACACATAGAGCTAAAGAAAAGAATGCATAATTGCAGAAAAAGAGTTTGTGAAGACACGTCAGTGCCTGTATCCCAAATTTTAAGCACGAATATCAAGATCTGAAAGATAAAGGATTGGAATTCGTTGCAAATATTCCGAATTACGACTGCAATCAAGACAATTATTTTACTCCAGACGCGTTTCGCTTTTTCTTTGTAAAACACCTCCTGTGGTTCTGTAAATGAAACGTAGGTTTGTACAGTTCGTTTTGTATAGATTGAAACAGTATAGACTGAAACAGTGTTAACTGTTTGTCCTCGTTATGTGTTTTTAAATTGATGTATAATCTAGTCACGGTGTTATTGTCCCTTCCATAAATCCCACTGCTGTTGTTCCATCTTGTTTGCTGGTATTGGTCGGTTTATGATGTGCGGTTCCTGAATGCACATGGTAAATCCCGCCTATTTTTGTAACGTTTTCTTTCGTTTCATTTGTTGCCAATTCACTTTTTCTAAACTGTGTCAATTTTGCATTCGCCCGTTTTATTGGAATGCCTTTCAGTTTATCACTTTACCAAAGTGTCACTACGTTGTTTTTTACGTTCAACTGTTTCTTTTTGTGGGTCTTGCCAACGTTTTATTTATATTAAATAATTAACAGGACATCTGAGATGTTTGTCAGATATACATATATGCAAGTTTGGTTGAGATGTGGTGGGGGGTAGGGGTTGGGTATGGGTAGTGGTTTGAGGGTTTGTGAGGGGGGTTGGCTTAAAGAGTGGAGGGTAGTTATATATTATATTGTTATGTTAGGAGGTAAGTAAGCTTGAAAAATGAGTGATTTACTAGGTTGGTTTTCTGATTTACCAGACGTTTCTTTTCTGTTATTGTTTTTTGCATATGGTAGTTTTATTGAAGGGTGAAAATGTGTTTCTTGTTGTTGTTTACTCTTATGATTTCCATGTCCGTGTATCAGGTGGTGAATTTGTATTAGTTTTGCGGTAAATGTTTTGTAGAGCCCGTAAATAAGAAACAAGTCAGTCAGTCAAGTCAAAACCAACGGAAATATATATATATATATATATATATATATATATATATATATATATATATATATATATATATATAGAGAGAGAGAGAGAGAGAGAGACAAGAAACATCTCATAAATGATCGAATCGATCTAGAAAACTACACATTTTTGTTGTTGTTGATTGGAGGGGACTTGACTGCTTGGTCATCAATCAGTCCCATACATTTTTCAAGCTTATTGACGACCTAACAAAATAAACACGAATAAATAACTACCCCCCCCTATACATTTAAAGCCAAGTCCCCTCACAACTACTCAAACCACTAGCCACACCCCTCCCATACGCCAGCACATCCCAACTAAACCTGCATTTACATATCTGACAAGCATCTCAGACATGGCCTTCTCTGTATTTAGTAATTACAGATGCATCACACACACATTCATTCAAAATAAATAAATTCATTAAGTAATATAAATAAAACGTTGGCGACACTTACAAGTCACACGAAAAGCAGCTGAACAGACAAAAAGAACATAGTGACACTGCTGAAGTAATAAATCAACCTAAGGCATACCGTGAAAAAACGGGTGATATACAAACTTTATGCTATTTAGAAAACGTGAAGTGAAATAGGAACAAATTAAGAGAAAAAACTATACAAAAATAGGTGGAATTTTCCGTATACAATCAGAAAATGCACATCATAAACCGACCATCCCCAGACAACAAGACGGACAAACAGCAGTGGGGTGTAAGGAAGAGGCAATAACACTGTGACTGCCAGCAGTGGTGGCAAAGGGGACTGAGGCGCTCCAGTCACGGTCTGCACGGCCACTACGGTCGGGGGTTCGAATCCCCCCTCGGGCATGGATATTTGTGCCGTCCTTAGTATAAGGTAGTTCATAAGTAGTTTGTAAGCTTAGGGACTGATGACCCCGTAGTTAAATCCCATAAGTTTACAAACATTTGAACATTTGATTTGAACACCGTGACTAGATTATATTGGCTGATCAAAAAGTCAGTATAAATATGAAAACTTAATAAACCACGGAATAATGTAGATAGAGAAAAATTGACACACATGCTTGGAATGCCCAAAAAAAAAAAAAAAAAATTAAATTTGAAAAATTAAAAATTAAAATAAAATTTAAAAAAAGTTAAAAAAACGTCGAACAGATGGCGCTTCATCTGATCAGAAAAGCATAACAAATTAAGACAACGCAAGGATGATGTTCTTTACAGGAAATGCACAATATGTTCAATAGCTGTAGTCGAGGAATAACGTTGTGAACAGCATGTCCGGAGTTATGGTGAGGCATTGGCGTCGGATGTTGTCTTTCAGCATCCCTAGAGATGTCGATCGATCACGATACACTTGCGACTTCAGGTAACCCCAAAGCCAATAATCGCACGGACTGTCTTGGGACCTGGGAGGCCAAGCATGACGAAAGTGGCGGCTGAGCACACGATCATCACCAAACGACGAGTGCAAGAGATCTTTCACGCGTCAGCAATACTTTTTTTTAATAAAACTCCATGTTATTTTAAGCATGTGTGCCAATTTTTACCTCTCTGTCTATATTATTCCGTGATATATTAAGTTTTCAAATTTATACTGACTTTTGATAGCACGCATAACACGCAAAAAACGTAAAACAGTTTTCAGTCTATATATACGAAACGAAATGTACAAAACTTAGTTTAATTTACAGAACGACAGAAGATGCTTTACAAATAAAAATTGAAACGCATCTGGTGTAAAATAACTGTCTTGATTGCTGTCAGCACAGGATAGAAAATGTGATATAGTTAATGTTTTAACATGAGTGTTTTAGGGAGCCAGCGGTGTATTTTTAGGGCTGGTTTGTCGGCGCCCCCCTATTCAGGCTGTTTGCAGTGGGAAGCGGCGTTGCGCGATGTAGCTTGCCTGGGGTGGTGGGGTGGGGTGCGCCCCCTCGTGCAGCGCCAACCAAATTAAAACTCCTCCCCTCCCCTCCCCTCCCCTCACACTCCCCCAACCACGGCGCTGCCCCTAGGTGCCCCCTAGCCCTGCTATTAGCCAGTTCCCTCTCACCCCGTCAATCAGACAGCTATTACAACACTAGCTGGGCCCCGACTCACTGTGCTTTCGCGCCGGCAATTCGTCGCCTTTATTTGACAGCAGCAAGCGAGCTCAAATCGAAACATCGGTCTACATCTGAATCACCCCGTTTACATGGGCTCCTAAAACCTGGCCTTGTTAACCGATTTCCCAAATCCGCTTTCGGTTGGTCATGTAAACACTCCAAAATCGATTCTGGAAAATACGCTTCTCTAAAGCGGTTTTCCATTTCCACAATCGATTTTCGTGACCATATAAACGCAACCGTTTATGAAGCGTTCTTGATTTGTCAAATGGCATTTCCTTGTCGGCTCATATGCAAAGGGTGATATTTTCTAATGTGAAATAAAATTATAAACATTAAAGTGAATATAAATCTATGTATTTAAATAAAGAAAAAAATAGACATTGTGCTGACTAAATCAGGAACTGAAACAGGTGTTTTTCAGTCGCCATATTAAGTGGGCTAGGAAATCCGATTCAGGCTATGTCATGTAAACACTACAGTGAAAAACGGTTTACGAAAATCGGTTTTCGTCATCCGGAAGATGTCTTGCATTTAAACGTAGCGAATATCTATTGTCCGTATCTATATACACACACCCTGAGGAGAGTAGCAGAGGGTAGTTAGCCGGTTCAGTCACGTATAGGGCTAGGAAACGTCGCGTTTTTTATTTTCTTTTTTGTTTTTTATTAAATTTAATGTTTTCATTAATAAAATTCGATATGAAGAGTACACGGAAAGAAGTGGCTCATCGACATCTTAGAAATTTTTCAGGAGAAGCATTTAAACATTTAATTCCATGTAGAACCAGTATTTCACAAACTATTCAAGTCACATAATTCTTCTTTCTGTTTTTGGCCTCCTTTCTCAGCAGTTGCAGTTATACAATTTCTATAGCTTATGGGACCGTCTTATGCAACTGTAAATTAGTCTACTTTAGACCAGACGAGTTTCGCTTTATTCTAAACCATCTTCAGTGGTCAACTATACAAAGAAATGGTTTGCATTACTTTATCTGTTTGATTTTTACTAAATTCGATCGGTAACAGTTCTCATGCAATAGGATTGTTTCGATTCTGAATCAAACAGATAAAGTAATACAAACCATTTTTGTGTATAGCTGACCACTGAAAATGCTTTAGAATAAAGCGAAACGCGTCTGGTCTAAAGTAGACTAATTTACAGTTGCATAAGACGGTTCCATAGCCTAAACGAATTGTATTCATGTCTCTTTATGTAACATGTCTTAGAAATTTTATTATTTTATTGTTGTGGAGAACAATGCAATGAGACCGTCTTTTCTCTGGAAAAGGTCGATTGTCTCCTTCTTTCCCTGTAAGGGATTTTCCCTTAGTCATTTTCTGCGCAAGGAACTCCTTTTTTCTCATAATAAGAATACTCCTTATTGAAGCACAAACTGACGGCAACATGTGGTAGAGGTATCAGCATTTTGGAAAAAATGTCGATGAGCCCCTTCTTTCCGTGTAGCCTTCATATACGTGTTCGAAAAATTCAGGAAGTGTGTGTACCAACTTCTTCTTCCGCTATCTTTTCCTTATTGTGCATGGTGTCCTTCCAAATAGTCCCCACAATCGATGCACCGCTTACAACGCCGCTGCTGCCTCGGTGGAGTGGCCGAGCGCTTTAAGGCGCCTTGCTGCGGAGGATCGAATCCTTTCCTCGGGCATGGGTGTGTGTATTGTCCTTAGCATCAATTGGTACAAGTAGCTTGTAAGCCTAGGGACCGACAACCGCAGCAGTTAAGTCCCTTAGATTTATAAACATCTGAACATTTGAACATCCGCCCCCGCTTCCTCTTACGGAAGCAGCCTCAGCGCGCCTGCTGCTGGATCGTGCGAAGCGCCCGTCATTTCCGAATTTTCTTTTGCCTCGCCTATCGTTGCAAATCTTCGTCCTCTGAACGGGATTTTTACCTTTGGGAATAAAAACGTTTATTTAAAAAAAAAAACGCGGGGTCAGGTCTGGAAAGTACGGAGGATGAGCAACTCACTCATTTTTGTTTGTTTGTGCAATAGTCACGCACGAAAAGGGAAGACGACCATTTCCTTCCGACATTTTCTCGCAGGCGTCGTAACACATACTGACGCTACCCTCGATTAACAGCTTGTCAGAGCCGACATTGTCGGGGCAGCAGAATGATCTACTAAGTTATGAAATGAGTGCATCACAAGGAACACAGACTAGATGGCGTATTTATGAACTGCTTGTGTGCGACAAACTTGTCATTTTTGAACATAATAAAAATAGTTTTTAAATCATTTTAAAAGAAGGATATACACAGATACGAACATCGTGGATGCTGTAATAATGTATGTCCAAACTGTTAACAGTCTAGTAATAACGTTTTTGAAAATTACCATTAGCGCACAGAACCACTGATGGAAGGTTAGAATGCGGCATATCAAACACTGTACATAACCCAAAAAGACCTTAACTTCCAATAAATGGCGCCTGTTTCAACAATCCAAGAGCAAAAACATACCACAATATAAAGACATAGTGAGCTGGCGGTTGTGTGAGCCAAGATAGGTGTCATCTGTAGGCCTGTGTGTACACATCGAAAGACAGAGCAGTCTTGGAAAAGTACCTAATAGAGATTGTGATAGGTCGTATATTTATGCAGACAAACCATTGTGTTTGAAGATTAGGAACAGAAGAAAAATGTCTGCTGATGAAGCCGTTCACGTATTCTCGCGATATTATAATTTTCGCTGTCAAATCTTCTGAAGAATAAGTTTAAAGATGCAGGTTCGGAATAATAAAGGACATTCAGGCACTAATTTCGGTTTTCTATGTGTGTTTTTCCTATTAACATCGTCAATTTATAACATTTTGAATTCCCGAAACACTCGTCGTAAACTTCTGTCACCAAGGCAATCCAGCGATGGCCTTACATTTAAATAATCGATCCAGCCCACAGTTGTGATAATTACATCTCTGGTTAATGTAACGTAAATACTGCAATAATACAATGTTAAATCTTTTACCACTTTTAAAACACATAAAGGGTTGGTTTACTACCTCCAAATAACATTCTGTTCATAATAGTACTCTGAAGTTCACAGATGTAGCTAACTAAAAATTCTCTTTCATGTGCAAAATCGTTACTCGACTAAATTCATTTATGATTCTTTAAAATAGTAAATCATCTTCCAAAACTGAAATTTGAAATACTTTCAAGACAATAATTCTTTTAAAACCAGTATTTTCAGTTTTCGCAGATATTATTAATCACACTTCAATAGAAAGTCAATACAAACAACACAGCATATAAGTCTATTCTAAGACATCGAATGTTATCACTATAAATTACCACTTTTAGAACTTTTTCTTTCTTTTTTACATGAACAATGTCAATACAAGATCTCATATATTATCCCGAGTCCGTTGGCTCAACGACATCGTCTTCTGGCGAGGCAAGGCTGTCGGCTGCTAACGTATAATGACCGGAATCCCTTTGTTGCCGCACCTTCCTGCTACCAGTCGTCGTCGTCGTCGTTGACTCAGCATTCTCTAACACATGAAACAGAAGGGGAAAAAAGGAAAACACAACACAGTATATCATGTATAAAAAAATTCTCGTCACCATATATGTATATTTACAATAACTACCATAGATCGAACGGCATCACTGAGGGGAATAATGCCAACAGACTCATTGTCTGATATTTAACCCTTTGAAGACTGTGTTTTTTAACTACCGCCTGCTTCTATCATCTCAGTTATTTTGGTACTGTTGATTTACGTAGGATTCTGAGGTGTAGACATGCCATTATTCAGCCATCTGCACTCACTACTTCCGACCTTTCGCTTTCTTCTCGCCTTAACAAATTTGTAGGGCCCGGTTCGTGAATTGATGAATGTTCAATTGCTCTTCTTAGTACCTAGGAAACTTCGTGATCATAGATTTCTCTTACAGAGACCGCAACTGAGCCTATACTTATTACTCTTTAACTTCCTCGTTACTCCAACCAGTCACTAACCATAAGTACCAATTTCAGTTCTTACATCGAGAGTATTCGAGGCTTCTAGAGGAGGCAAGTAATTACACCACCATTCATTCACAGAAGGGGACAATCGCATTGATACGGCGTCATATTCAGACAACAGAATAGCGAAAACGTACCTGTACGGTCGTAGGCTGGTGGAACAGTGCGACCGCTGCCGTACCGGTACGGTTAAGGGTATCAGCACAGTATGAATTAAGTTTGTACGACCTTTTGGGAATAAATTCAATTTGCAATGAGATGTTAGTGTATATTCTCATTTTTAATAACGATTATTCCTTACTTTCTTTTCCTGAGTTATGAAAAAATACATACTTCGAGGGCCTCTTCCAACCGTGCATATCGAGGCAGTGCGCCTCCGACGGGCGACCCCACTCACACATATAGGAAAGCGACAGCGGCAGACATCACACACTACACCACATAGTCCTATACTACACTCGAGTAGCTGGACGCCGTGCAGACTGCTTCCATACACACGGGAGAAGCTGCGAGACACACAACGCCACTAAACAGAAGCAGGAACAATTAACCTCCGTATCACACTGACCACTTAGATTTTCATTTCTAGTCAGAAACTAGAATTTCATACAATTTTTACGTTTACACTTTTATAGTATGACTCTTATAATTTTGTACTTCATTGTTATACATCCCCAGTAGGTTTTTAAAACTGGACGAAATTTTTTTAATTAGCTATCTCATTACATTTTTATCACTTTTTTATGGTTTCTGCAGTATAATCCATGAAATGATTCGTGCTCTTTATATACTAACAAAAGTGAAAATATTTTTATGTAGTCACACTTCTTGGAGGTTGAGTTAAGGCCATACCACTCTCGCAGCAGTCCCCCCTCCCCCCTCGACCCCCCATTTTCTCCCTTCCCTCACCTGTATCCCCCTCTACATCCCCTCTACCTCCACCTCAACCCGATATATAAAAATTGTAAGTGCCCTCATAAAAGACAGTACTTGTCACAACATAGACGAGACGGGTTGTAGTCGTCGCGGTGGAGTAGCCGACAGGTCGCTGGGTGCCGTAGCTCAGCACGCCCGGTTAGGGGGCTGAAATGCATCTGTAATAAAAAATCTGAGACAACCATTCAACGAACAACCACGAACACACTAAACAAACGACCGCGAACAGTAGATCTACCAAACTAAAAAAAAAAAAAAAAAAAAAAAAAAAAAAAAAAAAGGCGTCAGTCTAAGGCGCCTCGCTGCGGAGCGCGCGGTTGCTCGCCGTCGGAGGTTCGAATCCTCCCTGGGGCATGTGTGTGTGTGTGTGTGTGTGTGTTTGTGTGTGTGTGTGTGTGTGTGTGTGTTGTACTTAGGTTAGTTTACCTTAGTTTAAGTAGTTTGTAAGCTACGGACTGATGACCACGTAGTTTGGTCCGATAGATTTACAAACATTTGAACTTTTTTTTTCTTTTTACCTTTTTTTTATTTGTTCTTGATAAAACGATGTGTTTTCTTCTACTCTGCCGTGATGGTTTCGCATTCATGTTGTGCGTTGTTATTTCTCATAAGCATTTAAACTTTTAAACAATGTTATGCCATGAAATTTCTTGGGAGATCAAAATAGTGTGCCCAAACCGGGGTTCGGACCTGTGACCTTTGAGTTTCGCAGGCACTCGCTCTTCCGACTGAGCTACGCCGGCACGCTTCACAGTCCGTCCTCACGACATTACGTCTTCCAGTCCTCGCCGCCTACTTTCCAAACTTCACAGAAGTTCTAAGAATGACTGATGGGCAGTAATGAGGTAATGATGAAGATACCCCAGCGACTCCCATTTCAGTTCCCGAAGCATCTCAGTAACATTCGAGCATTGATCGAATCTACCAGTTACAAACCTAGCCCCTCGCCTCTGAATTGCTCTTATACCTTCATTTAAAACGATTTGGTGGGGATCCCAAAGACCTGAGCGATACTCAAGACGGGTTCGCACAAACGTTTTATATGCGGTCTCCTCCAAAGACGAATTACACGCTTCAGCTGACGCTAGACTGGAGAGCTTCTGCGTGAAGACTTTAACAACACTTTTTACATCTACATCTACATGGGATACTCCTCAAATCACATTTAAGTGTATGGCAGAAGGTTCATCGAACCAACGTTAAACTATGTATCTCCCATTCCATGCTCGAATAGCGCGCGGGTAGAAAGAACACCTGAATCTCTCCGTTCGAGCTCTTTTTTGTCGTATTTTATTCTGATGGTCATTTCTACCTATGAGTCAACAATATATTTTCGCATTCGGAGGAGAACGTTGACGATTTGAGTTTCGTAAATAGTCCATGCCGCAGCGGTAAGCGCCGTTGTTGTAATGATTCCCATCCAAGATCCTGTATCATTTCCGTATCGCTGTCCCCCCTGTATCGTGACAATACGAAACGAGCTGTCCTTCTTTGGACACTTTGGATGTCCTCCGTCAAACACACCTGACAAGGATCCCACACTAGGCAGCAATACTCCAAAAAAGGACGGACTAGCGTATTGTATACAGTCTCTTCAGTAGTTCTGTTGCATCTTTTAAGGGTTCTGCCAATAAAACGCAGTCTCTGGTTCGCCTTTCCCACGACATTATCTACGTGTTCTTTCCAGTTTAAGTCTGAAGTAATAGTAATTCCTAGGTATTTTGTGGATTTTACGGCCTTCACATTTGATTGATTTATCTTGTAAACAAAGTTCAACGGATTTCTTTTCGTACTCTTGTGGACGACTTCACACTTCTCATTATTTAGAGTCAATTGCCAATTTCTATACCATACTGATATCTTATTCAGATCGTTCTGCAGTTGGTTTTGATCTTCAGATGATTTTACTAGACGGTAAATGACGGCGTCATCTGCAAACAACCTAAGAGAGGTACTTAGATTTTCTCCTAAATCGTTTATGTAAATAAGGAACAGCAGAGGACCAATAACACTACCCTCTGGAACGCCCGATATGGCTCTGTTTTAGTCGATGCCTTACCATCGATTACTACGAACTGTGTCCTCTCTGACAGGAAATCCCCTATCCAGTGGCAAATTTGGGGCGATATACCATAACCACTCAATTTAATTAAAAGCCGTTTGTGCAAATTGACGTCAATGAAATAGGCCTGTAGTTGATTTATAAACGTGATGTGATAAATACGAGAAGATACAACGTATAAAGGGGGATAAACGGAGCGTGCGTTTTGTAGCTACTGATATCATCTACCAACCTAGTTTCGAAAGGTGTGTCGCGAAGGGTAGTGTTAATCGGGAGGGAGCCCCAGCGAGCGGTAAACTGTCCCTGCCTGGACAGCAGGGGACGGAGCAGTGGGGACTGCGGCGTGGAGCTATCGATCGGCCATCGCACGAGGCGCCACCACAGCTGGCGCCACCACAACTGGCGCCAGGCATTCCCGCCGAGCGGCAGCTCGCCAACTGGCCGGACCTGTCCGATTAAGTACACGGTTATTCCAAATGATCAAGGCCGTATTTAGGCTATGCGACGCCCCTGTGTGCGGTAATGTACGAGGCGCGTCCAGAAAGTAACTTCCGTTTGGTAATAAATTGAAATTGTACACAGATACAGAAGAAATTTTTATTGCACAAAATTCTACAACTCTTAAACTACTTTTCCACATAACTGCCGAAATTTTGCAGGCATTTGTCATAGCGTGGCACCAGGTTTTGTATACCTTCTTCATAGAAATCTGCTATCTGTGTCTTCATGCTTCAGTGATCGTGAAAATTGGGGGAAGTCCATAGCGAGAGCACTAATTGTAAACCTGCGGTTTTCCTGGATCTTGTCATCAATCGCGTGAACCAGTTCTTCTGTAACCAAAGGTGGACGCCCACTTCGTTCTTCATCGTGCACAACACTACGCCCGCCATTGAATGTCGGACCCATCGTTTCACCATCGAATCACTCATCGCATTTCGTCCGTAAACATCGCAAATTTGCCGATAAATTTCACTTGGTTTCACTTCCCTCGCATTCAGAAACCGAATCACCGACCTGATTTCACAGGCGGCGGGATTTTCAATCAACGCCGACATTTCAAACAAGCACAACAAAGCGTACGTAACTGACAGCGATCTCCAAATGGCGCACGTTCTTCTCCTTGATACACATCTTCTACAGCGCATGTGAAGAACTGCAATCGCAGCGCTGCAGCGGAGATAAATTGAAACGGAACTTACTTTCTGGACGCGCCCCGTATTTTACGCCCCCCTCCCCCGGTCAAGTGGGATTCAAACTGATTTCTAAAAAAAAATTAATTAAAATAAAAATAAAAAATGAAAATAACAATCATCTATTGGATACGTAAGTGCTGTTGACACACACAGAATTTTAAAAAATACTAGTCATACCGGCAATGCTTCGCAGTTGCTAATATGTATGTACTCTTGCTTTGAACGTCAAATGTGCTAAATTTTATCGCAATCTTACGAATGATATTGATATCCCAAAGAAAAGAGCTCTTTCAGGTTTTCATAAATTTTCCTATTTTCTGGCGAACTATTCCCAACTTTTACTTCACTCAAACCTTCCTCTCGCTTTGAACGTCGAATGTGCAAAATTTTATCGCAATCAGGTAAATGGTTTTGATATTTCATAGATAAATCTCTTTCTATTTTCTCTAAATTTTCCAATTTTCCGGGAAACATTTCCAAATTTTTATTTCGTAAGAACATTACTCTTGCTCTGAACGTGAAATATACAAATTGCAATCTAATGAATGATATTGATATCCAATAAAAAAAACTCTTTCCGTTTCTCGCGAATTTCCAAATTTTCCGAGTAACTTTCCCAAATTTTCAGTTCATACGAACGTTCATCTTTCGTTGAACGTCAAACGATCAAAATTTTATCACAGTCGGATGAACGGTTCTCAACTTATAATGTTAAGTACATTTAGTAACACATTGAAAAAGAAACTTGGTTCAACTTTTGCGACTTTCCTTTTTAACTGTCCCTCTTTCTTTTTTTCTTTTTTTTTATATTACTCAAAACTTTACCTATACCACAATAAACAAAACGAAAGAAGAAATACCCCTCTCCGTCATGTGAATAGTTAGATACAATGCTGAATTCAATCAAAAACACATTGAAAAACGCACTTTCAGTTTTTCTCAAATTTTCCAATTTTCCGGTATATTTTCCGAAAATTTTAATTCATACAAACCTTGTCCTGTCAAGCAGTACTCAAGTGATGCTCTTACAACCATGTAGCAATTGATTTTTATACATAGAAAAAATCGCTCTCGGTTTTTCCTAAATTTTCCTACTTTTCGGGCGACTTCTCCAAATTTTTATTTGATGCGAACTCTCCTATTGCTTTCAACATGAAATGTACAAATTTTTATCGCGATTGGACGAACGGTATTGTAATTCACTGGAAAAAGCTGTTTCAGTTTTTCACGATTTTCCTCTTTTCCGGACTATTTTTTTTTTCATATTTTATCACCGTTTAAACCTTCCCTGAACTTGGTCGAATATTTCAAGACTAAAATTAGCATAATCGGTTCAGCCGTTCTCGAGTTTTAGCGAGACTAACAAACAGCAATTCATTTATATACAGGGTGTCCCAGCTATCTTGTCCACCCAAAATATCTCTGGAAAAATAACAGCTAACGCACGTCCTGAGACTCAGGCGAGAACCCCATGCTGTTCAGGACGTGCGCTAGCCGCGCGTTTCGCGTATTTCAAGCGTCAACTTCGCGTCCCAATATCTCGGGATGTAATTGGAATATGGCGATGCAATCAACGCCATTGTTTATGTGGTTTGTCATGCTATGGATTGCTGAAGAAAAAAAATATAGGGTGTCCATTTAAAAAACATAAGTTTGTGTTAAAAAAACACATTTGCTTTCGTTTTAGAATGTTTCCAAATACGTACATTCATGGGCCCCAGCCGTCATTGATACCGGTGAAAGTCGTTTTCCAATAACTGTTATTTTTCCAGAGGTATTTTGGGTGGACAAGATAGCTGGGAAACCCTGTAATATAGATTGCCGCGGAGGAGTAGCCGAGCGGTCTAAAGCGTCTCGCTGCGGAGCGCGCGGTTGCTCACCGTGGAGGTTCGAGTCCTTCCTGGGGCATGAGTGTGTGTGTGTGTTTGTCCGTAGGTTAGTTTACCTTAGTTTAAGTAGTTTGTAAGCTACGGACTATATATATATATATATATATATATATATATATATTATTGTAATCGAAACACTGAATACTGATGTTTCAATTAACATTAAAATAATATTTTAAAACTTTCTTACGATGGCAAATTTTTGCGGCCCCCAATATTTTACCCCCCTGTGCAGCTGCACATGTTACACCTGCCTACGGCCCTGCAAATGATCATGGCAGTACGACTGAAAGGTCATATGCAAGAGTGAACCAATTACGAATTTTGATATTTAGAATTGGCTATCGCTAATGGCGCACAAAATCGTAAATATTCATGTGGAAAAGGTAACGATGGCTCTTGAGGGACGTAGCGACTATTAGTATTTTTTCTTCTCCTTCTTCTTCTTTTGTCATGTTAGCAGTTGTGGAGTGCCTTAGATCTACATTTTTCTTTGGTGCCAAAGCAACTAAATCGAATATCAAAGAAGTGTGAGCCCCGTGTTACGATATGGCTACAGAGAACGCCGACAGACAGCGAGTGGTAAGAAGGTGAACAACGAATGCGACAAAACGTAGCACGAAAATACATATTTTTAGACCCAAATAGGCGATTTATGTGAAAGTATTTTTTTTTTTTTCATTTATACTTTTTGGGTTCGACTCTGAAAACTAAGTTTTTGAGACTTTACAAAATCATTTATTCGAGAATATATGAGTTTGTAGTCTCAAAAACTTTTTTCCAGTGCCGGAGAAGTTGACTGGAATATACTCTTTCAAATTCTGAAATTCTGAAGCAAGCAGGAGTAAAATATAGGGAACGGAAGGTTATTTACAACTTGTACAAAAACCAGACGGCGGTTGATAGGGTTTAAGTGCATGAAAAGGATGCAGTGGTTGGGAAGGGAGTAAGGGTTTTAGCCTTTCTCCAGTTTTATTTAATTTGTACATTGATCAAGCTACAAAAGAAAGGAAGGAGAAATTTGGAGAAGTAATTAAAGTTCAGGATAGAGGCTTTTGAAATGTGGTGCTACAGAAAAATGCTGAAGATTAGGTGGGTGGTTTGCGTAACTAATGAAGAGGTACTGAACAGAATTGGGGAGAAAAGTAATTTCTGGCATACGCTGGCTAAAAGAAGGGATCGGTTGGTAGGACACATTCTTAGACATCAAGGAATCGTGAAGTTAGCATCGGAGAGAAATGTTTGGAGTAAAAACCACAGAGGAAGACCAAGAGATGGGTACAGTAAGCAGGTTTAAACAGTTATAGGTTGTCGTTCTTATGTGGAAATTTCTAAAAGCCAATGTTGCAGTTTCGACCGTGTTGATCAAATCAAATGTTTGTATTGCTTATGGGACTTAACTACGGGGTCATCAGTCCCTAAACTTACAAACTACTTATGAACTAGCTAACACTAAGGACGGCACAAATATCCATGCCCGAGGGGGATTGGAACCCCCGACCGTAGTGGCCGCGCAGACCGTGACTGGCGCGTCGCAGACGCCTCGGCCACCGCGGCCAGCCGACCGTGTTGCTATTAGCACCGGATCTAGAGTGGTGCGGTGAGGGGGGGGGGGGGAACATGGGACACGGGGTGTCTACCCCGGCGGCACTTGCAGAGGGACGACAAACGGTCACCAAGACGAGTGGGGGGGAGGGGGGGGCAAAAAAAGGAAGGGTAGGGAGTGAGGGGAGCCGCCAAAGCATGATCATCGAGGAGGAGGGATGCCATTATTAGGTTCGTGCCCCTATTGGGAAATTTCGTAGACCCATCGCTCTTAGCAAGTGGATACGTACACACTTGCGTCTCAGCGCATGTCAAAACCGCAAATCACCATAGCACAAAAGCAGGCTTCATAGCGGCTTTCCTGAAAGTTTGGCCGTACCTTTCTGTAATGCCCTGTACATTGAACGAATTGAATTACGTTGCCTTATTTTTGCATGAATACGAATGGAGTAAATCATTCCAGCTCTCTTTCTGGTACCGTGACTTAATGCTTCCCGGGTTCACGTACATTTGTTCCTGCGCACGAATCTGCTCCATTAAAATGCGTTGTTAGTGTATTGTTCGTATTCTACTCTATTTTAGTTCGAAACCGTTTTTCGTAGTTTCTCGCATTTGATGAACAACTCCACGTTAACGGTTTTTACCAGACTCGGTGTGCTGCTTCATTACATCACCTCAATTCGTGCACAAAATCCTTCACTGGAAACACTTTGTAAGATGTCTATTTAAAACGTTGCTTACGATGTTAATAAAAGTTCAAAAAAAATGTTCAAATGTTTGTAAAGTCTATGGGACTTAACTACGGGGTCATCAGTCCCTAAACTTACAAACTACTTATGAACTACTTACGAACTAGGACGGTACAAATATCCATGCCTCAGGGGGGGATTCGAACCCCCGACCGTAGTGGCCGTGCAGACCGTGACTGGAGCGCCTTAGTCTCCTCGGCCACCGCGGCCGGCAATAAAAGTTCCTTAACGATGTTACTAAAAGTGCTCTTTCCTTCTTGTTGTTGTGGTCTTCAGTCCGGAGAATGGTTTGATGCAGCTATCCACAATACCCTATCCTGAGCAAGCCTCTTCATCTTCACATAAGAACGGCAACCTACATCTGTCTGAATCTGCTTACTGTATCCATCTCTTGGTCTTCCTCTGCGGTTTTTACCCCACACACTTCCCTCCAACGCTAAATTCACAATTCCTTGATGTCTAAGAATGTGTCCTACCAATCTATCCCTTCTTTTAGTCAAGGAATGCCAGAAATTTCTTTTCTCCCCAATTCTATTCAGTACCTCCTCATTAGTTACGCGATCCTCCCACCTAATCTTCAGCATTCTTCTGTAGCACCATATTTCAAAAGCCTCAATCCTCTTCCTGTCCGCAGTGTTTATCGTCCATGTCTCACTCCCATACAAGGCAACACTCCATACAAATGCCTTCAGAAAGAACTTCCTTAGGCTTAAATCAATATTCGATGTTAACAAATTTCTCTTTTTCAAAAACGCCTTTCTACCCATTGCCATTCTGCATTTTATATCCTCTGTACTGCGACCATCATTTGTTATTTTACTGCCCAAGTAACAAAACTCATCTACCTCCTTTATTGCTTCGTTTCCCAGTCTAATTCCTTCAGCATCACCTGATTTTCTTACACTGCACTCCATTACCCTAGTTTTGCTCTTCTTAATGTTCATCTTATATGCACCTTTCAGCACACTGCCCATTCCGTTCAATTGCTCTTCTAGGTCCTTTGCTGTATCTGACAGAATTACTATGTCGTCGGCACAACGCAATGTTTTTAATTCTTCACCCTGAACTTTAATTCCTTCTCCAAATTTCTCCTTGCTTTCCTTTATAGCTTGCTCAATGTATAAATTGAATAACAATGGAGAAAGACTACAACCCTGTCTTATTCTCTTTCCAACCACTGCAGCCCTTTCATGCCCTTCAACTCTGACAACCGCTGTCTGGTTTTTGTACAAGTTGTAAATAACCTTACGCTCCCTATATTTTACTCCTGCTTGCTTCAGAACTTGAAAGAGTTTATTTCAATCAACATTGTCAAAAGCCTTCTCCAAATCTACAAAAGCTAGAAATGTAGGTTTGCCTTTTCTTAATCTATCTTCTAGGATAAGCCGCAAAGTCAGTATTGCCTCCCGAGTTCCTACATTTCTCCTGAACCCAAACTGATCTTCCCCGAGGTCGGCTTCTACCAGCTTTTCCATCTTCTGTATATAATTCGTGTTAATATTTTGCAGCATGACTTATTAAACTGATGGTTCCGTAGTTTTCACACCTGTCTGCACTTGCTTTCTTTGGAATGGGGATTATAACATTTTCTTAAATTCTGAGGGTACTTCACCTGTGTCATACATCTACACACCAGGTGAAACTATTTTGTCATGGCTGGTTCTCCCAGACACTTCAGTAGCTCTGAGGGAATATCATCTACTCCAGGGGCCTTGCTTCGACTTAGGTCTTTCAGGGCTCTGTCAAATTCTTCTCTCAGTACAGTATCTCCTATTTCATCTTCATCTACATTCTCTTCCCTTCCTACAATATTGTCTCGAAGTTCATTTCCTTTGTAGAGCCCCTCTATATACTCTTTCCACCTTTCAGCTTTCCCTTCTTTGCTGAGAACTGGTTTTCCATCAGTGTCCTTGATATTCATAGAGCTGTTTTTCTTATCTCCAAATGTTTCTTTTATTTTCCTGTAGGCTGTATCTATTTTTCCCCTATTTATACATTCTTCTACATCCTTGCATTTGGCTTCTAGCCACTCCTGCTTAGCCATTTTGCACTTCTTGTCAATATCATTTCTTAGTCGTCTGTACTCCATATTGTCTGTTTCATTTCTTCATTTTTATATTTTCTCCTTTCGTCGATTAAATTTAGTATCTCCTGTGATAGCCAAGGATTCTTTGTAGGTCTTGCCTTCCTACCTATTTTGTCCTCTGCTGCCTTCACTATTTCATCTCTCAATTTTACCCATACCTCCTCTACTGTTTTATTTCTCCCTGTTTCTGTCAATTGTTGCCTAAAGCTCCCTCTGAAAATCTTAAGAACTTCAGGTTCCTTAAATTTATCCAGGTCCCATCTCCTTATTTTCCTACCTTTTTGTAGTTTCTTTAGTTTCAGCCTACAGTTCAGAACCAACAAGCTATGGTCAGAGTCTATATCTGCCCCTGGGTATGTTTTACACTTTAAAACCTGGTTCCGAAATCTGTGTCTTACCATTATAAAATCTATCTGATATCTTCCGGTGTCTCCTGGTCTCTTCCACGTATACAACGTTCTTTTGTGAGTCTTGAACCAGGTGTTTGTTATAACTAAATTATGTTCTGTGCAAAATTCTACCAGGCGGTTCCTCTTTCATTCCTTTTGCCCAGACCATATTCACCCACTATCTTCCCTTCCCTTCCTTGTCCTACTACCGAATTCTAGTCTCCCATAACAATTAAGTTTTCCTCTCCCTTAATAGTCTGAACAATTTCCCTTAGCTCCTCATTTATTTCTTCGATTTCCTCATCATCGGCAGAACTAGTTGGCATATAAACCTGTACTACTGTTGTCGGTGTTGGCTTCGTATCTATCTTGACAATGATAATTCGATCACTGTGCTGCTCATAGTAGTTTACCCGCATTCCTATTTTCTTATTGATTATCAATCCTACTCCTGTGATACCCCCAATTGATTTTGTATTTATAAGCCTATACTTACCTGACCAGAACTCCTGTTCATCCTCCCACCGAACTTCACTAATCTCTACTATATCTAACTTCAACCTATCCATTTCCCTTTTTAAATTTTCTAATTTTCCTGCTCGATTAAGGGATCTAACATTCCACGCTCCGATCCGTAGAATGCCAGTATTGTCTTTCCTGATGATCATATCCTCCTGAGTAGTTCGCGCCCGGAGATCCGAATGGGGGACTATTTTACCTCCGGAATATTTTACCTGAGAGGATGCCTTCATCATATGTTCATACAGTAGAGCTGCATGTCCTCGGGAAAAATAACGGCTGTAGTTTCCCCTTGCTTTCAGCCGTTCGCAGTAGCTGTGTGGCAAAGCCACATTAGCTGGTGTTGCAAGGCCAGCTCAGTCAATCATCCAGTCTGTTGCCCCTGTAACTACTGAAAAGGCTGCTGCCCCTCTTCAGGAACCACACGTTTGTCTGGCCTCTCCACAGATATCCCTCCGCTGTGGTTGCACCTACGGTACGGCTATCTGTATCGTTGAGGCACGCAAGCTACCCCACCTCGGCAATGTCTGTGGTTCATGGGAGTGGCCTCTTTTCTTATCTGATCAAAATTTGGGGTGATACTGATATAAAAAATTCATTATCTAGTGAACTGCTTGCTCTTTCAGGTATTATACTAGTATGACCGTGCAAAGTTACCAGAGCAATATGCTTCCACAAAGAAATTGATAGGTGGATCTGTACCAATACACACAGTGTAACTTAAAACAGTGGTGCGTACTGTACTCAGACTTAGCTCTTGAAATTCAGAGTGTAAATGCATTCTGCTCTAACACTTGTATCAATAACACAAAAAACTACTTAAGTCGTTTCACTAGCAGCAAGATTAATTGAGTAATTAAATACTTGTACAAATTCAAAGCGGTGTCACTGTAAAAATGAAATTATATACATAAGCATCAAGATTTGAACAAAACGTGGACAATTACTTAACTCGATTTAAAGCGACAGCGATGTATTAAAAATAGGTTCCATCATTTACTTAAAAAAATAATAATGATGAAAGAAAATCCGAACAGTTTCACAAAAAAAAAAACAATGACTTAACAAAGTGTATCTGAGGGGTTCTACAAAGCACAAAGCCTGCTTACCTTGTCTAATGAAATAAAATCAAATGAAAGTATCCATCATTGTTGTTCCGCATTTGTGGAACCCACACCTTCTCGGAGACCACTGTCCATCACGACTTTTCGCGATCACGTACTGACTTATTCTCCCGCTTAGCCTTGCATGGCAGCAATACCGCGACAATGAAAGAGCAACTTAGAGAGACATGCTACTACTACCTAACCAACGAGTACATATTGTCCATAAAATTTGCAACATCACGCACGACTAGAAGCAGCACGACCCCGGTATTTCTGAAAAGGGGCTTCCAGCGCAGTGGATCCATGTGGATGCAGCAGAAAATATATTAGTAGCTAGGTAGTAGACAAGATAATACTACATGAAAAAATTATATCCTTTTGGAAATGTGTGAAATGTGAGTAGAAGAAATTCTAGGTATTATGATAAACGGTGATATCTCTGACATAGGAGAATTTCAGGTTGATTTGGATGATTCAGTAATTTCTCTAAGGTGGACATACCACGTGGAATAATGAAGCCTTGGATGCAGTGAAGGAAGAGGATAGCGTAAGTTCGCTAGTTGAACCTGTTTTTAAATACGACTTTCAGATAATAATCGAATAGAAATAACCAATAGGCGCATTGAGATCTTTATAATGGTGTTACTGTTTGCTAATATGGTATTCCATCTGCGGAAACCACAAAATAAAAAATAAAAAAATATATGGAAGAAGTACTTCTTATGGAAAAGCCATTGAATGGAATTATGAATATTATGGACTGTCTTCAGATTTCTGACCTTTATTTCCACTGGACCCAATTTTTTAATCATGGCAAGTTTTTCACTAGAAAAATGAAGACTTGTTCAATGCATTGCTAGAAGTATTTATAAGTCAAAATAATGGTTCAGTTCTTTGTAACTAATACGACAGGAAATTCGGGCTCCAAGGCTTAAACAGTGTTTCTCTAATATTCCCCTCGCAGGAGGACAACTGGACTAGTTGCACGTAATTGGTCTGTCGTACACGTAGTTTCGCCACTAAAAGAGCGAGCAGCTTTATGAATAACAAGCGACCACGCTCAGCTGACACACTGAAGAATGCAGCTATTTCCACAGCGTTTGAAGTGACAAATATCTAACGACATTCCCATGCAGCACTGTGTAACACTGTCATGGCTTTCCTTTCGCGAAATCTGCTTCATAATATGTGCTGTTGTAAAGTACGCTCTTGTGCAGAGTTCACACAATGGTGAAGTTGCACTCCGGTTCGGGGACACGCTTTCCCTGTTTGGTAAATCTGCCTGAGCACAGCTACCTGTTGGACGCTATCCATTCTTCTCTTCATTAAACAGTTGCTAACTTCGTCCATTTTTTAAAAATCTCATTTGCTATTTCGACTCCGTCGCTCCCCTGTAATTTTTCCTTGGCTAATTCTACGCTGTAGCCACGTAGGTAATTGCTTCGTAATGTAATGTTCATCCCAGCTGAGTTTTCTTCTCATTCATATCATGTACACTGGTTTTCTGTGCTCTCCTACTCGTACATTCCTCATTCTGCCTGTCCGTTTCACTTCGAGCAAACTTCCCTACTACAATTGGGAGCTACGCAAGCATTTTACCTGTTGCTAATTGATTCTTATTCATTCGTAGACATCTAATTCTACACTAGAGACGAAACACTTGGCGAATCTCTTTCGTAATTTTATTGGGGCTCATTTTACTGTAAACGAATCCGCTCTCTTTTTAGAAGCTCTTGTAGCGACAAACAATTTTCTTCACACAGCTTCCATTTTATGTCACCGAAATCCATTGGTATGAAAAAGTTTCTTAAGTCATATCTCGAAATGATGTTTCATAATTATCAGGACTGTGTTCTGTACATTCGCCCTCATAAGACACTCTTTTCCTAACTGTGCAGCCTTCTGATTGTTTCTGTACCGTTTTAAGGTCGACATATTTAATTGTATGTATCACTTCCCCCTTCCCCTGCCTATTACACCACTTGCTTCTGTAATAGTTTATCTACCGATTAGATGACCCGGTGAACTTCGTAGCACTTACGTTTTAAGATAAACCATATTAATTTAAGTTATATGTATTTTAGACCCAGTAGCTTTATAAAGGAATCATCAGATAGTCTAAGTATCGGCTCGATAGTGGGCGGAAAGAGTGGACAGAACACGCACACCTGTCCAGGATAAAGTTCATGTCACATTCGGGAAAGTTGAGGAAAGATTTAAACGGTGATAAAATATGGAAAAATTGTGGGGAAAATTTAGATTTAAAACATGTAAAATAATGACATGGTTGTGTTATCTAGTCGACCCGGCAATGACTAGCAATTGCTAATATGTATGTTGTCTTGTTTTGAACGTCAAATGTCCAAAATTTTGTTGTAATCGTACGAATAATATTGATATCCCCCAAAAAAAGAGCTCTTTCAGTTTTCCACAAATTTTCCTGTTTTCTGGTCAACGATTCCAAACTTTTACTTCACTCAAACCTTCCTCACGCTTTGAACGTCGAATGTGCAAAAATTTTTCGCAAACAGTGCGCCTCGTTTGCACAGTGGTAGAGTTCCAGACTACAAATCCAAAGGTCGTGTGCTCGATCCCCGCCAGGTCCTAGGATTTTTATCTGTCACCTCTGGCAATGTTGTTCGTGTGAAAAATACCGAGTAGCACCGTGGTTCGGAACCCACGTTGAACTGTAGTTCCCCCTATAACTGGCTGGGTAAGTCAGTTTGAAGGTCGGAGGAAGGGAACGGCATACCACCTCCAAACAGGACCATGCCTAGTAAAGCACTGTGGTGTTCAAACCAATCTTCGGACTGTTGACTGCTTTACCTTTTACCTTTACGAATTGTATTGATATTTCATAGAAAAGTCTTTGTTTTTTCTGAGTTTTCCAATTTTTCCGGGAAACTTTTTCACATTTTTATTTCATAAGAACGTTACTCTTGTTTTGAACGTCAAATATGCAAAATTTTATCGCAATCAGACGAATGATACCATAGAATAAAGCTCTTTCAGTTTCTCGCGAAGTTTCATATTTTCCGGGTAATGTTCCCAAATTTTTAGTTGATAAGAACGTACATCTTTCGTTGAACGTCAAATGATCAAAATTTTATCGCAATCGGATGAACGGTTTTCAACTTATAATGTTGAGTACATTTAGAAGCACAATGAAAAAGGAAATTGATAAGAATTTTGCGACTTTCCTTTTTAACTGTGCTTATTTTTTACTGAAAACATTTCCAAGACCATAATGAACAAACCAAAAAAAAAAAAAAAAAAAAAAAAAAAAGAATTACCCCTCTCCGTCGTGCGAATAGTTATAGTGCTAAATTCAATCAAAAACACATTGAAAAACGCACTTTCAGTTTTTCTCAAATTTTCCAATTTTCCGGAAGATTTTCCAAAAAATTTAATTAATATAAACCTTGTCCTGTCAAACCGTACTCAAGTGATGCTCTTACAACCATGTGGCAATTGACTTTAATTCATAGAAAAAATCGCTTTCGGTTTTTCCTAAATTTTCCTACTTTCCGGGTGAATTTTCCAAATTTTTATTTGCTTTCAACATGAAATGTACAAAATTTTATCCCGATTGGACGAACGGTATTGATAACTCACTGGAAAAAGCTGTTTCAGTTTTTCCCGGTTTTCCTCTTTTCCGGACAACTTTTCCATATTTTTTCACGGTTTAAACCTTCCCTAAACTTGCACGAATTGATAGCGCACTGGAAAAAGCTGTTTCAGATTATCCGGATTTTCCTCTTTTCTGGACAACTTTTCCCTATTTTATCACCGCGTAAACCTTCCCTGGACTTACTTGAATATTTCAATTCTTTAATGAGCCAAATCGGTTCAGCCGTTCTCGAGTTTTAGCGAGACTAACGAACAGCAATTCATATATATATATATATATATATATATATATATATATATATATATATATATATATATATATATATATATATATTACTTGTTATTCAGCGTATTGACTATTATAGATACAAATTAAATATGCAAATAGAGGTGCATGAAACAAGCAAATTGTACGATGGCAGGTAAGTGGAGAACCCATCGGTAAGAAGTATGCGCAAGTTCAGTGATGGTAACGTTACAACGCTGTTGATGCTGTTCCTTACTGTAAAAAGTTGCGTATGTGGCACATACTACACGAATGTTCGACAGTAAGTCTGCCGCCGAGCGTTGCAAGGCGCCTAGCTGCGGAGCGCGCCGCTACTCGCCGTCGGAGGTTCGAATCCTCCCTCGGTCATGGGTGTATTTCTTGTCCTTAGCATAATTTAAAGTAGTTTGTAAGCCTAGGGACTGATGACCAGCGTAGTCCCATAGATTTACAAACATTATTGACAATAAGTTGAAAGACGACCGTCTGTCGTCTTCCATATATTTTTTGTATATTTCTGTAAAGTTATAATTTATTTAATGTCGCTAGATTATCATTTTGTTAAAACTTGAACCCAAGGCTTGCGGATTAGCACTTTTATTTCCAGTGTTAAAAT
This sequence comes from Locusta migratoria, assembly GCA_026315105.1. Taxonomy (NCBI): domain Eukaryota; kingdom Metazoa; phylum Arthropoda; class Insecta; order Orthoptera; family Acrididae; genus Locusta; species Locusta migratoria. Next base: position 452,261,235 of record CM048748.1, read on the forward strand.
ATTAGTTAATATTGCTAGGTTTTTCTTATTTTGTTATGTTAATAATTTATTATTGTATTAATTAATGTGGAATAAGTATGGCTTCTCCTTATGCCACTGTCCCTGTGAGAAAGTGCAGTTGTTGTACTTTTAAGTGGGTGCCAGAATCTATGGCTGTCTGAATGTGGGCTCAGAATCGATAGCTGCTCATGCTACCACAGAGGTTTCCACACCCTTTGGTTACAGTCCAGTCGACGAGCCTTCTCCGTCCCCAGCACCGCTGAACTAGGATTTTCTGGCTTTTGGTGGCTCCCCGCGTCTCGTGCCCGCTTGGAGTGGTCATTCTATACTGGGCGTCTCCTCCTCGAAAGCCGCGAGATGGTAATGTTTCATTGTCTAGCGCTTTTAACTTAGACTCGTAAACTTACAATCTTTTTTTTTTTTTGAAAATGTTCTCCGATCATGAGCGGAAATGTGTTCTCGTTATTCAAATCAGTGATTTGCAATAGATAAACGCTGTGTGTGTGATTCTAGTTGCAGTTTGATAACGGCCTGGTATGTTAAAACCTTTTGTGATCATGTGGCGGTGTATGAACTCTGTGTAAATACTTTCTAGCTTTGTGGGGCCCGATTTCTAATAGGTGATATGTTCAGTTTTGCACAGTGCATGTGAGAGTCTTCTCATCGTTTCCTTCCCTGAGTGATATGCGTTCCACGTGGTTGGTTCATAGATAAAACCTTCAGCTTCCACTCTTGTTTGTTCTACGACCATCAGGCAAGTAACTATGCAGGTATCCTTCCTTCCTGATGTAATTCTAAACATTTCTATGGGTGATCCACAGGGTAGTGTTATTACTCCTCTGCTGTTCCTTATTTACATAAACGACTTCGGGCAAAATCTAAGTAGCTCTCTTAGGTTGTTTGCAGATGACGCCGTCATTTACCGTCTAGTAAAATCATCTGAAGATCAAAACCAACTGCAGAACGATCTGAATAAGATATCAGTATGGTGTAAAAATTGGCAATTGACTATAAATAATGAGAAGTGTGAAGTCGTCCACAGGAGTACGAAAAGAAATCCGTTAAACTTTGTTTACAAGATAAATCAATCAAATGTGAAGGCCGTAAAATCCACAAAATACCTAGGAATTACTATTACTTCAGACTTAAATTGGAAAGAACACGTAGATAATATCGTGGGAAAGGCGAACCAGAGACTGCGTTTTATTGGCAGAACTCTTAAAACGTGCAACAGAACTACAAAAGGAATTGCATACACTACGCTTGTCCGTCCATTTTTGGAGTATTGCAGCCCAGTGTGGGATCCTTATCATGTGGGTTTGACGGAGGACATCGAAAGACTCCAAAGAAAGGCAGCTCGTTTCGTGTTGTCACCATACAGGGGAAACAGCGTTACGGAAATGGTACAGGATCTGGGATTGGAATCATTACAACAATGACGCTTATCGCTGCGGCGTGGGCTACTTACGAAACTCCAATCGCCAACATTCTCCTCACAATCCGAAAATACATTGTTGACTCCCACTTACATAGGTAGAAACGATCATCAGAATAAAATACGATAAAAAAGAGCTCGAACGGAGAGATTCAGATGTTCTTTCTTCCCGCGCGCTATTCGAGAATGGAATGGGAGATAAATAGTATAATTGTGGTTCTACGAACCCTCTGCCAGGCACTTAAATGTGATTTGAGGAGTATCCCATGTCGATGTAGATGTAGGTTGCGTGCCGTAATTGTTATTTTATTTTTTCGACTTTGTAATTATTTCATTTTTGTGGTTTTTCTGAGACAGGATCTCATCCGTCTCTGTAATCGCCCCTTTACGCTTCCTTATATAATTCTAAGCATTTCTATGGGATACATGCTGTAGTTAATTTTCTTTATTTTTCGGAATCTGAATTTATTCAATTTTCCCGTTTTTCGGAACCACGTGGGTCCCAGTTCCGACTTCCGGGGTTTGCAGCTATTCGCCTGAATTCACGCCACTTCTCATATAAAACCAGTACCGAGATCGATTGCTGACAGACTGCAACTTAAGAATCCACCGTGATTTTGTATAATGAATCCGATTTTCAACCACTTCACCTTTAATGGAGTGCGTTCATATAACGTAGCCGTGTGTCGCCGTTAGCGTGTTTGCTCGCGGTCCAATTCAGATGTAATTTAACCTGGCTATACACACGCACCATTTCAAAACAGGCACGACAGACCAGAGCCAACTTCAAAGTGTTTTTGTATATTGTGTTTTGTGCTACGTCCGACTACTGAATTTCGCCTACGAAGCGGCGCATGCTTCCGCCTCGTCTCAGCACGCTGTTTGTGGTGAGTTTCGCTGTGGCATTGCGTGTGTGTGAGAGAATGAGTGTCGTTTGTGAATCCTTCCCCCAGTAGCGTTAAATCATGTATAATTTAGGCTGGGGACCGTCCGCATTAATCCATGTAAGAGATGAATTTTCATTGTATTAACAAAATTGGTTCCCCATTTTGCTTGTTTCCTATCTGAATAAAGAAGTCTAAGTTCAGCATAATCCGTAAGTTGCCTATAAATTGTAGTTTTAGTGCACCTTCTCTCTTTTATTTAATATTATTCTTCACAAGTGCTGAGAACAAGCTCAGATGCAATTTTCCTTATCTCTAAATTCCGTTGCGCCATAAATGTTTTTCTTAGCCACCTTTGTAAGATAACTTTAATTGTGGTGGCTTGCTTATTAATGTCTGTGTGTAATAACGTGTGAGTTGCTATGTATGTTGACCACTGTAGTATTAACTTCCTGTTATTGAAGTAACATGAAACGAGTCAGTTCTCAGTTTGGGCCACGGAACAAGGCTTTGTAGTAGGAAGTAACCAGTAGTTCACATGGACCTCATTTGCTAATTTTAGTGATAAGACAAGGCTCTTGTTGCGTACAGTAGTCGACTTTTAAAGTCAATCGAGCATGGGCCGCCAAACGTGTACCCAAATGAATATACCATGGTACCATGGCATCTGACGCCCTTCGTGCTAAACTGACTGGACTCTTTTATGAGGGGATGTTTAAAAGTTTTGGCATTGTTCCATCCAATTTGATAGTGAAGATGAACTCGGGGAACTTTAAATTAAAAACGACAATGAAAGCATTCGTTGTTTATGAACGTGTACGGGCTTTGATAAGACTTAAGCCTGCTTTCAAATGGACGGTGTCCCCGTGGAAGCATTTTTGTTGCAAATTGTTTGTCCACAAGTGCATGTCTGCATTGTGAGGAGTTGTCTGTATTGTGAGGAGTTAATTTATTCAGTCGCAATACGTCGGTCGTATCGAAGAAACCATTGGTTTCCGGACACACATTTACCTACATCTACACGAATAATACGCCAATCACATTTAAGTGCATGTCAGAGGGTTCATCGAACCGCTTTTATAATATTTCTGTACCATTTCATAATCTAATACCGCGCGGGAAAAAAGAACACATGAATATTTCTGTTTTCTATCTGATTTTTCTTATTTTATTAAGATGATCATGTCTCTCTATGTAAATGGCTGCTAACAAAATATGTTCGCATTCGGAAGAGAAAATTGATGGCAAAATTTAGCATATAAATTTCACCACAACCAGTGACGTAGCCAGGATATTGTCCAAGGGGGAGTGGGGGTAAACATGGAGGTTCGGGTTCGATTCCCGGTCGCATCAAAAATTTTAATTCAATTTTTCAGTTTTATCGTTAATATCTTTGACATATTCGAGACGAACATCCGTCTCAGGGATTGTATATTTGTATTTACATTATCAATCGGTCACAACTCTCCAATAATTATGTTATTGTGTGCTCACACCAGCCTGCAAACTAAATTAGCGGGAGAAAATTTAAAAAGGAGATTTTTGACTTGTTGTCGTAAGAAGTAGATGTAATTTTTTGTTCTAAAATCAACAGCTTACAAGGCCACCAATTTGGATCCTTTGGTAATATTGGAAAAGATTAAAAATTTGCATGGTTTTCATCCAAGTTCAACTTATTTATTAATTCGGCCTTTTGTAAATCAAATGTCATACGATTTCTGCGGTTTGTATATAAATTGCTTAACAGGCCAAACACCTTTTCACGATAAGCATTGCTCACAGGAACTAACAATACAAATCATATATATTCTTTAAGTTTTGCAATTGGTTTTGTTCGAATTTTTAAGAAAATATGCCCAAATTTTGTCTGTAACCCCTTTTTTTGTAAAATGTTCAAATACGTCAGCAAGACAACAGTAATTAGTTAACAAGGCATCATTGCTTTATAGGTAAGGTCCGCCTAGAGCAAACACAATTTTTTTTTTTTTTTTTTTTTTTTTTTTTTTTTTTTTTTTTTTTTAGTTTCTCTCATACATGTTTCGCTGGCGTTGAAGCATCATCAGTGGGATGTTTAAGTCGTTAATTCGATGATGATGCTGCAACGCCAGCGATACATGTATGGGAGAAATAAAAAAACATTTGTGTTTGCTCAAGGCGGACCTACCTATAAAGCAAATTTATTTTGTAAGCAAACACGGAGATTGAAGAGCTTTTCAAACATCAAGATGAAGGCATCATTGCCAATGTCGCTTGAAATATTAAGAATTTCAGGCAATGTGGAGGGATCTACCCACGTATTTTGATCCTTTTACAGTGTAAAGAGTATTCAGAAAAATCTTAGCTATGTAGCAAGTATTGAATTGCTCGCTTTAAAAACTGTTCAGAATCGGCGCAAAAAGAGTTTTCTTACTACAAAGAATTTATCATGCAACATATTCTAAATATGAGTTGCAGTTTTCACATTACACTATCTATTTGTATGATACTGCAACCATCGCTTCCCAATGATAAAATGTTTGTTTGAAACCGTAACATTACGTTATGTACAAAGTACAAACAAGATTCTGAAATTATTTCCTCCCCTTCTTTCGTCGACTCTTTCAATCTAATCAAATAGGCTTAGGCTTTGGGATAGAAGTCCCCATACCTCCTTTCGGCATTCATTTTCCCCTTTCAATAAAAATAATAGTGTTTTACAGCAGTCCAACAATGCAGTGAACGATAAAGCGGGTAAAAGAGAGAGAGAGAGTCATCTCCTTGGGAGAGGAAGGTTTTTGTACCTGCACACTGCCTAGTGAAAACACAAGGGAACAAAGTTGTAGAGGTGCTTCTTGAGTTTCTCCCGGCGTATTTGATAATCAAAATATCCACGGGTGTACTGCCGGTCTATAGTGTCCAACGGGCACAATATTTCGGCGATCATACATGTCGCCATTCTAGGCCGGTAGCGGGCGATTTAAATATCCTCGGCCCGCGGAGCGACCCCTCCGCGGTCCGCGCCCCGCGCCGCGGTCGCGCATTGGAACCGATTGCGACGGCGTCTGAGGTGACGTCGATGTGAGGGCTCTGTCCGCCGTGGTCGTCACTACGTTACGTTTGCTAGATTTACTCTTAATTAACCCAATCGCTGGTTCCCAAGCTTTGCTAAGATTATAGCCATAGTCACGGTTTATGAGGTCGTCACTTGTGCGAATTTCAATGGCCTCTCTAACGACGCAGTCCCAGTATCTCGACGTCTGTACCAGAATCCTAGTGCGTTCATACTCCATCGTGTGATTCTCCGACAAACAATGTTCAGCAACCGCCGACTTGCTCGGATACATCAATCAACCGTGGCTATGGCTATGATCTTATCAAAGCTTGGGAACCAGCGATTGGGTTAATTAAGAGTAAATCTAGCAAACGTAACGAAGTGACGACCAGGCGGACAGAGCCCTCACATCGACGACATCTCAGACGCCGTCGCAATCGGTTCCACTGCGCGACCGCGGCGCGGGACGCGAACCACGGAGGGGTCGCTCCGCGGGCCGAGTGTATTTAAATCGCCCGCTACCGGGCTAGAACCCAGTTCCCTTCGAGCCGCCGTAGCGTGCGGATCTCCGTGCCGGCGCGTTTCCAGGAGCTCAGTCCGTCAGTTCACCTGATGATGGCGACATGTATGATCGCCGAAATATTGTGCCCGTTGGACACTATAGACCGGCTGTACACCCGTGGATATTTTGATTAATAAAGTTTTTGTTTTTCATCTCTGTGTTTGTATATCTTTGACTAATGTAAATAAAGTTATGGAAAGTACACACATGCATGTTCTGTCTACTGACTGTGTGAAATGCAAAACCGGTTTCATCTATTTCCTCCCACAACCAGTATTTCAACAGGTACAGGGAAAGTTAGTGATGGGAACAACCGAATGAAAACAATCGATTCATTCGGTTGTTGGAAAAAAATCGATCATTCGGTTGTAGTTTCTCGCATCGGTTGAATTATTCATTCATTCTTCTGAGTGAAACCAGTCGGTGGGACCAACCGAATGAAACAACCGATTCAGTCGGTTGGACTATTCATTCGTTCTTTTGAGTGAAACCAGTCGGTGGGATCAAACGAATGAAAAAATCGACGCAGTCGGTTGGACTACTCATTCCTTCTTTTGAGTGAAATCAGTCGGTCGGAGCAACCGAATAAAAAAAATCGACACAGTCGGTTGGACCACTCATTCCTTTTCTTTTGAGTTAAATCAGTCGATGGGACCAACCGAATGAAAAAATTGACACAGTACGTTGGCCTCTTCATTAGTTCTTTTGAGTGGAACCCAGTCAGTGGGAGCAACCGAATAAAAGAGTCAGTCGGTCGTAGTTTTACTATGTTGGATTAATATTCGTTTATTTTTTTCGGATGAAAGTAGTCTGTGGGAACAACCGAATGAAAACATGAGACAATTTTGCATTTTGTACATTGACTGAATTACTCATTCTTTCTTTTCAAGTGAAAAGAGGCAGTAAGTTTTTCTGTCGGTTGAACCATGTAATCATTATCCCAACTGAAACGACTCATTAGTGTTTTAGCTTACCGAGCTATCTATTTATTTCTATGAACGAAACTGACGTGCACATCAGTGGCCGATGACCACGAAGTACCGTGGGGAGCGGGGACACGAGTTGGGGTGCTGCCTCGCTCGCGTTTTCACTGCCGACAGCGCCAGCAGGCGCGCGCCAAACACGCAACAGTGTCTGGCCAGGGGGGCGGGGCGTGCCATCGCCGATTGTTGTCGGTTTCTTACTGTCTCAATAAAGAAGCGTCGAAACTACAGGGTGTTCCAAAATGATCGCTACAAGTTTAATCTCGCATACTGTATCTCCGAAGTGGGAACAGGTAGAAACGTGCGGTTTGCGCTTATTGTTCATACATATCTAAGGTACTAGTAGGACAGAGTTAAGTATTTTAACTTTGAGCGTATTTGCTAGATCCAAATTCGAAGATCACTAAAACAATGTATATTGTAAAAAAAGGTTATTAAAGTATTTTCTATAAAAATGTTTCTTATAAAATATTTTTGGTAATTCCATCTAATTTGAAGGGGTACGAGAAGACATACAACATTTATCAGTGCTGTAAATTTTCTTCAGCGCGTCTGTATTCGTCAACAGTGTATGAAAACATTCATCTCAAGTTTCATAATTATTCACTCTTGTCACAGATATTTCTGTGGTTATCGGTGAAACGGTGTGGAGGTTTATTCCATCCCTCCGTCATGTAACATACAAAATCTTAGATTAACAGTGAACTGCCACTTGTTTTGAAAGTCAAGTGTGCAAAATTTCATCAAGATCGGAATGAAACTCTATATTGGCGTCGAAGTCTGGAATACCTTCTCTCATGCATCAAACTAAAGTAGATGTAGACGGTGACCATTCTCTTTCTTTGAAGGTGAAGAGTGAAATATATAATTAAAATTCGAATACAAATGGAATTTGTCGAAGTTAGTAGGTAAAGTACCCTCCGCCATGCACCTACGAAATTTATTGTACACAGTTACCTTCGCCTTGTTTTAAAGGTCAAGTGTGCAAAATTTCATCAAGATTGGAACAAAACTGCAGATTTGAATGCAATAAAAACACACACACGGACACACTGCTATATTTTTAAGATTTGTCTCTAAGAATGTTTCATGCTGAATCACGGTTCATTTATACCCGAAAAGGCTGAAGTAGTATGCAAATAAAGTCACACATGGTGTGTATCGGAAGACAACGCACACTCTTCTGTATTTACACGCAGACAGCTGTCACCATCCTTCACAGAGGAATGGGGTACTTAAAACTCTAGTACATATGGCGCGCACTATCTCCGACGCAGAGAGTCTACCCCAGATATTGGAACCCCTGAGAACTGTATTCCGAATAAATGGGTACTCAGAGTGGCAGATTCAGCGGGCTCTCCGCCCAACTACTACAGCACAACCTGTGGAAACGGATGAAAACACGAGGGAGGATGTAGGCACTGCGTTTATTCCATACACCGGCGCACTCTCGGGGAAGGTCACCCGCATTTTGAAAAAACACCAGCTTGGAACTGTTTTTTGTCCACCGAATAAAATTCGTGCACTGGTGGGGAGCGCCAAAGATGATCTCGGTTTGAGGAAGGCCGGCGTGTACCAGATTCCATGTCAGTGTGGCAAATCATATATTGGACGATGCGTACCGTCGAGGATCGATGCGTTGAACACCAGAGGCACACACGATTGATGTATCCGAGCAAGTCGGCGGTCGCTGAACAATGTTTGTCGGAGAATCACGCGATGAAGTATGAACGCACTAGGATTCTGGTACAGACGTCGAGATATTGGGACTGCGTCGTTAGAGAGGCCATTGAAATTCGCACAAGTGACGACCTCATAAACCGTGACTGTGGCTATAATCTTAGCAAAGCTTGGGAACCAGCTATTGGATTAATTAAGAGTAAATCTAGCAAACGTAACGAAGTGACGACCACGGCGGACAGAGCCCTCACATCGACGTCATCGCAGACGCCGTCGCAATCTGTTCCACTGCGCGACCGCGGCGCGGGACGCGAACCACGGAGGGGTCGCTCCGCGGGCCGAGGGTATTTAAATCGCCCGCTACCGGGCTAGAACCCAGTTCCCTTCGATCCGCCGTAGCGTGCGGATCTCCGTGCCGGCGCGTTTCCAGGAGCTCAGTCCACTAGTTCACCTGATGATGGCGACATGTATGATCGCCGAAATATTGTGCCCGTTGTACACTATAGACCGGCAGTACACCCGTGGATATTGTGATTAAAGTTGTAGAGAATTTTCTCCTCTACAAATTCGTTTATTCAATTTTCGCGTCAGATGAACGGTTTATTTGCATTTAAAGTTATATTACAAACGGATTTTTTTGGTGTTACTAACGTATTTCTTGTCCGAAATATTTCAAAAAGCGAGGTTCTGGACTGTGGTAGCCAACAATTATGTCTGCAAAATTTGGTGCCGATCGGTTGAACGGTTCGACCTAAAAAGTGGGAACACGTTACAGACAGACAGACATCGTCAAATCGCCGTCATTTTTGCAAATATCTCTGCAACGATGCAAGATATGAAAAAAAAAAAAAAAAAACCATAATAGCGCAAAGTTGTAGAGAATTTTCCCCTCTACCAATTAGGTTATTCAATTTTCGTGTCAGATGAACGGTTCGTTTGCAATTACAATTATATTACAAACGGCTTTTTAAAAAAATTACTACCGTATTTTTTATCCGAAAAATTTGAAAAAGGGAGGTTCTGGTCTCTGGTGGCCTAAAATTATGTCTATAAAATTTGGTGCTGACCGGTGGAACGGTTCGTCTTAAAAACAGGGAACACGTTACAGACAGACAGAGACATCCCAAAATCGCCGTTATTTCTTCAAATATTTCTGAAACGATACGAGATATGAAAAAAAAAAAAAAAAAAAAAAAAAAAAAAAAAAAAAAAAAAAAAAAACCATAAGAGAGGAAAGTTGTAGAGAATTTTCTCCTCTACAAATTCGGTTATTCAATTTCCGTGTCAGATGAATGGTTAAGCCGTTATTTTCATTTAAATTTCGAGCTGTCAAAAGACGAACGCAAAGGCCCACTTTTAGTGTTACTACCGTAACGTAAAGTGGGCCAAAAAAGTATTGCTAGACGCGTGGAACATATCTTGTGCGCGTCGTTTGGTGATGATCGTGTGCTCAGCCGCCACTTTCGTCATGTTTGGCCTCCCAGGTCCCGAGACCTCAGTCCGTGCGATTATTGGCTTTGGGGTTACCCGAACTCACCATAACTCCGGACATGCTTTACAGTGCTGTTCACAACATTATTCCTCGGCTACAGCTATTGTTGAAGAATGACGGTGAACATATTGAGCATTTGCTGTAAAGGACATCATCTTTGCTTTATCTTAATATGTTGTGCTAATTATTGCTTTTCTGATCAGACGAAGCGCCATCTGTGGGACATTTTTTGAACCTTTTTTTTTCGGTTATATAATATTTTTGTTTGTATTTTTGACATATGTGATATTAGGCTCAGGGTACGATGTTCTTCACATTTTATAGTGCGTGGTTTCTTTGGTATAGGGATTATGATAGTCTTTTTAAAATCTTCTGGTAGTTCTCCAGTTTCACACTTATTAATTTGAAGATATAGTTATGTGTTACGTCATGCAATGCTTGTATCATTTCTCCAGTTAATCCTGGTGCTTTGTTTTTCTTTAGTTCTCTCACAGCCCTTAGGTATTCTTCTTTTGTTAATGAGGGTCGTAACTGATCTTTTGTGACATTTTCTTCGTTTTCAAGATTACTTATCTCATTTGGATCTTCGTATGATTTTTCTATATAACGTTTCCATCTCTGTCCCACTTCGTTGTTCTCGAATAGCAGTTTTCCATTCTCATCTTCGGTCATTGGCTTTCTTGAATTGTTTCTTAATATGTCCGTCGGCTGTTTCTATATTTCCTTTCTCTAGTTCGGTAAATATGAACAGCTTTTCTTTCTTTATCGCCGGTTACCTCAGTGTGTTTCCCGGTTGGCTGCTGTCCCGTGTTAAACGCATAGCTGTATGGCGCGCCTGTCCCGGCCAGAGATGCGCATTCCCCTGCAGTGTATGGATCGGCGGGCCACCTGTGGCTGTGGCTGTGGCTGCCTCGCGCCATGTTTTAGGAGCCCGGCCTGGCCTGGCGGCGCCGCCACGTTGCCAGACGTTGGCGGCGGCAGCGGCCGCCAATGCCCACGTGGCGCGGTCTCCCCCACCCCGCTCTCACGACGCCCTCATTTGCCCGCCCCACACTCACTCACAACCCTCCACCTAACCTTTCTCCCACCCGAACCCGACACTCACCACAGCCACAACAAAAAACTAAAATACTACCAGTACGTATATTCATTAACAAGTGAAATACCACTTTGGTACGTAAATTACAAGTCATATTCACTTTCTTAAACAATAAATAAATAAATACGTCAAAACTAAATAAATTCATTAAAGTAAAGCCAAGTCAAATCATGGTCATTTATTTAATTATTGTTTAACCTTTAACTGGGGAGGTGAGCATTCATAACATAACTAGGGACATGGGGTGGTCACAGGACCTACATAAATATGATACTAAGGTTTCTATTTTATTCTTAAATTCTTTATTATACAATAAACAAAACATTTAGTCTTTCATTAATTCATTTAAGTACAATTTTAATCACTGAGGTACTCCAATAATTACTAAATAGAATTGGGGAGAAAAGAAATTTCTGGCATACCTCGACTAAAAGAAGGAATCGCTTGGTAGGACACATTCTTAGACATCGGGGAATCGTAAATTTAGCATTGGAGGGAAGTGTGTGGGGTAAAAATCGCAGAGGGAGAACAAGAGACGCGTATAGTAAGCAGATTCAAATGGATGTGGGTTGCCGTTCTTATGAAGAGATGAAGAGGCTTGCTCAGGATAGAGTAGGGTGGAGAGCTGCATCAAACCAGTCTCCGGACTGAAGACCATAACAACACTCCAATAATTATCCATAAATAATAAATCAATAACTTGTGTGAAATGGTGTCAAATGTTCGTATACATATTATTTTTCAAAGGAATCAAATAAGAAAAGCTTTAAACATTTTCAAATTATAGAGAAATGTTAACAGACTAAGCAACATTCATATTTAGATAACTCAAAAGAATCTTTCATGTCAAAAGACTAGAGAAAAATCACATTTCCAAACTGAACATTTTCATCATCACTGAAAGAAGATTCTGCATTAATATACCGTATTGACTGCGGATGATTTTCATATGATTTAAATACAAAAATTAGTTACGTTTGCAATAGAAAAGCTCCGTATTTTGTCAGCATTTCCTGATGTACATTTGAACAGCTAGAATAAACTCTTCCATGTTTGAGAACTTAGCTGCCTTCAGTAGGATCGATCTTGGTGCAGCCGAATTTGTAGCTCTTTTTAAAACCCGAGGATAAATATAAAGGTTGGTGCACTCTACTACTGAGCGATTTGTTTGCGCATTTGTGAGAACAGCAAACCATTCTACAGCAGTCTTGCAGGTTTTAGCAATTAGTTTGGTACCAGGAAGCTGACTTACTATATTTTGCTTTCTTGTTCTGATATTATTAGGTTTCGGTATAGTCATACATTTAGTTACTTTATCCTCACTAAGCATAAACACCTCCGGTGTTGCTGAAAAGAAGGATGCCATATCTCCAGCAGCATCTTCATGAGAATGAGCACTTTCAGTTCGCATTGCTCTTCTTCATTGTCATCGGAATCTTCAAACTCTGGAACCTCACAGCCTTCATCACCATTAAAAACTTCCTCTAACGTCGTTCTAAGAAGCTTTTGGTCCTCCGCATATGACATGATGTGCACCAATCGACACAGAAAGTCGCTCTACTAGGTAGGTGGGGTGTTATCAGCACTCCTGCGTATAAAACTTGTTGTGTACAGTGTTGCGTACTTTTAAAAACACGAACAACAGATTCACAACAATTTACATCCCTCTGAACGAAGGTAACAAGCCGCTCATCAGTGTGACCAACATGCTTCACCAAACTTTTTGTGGTGTCGCACAAGTACAAAGTGCGCGCCACCTACTTTCGCCGCGCGCCGCCATGCATGCACGGCGCGGCGTTCTCACGACGACAGCCACGAGCGCCCTCTGCGACAACGCCTCTCGTGGCCACGACTGAAGGACATCGTTCACTTCACCGGTCACTTCGGACTGACATAGCAACGAGTTAGGACCTTCGTCATCAGATAGGCACCAGTGAAGACTTTGCTAACGTACAGGCACTAGGCAGGCCTCTAACAACTATGTATCACCATTCTGCAGTACTATGTAAAAGTTAAGTATTGTTACATTCTGTTCAATATATATATATCTTTCTAATTTACTCGAGTGTTTATAGTTTCTGGCTGCTCCCCTCCGTACCTGCACCAGCGTGTCGGTCTCGTTCCACTCGGCCACCGACACCTACGACGAGGCTGGGACACAAAAGCGGCGACGAAGTTGGGACACAAAAGTGGCGACGAGGATGGGATACAAAACTTTTACAGCTGGAGTGCTGTGAACAGCCCACATCCGCAGTTAAAAAAATGTTCAGATGTTTGTAGAGCTTATGAGATTTAACTACGGGGTCATCAGTCCCTAAACTTACAAACTACTTATCAACTATCTAATACGAAGGACGGCACAAATATCCATGCCCGAGGGAGGATTCGAATCCTCGACCGCAGCGGCCGTGCAGACCGGACCGACACGCCGCAGACCGCTCGGCCACCGCGGCCGGCCATCCCCATTTATAGGTTAACTAAGTGAATCCCAGTTATAATCCACGAAACTGCTATTTCATATCTTGTACATCTTATTTTTAAGAAATAAAATCAGTAGAAAAAACTTTTTTAATTTTTTTGTTGAAGATACAGTCAGCCTTCTGAAACTTTAGTTGTAAGTAGAGCAGAATGTAGATGTGTTGGGGAAGAAGGGTGTGTGGGTCTCGGCAAATGCCGGCTGCGGGAAAAATACCCCCCCCCCCCTCTCTCTGTCTCTCTAGGTTAATCACCTAACACTTTCACAGCAAATGTTACGGAAACGGAAATTACGATTGATGTGCGGTTTTCACAGAATGGATTGGTACTCAAGGACTCGTATTGTTAGCCAATAAACAGATTGTAAGAATACCTAGAAAGTGTATTTTTTTAATGAAAAATACATTTTTTTAAAAATGGAACAATGGTGCTTTCTGTCATGCACTGGAATTTTTGACACAAGCTGTGTACAAAGAATTTTGAATGACATTTTTATGACGCTTAGTTTGGCACCTGAAACCGTTCAAAGTTTTGGGGGCGGAGGCTACGACAGTGTACTGACTGGCTGGTGGTCATGAGACAGTGGGCCGTGCCCTAGGAGCTAGCCACTCGGCCAGTGAGCTACGCTATCGCAGCCTTCGCCTCCGAAACTTTGAACGGTTTTAGCTGCCAAACTAAATGTGATAAAAATGTCATTCAAAATTCTTCGTACACAGCTAGTGTCAAAAATTCCAGTGCATGATAGAAACAACCATTGTTCTATTAAAAAAAACTGTATGTTTGCATAAAAAATACAGTTTCTAAGTATATTACAATCTGTTTATTGGCTAAAAATACGAGCCCCTGACTACCAATCCGTTCTGTGAAAACAGCACATCAATATACGACTATATATACAGGGTGTTACAAAAAGGGACGGCCAAACTTTCAGGAAACATTCCTCACACACAAAGAAAGAAAATATGTTATGTGGACATGTGTCCGGAAACGCTTATTTCCATGTTAGAGCTCATTTTAGTATTTCTCTTTAAATGTAAATTGAAATAATTCGTGCAGACAATTGTCAAAATACCTAATTCTTTCGTTAGTATGTACTGTACTTCCTCGATTCACCGCCAGTTGGCCCAATTGAAGGAAGGTAATGTTGACTTCCCTGCTTGTGTTGACATGCGACTCATTGCTCTACAGTTATCATGATTTCATAGGAGACACTCTACCAGTGCTGCTGGAACATGTGCCTTTACAAGTACGACACAACATGTGGTTTATGCACGATGGATCTCCTGCACATTTCAGTCGACGTGTTCGTACGCTTCTCAACAACGGCGTCGGTGACCAATGAATTGGTAGAGGCGGACCAATTCTATGGCCTCCACGCTCTCCTGACCTCAACTCTCTTGACTTTCATTTATCTGGGCATTTGAAAGCTCCTGTCTACGCAAACCCGGTACCAAATGTAGAGACTCTTCGTGCTCGTATTGTGGACGGCTGTTATACAACACACCATTCTCCAGGGCTGCATCAGCACATCAAGTATTCATTGCGACGGAGGGTGGATGCATGTATCCTCTCTAACGGAGGTCATTTTGAACATTTCCTGTAACAAAGTGTTTGAAGTCACACTGGTACGTTCTGTTGCTGTGTGTTTCCATTCCATGATTAATGGGATTTGAAGAGAAGTAATAAAATGAGCTCTAAGATGGAAATTAAGCGTTTTCGGACACATGTCCACATAACATATTTTCTTTCTTTGTGTGTGAGGAATGTTTCCTGGAAGTTTGGCCGTACCTTTTTGTAACAACCCGAATTTTTTACTACATCTTTCAACGTCAAAATTAACAAATACTGAATCACTGTAATTGTCTTCTCGAGCGGTTCTGAAAATGCAGTTATAAAAAGTATGCGGTTCCATTAAAAAGACGTACTTGCTTCAGTGTCTCACTTGATACCGGTGCTGAAAGCGTTCACGAAACAAAATTACGTATGCCCCTCGACGCTCTAGCGTGTGCCGAAAACCACGTTTCTTAATCTGTATACCGTTCAATAAATAAAACGGGTGTTACGTGTCTTATATGGAGCCCGGCAATGCTTGGCACGTGCTAAGCAAGCTTTGGAATTATACACACATCCTGCATTCCTTTCCTTAATCTCGCTGCTCATCACGCCCCCCACCTCTATGCCTGTTTCTCACCTCTCAGTTCTCTCACTGTTTCAGATACCTGAAAAGCCGGCACTGCTCGGGTATTTATGTATTCCAGCATTCAGTTAGCCATGTACTCCTGCCTCTGTCCGTCTTCCCACCACTCTTCCCTCCCCTCCATCCATCTATCCACCCCTACAACCGTCATTACCTCTATCAGTACCCCCCTGCCCCTCTCTCTTTGCAACTCCTCCTCAACTTTAACGCTAAAATTAAGAAACCTGCCGAATTCCTACTGACCGGTCGAGCGTTATCCGTCTGCAGTCAGCTAGGCCTACCATTCGCCATATAGCGTACGGAATCTTGTGTAGACAGTCATCTTCTCGTCTTTCAAGGTCACGTGTAACAAACTTAGGTCTCTGTCGACGTCTGCAGTGAAATAACCACCGTGCCAATTATTATGTAGACAGTGCGGCTCCTCTTGCTTTCAGGCTCAAGTTTGCAAAAACATCTCCGTCGGATGAACGGCATGGCAGCGCATACAATATGAATCTAATACAGAGTGGCTATGCCTCGCTTGCAAAGTAAATAAATAAATAAATTTTTTTTTCTTTTTTCATCAATTCCTTTCGGTTCCTCTATTTTTCTAATCCACCCCGGTGTTAAAGTGGACAATATACAGGGTATTACAAAAAGGTACGGCCAAACTTTCAAGAAACATTCCTCACACACAAAGAAAGAAAATATGTTATGTGGACATCTATATCTACATAGAAAATCTGCAAATCACATTTAAGTGCCTGGCAGAGGGTTCATTAACCACTTTCATAACTTTTCTCTACCGTTCCATTCTCTAATAGCGCGCGGGAAGAAAGAACACCTAAATCGTTAGTTTTTCGATCTGATTTCTCTTATTTTATTGGGATGGACATGTCTCCCTAAGTAGGTGGGTGTACCAAAATATTTTCACATTCAGAACTAAAAGTCGGTGATTGAAACTTCGCAAACAGATCACGCCGCAATGAATAACGTCTTTCTTTTAATGATTTCCACCCCAATTCGTGCAACATTTCCGTGACGCTTTCCCCCCCGTAACGTGATAAAACAAAACGAGCTGCCCTTCTCTGAACCTTCTCAATATCTTCCGTCAGTCCCACCTGGTGAGGGTCCCACAAGGGGCAACAGTACTCCAGGTGAGAACGCACAAGTGTGATGTAGGCAGTCTCTTTGGTGGAGCTGGTGTATCTTCGAAGCGTTCTGCTAATGAAACGTAACCTTTGGTTCGCCTTCCCCACAATATTTTCTATGTGTTCTCTCCAGTCAAAGTTGTTCGTAATTGTAACTCCAAGGTATTTGGTAGAATATACGACCTTAAGGTTTGACTGATTTATCGCGTAATTGAAGTTCAGCGGTTTTCTTTTAGTGGTCATGTGTATTACTTCACACTTTTCTTTATTTAGTGTCAATTGCCAATTCTCGCACCAATTAGAAATTTTGTCTAAATCGCTTTGCAGTTGCTTTTGATCCTCTGTTGACTTCACTAACCGATAGACGACAGCATCATCCGCGAACAGTCTAAGGGAGCTATTCAGATTTTCTCCTAAATCGTTTATAAACACGAGGAAAAGTAGGGGACCTATAACGCTTTCCTGTGGAACGCCAGCTATCACTTCTGTTTTACTCGATGAATTATTGTCAATTACTACGAACAGTGTCCTTTCTGATAGGAAATCGGGAATCCAATCGCATAATTGGGGAGATATTCCATAAGCACGCAATTTCATTAGAAGCCGCTTGTGGGGTACAGTGTCAAAAGCCTTCCGGAAATCCAGAAATATGGAATCGATTTGAGATCCCTTGTCGATGGCACTTAACACTTCACGTGAATAAAGGGCAAGCTGTGTTTCGCAAGAGCGATACTTTCTGAATCCGTGCTGAATATTGGTTAATAGGTTGTTCTCTTCGAGGTAGTTCGTAATATTCGAACTAAGTATATGTTCCAAAATCCTACTGCAAATCGACGTCAGTGAGATAGGCCTGTAATTTTGGGGATCACTCCTATTGCCTTTCTTGAATATTGGAGTAACTTGGGCAACTTTCCAGTCTTTGGGTACGGATCTTTCGCTGAGTGATCGGTTGTAATTTATAGCTAAGTACGGAGCTATTGCATCAGCATACTCTGAGAGGAATCTAGTTGGTATACAATCTGGCCCGGAAGATTTATTTTTGTTTAGTGACTTAAGTTGTTTTACTACTCCAGGAACATCTGCTTCTAAATTTCGCATGCTGGCAGCTGTTCTTGGATTGAATACTGGAGTGTTCACTTCGTCTTCTTTGGTGAAAGAATTTCGGAAAGCTGTGTTTAGTAATTCTGCCTTAGCAGTACTGTCGTCGGTAGTATTACCATTGCTATCGCGTAGTGAAGGTATTGTTTGTGTTTTGCCGCTAGTGTACTTCACATATGACCAGAATTTCTTTGGATTTTCTGCAAGATTACGAGACAGGATTTCGTTGTGGAAACAACTATAAGTTCTCGCATTGAAATCCGCGCTAGGTTGCGAGTTTCAGTAAAAGATTGCCAGTCTTGCGGATTCTGTGTCTTTTTAAATTGTGCATGCGTTTTTCTTTGTTTCTGCAACAGTGATCTGACCTGTTTTGTGTACCACGGGGGTCAGCCCCAACTTTTATTAATTTATTTGGTATAAATCTCTCGATTGCTACTGATATTATGTCTTTGAAAGTAAGCCACAACTGATCTACATTCGTATTTTTAGATTTGAAGGACTGGAGACTATCACTCAGGAAAGCGTGAAGCGAATTTTTATCTGCTTTATTGAATAGATATATTTTTCGTTTATTTTTGGTGCATTTGGGAATTTCGATATTCAGTCTCGCTACTACAACTCGATGTTCGCTAATCCCTGTATCTGTTTTGATGCTCTTTACTATCTCGGGATTATTTGTTGCTAGGAGATCAAGAGTATTTTCGCAACCACGTACTATTCTAGTGGGTTCAGGAACTAACTGTTCGAAGTAGTTTTCAGAAAAAGCATTGAGAACTAGTTCGGACGATGTTTTATATTTGCCCCCGGTTTTGACTACGTAATTATGCCAACATATCGAAGGTAAATTAAAGTCGCCACCGATTATAACAGTATTCTTCGGATACCTATTTGAAATATGAATTAAGTTTTCTTTGAACATTTCTGCAACCGCATCGTTTGAGTCAGGGGGTCTATAAAAAGATCCAATTATTAATTTATTCCGGTGGTCAGGTATAACCTCTACTCAGACCAATTCACAGGAAGTATCTGCCTCGATTTCGCTGCAGGATAAACCGTTTGTAACAGCAATAAACACGCCACCCCCTGTTTTATTTATTCTATCCTTTCTGAAGACCATTTGGCCCTTTGAAAAAATTTCGGCCGAATTTATCTCAGGAGTCAGCCAGCTTTCAGATCCTATAACGATTTGTGCCTCAGTACTTTCTATCAGCGCTTGGAGCTCTGGAATTTTCCCAACACAGCTACGACAATTTACAACGGTTATACCAATGGTTTCTAGATTTGCTTTCTTCCTGTGCCTGACCTGCCCCTTTTGAGACTGAAACCCATTTTGTGTATTCCCGAGGCCCTCTAACCTAAAAAACCGCCTAGTCCACGCCACACAGCCCCCGCTACCCGTGTAGCCGCTTCCTTAGTTTAGTGGACTCATGACCTATTTAGCGGAACCCGAAAACCCACCACCCTTTGGCGCAAGTCGAGGAATCTGCAGCCCACATGGTCGCAAAACCGCCTGAGCCTCTGATTCAGACCCTCCACTCGGCTCTGAACCAAAGGTCCGCAGTCAGTCCTGTCGACAATGCTGCAGATGGTGAGCTCCGCTTTCACTTGCAAGGATGACTGGCAGTCTTTACCATTTCTGATAGCCGCTCAAAACCAGAGAGGATCTCTTCCAATCCAAAGCGACACACATCATTGGTTCCGACATGAGCCACCACCTGCAGTTGGCTGCACCCTGTGCTCTTCAAAATGTTCAAATGTTTGTATAGTCTATGGGACTTAACTACGGGGTCATCAGTCCCTAAACTTACAAACTACTTATGAACTACTTACGAACTAGGACGGCACACATATCCATGCCCGAGGGGGGATTCGAACCCCCGACCGCAGTGGCCGTGAAGACCGTGACTGCCTGTGCTCTTCATGGCATCCGGAAGGACCAGTTCCACATCTGGAATGACTCCCCCCGGTATGCACACGGAGTGCACATTGGATTTCTTCCCCTCTTTAGCAGCCATTTTCCTAAGGGGCTCCATTACCCGCCTAACGTTGGAGCTCCCAACTACCAACAAACCCTCCCTCTGTGAGTGCCCGGATTTTGAAGGCAGAGGGGCGAGTACAGGACAAGTGACACCATCTGCGTCAGGAACATCCCCTGCCACAGACAGCGCCTCGAATCTGTTGGCAAGACTAACCGGGAAAGCCTCCACTTCGGTCCCTCGGGAAGTCTTACGCCGCCTGACACGCGCTGAGGAGACCTCCCATTCCACCACGGATTGGGCGGCTACCTCCTCGCGGGCAGTGAGCGGGCTGGCCACAGCCGCAGGCCGATGGGTGGGCACAACAGACGCACAGGGCGTCTGCTGCACCCCCGCGAGCGGCCCACAACAGCGGTGCCCACCCACCGCAGTCTCAAGCGTTGCCAGCGAAGCCAACGCCGCCTGAAGCTGCGAGCGAAGAGTCACCAACTCTGCCTCCATCCGTTCGCAGCAGTCACAGTTCCTAGCCATTCTAAAAACCTTTGTTTCTTCCAAGTAAGTACGTCAGAGGACACAGAAGTTTGATAAACAGTGAGCTTTGCAAAATATAAACCTAATGCTGAACTGTTTATTAACGGCGAATCTGAAAAATATATACGCGAGCTAATAAATAAAAAAATAAAAAAAATCAGCAACTGAACTGACAAATAACCGCGATTCTTAATAAACAAACACGCGAGCACACTAAAGTATAAAGAGCTGCAAAAGAAAGCACACACGAAATGGAAATAAGTCGCTTCTAATAAGAAGCCGGTTACCGTACAATGTAGAGCTGCTGCTGGTCGCGTGTGCACTGGCTGCCGGTCACTGAGCCACTGAAGTGTGTCCGGAAACAATTTCCATGTTAGAGCTCATTTTATTACTTCTCTTCAAATCACATTAATCATGGAATGGAAACACACAGCAACAGAACGTACCAGCGTCACTTCAAACACTTTGTTACAGGAAATGTTCAAAATGTCCTCCGTTAGCAAGGATTCATGCATCCATCCTCCGTCGCATGGAATCCCTGATGCGCTGATGCAGCCCTGGAGAATTGCGTATTGTATCACAGCCGTCCACAATACGAGCACGAAGAGTCTCTACCTTTGGTACCGGGGTTGCGTAGACAAGAGCTTTCAAATGCCTCCATAAATGAAAGTCAAGAGGGTTGAGGTCAGGAGAGCGTGGATGCTATGAAATTGGTCCGCCTCTACGAATCCATCGGTCACCGAATCTGTTGTTGAGAAGCGTACGAACACGTCGACTGAAATGTGCAGGAGCTCCATCGTGCATGAACCGCATGTTTGTCGTACTTGTAAAGGCACGTATTCTAGAAGCACAGGTAGAGTATCCAGTATGAAATCATGGTAACGTGCTCCAGTGAGCGTAGGTGGAAGAACACGAGGCCCAATCAAGACGTTACCAACAATTCCTACCCTAACGTTCACAGAAAATCTGTGTTGATGATGTGAATCGAGGAAGTACAGTACATACTAACGAAACAATTGGGTATTCTGACAATTGTCTGCACGAATTATTTCAATTTACATTTAAAGAGAAATACTAAAATGAGCTCTAACATGGAAATTAAGCGTTTCCGGACACATATCCACATAGCATATTTTCTTTCTTTGTGTGTTAGGAGAGTTTCCTGAAAGTATGGCCGTACCTTTTGTAACACCCTGTATATATGAAGGAAACAATTGGCCCTATTACGGATACTAAGAGCCCGCTACATACAGTTAGCTTTGCAGAATGGTTTATATGGATTTGGCGTTGCCCGGTACCTGCAACTTCGGATATTGACATATTCTTCAGCGTGGAAATGGGCTTCATCTGTCCACAAAGGTTACATGGCCACTCGTCATCCACTTCCACACTCGCAATAAATTGTAGAGCGGACTGTGTCTCGCTGACAGGTCATCAGGAAGCAACTCCTCCATTGGCTAATTTTATACCGATAGCAATGCGGGATGTTGCGTAGAATTTTATGTTTCGTGCTCGGAGGCATTTCTAATGGTCGGGCAGTTCCACGCGCACTGCGGTCTTCGCATCAGTGCTCCTCCCTCCCTCTGACGCTATGGCCACATCTAAGGCTCCTAAAAGCCCGAGCTGAACTAGCCGCCATTTTTCCCCAAGCTGTAGGAGTTGCCTTGTTCCGTACGAAGCTCACGCGTTAACTTGCGTTTCGTGCAACTCGCTCACACTCCCAAACTACTGATAGTATGCACGTGGAGCTTTGATCAATGTGTTCGTTAAGAATCACACTACATTTTCATTTTAGTTTTATTTGAGGTAGTAATTTATTAAGAGGATATACTGAAAGTTTGTGACCATGTTACGGAATTTTCGATCTGCGAGGAACTTTTATTCTATTGAAGTTAGGTGCACATGTTAAGCGAACGAAATGTTCAAAATACATCAAATTTTCATGCACTCCAAACAGGAACTGTGAGAAATTTATAATTTGAGATAATGTCAGTTAAATATGACGCACTGGGATCCGCTCGTCTGTCTAGGAATAGGTCGTCTTCAGTATTAGAGCTGCAAACAATTAGGCACAGGATGTTAGTGCATATTTGCTCAACCAATCAAATTTAATAGTTGCAAACTACAAGAGTGCTGCGTCTACATGTCTATGTAAGATTCAGTTTTAATTTTTCAGTTATTTGAAAAGGACATTCTAAATATCTCAATACAGAGTACTTTATTATGTGAGGAAATGAGAACAAGGCACTTCATTAGGTAGAGATGTCGGCGTTGGTGTATGTCATTTTCTAGTATTCTCGCATAAAATCCTCGTTAAATCTAGTAACTTTCGTTCAAAATGTTCAAATTTCTGTAAATCTATGGGTCCAAACTGCGTGGTCATCAGTCCGTAGCTTACAAACTACTTAAACCTAGGTGAACTAACCTAAGGACAAACACACACATCCATGCCCCAGGGAGGACTCGAACCTCCACGGCGAGCAACCACGCGCTCCGCAGCGAGACACTTTTGACCGCTTGGCTACTCCACCGCGGCGTAACTTACGCTCTGTTAGTACTAGGCTATAAAATAAAGGTAACGTAATTCCTATAATGGAGTTGTACCTTCCAAATGAGTTGGACAATAAATAAAAAAAAACATTTGTGACAAATTTGGGAATAGTCTGCGTGTACATCAATAAATTTCCAACTTCACTTTTTTCATCCAAAAAATCTACACTTCCTCGAATAACGAGAGAGTTAATGAAGTTTTTCATAGTAACCATGTTGAAAAATACGCACATCTTTGCATATTATCATTTGCCAAAATATATTTATACCTCTAACCGTGTATGAGGTACGCGATATTTCATTCTGGCCTTGTCACCGTCGGAAATGAGTTCGGTACATAAAATAAATTTTAGAGATCTGGGTGAATGGTATCGATCTGCTTCTAAGTGAAAAATAAAAGTCAATACGTTAGGAAAATGTCATCCGCAACAACATATCGTGTAATATGCACCAAACGGAATATCATAGCAGCCTCTATTTACCACTGCAAACTTTACAGAACTTAGCGCATTATCTTACTTGAGAGCCAATAGCTCACTAACTGTAACTATGAACGAAATGATGCACACTTCTTCACAATCCTAACATACACAGATTTAAGTAACGTAAAAATTTAATTTTCCTCTGTATTATTTTTGCGAAATCGTTTGTGAAAGAGGGCAGGGCATACGTCTTCAAGTTGTCAGCGCAGCATCTTAGGGAAAAAATGGCGGACGATTCAGCCTGGGTAATTTAGGAGCTCTAGCCACATCATCTACAGAGGTTGAATACACATTGCATTCCAAACGATTCTGTTTCTTCCAACTTTAAAAATGGTCATATGTTTGTAGAGCTACTAGGACTTAACTACGGGGTCATCAGTCCCTAAACTTACAAACTACTTATGAACTAGCTTGTACTAAAGACGGGACAAACATCCATGCCCGAAGGAGGATTAAAACCCCGCGGCCGCAGCGGTCGTGCAGACCGTGACTGGCACGCCGCAGACCGCTCGGCCACTGCGGCCGGCCTTTCCAACTTCTTTACCATATTGTCCGGAGCCTTTATAGCCATCCGACAACAACCTTTTCTAGTGTTCTATAATGACCGAAATTTCCTTAAAGCTATAACCGCAGAGTCGTCGTTCTTGTAAGAAAGCTTAACAAGCACAACTCTAATTTGCGTTTAGAAACCTATGAGAATATGCAGTAGGGGGCGAGCGAAACGGAACGCGCGAGTTCATGACAAATGTAGCCTAATGTTTAGTGCGCATGTCCCGTGATTTGCATTTTATGCCGCTTACAGCACCATCAAGTTGGGCTCTATTTTTATTAGTCTTTGCGTGTCCCATTGTGTTTCCTCCTTTGTGTAGTATGTTCTGTTCAAATCTGAAGTCATTCTGTCTCGTGCTTGTTTTGGTGCTGCATTTTGGAATTATTACTTTTATTATAGACATTATAGATATTTTAATCCTGATTAAACTTTAATTTGTCTACACATTAATCTCCTGTGTGAAAAACAATGTGAGCAAATGACATGTTTTTATTTACTTATTTGCGCCGTGGCCAGATTGTAAATGCACAATTCGACTGCGAGAGCCAACAAACTAGTGTGCTACTGCTGTAATACTTTTGTCACTTGAATAAATATGATATCAAATAAAGACATTTAGGATTAATGGGACACCAAAATCATTGCACTTGATAATGTGCATATCTGTACAACAATTAGCATACTGATTCAATTACATAAAAATGTCTTTCAAATCTGGTAATGTTTTCAAAATATCACACACTGCAAATATTTCTTTCTTACTCATTACGTGATCAAACCATTTCTCAGACAACTGACACATTAAGTGACCTAATTATGTGAACTTTCATTAACACTTAGAAAATCTCTAATTACGAACGTCACTGAACTTACTAACAAACTACTTCCTACTGTCATTGATAGACAAATTGATCACGTCAAAAATGCCTACACTGAACATTTCTAATTAACACATATAAAATCAATAACACTATTCTTATCACAAGAAACAATTATTTAGCCTCGTATTTGGGGAAAGGAAAGAGGAACTGGGAAAATGATTCTGGATTAAATGATAAATGCAAGCTACACTTAACTGTATTCATTAGCAAAAGACAAACACCATCTACAATACTTCAAGTACAAGCTACCATTAATAACAATAGAAATGTACAAGTTTTACCTTATTTGTGACACTATTAATTAACATCGGCTTCCTTACAAAAATTACAATCTGCAGACTTGGCTGCGATTCTTCAAAACGGCTATAGCCTTAAACTTTCCGATTTTTACTCCTCGAGCCTTACACTCCGACTGACTTACTCGGCAGTTCCCCAACGACTCTCTTAACGCAGCAACTGCGAATGCAAGACACGCTCCAAAGATAAAATATACAGTCTTTGGTTTACAACAGAGATAGAAAAATGACTTCAGAATGTTATATCGATTAATAAAATGATACAAAAATTACACAAATTTGTTTTCTACAGAATTACAGCTTAAGTTTCTATAACAAAATATGTTCAAGGGTGAATGACAGGTAAAATTAAGTGAAAATTACTTTTACGTACTCCTCTAAAGGTAAGGTGTAGACGTTTGCTTTAGGACGGACAATAATCTAGAGTTGGAACTAGGAACGACGGCAGTCGAGTGTTGGCTTGGTCTGCGCATCTACGTCACGCATTCGTCGACAGCTAAAGAGCGTTCAGTATTGTTTTGAACTCTCTGCTGCGACTTTCGTGGGCAATGCTAAAATTAAACTTGATTGTAGCGAGTTATTCAGTGTGTTTTAGTCATCACTGATGGCGGCGCTGGAATGTTTAAAATTCTAAGGAAGCGAGAGCCATTATTTGCGGGCTGTGAGATTTATCCAGACGCAAAGCACGGATATATGCATAGTTCAACTGTCGCTTGAAACCGGAAGAGATGCTCTTCTCTAGACATGCGCGTTCCGCCATCGTTCGTGGGTCCAACTATGGGCCACGAACCGTGGCATAAGACTGAACCACAGCAGAACCGAATGCGAAAAGCCGAAGTTCAAGCAATAAAATGTCAGGATTGTAGAATTTAAAACTTAAAGAAAACAGGGAAGCAACTCGAGATCGAACAACATTCGTTGGCTAACATCAGAGACAGCTTTGAGAACAAAGGATGGTTGCTGTCTAAAGAAACTTTTTGTGGCTTAAGGGAGGATTCTAACAACGTGCTAAATGAGAAGACGGGAGTGTCTAAATGCCATTATTACCGGGTCCATTTTAATAGTTTCCTCCTTGAGATGCAGTGATCCTTTCTTCAATTGTTAAAATGATTGTACATCTATGGGACTTAAGTGCAGTGGATATCAGTCCCTAGGCTTATAATGCACTTATGCGCGTGCACGCACACACACATACACACAGACGCGCGCGCGCGCGGGCGCGCGCATCCATGCCCGAAGGAGGTCTCGAACTTCCGACAGTGAGCAGCTGCTCACTGCGCAGCAAGGCGCCTTTGAACGCTCGGCCACTGCACCGCGGCACCTTGCTCTGACTGACTTATCCGATATTTTAATATTATACTAAAATTCGTAGATGGAAGTATAAGATTAAGATTAAGTATAAGATTAAAAATCGAATAAGTCAGAGCAAGGCGCCGCGCTGGAGTAGCTGTGCGTTCCAAGGCGCCTTGCTGCGGTGAGCGACACTGCTCGCCGTCGCAGCTTCGAGTCCTCCTTCGGGCACGGGTGTATTTGTTGTCCTTAGCATACGTTAGTTTAAGTAGTTTATAAGCCTAGGGACTGATGACCAGAGAAGTCCCATAGATTTACGAAGATTTGAATATTTGATTAAAGCAAGATATAGTCTCTGAGTACCAAAGACACCGGACGACGGCACTTGTCTAGAGAATAAATAAATAAGTGTATTATTACAATGTTCTGGTCCAACCAATTATAGTTATGTCGGTCGACGACATCTGTAACATCGTGGGCCCAAAAAAAAAAAAAAAAAAAATTCATGACAGGGTCAGTAAAGGACCGAAATACCATTGGTACAAAGTGTCCTACGGCAGACACCAGATAACAATACTATGCAACACGTTGTGACAAATGACCACAATGCTCAAACAAATGTTACGAAAGCAACCGAGAGACCTCGAAACTTTATGACGTGCATGTCGGGTCGCGCAGTGTCTTGTAGTCCCGTCGACTCTGCGACGCCGCCACTCAAGCGTCGCCTGCAGTCTGGATGGGCCAACTTAACTAATCGTGCCGCCTCTCTTTAGTCGCTCCAACACTGTAGTATCCCTCCGTGAATAGTATGCAAATGTTCAAATATTTGTAAAGCTTATGGGACTTAACAGCGGGGTCATCAGTCCCTAAACTTACAAACTACTTATGAGCTAGCTAATACTAAAGACAGCACAAACATCCTTGCCTGAGTGGGGATTCGAATCCCCGACGGGGAACGGCCTCGCGCATCGGAGCATAGTGCCTCAATGCGGTTGGCCACTCCGCCGCGGCCGTGAATAGGACCGGGCCGTTTACCACGTTCTCTGCGGTCACCAGCGCAGGCTGCTAAAGCTCTAAGCGCACGTGTGCTCAGAGCTGAAATCAGACCCCTGCGAAACCTGTACGACGTAATATTGACAGCGAAAATAATGTCTGCGCAAGAGGTGGTGCTTTAGCTGCATGCCGAATGTTTTGTGCCTCGTTGCCGCCGGTTGTCCTATGTGTCGGTGGCCGAGTAGAAAGAGACCGACACAGGGAAATAGGGAGCACGCGTGTCCGGGTACAGAGTCTGAGGTGACCAGCCAGTGGGACAGCAGAAACTAGAAACACTGAGCTAGATTAGAACCAAAAAAGAATGTTCAAATGTTTGTATAGTCTATGGGACTTAACTACGGGGTCATCAGTCCCTAAACTTACAAACTACTTATGAACTAACTAAGACCAAGGACGGCACAAATATTCATGCCCGAGGGGGGATTCGAACCCCCGACCGTATTTCTTAGAATCATAGTAATATCTTAACTTTTACAAAATTGATGACTGCAGACTATGTGTAATACGGGCACATAGTATAACTAGGTTGAGGCCTGCCTACTGATGAGTCTGATGTAGTGCCTGTCTTATTGCCAAGTGAACGATGTCGTTCAGAGGTGGCCACGAGCGGAGTTGCAGCAGAGGGCGCTCGTGGCTGGCGTCGTAAGAACGCCGCGCCGTGCGTGCATGGGGCGCGCGGCGAAAGTAGGTGGCGCGCACTTTAGACTAGTGCGACACCACAGAATGCTCTCTGACGCCTATAAGCGTATACTGTTCACTCTTTTTCGGGTTAGAAGGCCCTGATATCGGTTGTTTCGCCGCCATTGCAAACAATGCACGACACAGACGACTAAAGACGAAAACACTAAACTGCAGACAAGAAAACGTTACGTGATATTTCGTTGGTGGCTTGTACTAACACGAGTGCACAGCGGAACAAAGTAAACTGAGTACTCAGCTAGCTAGCGTGCCGCTTACAAGTGTTACCCGCACTGCCATGTTGATCGCGGAAACGCTTATAAGCGTCAGTCGCAGCGAACGTGTTACGCCGCCACCTCGCTGCTCGCCGGCATGATGACTCAGCGCCACAGAAAGGAGGCGTCCATTAATTACCTGACGTGGTTTGGCCGTCTTAACGACGCCCTTCCCCCTGCTGAGATGTCCTGAGAGGTTCCACCTCCTCCCCCGTAATGTTACGTAAGATTTTTCAAAATGCGTATTTTAGTATATTTATGATAATCTGTGCTTGATTACCTTCAATTGATTAAAAAAACATAATTTGCTTATTTCTTTATTTGAAAGCCTTGTATTTAGCAAAGAAGTATAGAATCACAGAAGAAAAATCGAACAATAAAATATTTAAATGGAAGGAATCACGTGAATTCGTACAATAATATTCGTTCAAATTCAGTCCACGGAGAACCCTGTCGTCTCATCAGTCAATACGGAAACCAACTTGTCCATATGATTTTAAATAAAATCATCTGGTCGTTAAAACTTGCTCTCACTCAGTCAGTCTAACATGTTCTATTTGACCAAACTGCTATCAGTTCCTAGACTTACAAACTATTTAAACTAAGTTACACTAAGGAGAACAAGCAACCATGCCGAAGACAGGACTCGAACCTCCGGCGGGAGCGGACGCCCCTTTCGTAGCATGATTCACGGAATGTATGATATTAAATGTGCAGTTGAGAATGTGTACCTAGCCGGTATTGGAACCCGGGTCTCTTGCTTCCTAGCCAATTGCGGTGCCCACCCATATATATATATATATATATATATATATATATATATATATATATATATATATATAGGGTGTTACAAAAAGGTACGGCCAAACTTTCAAGAAACATTCGTCACACACAAAGAAAGAAAATATGTTATGTTGACATGTGTCCGGAAGCGCTTAATTTCCATGATAGAGCTCATTTTAGTATTTCTCTTTACATGTTCTATTTATGGATGAGGCTTCATTACAACGTGATCAAATTGTAAATTTTCTCAATCAACATGTGTGGACTGCGAGAATCCGCACGCAATTGTGCAATCACGTCATCAACACAGATTTTCTACGAACGTTTGGGCAGGAATTGTTGGTGATGTCTTGATTGGGCCTCATGTTTTTCCAACTATGCTCACTGGAGCACGTTATCATGATTTCATACTGGATACTCTACCTGTGCCGCTAGAACATGTGCCTTTACAAGTACGACACAACATGTGGTTCATGCTACTGCACATTGCAGCCAACGTGTTCGTACGCATCTCAACAACAGATTCGATGACCGATGGATTGGTAGAGGCGGGCCAATTCCAAGGCCTCCACGCTCTCCTGACCTCAACCCTCTTGACTTTCATTTATGAGGACATTTGAAAGCTCTTGTCTACGCAACCCCGGTACCAAATGTAGAGACTCTTCGTGCTCGTATTGTGGACGGCTGTGATACAATACACCATTCTCCAGGGCTGCATCAGCGCATCAGGGATTCCATGCGACGGAGGGTGGATGCATGTATCCTCGCTAACGGAGGACATTTTAAACATTTCCTGTAACAAAGTGTTTGAAGTCACGCTGGTACGTTGTGCGGCTGTGTGTTTCCATTCAATGATTAATGTGATTTGAAGAGAAGTAATAAAACGAGCTCTAACATGGAAAGTAAGCGTTTCCGGACACATGTCCACATAACATATTTTCTTTCTTTGTGTGTGAGGAATGTTTTCTGAAAGTTTGGCCATACCTTTTTGTAACATTCTTTATATATATATATACATATGCCGATATCTGCCGATGACGGGTAATGATCCTTTCTTCGGTGCGAAAGCACCCCTACGCCCTTACTCTTAAGGGAATCAGTTGACATAACTGCGAGTGTGTGTACTTTGCGGGTAATTTGTATATGACTGGAAGCGTGTTTGAGTGATCCGTGCAGGTGTCGTGATCGGTGTGTCCCCAGTGGTGTAGGAGTCAACGCAGCTGCCAGGAAAGCGGGAGACCCGGGTTCAAAAACCGGCTGGGTACTCATTTTCAGCTTCACCCATTCGCAGTGACTGTCATACATTGCTTGTTTATAAGTATATAGTAACTGCAGGATCAGAAGTGGCGTCTGTTCTTCAGAAATGTCCGAAAATACAGACACCACAAATATGTTACTTCGTAGCGTGGTGCCCTCGACCACGGTCAACCGCGCGGTGCACTGGTGCTGCCGGTATAATTTTGACATCTGTGGATCCCACATAATGAGGGTACTTTTCTACCTTTTCATTCTGCTCTCTGATGTTGTTCCATTCTTTGTAGCCGGTGCTTTCATATATTGTTGTTGTTGTTGTTGTTGTTGTTGTGGTCTTCAGTCTGTATACAGGTTTGATGCAGCTCTCCACGCTACCCTGTCCTGTACAAGTCTCTTCATCTGAGAATACGTTCGGCAACCTACATCCCTTTGAATCTGCTTACTGTATTCGTCCCTCGGTCTCCCTCTACGATTTTTACCCCACACACGTCCTTCTGATGCTAAGTTGACGATTCCTTGATGTCTCAGTGATCTACCCATCTAATTTTCATCATTCGTCTGTAGCACCACATTTCAAAAGCTTCTATCATCTTTTTGTCTGAACTCCTTATTGTCCACGCTTCACTTCCATACAATGCAACACTCCAGACAAATTCCTTCAGAAAGGACTTCCTAAATACCTCTTTTATAGCATTTGTCATACGAAAGTCTAATAATTCCAGCAGTTGTTGATTGACCAACTAGAAACTCAAAATTTCAAGAATGCATCGATTTACCAGTCTAAACAAACATCTAAAATTCGATTTGATCCATTAGAAACCGTTGGTGAAAAGCCTTCGGTTTTTCTTTTTATTTATACTTTGTACGTCGTGTTTCAAGAAATGGTTCTCACTTTCAAGTGCATTTATTATGTGCTATGTCATTTATTGTTTTCCCCGTGTCAGATAATGCACTGTTCTATTGCTCTCACTGCATTGCCTAAAACCATGCGCAGTTTTGAAATAATGGTTTTATACGTTAAAGTAAAGACAACAGTGCAGCATCTGGCAGCAGGTTTCATCAGGTTTCTGAGCAGAGGCAACACTTCATTACCAAAAGAGACAATGCAACCCGGGAGGAAATCGTCCTCAAGTTTGTGAGGCGCGCCTGTTAACTATTTTATCGTACAGAACAGACTCCCTGAATGTGTCACTGTCGCTTATTTCCTATATGCTCCAACGGCAATGAATGCGAATTTACAGTTTTCATTACACACAGCCAATAGAACTTCGAAAAGTGGCTTTTATGATTAAAGAACTTGAATCCGAACCGTTTGGGGGTTACAATTATCATATTCGTCCCACCGATAGAACCTACACATGTTGTAGAATGAATCAGTAAACTCTTTGAATTCTTTCTTCCTCCGATGACGGCTTCATGTGCTATGGTTGTAAGGTCGGCACAGTTCTGATTAAACCTGCAGAACAATCTCAGAAACAGTAATTGTTCCTACTCTAAATTCTCTTGCTAGATTTGCGTGTGAGTTCCTGGTTGCTAAGAAACTGAAATAAAAAATAGAAATAAAACTAAAAAAAGTTGCTTTCTTATATCTGCTTGTCTCTCTAAATATTCTATCCAATTTATCGATCTGATTTTTCTGTAATATTTTTAAAAATATATTTTTCTGCTAATTTCATCAACATTCGACGTTAACAAAAAATGGAAAATTGTTCGACAGCAGTTCGTATAAAGATCGAACAACCGTCCTAAATATACGTAATATGTGTCACACAGTCTATTTCTGTGCCAATTTCGATCCTATTTTTTTATTTTATTTTTATTATTTATGAACCACCCCACATCCTGTGGTTTAACTTCACGTTCCTTCAATTTATCCAGGTCCCATCTCCGTATTGTCCTACCTTTTATTAGTTTCTACAGTTTCAGCCTACAGTTCATAACCAACAAGCTATGGTCAGAGTCTTTATCTGCCCCTGGGTATGTCTTACAGTTTAAAACCTGGTTCCGAAATCTATGTCTTATCATTATAAAATCTCTGTGGTATCTCCCGGTGTCTCCTGGTCTCTTCCACGTATACAACTTTCTTTTGTGATTCTTAAACCAAGTGTTTGTAATAACTAAATTATGTTCTGTGCAAAATTCTACCAGGTGGCTTCCTCTTTCATTCCTTTTGCCGAGACCATATTCACCTACTATCTTCCCTTCCCTTCCTTGTCCTACTACCGAATTCCAGTCTCCCATAACAATTAAGTTTTCCTCTCCCTTAATTGTATGAATAATTTCCTTTAGCTCCTCATATATTTCTTCGATTTCCTCATCATCGGCAGAGCTAGTTGGCATATAAACCTGTACTACTGTTGTCGGTGTTGGCTTCGTATCTATCTTGACAATGATAATGCAATCGCTGTGCTGGTCATAGTAGTTTACCCGCATTCCTATTTTCTTATTCATTATCAATTCTACTCCTGTGATACCCCCAACTGATTTTGTATTTATATTCCTGTACTCACTTGACCAGAAATCCTGTTCATCCTGCCACCGAACTTCACTAATCCCCACTATATCTAAATTCAACCTATCCAATTCCCTTTTTAAATTTTCTAATTTTCCTACTCGATTAAGGGATCTAACATTCCACGCTCCGACCCGTAGAATGCCAGTATTGTCTTTCCTGATGATCACATCCTCCTGAGTAGTCCCCGCCCGGAGATCCGAATGGGGGACTATTTTACCTCCGGAATATTTTACCCGAGAGGGTGCCATCATCATATGTTCATACAGTAGAGCTGCATGTCCTCGGGAAAAATAACGGCTGTAGTTTCCCCTTGCTTTCAGCCGTTCGCAGTATCTGTGTGACAAAGCCATATTAGTTGATGTTACAAGGCCAGCTCAATCAATCATCCAGACTGTTGCCCCTGTAACTACTGAAAAGGCTGCCGCCCCTCTTCAGGAACCACACGTTTGTCTGGCCTCTCCCAGATACCCCTCCGCTGTGGTTGCACCTACGGTACGGCTATCTGCATCGTTGAGGCACGCAAGTCACCCCACCTTGGCAATGTCTGTGGTTCATGGGAGTGGTCTTTGATGATACTGTTCATTATTTAATCTGTAGTGAAATTGGTTTTGTGAGGTCAAAAGAGCAGAAAGTCAGGTCCATGTGTAGAAGGATAAGAGTGGAGAAGCTTCAAGACAAGGAAAGGTACCAGTTAGTTGAATGTCACTGGAAGAGGAATAGTCAAGGTACAGGGACCCACTACTGGAAACAGCTAGAGAATGTCCTGGAATAGTAGTGTGTAAAGGTAGGAAGGAGCAGACACCTTGGTAGAGTGACACAGTCCAGGCAGCCTGTAAAAAGATAAAGAAGGCATTTCAAAAATGGCTCCATGTTGGATTCAGGTTGACAGAAAAAGTTATGGTGAAGTAAGAAACAAAGCCAAACGCATAATTGCAGACACCAAGCAGAAATCATGGGAAGACTTTGGAAGTAAGGTATAAACTCTGGGTCAAGCCGCGGGAAAACCATTTTGAAGCGTAATTAGCAATCTTCGAAAGGGAGGGAAGTAGGAATTAACAAGTGTTTTAGGCAGGTCAGGAAAGCTACTAGTCAATCCTGTGAATGTCTTGAGCAGATGGAGGGAATATTTTGAAGAATTGCTCAATATAGGTGAAAAGGTTCAATGATGTGTCAATTTTCAGTTAGAATGGGATATGAATGACGCTGGAAACATTATCTCATTTGAGGAAGTGTAGAAAATGGTCAGTAGATTGCAGTGCAATAAAGGGGCTGGGGTGGATGAAATTAAGCCGGAACTCGTCAAATACAGTGGAATATCAGGTCTCAAATGGTTACACCGGATAATTGAGAAGGCGTGGGAATCGGGACAGGTTCCGTCTGACTGGACGAAATCGGTAATCACGCCAATTTTCAAACATGGAAACAGAAAAGATTGCAACAACTATCGAGGTATGTCTTTAATTAGGCAATATATTCTCAGGTGTTGTTGAAAGGAGAGTGCGAGTATTAATTGAGGACAAGTTAGATGAAAAGCAGTGTGGGTTTAGGCCTCTCAGAGGTTGTCAGGACCAGGTCTTTAGCTTACGGCAGGTAATAGAAAAGTGGAGCAGGGATTTGTATGTATGTTTTATAGTTCTAGAATAAAGCTTATGACCGTGTTCCTAAGAGGACGCTATGTCTGTTCTACAAGATTATGGTATAGGAGGCAAACTTCTGCAGGCAGTTAAAGGTCTTTACGTAGTCTGACAGGCAGCAGTTAGAGTAGACGGCAAATTAAGTTCATGGTTGAGGGTAGTTTCAGGGGTAAGACAAGGCTGTAACCTGTCACCACTGTTGGTCATACTATTCATGGATCACATGTTGAAAACAGTAGACTGGCAGGGCGGGATTAAAATAGGTGAAAACAAAATAAGCAGTCTCGCATATGCGGATGGCTTAGTTGTATTGACAGATTCGATTGAAAGGTTGCAAACTTACATTTCAGAGCTCGATCAGAGGTGTAAGGATTATGATATGAAAATCAGCATCTCCAAAACGAAAGTAATATCTGTGGGAAAGAGATTTAAACAGATTGAGTGCCAAATAGGAGGAACAAAGTTAGAACAGGTAGACAGTTTCAACTACCTGGGATGTATTTTCTCACAGGATGGCAACATAGTGAAAGAACTAGAATCGAGGTGTAGCAACGCTAATGCGGTGAGTGCACAGCTAAGATCTACTCTCTTCTGCAAGAAGTAAGTACCAAGACTACGTTAGCAGTGCACCGCTCTATGTTTCAACCAACTTTGTTGTGTGGGAGTGAAAGTTGGGTGGATACAGGTTACCTTGTTCATAAGGTGGAGGTTACAG
Source organism: Locusta migratoria (assembly GCA_026315105.1). Taxonomy (NCBI): domain Eukaryota; kingdom Metazoa; phylum Arthropoda; class Insecta; order Orthoptera; family Acrididae; genus Locusta; species Locusta migratoria. The sequence goes on from CM048748.1 coordinate 452,296,764, forward strand.
ACATGAAGTAGCAAGAATGATTGCAGGTACTAACAGATGGGAAAAATAGCAGAAGGGTGTCCATAATGAGGAAATTAAAGAAAAACTGGGAAAGAACGCCATAGATGAAGCAGTTAGAGCGAACAGACTGAGATGGTGGGGTCATGTTACACGCATGGGAGAAGCAAGGTTACCTAAAAGACTCATGAGCTCGGCAGCGGAGGGTAAGAGGAGTCGAGGTAGACCTAGAAGAAAGTACTTGGATTCGATGCAGAATGATTTTGAAGGAAAAGGCTTAATATCAGACGAGGCATCAATGTTAGCATTGAATAGAAGATCATGAAGGGATTTGTTGTGGCGTAAAGTCAGCACCACACGCCAGACGCACGATAACGATCGCAAAGAAGGCAGCGGGCGACGGGCAGCCAATCACACGCCGGCGCCGCGCCTCCTGGAGGGAGCAACAGAACAAACGCGCCCTCTACAAGCGGCTGTGTCTAGGCCGACATGCGTCTGGAAGGGCACCGAACTAGGCAGTCACTAGGTGGCAGCGCAGAAGACTACACCGCGAGAAGGGAAGAGAAAAGACGTAGGTTCAAAAGTTAATTGTATTCTTCAGTGCCGCGAGAACAGACATACTTTCTAGAACTTGAGAATTTGGTGTAAACATTAGTAAACCAGCTGAAAAATGCTCCTGGCAGAGCACAGAAAAAGCGAATATGTTCTCTGACACAAAAGTGTGGACCCAGCTGCCTCATTCCGACTTCCTCACCAAAAATTTTGGCATGCGAACATATTCGCGCACTTTTAGCGCAAAACTATGTAGATACTTTTGCCCAGTTAAGCTGTCATAGTCAGCAATGTCGTGTCACTGTCCGTTTGTTTGCTGTTTCTCCCACTGCCGCTTTATGTCTGTGTCAAACTTTCAATGTGTTCATCCCTTTCCCTCGCGATTCCTCACCGCTGTTTATTTCTGCCACTTCCATCGTCTCTCTGTCCCATTGACGTTGTCTCATTCACTTCCTGTCCTGTTGCCAGTATACCTTCTTTTCCTTATATTCCCTTTCACTGTCTTCAGTCACAATTGTCTCCTTTATACATATGTTCGGGGGGATGGTTTGCTTGGTGTTTGACATGCAGATCGGAAAACTTTAGCACGCAGGTACTGGGGATGGGAAAAATTGGACAAATTGTTTCGTGCTATAGTATTGGAGAGCCGTACGCTCATGCTTTATTTATGGTCTCCATTCGTCTCAGTTTCCGACTGTTTCCTCTTTTGCTCCAATTGCTACTATCTGCATCTGTCTTAGTTTGTTGTTGCCACTGTTTCTGACTTCCGACATCTCGTTTCACTTCCCAGTGCTATTTTCATGCATATCCCTTTCTCTTCAACTGACACTTCCTCTGTTCCATCATATAAGGCTCTCTCTGCCTGTCGCACTGTGTCTGTCCTATTCACATCCAGCCGAAAAAAGTGTCAATATGTTCACATGCCAAAATTTGGTTCAGGGAACATATTCGCCTTTTCTGTGCTCAGCCAGGAGCATTTTTCAGCTGGTCCCCGTCTTTTTCCTTTTACATCACTGTGTACTGCTGATATAACATGAAATCAATGGTGAGTAAAATTTGGATAGTATTTTATATACACTGATACGTTTGTACCACGTCAGACCAAATTGACTATGTAGTAGTTTACTTTCTGAAAAGAGATTCACATTCAGATGATTGCTAAACAGGCTTAACTATTTCATAGAACATTGTTAAACACTATCAAAATCGTTGCATAAAAAAGGATGCAAATATTTTCGAGTCCGGCTGAGAATTTAGTTTTATATGATGCTGCTGTTTCACGATAATTCAAGACGTCCTCGTTGATCCAACCATTACGATGACGAATTTTGCACGTCCAGTGGCCCGAAAGACGTGAAAGTTGATGAAATATCAAGGGATTAATAGCACTGCATATCTGTCATGATGAATATGTGCGGTAACGCGCAATCTACAGATCTCGGTAATGGACAGTATTATCGGAAAAACTTTCAAAGCTTTCCGGAATCATAATATTAGAACGCATCGTAAAAATTTCGACGATTTGTCATGAATAGAAGTGTAGTTTTGCCAACGCACGCAGTTGGATCTTTTGATACCAAAAATTATGATTTTTTTAGCATATCGTGGTAACGAATACACATTTTCAAAAACGGGGAACAGATTTTCCAGAAAAACACCCAAACAATATACAAAAGATTTTAGTCATTTCCTATTCCACAAGATACGTTACCTCACAATCAGAAATAGCGTTTTCGAACCTATTACTGACGTGTGCTATTATTCACGGACTGATATCTCAAGAACCACAAAAGATATCACTCTGCTCTAAACTTTAAATAAAATTTCGATATGTCATCTACATTTATACGCAGCTATGTGTAACCTAAAATCAACCATACGAGAAGTCTACGCAATGTGTTTTTACCACTGCAAACTCTTTAAAATATATTGCACTAGTTCACTAAACCGGATGCTGCATATTAATTGTAAAGTAAACGAAAACAAAAATCATCCCTTCATCGACCGAAGATTTCAATCTTTAAGATATACAAAAATCAAATTTTTTGGCCGAATAACTTTTCTCAAATCGCATGGTAAGTTTCAGAGCTGTACGAACGCCGTCTTTCAGCACAAGATAGCGGTTTTTCGGGCGTATCTTGCTAACGCATTAAGATTTAAGAAAACTGAAAAATGACGTTTATAGATAAATGTCTACTGGATGTGTTGTAAATATTTGAACAATTTTCTATCGTTAGTTATTTAGATATTTGCGATTGACGGTGCTAAAACGGCTAAAATCCGGTTTTGTGATTTTGTGCAAAACTATGATAAGTTTCAACCTCTGGATCTCGGTAACGGATAACGATATCGAAAAAATTTAAAAACGAGAATATCATCATAAGAACATATGGTAAAAATTTCGAAGGTGTGCAATGAATAGAAAGTATCGAAGTGACCATCCTCACAATTCGTTTTTTTTTTGGTACCAAAAAATCATGTGTTTTTTTAGATTTTCTACGGAACCGTCCATGAATGAATGGTGCTTTTGTAAGCCGTTTAAAGTCCACCATAGACTACACGTCATGTACAAAAGCCAACTGATTTGCTCAATTTGGATGGGCTCCAGGAAGTGTGTAACTTTGGAAATTTTGACGATGTACTGTATGATGGCTATAGTACACCCATTCTTCTAATATATAGACAAATGATCACTAGGCTAAGATCTATCCAGAACACTTTACCCCTTCTCTCTGAGATGAATGGAACCTGAGATATGGGCCCCTAAAGAATCGCAAATTCGCACGCGCCATTTACGAACTGCCGTGCGCGGTATGATAAAATTTGTGTTACTAACCTGTATAACTGTTTTATCTGTCCACGCATCCCAAGCGTCCGGAACAGATAATTTCCTGAAAGATAGGCCGGGGAGGACGAAACACGTTTAGCCAGTTTTGGCTCGATAATATTTAACGCTAGCTGACACCCCGGCGTTGCCCGGGTATTGATTTATTCCACACTCTCGCCTCCTTTCCCCTCCTCTCTGTATACCCACCTCTTCCCCTTCCCTCGCTCCATTCCTTTCATCCTTCGCCCCGCTCTCTGTCCTTCCCCTCGTCCTGGCTGTGTTCATCTCCCCCTCCTCAGTTCATCTCCTCTGCCCCTCCACTTTTCTTCCCGCGCTTTTCCCCGTTTGCTCAAGATCGTCGTGGTTGACTGGAATTTACATGGTTAATTTTAAGGGGTCGGTGGATGTACTTCCTGTGTTATCTCTTCCTCCGCGTCTCCACGTTTCTATCAACTTTCGTAGTGGTCACTGAAGCAGTGTAAAATTTATTGCAATCTTCCCTCTGCCATGCTTGCTGAAGGTCGAGTATGCAAAATTTCATCAAGATCGGAATAAAAATTTAAATTAGGGCGCATCTATAAGTACACCATGCGTCAAACAAAATTTTATGTGGACAGCGGCCTTCCTGAAGGTCAAATGCGCTAAATTTCATTACGATGGGAGCGAAACTGGCGATTTTGTCGAAGTTAGCCCTCCGTCATGCACAACAAAATTTTAGACAGATGGTAACCTTCGCCTTGATTTGAAGTTCACGTATGCAAAATTTCATCAAGATGAAAATAAAACTGTAGATTTTGTCGAGGTCCGTAGGTAAAGTGCCATCCTCCGACACCATATGCGTCATATCTTCTGAACCATGTGTCGTCGGTGGTTCTTAACACTACAGCAATTGTTACCTCACGGTAAGGAGTATGTGTACCAAATGTGATTCAAAGCCGCGGTGGAGTAGCCGAGCGGTTTAAAGCGTCTCGCTGCGGAGCGCGCGGTTGCTCGCCGTGGAGGTTCGAGTCCTCCTTGGGGGATGGGTGTGTGTGTTGTCCTTAGGTTAGTTTACCTAGGTTTAAGTAGTTTGCAAGCTACGGACTGATGACCAGGCAGTTTGGTCCTATAGATTTACAAAAATTTGAACATTTTGTGATTCAAATCGGTCCAGTACTTTAGGAAGAGATGCGCAACATTGTCGCGTGATGTAGCGGTTTTCGCTTATTTCATTAAATAAATGAAAAATACTCTACTTCCACAACCCTCAATAAATGTTTCACCATTTAAACCTACCTTTTCCAGGCTTGAAGATTTTGCAACTAAAAGTCTAACAAGCATGAAGAAGTTAATCAAGCTTGGGAAACATTAGAAAGCATCATCACCAAAATTCCCTCCAACAATCTTAATTTATTGCGGTGGTATTAATGCTGCATTAGGTAAAGAGGAAAAAATACGAGAAAACGGTGGGTGGATTTTCTGTACATAACTATACAAACCAAAATGGTAAAAGACTTGTTGAAACGCGCAAAAATTTTAACCTTAAAACCACGTCATCGCATTTTAAAAAGAACCTATATATATATATATATAAAATTAGATCGGTGATGTACCTTAACTAAAAGGCAATTTTAAATGTCCAAGTTAGGAACGGGGCTAATATTGATACTTGCCTTTATTTAACGCGAATGAAAGTGAAAGATCAACCTAAGAAATTCTTTAAAAAAAATTGTTATCCCAAAATTTTTGTGTGTGTGTGCGTGGGAGGGGGGGGGGGAATTAATCACCATCGCAGTTCTTTCCCCCCTAAAACACTGAACCAAAAACCCAAAATTTGACACTGCAAAAATAACCCCAATTCAAATAAGCGAACTTTACCAAAATAATAATAATAATAATAATAATACAACAATTGCCGACGACTAAAAGAAATGTTCATGAAAACAGTACAAAAGTTAATTCCGCTTCGAAAGAAACAAAAACACCCTTGGTGGAACGCAGGCTTAAAATACGTACATCACCTTTCTAACTGTAAGAGAAGAAACATGAAATTAATCTGACAAACTATAAGAAACTACCAAAATGCTCAACTTTTAGAAATCGAAAAAGACTTCCATAAGAAAAATACAAAAAAAAAAAAAAAAGATAAAACATTCAAAACATAACTAACCGGTTACCAACGTCAAAGTGTTTACTTCGAAAATGAAAATGGCAGGTTGGCTGTGAACAACCAGGATAATTATTTGGTACTTGCTAATTATTTCTAAACTTTTAAACTGACCAGAACCAAAGAATAAATTCCAACCACAGCAAACTAATAACAACAATCCTAACATTAAAAGACCCGAGGAAACCAAAATAACTAGACAAATTAAAAGGCTTAGAAACAATAAAACATCCGAAGGAATCAGTGTAATTGTAGAGCAACTAAATTCAACTGACCCTCACACTACAAAACAGATCACTCAACTAATATGACATATCGGGGAAACTGAGAATATGTCTGGGGTTAGATTATGAAACTATTAACACTGAGGGAGGAAACGTTAGCCGACCTAGCTCTGAAGTTAAATTCATGACAGAAATTTCTGAATTATTTGATATAAAGACTTGTGTTAGACTGGGAGATGGACTCTCCATTGCTTTTTAACTGTGTTTTTGGAAAAAGGTGATTAAAGTATGGTGAAAGCAAAAGTGGATTCAAAACATAGATCACTCAATGAAGTTAGGGATATTACTACAGCTCAGAAACAAATTTATATTCTTAAAGAAGTTTCAGAAAAAGTAGGATTACAAACATCATTCGAAAATACAGAATATACGACATGCAACGAACAAGCTCCAAGGTTTTGAACTCAAATATGTAAAAAGGATTCCTCAGTTTAAATAGTTGTTGAAAATCATACAAGAAAACGGTCTGAATAAAGCTGCAAACAAAGTACAGTGGAAAAAAAAGTCTGCGTGATAGTACAGTAAGTTATGAATTATGAAAAATGAATGGCTTTATGGAGCGCAAACTGTAATTTAAAATACAGAGAGGGATTTGATTTGTGTGGGCGCCAAAGTGTTAAAAATGTCTTTTAATGACATATTAATGTTTTAAGCCATGACATTGCTTTTAAATATTGATAGTTTTTATTGGCGCATTGTTATCGGCACAATCATCTTATTTTGGCTATTAAACGTCATCCTCAGGTGTTCTGCAATACTGATAACACATATTTCATGAAGGTAACAATACTATATGTTACACTTTGTTTAATTTTGATTTAAATGTACTTTTCATACGTGAGATTTTCTTCAAATCCCGTTCAATATCGCTGGATATCGATCTGTCAAGATGTACACTGCTCTTGTATTTTACAAACATGTGGAAATATATTTCCGCTCCCTCAGTAATGTTCATTACAGTGCCTTTTGGTAATATGTGGAGGAAGTCCACTGATTTTACGATTGTGTTTACTTCGTGATTTTCGGTTACTAAATGCTGAAAAAATATTGTGTTGTATTCGCTATCTCGTGTGTGTTGTTTGTATCTAACATTGAAACTCCTGCCTGTCTGTCCTATGTAGAATTTGTTGCATGTATTAACATCGAATTTTAAAAATGCCTGGATTCGTGTATATTTGTGGTTTGGTGTTTCCAAATTTGATCGTTGATTTCAGGCAGTTTATACTCATATATTCTAATGTTATGTTACTGTTTTTGAATATATATTGTATTTTATTTGAAATATTTCCGAAATAAGTGGTAGGTACATACCTAGAAATGAAAAAGCCATACAAAATTAAATGTGTATGTTGGAATATATAGCAGAAAAGAATGGATATAACCCTCCTAGTTACAAATTTATACACAAGCAAACAAAACCCAAACGAAACTATATCCATAAGGAAATAACGCTGAAAATGAACACAATAGAAAATAAAAAGAAACAATATATCTTCCTACCATACATTTAGGAAATATTTCGAATAAAATCCAATATATGTTCAAAAACAGTAACATAGCATTAGCATATATGAGCATAAACTGCCTGAAATCAACGATCAAATTTGGAAACACCAAACCACAAATATACACGAATCCAGGCATTTTTAAAATTCGATGTTAATACATGCAACAAATTCTACATAGGACAGACAGGCAGGAGTTTCAATGTTAGATACAAACAACACACACGAGATAGCGAACACAACACGTCAACATTTTTTCAGCATTTAGTAACCGAAAATCACGAAGTAGACACAATCGAAAAATCAGTGAACATCCTCCACATATTAGCAAAAAGCCCTGAAATGAACATTATTGAGGCAGCGGAAATATTTTTGCACTCCCTAAACCATACCCAAAATCTACTAAATAAACAAATAGAAATAAAAGATAAAAATGATATCGAAAACTTTATTCCCATCCTCCACCATGAAAACGGATAAAATTAGCAAAGAAAGTGTATACCCGGATGCACAGCAATACAGAAAATACGCAGCACTGATAACACTCTCTGATGTAAACATTATGTAAACGTTCAATATTGTTGACACAATTGACAAATCAAAATCCAGTTGTAAAGAAACGTAAATACAGATTTATAAAATACAAGAACAACGAAGGACATTTTGACAGATCGATATCCAACGATATTGAATGGGAATTTAAGAAAATCTCACGTATGTGAAAGTACATTTAAATCGAAATTAATCATAGCCTAACATGTACTACTAACACTTTCATAAAATATGTGTTATCATAATTCCAGAACACCTGAGGATGGCGTTTATTAGTCGAAATAAGCTTATTGTGGCAATAACAATGCGCCCATAGAAGCTATCAGTATTTAATTTCAGTGTCTTGGCTTAAAACCTTTATATGTCATTAGAAAGAGAGATATTGAACAAATTCAAAAGAAAGAAACAAAGAGTATTAGGAAAATATTTAGCACCAAAATTACTGATGGAGGAAAGTATAGGCTGAGAGGTGAAAAGGAGATATAAGAATACACATACATACCATAATTCGTGATATAAGAAAACGAAGACTTAAATTTCATGAGCTCATTAAAAAGGAACACACTAGGTTAAAAAGAAAAAGGAAGAAGTCTACGAAAACAGAAGTAAGACAAAAACTGAGCCAGTTAAATGGATCACTGGGAGTGAGGACGATCCTATACCCGCTAGTTTAACTCAGGCAGACGTTACAGACAGGAAAACATTCAAACAAAAGATAGTTGACTGGAAAGTTGGTAAGACGGAAATTAGGAAACGCCATGGAGCAGCATGGTCTAACGGGCGACGCCATTCTGAGAGGATGGAACAGATTTGGGCACAGAGGCAGGCCAACTACCAAACGCGACATTGATTGTACCTCGCGTGGTCTTATGGGGCCCATAGACGAATAATGATAAATTAATGTGTTTTTGAACGTGTATCATTGTGTCAAGTATGAAGTGATTAAAGGAGTGAAGTACCTTTTGTAAGAGAAACTTAACATCGTACCCCATCTGGTAATAAAACAACTTACCGATAATACAGACGGTCTACGCTGAGTACGGCTGAGAAAAATATTGCAATGTGGTTCAAACAAAATGTCGTGCGAAACTACGAAAAGAATAAGACTTCAAAGTACGTAAGTTAGGATATCTAACTGCCGTAATTCAAAACGTTTTATGATGAAAACGTTTCTGCAGCTTCTTTTGTGTCCCAGCCTCGTCGCCGCTTTTGTGTCTCGTTCCGTCGTAGGTGTCGGTGGCCGAGTGGAATGAGACCGACACATGAATAAAGATAGCACGCTGGTGCAGGTATGGAGGGGAGCAGCCAGAAACTAGAAACACTAGAGTAAATTAGAACGAGATATATATTGCACAGAATTTATACAATACTTAACTTTTACATAGATCAGTACTGCAGATACATAGTTGAGCTAGAGGCCTGCCTAGTACTGCTTCCTAGTGCCTATACGATAGCCAAGTCTTCACTGGTGCCTATCTGATTCCGAAGGTCCTAACTGGTTGCTATCTCAGTCCCAAGTGGTGGCCACGAGCGGAGTTGTACCAGAAGGCGCTCGTGGCTGACGTCGTAAGAACGCCGCGCCGTGCGTGCATGGCGGCGCGCGGCGAAAGTAGGTGGCGCGCACTTTGGACTTGTGCGACACCACAGCTTCGTCCTAAATTACATAATATCAGTAATTACAATGCTGCTGTACTAACCATGCTTATAGGCGTTGATTTGTAGGACTGGCAGATGATTGTGATATTATGCGCGTATGATGTCGTAAGCGTGCGTAGAAAAGTAGGTTGCAAGTGGTAAAAACAACCCCAGCACCCAGTATGTAGAATATCAAAACATTTGGTGTGGAACCTACGAAACATTTCGGAGTGAATCAGAAGAGTAACTTCATAACATAAAATGAAAAGTACTTTCTTTTTATTGTACATGTTAATATATGAACAATCATCAATTCTAAATTCAGTAACATATATTTTCAATATGCTTTAGCAAATTCGAAGAAAACCAAAATGATTAGTGATTTGTTAGCAACCGTTGAGACAACTTCTAGGCGACGGTGAGCAACACGATACATAACGAAAAAACAAAGGAGACAAATTTCATTTCTGGGCGAATATTATAAAATACTACAAGGAAAAGTATTCATTCTGTGAAAGATCGAAAGAGATGGGAAAGTCATGTCAGAAAACAGCGCGTGAACAAAAGAGAGATTCACAACCAAGAGACGTCGAAACTTAGCTAAACACAAAGAGAACCACGAGAAAACGCAAAGTGACGGAATGTAAAATTTTGTCAACCGATGTGCTAAAAATTGGTAAGAGGTTTTGGTCTTACATGAAATCAGTAAGTGATTTGAAATTATCTAGTTAGTTACTCAGTGACCATTCTGCCACTAAAAATGAAAATGACAGAGAGGACACTGTAATACTTAATATGGTCTGCCCGAAATGATTTCACAAAGGAATCGTAATAGGTCCCTCCTTTGAATCATCGTACAAATGTCGAAATGATAGGCAATAAGATACGTGCCTTCAGTAAGGGTCGTTGCACAGATATTCGTAATTATAAACCTCTATCGACGACAGTTTAAAGTAGAATTATGACACATATTTTATGCTTGAGTATTGTGACCTTTATGAGAAAAGAAAAATCTCCGCTTTGAAATTAACATGGACTCTGTAATCAGGAATATTCGGAAGCCCAGCTCGCTGTTTTCTTCCATTTCGTTGAGTTCTTGGATCAGTTTTTTTTAATGTGTAGTCAGCCATCAGCTGTTCATTGTATACAGAACTTTACCGATTTCGGAAATCACCCATCAACAGAAGAGTCTGTTAAAAATTTTACAATCATGAATTATGCACAAGTCACAATGAAATATGACAAATGACATAACCAAATACAAGCGGTATGGCATAAGGATAACAAGGTGTGTACAATTGTGTAGTACAGGCTATATGAAGCTATATTAAATGTCGTTACAGCATTCACTTGCAGCAAGTACTGTAATATAATTATGTCATGGATGTAATCTAGTGAGTTACATCTTTATATAAACTGAATATAGCATGATCAAGTCTAAAAGAACAGTGCATGAAATAGACAAGTAGACCTTAGGCTGCAGACCATAACGGGTAAGGCAAGGAGAACAAACTTGGTTTCAGTTATGTAGCACAACATATATGTAGCTATAATAATTGTGGATACAGCATCCACTCGCAGGAAGTACCATAATATAATTACATCGAGGTAAATGAATTACATCTTTAAATTATCTGACATCATAATATGTTAATGTCAGATAATTTAAAGATTAATTCACCTTTTCTCCAAAATAGAAGACAGGGAGGCTGACAGTGAAAACTTGCTACTGCATATTTGAACCGACCTCGCAATCGTACGAACTGTTAATTTCCGTCCGTAAATAATAAAATTAAAGCTGGGGCGGGCAGACATGCATTGTTTAATAGGCAATCTTTCCTTTCATGTCTACCTTGTTCACAATGATAGCATCTTCTATGACTATATAAACTGACTCCTGGTCCTGCCGAGCATACAATAACCACTTACCTACAATAAGTTTTATCTCAGAATACATAATCGATAACAGGCCTCTACAAGGAAAATCAAGATGAAAAGCCGGTGTATCGGTGAACCCCGACAGTAAGCTTCATTTTTAACTGAATTGCATTAGATGCTTCAACAGTTATTTAAATAACCTGCACTTGATATACAGTAGCATCATTTATTTGATTTCCATATCTACGAGGGAACTAGTGTTTGGCCTACAATAATTTTTGCTGTCAGATCCTGGTGAAAAATCCAATGATGCTTTGCTCGTGTCCAGAAAATCAAACGGATTCTCACTTGCCAGTCAATCTCTGGTTGATCAGTCTCGTATCGAAACTGAAGACAGTAGCCTGAAAGAAGAAATTTTACATACGACATTTACAAACTGCATTCACCATGAGGCTACACTGCTATCAACATTTTGTGACAGCCGCAAAGGCTTACAAATGTTCTATGTCGATATTTGCCTTTGTGCTGTTGGGAAAATGAGAACCTGTCAAAATGCTTTGGCTCGCTCGCCGTCTGGATTGTGAGAGCTCGCGGTAAAATGGAACGGTCCGACGTCGCCACCTAGCACAGCAGTGCCGACAAGAAGTGCAAGCAGTATGCAGAGACGCGATCATAATTAGCTTCGGCGTACACTTGGAAACGAACATACAGTATATACGGGGAAGTGTTTAAGGGGAGACGCAACCCAAAATTTTAACTTTCTTTCTACTATGCTAGCAAGAAAATATTGAAATCGTAACATATAAAGCAGTGCCCGTATATTTGTTTCTGTATACGTGTTGCATACAAATCTACAGTTTTGTTCCAATCTTTATGAAATTTTGTACACTTAACCTTCAATCCATGAGGACGGTCGCCGTAAGTGCAATAATTACGTACGATACTTAGTTCACGAGATATGACGTCATAAACAATGAGATGCGCGAAAAACTACTACATTTAGTGACAATGTTACTGATTTTCTCCAAAACCACTGGACCGATTTCAACCAAATTTGGTACGCACATTGCTTACCGTGAGGTAACAATTACTGCAGGATTAAGAATCACATACGACACATGGTTCAGAAGACATGACGTCATAAACAATATGAATCCCAAAAAACTGCCACATAATGCGGCGAGACTTTATAGATTAGATTATATGTACTTTTCGTTCCAGTAGATCCGAATTGAGGGAATCCTCTTGGATGTAGAACATGTCAGAACAAAATACACAATATATAATTACAAAAAGAGAGCATATGTGTTAATGTACCTTCCACAGACCCCAAATGTAATTGCCCTTGTGGATGTGGAATTAGCCAGGAAAAACAATTATCTTAAAAATATCTACATTTTAAAGAACACAAAACTTATTATTACTTACTAATTTACTAGGCGCATATTAAAATTCTTAGCAATTACTTTTCTATCTTTTTTACACTGATTTACAATGATTAAATTACTGCACTAAACTTGTACTGAAGTCAAACTGATCACAGTATTCATATTTGTGAATATTATATGCAATAAGTTACAATCAATCACTTCTGGTAAGAAATTCATCAATGGAGTAGAAGGAGTTGGTCACCAAAAAATCCTTTAGACTCTTTTCAAACAGTACTTTATTGTGAGTTAAATTTTTTATGGCATGTTATTGAAAATGTGTACCGCTGAATACTGGACACCTATCTGAGCCAAAGTAAGTGACTTTAAATCTTTATGCAAGTTATTCTTGTTTCTAGTATTGATCCCATGGACTAAGCTATTGGTTTGAAAAAAAGATATATTTTTAAGGACAAATTTCATTAGAGAATAAATGTGTTGGGAAGCAGTAATAAGAATCCCCAGTTCCTTAAATAGTCCTTTACATGAGGTTCTTGAGTTAATACCACAAATGATCCGTAACGCACGTTTTTGTGCTTTGAAAACTTTTGCTTCGCCTGATGAGTTGCCCCAGAAAATAATCCCGTATGACATTATGGAGTAAAAGTATGCATAATATGCTAGCTTTTTTATTTTTATATCTCCTATATCTGACAACATTCGCATAGCAAACAGGGACTTGTTTAGGCGCTCAGCAGTTCTGTAGTATGCCCCTCCAAGTTAAATTTATTATCCAGCTGTAATCCTAAGAATTTAACACTTTCAACTTCTTCTATTTCCTTGTTGTCATGATCTAGGAATATAGTGACAGGAAACCTTTTACATGTCCTAAACTGCATATAGTGTGTTTCATCAAGGTTTAGCAACAGAGAATTGTCTAAGAACCATTTATTAATGTCCATGAAAATTTCATTAGCTCATCTTTCTAAGGCTAAATTTGATTTACTATTTATTGCAATATTTGTGTCATCGGCAAATAAAACAAACTTGGCCTCCGATAATGTTGATAATGAAAGGTCATTGATATATACAAGAAAAAGCAGGGGGCCTAAGATAGAGCCTTGGGGGACCCCCAATTTGATGACGCCTGACAGTTCAGTACACCTATTGATACCCTTTGTTTCCTATTGGAGATATACGATTTGAACCATTCTGCATCACTCCCTGTTACGCCATAATATTCTAATTTGCTTAAAAGTATATTGTGATTTACACGGTCAAATGCCTTTGACAGGTCGCAAAATATACCAGTGGCATGTAATTTATTGTCTAATGAATTGAGTACATTCTCATTGTATGTGTAGATAGCCTTCTCAATATCAGAAACCTTTAGAAACCCGAATTGTGACATGGATAATAGTTTATTAGTGGTAAGGTGTTTAAGAAAACGACTGTACATTATCTTTTCTAAAATTTTTGAGAATGCAGGCAAAAGTGAAATTGGAAGGAAATTTGATGGTATTTCTTTATCTCCTTTCTTACGTAATGCCTTAACTTCAGCATATTTCAGCCATTCAGGAAATGTTCCACTGATAAAAGACTGGTTACACAAGCAACTTAAAATATCACTAAGCTCAGAAGCACACTTTTTAATCAAATTTGTTGATATATTATCATAGCCACTTGAATTTTTTGGTTTTAAAGATTTTACGGTGGTGTTGTGAGTGTCATATTACTGCAGTTATTTGTAGTCACAGGTATGAGATATTCCATTGCAGCAGTTACTGACTCTGATAATCCCATATTTTCGGTAATAGTTAAGAAATGCTTGTTGAAAATTGCAACAACACTGCACACATCTGTTACCCGTTTGTCATCTACTTTTAATGCTATGTGCTCCTCTTCGTATTCGGTTCTACGCTATATGAGAATGGGAGTACTTAGCGACTTGCAAAAAACTTTAAACATAATTTCAAACCTTTATTATACTTTTCCTAGCTGACAACCCTAGAAAAATGACGAAAGGAAAAAAGTTTCTCGCTTACTACTTTTCCGATGTTTAAGGAGTAAAAGTACGGCAATCGGGATGACATTACAATTTATAATTTGTACACTACAAATTGTAGCAGCAGGAAATTTTACAGACAGTATACACGCATATAATTGGGTGTACCTTCTAAATTCTATCACTGTACGACAGATAGTTCATGAAATATAAGCACATAAACAGTAACGTTCATGGAAAACCGCCTCATCGCGCGCCAAGTTTTAATCTATTACTTCTTTACTACTAATAGCATTCCAAATAGATATTACAGACATACAGCCCTTATACAAACGAATATATACCTGAAAATGGCAGGAATAAATAAAATCTCGTGGAAGATCAGTTTGGGTTCAGGAGAAATGTAGGAACACGGGAGGCAATACTCACTTTACGGCTTATCCTAGAAGATAGATTAAGAAAA
Source organism: Locusta migratoria (assembly GCA_026315105.1). Taxonomy (NCBI): domain Eukaryota; kingdom Metazoa; phylum Arthropoda; class Insecta; order Orthoptera; family Acrididae; genus Locusta; species Locusta migratoria. The sequence continues at coordinate 452,311,975 of CM048748.1, forward strand.
GGCAAACCTACATTTCTAGCTTTTGTAGATTTGGAGAAGGCTTTTGACAATGTTGATTGGAATAAACTCTTTCAAGTTCTGAAGCAAGCAGGAGTAAAATATAGAGAGCGTAAGGTTATTTACAACTTGTACAAAAACCAGACAGCGGTTGTGAGAGTTGAAGGGCATGAAAGGGATGCAGTGGTTGGAAAGGGAGTAAGACAGGGTTGTAATCTTTCTCCATTGTTATTCAATTTGTACATTGAGCAAGCTATAAAGGAAAGCAAGGAGAAATTTGGTGAAGGAATTAAAGTTCAGGGGGAAGAATTAAAAACATTGCGTTTTGCCGACGACATAGTAATTCTGTCAGATACAGCAAATGACCTGCAAGAGCAATTGAACGGAATGGACAGTGTGCTGAAAGGTGCATATAAGATGAACATTAACAAGAGCAAAACTAGGGTAATGGAGTGCAGTGTAAGAAAATAAGGTGATGCTGAAGGAATTAGATTGGGAAACGAAGCAATAACGGAGGTAGATGAGTTTTGTTACTTGGGCAGTAAAATAACAAATGATGGTCGCAGTACAGAGGATATAAGATGCAGAATGGCAATGGGTAGAAATGCGTTCTTGATAAAGACAAATTTGTTAACATCGAATATTGATTTAAGCCTAAGGAAGTCCTTTCTGAAGGCATTTGTATGGAGTGTTGCCTTGTATGGGAGTGAGACAGTGCGGACAGGAAGAGGATTGAGGCTTTTGAAATATGGTGCTACAGAAGAATGCTGAAGATTAGGTGGGTGGATCGCGTAACTAATGAGGAGGTACTGAACAGAATTGGGGAGAAAAGGAATTTCTGGCATACCTTGACTAAAAGAAGGGATAGATTGGTAGGACACATTCTTAGACATCAAGGAATTGTGAATTTAGCGTTGGAGGGAAGTGTTTGGGGTAAAAATCGCAGGGGAAGACCAAGAGATGGATACAGTAAGCAGATTCAGACAGATGTAGGTTGTCGCTCTTATGTGCAGATGAAGAGGCTTGCTCAGGATAGGGTATTGTGGAGGGCTGCATCAGGCCGGTCTCCGGACTGAGGACCACAACAACAACAAATAAATAAATACCCGGGCAACGCCGGGTATTAAGCTAGTATAAAGATATAGTAATACCCAAGGTTTTAAGCCCATAACTTCATGGGTTTTCGAGTTCTGAATTTTTAATTTGTTTTAATGGTATTCTAGGAGACCAACATTTCATACTTTCAAGTGACAGATTTTGTAGATACATTCACAGGTCGTAAGTTCTGTGCATTCATATTATGACATATATTGATCATATCTTTTCATTTCAAATTTCAGCATTAAATTATATTTAATTATTGGCACTTAAACGTGATCATAAAATAAAGAGGTTACATGATCGATAATATTAATGCAGAGACGTATGCAACACATCACGACTACTTCATGCAAAAATTTTATTCATATTGGTTAATATAGATGACAAAAAAGTTTGCTGCGAGTTATAAAATAAACTTCTGATAAATTATACTTAGCATTAGAAGGAAGAGTGTTGGGTAAAAAGCGTATTGGGAGACCAAGGGACAAATATAGTAAGCAGAGGATGTAGGTTGCCGAACGTATTGTCAGATGAAGAGACTTGCACAGGACAGGGTAGCGTGGAGAGCTGCATAAACCAGTCTGCGGACTGAAGACCACAACAACAACAACAACAAAATTGATTTTAATATTTTATAAAAACTATGAATGTTACTGCCAGACATACAACCGTTAAAATTTACCGGCACCATAACGTTTACCCTTCCTGCTTATATGAGGCTTTCCTCGTTATTTAAACACCAGGGTCGCCTTTTCCTTGAATTTTCTGAATAAAAATCTAGTCACAGACTTCTTGAAAAGGAGTAGTGGTAGGGCTATCTCATTGTAAGCCTTTGACTATTTCCTTAGAACTTTTTGATTAGACTGAACAGGAGTTTAGTGTATTTCGTAATTTATATTTAAACAGTCAACTGACAAAGTAATTGATGTGCAACGATAGATTGCTAGTTGTTTCGTTTCAGTTTTCCTGGAAATCTTGCAACTTGTTCTCCCTCTTTGAGTTTATGGCAAGTGCGAGTTAAAAATGGTTATGTTTGTTGGTGACAGAAATCAGAAATTATCTTTGGCGTCTTTCGGTGTGCCACAGTCCGTATTTGAAACATTTCTTAGACAGATTTGTATTTCGAATACAGTCAAATCGTTATGGGATAATCTCCAAATATGAATAACAGTCTAATTTTGTTCTTTATTTGAAGCTTTAGGGTGGAGTATTCCGGCAAAATCGAGAGTAGCTGTTTTTAAAGCGATGAAACTTCCATCTGTTTTTTTTCCCCTTATTTTTCATTACTTTATGCCACATTTCTTTAGTAATTCATTGTGAACTGAGTATATAAATTATTTATTATGGACTGTTATTGTAATATTACTCATACCATTTTTCAGGTTTTCTGTACGACATGATAAAAAATGTTTATATGGCCGCGTGTCATAAATTCTATTGTATTTAGTTCTTCAGAAAATATAATAAAAAATTAAAAACTTTGGGTGTGTCGGTTATGGCTATAAGGGGAGATGAGGCCATAAAGCACACACGCATATATATGTATGTGTTTATATGAGGTTACCTTTTTTGGTTACTTTTTTTTATAGAATTTTGTTACTTTTCTGCTTTTTTCAATGATCTGAATGAATAGCAGCGCTGTGAAAGTATGATGATGGTCGGGTTAGACACATCACCATATCTATACAAATGCCTAATGTGTTTATTCTCTGCTTAGTGTTATAAATAAAATAACTGTAAGAGGTATGACTCAAGAAAGTCATCATAAACGTCTCAATAACTTTCCAAACATTTTCACTATTAAAATACATTTTTGTTTACGGAAGGAACACTAAAAGGATTAATCTGTAGTTAGATCAAGTTACTATACTGCTCTTCAGCTAGCAAAGAGTTGTTTTATTGATTTTCGAGTAATGGTGAAAGTGTTGAAACGTGTCTACAGCCAGAACTTATACACCTACTGTGTGAAGTTTGTGTGTGCAGTTTCATAGCAAAATTAGTTTCGTAGGGTTGTGTTTTCTCAATGTAAATTTTCAGCTTCTGTTTAGACTTGCATAGACATTCTGATTTTTTACGCAAAGAAGAGAACGATATCCACCAACAGAAGCTTATTGGCAGATTTCAAATAAAGAGCTTGTTTTCGAATTAGCATTACCTGAAACATGGTATCATTCTTCGTTTAGCGGAGTGGGAAATAAATACTATTCGTTTAGATAGTGGTTTTTATGTTTAAAAAATTATGTATAAGTTTATCAAGCTAAATTTCGTCTCAAAACGGTAATTATCATAAGACTCTGACTGCCGTAAGAAATACCATGTATCGTACTAGGCTGCCCTCTGATATTTGCATACTCAAAATATTAGAAAAGACGATGAATTTTATTGTCATTTCTCATTACTACAATATTCTTAAAATAAATTTGTCACGAAACGCGTTAATGAGTCACCTTGAACCGATACAAGGTTTCCTAGTGCAGTTGTGCGAGGGCCAGTTAGCTCACAGGCGTGACTGTGCTGGACTTGCTAGCGCTCCTGTACCTGCGAAAAGCCCGGATGGTCCACCAAGTGCCAAGTGCAACCGTCACTCCGTGGAAGTGTTCCAACCCTCGACAATGAGAGGGCCTCACACTGAATACGTTGCGGTAGTAGCCACTGTCTTCGCTTATGTTAATATCATGGACTGCTGCTGCAGTACATGAGGGGACTACGCCACGCCCTGTTCTGGTTCTTCTGACGGCGCACAGTGGGACGGAATCCCCAAAACGTGGCCAAAACCTCAAGAAGACGTTTAATTTACACAAATTTTATCACGTGGGGGTTTTTGATGTCGCTGATTACGAATTTGATGGTAAAAATTGTCTAAATAAAATGGCGGAGTTAATATAGAAACGTGACCCATGAAAATCCATAATAATTTATTAATAATAGCGTATACATAGTATTTAGACACTAATAATTAATACAATCTCAACGTGATTTGTTTATTATAACGAAATAACATAATATTTGTCGAAAATATATCGAGAAAAATTCTTCGATACCTCACGCATTGAAGATTGTTTCATTATATTATTGAATGACAAAGTGGGTAACAGAACACAAGTAATAAATGTAATAGTATAATCAATGATAGAAGTAATAAGTGTAGCTACTAAAGACAATCCTTCTTAACTTTCAAAACTTAATATGATTGAAGATCTTGTTTTGATGCATACAAAATGGTATGATTGGTTTTATATCTAGCAATCAGAGTCAGTATCGCTCTCGAAGTTCTCAGAGTCAGAATCCACATCGGAATTTTCCATGGACGATCGTGGTGTAATTGGAATTGAAGGGGACAGTAACAACTTTATTGCCTCCTTTGACAAACTTTTCACGTGTGTTTGTGGCAGTTTTCTAATACTCGATATGTATGGATCCTAAGTCACCAGACTCCTCTTTAAAACGTCTTCTATTGTTTTTACACGTGAACATTTTCTGAAAAAGTCTTCCCGATATCCGTAGTCTACCGCGCCGCGCGCTGCATCGACAATGATGTGCTGCGAAATGTCGGCCGCACGGGCACTTGCAAATGGCAGAGTTTGGCAGCTGATTCTTATCAATCATATAATTAATCAATCTAGAGTCTGGGAGTTGAAATTCCGCGGTATATTGGGGTATATGCTACTTCTGCTCGAGTTGAAAATGCACGTTTGGCAAAGCAAAGTCGTTTTGCACAGACATCGGAAAAAATATAAATAAATTAACCATTAAATTTATACAGGTTTAATGTATGAACATTTTGTACATATCTGTAGCAACCGTTTCCATCTCGTAGAACTGAAATTCTTCGCTTACCTACCAAAATATTCACTCACAAACCGAGAGTAAATTTGCGTTGCATCAACAGGGCCGCGTATGCTCTCGACGAAGGTCACTTTTGAACTGACGTTACTCGACAGGTATCGAAGTAGCGACCTCTCCTTCTGGAATGTGAGGCACCAATCCTTTCCAAAAAAAAGTAGACAACATTTACTAAACTGACACTTTCCACATCATTACGAAATGTATATATCATCTATGAAACAAGTATTAATCTAATCTAATGTAACCTACCCGACCCGCCGATCAAAATTCCGAGAGTCGAAAATTCATTTTTCGGGGTTTTGGCCACGTTTTGCGGTTTCTGTCCCACTGTGCTGCGTGCTGCATGGATTCCAGTGTGTGCCGGCACTGGACACTATAATAGTAAATGATCCATTACGTGGCTTCATTTTCTGTGGCGTTAGCTAAAACCTTGACTGCAGCTACGTTTGCAGCACCTGCTTAATAACGACATTGTTCCAACATGTCTTGGTGCTAATGTCCTAAGAGCTGTAAATGCCCTGGAAGGAAGAGAAATACTGGAAGGAGTAAGGGTAATCCTTCGCCATGTGGTTGAAGTATTGGGTGAAAATGTTGTTAAACTTCGAATAATGCCCTTGCTCACTGTTACTTAGAGGCCCCTATCAACGATAAAACATGAGTGCAGAAGTACCAACCAAGTTTGTACAACCAAACTTCAATTTTGCAGCAGCTGCCGCGCATTAAAGTATTTTCGAGGTAGTGAGAATGGATACCAATGCAGAAGAAGCATTTCTAGATCGACTTAAGCAACGTGTATAACGAAGAAAGAAGGAATGGTCCATGGAATGGCCAAACTGAAAGAAACATTTTACCAGCGAAAATTTGGTAGTTGAAATACTGTATTATACTAGAATGTGATGACTACATGGGCTTTCCCCGAATGGACAGTTAAACTAGTAGTTGTTGGAGCTGCTTAGTCCTCACTTTGAAGAAGGAGACACAATTAGGTGCAAATCATAGCACTTTCTCGAAGTTTATGTAGAATTATCATATGTTTGGCAAGTGGGGCAGATTACGAACATTAAAAAGTTTGTGTCCTGCATTACAGCACGCACATTGAGTGACATGAAGTATTAAAAGACAGAGTTATTATGTTGCATTCCCGCTTATACGTTCTGTGCAAAATATTCATGTGTAGTAATTGATCGAAAATTATAGAAACACAGTGCATGCAATACATTTCTTATTCAAAATGCAGAACTGAATCTCAATTCTCTTACTGTCAATCATCTTCGAACTCTGGCAAGAAAATGACTTTTGTCCGACAAACGTAAGCGTAAACAGTCAAACGTATTTGTTCTATCGTCCACCAATCAAAATTTCTCTAAAACCAGAGTTTATGTTTGATAGACATGTCAAACAAATCGGCACACTAGCGAACAATACGACAGGCACGTAGAGTGTGACAAACTTGTTAGATCGCCTTTGTACGGCCACACCTGCGTGGCCGCATTGTTCGCGGACTACATTGTGCCGGCGCTGCAAGTCAGCAGGGGTGAGCCTCGTGTGGGGTGGAATGTGTGAAAGGCGAAAATAGGCGCGGGGGAGCGAAGGGGTTAGGGGCGGAGGAAGGGAAGGGTGGCGAGGGAGAGGGTGGCTCACAGCACAAATCTGATTCCAGCCTCGGTTCGCTGTTAAAATACCCCCAGGGACAGCACTTCTATCAGCAACGTGTGTTCGGTGTGGAACGTCGCCCGGCTACTTACTCATCCCATACTCTAATTACTCCCTCTCCTCTCCCATCTTATCTTTCTGTTCCTCTAGTTTTAAAGTCCAAGTTTGCTACATTTTTCAAGAACGGAATAAAAAGGTGGACTGCTGTTGGAGTCTATATCTAAAGTATTCTCCGCCACGCACTGTACCGTATTTTATGTAGACAATGACCTTCCCCTTGGTTCCAAGGTCAAGTGTAACAAATTGCATAAAGGCGGTAATATAAGTGTAGTATTTGTTGAGGTTCGTACCATAAGTATAGTACCCTCTGCCGTGGACCAACAAAATTTATGTAGACATTCACCATCCCCCTGTTTTGAAGGCCAAGTTTGCAAAATTTGATCGAGATCGAATTAAATTTATAGGTTTTGTCGAAGTCTGTAAGTAAAGTAGCCTCTACCGCGCACAGTACGTAACGTAAGCAGACAGTGGCCTTCCTCTTATTTTGAAGCTCGAATGTGCAAAATCCAGAAATATGGAATCGATTTGAGATCCCTTGTCGATGGCTCTTATCACTTCATGTGAATAAAGGGCAAGCTGTGTTTCGCAAGAGCGATACTTTCTGAATCTATGTTGACTGTTGGTTAATAGGTCGTTCTGTTCGAGGTAGTTCATAGTGTTCGAACAAAGTATATGTTCCAAAATTCTACTGCAATTCGACGTCAATGAGATTGGCCTGAATTTTTGGGGTTCACACCTGTTGCCTTTCTTGAATATTTGGAGTGAATTGGGCAACTTTCCAGTCTTTGGGTACGGGTCTTTCGCTTAGTGATCCGTTGTGTATGATAGCTAAGTTGGTCGTAAACACTCGAACTCAGGAACTCTGTAGTTCAACAGAACTCTCGGATTCGGCAACTCTACACCTGCTGCTGAGGGGGTTCTGTTCCCGTTTCCATCTGGCTTGCCGGTCGCCTGGTCTGCCTAAGCGTCACGTCAAACGGCAACTGCGCGTACTTTCTGCACGATGTTGTGCGCTCGCGTGTTGTGAGTAATTCGTGACCTATGCTGCCTTCCATTACCTTTCCTTGTAATCTTGTGAATCGTTCACATCATTTTGCGAATACGAGTACCTATTTTTACGAGGGTGCGTCCGTCTTGTGGGTTGCAGCAGTTTAAGGAACCAAATAAAGTTTCAACTCAAGAGCGTCACTTAGACTCCTGGCCATTAAAATTGCTACACCACAAAGATGACGTGCTACAGACGCGAAATTTAACCGACAGGAAGAAGATGCTGTGATATGCAAATGATTAGCTTTTCAGAGCAATCACACAACATTAGCGCCATGAGCGACACGTACAATGTGCTGACATGAGGAAAGTTTCCAACCGATTTTTCGTACACAAACAGCAGTCGACCGGCGTCGCTTGGTGTAACGTTGTTATGATGCCTCGTGTAAGTAGGAGAAGGCGTACCATCGCGTTTCCGACTTTGATAAAGGTCGGATTGTAGCCTATCGCTTTTGCGGTTTATCGTATCGCGGCATTGCTGCTCGCTATGGTCGCGATACAACGACTGTTAGCAGCATATGGAATCGGTAGGTTCAGAAGGGCATATTATCCGCATAGCTGTAACTGATCGTGCAGCATCGTCTCGATCCCTGAGTCAACTGATGGGGACGTTTACAAGACAGCAACCATCTTCACGAACAGTTCATGACGTGTGCAGCAGCATGGACTATCACCTGCAAGACCAAGGCTGCAGTTACCCTTGACGCTGCATTACAGACAGGAGCGCCTGCGACGGCGTACGCAACGATGAACCTGGGTGCACAAATGGCAAAACTTAATTTTTGGATAAATCCAGGTTCTATTTACAGCATCATGATGGTCGCATCCGTGTTTGGCGACATCGCGGAGAACGCACATTGGAAGCGTGTATACGTCATCACCATACTGGCGTATCACCCGGCGTGATGGTATGGGGTGCAATTGGTTACACGTCTTGGTCACCTCTTGTTCGCATCGACGGCACTTTGAGCAGTAGCCGTTACATTTCGGATGTGTTGAATCGTGGCTCCACCCTTCATTCGGTCCCTGGGAAACCCTACATTTCAGCAGGAAAATGCACGACCGCATGTTGCAGGTCCTGTTCAGGCCTTTCAGGATACGGAAAATGTTCGACTGCTGTCCTGGCCAGCACATTCTCCAGATATTTCATCAATTGAAAACGTCTGCTCAATGGCGACCGAGCAACTGGCTCATCACAGTACGCCAGTCACTACTCTTGATGAACTGTAGTATCGTGTTGAAGCTGCATGGGCATCTGTACCTGTACACGCCATCCAAGTTCTGTTTGATTCAATGCCCAGGCGTAACAAGGCCGTTATTACGGGCGGGGGTAGTTGTTCTGGGTACTGATTTCCCAGGATTTATGCACCCAAATAGCGTGAAAATGTAATCACATGTCAGATCCAGTATGATATACATGTCCAATGAATACCCGTTTATCATCTCCATTTCTTCTTGGTGCAGCAATTTTAATAGCCACTAGTGTATAAGATGCCATCACTGGCACGAAAATTCAAAGCTTCAGGCTTTTAAGGGTGGAGGTAGTTGAAAAGTAAAGCAATTTTCATGCTTGTAAAAGCAATACTGGCGTGTCTACCTCAGTTTGCGACTTATTTACTGACTCACACTGGTATAAACAATTTAGGACACAATCTGAACAGCTGTCTTACTGTCTGCCGACGATGCTGCGTTTATAGATTAGTTCAGAATGTTGTTAAAATGTTTGTTAGGCTTATGGGACTTAACTGCGGTGTCATCAGTCCCTAAACTTACAAACTACTTATGAACTAGCTTATACTAAAGACGATACAAACATCCATGCCCGAGGGAGGATTCGATCCTCCGACGGGGAACGGCCTCGCGCATCGTGCATTAATACGCTCGGCTACTCCGCCGCGGCTGTAGGTTAGTAAAATCATCAGAAGATCGAAAGCAACTTCAAAACGATTTAGATGTCCACGTGGTAGGATGATTGGCAGTTGATCCTAAATAATGAAAAGTGTGAAGCCATCCGTATGAGCAGTAAACGAAATCCGTGAACCTTCTTTTACCCGACAAATCTGTCAAAGCTATAGAGTGGACATAGAGTCACGGAAATTATGTACGAGTTGGGTTGGAAATCATTTTTAAAAAGGTATTGTTCGTTGTGGCGAGATCTATTTGCGAAATTTCTTTCAACAATTTTCTCTTCATTTGTGCACATATTTTGTTAGCACCCACCTACATTGTTAGACTTGATCATAATAATGAAACAAGAGAAATGGGATCGAAGTATGGGATTGAAGTATGTAGGTGCTACTGGAGAATGTGACCGGCCGCGGTGGCCGAGGGGACTGAGGCGCGCCAGTCACAATCTGCACGGCCACTACGGTCGGGGGTTCGAATCCCCCCTCGGGCATGGATATTTGTGCTGTCTTTAGTAGTAGCTAGTTCAAAGTAGTTTGTAAGTTTAGGGACTGATGACCATGTAGTTAAGTCCCATAAGCTTTACAAACATTTGAACATTTGGAGAATGGATCGCTAGAGAAATATTATGAAAGCGGTTCGATAAACCCTCTGAAGGCACTTAAATGTGATTTGCAGAATAAATATGTAGATGTATTTTGCTGATGGTATACTGGTCTTAGACGCAGAGAACCACAGGTCTTTTTACCATCGTTTTTCTATAGATGTAGAAAACGAACGTGATAAGTTATCTAGTTGTAAACAAGGATACTAGATCAGTTTTAAAAATAAATGCCTATCATTTTCTTCCACTGGATTACAAATGGAGCAAGTAAAATAGGTTGTTCGGTTCTCCTACAAAAAAACTGCTTAAGTCAAATGAAATCCAATCTTACAAAATAAGAAATAATTCTAAGAAATAATCATGGTGCTGCAGATGTAGACAGCGCAGAAAAAAGGACGCAAAGAAAGGGAACGCCTCAGCTAAGGAAAGAACATTGGGGAACAGGACTCCTTAAACACTAACTTTCTAATATGTCAAGAAAGGCGAACTGGAAATGTGAATTATCTCAGAAATTCATTCTTAAATCTGGTGTAATAAATAAAATGCATTGGATTAAGGTATTGAACCCTTTTGTAATGAATATAAATGTTTTACTATAGCAAACTATGGAGATACTAACAAAGGTAAAAACCTGGGCATTGCTTTCAAAACAAGTGTAAGGTAAAAAAACTAAGCAAGGAGGTTAAAACTGAATGTTTCATCTGAGAAGAGTTGGGCATTTTCTAAATAATAAAAAGGGTTAAATTAGAGCTCAGAACACATTGAACCCTTAAGTTATCTTCAAATGCATTTGCTTATCCTTTGTTATGTCACTCGGCACACTAAATACGAAAAAATAAGGTTAACAGACAATCAGACGCTTTATACAAAGCCGGCCACTGAGGCGCTTCAGTCACGGTCTGCACGGCCACTACGGTCGGGGGTTCGAATCCCCCCTCGGGCATGGATATTTGTGCCGTCCTTAGTTGTAGGTAGTTCATAAGTCGTTTGTAACTATAGGGACTGATGACCCCGTAGTTAAGTCCCTTAAGCTTAACAAACATTTGAAACATTTTTTTTTCTTTATACATAGTACTCAGTTCAATTAAGGCTGTGTCAGCAAAATCATTTGAGACAAGCCAACAAATTAAAATTTTAATGTTAGAATAACAATAATTCATTGCAGAAAATCATAAAAAATCTTAAAGTAGTTGAAGTTCTTGTTTCAGTTGTTACATGCGACGAGGGAGCGATGAATTTGTAAGTATCCTGAACTGAGACGTATTTCCATACCTTGTGAAAAATAAAAAGATATTATTGTTTTGTTTCGATACATAACATTTCCTAAAATTACTATGGAAATATTTTATTGACGTCAAAATCACGCTGTTTTGCCGCATCATATTTATAGAACATCTTTTGCAGCACCAGGCAAGCGACGGTCCCATCACGTTTGACATACACAGTAGAGCTTTGGGATAGCTGCTCAGCTATTTTCAGGTCGTGCTCTCAAGAAATGTGGTAGGTGTAGTATGGGGGAGGAAGGGGATGAGTAGAGGGGGACAGGAGGAGACTGGCAGCGAACGAGGGAGGTAATGACAAAGGTAAGGCGTGAATAGGAGGGGGAGGAAGAGACAGAGGTAGAGAGAGAGAGAGAGAGAGAGAGAGAGCAGGCGGAAGGAGAGGGGTACACTGACTACATGAAGGCCAGGCTTAAACTCGGCAACTTTTAATGAGCTTTAGCAGAGTACTGAGAAAGGGTCAGTTAGTCCCTCACTCGAATTCGGCAGGTAGAAGGCCGGCCGGGCCCTCTCACAAGGGGAACACCAAGTATGGTACCAACGGAATTTGATGGGTCGTAGGTATGTTGTGAGGGAATTCCTCCAGACCATCAGCCTAAAAGGATTTGTTCCAATGGGCCTTGATTTCTAAGAAAATCGAAATCAAATTCGCAGCAAATTACCACGCGTAACGTGTGTACTAGGCAATCACCGCTCAGTCAGACAGCGTGGTGTAATCGACAGGATGCTAGGCTCCCATGCAGGAAACGCAGGTTCGATGCCTAGCGGGAGAACAATTTAAACAAAAAATTATAATTGCTACTTTTTATATTTAAAATATATATATATATATATATAAGCAAAGAGAAAGATATAAAGAAAGAAAAACAAAAATAATGAATTATTAACAGCTTATCGCGAAATCGTTTCACCAGAAGACTCGATTGAATACACTAGCTTAAATGCCCGTGCTTCGCAACGGTTGTTGAAGGAGGGCCGGTGTGTATCAAGGCTTTTTAGGGTTCCGGACCTCATTCAGTAAAATTAGAGTCCTTGTTGGATCGCTCTGTCAATAAAGTCAGTTGTCCTAGCCAAGATGTGAAATGTAAGTAAAAGTCATTGTCCCAAGGGATTTATCTTCATAAAGATGTCAAATGTAAGTAAAAGTCATTGACCGAAACGATGTATCTTTATAAAGTTTTTGATACAAAAGGTGAAACGAGCTAAAATAAGCAAAGACATGTCATTAAGTATTTAATACACAAAGTGAAATCAGTAACACTATGTTCAACGTTTGTTGATATTAGTAGACATAAGATTGCTTAATTCTGTCACAGACGGTCGCTTCCTTGTTGTACTACCCCATACTCTTTATGCAGCAGCGTTGTTTATCAGTTCTTTAGTGCACTACAGCGCCTCTATCACTTGTTTGCTGTACTACGCAATCCATACTTCAAGCATAGCCTACATCTAAAACAATTTCCCTGATTCTACTTTTATGAAACGAAGTTGCTCCATGAGAATCCGTGAAGTAGTTTAGAAGATTAGGTACTTCTAATAGACGAACAGTTACTGAAAGCACTTAAGATTGCGATGTATCTTTCTTCCGTGATCTGATTTTGATGAAATCATGCCTATATGTTGCCCCAATCTTAGCTCAATTTTCCTGTGAAAACCGCTTGAAAATGTGTCAGTAGTTGTTTCTTAATACGTTTGCGAAACGTGTTAGAAATAGGCATATCTTCATTAATATGATGTAGGTAACATCATACATCAGTTATATTCGCCACTTAAAACATTTATTTCATGATCATTCATATCTCTGGACAGTGAGCTGAGAAATGGAAAGCTGAAATAAAATAAGTAATAAGTATTTCCTTAATAAATTAGAAATATCAGTGAAAACAATTATTATTCTTACGGTTGGCTCTCTTTCCGTTAGATGTGCTATTGTCACTCCAAGCGTGAGACTTCCATAAGTTGTACATATACGTTAGACTGCGTTATCAGTATGTAAATATATGGATTAAACACGGCGAGGATTGTATCAGTTTTATATTCATTGCGTTGAATCTTGTTTCGTATAACATAGCAACCAAGAAAACGATTTTTAGAAAGATGGTAAACTTGAAAAGTCAAAGAGTAAGTAGTATTTTCAAAGGGTAATAATCCGATCGCTGCCCTGAACTTCACACGAACACCCGCAGCGCTATCTATTAGTTCTTTGCTGCATTACGCCGTTCTTTCCAAGCATGAAATACACCTAAAACTTCAAATTACGATATCTTTTATTCTCCTGATCTGATTTTGATGAAATGAAACTTGTATGTTGCCCTAGGATATTCTCTATTTATCTGTGATACCCCATGATTGTTCATTTAGTACTTTTGTAGATTACTCTATACAAATATACACATTCGATTGCTTTCAGAGAAATGTTTAAATTATGATATCTTACTTTTTCTGATCCGATTTTGTGAATTGGAGCGTTTCTGTAACTGCAAGATACCCTCTCGTTTCCTGTGAAAACCCCCTGAAAATTCGTCTACTAGTTTTGGTCGGTTGTCGGTTGTGGATGAATAACTTTAAATTGTGATGTTCTTCTTTCTGTGATCCGACTTTTATGATATTAAGTCTATATGTTGAACCAAGGTACGCTGAAGTTATCTGTGAAAACACCATGCGAATTCGTGAAGTAGTTTTGGAGAAGTGGTTTCTGATAGATGAACAGACAGACACGACGGTCTATGAAAACACTTCGTGATTCTATTTTGATGAAATAATGGCTAGATCCTGAATCAACCTTCGCTCATGTTTCCTGTTATAACCGTATGAAAATTCGTCAAGTAGTTTTGAAGATTGAAGCGAACAGCGACAGGCCTACATTTACAGATTTATTATTAGTATAGAAATGTTGTAAAATTGTAAAATTTTGCAGGAATATACTGATTGGTACAAGTGGTGTATGTCGGTAAAATCTGTTGCGAATATGGTTAGTAGGAAAGAAGTAATAGATTAAAACGTGATGCTTGATGGAGCGGTTTTCCATGAACGTTACTCTTCACGCCCTCATATCTCATGAACTACGTCTCGTACTGTCATACAATATCGAAAGTACATTCAGCTTTTAAGTGTGTATTCTGACTGCAAAATTTCCTGCGAGTAGTGTAGAAATTATAAATTGTAACGTTATACCGAATGCCATAGTTTTGCTCCATGAACAGCGGAAAGGTATTAAGGGAAAAACTTTTTTCCTTTCATTATTTTGATGTGGTTGTCTGGGAGAAAAAGTTTAATAAAGATTTGAAATTATGTTTAAAGTTTGTTGCAAGTCGCCAAGTACTGTCATTCTCATATACTGTACTTATAAAGTCTCGTCGCATCTTGCAGCAGTTTTTTGCGATTCCTATTGTTCATGACGTTATATCTCCTGAACCATGTGTCGTATGTGGTTCGTATTCCTACAGCAATTGTTATATTACGTAAGGAATATGTGTACAAAATCTGGTTAACTCCGTCCAGTGGTTTAGGAGAAAATGTGCAGCATTGTCGTTTGACGCAGCAGTTTTTCGCGCATCTTACTGTTTATGACGTTATACCTCCTTACGTATGTGTGGTAGGTGATTCTTACCCCGAAAGCGATTGTTGTCTGATATTAAGGAACATGTGTACCAAGTTTGGCTGAAATCGGTACTGTAGTTTAATAGGAGATGTGGAACATACACACACATACAGCCTATTTTATAAGATGTAAGACTCATTACTGTTGCATCATTCAGCGCACAAGTCTTCGTTCCCATGATTAAATATGCCTGGTTTGCGTCGCAATTAATTGACGACCGGGAATTGTTTTTGAATGTGAACGACCAGTGTTTTCCACTATCGTTGATGAAAGCACCTTGCGGTTGTGAAGCGGTAGCATTTATCAGATGTGCGTGGTGCTACAATGTTCTGTGTTTTCGGTGCTTCTATGACAATTATCACTCAGAATTTTATACAGTCGTTAAAGATAGTGACGATGGCGACAGTGAGTAAATAACACTGCGCAATGAGTAAAATAATCAGTTGCTACTGTGTTATTTGCTATTCTATTATCCTGACTGTTTACTCAAGCTGTAACATAGGAGTGGGTATAAAGGCATATAATAATGCACAATAAAAGAGAATTGAAGAAAAGTGAACAATAAATGACCCGAAGGGGAAGATTTTTTATTTTTTTATTTCTTGGTTACTTTTTTTAATCTTTTGACTTTTCATTATTTTTGTTTTTCTTTCTTTAAATCTCTTTCTTTGCTTAATTATTTTTATATTTTTTTAAATATAAAAAGTAGCAATTATAATTTTTAAAAATTGTTCTGCCGCTAGGCATCGAACCTGAATCCCCTGCATGATAGCCCATCACCTTGCCCATTACACCACGCTGTCTCACTGAGTGATGACCGCAATGTATAAGTAGACACGTTACACGTGGTAATTTGCTGCGAATTTGATCTCGATTTTCTTAGAAATCAAGGTCCATTGGAACAAATCCTTTTAGGTTGATGGCCTGGAGGAATTCCCTCGCAACATACCTGCGACCCATCAAATTCGGTTGGTACCATATTGGTGTTCCTCTTGTCAGTGAGCCCGGCCGCGGCTAGTCCTCACTTGGGCATGGGTGTGTGTGTGTTGTCCTTACTGTAAGTTAAAGTAGTTTTTAAACCCAGGGACTAATGACCCCGGAAGTTCAGTCATTTACTTAAAAAAAAAAAAAAAAAAAAAAAAAAAAAGAATCAGCACCCACCCTGGACTACAACTTGGATCCGCCCCTGTCATTTCTGCAGCTTAGGGCTTATTTTATGAGTGGGCAAACTAGAACTCTGAATCTTTTAACGAGCACAAAATGGGTGCTGGAAAAGGGTGAGTTAATTCCTCCGCTAGTAGTGTAATAAAGCCGGTTCAGAATCGACCATCTGCGTTAGTGCAATGGACGTCGGGTACCGGTACCCCCCTCACCTGAACGCTCGGCCACTTGCCCGACCGCTGATCACAGGACGCCGCCTCAATCGAGCAATAGCGCACTTAAGGATTATTGCCATGGTACATGTAATTGGACAGTGATGTCGTAAACAGCCCCCTCCACGAGTGGGCACTTGCGTGAGTGCCGCCCCCGCCACTGGCCAACGACCACCCCAGCTGCCACCCCCCACCTCCGCCCCACCGGCAGTCCGCACCTGGTATACACCCCGTTTACATGGGCTCCCAAAACCGGATTTCGTAAACCGATTTCCCAATTCCGCTTTTGGTTGGTCATCTAAACACTCCAAAATCGATTCTGGAAATCCACTTCTCTAAAGCGGTTTTCCAGTTCCACAATCGATTTTCGCGCCCATGTAAACGCAACCGTTTTTGAAGCGTTCTTGGCTTGTCAGATTGTGATTTTTGGTAAGAATTTTCGGCACATATGGACAGAGTGATATTTTCTAATGTGAAATAAAAGTATAAATATTAGAGTGACCATGAATCTGTGTATTTAAGTAAAGAAAATAGCGATTATGCTGACTAAATCGGGGACTGAATCAGCTGTTTTTCAGCCGCCATCTTAACTGGATTAGGAAATCCGATTCAGGCTGTGCCATGTAAACACGACAGCGAAAAACGGTTTACGAAAATCGGTTTTCGTCTTCCGGAAGATGTGTTACATGTAAACGTAGTGATTGACATGTCCGTCCCCGAGACGCACAACACGCCACCTGGTCCGGGACACGAACCCGCGCCCCTAAAAAAAGGTTATTACTTATATTACTTTGTCCTGAGCCAACACTGAGAAATTGAGCCAATTATTTTATTTAATCATATGTTGCATATCAGTTATAACTGTAACAACCTATGCTTTTAAAGTAACAATATCGGAACGTACAGGTCGTTTGTTCTCGGGAAAATATTCAGCAGCAGGTACCATGATGCTCATAAGTAATGTTTAACTACAATTGTTTATAAACAGTTACCAGTAAAGTCAAGGAAACTGTGTATGCATCCGCCACCACAAGCACCTTTGACCTTCAATTATTTTTTTATTCCTAATTTGTACATAAACTGTGGCAACATATATTTTTGCATTAACAGTTTCCTGAAGAACTTTTCGTTTTCTCAGAATCGGTACATACAGTTTACGCAACATAATTACGACTCGTATGGAACGCAATATTGCAGGTAAATATAGACACAGCATAAAGAAATTCGGTATAATCTTATGGTGTGTGTAATCTTAAGTGTTGTTTAACCTATGTAAATTTATCGACAATTATTCAAAAACAATTCTAACCAAAGTAAAACATTTGGGACTAAATAAATGAAAAGAGAGAACGAAGATGCGTCTTTTGCAAATCGTTCGCCACCTAAGGTGTCTAGGTAAAGTCAGTATATCTCTTCAAATAGACGATGTTTGCAAGAATCGTTGGATGTGTTAAAAATAGGCGCCCGTCAGATAATAAACGGGTTGTAATGGTAGCGGTCGATACTACTCAAAAACGATCTTGTGTGTCCATCTTAACAAACACTCTTTCGATGTCCAAATGTGTAACTCAACAACAACATCAGAAAACATATCAAGCTACTAAGCACAAAAAACAATTTGGAGAACGACCCGGAGCCATACTAAGACGGTATTCGTTGGTTGTCGCGTGAATTTTGTACGCAGTAGCTTGATTTGCCCTGAAAAGAGATAAAGGTCTGTTTCTTGCATTTTGTTCTTGCTTGCGAATATAAGCAATCTAGGAATCTTCTTTTGTTGACAGACTCTTTACCGTTCAGTGGTGTGTGTGTGTGTAGTTGACTCTTGTGAGTTGTCCGTTGGCATCATAAAGTACTTTATACTGCTTCTACAGTGCTATCGATGTGTGCTGATGCGTCTGTTGTCGATAATATTGTTACCTAAAATACGATGTATTCCATAAGATTAAGCTAAATTGGCTGGATGGTTAATAATACTGTAGATTGTTTTACTATTGATATATTCTATAAGATGGGAGTGGTGTATAAAATATATGTAATAAGAGTTAAATAACGATGACAGGTCTCTCCGTTGTGTGTTTATATCAGGTTCTTACAGGTACGTTGTGTGATCGTTAACATCTGCATCGGCTTCTATCTGGAAAACATAGTCGATTATTGGTTCGATTCTGTGATTAGTATAGTACCTGACCCTAACTAGAGGCTTTTATACTCTATTTTATTAGCTCTGTTTTTTCCTCTTTCCCTGATCTTTCAGAACTACTGCGTGTTGTAGATATCTGGGTGAGGTCTAAATGTCTGATCTGCCGATGTGATTTCCTCTTAAGACGTGGTTAGTCGCAGGAGTCGTACAACTCCGCGAAATGTCTGGATTAAAATGGTTTTTCACCTATAACATTATACAAAAGCATAATGCGATAAACATTCGGCTGTCTTAATAGAAAAACATTTGAAGTTTGTAATGTGTATATCTTTGATCTGTGGGTCTCTTTACCTTGAATAGAGATATAAGTTTTATAACCCTTAACTCACGAGGTGACTTTTCCGTAATGTATCCTATGAAGTGTGGTCTCTCGGGCCCCTATGTAGAAATCGTCGTTAAAGCAGTAGATTATTTGATATTTTTTGTTTAAGTTCCATAATATTTATTTTTATTATTATTTAAGTGTTGTTTAAAACCTCCTTGTTGATTTTATTGCATTACATAAAGTCTGTAGCAATCTATTTTTTATGACACAGTCTTCTGAAAATGAACAAAGAGAGATTTTGAATAAATGAATAGTGGTTTCTGAATTATTATAATGTACGTGAAACAAGTGTTTAAACATGTGCTTTCCACACTGATGTTTCACATATGAAGTTTTAAAACATATTTTACAGGCCCCTTTTTTTGATCACTCAAGATAAATACGAATGTTGCACATTTGACACTTTTTTTCTTCTTTGGACAGCAAAGTTTACAAGTCTTCTTCTTGTCAAAACCATCGTCTGCTGCATCCACTGGTTCAGTTTCTGTACTCACTCTCCCAATATGGGCCCCAAGTTCAGGTTCGAGTCGGGCATTGGTGTGTGTGTTCTCCTTGGTAAGAGTAAAAATCACAGAAATACAGCAATCGAGTTCAAGAGCATGTAGATTGGATTGGCGCTCTTATTCAGAGTTCAAGAGGCTTGCACAGGATAGGTAGCGTAGAGAGCCGCATCAAACCAGTCACTGGTCTGATGACCACAACAACAACAACATTCCTATTTAGTTATCTGTCTCTCGTTTCTCTTCTTTTCAGTATTATTCATGTGTCACATTACTTCTTTATTTCTTAATCTATGTTTTCGAGCTGACTTAGATGGTATGATTTATTTGATCGATATCTTTCGCTTCCGCCTGACACTTTTTGTCTCCATCTTTGTTTACTTTCCCTTTCCTACTCATAACCTAGACGTCCTCCTCGTTCTCCCTCCCACCTCTCTCCTCCCTCATAAACGGAAAAAATTACAGACGCTAGGTTTACTGTTTAGTTTTCACTGTCTTTCTGTGACTATCAGCTGTATTGAGAAATGGTAAAGGTAAAGCAGTCAACAATCCGAAGATTGGTTTGAACACCACAGTGCTTTACTAGGCATGGTCCTGTGTGGAGGTGGTATGCCGTTGCCTTCCTCCGACCTTCGAACTGACTTACCCATCCAGTTATAGAGGGACCTACAGTTTAACGTGGGTTCCGAAATGGTATGGTAGATAAATTCTGCATCCATCCACAAGATTTTGGCCCACTTTAGGTTACGGTAGTAACACTATAAGTGGGCCTTTGCGAGCGCCTTTTGACAGCTAGAAATTTAAATGAAAATAACGCCTTAACTGTTCATCTGACACGGAAACTGAATACATCAATTTGTAGAGGGGAAAATTCTCTACAACTTTGTTGTTTTATGATTTTTTGATATCTCACATAGTTTCACAGATATTTGCAAAACTCACGGTGATTTTGCGATGTCTGTCGGTCCGTAATGTGTTCCCACTTTTTAATTCGAACCGTTCAACCGATCAGCACCAAATTTTACAGTCATAATTGTAGGCCAACAGAGACCAGAACCTCCCTTTTTTAAATTTTTCTGACAAAAAATACGTTCGTAACACAAAAAAGCCGTTTGTAATGCAATTTTAATTGCATATAAACCGTTCAACTACAACTTTGCTCCCTTATGTTTTTTCATATCTCGTCGTTTGAGAGATATTTGCAAAAAAAAAAAAAAAAAAAAAGAGATTTGACACCCTTCATTGAATTAAGGAAAACCAGCCGTTCGGAGAGGTCACGTGACATTCCTCGCTCAGAAATCTCTCTGGCATATGACATCTTGCGTTGCGTATTTGATGATTTTCTTATTGTAACTTACGCGATGTCATTTCAAAGCTATGGTGCACTGAAGAATAACAAAAACACGTCATTTTTCGTACAATAAATAATAATCTAGTGTCTAAAAATGACACATTAGCATTAGTTAACAATTGCCATTAATAGTACGAGATTAAAGAACGCAACTTGTAATTGGTAGCCGTAGCGTAGTGGGCAATGCGTTGTATTGTGACGCTGAAGGTCAGTGGTTCGAAACCCTTTCGAACCACTACCAATTTTTATCCCTAAATGGATTTCAGACACTCTTATTGGTTAAATTCAGCTATGTTCTTCAATGTTTAGAATTGTGCATATGTAAGAATGCACCCTCTAAAATGCGTGTTTGTTCTATTTCGTGAACATGCCGTGAAATAAGTAACAAGAAATGGTCTTCTGAAGCATATGCACGTAAACTGGGAGGATACTTTAATAATGAACATTCTGCACAAAGTGCTGATACAGGTAGTTTCGTATATAAAGGAAGTCACAGATTTCTGTGGAAAGTGTAGTTCATTAATCAAACAGAAGGGAAGTATATATAATGCAACAAATTACCTTGTTTACTTTTTTTTCTAAGCGTTTATTCTCTATTTGTGGAATATATTGGAAGTCATTGATTGGAATCAATTCATCTACGCCAAATGTACGCTGTGTTCCATCCAGTCACTCGCCCGAACGCTAAATGTACGCTACGTTCGTTCCAGCCTATACTCATTCGTAACCAGTACGGGCAAAGAAAATAAACTTAGAACTACCAAGGCAAGACAGGTGATAATATTTTAACGGAAAAATATAATGAAAATGTGGGAGAGATATTAAAATGATAGTTCATAGAGGTAAAAGTTCAAGAAAGAGTATGTTTGTCAAAGCTAAACTCAAACATCATATAATTTTGGCTGTTAGTTAAAATACGCTCAGAAAGAATATCACTTGTTGGGTGCATAGATATTACCACAATAGTAGAGTCGTAATCTTTTCACCATATCTTTTTATTATTTAGATTATTATTTTGTCCAAAATGTTTGAAAAAACTTAAAAAAACTACAAATCTATAGTGGGCCGTAAAACACGTCAGTGCGATTTTTTTCTAATGCGTCATGTAACGCACAAACCTAATATCACAGCTAAAAAGCAAATACAACGTATTACTTATAAACTCCTGATTAGATATCTTCCCTCACCGTACTTTTTTTATGGATAATTATACTCTTGCCATCATTATTGTACAATTTCTACTCTATCTGTGTAAGTGTTAAAATAAATATGATAAAGTAACTTCGAAGTTAGGTCTTTTCTGCGTGTACTAGCCTTTAAGACATATTAAATATAAATGTCATTAAATTTTTTTTTATAAGGCATAATTGGTTGCTCTTCTGAATTAGCAATTTTTCTAAGTGATTCGTCTTCAAAGTATTAATTTTCGTATGGGAGCAAACGGTTCGTGATTTTACATAACACATTCTCACCATTAACGCAATTCATGTTGCATAACCGGATATTTACTTTGAATGTAACGTTTCTCAAACCACTTTTCGCAATTTTTTCCGCGACCTGTTAGAATTGTAAACAGATGCGACATCACACTCATGGAAATCGGTTTGGTGTTACTAAGCACTGCATAGTCTGTTCTCCGAAGTCTTTGACATATCCCGCTAACGGGAGCCGCTTGTGTGTGCACGGAGTTCCGTGTTGTAAACAGCGCATTGTCTAAAGTTATCTTTTGTGTTAGTCTCTCGTTCATGTTCTATTGCTTCAATATTATTCTTCAGTAGCGGTCTAAAGTGAAGTACTTACCGGTCAAAATTAGCAAAAAATTTAACTGCTAACTAAAACGATGAAAAATTTCCGGAATTATAAAAGTTTGCCGGCCATTCCATTCCCATGAACCACAGACATTGTCGAGGTGGAGTGGCTTGCGTGCCTAAACGATACAGATAGCAGTACCGTAGCTACAACCACAGCGGAGGGGTATCTGTGGAGAGGCCAGACAAACGTGTGGTTCCTGAAGAGGGGCAGCAGCCTTTTCAGTAGTTACAGGGGCAACAGTCTGGATGATTGACTGAGCTGGCCTTGTAGCATCAGCTAATGTGGTTTTGCCATACAGCTACTGCGAACGGCTTAAAGCAAGGGGAAACTACAGCCGTTACCTTTCCCGAGGACATGCAGCTCTAATGTATGAACATATGATGATGGCATCCTCTCGGGTAAAATATTCCGGAGGTAAAATAGTCCCCCATTCGGATCTCCGGGCGGGGACTACTCAGGAGGATGTTGTCATCAGGAAAGACAATACTGGCAATCTACGGATCGGAGCGTGGAATGTTAGATCCCTTAATCGGATAGGAAAATTAGAAAATTTAAAAAGGGAAATGGATAGGTTGAATGAAGTTAGATACAGTGGGGATTAGTGAAGTTCGGTGGAAAGAGGAACAGGATTTCTGGTCAGGTGAATACAGGATTATAAATACAAAATCAGTTGAAGGTATTAGAGGAGTAGGTCTGATAATAAATAAGAACATAGGAATGAGAAACAAAGTTATCGCATTATCGTTGTCAAGATAGATACGAAGCCAACACCGACCACAATAGTACAGGTATATATGCCAACTAGCTCTGCCGATGATGAGATCGAAGAAATTTATGAGGAGCTAAAGGAAATCATTCAGACAATTAAGGGAGAGGGAAACTTGTTATGGCAGACTGGAATTCGAGAGTAGGAAAAGGAAGAGAAGGAAAAATAGTAGGAGATAATGGTCTGGGCAGAAGGAATGAAAGAGAAAGTCGACTGGTAGAATTTTGCACGGAACATGATTTAATCGTAACAAACACCTGGTTTAAGAATCACGAAAGAAGGTTGTATACGTGGAAGAGACTAGGAGACACCGGGAGATACCAGATTTTATAATGGTAAGACATAGATTTCGGAACCAGGTTTTAAACTGTAAGACATACACAGGGGTAGATATAAACTCTGACCATAACTTATTGGTCATGAATTGTAGGCTGAAACTGAAAAAACTGCAGAAAGGTAGGAAAATAAAGAGATGGGACCTGGATAAACTGAAGGAACCGGAAGTTCTTGAGAATTTCAGAGGGAGTTTAGGCAACAATTGACAGAAACAGGAGAAAATAAAACAGTAGAGGAGGAATGGGTAGCATTGAGAGATGAAATTGTGAAGGAAGCTGTGAACAAAATAGGTAGGAAGGCAAGACCTACAAACAATCCTTGGATATCACAGGGCGTACTAAATTTAATCGATGAAAGGAGAAAATATAAAAATTGAGTAAATGAAACAGGCATAGTGAAATACAGACGATTAAGAAATGAGATAGACAGGAAGTGCAAAATGGCTAAGTAGGAGTGGCTAGAAGGCAAATGCAAGGATGTAGAAGAATGTATAAATAGGCACAGCCTACAGGAAAATAAGAGATATTTGGAGATAAGAAGAACAGCTCTATGAATATCAAGAACACAGATGGAAAACCAGTTCTCAGCAAAGAAGGAAAAGCTGAAAGGTGGAAAGAGTATATAGAGAGGCTCTGCGAAGGAAATGAACTTGGACTCGAACAAACATATCTGTATGGAAGTTTGGTTACGGTATCTCTACGTGCTGGTGGGTGTGCTGGTGGGTGTCGTTTTTATGCAAAACTCTGCAATCATGCTCTAGATAGCATGTAATTGTAGACGCCATACGTAATGCAGATATCTGAACTAATGTAAGCCGGCCGCGGTAGCCGAGGGGACTGAGGCGCTTCAGTCACGGTCTGCACGGCCACTACGGTCGAGGGTTCGAATCCCCCCTCGGGTATGGATATTTGTGCCGTCCTTAGGATTAGGTAGTTCATAATTAGTTTGTAAGTTTAGGGACTGATGACCCCGTAGTTAAGTCCCATAAGCTCTACAAACATTAGAACTAATGTAATAATCGTCGTACATGTTCTCTAGCGTATTGCCATCAAAAGCCGTGATAATAGTTGCAACTTTGACCTTCTTCTTGGAAGACTGTTTGTATTCACTGCCACTGCTTCCATTGCCTCTTCCCGCACTTACCGTAGCACTACCGCATCCCTATTATCATCATTATGTGTTAGTGTTACAACAGTATCTAACAATAACAGATACGAGAAAGCATGCGAATGATTCATCTTCTACACTAATACCATCTTCACGAAGAAGGGTTCTTCATAACTTCATCTCAACCAATCGCCATACTTTAGCAGGATTGATTAGCAATCGCCGTCCCATCTGATGTTTCACCACACAAATAACATCACAAAACGCAACTTCGGAGGCACGCTGCACCGTCCCTACTGGCGAACCGACAGGTCAAAGTGCAATGTGGCAACGCAGAGACGCAGAGGCCTCTAACGGACGACTGCAGAGTTTTGCAGATGCGGGAGTATCACTAGTGCAATAAGGGATCTTTATATTATATCTCGTACGATTTTGATGTATATGTGTTTGTTTGGGCCCAAGTACTTTCCTTG
Organism: Locusta migratoria; assembly: GCA_026315105.1. Classification (NCBI taxonomy): domain Eukaryota; kingdom Metazoa; phylum Arthropoda; class Insecta; order Orthoptera; family Acrididae; genus Locusta; species Locusta migratoria. The sequence goes on from CM048748.1 coordinate 452,337,312, forward strand.
TTAAAGGCAATATTGTAGGAAGGGGAGAAGTAGATGAGGATAAAATAGGAGATACTATACTGAGAGATAAATTTGACAGAGCACTGAAGGACCTAAGACGAAACAAGGCCCCTGGAGTAGATGACATTCCTTCAGAGCTACTGAACTCTCTGGGAAAACCAGCCATGACAAAACTGTTTCACCTGGTGTGTAAGATGTATTGAGAAAGGCGAAGCACCCTCAGACTTTAAGAAAAATGTAATAATCCCCATTCCAAAGAAAGCAGGCGCAGACAGGTGTGAAAACTACAGAACCATCAGTTTAACAAGTCATGGTTGCAAAATATTAACACCAAATATTTATAGAAGGATGGAAAAGCTGGTAGAATCCGACCTCGGGGAAAATCAGTTTGGGTTCAGGAGAAATGTAGGAACCCGGGAGGCAATACTCACTTAACGGCTTATCCTAGAAGATAGATTAAGAAAAGGCAAAACTACACATCTAGCTTTTGTAGATTTGGAGAAGGCTTTTGACAACGTTGATTGGAATAAACTCTTTCAAGTTCTGAAGCAAGCAGGAGTTAAATATAGGGAGCGTAAGGTTATTTACAACTTGTACAAAAACCAGACAGCGGTTGTCAGAGTTGAAGGGCATGAAAGGGTTGCAGTGGTTGGGAAGGAAGTAAGACAGGGTTGTAGCCTAATGGTAAATATAGCAGAATTTAGTTTTGGAACAAGATCCTGAACATGGGCTTTCCATGACAGCTTACTGTCTACATGAACACCTAGAAATGTGTACTGTTGAGTCTCACTTATCACACTTGCTTACATCCAATATTGATTTCAGCCTAAGGAAGTCCTTTCTGAAGAGATTTGTGTGGAGTTTTGCCTTGTATGGGAGTGAAACATGGACGAAAAACAGTGCGGACAGGAAGAGATTAGAGGCTTTTGAAATGTGGTGCTACAAAAGAATGCTGAATATTAGGTGGGTAGATCGCGTAAGTAATGAAGAGGTATTGAATAGAATTGGTGAGAAATGCAATTTTTGGCATACCTTGACTAAAAGAAGGGATCACTTGGTAGGGCACATTCTTAGATATCGAGAAATCGTAAATTTAGCATTGGAGGGAAGTGTGGCGTAAAAATCGCAGAGGGAGACCAAGGCATATAGTAAGTAGATGCTAATGGATGGGGGTTGTCGTTCTCATGAGGATATGAAAAGTCTTGCTCAGTATAGGGTATTGTGGAGAGCTGCATCAATCCAGTCCCCGGATTGAAGACGTCAACAACAACAACCTAGCCATTTCAGAGATTTCTCCCCGATGAAAAAAAATCCCGGGTTTTTCGCGTATCTCTCAGTTGTCCCAGGGTATATTCACCCTGGAATTAACAAGGGATCAGTTCTCTTCGCGTCCAAGCGCGTTATTGCTACTTAGCGTGCGTGCGCGGATTCGCGCGAGCAATATCCGGCGTGTATCGTGTAATAGGTCGACATGAATCAGTCCGTAGTTGCAGATAATCAGGCTTAGGCCTTTGATGGATAGGTGTAGGCCTAAGGAGTATCGTATAATAGGGCCTTAAGTTGCCTTCATTAATGAGTGGCGTTCCTGGCTGCTGGGTGCGAAAAGGAATGACTCGTGTGCCAGATGTTGAGACAGAGGCCTTGCGCCGGCGCGGAAATGTACTGGGCGAGTACAGCCGGCCGGCGGCTGTGCACTGTTCAGGCAGTCTACCACGGACAGTCGCGAATCTCACAAGGAACACTGTCGCTCCAAGCGGCCAGTAGGGAATAACATTGTAATGGCATGATACAAACTGAGAAGTTGCCGTTGTTAACGCTGTTACTTTCATATTTCCTAGTCACTCAACGTTGTTGTCAACTTTCTAATACACTCCTGCCCATTAAAATTGTTACATCACGAAGATGATGTGATACAGACGCGAAATTTAACCGACGCGACGGGAAGAAGATTCTGTGATATGCAAATAATTAGCTTATCAGGGCATTCACACGAGGTTGGCGCCGGTGGAGAAACCTACAACGTGTTGACATGAGGAAACTTTCCAACCGATTTCTCATACGCAAACAGCAGTTGACCAGCGTTGCCTGGTGAAGCGTTGTTTTGTTGTGATGCCTCGTGTAAGGAGGAGAAGTGCGTACCATCACGTTCCCGACTTTGATAAAGCTCGGATTGTAACCTATCGCGATTGCGGTTTACCGTGTCGCAACATTGCTGCTCGCGTTGGTCGTCATCCAATGACTGTTAGCACAATATGCAATCGGTGGGTTTAGGAGGGCAATACGGAACGCCGTGCTGGATCCCAACGGCCTCGTATTACTAGCAGTCGAGATGACAGGCATCTTATCCGTATGGCTGTAACGGGTCGTACAGCCACGTCTCCATCCCTAAGTCAACAGATGGCGAGGTTTGCAAGGCTACAACCATCTGCACGAACAGTTCGACGACGTATGCAGCGGCATGGACTATCAGCTCGGAGACCATGGCTGCGGTTACCCTTGCATCACAGACAGAAGCGCCTGCGATGGTGTACGCAACGAAGAACCTGTGTGCACGAATGGCAAAACGTAATTTTTTTCGGATGCATCCAGGTTCTGTTTACAGCATCATGATGGTCGATTCCTGTTTGGCGACATCGCGCTAAACGCACATTGGAAGCGTGTATTCGTGATCGCCATACTGGCGTATCACCCGGCGTGATGGTATGCGGTGCCATTGGTTACACGTCTCGGTCATCTCTTGTTCGCATCGACAGCACTTTGAATAGTGGGCGTTACATTTCAGATGTGTTACGAACCATGGCTCTACCCTTCATTCGATCCCTGCGAGCCGGCCGCGGTGACTGCGGCGCGCCAGTAACGGTCTGCACGGCCACTACGGCCGGGGGTCGATTCCCCCGTCGGGGATGGATATTCGTGTCGTCCTTAGTGTTAACTAGTTCCTAAGTAGTTAGTAAGTTTAGGTACCGATGATCCTGTTATTAAGTCCCATAAGCTATACAAACATTTGAACATCGATCCCTGCGAAACCCTCGATTTCAGCAGGATAATGCACGACCGCATGGTGCAGGTCCTGTACTGTCCTCTCTGGAAACGCAAAATGTTCAACTGCTGCCCTGGCCAGCACATTCTCCAGATCTCTCACCAATTGAAAACGTCTGGTGAATGGTGGTCGAGTAACTTGCTCGCCACAATACGCCAGTCACTACTCTTGATGAACTGTGGTTTCGTATTGAAGCTGCATGGTCATCTGTACCTGTAAACGCCATCCAAGCTCTATTTGCCCAGGCGTATCAAGGCCGTTATTATGCCAGAGGTGGTTGTTCTCGGTACTGATTTCTCACGATGTATGGACCCAAATTGCGTGAAAATGTAATCACATTTCAGTTCTAGTATAATATATTTGTCCAATGAATACCCGTTTATCATTTGCATTTCTTCTTGGTGTAGCAATTTTAATGGCCAGTAGTTTACAAATATGAAAACAATAAAGTAATATCACAACTTCTGTTAATGGCAGTCTATAATAACAAATTGTCAATGCAGTGTAGTTCATAGAGCTCACAATACTGGTGTCATGGAGGGCGCGATGGCCGAGCGGTCTGCGGCGCGATAGTCACATTCTGCACGGCCACTATGGCCGGGGGTGGATTCCCCCGTCGGGGATGTATATTCGTGCCGTCCTTAGTATAAGGTAGTTGATAAGTAGTTTTTAAGTTTAGGGACTGATGACCCCGTAGTTAAGTCCCCTAAGCTCTACAAACGTTTGAACATTTGAACTTGTGTGTTATTCATATTCGTTCAATACTTTTTGACAGCAAAAACAAATTGCAACTTCATGTGCTCAAGTATAAAAAAGGAATTGATTATGACTATGGCAGGTATGAAACTGAATATCTTCAAGACTGTGCCCAGGTAACATGATCTGTTTATATATGGACATATTGATTTGTAGCTACGTATTCATTTTATCAGACTAGTAGGTAACCGCGAAAATATGTTAGTTTACGGGCTTATCGTTTCGTGAAACTGAGATACGAAACTAAGCACGCTCTACTGAAGTAGTTGATTAACTGTTACTTAAAGCATCCAGACATTGCTCTTATACAGCACTAATATTATGAAATATTGCTGAAATATTTGCGATTCTGATTAAGAGCAGAATTTGGACACGAAGGAATTGTTAAAGTTTTACTACTATGCCTAAAAGTCTAACAAATCACAGTAAACGAACACTTGTTAGTCATAACATTATTATTGCTTTTGAGAGATTTCCGAATTATAGTTTTGATAGTTGCTACAATTTGTAGCAGCACAAAAGCTCGTAATTACGAAGGTTTTCTGAATGAGCTGCTTCACTCAAAATACACATTCGTAACTCAATCGTTTCGCGGTATGTTTATAGGACCCAGCCGCTTGACGGCGCTGCAGCCGCGAAGTTGCAGAAATTGATTGTGAGTTTGGTGACTCTTACGTCCGACTCTGGTGCAGGCGCACAGGTGTGCAGTACAGGCTACGTACGGCTGGCGGCTGGCGCGGCGGTCCGTGACGTCACTGGTGACGTGTCAGGCGTGACGCAATGAGGCGGCTCTATTAGCGGCGGCAAGGCCACGGCGGGCGCGGTGTAAAGCGGGCACTGCCACATCTAGTCTCAGCTCCCGACATCACGTGAAAGGACCCGCGGGGACCTGGCACAACCACCACGAAACCTCCGACTCCTAACAATCATCCTATACAAATGCTCTAGTAAACATTTCAAATTACCAACTTAAACTAGAACAAGTTTAGCAACGCCTTCAAAACACGCCTTAATACTTTTATGGACAAATATTTAAAACAAATAAAAACAAATTTCGCATGTTCTGTCATCCTTAGGTCTCAATAATATTTAAAATGACTTTTTTAAATTAATTTAATTAAGTTTCTCATATTTGGGGGCGATCTGTTAATTTTTTGTGGAAATCAGACAAGATCGTTTATAATATTCATTCAGATTACCGATTAAACTGCCATCATTGGACTTTCATTTCACGCGCCACATCACAAAGGAATGCTTTTAAAATCATACCGCCTCACCTTGTTGGCTAGTCGTAATACAAATAAAATATCAAAAGCATAATGCGGCAGCTAATTTAGTCAGTTTTGTTTTAACTTAGTACGACTACATCATATTAAATTTTGATATTTTATTTGCATTACGACAAAACAATAACAATGTTCGTGAATAGGTATGTTTTAAAAGCTTTCCTTCTCAATGTGGTGAATAAAATCAAAGATCCGTTGATAGCAGTTTGTTGTTGCTGTTGTGTTGTAGTCTTCAGTCCGCAGACACTTTTGATGCAGCTCTCCACCCTACTCTATCCTGAGCGAGCCTCTTCACCTCCTCATAAGAACGGCAACGCACATCCATCCCAATCTGCTTACAATATTTCTCTCTCTTGGTTTCCCTCTGCGATTTTTACCCCTCACATACTTCCTTCCTATGCTAAATTTGTAACTCCTTGATGTCTAAGAATGTGTCCCACCAATCGATCCCTTCTCTCACTCTAAGTATGCCAAAAATTCCTTTTCTCCTCAATTCAATTCAGTACATTTAATAACGTTTTCACAACACAGAATTTCCTAGTCGAAGCTTTGAATACACTCAGGACACACAGCAACATTATGTCACAGATGTATAGAGTTTCGCGTCTGCAGTCTGCACATTCGCCAGTGTAATCAGCCGTCTAGTCGTTCATTGTTCATAGTCTGACAGGTCCTTATTCTTTTTTTTTCCAAATGGCTGCGGATGTTCAAATTGTGTGGTGGTCGTCCTCTTGCTTTCCTAGCCTTTTGCCGGCCACGGTGGCCGAGGGGACTACGGCGCTTCAGTCACGGTCCGCACGGCCACTACGGTCGGGGGTTCGAATCCCCCCTCGGGCATGGATATTTGTGCCGTCCTTAGGATAAGCTAGTTGATAAGTAGTTTGTAAGTTTAGGGACTGATAACCCCGTAGTTAAGTCCCACAAGCTTAACAAACATTTGAACATTTTCCTAGCCTTTTCTGCAATGACAACAAACACAAACAACAATGTGTGGTTGAAAAATTCTCTCAATTGCATACTCGAAATGACTTGAAAATTATCTAAAAATCATTCCAAATTGCCTCTGAGCTACGGCTTATGAAACAAGTTATCTTGAAACGAAAATTATTACTCCTGTCTCAGATACACGTGTCCCCATTTCAGAACACCAGTAAAAATTACAATAACAAATTTCAAAATAGTTCAGACAAGGAAAATCAGATATAAATCGAAACATAACTATCAGAGTGAATAATTGAGACGTACTTTCACAAAAATAAATGAAATTATCAATCCAAAAGATATACTATCGACATGATCAGTGCTGCCAATTCTGTAACTTTTACGTGAATCTAAGCAGTACTTCAGTTCAGCATAGTTAAATAGCAAAACATATTTTTGGAAACATTTTTGTTTCACTTTTTGGGAAAACAGCACTCTTATTTAAGTTTATATATAAAAAAAAACAGTCTAGAGTTCCACAATTTTATTTTATTCAAATAGTTTCGGTCTAAAAGAAGTACCGAAACTAGTTGAATAAAATAAAATCGTTGCACTCTGGACTGTTCTTTATATATAAATACATAGCAAAAATCTACTCGTTTTCATGAGGAAGCAGGTCATGAGAGGGCTAACTTTGTTGCAAATCAGTAAGTAATATCATTATGAAACGTGAATGAATGTACTATTCGTAATTTTAAGAAAAAGTTAACTTCTTCAAGATTAGAAATGTTTGCTAACTCATATCTCCTGAACAGTATATTGTACAATGGTATAACGTAATAGGAACATTCAGTTACATAAGGAAGTATGTCTGCGAAATCTCTTCGAATATTGCCACAATATATAAGGTGAAAGGTGGAAGGAATATATAGACAGCCTGTACAAATGAAATAAATTTGCAGGCAGTATTCTAAAAATGGAAGAGGAGGATGAGATAGGAGATACGATACTGCGACAAGAGTTTGACAGAGCACTAAAGGATTAGAGTAGAAACAAAGCCCCTAGAGTAGATGATGTTCCGTCTGAACTGCTATTATCGTTAGGAGAGCCAGTCATGAAGACATTGTTCCACCCGATATGTAAGATGTAATACGCAGGGTAAATACCCCACAGACTTTAAAAAAAAATAGTGAATCCAATTCCGAAGAAAGCAAGTGTAGACGAATGCGAAAATTACAGAATTATCAGTTTAACAAGTCATGGTTGGAAAATACTAACACGAATTATTTACAGACGAACTGAAAAGCTTGTGGAATCCAACAATGGGGAAGATCAATTTGGATTTGGGAAAAATGTAGGAACACGTGAGGCAATACTCACATTACGACTTATCTTAGATGATAGGCTAAGGAAAGGCAAACCTACGTTGTTACCATTTGTGGATTTGGAGAAAGCTTCTGACAATATTGACTGGAATATTCTTTCAAATTCTGAAAGTAGCAGGGGTAAAATATATGCAGCGGAGAGTTATATTCAACTTGTACAAAAATCAGACAGCAAATATTAGAGTCGAAGGGCAAGAAAGGGTCGCAGTGGTTGGGAAGGGATTAAGACAGGGTTCTAGCCTTTCCCCAATGTTGGCCAAATGGTACATTAAGCAAGCTGTGAAGGAATGCAAGGAGAAATTTGGAGAGAGAATTAGTCCAGGGAGAGGAAATAAAAACCTTGCTTTTTTGATAAAATAGTAATTGTGTGAGAGACCGCAAAGGACATGGAAGAGCAATTGAATGGAATGTACAGTGTTTTAAAAGAGGGTATAAGACGAGCATTAACAAGAGTAAAACAAAGGTAATGGAATGTAGTGTCAGATAATCAGGCGATGCTGAAGGAATTAGATTAGGTAAGGTGGCAATAAAAGTAGTAGTGTTTTCTTATTTGGGTAGCAGGATAACTTCTAACGGTCGAAGCAAAGAAGATATAAAATGCAGAACGGCTATGGGAAGAAAAGCGTTTCTGAAGAAGCGAAACTTGTGAACATCCATTTTTAATTTAAATTTTAGGAAGTCCTTTCTGAAAGCGTTCGTCTGGAGTGAAATATGAATGATAAGAAAAAAATGATAGACGCTTATCAGATATGTTGCTACAGACGAATAATTTGTAGATCACGTAACTACGAATGATGAAAATTAGATGGGTAGATCATGTAACTAATGAGGTGCTTAACCGGATTGGAGAGAGAAGGAGTTTCAGGCATATCCTGACTAAGAGACGAGATAGATTGGTGGAACACATTCTGAGACATCAAGGAATCGTCAACTTAGCATTAGAAGGAAGTGTGTTGGGTAAAAATCGTAGAGGGAGACCGAGGGACGAATACAGTAAGCAGATTCAAAAGGATGTAGGTTGCTGTTCTTAGACGAAGAGGCTCGCACAGGAGAGGGTAGCGTGGAGAGCTGCATCAACCCAGTCTGCGGACTGAAGACCACAACAACAAATAAGGGGCAAATTGTGTTCAGAAAGGATATATTGAATAAAACGGGTGTTGTCCCTATGGGTAGAGGTTATACCAGACAACAAGAATAATTTAATAATTGGTTCTTTTTAGCGAGCTCCTGACTCAGATGATTCGATTGAAGAATTGTTCAAAGAAAACTTGGACCAAATTTCGAAAATGTTCTCCAAGCATACAATTTTAATTGGTAGCTACTTTAAGTTAACCTCGATATGTTGGCAAAATTACATGTATAAAACCGGAAGCAAGTATAAAACATCGCCCGAAATCGCACTGAAAGCATTCTCCGAAAATTAGCATTAGTTCATGAACCCACTAGAATAGTAAATGTTTGTGAAAATATACTTGACCTCTTAGCAACAAATAATGGGGAGCTAATAAAGAGCATCAAAACACACAGGGATTAGTGAATACATAGTTGTAGCGAGAATGAATATTGGATTTCCGAACTCTACCAAAAATTAATGAAAATTGTATTATTAAAAAAAATCCTTTAACGCTTTCCTGAGTGAAAATCTCCAGTTTTTCGTGGGAGAAGCTTATATTTCCACAACGAAACCCTGTCAAGCAATTTGATAGAGAATCAAATCCAAAGTTCAAATGTTTGTAAATCTATCGGAGTCAGCTGCTGGGTTATTAGTCCGTAGCTTACAAACTACTTAAACTAAGGAAAACTAACCTAAGGACACCACAAACACACATGCCCGAGGGAGAACTCGAACCCCGACGGCGAACGGCCGCGCGCACCGCAGCAAGGCGCCCCAATGCGCGCGGCTAATCCGCCGCGGCGGTAGAGAATATTAAAAAATTCTAGTCGTATGGAAAGTATACTAGCGGGAAAACACAATCAATACCTTCGCTAAGCGGTAGTAATGGCTATGCTTCTGATGACAGTTCTGCTAAAGCAGAATTGCTTGACACAGCTTTCCGGAATTCCTTCACGTAAGAAGACGAAGCAAATACTCCAGAATCCGTATCAAGAACAGCTGCCAGCATGCATAATTTAGAGGTAGATACCTCTGCTGTATTAAAGCAACTTAAATCACTTAACGAAAGTAAGTCTCCCGATTGCAATTGTATACCAATTAGGATCCTTTCAGAGTATGCTGTTGCAATAGCCCCATTACCAAGTTATTATTTAGAACCACTCGCTTAGTGAATGTTCAGTACCCAAAGACTGGAAAGTTGCACAGGTCACTCCAATATTCAAGAAAGGCAGTAGGAGTGATCCGCAAAATTACAGGCCTATATCATTGAAGTCAGTTAGCAGTAGGATTTTAGAAGTTATACTTTCCTCAAATATTATGAACCACCTGGAAGAGAACGACCTATTGACCCATAGTCAACAGATATTCAGAAAGTATTCTCCTTGTGAAACACACCTAGATCTTTATTCATATGATGTGATGAATGCTATCGACAAGGGATATCAAATAGATTTCGTATTTCTAGATTTCCGGAAGGTTTTGACACTGTACCACACAAGAGTCTTCTAATCAAACTGCTTGATTAAGAAATATCGGCGCAGTTGTGAGACTCGATTCGTGATTTCCTGTCAGAAAAGACACAGTGCGTTTTAATCTACGGTAAGTCATCGCGTAGAAGAGATGTGATATCTGGCGTTTCCCAGGGAAGTGATATAGGGCCCCTACTGTTCGTAATTTTTATAAACGATTTCGGAGACAATCTGAGTAGCTCTCTTAGTATGTTCGCGGATGATGCTGTTACTTATCGGTCAGTGAAGTCTCCAGAAGATCAAAAGCAACTGCAAAATGATTTAGATATCTGTATGGTGCACAAAATGGCAGTTGGCTCTTAATTGAAGTTATCCATATGACAACTAAAAGAAATCCGTTAAACTTCATTTAAAAGATAAATCAGTGAAATCTATAGGCCGTCAATTCAACTAAATACCTAGGAGTAACAATTACGAACAATTTAAATTGGAAAGAACACGTAGAAAATATTGTAGGACAGCGAACCAAAGACTATGTTTCGTTGGCAGAACACTTGGAAGATGCAATAGTTCTACAAACGAAACAGCCTATACCACATTTGTGCGCCCTATTTGTGAGTATTCCTGCGCATTGTGGGAGCCGCACCAAGTAGAACTAACACATGATTTAAAGAAAGTTCAGAGAAGGGCAGCTCGTTTTGTGTTTTCGCGATATAGAGGAGAGAGTGTCACGATTTGGGCTGAAAATCATGAAAAGAAAGGTGTTATTCGTTGCGACGAAATCTATTTGCTAATTTTTTTTTCACAAATTTTCTCTTCAGAATGCGAACATATGTTGTTAGCACCCACCTACATAGGAAGACATGATCAAAATAAGAGAAATCAGATCGAAAACGGAAAGATTTAGGTGTTCCTTTTTCCCACCAGCTATTAGAGAATGGAACTATAGAGAAATATCGTAAAATCGGTTCGATGAGCTCTTTGGCCTGCAGAGAATTTTTGTAGATGTAGTAAATTAAAACGCAACGCTAGATACCGAAGTTCGACTGCATTGACAACTAAAATGTACTGAGCGATTAACTTTATTCCTGACACCATTTTGCAAAGATTTTAAATTGTGTTTAAACTTTGCTGGAAGTTCCTACGTGACGTCATGAAACATGTTCGTCAGTTTGCGTGCTGTCGTACTGCTTCTCGACACCGTGTCAGTGGAGTCTAGAGCTTTCCAAACCGGGTGTCCAGTGTTCGCATCAACGGTGTCGCAAGACTTCACATCTGATAATAGCCGGGTACTTAGGGAGGAAACACTTAGAGCGGGTCAAACTTTACCTGGTGTGGAAGCGATAGTTGCTGAACTCTATATTTCATACGCCTTGGTTACACAAGCATTCATTGAACGTCATGTCTCAGAAGCGTAAATATAATTGAAGATTTACAACAAATACGTTTTTTAAGATTTCAAAATCCATTACACTTGACAATCTCAGGGATTCGCTGTAGAAGATTATAGCCATTAAAGGACCTTACAACAAGTTTAAGAAGTTTAAATTTTCCAAAACCAATTCCAGTTTGACGTACTGAAAGGTCATCTACAAGGTGAATCTAAATTCGTGCACTCGGGCTTTGCAGCACGATTCCTCACATGCTAGCAATAAAAAAATGTGTCAAAATTGCGTCCTGCGCAATTTTTTGGCAGTAAATGGACGTCGAAGATTGAGATGGGTGTATGTCCCATACGTCAGTGCGTTTCAGAATTACACTACTACACCAACAAACTTGTAGGGGATGTGGGAGGTGTCTTGAACAAAATGAGCATAGAAACTCATGCCCGGAAACGTCATCCAATGACGCAACAGAGCGTCGAAGTTTCTGGAAGGGATGTCTAGCGGCAGGAGCTGGTGCCTGTAACTGGGACTGTCCGTACCGTCGTTGAATGGCGTTTCCGGGCATGTTTCCACGCTCATTTCTTTCCTCAAGACGCCTAATACATCCATTAAAAGTTTGTTGGTGTAATTATAGAACACACTGATGTATGGAACACAGTGCCATCTTTGTCTTTGACGTCCATTTACTGTCAGAAATATGCGCAGGATGAAATTTTGTGGGAGACAGTTTTCATTGTTGGCTGGTGAGGAATCCCGCTGCGAAGCCCGAGTGCGCGAATTTAGATGCACCCTGTATATGAAACCATATATACCATTACGGAAATCACAACAAAGTATTGAATAGTCTAAGTTATCAATACCCATTCTCAATTTTTAATCCCTCGACCGTGCTAGGCAAACTGAGTTCGGAACAGCATTTGTCATCATTCGGGAGGCCATACCAAATGTAGCGAGACTTTTATATCGGCTGCAATGGCCACTCCACATTTCATCATTATTTTTTTGATGATAGTAACAGTTAATGATGAAAAATATCTTGAATAGCTTCTATGTTCACACGTATGTACCAGCCAACAATTAAGTATTGTATTCTCTGTTGACAATGTCGTTCCTACAGCGAGTATTTCTGAAACAAGCACCCCGTTTACATGGGCTCCCAAAACTGGATTTCGTATACCTATTTCCCAATTCCGAATTTGGTTGTTCAGGTAAACACTCCAAAATCGATTCTGGAAGTCCGCTTCTCTAAAGCGGTTTTCAAGTTCCACAATCGATTTTCGTGGCCATATAAACGCAACCGTGTTTGAAGCGTTCTTGGCTTGTCAGAGTGTCTTTTCTTGTTACGAATTTCCGGCTTATATGGAAAGAGTGATAGTTTCTAATGTGAAATAAAAGAATAAATATTAGAGTGAACATAAATCTATATATTTAAATAAAGAAAAATAGCGATTCTGCGCACTAAATCAGAAACTGAATCAGCTGTTCTTCAGCCGCCATCTTAAGTGGGTTGAGAAATCCGATTCAGGCTGTGCCATGTAAACACGACAGCCAAAAACGGTTTACGAAAATAGTTTTTCGTCTTCCGAAAGATGTGCTGCATTTGAACGTAGTGAAGACTGTAAAATGTAATACTAAAGGAAAGAAATACTGGGAACTGTGATTTTAGTAAAAGTAATATGCATGTTTTTGCTCCTCTGGTATAGTCTTTGAAACTACCAAATTAAAAAAAAAGATAAATAAAAAAAATTGTGCTTCTTTTTGCAGTACACATTTTTGCTAGAACTATTACCAACGTGCAATCGCAGAACAGCCCGTCGAAACATGCCAGATTACTAAGTGAAGCATGAAATGCCGCAAGCCTCGAGAAAAATTACACGGTCAAGGGGTCATAATACCAATCACAGTCAAAAATGTGAGAGGTCCATTTGAGAAGTATGTACACCAGCAACAAGTTTAAACAGTTTGAATTCTCACATGAAAACTTCAATTATAGAATTGTTCCCTCAGAAGGTACAACATCAATTTAACAAATGCCCGCAATATTACTTAAGGATGTTTGTATACCTGTGGTACCAAACAACTGAGATAATCGGGACTTGGACTTACAAACTACTTAAACTAATTTATGCTAAGGACAACACAGACACCCTTGCCCGAGTTAGGACTCGAATCTCCGACGGAAATTTCTTGTAAACACTGATACATAGAGAAAAATACATCAGTCAAACGAATACCCTACTTTGCGTAGAGAAAAATACATCAGTCAAACGAATACCCTACTTTGCGTTTTTGTCACTATGTGGCACGAAAGAAAGGTTAGAAAAATATGTTTTCTCAGTAAATCATCCTATAGCGATAAATCTGAATGTCTTTTCGGTGTACGCTTATCACGTCCGAACGACAAGACGCAGAGACTTATATATTTGTACAGTTACTAATTTATACCTCAGGAAGGTTTTAGGCACGGTTTTATAGCGATCTGATAGATATTTAGTAATTTGAAGAATACAACGCGAAATGCGGAACAATTTTTACTCTTTGAAAATTATATTTACTCTTTGAAAAAGGATTTATTGGTTTCATTGTTGCTTGAGGGTTGATAATGAGAAAAGGGTGGAGTATATTGGGTTGGAAAGTTATCGATGTATATAAAGAACGCAAACGAATGGTGTGTGTGTAATTGTTGTCCGAAGTCTCCCGTTGTACACCATAACAGTTCCATGCCGTTAGCTAGGGGGTGGAAGATATGCTGGTTGAAAGTCGTCAAATTATAAAAAAAATTCTGACTGAAGGCCAGCGATGACGTTTGCGACTCTGTAGCAAGGGGGTTACGTACAGCGAAACGTGATGCCACAGACCATATCTTTGGTCTATGCGTGCTACAATGTCATCAGCTCTTTCTCTGTAAGGATAGTCATACGAATAATGAAATATAAGAATAAATAAATACATAAAGCAGTAAAAAAGAAATTTCTTTTACTACATCTCTTTAAAAAAATCGATTTGACGTTTCGCGCATTATTACATCAAACGATCGATCTGTGATATTATTACAATCATTAAACGTCGCAGGGGTCCATTTACGGGCCTCATGTTTTTCGCGTGGTGAATTATACGTCGCTAGCTCAAGGGCGGGCAACCCAAAAAGTCTCTACATTTACGCACCAAACAATACTACAAATAACGTAGTTTACCAGAATGCCCTAAAATGAAATTAAAATGAATTTGGACATTATTCTCACCATAAATGTTAAGATATTGCGACACAGGTTATAAGGAACAATGCATGTATTATTTATTGTAAATCATTAAGCACTTCACATAATTTTATTTGAATGTTGATTAAAAATGTTTGTTTCTAAAGAAGGTATTGTATTTCATTTTATCCTTCAAAAACAGCCTAATAGCACACTACTGAAAGATAGCTTATCTATCATAATCAACCAACATGCTAGCCGCGGGTTTAAGCTAGTTTATTATAAATCCAATGGATTTGGTACATTTTATTAAACTTTTTCTGCGTAAACCAACAACGGAAAGTCCACGTTGGATGTCTACAATATGAGGATAGGTAGCAACTCACCGTAAAGACGACCACTGAGGCTTGCCGTGGATGGGCTTTCCACTGACGGTATCACAAGTTGCGCTTGATTTATACGTCATTTGTCGCCACCCAATTTTCTTACGCCGCTTACAGCGCCATCTATTGATGAAGTTAGGAACTATTTTTTGTATTCTTTGCGTATGTCGTTGCATTTCCCCCTTTCGCAAGTACGTTGAGTTCAAATATGCAGTCGTTCTGCCCTGTGATACTTTTTGTACAGCATTTTGAAAGTGAGACTCAATTACGGACACCCTGTATACAGTACGAGAAAAAAGACGTGTGTGATTTTACTGTCAATTCCAAAAGGACAAATAGTACACTTCACACTACGCAGAATCCACAAGCACCCACAAAGGCATTTCGATAGCAGAGAGGCATGAGATCGGGAGAATCACCCATGTCACGGTTGTTGGGCGTTTTACACAGTGCTTGTGGGTTTTTTGGGAGACTATGTCGAGGGACTGAAAATATCACAGGGACGTGTTACTGTGCTGTACTATTGTGTACTGTTGCAACTAACAGTAAAACGCGTTTGAAACGATCAAATTAGTTGCGTCATTTTTGCCGTGCCAATTCTTCATGGCGGTGCGTGTGTTCAACCCATCTCCTTACACGTAATGTTTACACACAAACTAACCTTTCCTTTGCATGTTTCGCCATTTTAGAGAAAAAGTAGTTACTATGACTTTTGCACGTATGTTCTATATTAATCCCCCTAAACAGTTGAAAGTAATAGCTATGGGGGTGTAAACATTCTAACGAGAAATTTGATGCTTGCTGTGGTGTAACTTTGCATAAACATCCAACTGATCCTGTGGCTCCTGCATGGAAGAACCTACCATGAAGTAGAAGTCAGTAAGTTGCTCCTTGTTGAATTAAGATATGCTTCTATAACATTACTTAAATCAACTCAGATTACCTCTCCTGTAATAAAAGACATTTCTATATATTACTAGTAAGGTCAAACTGGGTACAAATTTGGCGTCACTAGCTATTGAAAGTAAACACGATTGTATTTAATTTATTTAAACAAAGAATACGTATTGACTGAACTAAAATGTCACAAGAATTCAGGTTTGTTAGGATAGAAGCTGTTAACTAGAGGAACAGAAATTACAACGAATAATCATAAAAATTTTATCCCGAAATTTTAAATGAATTTTAAAATAAAGAAATCTACACTCGGCAAAATGGCTGAATCACCACGCCTAACTTGATTTCAAATTGACACAGCTACAGATACGTTCGAGGCTGTCGCTCTAAATGCGTGATGTTTTAGTTGCACACAGTACCTTTCGTTGAGATAGCTACAAACTGTCGTCGCTGAAAATCAACCTAACTTGCCTGACTGGATCATCTTCTATCTATCGAAGTACTCTCTGTCTCAATGATGTTGAGAACGCTTATATTCCCTCAGTGTGTATGAACTGTTACTTGCTTCAGCATCGAATAAAGCTAATTATCGCACTCGTGACCTAATGCCTTACCTTGAATAATAAATTCTTTTAAAGAAATAAATTAACCTGTCAGATGTTACTTGCAAGCAATAAGTACTGTTTTAAAGGTCCGAATATATAGGTAAATATGTCTGTGTGACTTGACTCCTTATATATCCCTTCCCTTGGGACAAAATTTTTGTCTGTGGTTTGTTAGTGCCCAGGAAACATTGTCAAATTCAGGCAAAAATTAACGATATCAAAAGAATCTTCAGCAACTTTTCACAAAAATAATTTTCTCTTAACGTCTATTTCCATCTAATTATAAGGCATAAATTCTGTTTTGTTTGGATATAAAAATTTTACTTTTACCAATTTTAATATATCTCTTCTGGTGCCATTACGTGTTCGTTTTCTTGCAAGAAAAACTATTTATAATATTATAATCATTCTTTAAAGTCGTTCGTGTACAGTGTATGTAATTATTTATGATTTTATTATTGAGATGAGCTCTGCATAAAATTTTTACAAAAGCTTCAATGAGTATATTTGTTTTTAATTTTAGCTTCAATTCTTATTTATTTGTATTTCTGTATAATTCAAGAAGCGTCACTTCTTACAGGATCCTCGGTTAAAATTTATGTTTTATATAGGTAATAAAATTTTTTACAATATTACAGTAATACATGTTTTACAAAAAGTTTTACAACAACCTATATTAATCAAATATAAAAATGTTCTCACTGACTAATAATTGTGCTAAACAAGCTGCACTTTTTAATATATCTCACTGACTCTACAAATTGTGCCAAACAATTTGCACTTTTGAAGTTGTTTTTTTTTTTTTTTTATCTTTTCCTGCTTTTTCTGATGATGACTCATGGGTTGACGGTCCGCTGTGATTGCAGAATCTCATCGACTCATTTTATCAGTTTTACAAATGAAGAGAGGAGCACCATAGCATACAATGCCGGGGCTTTAAGTTGTCGATGAGGCAAAACCTGGGTATTTTGCTTCCTATTGACAGCAATCGACGACTGTCAAATATTAAATTGTTATTCCATCTTTGTCACACCATGGATTAGTATGGCACCTCTGTAGATATTGGTGGAAGAATAATATGAATATACTCATTTTGCCGATTGTTTTTTATTAGGATTATGAGACCAAGACTCATTTAGACTATTGTTTGAAGTTGCATTTTTATATGATTGTGATGGTATTATGTGATGGTCATTATTGATTACCATACTGCAATGACCTTTTGAAAGATGTTGAAAATATTTTAGGATGGGAAAAGCAAGGAATCTTGCACTTCTGCCCATCTTCTGTCCTCTTGTGATCTTCTTTGCTTCTGTCTTCTTTCTTCTCTTCTCTCTTGAATTCTTCTTTTCTTCTTGAGCTAGGGATTGTGAGTTTATTATGAAATAGGAGTGGATGGATCTATCTTTCCATAGATTTATTGATACCCCTCAATCTTGAAAGTCTACAGATTTGCTGTAATTCATTCAACATGTATATCCAATTCATTCCACCTCGATCGTCATTATGTACCACTGCCAATACATACAGTAAGGTCTGTGGTGTACATAATTCTCCTCTTGTTTTGTTTTGTGAAGCCGAACCTCGATGCAAATTGCATTTCTAGTGACACGGTGGTCTTCACTACATCAGTCTTCACCCTCAATGCTCACTCAACATGATCGAACCGTCTCCCTCGCTATCTAGAAGTTTTCATTGCTGAAGTTGGTGGAGATGGCCTCCGACGTCTCCCTCACCCTGGCGTTTGTTGAGATGTTTCCGTGTTTCCTTTTTTCATTTCTGTCAAGTCTACCATTACACAGTGCAAAAATCTAAGTCTCCCCTTTTTACATTAAGCTATATTTACCAAAAAATTTAGTTACATGAATAACCCCAGTTACATTGATTACCTTATATAAAGTTCTTACAAGAAAGTAGCATGAATTACATTACTACATATTAATTAAAATTAATCTTTGATACTTCAATTTATAAAATCTTATTGCAGATTTTTTGTGTATTTATTTTATATTTTACAATGCTTCTTCATTCTTTTTGTATTTTTTGTGTAGTGTACTGTTTGTGTGCCTATTCACAAAAAATACTCTTCCCTTTCCTAAAACCTAACTTTACTCTCCTTCATAATCTTTCTTTTATTGATCTTGTTTTTCTTTGTCTGTAGTAAATATTTTTATTTAGAAAATATTGTTATAAAATTTAAATTTACCTCTTGTGCATACTTTTCCTCTTCTTTACTGCTTCTGCTATAAAGTTATGTGTTAGATCTATATTTTCATTTTTTTATTCTTCAAAAGATTTTAAGAGGCTAGTATGGAATATTCCTAAGGCTTTTCATGTTGTAGGATTGGTCAGCTATACCGCATTATTGTGTGCAAGTCGTGTAATTATTACTGATCCTTTTTAGATGGAGAAAAACTTCCCATATTTATTTTTACTCTTTTGAGACAAATGGTGTTTTCACTAAAGCTTTCTGTCCTAATGCGAAGCGTCTCTGAGTTTCTGATTTATCCAGATGAATTTTACGTTTCATTGCTGCGCCATGTATATTGTGTAAAGCACTGGCAATGATGTGTTTATGCTGTTTTCTTGGAATTAATGGAAATCTAATTATCTTATTTTTTCTGGGGGGTCAATGTTTTTAATACTCTAATAGGTGGATAAGTTGTGGTGTTGTGTGGTGTTTCATTTATGAGATCTTGGAAGTCTCGAAAATAAACATCCCATGAACAATGATTCTTACCACAAAAAGTCAGCATAAAGTACATGATCTTTCATTGTATGTTCAGCTGGATTACAACTCGGTTTGTATCTTGAAATGAATACAGGTTTGATTTTTAATTTATCTAAAGCATTTTTCCAGTGTATTGACTTGTACTGAGGTCCAGTATCTGAAATAATCTTCTTTACTTTTCCTACTTGTTGTATAAAATCCTTTTGAAAAGCTTTGATAATTGAAAAGCCTGTTGCTTTCTTTAATGGTGTTATAGTAGTGTATTTAGATGTCAATTCTACAACCACAAACACAAAAGTGAAACCTTTCCTCGTTCAAGGTAATGGACCGCACATATCTGTTGCAGCTATATGTTTTAATGTATCAGGAATAACTGGAACCATTGAGGGTCTAATTTGATAAGTTACATGCTTAGCCTTGATACATTTCTTGCAAATTTTTAGGACACGTCTAATCCTGCATTCCATATTTGGAAAGTGTACGGTTTGTTTCATTTTCAATAAAACACTTTTTGGAACCAAAATGTCCACTGCTAAAATGTGTATACATATGTATTTGTTAATTAAATCTTCTGGAATACAAACAAGCCATGGTGATGCATCTATATTACGACTATAAAACAGAATTATATCCCTTAATAACTATTTTTGTCTAATTTCTGGGTTGGTTTTATCCCCTAATTTGTTTAATTGCCAAAAGATTTGAATCTTTATTCTGTTCCACATGCATGTTCTTTAATGCATTAGTTATAAAATTCTCAAAAATAACCTTCTTTAAATAGTGTATTACTTGTTCTTCCTCCTCCAAATTGATCTTTTGATCATCAGTCAAACCTTGAGGAGACAGAGAGAATGCGTCAGCCAGAACATTCTCTGGACCAGGGATGTGTACAATAGTGAAATAATGCTCTTGTAAAACCTGCATCCATCTTGCCAGACTTCCATGGGTTAATTTGGAGGATACCAATGATTCCAGAGCCTTATGGTCAGTAAACACTTGTTTTTTGACCAAACAGAAAATATCTGCATTTCTGGAATCCCCAGACAATAGCCAGGACTTCTAGTTTTGTGATAGAGTAGTTCTTTGCTGATTTTGACAAAACTCTGGTTGCAAATGCAATGACTTTGTGAACCAACTTACCATCCTCTTCAAACTGCTGAAACAATAAGACTCCCAAACTGGTCTTTGCACTGTCAATAGCGATACAAATATCCTTACTCAAATCTGGATGTAATAAAATTGGTGCATTACTCAAAACTTTCTTTAATTTAAGGAACTTCTCATTCGCTTGTTTATTCCATACTCATGGCGTATTCCTACCTGTGAGAGAACATAATCTTGGTGTTGCCAAATTATAAAAGTTAATAAGACAAAGAAATACCTTAGTGTTTTCATATTATAGGGAGCGCTAAAGTTCCGGATAGCAACCATTTTTTGTTCATCAGGTGTTATTCCCTCTGCTGAAATATTATGTCCCAAAAATTTAGTCTGTGATTTCCCAAATTGCAATTTAGTAATATTAACAGTTATTCCATGAGTTTCCATTATCTGTAAAAATGTATCCAAAACATTGTGTTCTTCCTATGTAGCTTCCGCTATCAAAACATCGTCCACACAAAAAGTAATTTTCTGTAAAATATCCAAATTTAATATGGTGTTTAGACCCCGAATAAATGCAGCTGAAGAAATTTTTAGACCAAATGGTAAGCATTTGAACTGATAGCAGCGTCCAAAAACTATAAAGGCAGTATATTTTCGGCAGGATGGCTCTAACTTAATCTGCTAAAAACTATAACGTGAATCTCCTGTAATAAAAAGCCTGTATTTTTTACTAGTAAGGTCAAACTGGGTACAAATTTGGCGTCACTAGCTACTGAAAGTAAACAAATTTGTATTTAATTTATTTAAACAAAGAATACGTATTGACTGAACTAAAATGTCACAAGAATTCAGGTTTGTCAGGATAGGAGCTGTTAACTGGATGAACAGAAATTATAACGAAAAATCATAGAAATTTTATCCCGAAATTTGAAATGAATTTTAAAATAAAGAAATCTACACTTGGCAAAATGGCTGAAACACTGGGTGTAACTTGATTTTAAATTGACAAAGCTGTAGATACGTTCAAGGCTGTCGCACTAAACACATGATGTTTTGGTTGCACACAGTATCTCTAGTTGAGATAGCTGCAAACTGGTGTGTCGTCACTGAAAATCAACCTAACTTGCCTGACTGGATCAACTTCTGTCGATCGAAATACTTTCTTTGTCTTAATGATGTTCAGAACACTTAACAAAATTCAAATGTTCAAATGTTTGTTAAGCTTATGGGACTTAACTACGGGGTCATCAGTCCTTAAACTTACAAACTACTTATGAACTACTTACGAACTAGGACGGCACAAATATCCATGCCCGAGGGGGGATTCGAATCCCCAACCGTAGTGGCCGCGCAGCCCGTGACTGGAGCGCCGGCTGTGCAGGCTGGAGATGTACTCTTGAAGGCGGTTCCTGTAAGGAGAGTCTCGTCCATTGCAGTTTGGTGGAGCTGATCTCTGCCAGTACTCACAACATGAGT
Organism: Locusta migratoria; assembly: GCA_026315105.1. Classification (NCBI taxonomy): domain Eukaryota; kingdom Metazoa; phylum Arthropoda; class Insecta; order Orthoptera; family Acrididae; genus Locusta; species Locusta migratoria. Next base: position 452,359,058 of record CM048748.1, read on the forward strand.
AATTCAGGCGCCCGGTTTTTGTTTGTGAGAACTGCAATCACGTCGTCCCGTTAATTATAATTTTTAGTTTGTACAATGTTATCTGCGAAAGACAACGTCCATGATATATATTAAAATGGTCCCAATCCCTAGGTCCCGATCAAGGTCTTAAAGAGCTTTCCCTTGGCTATAAGGCGTTGGGCGGAACTGGTAAGCCCCATTTATTCCCATTTGGAATCCCCCTTTATCCCGCTATCAGCTTGTCTGATAATTGGCTGAATAGAACCGCGACTCTTAATGGACCGTACACCAAACAACCCGCTTCAATCGTTAGAGTGGAATATGAAAAGAATAATAAAGTATTCAATATGAGAAAGACAAATGGTTTCACAAAGCACCCAATGAAATGGCGGTGAAACATGTACAATGTGGTATTCCTGCTCATTTTTATGCAGTAGAACGTATAGATGAACGTAGGTTTAATGAGAAAAGTCTCAGGGCGCCTAGATAATTTAGTTTGGTTGCTACAGCTTATGGAGGAAGTGTGGCAAAACTATGATAATCTAATTATAAAATATGTCTTGTTACCGGGTGACATCATCTTGTTATTCTTCTTTCGAATAACCCATTTAGAAGATACGATCAAACTTTGGCTACTCTGCATTGTATTAGATTATCTTTGTTTCCAAATTCCGTTCATCCTTTGTGAGTGTTCCCTTTTTTCTTGGGTCAACTATTATTTAGATGTTTCCTAGATCTACATGGGATACTCTGCAAATCACATTTCAGTGCCTGGCAGAGAGTTCATCGAACCACCTTTATACTATTTATCTCCCATTCCATTCTCGAATAGCGCGCGGGAAGAACACCTGAATCTCTTCGTTCGGGCTCTGATTTCTCGTATTTTATACTGATCTTTTCTACCTATGTAAGTGGGAGTCAACAATGTATTTTCGCATTCGGAGGAGAATGTTTGCTATTGGAGTTTCGTAAGTAGGCCACGCCACAGCGATAAGCGCCGTTGTAATGATTCTCATCCGAGATCCTGTATCTGGTACGGATCCCACACTGGGCAGCAATACTCCAAAAAAGCACGGACAAGCGTTGTATATGCAGTCTCTTTTGTAGTTCTGTTGCATCTTTTAAGCGTTCTGACAATAAAAGGCAGTCTCTTATCGCCTTTCCCACGACATTACGAGTTCTTTCCAGTTTAAGTCTGAAGTAATAGTAATTCCTAGGTATTTAGTGGAGTTTACGGCCTTCACTTTTGATTGATTTATCTTGTAAACAAAGTTTAACGGATTTCTTTTCGTACTCATGTGGACGACTTCACACTTATCATTATTAAGAGTCAATTGCTAATTTTTACAGCATAGTGATATCTTATTCAGATCGTTCTGCAGTTGGTTTTCATCTTCAGATGATTTTACTAGACGGTAAATGACGGCGTCCTCTTTCTCTCCTGAAATTCTGTCTTGTGAATTAAGTCTCTGAAATGTTTATTTTCTATTGTATCTGTCGTAATTCCAGTGTTTCCCATGTCCTGTCCAATTTCAGTGAAGCATGTGGACTTGGATTCGTAATTGTTGAGTAATTTAAAGATCTCCTTTGTTAGCCTGTTGGTAACCATTCTGTAGATGTGTCCAAAAACTATAGTCTCCTATTCCTGATTTCATCAGTTAGTTTTTCAAATTTGAAGTATAACTCTGGTCTTAACCTATATTCAGCATTATTGTTTCTTTTAGATCGCAGCATTTCGTCTAAATTCTCCTTTCGACGTTATCTAGTTTCTCGAGATCTCCATTTGTTTCTGCAGCATTCAGGGCTTCGGGTCCGGCTACTGTTTGGTAATTTCACAATTTTGTGTTGCATGACAAGGATTTTTTGTTATAAAATTTTTTGTCATGTGATAAACCATGTCCATTTTGTGCACTGTAGTTTCTGCAATTGTCTTTTTCTTCCACTGTTCGTTGTCCATTCTCCAAGGAATTTAAAACAACTCGTTTTGTGTGCTGTGTTGTTTTGAATGGTGATATTTTGAGGAGCATCGCGGATGTTAGTCATAAGCTATATTTTTTCAAATGATTTTTGTAGTCCTCCTCTCGCTGCTTGTTTTTTCACTTCTGTTATTTGTTAGTAACGCTCTTAAATAATGATCAGCTTCCTTTCTTTCTCTTTGGCCACGTTCCCGCACATGCAGCGTCGGCCTTGTTAATTCCGATGTATCCTGTTAATATTTAGGGGGTGGCCGAATGCCATTCCCTGTCAACACCTCATGCCCTCCCGGAAGGAAATGTGTACCTCAAATGTCTGCGTATAGTGTTAAATTTGTGAAAGTGTAAAGTGTTACGAAATATTTGGAATAGTGTAACTGAGGCGGGGGAATGTGAAAAACCGCCTAAAAACCACATCCAAGCTGGCCGGCACTCCGACCCCTTCCTTTAATCCGCCGGGTGGATTCGAACCGGGGCCGGTACGCCTCCCCGTCTTGAAAAGAGGTGCGTTACACCACACGGCTAACCGAGCGGGTCTTAAATAATGATCAGCATAGCGCTACAAATGCCAGCACGTCTAATCTATGTTGACTTCAACAAATGCCTCGTTGTAATAATTATTGAAAGGCGTATCATCAATAATCTTTATTTACTATGTGAGGAAGAACCTCAAAGAAACGACTTCATCGAGTGACAATATCACACAGACTCATTTTGAAATGTTGCCCACCACAGTAGAAAGTTGGTCTGTTTGCAAATAAAAACTATACAAACCTTGAGAAGACTCGTAATTAAGATATAAAAAACGCGGGTGGCAATAATGGATGAATCAGATGTAGTTCGACCTGACTGAAGAAAGCAACTGAAGTAACATACAAAACCAAATAAACACCGGATCAGACTGAGCGTATAAGAAGACTTCAGCTGTATAATAAGCTGGGCTGCTGATACTGAAACGCAGCTTATCACAGGAAACGAGAAGATTAATAGCGACACGACAGAATCTGCATAGCATTGTGCCGCAGTTCTTTCTGTTATCAGGCATCTCTTATCAAGGTGTCAGGGTTTCAGGAATGAATTAGTGCTTACGGTCGCTATCGAAGAGTGATAGCGGAGATAGTACGCAGCAAGGACGTACATGGACTAGACTGGCAAAGTTGCAGGTATTATTGAAGCTGTCTTACCCACACAAACCTCAAGAAGATTGTGTATGGTGCGAAAAATTACAGCGAACACGACGCGTGTATTGACCATAGCTTTAAAAGTGACAAGATTAAAACAGATCATTCATATTTCTTATGATTGTTTTATCCACACTCTAATACACTGCTAAAAACAATTATGGGATCAGGAAGATATCATACAGAATATACATATGGTAACGTATTTTATTCAGATATTGGTTACAACTATAATTTGTGTGTGATACAGTACGATATTTTGCTGTCTCAACTCCTTACTTGAGGTTTAGATGGCTTTTACGTAGAGCTACGCACCACGGGGCTACCGTAATACTGAAAACGTCATTCTCGTTGCCCTCTAATCACCTCGGACGGCCAGTAGAGTTGCACATCTGCTTGGCATGGACAGTGTGAGGTTGTCAGCTCTTGAGGGATATGTGGCCATTCTATGTTGTGGTCTTCAGTCCGCAGACTTGGTTTGATGCAGCTCTCCACGTTAACCTGTCCTGTGCAAGTCACTTAATCTGAGAATACTTTCGGCAACCTACATCCATTTTAATCTGCTTACTGTATTCGTCCCTCGGTCTCCCTCTACGATTTTTACCCCGCACACTTCCTTCTAATGCTAAGTTGGCGATTCCTTGATGTCTAAGGATGTGTCCCACCAATCTATCCCTTCTCTTATTCAGGATAAGCCAGAAATTCCTTTTCTCAAAAATGTTCAAATGTTTGTATAGATTATGGGACTTAACTACAGGGTCATCAGTCCCTAAACTTACAAACTACTTATGAACTAGCTAATACTAAGGACGGCACAAACATCCATGCCCGAGGGGGGATTCGAACCCCCGACCGTACCTTTTCTCCCCAATTGTGTTGAGCATCTCATTAGTTACGTGATCTACCCATCTAATTTTCATCATTCGTCTGTAGCACCACGTTTCAAAAGCTTCTATCATCTATTTGTCTGAACTCCTTACTGTCCACGCTTCACTTCCACACAATGCTACACTCCAGACAAATGCCTTCAGGAAGGACTTCCTAACATTTAAACTAATACTGGATGTCAACAAGTTTCGCTTCTTCAGAAACGCTTTTCTTCCCATAGCCATTCTGCATTTTATATCTTCTTTACTTCGGCCATTTTATCTTGCTACCCAAGTAACAAAACTCGCCTACTACTTTTATTGCTTTATTACCTAATATAATTCCTTCAGCATCGCTTGATTTTCTGACGCTACATTCCATTATCCTCGTTTTACTCTTGTTGATGTTCATCTTATAACCTCTTTTCAAGACTTTGTCCATTCCATTCAATTACTCTTCCAGATCCTTTGCGGTCTCTGACAGGATTACTATGTTTTTATTTCTTCTCCCTGAACTTTAATTCCCTCTCCAAATTTTGCCTTCCATTCCTTCACTGCTTGCTCAATGTACAGATTGATCAACATTGGGGAAAGGCTACAACCCCGCCTTACTCCCTTCCCAACCTCTGCGTCCCTTTCATGTCCTTCGACTCTAATAACCGCTGTTAGGCTTTTGTATAAGTTGAGTATAACTCTTCGCTCCCTATATTTTACCCCTGTTACCTTCAGAATTTTAAACAGTGTATTCCAGTCGACATTGTCAAAAGCTTTCTCCAAATCTACAAACGCTAAAAACGTACGTTTCCCTTTCCTTAGCCTATCTTCTAAGATAAGTCGTAATGTGAGTATTGCTTCCCGTGTTCCAACATTTCTCCTAAATCCAGACTGATGTTCCCCAAGGTCGGATTCCATCAGTTTTTCCATTCGTCTGTAAATTATTTGTGGCAATTCTATTAGTGCAATATCCAGCTGTGCAACAGTTGTGGGAGGTGCTGGTGTGGCCGCGATGCTTCTGCCAAGTGCATCGCAGTCATGTTCAATCTAGTTAAGTCCGGTGAACAAGCTGGCCACTCCATTCGTTCAATTCCCTCAGCTTCAAGCATGTTGTGCACCAGTGCAGCTCTGTGGGGACGAGCGTTATCGTCCACCAATGTACGCCACAACAACACGTCGAAGGATGTCGTCTCTGCTTCCTGCACATAAGCAGGACTGTTCAGAGTTCCAGGTTACCTCCAGATGAGGGAAGGATGATTGTCCGACTGAACACAAAATCTTGACTCAATTGTGAACAGAACACGGAACCATTTGTTGCGACTCCAATCCTGATGTCCAACCGCCCAGTTTAAACGGTGTAGTCGTTTTAATGGACACACACCATACGCCTTCGTGTGTGGATGTCACATTTTGAAAAAAGATTTCGGACTGTTTGTGTTGATATTGCGCGCCCTGTTGCTGCGAGGAAGGTGCGTTGCAGCTGAGTTGCATTCAGCGTCCTGTCTCGACGGGCTGTTAACCGGAGATAACGGTCATCTCCTGCTATGTTACCCGGGGATGGAGTTCTGATGACCTTGCAGTTTTGTTCCCCTAAAACATCCAAGAAACAACAATTATCCGTAGACAGCCTTAGTCTTGCCTTAACGGTTCCTGTTGTCTGCAATCGCATCCAGGTCAAGGAAATTAAACTCGAGACACTCCAATAGCTGCAGCCAACTCCCTCTGTGTCTGCTCCGCTTGCAGTTTTCTTTTGGTTCTCCATGCCATAGCTTCGGGTAAGTGACGTTGTTCTTGCATTGCACTGCCTGTTAACTACACTATCTGACCCTAACTAGTTGTGTAATTCGTTTGGTACAGTAAACACAAATTAACACCAACTCTCCTCTGCAGCAACTTTCTGTTATCACCACTATCTCAGTTGCCTTAAATGTTGTTGTCTCCACCCCGTAGTAGTTACAGAAAGACGTCGAATCTTTTTAGTTCATTCTGCCGAGGACAGTAATTCAGAATCTACATTTCTCAACCGATCCCCTATTTATATATATATATATATATATATATATATATATATATATATATATATATATATATATATATATACTTTTTTTACGTGCGTAGTTTGCTACACACGCTTTAGAGTGACAATATGGCGGCGAATTCAGAATGCTGTCTTCATTGACACCAGATATGTAGCGTAATGTATGGCCACTCCAGTTTCCGAGGGAAAGACAATGGCAATTAAATTTTGAAAGTGAAGTTTTTAAAGCTATTAGTTGTGAGAAAAAAACATCGCTGTACCGTTGTTGGGCTAGTTCGTAAGTCGTACACTTAAGATATACCCTAGAATTGAAGTATCACATAAAAAAGCGATAAACGGTAAGCGTATGGGCTGAAACAAATTGAAAGTATTATAGAGAAACAGATGATTAGTTCAGTCATAAATAAAACCAAAGTATTTCGTCTGTTGGTTTTTCTAGAGGTTTAGCAGTAGGTTTCTGGCGCCAGCATGAAGTATACGGATAAAAAAGCAGTGGTCCCTAGTGCGCACGAAGGTGGCGCAAGTAATGAAATCACGAGAGTAGTGATTAGTAACATACTCATGTCCTAAGCGTATTTGGCAGCTACTCAAGGGTAAATGTAGGACGCAGCAGAATGGTAAAAAGGGACAATGGTGTCTGGTCGTGACCGCGGCCATGCGGTATGTGGAGCTGGTGGATTTGTTTCGGATTTGGCGATGTACTGTTCATCGAGCCTACAAGCTGTGCAGTAACACACGTGACTAGAAAATACTGCCTCAGAACTGTGCTCAGTAAAAGACCGTGACCGACACGATCCGTAAATACATTTCAAGGCTTACAATACGGCTCTACGTGCGTTTCCTGCAACGCGATTTGAGCTGGAAATAACGTGGGGATAATACCGGTGGTATAGCTGTGTAACCGAGGCAAAAATGGAATCGGGATTTTATTTGAACCAGTGACGGGTTAATGGTATTTCGTGGGTAGTGATGGGGGGGGGGGGGGGAGGGCAGTTGCCAACAAGAAAAAAAAGTTCCAGAGGTTTCGTCTTCAAATCGAAGGAGAAAAACTTCAAAAATTACTTTTTAAATTGTTTTCATACTTAATGTGCTCTATTTTCGAAAAAAAGTTTTAAATATTTTGAAATGTGATTCAGTCTTTCTCCAGGTATTAGCATTTTCTAAACACAGAGCTGCTAAGCAAATCAGAAGTAAATAAATTAAAATTGGAATAAAGTACCCCTATAAATCAGTATTCATTCTCTATAAAGCATTGGATACTTTTTCTTTTTTTCAATACAATGTACATGATAATTATTTTCAAAGAAACACAGTAGAAAAATATGCAAATGTAATTTTGTATGTTTTTATTTACTGTGATGATAAACTCTTACATAGGAAACCCTATTCACAAAAAAATATAGCGTTTATGTTTTTCATTTTATTTTTGTTGTAGTACGGTATACTTCTCGCATACTGATTTCCAGTTTCTTAATTGTTATCTACAATTGTGAAGAGTAATCTAAATGTCCCTTTTTTTCAAAAGTCGTTTTTCAACCTTCTCTCTCGTGAGTAGAGTATGGAAATTGTTATCCAGCATGAGGTTCCCGGTGATTTTGAAGTATAGTGGCAAGTACTCTGTCTAAAGGCATGGACCCAGTATATACACCATAATCATTTTCATAATTACTGCTCGAAAGAGAATCTGTAAAGAATGAAGTTGAAGACAATCTCGGAACTGCGATGTGGCAGCCTCTGAACCCGCAGAACGTTCATCTGGTCTGAAACTTACATGGTACTAAAATGATAAACGCTATGTGTTGTAACACTATCGCCATACAGGCAGGGTCGTGCCGAGAGCGTAGCGAGATAAGACCTCATCAGGATTGTAGGCACAGAGCGGTCGCAAAAACGTCAAGTAATGAAAACAGTTTGAGAATTAACCGGGAGAGCTCAGTGACTTCTTCTGCCCCCGTGCTCCCACATTTTGCTTTTCTGCAGCTGTAAACGGTCGGTCTTTCCCCAATATCATCTCCGCCCAGTCATTTCGCCAAGAGCTGCTTATTATATGTGGCGTAGGTGCGCGCGGTTCATACAGTGGCCGCCTTCACAACAATGTTCAACAATGGATCTCTTGTTGCCAGTTGGCAACGGTGTTGCAGGATACTTCGGTTGGCGACCGGGTGGTGAAGTAAAAATAATATTTGACCGAAAAAAACTTTTTTTGACGATTTCTGCTGACTGAGCGCCAGACTACCACTACTAAAGCATCTGATGTCGTACGAGCACTAGAAGTAGGCGTTACCTATCGCTTATAGCTTCGATTACAATTAATTCATGACTGATATCTTTGTGAGTCGGGTGGTAGGTGGCAGTTAACTAATCGCAGCCCTTCTTGTTCGTGCTGTGTTGCTTCAAATGTTTATAAACCTGTTGCACCAAATTGCTACAGTCAAGAGTCCCTAGACTTACAGACTACTTACACTAAGGACAACACAGATACACCCATGCCCGAGGCAGGACTCGAACCTCCGGCGGGAATGGCAGTTCAGTCCGCAGCATGACGACACGGCCATTTCACACGGCTGTCGCTTGTTTTGGAGAACTTAGCCAGGTGGCGCCGCCGGCAGGGTTCGAGAGGGGATCGTGATTTTTTTTTGGGGGGGGGGGGGGCAAGTAGCCGTAAAAATGCACAGATTTTTGCATAAGGCAGAACTATATCTATGGCCGAACTTTAGTAACCACACGACTGCACAAAAATACTGAGATCAAACATTTTAATGTACAATCCGTATCCTTGGATAGGAAAACTTTTGGAATCCGATCTCGGGGAAGATCAGTTTAGATTTAGGAAAGATGTAGGAACACGGGAGTCAATACTCACATTACTACTTATCTTAGAAGATAGACTAAGGAAAGAGAAACCTACGTTTTTAGCGTTTGTCGAATTGGAGAAAGCTTTTGACAGTGTCGACTGGTATACACTCTTCCAAATTCTGAAGGTAGCAGGGGTAAAATATAGGGAGCGAAGAATTATATTCAACCTATACAAAAACCAAACTGCGGTTATTAGAGTCGAAGGGCAAGAAAGGGACGCAGAGGTTGGGAAGAGAGTAAGACAGGGTTGTAGCCTTTCCCCAATGTTGTTCAATCTGTACATTGAGCAAGCAGTGAAGGAATGGAAGGAGAAATTTGGAGAGAGCATTAAAGTGCAGGGAGTAGAAGTAAAAACATTGCGGTTTGCCGATGACATAGTAATTCTGTCAGAGACCGCAAAAGATCTGGAAGAGCAATTGAATGGGATGGACAGTGTCTTGAAAGGAAGATATAAGATGAACATTAACATGAGTAAAACGAAGGTAATGGAATGCAATGTCAGAAAATCAGACGATCCTGAAGGAATTAGATTAGCTAATGAGACAATAAAAGTAGTATATGAATTTTGTTATTTGGGTATCAAGATAACTTCGGATGTCCGAAGTAAAGAAGATATAAAATGCAGAATGGCTATGGGAAGAAAAGCGTTTCTAAAGAAGCGAAACTTGTTAACATCCAATATTAATTTAAATGTTCGGAAGTCCTTTCTGAAAGCATTTGTCTGGAGTGTAGCATTATTCTATGGAAGTGAAACGTGAACGATTAGGAATTCAGATAAAAAGATTATAGAAGCTTTTTAAATGTGGTGCTACCGACGAATGATGAAAATTAGATGGGTAGATCATGTAACTAATGAGGTGCTTAACCAAATCGGGGAGAAAATGAGTTTCTGGCATATCCTGACTAAGAGAAGGGATAGATTAGTTGGACACATTCTGAGACATCAAGGAATTATCTACTTAGGGTTAGAAGGAAGCGTGTGGGGGTAAAAATTGTAGAGGGAGACCGAGGGACGAATATAGTAAGCAGATTCAAAAGGATGTAGGTTGCCGAACGTGTTCTCAGATGAAGAGACTTGCACAGGACGGGGTAGCGTGGAGAGCTGCATCAAACCAGTCTGCGGACTGAAGACCGCAACAACAACCTTATCAAGTGATCGTAAACAAAACGTTTTATCAAAAACTTCAGTTCCTTCGCAGCTTAAATGCTGACATTTTAGCTTGTCTTTGGGGTCACTGCTACGAAGTGTTGAAAATACGAAATTACCGATACTGTTATTATCTCTGATGGGGGGCTGAAGTCAATCCGAGCTGATTATAAAAATAAATAAAATAAAATAAAAGAAAAATAAATAAATAAATAAAAGTCGCCGCACAGTATTGCGGCTGTAGTCTCATTGGGAGGAGTTATCTTTCCCCCCTGTCTCTACGCATGGTGTAGGTGGGGGGGGGGGGGCTGCAGCCTAACAACCCCCTTCCCCCTGGATACGCCACTATCTCAGAGAACTTCCAGTGAAAAATGTCTTATTTCAGAAATCTTGCAGTGAAAAGTATCGTATATTCCGTGCTGTGAGTATTACGTCGTTTGCTACTGCACACGAATTGTAATCAACGTATGGAAATTATTTTGTAACGGAGTCTGAGAGACGTATTTCACTATAATGAGGACCAAATACAATTTACTTTACCAAACGCCACTGTGCGGAAAAGACAATGTTGTCTGAAGAGCTTACGGGACTTAACTACGGGGTCATCAGTCCCTAAACTTACAAACTACTTATGAACTAGCTAACACTAAGGGCGGCACAAATATCCACGCCCGAGGGGGGATTCGAACCCCCGACCGTAGTGGCCGTGCAGACCGTGACTGGCGCGCCGCAGACTGCTCGGCTACCGCGCCCGACGGAAAAGACAAGCCGTTCCAGTTTCATTCCTGTGTTCACAATGGCGAGGGTAGGTGGGAGATATAGGATTTCTAAGAAAAAAAGAAGAGAGAGAGAAGTCTCTTTTAGAAATCAGATGCAGTTCAAATGTTCAAATGTTTGTTAAGCTTATGGGACTTAACTACGGGGTCATCAGTCCCTAAACTTACAAACTACTTATGAACTACTTACGAACTAGGACGGCACAAATATCCATGCCCGAGGGGGGATTCGAACCCCCGACCGTAGTGGCCGTGCTGACCGTGACTGGAGCGCCTCAGTCACCTCGGCCACCGCGGCCGGCTCAGATGCAGTTAGGCGCGTGAAGAAGACATTCTGCCGCTCCTCCATAGTCACATCTGCAATGTATGTTGGTATAACAGATACAGCGTGTAGTAACATGAGTAAACAAAATTGTCGTAAGACTATAGCAATGGACTGGTAAGGGAAATATTGCCAGTTCAAATGTACCTTTAAATATTTTAAACTATTTTTTTTCTTACTTGATGTACTTTGCGTCCACACACTGGAATCTACGCTGGAGCCAACATTGGCCAATATTTTTGCGACAGCGCCCACACAATGGAGCCAGTATTCAGTTGAATTCTTCGAGAGGTAACATAAACTTATCTAACGCACAGATCTCGGCCGATTCACTAGCTGTTAATTATTTCCTCCTTTCAAAACAAAAAACACTGTAAGTTTTAAAATGTGTTACAAGTAATCGATGTACATTATTAAAATTTAGAGCTGCTCCTTTAAATCACGGAACTCAATATAACAAAGGATACGTTTTGGAGGGAAGCCCTTACCTGCTAAAGTTCTTTTGACTATGACGCCTCGATTTCTTGCTGCAGGAGACAGTTTCAGAAGCCTAAACTTCCTTCTTAAAATAACCACATAAGTGATATCACTGGAGGTGCTTGAACTTTGGAAAGCAATATGTGATACTTGACAGGCAATATCAGTTTTTTAAAATTGCACTCAGTAGTCGGGTGTCTCTGAACATCATTAAGTTTATATTTCCTTGTTTATATCGACTTAAGTGTTGCCACTGTCGCGCCTAAGTTTACAGTTGCATTTCCATTTTTGTGTTCGCTATCAGAAATGAGTCTCTGATGCAGCCCTACTATTTACGCAGACATTTAGAAACTTTAAAGGGCGATGAAGAACGAACGAACAAAGCACATCTTCAAGACGAGCAGACGACGAAGATAGACTGAAACAATGTTGGCACCAATATGTAATCGGCGCACCGATATTGGCCCAACGACCTTTGATGTTTGGTCGAAATACCGACAAGCATCGGTGTTATACCAGCGTTGGAGTCGACGTTGGTTCCAAAAGTGTATTGCCGGCCTTACGCACGCATCAAAGCACAAAAATAAAAATAAATGTATCGAAATAATTTTTGCTACTTTTTAATTGTTTACAGATGCATAAAAAAGAGTACTGAAGATTTGTCTCTCCTAAAAACATACCGAACTGGAACATGTGACTCATTCTACATCCCTTGTTGGTATCAAAGGAGAATACATTTAATTTCCCCAAAAACACTGAAAGGTACCGCGGGCACGAGATCGTCGGAATGCAATGGACTCTGTTATGATTGTGTTATGGAAGTGGGAGAAATTTTTGTGACTTTAGTTCGTTGGCACAATTTGAAAAAAGACGAAAAGTCTTGATGCAGCGAACTTTTTCGGCCGTGTGGTCACAGGCGCCATGCCACGGTTCACAGGGCAGCTCCCGCCGTCTTTTCGAATCCCGCCTAGTCATGAATCTTGTGTTCGTCCTTAGGTTAGGTTAGTCAGACGTATAGTCGCTACATGATCCTGGCATTACACACAAACGTGAAATGCACAACATTTAAAAAATCTTATTCTAACGCCTTTATGGAGGCTGAGGGTTCGCTTGAGCTTGGGTGGCCCTGGACTGTTATGCCCCGCTTAGTCCCATGGTAGTCACGCCACTTGAGAGGGTGTTCAAAAAAACTATTCAAATGTTTGTTAAGCTTATGGGACTTAACTACGGGTCATCAGTTCCTAAACTTACAAACTACTTATGAACTACTTACGAACTAGGACGGCACAAATATCCATGCCCGAGGGGGGATTCGAACCCCCGACCGTAGTGGCCGTGCTGACCGTGACTGGAGCGCCTCAGTCACCTCGGCCACCGCGGCCGGCTTGAGAGGGTGTCCACACAGAGCTATCGTCTCTGTTTTAGTATGATCTACTTACCACTTGGTGCGCAAAGAGTACTCACAAAGAAATTATTGAGTATGTGAACCTAGGCCCTACCACGTAGGAAGTTCTAGAGCACAACAGCTGTTAGACATCAGAAGGGCAGCTGTTTTTAATGTCTCTCAAATACGTCAATAAGAAAGGAAGTCTTAATTTTAGAACTAAAAGCTAGTTTACACGACGGCACTAGGTTTCATAAACTGCGCTACTGGCCAGTGCGCATGCGCGGCAGATGTCCGCGCAACCCGTTGGCGAAACTAAACAGTTTCGGCACCTTCCAACTCTGGCGAAACTGATTGCGCGTGTTTTTAGGTTATGTTATAACCAATACAGAAAAAAATACAACATAAAGGAGGGAAAGGAAGAAATAATTCGGTTTTTAGCATATATGCGATGCATAGGTGTTGGTGCGATTTCAGGAATAAGCAGCGGAGTCTTGGTGCTCTTCAAGCAATTATTCGTGAATTAAATATTGATGGGTTCACGATTAATGAATTGCAGACTAAAATACATTCAATTCGAAATACCTATACAAACGAACTATGCCAATTGTGGATTTCGGAACACGGTGCAGGTACTACAGAGGCGAATATCTACACGACAAGAAACGAAATGCAATGAAATTAATTTCTGTTCTGGTAACAATGCTTCACGCTTAACAGTATTTGGTTTCTTTATTGCATTACTAATTCCGTTTAAAAGGAATGTGAACTGCTCTGGTGACATTCTAAGTTGATTAAAATAACTTCTAGGGTCTTCAAACACAATATCTTGCAGCAAGGTCGCTAAGCAACCGAGCTGACGTCTTTTTTTTTTTTTTTTTTTTTTTTTTTTTTTTTTAAATCCAGTCACAAACCCAAACACGTTTCTTATTCTTTTTATGTTTAGTCTTATGCAAAGACTTTACACAGAGAAGCAATAGCTCCGCCACAATTGTTACAGCTACCAAAACTTTCATTCTACCGCAACTACGGCAGTCACAAAACAACGAAACTGAAGTGTGTGGTATTGGCGCCGTTTCTACAGACATACACGAAATCAGTTGCGCGCAACAGATTTCATGCAACGAGTGTCGCAACCTAGTGACGTCGTGTAGACTAGCCTTAACAGTAGTTACTTTCGTGTGCCATTTGTCCTTGATGGGCACACAGGGAAGACGTTGAACATTTCCATGTTCACGTACTATTATTATTATTATTATTATTATTGTTTATTACTATTCACCAAGGGAGGTACAATAAATGAGTGCCCCTTTTGTTGGTTGGCCTTCCTTTGTGCCAAATTTCTTTCATACTTTGAGAATAAAGTTTCCTTATTTCATCAATTTCTTTCTTTCCAATCCGTTTTCTAATTTTCAACCGACCAACTTTCCATTAAAATATTTTTTTGTCTCAATGTTTTATTATATCTGTAACGTCTGTCTGAGTTATACCGGCTACTTGTAACATCCCCCATGATCGCAGTGAACCATTTACTTAGCTTAGTTTTTGCCTTACTTCTGTTTTTCGTAGAATTCTACTATTCGTTATGTCAACCTAGTAGGTGTCATTCTTTTAATGTGCCCATAAAAGAAACTCCATTTTTTCTCATTATATCATGTACGTCTGTATATTCTTCTATTACTTAAACCTATGTTTCAGTAATTTTGGGCCCAAATATTTTCCTAATACTCTTCCTTTAATTCTTTTGAATGTCTTCACTGTTGCTATTTCCATTTACGAGGGCTGTAACTTACATATTGGCAAATATTTATTTACAACTGATACAAAAGCGTTACACGTTTGCACCTGTTACTGTCCTTCAAGGTTGTCACCAGCGTTGTGTAGAACCCGTGGAAGGCGTAGTATACCTTTAGCAGAGCCTGTTCTGTTGATGGTGCGAATGGAGCGGTCTACTTCCTTCGAATATCTGGAACTGTTCATAAGCGAATGTCACGAAGCCGTTCCTTCGGAAACAAATCAAAGCCACAAAGACTTAAGTTCGGGGAGTATGGTGGATGGTACAGACAGAACTTCCCATTCCCATCGACCGAACAGAGCAGCCACAGCTTGTGCTGTATGCGCCTGCGCATTGTCGTGCAGAATGATGGGTGGGTTGCGCAGAAAGTGTTGTCGCTTCTTTCGCAAAGCTGGTCGCAGGTGATGCTTCAAAAACGAACAGTAATACTGTGCATTGACGTAATGCGTTAGGATAACAACATCACAGTCGTACACGAGAATCACCATAACATTCACCATACTGGGGCTCTGACGCACTTTCGTCTTTCGTGTCGATCTATAACGACGCGACAGAATGCACTTCTTTTTCAGAGACGCTAGAACGACCTGCACAATGCAGGTCTGCCACAGTTTGCCGACCTTCGTTGAAGGCTTTTTTTACGTGTCACTGTTCTGTACGGCAATGCTTATTCAACGCACGCCTCTTGAAGATCTAGATGACACTGTCGTGCTGTATGACCTCTAGCACATTCAATCTTGATCCAACTCCTTTATTTCTGTTTCGAAAACGAAAACATAGTGACAGCGTTATGTTAGACCGATTTCTTAAAAGTGTCGTTTTCCTCGATTGTGCGCACGCCGGTGACGTGGGACGGGCGAGTCCATTAGCTCGGAGGAAAGGTAGTTAAAATGTTCAAATGTTTGTATAGTCTATGAAACTTAACTACGGGGTCATCAGTCCCTAAACTTACAAACTACTTATCAACTAACTAAGACTAAGGACTGCATAAATATCCATGCCCGAGGGGGGATTCGAACCCCCGACCGTAATGGCCGTGCAGACCGTGACTGAAGCGCCTCAGTCCCCGCGGCCGGCGAAAGGTAGTTACGTCAACAACGTGTGCTATCAGCTATGATACTAGATTCCATTTCATAGTGTCTCCACAGCAATGTTGCCACTATTTAAGTTCCAGCCCTCGTGAAAGTTTCTGCTCCATAAAGACATTGAGGTTTGTTATAGTGGTCTAATGCTTAATTTGCCGAATTTAGACTGATTTTTATTATAAATATTTTGTGCTAACCTGGATGCAATTGCCATTTTTTGAAAGTGAACTTTGCTTGCATCTTTTTGTATACCGTTATCGACCTTGATTTTCATGTAGTGTTCAAAAACTTTGGTGTTTGTAAGTTGCATGTCCTATATTCCGTTTTTGTGAATGATATTTGTAGTCCCACTTTTTCCGCAAATTCTTTGAACTGTGGTTACTAACATATCTAGTTAATTGAGGCAATTTTCTCTAATACTACTTCTGCTCAACTTGATTGATTCATCTATACTTTTACTCGACTTTTGTTCTCGCTATTCTGTAATGCTGTCACCATTCTGCAATTACCTTTTTCAAAATACAGTTAAACAGTAAGGTGAGAGGTCACCAGTCTTAATATCAAATGATTCAGAAATTTTTCCCATGACATGAACTTTAGAGCTAGTGTCGGTAGTTTTCTTAATCAGTATTATAGTTTTACTACCTAGCCTTTTTTAAAGTTTGGAAAACAGATTCCCGATCAACTGAGTCGTATGCCTTTTTAAAATCCACATCTGTACATACAATATTTTTACTAGAAATCCTTTCGTTTTAAATTCGAATTTGTTAGAGACAGGATGTTTGTGGTAAAGCATGTTTGTTATACACAAATTTTAGGTTCCATTTTTCCTTAGGCTGGAAATAAACATTGCGAGAGAATTTTTTTATGTGACCAGAAGTGAGATTCCTCGATAAGTATTGACATATTTTCTATCCCTCTTTTAAGTAACGGATGAATGAGGGCAGTTTTCCAGTCCTCAAGCATTTTTTCAATTTCCCAGATACGTCCAATTAGTTGAGCTCATGTTTACGACAATCGGAGATTTCAATGTGTGATAGAGCTGTAAATACAAAACATCTACTTTCTTTTAGAGCACTTAACGGCAATGTACTCACATAACTATTGTTTTGTGCACGTCTACCGATACCGGATTTAGTTTTTCGTATGATGAAAAGGGCATGCTGACTAACATTCTGAATGATTTGTGGTTTCAAGTACACCCCCCCCCTCCTATTACATTTCTGTTGGACTGGAAAAATGACGTGACGCATAGAAAATCTGTCGGAAAAGTTGTAACAGCTGGTCAAACGCTGAATAACCAAACTCGTAATTTGTGGAATTGAGTGATAAGATCGCTTAACGGAATTACACGGTATTAAATCGGGCTTTTAAAGATACCTGTGAGAGCGACTAAACTTTTTGCCCTGTGAGCTCAAAAAAGTTTGTATGCTTCATCATCAATGACGGAAAAGTGTAGAGTACTCCTTTAGTATTTTGAAGATAACATATCTATCGCCATTGTGTTGTAAAATTATGGAACTTTGATAGTGACCTTCTTGGAGACGGAAGATCTGCTCTATGTGAATGAATATGGAGTTCGTAAATAGGGCTCTTGTGAAGCGCTTAGTTCCACGTGATGCAGACCAGAGTTAGTGAATAGCAACATTCCCACCGCTGCCGCGTGACTTGGAGGTATTCGGTACGCTTCTGACAACCGCGTAGTGATCGAAACTGTCACGTCGAGCAGTACGGGGCCGGTGGCAAGACTTCACTTAGGACGCCCGACCAAACGGAACTCAGCGCGCCGCTCTTTATTCGGAAAATATCGCGAGGTCGAAGAATGTAAAACAATGACAGCAAGTAGCAATATAAGTGCTACAAAAATACATAAAGAATTAATTGCAGAGAGTTAATACTCGTGTTACACGCAAATTACGTGGCTGTCCTCGCGACCCTGTTGAGACTGAGTCCATGTGTGCGTCACTACTTGCAAACAACAAACAACTCTCAGTTCCTAAGAGTTCGTGAGGTGTCAGTTATTTTTGCTGATTCGTCACGTTTGCCGTCGCTGGTTTTCCAAGCTCGACACTTTTTCGTCTTAGGACCTCTGAGCGCCTATTCTTGTCTGTACTTTTTTCGAATTTCCTCGTCCCGCTTATGCCTGTAATTCTTTTCCGTTTTAAGGTGTTGTGCGTAGTTCTTATTACTTTTCCCCCCTGTGCGCCTTGCTTCCCCTGTATAGGGCCTCCATATAACCCGTGTCTTCCCTGTTTAAGCAGTCGTCTTCATACGTCTCCTCAGACAATCTGTGAACTCCCATGACGCAATACTCATAAGAGAGTGTCACATACGATTATGTTAATTCTGTAAACTGTAGAAGACTTGTTAAATAGCACCATCATCTGTTTTCTCTCAACAAAATTAGTCCGTTTAACTTTTCCTCTTATTCGACTATTCCACCGCGGCAAGCATTAGGTTCAGGGACGGATCTAGCAGCGGGAGAAGGGGGGGAAGGGGGTTGCAATCTGCCCAGCGCACGGAGATTAGGGAATCGCCAATACGTGCAGAAGCACACCAATAGTTCTGCGGCTTTTGGGTAAATGAACAGATGTACTGAACCGACCTCAGTCTAAGGTGTACCACACACTGAAGAGCCAAAGAACCTGGTTCACCTGACTAATATCGTGTAGGGCTTCCGCGAGCACGCAGACGTGGCGTGGACTCGATCGATGTCTGAAGTAGTGCTGGAGGCAATTGACACCACGCATCCTGCAGGGCTGTCCTTAGATCCCTAAGAGTATCAGGGGGTGGAAGTCTCTTCTGAGCAGCCCGTTACAAGGCATCTCACATATGCTCAGAAATATTCATGCCTCCGGAGTTTGGTGGCCAACGGACGTATTCAAACCCAGAAGAATGTTCCTGGAGCAATTCTGTACGTGTGTGATGTCGCATTGTCCTGCTGGAATTGACCAAATCAGTCGGAGTGGACAATGGCCATGAATGGATGCACGTGATCAGAGAGTGTCATCTGTCAGAGTAGTATCTAGACGTCTCAGGGGTCCCGTATCACTGCAACTGCATACGCCCCACACCATTAAAGAGGCTCCACCACCTTGAACAGTTCCCAGCTGAGATGAAGGGTCCATGGTTTCATGACGCTCTCTACGTACCCATACTCGTCCATCCACTTGATACAATCGGAAACTCCAATATTCAAGGAAGGTAATAGGAGTAATCCCCAAAATAACAGGCCAATCTCAATGACTTCGATTTGCAGTAGGATTTTGGAACATATACTTTGTTCGAACATTGTGAACTACCTCGAACGGAACGACCTATTAACCAATTGTGAACACGGATTCAGAAAGTATCGCTCTTGCGAAACACAGCTTGCCTTTTAATCACATGAAGTTATAAGCGCCATCGGCAAGGTGATTTTGGTCATATGTTAAATATACTAGGGGCAAAACACAAACAATACCCTCACTACATGATAGTAATGGCGACCCTGCCGATGACAGCGCTACTAAAGCAGAGTTACTAAACATAGCTTTTAGAAACTCATTCACCAAAGACGACGAAACCAATATTCCAGATTTCGAATTATGAACAGAGGCCGTAATGAGTAACGTAGAAGTAGATTTCATCGGAGTAGTGCAGCAACTACAATCACTTCACAAGAACAAGTCTTCTCGTCCGGATTGTATACTCATTAGATTTCTATCTGATTATGCTGAAGCGATAGCTCCTTACTTAACAGCCATATATAACCCATAACCGCTCTCTCATAGAAGGATCTGTACCAAAAGATTGGAATGTTGCACAGGTCACACCTAGACTCAAGAAAGGCAGTAGGAGTGACCCACTAAACTACAGGCCTATTTCATTGACGTCAATTTGCAGCAGGGTTTTGGAACATATCTTGTATTCAAATGTTATGAATTATCTCGAACAGAACGATCTATTGACCCAAGGTCAACACGGATTTAGAAAACATCGTTCATGCGAAACACAACTAGCTCTTTATTCACACGAAGTGATGGGTGCTATCGACAAGGGTTCGCAAATCGATTCCCTATTTCTTCATTTCCAGAAGGCTTTTGACATCGTACCTCAGAAACGGCTTTTAATCAAATTGCTTGGTTATGGTATATCGCCCCAAATTCGCGATTGGATAGGGGATTTCCTGTCAGAGAGGACACAGTTCGCAGTAATCGATGGTAAGGCATCGACTAAAACAGAGGTGATATCGGACGTTCCACAGGGTAGTGTTATTAGTCCTCTGCTGTTCCGTCTTTACATAAACAATTTAGGGGAAAATCTAAGTAGCTCTCTTAGGTTGTTTGCAGACGATGCCGTCATTTATCCACTAGTAAAATCATCTGAAGATCAAAACCAACTACAGAATGATCTGAATAAGATATCAGTATGCTGTAAAAATTGGCAACTGACTCTAAATAATGAGAAGTGTGAAGTCGTCCGCATGAGTACGAAAAGAAATCCGTTAAACTTTGTTTACAAGATAAATCAATCAAAAGGGAAGTCCGTAAACTCCACAAAATACCTAGGAATTACTATTACTTCAGACCTAAATTGGAAAGAACATATTGTCGTGGGAAAGGCGAACCAGAGACTGCGTTTTATTGGCAGAACCCTTAAAAGATGCAACAGAACTACAAAAGAAACTGCATATACTACGCTTGTCCGTCCATTTGTGGAGTATTGCTGCCCAGTGTGGGATCCTTATCAGGTGGGTTTGACGGAGGACATCGAAAGAGTCCAAAGAAGGGCAGCTCGTTTCGTATTGTCACGATACAGGGGAAACAGCGTTACGGAAATGATACAGGATCTGGGATGGGAATCATTACGGCCGCGGTGGAGTAGCCGAGTGGTCTAAAGCGTCTCGCTGCGGAGCGCGCGGTTGCTCGCCGTGGAGGTTCGAGTCCACCCTGGGGCATGGGTGTGTGTGTTGTCCTTAGGTTAGTTTACCTAGGTTTAAGTAGTTTGTAAGTTACGGACTGATCACCACGCAGTTTGGTCCGATAGATTTACAAACATTTTTGGAATCATTACAACAACGGCGCTTATCGCTGCGACGTTGGCTACTTACGAAACTCCAATCGCCAACATTCTCCTCCGAATGCGAAGATATATTGTTGACTCCCACTTACATACGTAGAAATGATCATCAGAATAAAATACGAGAAATCAGAGCTCGAACGGAGAGATTCAGGTGTTCTTTCTTCCCGCGCGCTATTCGAGAATGGAATGAGAGATAAATAGTATAATGGTGGTCCGATGAACACTCTGCCAGACACCTAAATGTGATTTGCAGAGTATCCCATGTAGATGTAGATCTCAAATCTATTCAACATTTCTGGATTTCCGAAAAGCTTTCGACACTGTACCTCACAAGTGGCTTCTAATGAAATTGCGTGCTTATGGAATATCGCCGCAATTGTGCGATTGGATTCACGATTTCCTATCAGAAAGGACACAGTTCGTAGTAATTTGCGGTAAGTCATCGAGTAAAACAGATGTGATATCTGGCGTTCGCCAGGGAAGCGTTATAGGTCCCCTATTCTTCCATGTGTTTATAAACGATTTAGAAGACAAACTGAATAGCTCACTTAGACTCTTCGCGGATGATGCTATCGTTTATCGGTTAGTGAAGTCAACAGAGGATTAAAAGCAACTGCAAAGCGATTTAGAGAAAATTTCTACATAGTGCGAAAATTGGCAGTTAACACTAAATATGAAAAGTGTGAAGTAATACACATGACCACTAAAATAAATCCGCTGAACTTCAATTACACGATAAATCAGTTAAACCTTAAGGTCGTAAATTCTACCATATACCTAGGAGTTACAATTTAGACTGGAGATAACACATAGAAAATATTGTGGGGAAGGCGAACCAAAGGTTACGTTTCATCGGCAGAACGCTTCGAAGATGTACCAGCTCCACCAAAGAGACTGCATACATCACACTTGTGCGTACTCTCCTGCAGTAGTGATGCCCAGTGTGGCATTGAGAAGGTTCAGAGAAGGGCAGCTCGTTTTGTTTTATCACGTTACGGGAGGAATGCGTCACGGAAATGTTCCACGAATTGGGGTGGAAATCATTAAAAGAAAGACGTTATTCGTTGCAGCGTAATCTGTTTGCGAAGTTTCAATCACCGACTTTTACTTCTGAATGTGAAAATATTTTGCTAGCACCCACCTACAT
Organism: Locusta migratoria; assembly: GCA_026315105.1. Lineage (NCBI taxonomy): Eukaryota > Metazoa > Arthropoda > Insecta > Orthoptera > Acrididae > Locusta > Locusta migratoria. The sequence continues at coordinate 452,381,163 of CM048748.1, forward strand.
AGGGAGACATGACCATCCCAATAAAAAAGTGAAATGAGATCGAAAACGGAACGATGTAGGTGTTCTTTCTTCCCGCGCGCTGTTAGAGACTGGAGCGGTAGAGAAAGGTTATGAAAGCGGTTAATGAACCCTCTGGCAGGCACTTAAATGTGATTTGCAGAGTATCTATGTAGATGTAGATGAGACCCGTCAGACAGGGCAACATGTTTGCAGTGATCGACAAACGAATGTCAGTGTTGACGGGCCCAGCGAGGCGTAAAGGTTTTTGTCATGTAGTCGGCAAGGGTACAAGAGTGGGCCTTCGACTACGAAAGCCCACATCGACGATGTTTCGTTGAATGGCTCGCATGCTAATCTTGCTGATGGCACAGCACTGAAGTTCGCAGCAATGTGCGGAAGGGTTGCACTTCTCTCACGTTGGGCGATCCTCTTCATTCGTCGTTGGCCGTGCTGTTGCAGGAAATTTTCCGGCCTCGGCGATGTCGGAAACCCGATTCCCGATATTCACGGTGCACTGAAAAAATGGTCGTACAGGAAATTTTTACGCTCGCAAAGTCACTCATCAAAACCTACAGTGCGCTTGCAGTTGACCTAGAATCATTATAAGCGACATCAAGTAAAGTTTTATAGTGCAAATGAAGGAAAAAAAATGCGAAGTTTGTTAACCTATAGTTATCACTTTTTTTTTTTCATTGGCTACTTACGTTGCATTTGCATTCGGTGAAAAGTCACAAGAGGTACCGTACTGGTTTTCAGCAATAGGTAGAGCCACCAACGAGGAATGTTTGTGCATTCAATTTAGAAATTTCATACTAATCGACTGAACCAAGTGAAGGCCTTGCTGTTGTTATAATGTTGTCTTGCGTCGCAAACTTTTTTCAACATTATCAGTTAGTGATTTTTAGTACTTTTGCCGAAATATATGTTCATGAAGTTAAATTGTAACAGTTTTTATTCATATAGTTTATTTCTTTAAGTAAATACGTCCATTTTGTATTTCTTCAGATATTTCACTTACAGAACTATTAATAAATGTAGACATTCCGAAATCGTTTATTTGTAGTATTCCTTTTTTATTGTCAGCATAATTTTATTAACAGTAAAATCATCTACCCAAAGGAAAGTTCATGCTATTTTCAGGAATTAAATTTAGTTAAGGTGATAAGTGTAATTATGAGCGTTATTTATGTTTCGAGTTATGAAATACTTATATTAAGAAAATCGTATTTTAAAATTAGATTTGTTAATCTGCATTTCTTTTTATTTAACTTTAAATATCTTTTATTCTTAAAGAATATTGATTATTCAAGTCGAATTTTATAGTACTGTTAGACCTCGCTGCTTTGTACTTTTATCATTTGTATGAGTATTAATGTATAATTTAGTCCCTACTATCTGTGTTCCCCTGTTCCTCAATAAAAGAACCCAATTAACCATAATTGTTTTGTTTTGTAGTAGCTGTACCAGGCTACGCGATGTTGTGGCTGGTTTCAGAGTAAAGCAAAAGAAAGACGAGGAGAAGCACACATTTGTAATACGTGTAGTGTCACAACGCTTCCTCACTGGGTACTGGATACACACCCTACCCTCCCAGCTCCCTCAGCTCTCCCCCTCTGTGCCTGCCTATCTCCTCTTTCCCCTCTCTTTGACCATCCGAGCCTCCTTCCCCCCTTTCAGTGCATTCCTGCCTCCTCTTCCCACAACCTCTTGCTGCACTGTGTAAGTTAGACTCTTGCTCGTTCAAACTGTTACAGCATGTCTCCGAAAGTTCTTGACTGAATGATTTGAAAATTTGACACGACTTTGCACTTGAATACAGGCAGGTTTCAAAATACCAATTTTTTTTTATATATGTGAGATATGAACTTGTAATTTTATAATGGAGAAATATTGTTACAAAAATTCGCAAAAATATTATATACATAAAGGTAATATATCATATCTTAAAGTAATAATTTATTCAAGAGAAATAGTGCCTGGCCAGTACTTACCTCAGCTGAGTACCGCCGATAGACTTACAAAAATGACAAAAATAAACGTACAACACAAACTTTCGGAAGTAAATTCCTTCGTCACGAAAGATATAGCGAAGGGTTACTGATAACCTATACCGAGAGGTGAAAATGGTGTATAGAGTGATAGGTGGAAGTGAGTAAACCTTGCCTTCTGTTCGCTTTTCCTTCCTCCAACGTACTACCCGACGAAGGAATTGACTTCCGAAAGCTTGTGTTGTACTTTTATTTTCGTCTCTTTTGTGCGACTATCGGCACGACCGAACTGAAGTAAGTACTGGCCAGCAACGCTATCTCTTTTGAATAATTTTCTTCCCATCTTTTTGAAGAATTTTCGTCATACTAATTAAATATTGAAGGAATATCTATCTAAAACAAATCTCCCTGTATTAGAACGGAACATCGTTGCAAAATGTGATAGCAAGCGGTGAAGAGCTTTCGGAGGTTAACGGTCATGCACACATAAACATTAACGTTTCTATTAATATAGATTAAATTTTTTGCTCGCTTCTAAGAATATCAGTTAGAAGAGCTTGAGATACTGATCATGAATTGTAGGCTGAAACTGTGAAACTGAAAAAACTGTAGAAAGGTAGGAAAATAAGGAGATGGGACCTGGATAAACTTAAGGAACCTGAAGTTCTTGAGAATTTCAGAGGGAGCTTTAGGCAACAATTGACAGAAACGAGGGAAAATAAAACAGTAGAGGAGGAATGGGTAGCATTGAGAGATGAAATAGTGAAGGCAGCAGAGGACAAAATAGGTAGGAAGGCAAGACCTACAAAGAATCCTTGGATATCACAGGACATACTAAATTTAATCGACGAAATGAGAAAATATAAAAATGCAGTAAATGAAACAGACAAAATGGAGTACAGACGACTAAGAAATGAGATTGACATGAAGTGCAAATTGGCTAAGCAGGAGTGGCTAGAAGGCAAATGCAAGGATGTAGAAGAGTGTATAAATAGGAGAAAAATAGATACTGCCTACAGGAAAATAAGAGATTTTCGAAGATAAGTAAAACAGCTCTATGAATATCAAGAACGCAGATGGAAAGCCAGTTCTCAGCAAAGAAGGGAAATCTGAAAGGTGGAAAGAGTATACAGAGAGGCTCTACGAAGGAAATGAACTTCGAGGCGATATTGTAGGAAGGGGAGAAGTAGATGAGGATGAAATAGGAGATACTATACTGAGAGATAAATTTGAAAGAGCAGTGAAGGACCTAAGTCGAAAAAGGCCCCTGGAGTAGATGACATTCCCTCAGAGCTACTGAAGTCTCTGGGAGAACCAGCAATGACAAAACTGTTTCACCTGGTGTGTAAGATGTATGAGGCAGGCGAAGACCCTCAGACTTTAAGAAAAATGTTATAGTCCCCAATCCAAAGAAAGCAGGCGCAGACAGGTGTGAAAACTACAGAACCATAAGTTTAATAAATCATGGTTGCAAAATTATTTATAGAAGGATGGAAAAGCTGGTAGAAGCCGACCTCGGGGAAGATCAGTTTGGGTTCAGGAGAAATGTAGGAACACGGGAGGGAATACTCACTTTACGGCTTATCCTAGAAGATAGATTAAGAAAAGGCAAACCTACATATCTAGCCTTTGTAGATATGGAGACGGCTTTTGACAATGTTGATTGGAATAAACTCTTTCAAGTTCTGAAGCAAGCAGGAGTAAAATATAGGGAGCGTAAGGTTATTTACAACTTGTACAAAAACCAGACAGTGGTTGTCAGAGTTGAAGGGCATGAAAGGGATGCAGTGGTTGGGAAGGGAGTAAGACAGGGTTGTAGCCTTTCTCCAATGTTATTCAATTTGTACATTGAGCAGGCTATAAAGGAAAGCAACGAGAAATTTGGAGAAGGAATTAAAATTCAGGGTGAAGAATTAAAAACATTGCGTTTTGCCGAGGACATAGTAATTCTGTCAGATACAGCAAAGGACCTGGAAGAGCAATTGAACGGAATGGACAGTGTGCTAAAAGGTGCATATAAGATGAACATTAACAAGAGCAAAACTAGAGTAATGGAGTGTAGTCTAAGAAAATCAGGTGATGCTGAAGGAATTAGATTAGGTAACGAAGCAATAAAGGAGGTAGATGAGTTTTGTTACTTGGGCAGTAAAATAACAAATGATGGTCGCAGTACAGAGGATATAAAATGCAGAATGGCAATGGGTAGAAAAGCGTTCTTGAAAAAGAGAAATTTGTTAACATCGAATATTGATTTAAGCCTAAGAAAGTCCTCTCTGAAGGCATTTGTATGGAGTGTTGCCTTGTATGGGAGTAAAACATGGACGATAAACAGTGCGGACAGGAAGAGGATTGAGGCTTTTGAAATATGGTGCTACAGAAGAATGCTGAAGATTAGGTGGGTGGATCGCGTAACTAATGAGGAGGTACTGAACAGAATTGGGGAGAAAAGAAATTTCTGGCTTACCTTGACTAAAAGAAGGGATCGGTTGGTAGGACACATTTTTAGACACCAAGGAATTGTGAATTTAGAGTTGGAGAGACGTGTGTGGCGTAAAACCCGCAGAGGAAGACTAAGAGATGGATACAATACGCAGATTCAAACAGATGTAGGTTGCCGTTCTTATGTGGAGTTGAAGAGGCTTGCTCATGATAGGGTATTCTGGAGAGCTGCATCAAACCAGTCTCCGGACTGAGGACCACAACAACAAAAACATATATATTGAAAAAATAAATAAATAAATAGGTCGCAGTAAGACTTTCTTGGGAGTGTTTTTGAGATCGTACGTTTTGAAGTCCGTGGTCCTGATTTTTTTTCGACAGACGTAGCGGTATGGTGTACCGTCGCGTACCGTAACGAATCAAGCACTGTCGATTAGTAAATTCCATTTTTCATTTAGAGTAGGCCCCTCTTTTTATATATATTTATTTGTCTTTTTACATTTGTATATGTTTCAATGTATGTTTCTTCCGTACTGTACCTGTTCCCTGTTCATTAATAAAAAACCTCAATTAATCGTAACTTTTTTATTATTTCAGCTGTGATTGTAAGGAGAACGGTGAGAGGGAGGGATGGGGGGGAATAACAGTTTCTCCCCGGGCGCCGGAGAGCGTGCAACCATCTGCGACCAAGATAGACGTAGCGGCGCGGCGTGGCGCGGCGGGCTTCCCTCCTGCGCTGACATGACTGCACGCACGTGCTGCTGGTAGCAGCGGGCGGCGGAATATTGATCGGCGTGCTCTGGACCCAGGCGAGAGGTGAGTGAAGGCGTGCGCCAGCCGTAGCTGGCGTTCTGGCTGCACTGGCAGCGAGAGCCCACCAGCGCGCCGGGACCCCCAGGGCTGCAGCCTAGTGCACAGGCCAACAACAAGACTTGGATAGGAGGAAGTAGTTTCACCATAAATTAACCAGGTCCATGTCTGAACTCTAGAGGTCCCGCAGTACAGATACTGAGGCTTCATAAAAGTGAAATTTATTTTTTGTTAAAATCAAGTAATTGTTTGTCGAACATTAATTCCAAATTGAATAGAACCTAGATATTTTTAGTATTTCATTTTTTAGTTTTTTACATTACGGCGTGTTAACGCATGAATAACCGCAACGCCTTAAAACTATTTTCAGGAGCCAATCGATAGCTAAATGAACAAAAAGCACTAATTAATTCCAAGAAATTAAAAATGTATTACTTTAAAAATTTTCTCTAAATTGGGACCTTTGCTAATCGGCATAATTCGGTTCTCAATGTTGTCTGAAATGCGAAATACACTTTATGCAAAGTATGTATTTCTGTCGGAAACAATGTAAAAATTCATTCAGTCCGAAAAATGCACATTAAAAACAACAACTGAGAACTTACAAGAAAGTTGTATCAAGAGAAAGAACATTATATTCAATATTCACAGAATATATGGCATCAACTGCGATTGGGCAAAGCTGAAAATGTGTACCCAGCCGGGATTCGAATCCGGGTCTCCAGCTTTCTAGGCAGTTGCGCTGACCCCTACAACACTGGAGACACAGTGATCACCGCACCAGCAAGGACTACCTCAGCACGCCTCCCGTCAGATACAAATTCTCAGCTTCGCCCTGCCCACAGTACTCAAACTCGTAGTTATGAAACTAATTCCCGTAAGAGTAAGGGCTTCAAACTTGCCCACCCCTCCCCACTAACGATAGGATCATTGCCCGTCACCGGCATATTATATATATACATGTGGCGTCTGTTCCGAAAGAACAGACGTCACTTCTGATCCTGCAGTTGTTATTATTTAATATTCACAGAATATATGACATCAACTGCGATTGGGCAAAGCTACTGTGGGCAGGGCGAAGCTGGGAATTTGTATCTGACGGGAGGCGTGCTTAGGTAGTCCTTTCAGGTGCGGTGATCACTGTGTCCCCAGTGGTGTAGGGGTCAGCGCAACTGCCTAGAAAGCGGGAGACCCGGGTTCGAATCCCGGTTGGGTACACATTTTCAGCTTTGCCCAATCGCAGTTGATAGCATATATTCTGTGAATATTAAATAATAACAACTGCAGGATCAGAAGTGACGTCTGTTCTTTCGGAACAGGTGCCACTAGTATATAAACATTATATTCGTTGCCTTTGACATATCGAACACAGTATTTTAGACTTCGAGTTGAGGGGGGCGGAGGGTTGCCAGAATATATTTACTTGGAAGCGGGTCGAAATCAAAAATGTTCAAATGTTTGTTAAGCTTATGGGACTTAACTACGGGGTCATCAGTCCCTAAACTTACAAACTACTTAGGAACTACTTACGAACTAGGACGGCACAAATATCCATGCCCGAGGGGGGATTCGAACCCCCGACCGTAGTGGCCGTGCTGACCGTGACTGGAGCGCCTCAGTCACCTCGGCCACCGCGGCCGGCGAAGCGGGTCGCTACAATATTTTTAGTTGGAAGAATCGCATATTCGAAAAAGTTGAAAATCACTGCTCTGAGAGCTATCCATAGAAATGCAATTACCCTTGTAAATTAAAAATAAATAAATAAAATAAAAATAAAAAAACAAGCGGATAAACTGAATTTTCTTTTGTGTTTCTGTTCACTTTCAATGACGTCGACGTGTTACTATTTAGAGACAATTAGGTACAGCGAACTTAGACTCTTTTATGGGCAAGCTATGCTGCCTTGGAGTAAGAATCTGGTAGCGTTATGTAGAGCGTCATTAAAAGATTACTAAGAAAGCTGTACATTATCAGAATATACAATTACGTAATTACTTACGTAATTGTATATCTTCCAGTGAGTATGTTGCTGGACACTGGGTACACTGGAGCAGGTGGGAGGTAACTGTGGTAATATTTCTGTACCCTTCTGAGCCTTGAAAATTGCACGGATTAAGTTCTTCACTCGCCGTTACAATTTTACAAGTACGAAAGACACATGTCGTACCACAACCAGGTAGTCATTGGACAAAATGTACGTAGGTAAGGTTACAATTGCGATTATTATTTTATTCGTGTCAGAAGTACTTACAATGTATAAACTAATGTACAATATTTACATGTTATGTGCATACATCATATTTACAATACATTTACACTTTTGATGCCACGAAGTTAGCGACCTGTATTGCATTCGGTGTTGCATGTAGTAGATCTTCTGGTGTGCATGTTGCTGGACACTGGGTACACTGGAGCAGGTGGGAGGTCGTCTGCGTCGTTCCGCATTCAGAGTGTCGACTCCACTAAGAAGCCCCATTTAACCAGATTACTCTTACATTTTGTGACACCTTAACGTAGTCTGTTCAGGGATCTCCATGTACTCCACTTCTCTGTGTAGCCGGGTGGTAGTTTTTCACATGGTGTAAACCATCCTGCAGTACCGGTATACGTTGCACGCCATAGTTTGGTTCGGCATTGCTGCGACGTCCCAACTAGAGCCTCCGTAGATCTGAGGAAGCTCTTCCTGCATTTTAGTCGTTGCTTTGCTGGTTGATCTCCATATAGGGGATGGGCTTTAGAAGTTTCTGATTTTCCCCTCTCACTTTTTGCTGCTACCTCTCGGTGGATGTCGGGAGGTGCAATGCCCGCAAGACTGTACAGTTTATTCAGAGTAGTGGGCTTTAGGCATCCAGTGATAATGCGACAAGTGCCATTAAGAGCAACATCTATTTTGGCATGGCTGCATTTTGAACCACACTGGATTTGCATTTTCTCCGGCAGAGTAACTTAGTGCTAGGGATGAGGTTCTTAAAGTGTTGGGGTGTGCTCCCCATGTTGTGCCTGTTAGCTTTCTGATGACATTATTTCTACCTGCCACTTTTTGCTAGTATTCAGGCAGTGCCTGTTGTAGGTTAATGCACAGTCCAGGGTGACTCCTAGGATTTTGGGATATGTACAGTGTAATTGCGATCATTTCGGAAAACCGTTATTCTAACTGGAAATATGTTGAAAAAAGATATTTTGACTATGGCACTTATTATTGGTTGTTTAATGAATATGTAAGACAAATGTTAGACAGTTACAAATGTTGCTATAAACACAAAAAAGGTTACAGAATTGAGAAAAATCGATCGAAAATGTACCACACTAAGAACAATTGTGATCACTTCCTGGTACAATTTTGATCACTGGCATATTCCACATTAAACGCACTTTTTCCCTCGGGCACCAAAGAATGCTTCGTGGTAACAAACATTGCATTTTTGACAGCGAATCCAGTCACTCTTAGCTTCTGATTTTATAAGACCGCGTTAGACTAAGTAGCTTCACTTACGTCTTAACAGGAAAAAAAATCTCCTTAGCACAAAGTGGTGTGTTCTTGGAAAAGACTGGAAGACCTGTAGAGACCTGCTACACTACAACACCACACAAAGGCAAGTGCGACTAACACTACGAGACTGACAAATGGCGCGGAATCTTATGTTGGTCGGAAGTGTATCTATATAGAATTTGTACTACCTTACCCTACATTCAATCGTCTGGCACAAATGGAGCAAACTGAACATTCCTCTATTATAAAGTCTTCAGGGCTGTGGCAGGTAGTGGGGGACTCTTGATTCTCATTGACTGAGTACTCACGTGGTGTTCACAGCGATCTCGTAAGCCGTCGGTGGCGTAAGGCCCTTCACATGGTACGACGTGGTGGCGGCGCGGCGTTTGAGGAGGGCGCGGTTGCAGACTTCTGATACCGCAGTTACGAGCCAAGCACACTACCGAAAACAAAAAGAAGTACACGAGTGATTACAGTTACACCTCAATTTAAAAAAAAAAAAAAAAAAATGTCCGCCGCGGTGGAGTAGCCGAGCGGTCTAAGGCGCGTCGCTGCAGAGCGCGCGGTTGCTCGCCGTCGGAGGTTCGAGTCCTCCCTGGGACATGGGTGTGTATGTGTCCATAGGTTAGTTTACCTTAGTTTAAGTAGTTTGTAAGCTACGGACTAATGACCACGCAGTTTGGTCCGATAGATTTACAAACATTTGAACATTTAAAACAAAAAATCTCAGATAGCTGAGAGGAGGATGATTTGTCTGTAGTTCTGTGGCACCTCCTTACTTAGTTTGGGGATGGCAATCACCTCTGCATGTTTCCATGCAGCTGAGAATTCATCAGTCATCAGGATTTCGTTGGAAAGGCTGTGAAGGGGCGAAAGGCACTTGGTGGGAGTTGCTTCAGAATGGCGTTTTCTACTTGTTGACACCCTTCTTCCGTTATTTCCACTATGGTGTCCTCGTGCTCCCCATTAAAGAATACCGGTAGCCGCTGTTCGACGAGTCTTACGTGCGCGTCACCTACGGGATGACTGGCTTAAAGTTCTACGCGAAAGCGTCAGCCTGCACACTGGCCTTGGCGTCTGGCTCGCTGAATACCTCGCTGTCTACTTGAAGTTGTGGTATGCGTTGACCTTTCCGTAGGAAGAATTTAGTCACCTGCCAGGCTTCAGTTCTGAGAGTAGCTGTTTTCCGCGTCCAGTCCCTGTTTATCTGGTTTTCCACCGCCACATTTAGCTCCCCTCTGAGCCTGTTCAGACAGCGTTTGGGGGCTAGCTTCCTGGTGATCTGCCATTCTCGGAAGACGCGATTTTTCGCCGCTATGGCGTCTTATCAGTTCTGGAGGTAGTTACTTGGAGAAGTCCTTAGGTTTTTGAGGGCCTTTGGGAGATGCTATGTCCAGTGCTTGCCCGGTGAGGTAAGTACCCTTATGGCCTCGTCAGCCCCTACATTTGCTGGGTCTGGGACGGTATTGAGGTTGTCCTGTACCCCTTCCCTGCATTGTTCCCAGTTCCCTTATGTTATTGCGTATTCCCCTTATCAGTGCGCTATCTAATACATCTGGAAGGCCGCCGTTACTCGCGTAGAATGTGGGCTCATATGGTCCAGTGCAGTTGCAGTGTGACGTCGCACTACTCCGAGCAGGCGTCTACCGCTGTCTTTGTGTGCCTTCAATTCCTTTCAGAATGTTTGGGACTGAGGTCACCCTCGACCTTTTTTTTTTTTTTTTTTTTTTTTTTTTTTTGCCGCGGATTGACATTAATGCAGCGAAGTCTGTTGGATCCAAGAGTCTACTGTTTGGCGATATGCTGACATGAATGTGATGTCTCCTGTCGATGTTCTGACAAGTACGACCGTGGCTTCTACTGTGGGTAGTTGTGGCAGCCATACATAAAAAAAATGTTTTGAACACACACATGTGGCGCCCTTTCAAAATGCAAATGTTAGGACAACTCACCAAGGACGATTCGTTAGGTTTCTGTCTTTGGGGACACAAGAAAGCAGCAAAGATCAGAAAAATTACGCTTTTATCGTCGATCACGACGACCGATTTCGGACGACAAGGCCATTTCCAGCTGGACTTCTTAGATAGATAGATCGTTACCTATCGACAGCACTGCCTTAAAACTAAACACAAGGTGGCAGCCCGAAACAATATAATCCGGAAGCTCATTGGTAGCCGGCCGCGGTGGCCGAGGGGACTGCGGCGCTTCAGTCACGGTCTGCACGGCCACTACGGTCGGGGGTTCGAATCCCCCCTCGGGCATGTATATTTGTGATGTCCTTAGTTGTAGCTAGTTCATAAGTAGTTTGCAAGTTTAGGGACTGATGACCACGTAGTTAAGTCCCATAAGCTATACAAACATTTGAACATTTGAAGCTCATTGGTAATAATTGGCGTGGCCAACCCCAGGTAGTCTGCACTCCTGCAATGGCACTGTTTCTCCGCTGGTGAATATGACTGCCCTGTCTGGCAGAAATCTACCCATGCAAAACATGTGGACGTGACTCTCAAAGAAACTGTAAGGCTAATTACAGGATGTATGAAACCAACTCCCACTGACAAACTGTATATATTTCGCAGGCATTGCCCCTCCCCCCCCCCCTACCCGAAAGAAAGAATGTGGAAGAAAATGAGCTACACCCACTGCATGGACATACTCTTCCAAGATCTAGATTGAAGTCTAGAAGTAGCTTTCTTATGGTCAACCTCTCCACTTAAAACACCCACGAATGGGAATCACCTCTTCGTGAATGTGGAGAGGTACAGGACACGAAAATTCTGTGTCAGTGCTCATGCTGCCCTGTATCTTGCAGTGAGGAGGAGTTGTTTAAGGCTCAAGAAAATGCAGTAGCTGTGGCCCGTTTCTGGGAAAAGACAGTTTGATTTTATTATGTGTGTATATAAATTGTGTTTATTTATTTTTCAAGACAACCTAATTTTATATGTCTATGTGTAAATTCCTTGTATTCCATTGCTTTGTATGTTACACATCTTATTTATCTGCCTCTGATTCGAGGAAATAAAATAAATGTGCACAATATTAGAAATATAGGTAGACTCGGTTATATTTGTTAAATAGAATATTTAGTATCGTCAAGAAAGCAAAGTAAAATAAATAATGCTGTTTAAATGCACAATATGTATCACTCGTCAAGTGCGAAGTTCGACGTCCGACTCCTCAAATCGCTCATATTGTCATTCAAATGTTGCTTCACTGCACTGCCAAGTGCAGTTCTCATGCTTAAATTTCAGGCAAACCCACTTAGGACATTTCAGGCAAATCCACTAACTTAAGCTTTATTTCATTTGCTGAACAATTTATTAAAAAAGGAGCTGTTGATTGCAAACGGCGACTTAATTAATGGAGTTTTTTGTGGACGCACTTCCATATGTGGCCCCTTTGTTGACCGTAGAAGGTACTGCCGGTACTCACAATAAAAAATTGTCGTGCACGTCTCTGACAACGTGTTGTCGGACCCCTCTGCAGCATGTCGTATTTGGCACTTAAAGAGTCGTCACGTCAGGAATCCTTGACATAACTCCACACGAAAGGTCCGATGGCGTAATACGTGGTGGTCATGTTTTTTGTACCGTGTCTATCGCTCTATCTGTATAGAAAGGTCTCATAAAAGAACTGGCGAACAAATAAACTGCCGTGTGATTGTGTGTCATCTTCTTCAACCTTACTAACAGGTGTGTCGTGCATTTAAGCTTGACACGCAATTGTCTCTCATCTGCTGTAGTGAGGTATCTGGGTTCGCCGAACCCCTGGTACAGACATTTCGTTTTATGCATCGATCCGTTGGAGTTGTGCAGTGAAAGGATTGAGTGACAATAACAAGTAATTCAGAGTATAGTGTGATTTTATATTTTTTTACTACAATAATACATTTATTATTGTGATGGACTATTTGGTATCAATAACAAGAGGCCAGATAATCTGATTCAATTAGTAGTGGTTAGCGCTTAACTTTAACCAGCTTAAAACCCGCGTAAAGTTCCTTCGTCCTTCTTAAACCAAGTGTTTGTGCTGATTAATTTGTGCTCTGCAAAATTCTACCAGACAACTTCCTCTTTCATTCCTTTTCTCCAAGTCCATTTTCACCTAGTATTTTTCCTTCTCTTTCTTTTCTTACTACCGAATTCCGGTCAGCCATCAAGTTTTCCTGCACCTTCACTATGTGAATAACTTCTATCTCATCATACATTTTTTTCAATTTCCACATCATTTGAAGAGCTAGTTGGCTTCGTGTCTATCTTCGCTACGAGAATGTGTTCTCTATGCTGTTCTTTGTAGCTTATCTCCATCCCATGCTAAAAGCTGTCTGCTTCGTCCAACAGTTACGGTGTCCTTTAACAAGTTCAAATTGGTACTTGCTTGTCACCAAAAGATACACTTGCGACCTTCGTATCGGTACTCACCAATAAGAATTGGGCAATACATAACTCAGGGTAGTAAAACGTTTATGGTTCGTTGTCTCTGTTCATAGGGGTGAGTTCTGTATGTCAGCTTCTATGTCATAAACAGTCTAGTTCTGACAAAGTTTTATAATGTCCAAGAAAAAGTCTGGATAAAGGGACAGACTGTTTTACATTTTTTTTTCCTTCTAAATAGTGTTCAAACCGTTAAATACTTTGAAAATCAGTTCAAACTGAGACACTTTGTGAAGCCACTGATCTGTCGGTACTGTAAGCCCACCGCGAGCCAGAGCTTCAATATAACTGAGATGTCAAGGATCTGTTGGAGGACTTAAAATATGATTAGAAAGTGTTCCCATGCCGTTGTCCGTATTCTTTGCACGATATGCGACGGTACCGAAATCCTTCTGCAGAGCAGTCAGATCCCACTTTGACAGCAGAGTCTTGTGGTATAATTTGAACAGGGAAGTTTAATACTTTGCAGCTCTCTTTCACCATCGGCCATTTCTAGTGCCTCATTCATGGCAGGCAAAAATCCTTTGAACAGATGTGACGTCAAAAATCCGTCACTGTCATCTGCCTCCACTGAAGTTTTATTTGACAGAGGAATGTTGTTTGCAATGTGACCCAAGAGTAGCAGCCGCAATCGAAGTTTATCTCTTTGGAGAAGGATTCAAATGAAAATGGTCGATGCCTCTTACCTGTGAGAAAAAAATTTCCATTGCATCCTGGTTTAGTCGTGCTGTTAAAATATACCTGATCTGCAGGTCTGTAAACAGCCCGAATAAGGAACGAATTGTGGTAATTACTCCTTTCTGAAACGGAAGCAAACTATTTTTACTGCCTACACACATTTTTTTCCGCACACGAGTACAGAGCCCTTAAAATTCCTTGTGCTCCCATAAACAGACGATAATGTGTTCTTGTTGGCCTTTCGGCGTTCAGGATGTCAATCGTATCATTTACAAGATGAAAAACGTTTACTGCTTCCGCTTCCTCGGGCATTACGTACCTAATGGCTTTAGCTGTTGTATTTGAAAAAAATCTGCATGGCTAAATAAACCCTTTGACGTTCTCTGCCCTTGACACTGAGGTGAATTTGTGACAATTTAAGACATAATTTAATGTCGCTGCTATCTGATGCGAGCAGTCTTTCATTAAAGGATTTGTCAACAAATTTTCCACTCGGAAGCCTGATTCCATCGTCCAGAAAGTGGTTCCTCATCAACTTAAATGAATGTGGAACATCGCACATATGAAACGTCGCAAAATTGAAGTGATCTTTTCTGTGAGCGTAATCCACATTATCTGAAGCTGAATGTCTTTCGGAAACGAATGATAGCTTACATCCGCTCCTTCTGTCTTCCTGCTGTAAGACAGGCACCCCGTTACAGTCACAGCCGGGCATTTTAACAGAAAAATTCTGTCGAGAAATGGTACACGCCTCGATACATAAATGCTTCTACGGTGACGTGATGCGTAGAACGGCGAAATGTTACCGATCTGCGCAGGCAATTTATGCCCCCTCCCCCTCCCCCCTTGGTATTATCCAATCCTGTATTCGAGCTGACCTTCAGTTCTCTGACGAAAACAAGCTGAGAATGTTTCGTAAAGTCCACTTCCGTTATTAACATCGAACTTGTAATTTTTTATGTACTGTGTTGATGCCCGTACATTTCAGGCCTTCAGATAGGTGTTCCATCTATAGGTTTCCATTTGTCATATATCTACTAACATTTCTGTGAGATTCTCAAGTGGGCCTAGATTAGTCGGTAGTTACGTAATTATGTCATCTTTACCAGATTTTGTTTTGAGACTGAGCACGTGTGTGCGAATTTCACTTTTGGCGGGTGGTTGAGATCCATGACTTCTGTTTTTAGGAGTCTCTATTATGAGATTTTGAGGTGATACTTGACATTTTAGTAGTTCTGAGAAATATACAGCCAGTTTTCTTGCTTAGTCAGTTCAAGCCTTGCATCTTGTCGCAACACGTTTTATGGAATGTACGTACGAGTCTTTCCTGCGAACGTCTTGTAGTAGTCTCATTTGTTGTAACCTCTGAAGTATTTTTCGTTGGAGTGCATTTGCTTCGATATATGTCTCCACTTTGCTTGATTAATTATGCGACACGTTGTCTTTCCGTAATGCTCTCATTCACCCATACATTGCTTTTCCGCATGCAAATTTCCACTTTGGAGGTTTCGTATGTTCTATTGCTGGACTTGTAACCTACAAGCCGGTCGCGGTGGCCGAGGGAATTGAGGCGCTCCAGTCACGGTCTGCACGGCCACTACGGTCGGGGGTTCGAATCCCCCCTCGGGCATGGATATTTGTGCTGTCCTTAGTTGTAAGTAGTTCATAAGTAGTTTATAAGTTTAGGGACTGACGACCCCGTAGTTAAGTCCCATAGACTCTACAAACATTTTTTTGTAACCTACAACGGCGTAGTATATTGTAATCATAAAAACTGCAGAGTATCTTAAAATTTATATTCCAGAAGAAAAGTAAAGGGACTCCAAAATCAGACTTCTCAGATTCCTGAAATTAATTAAAACTTACCTATATAGAGCTATCAAAGTAAGAAGGATATTTAAGTACCCCTCCAATCATATCAAAGGAGGCATCTCCAACGACATTAAAAAGTGATGGCACTACCTTAGAACTACTTAAAAGACAGTTTTCGACCTCGTTATTTACAGGAATCGCTCACATGAACCACAGACATTGCCGAGGTGGGGAGGCTTGTGTGCCTCACCGAAACAGATAACCGTACCGTAGGTGCAACCACAGCGGAGGGGTATCTGTGGAGAGGCCAGACAAACGTGTGGTTCCTGAAGAGGGGCAGCAGCCTTTTCAGTAGTTACAGGGGCAACAATCTGGATGATTGACTGAGCTGGCCTTGTAACGTCAGCTAACATGGCTTTGACATGCAGTTACTGCGAACGGTTGAAAGCAAGGGGAAACTACAGTCGTTAATCTTCCCGAGGACATGCAGCTCTACTGAATGAATATATGATGGTATCCTATCGGGTAAAATATTCCGGAGGTAAAATAGTCCCCCATTCGGATCTCCAGGCGAGGACTACTAAGGAGGATGTCGTTATCAAGAAAAACAAACCAGGCATTCTTAGGATCGGAGCGTGGAATGTTCTATTCCTCGATCGGGTAGGTAGGTTAGAACATTTGGAAAGAGAAATGGATAGATTAAAGTTAGATATTGTGGGGATTAGTGAAATTCGGTGGCATAATGAACAGGATTTTTGGTCACGTGAGTACAGGGTTATAAATACAAAATCAATTGGTGGTAAAGCAGGAGTAGGTCTGATAATAAGAAAATAGAAATGCGGGTAAGTTACTATGAACAGCACAGTAAAAGCATAGTGCTAGCAAAGATAGACACAAAGACAACACCGACGACAGTAGTACAAGTTTATGTACCAACTAACTCTGCCGATGATGAGGAGGTCGAAGAAATGTCTGAGGATATAAAAGAAATTATTCAGACCGTTAACGAAGAAGAAAACGTAAAGGTCATGGGGGCTGGAACTTGGTAGAAGGAAAGGGAAGAGAGGGAAGTGTAGTAGGTGAATATGGACTGGGGAAAATGAATGATAGAGACGACCGCCTGGTAGAATTTTGTGCAAAGCACAATTTGATCATCACACTTGATTTAATCATCATGAAAGGAGGTTGTACACTTGGAAAAGATCGGGAGACACTGGAAGGTATCATATTGACTTTATAATGGTAAGTTTAGAAACCAGATTTCAAGCTCTAAGACATATCCAGGAGCAGATATAAACTCTGAGCATAACTTATTGGTTATGAACTGTAGGTTGAAACTTATGGGACTGCAGAAAGGTAGAAAATTAAGGAGATAGAATCTGGACAAACTGATGGAACCATAGGTTGTTCAGAGTCTTAGAGGGAGCATTAGGCAAGGATTGTATGAAACGGGGGAAAGTAATACAGTATAAGAAGAACAGACAACCGGCCGCGGTGGCCGAGGGGACTGAGGCGCTTCAGTCACGGTCTGCACGGCCACTATGGTCAGGGGTTCTAATCTCCCCTCGGGCATTTGTGCCGTCCTTAGGATTAGCTAGTTCATAAGTAGTTTGTAAGCTTAGGGACTGATGACCCCGTAGTTAAGTCCCATAAGTTCTACAAACATTTCAACATTTGAACATTTTGAAGAACGGACAGCTCTGTGAGATAGGGTAGAGAAGGCCGCAGAGGATCATGTAGACAGTAGGACAAGGCTTAATAGAAATTCTTGGACACCACAGAAGACATTTAACTTAATTGATGGAAGGAGAAAATATAAAAATGCATCAAGTGAAGCAGGCAAAAGGGAGTACAGACGTCTGAAAACTAAGGTTGGCAGGAAGTACAGACTGCTAAGCAGGAATGGCTTGAGGAGAATTGCAAGATCGTAGAACATTGTATAACTAGGTGAAAGATAGATACCGCCAATAGGAAAATAGGAGACATTTGGAGACAAGAAAAGCAGCGGTATGAATATCAAGAACTCAGATGGAAAACCAAAACTAAACAAAGATGGGAAAGCTGAAAGGTGGAAGGAATATATACAAGGACTGTACAAAAGAAATAAACCTGAAGTCAGTATTCTATAAATGGAAGACGAAGTAGGGAAAGATGAGATAGGAGATATTATACTGCGAGAAGTATTTGACAGAGCACTAAAAGATCTGAATAGAAACAAGACCGCTGGAGTAGATGATGTCCCGTCTGAACTGCTGTATCGTTAGGAGAGCCAGTCATGAACAAAATGTTCCACCTGGTATGCAAGATATGAGACAGGGGAAATACCCTCCGACTTCAAGAAGAATATTGTAATTCCAATTCCAAAGAATTCAAGTGCAGACAAATGTGAAAATTACAGAACTATCAATTTAATAAGTCATGGTTGCATAATACTAAGAAGAATTATTTACAGACGAATGGAGAAACTTGTGGAATCTGACCCCGGGGAAGATCAGTTTGGATTTAGTAGAAATGTAGGAACACGGGAGGAATACATTACGACTTATCATAGAAGATAGGCTAAGGAAAGGCGAACCTACGGTTTTAGCGTTTCTAGATTTGGAGAAGGCATTTGACAATGTAGACTGGAAGACACTCTTTCAAATGCTGAAGGTAGCAGCGCAGGGAGCGAAGAGTTATATTCAACCTATACAAAAACCAGGCAGCAGTTATTAGAGACGAGTGGCAAGAAAGGCACGCAGAGGTTGGGAAGGGAGTAAGACCGGGTTGTAGACTTTCCTGAATGTTGTTCAATCTATGCATTGAGCAATCTTGAAGGAATGTAAGGAAAAATTTGGTGAGGGAATTGAAGTCCAGGGAGAGGAAATAAAACCCTTGCGTTTTGCTGACGACATAGTAATTCTGCCAGAGACAACCAAAGGATCTGGAAGATCAATTAAAAAGAATGGCCATTTTCTTGGAAAGAGATATAAGATGAACATTAACAAGAATGAAACAAGCGTAATGGTATGTAGTGTCAGAAAATCTAGCGATGCTAAAGGGATTAGATTAGGTAATGAGACAATAAAAGTAGTAGATTAATTTTATTTGGTTAGCAATATAACTTGTGATGGCCGAAGTAAAGAAGATATAAAATGCAGAATAGCTATGGGAAGAAAAGCTTCTCTGAAGGAGCGAAATTTGTTGACATCCTATATTAGTTTAAATGTTAGGAAGTCCTTTCTGAAAACATTTGTCTGGAGTGTAGCATTGCATGGCAGTGAAACGTGAACGATAAACAGTTCAGTCAAAAAGAAGATAGAAGCTTTCGAAATGTGGTATTGCAGACGAATGATGAGAATTAGATGGGTAGATCACCTAACTAATGAGGTGCTTAACAGAACTGGGGAGAAAAGGAATTTCTGGCGTACTCTGACTAAGAGAAGGGATAGGCTGGTGGGACACATTCTGAGACGTCAAGGAATCGTCAACTTACCATTAGATGGGAATGTGTGGGGTAAAAATCGTAGAGGGAGACCTAGGGACGAATATAATAAGCAGATTCAAAAGGATGTAGGGTGCCGTACGTATTCTGAGGTGAACAGGCTTGCACAGGACAGGGCCGCGTGGAGAGCTGCATCAAACCAGCCTGCGGACTGAAGACCACAACAGCAACAACATTTACAGGAAATAAAAATTAATTTTCAGTTTGAGAGTGTTAACAATGAAGGGGGCAGATTTAACCCACGACATTCAGTAACTCGCATCCTATCTTGAACTGTATTGCCACTGTGGATGAGTAGCATTTCCAGTTACCATGAGTCATGGGAGTCATTTAATTATTCATTTGTAATCTCCGCAAGTATAATTACATGAAGCAGGGTTCCGCATGACAACATCGGACAGAAAATGTTTTCATCCACTCAACAGAACAAGAGGAAAGTACGACCTGGGTAACTGATTTAGGATAAGCACAGGTAAAGTATTTAACACTTGGATGGTGTGCAGTTATAGAAGGGGTACAGTGTAGTAGCGGGCCAGGGCGAACAGACTGAAAAATTCAAATATTTTCATACACAGTAGCCAGATTTGCGAGAGCTGAGTCCATTCTGGTACAACAGAAACCAATCATAATATCGTAATAAACGATGAACTGCTTTGCAGAAGACCAGCGCAAGCTCACCAGATTAGGCAACGTATCTCCTTTTCATCTATTAATCACATAATTTTGGGATTTCATTTTAAAAGAAATGCGACCATCGCCATTTGAGTGATATTTTGATGATCAATGCGATGTTTTAGGCGACATAGGAAATTGTATTTGTAGGGTTGTGATAGTAACGTAACGTTATTTGTAATAACTATTATGGCTCCAAAGCCTCGAGAAAAATAAATATTGCAACCCAACTCGATAATATGTAACTGATGAATAAATGTCAACTTTAGTTCTTGAACAATATTGGCGATCTGTATTTATAAAGCAGCGATCCATCCCGGCTTCACACGGGTACAATTTATTAATGAATAAATTGATGGGTGCAAATAACGGAAAAAACGTAAAGTATTTTATTTCATAAGATGTATATATTGCCAGTAGTTATCCGTCATTCCACATCTACATCTACATAGATACTCTGCAAATCACATTTAAGTGCCTGGCAGAGGGTTAATTAACCACTTTCATAACTTTTCTCTACCGTTCCATTCTCTAATAGCGCGCGGGAAGAAAGAACACCTAAATCGTTCCGTATTCGATCTGATTTCCCTTATTTTATTGGGATGGTCATGTCTCCCTAAGTAGGTGGGTGCTATCAAAATATTTTCACATTCAGAAGTAAAAGTCGGTGATTGAAACTTCGCAAACAGATCACGCCGCAATGAATAACGTCTTCCTTTTAATGATTTCCACCCCAATTCGTGCAACATTTCCGTGACGCTTTCTCCCCCGTAACGTGATAAAACAAAACGAGCTGCCCTTCTCTGAATCTTCTCAATATCTTCCGTCAGTCCCACCTGGTGAGGGTCCCAGAAGGGGCAACAGTACTCCAGGAGAGGACGCACAAGTGTGATGTAGGCAGTCTCTTTGGTGGAGCTGGTGCGTCTTCGAAGAGATCTGCCAATGAAACGTAATCTTTGATTCGCCTTCCCCACAATATTTTCTATTTGTTCTCTCCAGTCATAGTTGTTCGTAATTGTAACTCCGAGGTATTTGTTAGAATTTACGACCTTAAAGTTTGACTGATTTATCGCGTAATTGAAGTTCAGCGGATTTCTTTTAGTGGTCATGTGTATTACTTCATACAGTCAGTCAGTTCACCTAGAAGATATTCATCCAACCGAATCATTCCCAAAATATGAAACAAAACAGTTTGGGCCGTACAACACGCTTACTGTGTTCCGCATAGCGGCGAGGTGAACTTCTCGGCGATGACGTAGCAGCTTGGCGCGGCGTGAGAAGTGAGTGGTGGCGCAACCGGAAGTGACAGCGATGGCGACCCGAAATACGGCCGAGGCAGCAGCGCGATAGCATCTGACACCGCTGTGGGGCCAGGCCGGCGGGGGAGGAGGAGAAGGAGAGGGAGAGGAAGAGAAGAAGAGGAGGAGGAGGAGGGAGAGAGGAGCCGCTACCTGCCGAGGATGGCCGACAGCGGGCGAAGAGGCCGCAGCCACCTGGCCAAGCGGACGCTGGCCAAGTTAAAAGGCACGAAATCTACTACTGCAACACGAGTGGGCGCGGCAACATTAGCAAACGACGGCTCCGTCACAGCTTTCGTTCCGAGAAACCTTGACGTGGCGTGACGTGACAATCCGGTGACGACAGTGTGAATGCCGCCATAGCACACTTGTCAACTTTGCCGAACTGGGTGCCAAACCAACGTGACACATTGTTGAACACTTTAATTCTTTAAACCAAAACACAGCGAGTGCTCTTTGGGCCACTGAAAACCGCCACTGTAATACCACTGTCGCTATCGTTGCGGAGCAGTAATTTGGCACTCGTAGACAAGTGTGTCAACTCTGACAAACCACGCCTTGCTGGAAAAATATTCAAAACCGACGATTCTTTACACAAACTGCTCAAAAGAAACCACAACGAAACGAAATGGGCTTCTTGTGATACCAATGCGCAAACATGAGTAAGCACAAATCGCGAAGCAAGTAACAATGACGGCTGAACTCACGGCTATCTTGGAAGCTCTAAAGTGCTGCCTTATGGTGCCATAGGAACATACTGTCATCTTGTAGGACTCTAATTCTGCACTCAAACTCCTTACATATTTTTGTCGAGGATATAAAAACCAGCAAATAGCCTACGAGACAATGGCACACATAAACCACCTGGAAAGGAATGGGCGCAATATTCACGAGTTAGATTAAAGCACTCAACAACGTTCTGGGGACATAAATCGCTGACATTTGATAAGGAAGCGGTTACCTCAGGTATGAAAAAATATGCATACGTTCTAGCAAAGGATTTGTTACTAATTTACAGAAAGAGAATTCGGAAAGTGTGACAAAGAATAGCAAGCTTCTCAAACAGTTAAAGAAAAGATGGTATCCACAAGTAACACCAGTTCTACCAACCAGACCTTGATACAATTAACTTAAGTGTTCACGGAAGCTTTCAGTCACCATGGCGCTACTGAAGTTCAACTACTGTCGATCTGCGCAGCACCCACATCGAAACTGCATAGTAATATCTCCACTTACTGATTGCCCGGCCGGCCGTGGTGGCCGAGCGGTCTGCGGCGCGCCAGTCACAGTCTGCACGGCCACCACGGTCGGGGGTTCGAATCCCCCGCTCGGGCATGGATATTTGTGCCGCCCTTAGTATTAGCAAGTTCATAAGTAGTTTGTAAGTTTAGGGACTGATGACCCCGTAGTTAAGTCCCATAAGCTCTACAAACATTTGAACTGATTGCCCGAAGTGAATGACAGAATTTTTTTTTTTTTTCATGCATCATCAGGTGGGACCTCATATCAAATCTTGTGACCAGGAAGTACCAGTTACCAACATCTCTGTCAACTTTATTGGAAAGCACAGACTTTGAACTGCACGAAGAAGTTCTTTCTAATGGCGGCAAAGAGAGAGTTACGGACTGCTAACACCTAGTGTGAGCTAAATATATGAAATTGCTCTTGCCTTAGTTTTCTGTCATTATCTTTAATGTTTGCCTGTTTGCAAATATCAACAAATAATGCAATTCCTTGAGACAACATTGGCTCGTTATACCAGAGGTATTAAACACAAGGAGAGGCATTTCACAGGGAACATGAGCCAGAATTAAAGTATGTGGTGTGGAGGGAGACGTGCTACAACGCTGTTAGCTGCGTTGTCTAAAGCATCTACCATAGCCCAAGTGGGGTCGCCCGCCCGACGAAAGTGTGTCCTGTGTGCTCGCATAAAGTGTCCAAGAGGGCAGTGCGTGTGCCTACAAAACGAGTGATTACAAAGTGTGACAAAATATGTAAAACAAAGAGTTCTACATTACGAGCAAAGTAACAAATTTTATTCCTTATGTAAATGTATTTGGTATTATGTCTTAATGTTACGCTTTAAACTGAGCAGTAGTTATTAAAATTATTCTCTCTTTTTCTATTTCTTCTCACCCTTCCGTTTTCTCCCACTAGCGCACTCTTTGCGTTTTCTTTACTGTTGCTTACACGATAGTCCACATGGGATTTCTGCCTAATCCACTCCATTTGTAGCAACGATTAGCATTACACAGTACTTTATTGCTCATATGTTACGTATTATCAGTTTTCTTTTATTTGCGTTACGAATTTATCTCGTGTTTTTTAAAGTTGTAATCTTGTTTATAGACTCAAACTTTAGCTTTGCGATTGATGTGATTGTCCATGCTATTTCACTATATGTGGGCTACTGATGATTACTCACCCAAAGAATTTCTGGCTTAGATGAAATTTTCTTAACGTGTTGGCCATGTTTCTCCTTTGTGTCATCCTGCATATATCTGTGCATAATGTATTTTTATTTCAGATGTTTTCATTCATTGTGATTCTCAGCTTGTCCATACATCTCACTGCAAAACATTATATATTGACACATGCCACACAAAAATCACCAAAACAGGTGACAAAGTAATTACAATTTTATTTTACAATTATTTACCTACTTATGTTTAAAATATCTTATGTTTAAATATCGAAAAAGATGAAAGAAAAAAAAAAAAAAAAACAAGCAAAATTACCGCATAAGACAGAATAAAGTCAAACTAAATAAGTGAAAAAAAGGTAATAAAAGAACTCATTAATGCATTACTGTCATTTAAAAAAAAGTTCAAAAAAAGTTCAAAAAATTTCTTTTTCTTCTTTCAGGGACACTAAAAATGAAAAAATGTAATACAAAAAACAAAACTCACTCATGTAAAATCAGTGTAAATGTTGTTATTTGTACATCAAATTTTAATAAACGTTATTAAAAAACCCACCCTATTAAGTAGGAGGTCCCGGGTTCGAATCCCAGCCATAGCATAAATTTTAATTCAATGCCTCTCCTTATGTTTAATACGTTTGCCTGTATGCTTGCATTTATAATAAAACAAATTAAAAACAACTGTCTCAACATGATGTATTTTTCTAGTTACGTAAAAATATGTGCGTAGGAAAGTTGACGGTAGTAAAGTGCTTTTACAGTAGATTAGTTTTCTATTGCTGAGGCTTTGGAACTTGGCGTCGGTGCTGCCGCGCCTTTAGCTCGGTCATCGCAGCCTCGGTTTGCATGTACAGGAGCGCACAGCAGCCAGCAATTTCCAGCCCTCTGTAGGTGCCTCCGCCGGCGTTGTTTACTGTTTAGGCTTGTGGCTGTTCATACGCAGGGACTACCGGTGTCGTAGGTCCTGGATGGCTGCAGCAGCAAGTATGCGCCAAGGAGAGTCGGTAACACAATACTCACATCCACATACTTCTCGTGGAATGACAGAGACGAGAAAACGAAAGGAATATGTTTTCTATCAAAAGAAATATGTTTTCTATCAAAATTATCCACCCCCATGAACCACAGACATTGCCGAGGTGGGGTGGCTTGCGTGCCTCAACGATGCAGATAGCCGTACCGTAGGTGCAACCACAGCGGAGGGGTATCTGTGGAGAGGCCAGACAAACGTGTGGTTCCTGAAGAGGGGCAGCAGCCTTTTCAGTAGGTACAGGGGGAACAGTCTGGATGATTGGCTGAGCTGGCCTTGTAACATCAGCTAAGGTGGCTTTGCCACACAGCTACTGCGAACGGCTGAAAGCAAGGGGAAACTACAGCCGTTACTTTTCCCGAGGACATGCAGCTCTACTGTATGAACATATGATGATGGCATCCTCTCGGGTAAAATATTCCGGAGGTAAAATAGTCCTCAATTCGGATCTCTGGAGGCCTTTGTGTGGAGTGTTGCCTTGTATGGGAGTGAAACATGGACGATAAACAGTGCGGACAGGACGAGGATAGAGGCTTTTGAAATGTGGTGCTACAGAAGAATGCTGAAGATTAGGTGTGTGGATCGCGTAACTAATGAGGTACTGAACAGAATTGGGGAGAAAAGGAACTTCTGGCATACCTGGACTAAAAGAAGGGATCGATTGGTAGGAGACATTCTTAGACATCAAGGAATTGTGGATTTAGCGTTGGAGGGTAGTGTGTGGTAAAAATCTCAGAGGCAGACCAAGAGATGGATACAGTAAGCAGATTCAGACAGATGTAGGTTGCCGATCGTATGTGGAGTTGAAGAGGCTTGCTCAGGATAGGATATTGTGGAGAGCTGCATCAAACCAGTCTCCGGACTGAAGACCACAACAGCTGCGTTGGTGAAATGTGGAGGCGCACCATCATGTTAACATTTCCAATAACGTTGCAAGTGGGGCACTTCTTCTTGAAGAAATTGTAAGGACGTCTCGCCAGTTAGACGTCCTTGGAAACTGAATCTATACATCTTATGAAAATGGCTGTATGTGTGTATATATCTTCCTCCTGATATACTACTCGACCAATTTAACCAAACTTGGTACACATGTTCCTTACTATCAGGCAACAATTGCTGTCAAGGTAAGAATCATCTACGACACATACGTCAGGAGATATGACATTCGTTAAAAACGGCCGCATAATGCGATAATATTCTACATCTGTTCGTAAACTAATGGAACAATTGCAACCAAATGTGGTACAAACATTCTTTAATGTCAGAAATCATTTGCTATGATGGCAAAAACCAACTACGATACATATTTCATACGATATCACCTCATAAACAATGAAAACTGTCCCATCTTGCGGCGCGTGATAGTGCGTATTTATTCGTCAACTATTTCAGACTGAGAGCACTTAGCGACTTCCAATAAACTTTTTAAAAAATTCAAATATTCACCAAAATGTTTCTCGCTGACAGCCCCAAATGATTAAATGAAATGTTATCCTTTACTAATTGTCAGACATGTTCTTATGTTCTACGTTAGTGCGATTTTTGGTGACATAAACAGTGACAGTTCACAACAAAAATCGCACTAAAGGTCATAAAGCATAATAACACGCCAAAAACAGGCAAGCAGCACACTACAGCTCAAGTATGACAACCTGTAAAAACTTGTCATTCCGCAATTAATGCAGATGCAAATCCTGCGAATGACAAAAGGCAAAAACCCACGGAAGATGGAACAATAAGTGCCGAAACATGTTTGGGTATTGAAACAAAACGGGGTGTCTTGCATAAGGCGGATTCAACCACATAACTTAATGTGAAACGTTCAGTAATGTTTCAGTTATCGATGTACAATGGAACAGGGACGATGATGGCAAGCACATGTGGGGAAAAGCGGTTGGGGTAGATGCGATAAAGTCATGACTCATAGAATACAGTGGACCGTCAGGCCTCAAATGGTTACACAGGATAACTGAAATGGCGTGGGAGTGGGGCAGGTTCCGTCTGACTGGACAAAAGCAGCAGTCACACCAATGTACAAGCATGGAAATAGGTAAGATTGCAACAAGTGCAGAGGTATATCCATTATTAGCGTTGTTGCGATACGCCCGCTATCCGCACCGCGCTAAGATCTTAAACGTTGGATGACGTGTGGAACTGCCTTTCCCAAGTCCCTACGTATATTGAAATTAAATCCATTATGACTGTTAATGGACCGTCCTGTAAATTATTAAACAGTTCCTTTTAATTAGCGGAACCAGGCACAAATTTGTGTTAACTATTTGAAATTATTAATTCAGCTATATGTTTTGAGGTTGTTCCTCGTTCTCGAGCTATTACGGAATTTAAAAAAATAAATAACATAACTTGCTTTCTGTAGTCATTAACTTGTGGAAAAACGGAAAACTACATGAGTCGATGCCTCTTTGCGTTCATGATGACTTGTTCATTTCTTCTGGTATCCACGTATATAATCATTTATGAGGCACATATGGCCTTTTCTACCTCCATGTATAAGATTTTGACACATTGTATCATAACTCGTAAAATGTCCAAAATGTCAATAAGAAATAGACACAGGTTCCTGGTCATAAATTTGCACAGAAACCAACACTGTTCTCAATAAGTCATCCACACACACCTATTCGAATAAACCTGCTGCTTTCAGAGCATTCTTAAACAGGGCAGAGACGACACACAAATAAATACCTCCAAGAACTTGCTACACAACAACGGCTATATTGAATAAGTAGCAGACACACTCTCACAACAAATAAAAGCCAAAAGAAAACACAACGACAAAGGCATCAGCCACGATATGCAAAAAAGTTGGCTAATACGTAGGTAATCATAATAAAAGCGTATTACTTGAGTGTTAATACGTACTGGACAATTAAAACTGTACGTCTGACTGCCTTTCGCAGGCAAGTGTTCTGCCGACTGAGCTATCCGAGTAGCCCGCAATCCACTTTCACAGCTGCATCTGGTATGCTGCATACTTGACAGAAGTTCTCTTGCGTAAGTCGTAGGATTAGTACACCTGGAACAAACGATGTCGCAAAAGCGTGGCTTAACCACAGCCTATGGTGAAGCTTCTTCCACTATTGGTTGGGTAGCTCAGTCGTGAAATTGGTGACCGGTGGAAATCAGAGTCTGAAATTTACGTAAGTAATGAAGTTTAGTAAGGAATACTCTTGTATGTGGTGGATGCGCATGCTTGTGGAGTGTTGATGTGTGCCGGCGGCGCCTCGTGAGACGCAGACGCAGGCGCAGGCGCCGTGGCGTGGCAGGCAGTGGCGCCTCGCCCTAACTGATGGCTTCCGCCTCGCCGTCCATTGATTGCTGCCCTGCCTGCTGTCCTTCTCCCGCGGCTCACTGGGAACCTCGCTCCCTACAGCAGCGCCGTTCCTCACTCTCTTCAGCAGGTGTCCAACTGTGCAACTTGACTAATGCGCCCCCTACAGCCACTGGGTCATCGTCGACGGACCCCTTCACTACCAGTCACTCTGCTGTGAATGCAGTTTGTTTCTCCCGCAACTCCTTTGAGACTGGCGACGTTCAGTCCGTTTTCTACTCTAAGTTATGCAGGGTGCTTCAAAAAAGTTTCGAATACTTTCAGAGTTGCTAGTCGTAATGGAAACAAGAATAACAAGCCCACTAAACGTGAGCCCGGAAACGCATAGTTTCTGACAAAAACGCTTGTTTTGTCGTTAACCCAACTCAGAAAGAGTCCTAAACTCGGTAACAATACTGAACAAGCGGATGCACAAATGTTTCGTAAGGTACTTAATTTGTGAATGAATTTTTGTTTCTTCAGAATTCCAACCTCATTGTTCCCTACTATTTGTTTTACGCCGCGATCCCAGATGGTTACAGCTATGTTTCTTGCTCAAAATACTGTTTACGGCGATTTGTTTGCCGCCAGTATTGTACTCGCTCCTTTACGTCATCTGCGTTCCATTCGTTTGCATTGAGGGCCACTGGCGACTGTCCGCACTACTAGTCCTTAATCTGCACTTCTTTGTGCCTATGTCTGCAGTGTTGAGACGCTGAAAGATTCCTACAGAGAGCGGTGTCGTCCGTCAGCGCGTGAAACACGGCGACATTGGCCACTAGATCATTTATATGCTTTGTTAACGGCTCTGTAACACTTCAGACAAAAGTTCACGTCTGATGATTTGCGTCCGTTACTTACCTGTTCTGTCTGCAAACAAAGCAAACAAAAATCCAATGCGACACTCGATAAGCTCGTATTTTGTCCACTAGTTTAGGGTGCAGTTCTGTATAGAAGGCCTTCACTACGTCAAGGAACATATATCTGTGCGTCTTTCTGTACGGCGCTGTGGATCTCGGGAATGGATAAATCGAGTTCAATTTATCAAGTGTTCTTTTCGTAAAATCCTTGTCAATTTCCATACAGAAAATTTTTGTTCTGCAAGAAAGTAATAAGCAGTGAGTATAACATGTAATATTATTATGTAATGGGGCATGTTAAATAATAATAATAAAAAAGCAGTGAGTATAAAAAATAGTCAGTGATTCTACAACAGCTTGACTTATGCCATGTAGTGATGGGAACAACCAAACGAAAAAATAAACTCATTCGGTTGTAGTTTTGCGTATCGGTTGAATTATTCATTTATTCTTTTGAGTGAAATCATTCGATGGTAGCAACCGACAGAAATAATCGATTCAGTCGGTTGGACAAGTCATTCACTCTTTTGATTGAAACCTGTCGGTAGAAGCAACCGAATGAAAACATCGACACAGCCTGTTGGACTACACATTCCTTCTTTCGAATGATATCAGTCGCTGGTACAACTGAATGAAACAGTCAGTCGGTCGTAGTTTCACGTATCGGTTGGATTATTCTTCTTCTTTTTTCCCCGAATGAAAGAAGTCTGTGGAAGCAACCGAATGAAAACATACGACACTTTTGCAGTATTTTACATTGAGTGAATTACTCTTCTTTCTTTTCAACTGAATACAGTCAATAGTTTTTCTTCCTGTTAAAACCATGTAATCATTCTTTCAATTGAAACGACTCTTTAGTGTTTTTTACGTTAAGTGTGCAAAAAAAAAAAAAAAAAAAAAAAAAAGAAAAAAAAAAACAGTATCCTTCGTCACACACCAGATACGAAAGCTAACTACTACTGCTGTGTTATCCAGTTCTGAACTGGATTGTTACTTTTAAGATTGTAGCTTACAAAATTTTGTACTGAACAATGAGATCTAAAGAAACGTGTTAAAAAGTTACTGCTTATTTATTAAAAAAAACATAATTTTAGAGTGCAGCACCAGAAATAAACTTTCAAACCCAACCAAAAAGTTGATATTTAATGTCACAATTACGAAAATTCATATGTGAGCAAATAATACATATTGAAAATATTTTTTAAAATAAAATATTATTCACATTTGCTTGAAATGTGTACTTTACTAGCCTGTGTGTTTCTTTAATCCGCACTCTTCTGCCCTGCTCCTCTGGCTGTGTCCTCTTCTCCCCTCACCTCGCTCTGTTCATTCCGTCATCCCCGTCTCTCGCCCCATCTCTTCATTCCGCCCTCTGGCCATCTCCTCGTCCTGTCTCTGTTCAACTCGGCCTACTCAGTTTTCCTCCACCCCCTCTTCTGTTTTCTCTTGCCCCTTTCCCCCCTTGCGCAGGATCAGCATAGTTGATTATGGAATTTGTGATGTTAATTTTATGGTGTGGACGGACGCTCGTCCTGTGTGATCTCTTCTTCCGCCTCTCTATGAAAAATCACAAGCAAACATCAACTGTCGTGGTGAACAGTGGGACAGTCGAACATTTGATGCAATTAACCCTCTACCGTGCACCATACGGTAGCCTGCCGAAGATCAGGTTTACAAAATATCAAGCTCGCAATAAAAATGTAGATTTTGTTTTGACGAAGCCCCTAAATAAAGTACCCTCCGCCAAGTGTCGCACGTAGTTTTATACAAACATTGAGATCGT
The DNA here is from genome assembly GCA_026315105.1 of Locusta migratoria. Classification (NCBI taxonomy): domain Eukaryota; kingdom Metazoa; phylum Arthropoda; class Insecta; order Orthoptera; family Acrididae; genus Locusta; species Locusta migratoria. The sequence goes on from CM048748.1 coordinate 452,411,693, forward strand.
CAAGTGTGCAAATTTTCAAGTTCGAAACTAAACAATGGATTTTGTCGAAGTTCATAAATAAAACACCCTGCGCCATGCACCACACAAGATTCTACGTAGACAGTGACCGTCCTTACACTTTGAAGGTAAAGAGTACAAAATTTCATCAATACCGGACCAAACCTGGGAATTTCGTCGATGTCTGTATGTAAAGTGCCCTCCACCACGCACCACTCTAATTGTTATTACAGACAGTCTGGCTGTGAACGTTAAGTGTGCAAAATGTCATCAAGATCGAAATAAAACTGTAGATTTTGTCGAGGTCTGTAGGGATAGTACCATCCGCCACGCACCATACTCGTCGTATCTCTTCAAGTATCTGTCGTAGGTGAGTATTACCACTAGAGCAATTGTTAACTTTCGGTAAGGAATAAGTACAACAACTCGACCCAGTGGCTTAGAATGGGATGTGCGCTACATAAATAATAAAAATAATAAAATAAAATAAATAAAAATAAAAAATTGAAATTGTAAATCTACCGGACTCAAGTGCTTACAAACTACATACACTAAGGTAAACTAACCTAAGGAAACACAAACATCCATGCCCGACGTGGGACTCGAACCTTCCGACGGGCGAACGGCCGCGCGCACCTCAACACAGCGTCTCAATGAGCACGGCTAATCCGCCGCGGCGGCAGATTTTCGCGGATTTGATTGTTAATGACGTTATTATCTCCTAAACTGTGTGTTGTACGTAATCCTTACACCCACAGTAACGGTTCTCTTGTCTTCAAGGTCAGGTGTATAAAATTTTATCAAGATAGGAACAAAAATGTAGATATGTATGCAATTGAAGCTCATAAATACACAAATTCACAAACACAATTCTTTATATATCGAGGTCTGTCTGTAAACAAGTATTGAAACCTAACTATAGTCCATGTATGCCAGAAAAGGCCGAGAAAGTATGTAAATAAAATCACAAAACGTAGTGAGTGAATGAAAATATTCATATAACGGTCGCATCCGACAAAGACTTGTTTCATTCGATTGTCCCGCATCCAGTGAAACCACCTTCTGAGTGAAAACACTGATATGGCCGCAGAGACTATTCAGTTGTTTCATTAGACTGAAAAAAACCGACTGAGCGTCGAAACTATCGACTGATCAGTCGATTGTCAGAAACAGTCGTTTGTCCCATCGCTAATGCCATGCGTATAATTATTAAGAGCACTTACAGGATAACTGTTCTTGAAAATGCGAAAAAATTGCGTTCGTTTCCTGTCACTCAGTATTTTTTTACTATCGCATCAACGCAACTTTCTGCTCTGCTGTCGAGGATGGTGAGACATTCTTTCACAATTATCCAACCACACTGCTGAAAACAATTAGGGGATCAGGTGAGAGATCATAGACAATATACATATAGTGAAGTATTTTATTCTCATATTGGTTATGATTGTAATTTGTGTGTTGTACAGTACGATATTTTGCTGTCTCATCTTGAAATTTACATGGCGTTTACTTACAGCGAGACACTATAGGGTAACCACAATAGTAAAGACGTAATTCTTGTTTCACTCTAATATGGTGTGTGATCACCTCAGCGACCAGTACAGTTGCTACCTGTGTGGCATCAACAGTAAGAGGTTATCAATCAGCTCTTGAGTGCAATATCCAGCTCTGCAACCATTGTGGGAGGTCCTGTTCTGGCTGCAAAGAGTCTGCCAAGTTCATCCTAGACATGCTCACTCGGGTTTAAGTCCCGTGAACAAGTTGGCCACTCCATTCCTTTAATTGCCTCAGCGCCAAGCTTGTTATTCAACAGTGCAGCTCTGTGGGGACGAGCTTTATCGTCTACCAGAAGGAATGCATCTCGTATGGACCAGCGTAGGGCACAACGAAAAGTCGATGGATCAAAGCGCCACCCTGAAAGACATAAACGTCCGTACGTCCGACAATTCTGACTGCTGCCCACACCATTCGTCCACCACCATGTTATGGTGATGTTTCCTGCATATAAGCAGGATTGTTCCGATTTCGTGGTTCAAATCCACCTCCGGCCATCCAGATTTAGGTTTTCCGTGATTTCCCTGGGAAGGTTCCTTCGAAAGAGCACGGCCGCCATCCTTCCACGTCCTTACCCAAACACTCCGATCATGACCACGCTGTCGACGGGACGTTAAACTCCGAGCTTCATTTTGTTCCCAGTTCCACAGAGAACGACGATTGTCCGGCTGAACACAAAATATTGACTCATTGTGAACAGAACCCGGCGCCATTCATTACGACTCCAGTCCTGTTCCTCCTCCTCCCATTTTCTGCTGTATAAACGGTGTCGTGGTTTTAATGGGACACATCATAGCTTTCAGTGCGTAGAGGCAACATTCCCGGAGGTGATTTCGGACTGTTTATAGTGATATTGTATGTCCTGTTGCTGCCTGGAAGGTGCGTTGCAGCTGAGTTGCATTCAGCCTTCCGACTCGAGGGGCTGTTAACCGGAGATAACGGTCATCTCTTGCTGATGTTACCCGTGGACAGAACTTGGCCTTGTCTTCTTTTAACGGTTCCACTTGTCTCTGGCGCCAATGTCCTGGAAATTACACTTGCGGACAATCCATTAGCTGCAGCCACCTCTCTCTGTGTCTGTCCCTCTTTCAACCTTCCTGTGGCTCTCCATGCCATAGCTTTAGGTAAGTGACATTGCTGTTTCTTTGCACTGCCTGGTCAGTACACTATCTGAATCCACCTGCTCGTGTAAATTGTTTAGTAAACTCATCTTACAACAACTCCCTCTGCAGCAATTTTGTTATTACCATTATCTCGGTTGTCGTAATGTTGTTGTATCCACTCTAGAACCGTCAGAAGGACGTTGAAGCACTTTGGTTAATTAAGCTGGCTCTAATACTTCAGAATCTAGATATCTCAACTGGCTCCCAATTATTTTGATCAGTGCAGTTAAGATAATAAAAAATAGTTTAATACCACGATATAGATGCCCAATTATGACAGAACCTCCCCTATTGCAGGAATCAGGCATGCGTATCGTAAGCATCTGTCGCGGTTTTCGACGCAAAACTAGGTTGTTTGTAGGAAGAGATGTAAACGATAATTCATCAGAAAATACCACACTTTCTAGTTTACAAGTGTCCAGTTGCTATGGTCGTGGCACCACTTCATTTGCAGCTTTCCCTTAGCTTCAGTTATTAAAGGTTTAGCATTGAACGTTAAGCTCCAGTCGTACTGTTTTTTTCCTTGTTCTATATACGCTGTCATTACCGACGATACTGTCGACAGTGAAAGTCAAACAGTGTAGCCGCTTTCGTCGGTCGCAGATACTACCACAAACGGCTAACCGGTGTTAAACTCTTTAGATGTCTGAGAGATGACGCATACGTCCAATCGTTTGTGTTGATCGGCGCAGAAAAAAACGTATAATAGAAGGCAAGGAAACGTCCAACACTTCCCAAGTCAATTTTGCCCTACGGTCTCGTATCAGTGTTAACACGAACCCATAGATTCCAGCTTATAACGAAACGTAGTGTATTGTCGACTCCCTGCAGTTTGCATGTTTTGCAATTTGTATCAAATACGTGGACTACCCTCACAAGGGGAGGTCGTGAGATGGATCGTACTGATTTGGAACTATTTGAGAGCCTAGAACATAGGTACATGAACATTTCGAATTCCTGAAATATCTCGCCCGGGTCGACCATATTGGATCCAATTGATTGACAATACATTCAGTGTTAGCATTGTGTAATGGCTCAGCGAAAAGGACGCTAATTTTCCGACCTACTTTCTGTTCCTCCACTGCTTATTTTTTTTTTTTTTTCATTTTACATTACTCCTTCGATTGTTTAATTGTAAAATATAAATATACTTAAGATATCAGTGCTCTGACGTGATACAACAATAGCAAGAATTATTGTCAAGAGAAAATGCAGTTAAGACGCATTCACTCATACAGGCCATGCGAGGTGGCACAGTGATAACACAATGGACTCGGGTTCGGGAGGATAGTGGTTCAAATCCACTTCCGGCCATCCAGATTTGGTATGTCCTTGATTTCCCTAAATCACTCCAAGGAAACGTTGGGATGATACCTTTGAAAGGACACGCTTCTTTCCCAATTCCTAGAAGAAAAAAAAGAAAATTAAACAATCCGAGCATGTCCTCCGTCTCTAATGACAACAATGTCAACGAGACGGTAAACCCTAATGTTTCATTCAATCAGACAGCAACAACTCATAGCTCCTGTTTCAACTCTACGCTTGGCATGCATCGAAACTGAGAGAGAAAATATTTTTATTTAAAAAGTGAAATAGTTATTTGTATTGAAGCATATTTAAGAGAAACGTTCTTGCTCAAAAATTGTGTCATAAAACAGTACCGGAAAAATAGTGCACTTGGAAATACGAAGTCGATTTTGACCCGATGGCGCGAGATACCACCTGCGGAACAGTAGAAGTATTGATAAGTGGTCCGACCGTAGTGACAGCGCCAGAGCGTCATTTTTGTGTGCCCTGTAGCAGGGAATGTTCGCAGTCAATTGATGTAAGGCACAAGTATCAGTCTAATCTGACAGGAGCCATGCATAGGAGCCAACATAGCGAGTTTGTGGCCTTCAGAGTAGCGGGATGGTTCCTTTCGCAGAACTGCCACAATAGTTGGACGTGCTGCGTTACTTGTACAACGGTCCTGTCCATTGTCCGGCATCGTCGCTCAACTGCTGGTGTTACCCAGGGGCAGGTATCTACGAGGAGCCTCCAGTAAGTTCCTACCTGGCCACATGCATCTGTACCACACAATAAAGATTGGGCGGTATTCACACCATTATCATTTCAGTGCAGCCTCACATAACGGGCGGCAGCAGCGACGCCTGCAACTGCTGTTTACAGGAAAAAGTGTGGATGTACTGAAATTGTTCTTTCGAGCGGCGTCTTTATTTTTAGTAACAGGTACAAAACGTCTTTGAGATATGTTTTGCAATCGAAGCGAGGAAGCGTAGTGTCCTTAGGGACTGGGTATTATCGTTCAGAGAAATGCGGTGATTGTGTGGGACGTAGCGGAGCGACTGTGATGCAAATCAGCAGCGGCTTGTGCAGGAGGGCACGGCGGATCGATGAGAGCGGCTGCCCCCGCATCGCACGTGACGGCGGCCACCTCAATGACCGACCGCTCTGGCACAGCGCGACCTGCTGTACATTGCAGCAAATTCTGTTTGCTGCGGATACAGGAGCTATACTCCTCCCACATCCTGGAGCGCAGCAACAACGACGCCATAACCACCACAACGGGCAGAAACAAAAATGAGGTAAGAACAGAACAACACCATGGATGCCAAAGACGACTACACACCTATGACCCTCAGTCAAAAAATGGCAGTCATAGAAGACATCATAAACCGTAAGGCACCCGAGCTAAAATCAAAACACCGATCGACAGCGATACTAGCATCTTTTAAACAAAAAATTTTCGCCTGGCTTTTCATCTAAACGCTGCGAAGCAAAGGTTGAACTGCTACAAAGCGAAAACAGACGACCAAAATAAAATGGTTTCCACAAAAGACCTTAAAATCACATACCTAAAAGACAAAAATACCAAACTAGTGCAGGATAATGAACAACTACAAAATGAAAATCAGGAACTACGTGCACAAATCAAAGAACTTACAACGAAACTTATCAGCCAGGCCGAGACACACGCGCAAACACTAACATATGCAGCCGCTGTCTCAACCTCCCCAAGTAAAAGAGACGAAAAACGTATAGAACAGGCCAATACTAAACAAGCAACAACCCTGTTTATCAAGTCAACAAGTGACCAAAAACCTGCAGCAGTTCAACGAACTCTTGCTAGAAATATTAACCCCAAAAAAGAAAACTCACACATCAATTCTATGAGAGCAACACAAACTGCAGTCATTATAAAAATTGCGACACAGGAAGACTGTCGCAAAATCATGGAGAAAACGAAAAACATAGAATCGTTAGTCTGTGTGGGGCTGAGAAAGAGAAAACCATTAGTAATAGTATATAGGGTTTCCGACACAATCACAGATGATAAATTCGAGACTGCCTGTACGAGAAAAATTTGAACAACAAAATCTCCAAGGAGGACTTTGAGCAGGATGTAAAAATGAAATTCAGAACAGGACCGAAAGGGAAAGCTTACAATTACCAAGTTTTAGAGGTTTCACCCCGTTTACACAAATCCATAACTAGGCTACGGAAGGTCTTCATTGACTTCACCTCTCAGTCAAAGGCTACACAGTAGTCAATCAGTGCTATAATTGCAGCAACCTCAGGGCACATTCGTAGCCATTGTAGGCCAAACGATAGCGTTGCGTGCATGCCATGTGAAAATTTGTAACACCATGAGAGGAGGAGAGTGTCAAACTCACAAACTACTCAAGGATAGGCTCATAGATTCAATAGAATATGGAAACTAAAAACACTTTTAAGGACAAATATGCCTCACAAAATTATACCAGACAATACAAATCTCCTTCCACAGTCAACAGAAAGTTTAGAAGTGCTATCTCTTGGCGCAGACAAGTGGGTCTGTCACCCAACGACTTCAATGACGGCGATCATATCCCATCACTAACACAAAACATAACACTCATCGAGACTTACATTAATACCAATCAATATATTGACGAAATGATGCTAGAAGGCACAATCCATCATATTGTTGCAAAAGAAATTAAAAAGCGAATAGCTAATTGGCTGCATTTTCAATCAGCACTGATACAACGAGCAGAGGAATTGGAAGATGAACTCACGAATCTCGAACTAGATAATCTAAGAGCGATCCCCATGCCAACCATGTTAAACAATAAAATCGTTCTATGCACTCGTCCTAAGAGAAACTTATTTTCGTTATAGTGACACAAAAAATGGCTATGAAAGAAATCTATATATTCTTAAGGTGAAGAAAATCGTTCTTCACGCAGTTTTTATTTAAAAATGGGAACAAGTAGCATTCTAAGATAGTAAATAACGAGAGAAAGGTCTAATGAGACATTAGTGCCATGTATCTGTCCATCAAAGAAACATCTGTTCAACGTACTGTATGACGGCTAGCATGTCATGATATGGACTGATCTTATATTTTTTGTTTTTGTATTTTTCCCGTGTTTCATGCATGGCTAGCGCCAAAGAAGTTGCTGCACACCATTTTGAATCAACCTTCGCTCTTCTAAGGCAGGATTAGTCCAGTGTAATGAAGAACGACTACTGTCTTCATGGCAGTGTTTCGTGCTCGGATACTGTTGTTGGTTTCGCTTCATCTCGGAACACAGAAACAGTTGATTGCTGGTTAGTTTCTTATCCTTACGAATGTATTCGAGATTTGTCTCCTGTTACGATAATGAAAATGGGTTTTAGGTGCCGCGGCGGCTTAGCCGCGCGTACTGGGGCGCCGTGTTGCGGTGCGCGGGGCCGTCCGCCGTCGGGGGTTCGATTCCCCCCTCGGGCATCTGTGTTTGTGTTGTCCTTTGTGTTTTTTACGTTAGGTTAAGTAGTTTGTAAGCTAGGGACTAATAACCAAGCTGTTGAGTTCCAAATATTTAGAAATACTTGAACATTTTTGGGTTTTAGGTATCCTTGACCGAATGTTTTGAACATCTCCACCAGCAATTGTAATGTGTGCGTTTTCAATTGTCTGTCGAATTGTGACCAATCCACGTTTTTCTCACTACAACATCGAGAGTATTGCAGTCTTCAGTATTCTTAAGAATGACGATGAGTGGTATGGGGATCCTCTTCCATCACGATGAGCACAGCATCTGTGTCTTTTAAAACAATATATGACTTTGATCAACGTTAAAGTAAATTCATCGGTGATACTAACACGATCAAGTTACAACAACTCTGTGAACCAATAATTGTTTTTCATTGTCTTATTATCAAGGACACAATACGTGGCGTTGTATTTGAGTTTCGTAACATGTAAGAAAACGTTTACAGTAAATCTCCACGTGAAAATTACACGATGATACACTGTTTCTTTAGAAGCTCGCCGTGAAAAAAATAATCTATGAATTTTATCATTGTTTTAACAATAATAAACATTACAAAACAGTAACATAAAATGTGAATGTGCCACTGGTTATGATGTGTGCCTGAGTGTGTGCATGTGTATGTGGCGCTCAGGTGTTATGGAAATACAGTTTATACCATGTCTTGTACATTGTGAGTTACTAACCACGTTTTCACCGCAAAAATGACGAATGTTATGACGAATGTGTGCAATGGTGCTTAATAATAAGTTACCTGTTATTCTGTTTCCACGGTATATGAATCGTAAACTTGTGCAGTCTCTCGTTCATATTGTGATGTGATCCTACCCGGCATGAGTCGTGAAAACTGTGGTTACAAATATCTACGAATAGTTCGTTCTATGGCGTACATTTACATTTTTTCAGTCGTCTAAGTCTTTATGTCGTCATATTTCCGTGACCTATCATAAAATAACATAATTTTGCTTCTATGCTGAAGAGCCAAGGAAAATGGTACACCTGCGTAATATTGTGTAGGGCCCCCAAGAACACGCAGAAGGTGACTACTGAAATGTCGGTCTGAGAGACTCTTTGGTTGCGTCGATTAATTGATTTCCAAACGGGATGAGATACGCTTATGAAACATTTTTAACACCATTTGAGGAAACTGATGCATGACGATCGCGAGGCAATGTTTATAAGATACCATTGTTAGGGTATTTTCACAAAACAATGTTATCATCTCCTGATCAGTCTTCTATCTAGTAATGGTGCAATTTACCTTTCTTACGTCAAGATCGTTGTGAGACAGAAGAAAATCAAGTGAACTGTTTTATTAATGTTCTTGCAATAATGACAATCAATGCGTTAAAACCAGAATATGGTAAAATATAGAAAATTTTGTAACGTTTATGCCAGTTAATCGGTGTTCATTAAAATAGTGAAAGCAACTGTGCTCTGTCGGTGTCGTTATTTCCCATGTAAATTTATGTCTGAGAAAATCCAAGTTGGGAGCTTGCATTGTTTTTCAGAAAAAGTATTATTTGTATACTTAAGATGATCTCAGTTGCAGCAAGTTCATTAGTTTGTGTTCCAGTAATCAAATGAAAGTTAATTATAAAATTTTTTGTAATCAGAAAATAAATTTAGTTACAAAAAAATTTTTTTTAATCTCAGTTTTGCAACAGTCACTAAATTTCAGGACCAACAGTAATGGTAACAGTTTCAGCAACTAGCATTCAAATAAAATTTAATAAAGAAAATTTATCAACTGGTACACAGTTTGTTTATTGCCGCGGCAGAATGGCCAAGTGAATTAAGGCGCAATGGTCCAATGCGCAAGGCCACTTCCCGTTGGGGGTTCGAATCCTCTCTCGGGCGTGGATGTTTGTGCTGTCTTTAGTATAAGGTAGTTCATAAGTAGTTTGTAAGTTTAGGGACTGATGACCCCGCAGTTAAGTCCCTTAAGCTTCACAAACATTTTAACATTTAGTTAGTATATTGTATACAGGGTGTTACAAAAAGGTACGGCCAAACTTTCAGGAAACATTCCTCACACACAAAGAAAGAAAATATGTTATGTGGACATGTGTCCGGAAACGCTTAATTTCCATGTAAGAGCTCATTTTATTACTTCTCTTCAAATCACATTAATCATGGAATCTGTGTTGATGACGTGATTGCACAATTGCGTGCGGATTCTCGTCAGCCCACACATGTTGATTGTGAAAATTTACAATTTGATCACGTTGGAATGAAGCCTCATCCGTAAATATAACATTTGCACTGAAATGAGGAGTGACACATTGTTGGATGAACCATTCGCAGAAGTGTACCCGTGGAGGCCAATCAGCTGCTGATAGTGCCTGCACACGCTGTACATGGTACGGAAACAACTGGTTGTCCCATAGCAGTCTTCATACAGTGACATGGTCAACGTTACCTTATACAGCAGCAACTTTTCTGACGCTGACATTAGGGTTATCGTCAACTGCCCGAACAATTGCCTCGTCCATTGCAGGTGTCCTCGTCGTTCTCGGTCTTCCCCAGTCGCGAGTAATATGCTGGAATGTTCCGTCCTCCCTAAGACGCCGATCAATTTCTTCGAACGTCTTCTTGTCGGGACACCTTCGTTCTGGAAATCAGTCTCCATACAAACGTACCGCGCCACGGCTATTGCCCCGTGCTAATCCATACATCAAATGGGCATCTGCCAACTCCGCATTTGCAAACACTGTACTGACTGCAAAACCATGTTCGTGATGAACACTAACCAGTTGATGCTACCTACTGGTGTGCTTGATGCTAGTACTGTAGAAGAATGAGTCGCATGTCAACACAAGCACGGAAGTCAACATTACGATCCTTCAATTGGGCCAACTGGCGGCGAATCGAGGAAGTACAGTACATACTAACGAAACAATTTTTAAAGAGAAATACTAAAATGAGATCTAACATGGAAATTGAGCTCCACATAACATATTTTCTTTCTTTGTGTATGAGGAATGTTTCCTGAAAGTTTGGCCGTACCTTTTTGTAACACCCTGTATAAGTCAACAAATTGATACGGCGAACTCAAGTCCAGGAAATTAATTTGAATTTTACTTGTTTAACTTTCAAGTGCTTAGAAATGTTTTTATGCTTTCGATCAGGAGTAGTTTCAGATATACGAAACACGCACAATACCTGGAACGAACTTAACCAGACTATTTTGTAGAACAATTTAATTTATTTATGTACCAGAAATTTACTGTATCGGTATACCAGTCAATGTTCATTCCCACACGCAGTCAGATTCAACAACACACTAAAAGGGATTTACATTTTACGACTACAGCACCACAGTTAGTTATAGACAACTTTCAGCGTCGTCTTACAACTGAGTTTGGTGTGGGGGTGGGCCACTTTGCCTTGTCAGTGGACGCCTTGCGGATTGTTGCGGCCTCTGCTGCAGAAGGCGTCGAATGGTGGGCGTGAACTATGTCTTTACGCGACAGACAGAATTTGCAGCAGGTCGCGCTGTGCCAGAGCGGTCGGTCATTGAGGTGGCTGCCGCCACGTGCGATGCGGGGGCGGCCGCTCTCATCGATCCGCCGTGCCCTCCTGCACAAGCCGCTGCTGATTTGCATCACAGTCGCTCCGCTACGTCCCACACAATCACCGCATTTCTCTGAACGATAATACCCAGTCCCTAAGGACACTACGCTCCCTCGCTTCGATTGCAAAACATATCTCAAAGACGTTTTGTACCTGTTACTAAAAATAAAGACGCCGCTCGAAAGAACAATTTCAGTAGATCCACACAGGGGCCTAGGAGTGCCTCTGTACTGAAGAACGGATCATTGTCCGTCATGAATGAAGCCATCGCAATACTGTGCGAAGTAAAGCACGATTTCCATTTCTGTTGTTATTGATCTGGTGATTCTAATAAAACAAGTCCCAGGCGTATATTTGCAATAGTTTCGAGAAATTCCAGAGAAGCATAGAATTAATTTAGGAAAATTTGAAATTTATTAACTATTTGGCCCAATTTTTTGAAATCGCAGACAATTGCACAAAGTTTTCGACAGAAGTTAAGACAATTTAGTGGTGGGAAATGATGGTAATAAAGTTAATTAACCCGGCAGTGTGTGTCCTAGTGGTGCGTGGGGTGTGGTGCATCCCTGTTGTTTATTTATGTTACATTAAGCTGAAATTAGTTTTTAATGAATACTGAATTGTTCCTAAGGTTGTAATTATTGTGTATTATTAATAAACAATGTTAATACTATAGTAAAATTTTATTTATTAATTATTTATCACATACAAGCTATAACTACTGAGTCATTTAATAATCAGATTCGTGTTTTGTGCCAAAATCATTTGCACTAAAATGAGTGAATAAAGAAAGATAGCAAAAATATCAATACAACATAGAAACTATAAATTACATTCCATATATTCACTTGTTGCACATTACAAGGTTAGAACAAACAAAATGTGATTTACGTGCAGACAGTTTCACGCACCCCAGCTAGCTCAGTTTCGATTCAGCAGCACCTCACGAAGTGCTGTTTGCGACTAAAGTTAGAAAAACACAACAGCGCTACTCTGCAGACATCCCGTGGCAGATACCTGGAATTAGAAACAGGTGTGATGTGCCATCTAGTCGTTAACTGGAGGAATACATCGTATGGGGTGTACCACTACTCCCCTACACACCACTGCCGAGTTAAAACTGTATGCATGTGGCAGAGGGTTCATCGAACCACCATTATACTATTTATCTCCCATTCCATTATCGAATAGCGCGCGGGAAGAAAGAACACCTGAATCTCTCCGTTCGAGCTCTGATTTCTCTTATTTTATTCTGATGATCATTTCTACCTATGTAAGTGGGAGTCAACAATATATTTTCGCATTCGGAGGAGAATGTTGGTGATTGGACTTTCGTAAGTAGCCCACGCCGCAGCGATAAGCGCCGTTGTTGTAATGATTCCAGTCCCAGATCCTGTATCAATTCCATAATGCTGTCTCCCCTGTATCGTGACAATACGAAACGAGCTGCCCTTCTTTGGATCTTTAGATGTCTTCCGTCAAATCCACCTGATAAGGATCCCACACTGGGCAGCAATACTCCAAAAATGGACGGACAAGGGTAGTGTACGCAGTTTCTTTTGTAGTTCTGTTGCATCTTTTAAGGGTTTTGCCAATAAAACGTAGTCTCTGGTTCGCCTTTCCCACGACATTATCTACGTGTTCTTTCCAATTTAAGTCTGAAGTAATAGTGATTCCTAGGTATTTTGTCGAGTTTACGGCCTCCACTTTCGATTGATTTATCTTGTAAACAAAGTTTAATGGATTTCTTTTCGGACTCATCTGGATGACTTCACACTTCTCATTATTTAGAGTCAATTGCCAATTTTTACACCATACTGATATCTTATTCCGATCGTTCTGCAGTTGGTTTTGATCTTCAGATGATTTTACTAGACGGTAAATGAAGGCGTCATCTGCAAACAACCTAAGAGAGCTACTTAGATTTTGCCCGAAATCGTTTATGTAAATAAGGAACAGCAGAGGACCAATAATACTACCCTGTGGAACGCCCGATATCACCTCTGTTTTAGTCGATGCCTTACCATCGATTACTACGAACTGTGTCCTCTCTGACAGGAAATCACCTATCCAATCGCAAATTTGGAGCGATAAACCGTAACCACGCAATTTGATTAAAAGCCGTTTGTGCGGTACGGTGTCAAAAGCCTTCATAAATCAAGAAATACGGAATCGATTTGCGAACCCTTGTCGATAGCACCCATCACTTCATGTGAATAAAGAGCTAGTTGTGTTTCGCATGAACGATATTTTCTAAATGCGTGTTGACCTGGGGTCAACAAATATTTCTATTTGAGATAATTCATAATATTTGAATACAGGATATGTTCCAAAACCCTGCTGCAAATTGAAGTTAATGAAATAGGCCTGTAGTTTAGTGGGTTACTCGTACTGTCTTTCTTGAATATAGGTGTGACCTGGGCAACTTTCCAGTCTTTTGGTACAGATCCTTCTATGAGAGAGCGGTTGTATATGGCTTTTAAATAAGGGGCTATCGCTTCAGCATAATCAGATAGAAATCTAATGGGAATACAATCCGGACCAGAAGACTTGTTCTTGTTAAGTCTCGTCTCGGCACAGTTGTAGGAGTGAGTGTGACACTTGGTCTGGTATAGGGGCGGTGTGTGGGGGAGAGGAGGGGTAGTGAGAGCCGTGTCTGCAGAGAGGGTGGGATGGAGGGAGGGAGGGTGGAGAGAGTGCCGGAACATGGCTGGCCGCGCCGTGACGGATGGGGCCGGTTGGGTGGCCGCGGTCGATAGCGCCGCACCTGTTGCGCGCCTCTCCTCTGCCCTCCTACACTACCCCCCCCCCTCTCCCACCGCAGGCCTTTAATTAATAACGAGCGCCGCGGGCAGCGCATTCATCTCACAATGCCAGGCGCACAGTCCCTGTACCGCTGCTCGCTGCTCGCTGCACACACAAAGGGCCAACTACAAGCTGTCTCAACTCATTCCCCAACCCGTCATTTCCTACCACTCTCGCTTACCGACCTTAAAGAATCTCACTGCTTCCACATTTCATTTGCTCTTTTGAGTGAAACCCGTCTTTGGCTCGGGACTACATATTGCCGGGCGTAAAATCGACCAGAAGCTGAACCAGGATCACCCCAATGACTGACTCGCCATAGGTCTCTATCGATCTGTCAAGCACTATGTGAGTCACTGTAAGGAGTACCAGCGACGGAAGAAGACGCCGCAATTACCTCCAGGTCATCCGGTACCAATTCCTCCTGCAGCGGCTGCATTCCACCGCATTGGAATCGAACTTTTAGGGAGGTTCCCGATGTCGACAACCGATAACCAATAGAGAATAGTCTGCACTGACTACCTCACCCAATAGACTGTCACCAAACCTGTGCTGATTGCAGAAGCACCAGATTATATTAGATTAGTACTTGTTCCATAGATCACGAATACGACACTTCGTATTGATGAAATAAATCGCAATTTGCGATAGTTGTGGCTTCACTGTACTAGGTTTAAATCAAATACCAAAGTGCGGCGAAGGAAAATTTGAGCCCGGCCGGGATTCGAACTCGGGATCTCCTGCTTACTAGGCAGACTCGTTGACTACTCCACCACCGAGGACATAGTGACCACCCCGACTGCAGAGGACTCTTGCCTGCACATCTCCCGCCACACCCAAATCTCCATTCGCCACGCTGTCTCTTTCCTGCTGTCCTCTGCAGTCGAGCTGGTCACTGTGTCCTCGGTGGCGGAGTGGTAAACGCGTCTGCCTAGTAAGCAGGAGATCCCGGGTTCGAATCCCAGCCGGGCTCAAATTTTCCTTCGTCGCACTTTGGTACTCCATCTAAACCTAGAACAGTGAAGCCATAACTATCGCAAATTGCGGTTTATTTCATTAAATGAACTCTGTAAAGTCGTCAAAAATATATAACTTCGTAATTATGTGGAACATGTCAGATTAATTAAAGGTGTCTTTACAAATTATTGCTTTGTACTAAATATTACATCACACAATTTATTTTTATTATTTTTTATTTTTTGTTTATTTTGCTGATTTACTAATTAATGTCTTAAAATTCATCTATAGTGTAGAAGGAGTTACCATTCATAAATTCTTTTAATATATTTTTAAATGTTAGTTGGGTATCTGTCAGGCTTTTGATGCTGTTTGGTAGGTGACCAAAGACTTTTCTGGCAGCATAATTCACCCTTTTCTGTGCCAAAACTAGATTTAATCTTGAATAGTCAAGATCATTCTTTCTCCTAGTGTTGTAGTTATGTACACTGCTATTGCTTTTGAATTCGGTGGGATTGGTAATAACAAATTTCATAAGTGAATATATATACTGTGAAGATCCCTAGCTCTATAAATAAATGTCTGCAGGATGATCTTGGATGGGCTCCAGCAATTATTCTGATTACACGCTTTTGTGCAATGAATACCTATTTTACTGAATGATGAATTACCCCAGAAAATGATGCCCTACGGAAGCAGAGAATGAAGATAGACATAGTAAGCCAATTTACTGAGATGTACATCACCAAAATTTGCTGTTACCCTAATAGCATAAGTAGCTGAACTCGAACGTTTCAGCAGATCGTCAATGTGTTTTTTTCCAGTTGAACCCATCATCAACGCATATGCCTAAAAATTCTGAATATTTTACCTTTGCTGTAGGTTTCTGATGAAAGTCTATATTTATTCATGGTGTCATTCCATTTACTGTATGGAACTGTATGTACTGTGTTTTCTCAAAATTTATTGATAGTCCATTTGCTGACAACCACTTAATGATTTTCTGAAAGACATCGTTTACGATTTCATCAGTTAGTTCTTGTCTGTCAAGTGTCATAACTGTACTTGTATCATCAGCAAAAAGAACCAGGTCTGCATTTTCATGAATATAGAATGGCAAGTTATAACATATATTAAGAACAGCAAAGGGCCCAAGACCGAACCTTGTAGCAGCCCATTTTTGATTGTTCCACAGTTTGAGGAATCAGCTGGTTTTTGCATATTATGTGAACTAATTATGTTAACTTTCTGCACTCTTCTTGTGAGGTATGATTTAAACCATTGGTACACTGTCCCATTCATACACCATTACTTTAGTTTATCTGTTAGAATTCCATGGTTTACACAATCAAAAGCCTTGGAGAGATCACAAAAAATCCCAACGGGGTATGTCTGGTTTTTCAGAGCATTTAATATTTCATTGGTGAAAGTATATAGAGCATGATCATCTTGTGGTGCAGCTCTTGTATCTTCCGTGCTTGCAGTATTAGATTTGTGGTTGATTCCGCCTTATGCAAGACACTTTTGTTTTGTTTTAAAACCCAAACCAGTTTCGGCTCTTATTGTTCCATCTTCCGTGGATTTATGATGTTTATTCCTATAATAGCATGTTACATATTTTGGTTATACAATCGTTTGGACAAGTTGTTTTGATTGACAATTTTTTTAGATGTTTTAGGCCTAATTTATTCAAGGTACTTACATTGTGTCATTCGCAGGATTTGCATGTACATTAATTGTGGAATGACAAGTTTTGGCAGCCTGTCATCTGCAAACAACAAGACGTTTTTGTTTACGAAAACTGACTGATTTATTGTAGGCCTACATTAGCCTGGAAATTATATTGAAATTATTTCTATGTGGCTGTTTTGGCTTACTTACATTTGAGCTGTGATGTGCTATTTGTTTGTGGCGTGTTCTTACGTTTTTTGCTCTTCAGTGCGATTTTTGCCGTGAAACAGCACTGTTTACATCGCCATTTTTCTTGCTGTGGTGACTGTATGGTGTTGCATTTGTTTATGTGGCGTGTTTGTGATGTGGAGCGCGGTTTTTGAATGGTTTTGATACTGGCATTGTTTTGTGGGTGTACATTTGTGTATGTTTTTGTTGTGTGTGTATGTGTTAAACAGAGAGAGAGAGAGAGAGAGACTACACAGAAGAACTGGACACAATTGCACAAGAAAATAGGTATGACACTAAAACAGTGGACAGAATACACAGAAAATCACAAAAATAGGTAACACACAGCCAAGAAAATCCCACACACAGAGATGAAACACTGCACACAACATATCAACACACAGTAAGCAACAAATGGCACATCATGACTTACAACAACAAAATCACACACAGAGTGGGCAACATACTTAAGAAACAAGGGTTGAACATAGGATACAGAAACAACAACACAATACAGAATAGGCTAGGGAAACCTTCCACCTACACTGACAAGTACAGGCAATCAGGAATCTATCAGCTTTTATGCAATAACTGTCAATGTGTGTATGTGGGTCATACATGCAGAAATTTCAAAACAATATGCACTGAACACCTCAGAGCACTAAAAAGTAGCAGCTGTTACTCAACATTCGCTGAACATTTAATAAAACAGAATCACACCCCAAAAAACATAGAAACTGATCTACAAATCCTCAAAACCAGCAATACTTTATTCCAAAAACTAACAATAGAAGAAAATTATCACCTGCAAAAAGCAATAGCCCAAGATAAGAAAGTACTAAATGAATAGACGTCACTATGCAACAAAACACTTTTTGAGACCATAAAATAACTTTAAAAATAAATCACACCACCACATTACAGCTAAAAACCCCTCCCCTCACACACACACACACATACAGTACACTCTCTCTCTCTCTGTCTCTCTCTCTCTCTGTTTAAAACACACACACACACACACACACACACACACACACACAACAAAAACATACACAAATATACACCCACAAAACAATGTCAGTATCTAAGTCATTCAAAAATCGCGCTCCACATCACAGACACGCCACACAAACAAATGCAACACCATACAGCCACCACAACAAGAAAAATGTGCGATGTAAACAGTGCTGTTTCACTGAAAAAATCGCACTGAAGAGCAGAAAACGTAAGAACACGCCACAAACAAATAGCAACATCACAGCTCAAATGTAAGTAAGCCAAAACAGCCACGTGGAAATAATTTCAATATAATTTCCATGGTAATGTAGGCCTACAATAAATCAGTCAGTTTCCGTAAACAAAAACGTCTTGTTGTTTGCATATGACAGGCTTTCAAAACTTGTCATTCCACAATTAATGCACATGCAAATCCTGCGAATGACACAATGTAAGTACCTTGAATAAATTAGGCCTAAAACAACAAACAAAATTGTAAAACCAAACAACTTGTCCAAACAATTGTATGACCAAAATATGTAACATGTTACTATAGAAAATAAACACCAGAAGCCCACGGAAGATGGCACAATAACAATAGGGTCTGGCGCAGGTCATCGTCACCGTAAGAAAGGCGTGCAGGCAGACTGGAAGTATTCTCTGGGCGTGCCATACAGAGGAGCCATGACAAGATCCAGGATAGTGCAGCTGGTTCCAAATAGAACCTAACAGCGGGTCGCTGTCTTTTCAGGAAGGGGAGCAATGGCGCGAGTCTTTCGAAGGAACGCATGATGCAGTGGTTAGCTACACAGATCGCTGTGCTTGCTGTTCCCACTACAAATCCCGCCACGGACTGATGACCACTGCAGTTTGGTCCCATAACTTTACAAACATTTGAACATTTTTGAGCTATATTTTCATCACAATGTAGATCCTTCGGGACACATATGCTCCATGAACACGAGCCCGCACCGCGGTACAGAATGTCTCGCCGCGGCGAAGCGGCCGAGCGCATTGAGGCGCTATGCTACGATGCGCGAGGCCGTTCCCCGTCGGGGGTTCCAATCCCCACTCGGGCATGGATGTTTGTGCCGTCTTTAGTATAAGCTAGTACATAAGTCGTTTGTAAGTTTAGGGACTGATGATCCTGCAGTTAAGTTCCATAAGCTTTACAAACATTTGATTTTTGAACAGAACGTCTCTCTTTCCAGTGTCTGCCACTGTAGTTTCCTGATCAGCTCTGTGACGCTTTCTCGCTTCCTAATAAACCCGTAACGAAGTGTGCTGCTCTCCGTTGGACCTTCTCTATGTCTTCTATCAGCTCTACCTTGTACGGATCCCACACCGTTGAGCAGTACTCAATCGTGTTTTATACCTATTTTATTCGTTGACGGAGTTCACTTGTTAAGGATTCTCCCAATGAATCTATCTGGCATCTGTCGAAGGTGGTTCCATTCCAAATCATTCCTCGTGTCTACTCCCAGATATTTTACGGAACCATCTGGTTCCAGCGTTTGTCCTGCTTTTCTTTCAATGTACACGCAGCACTTTACGCGTGTATGTCCTGAGGCTCAGTCGCCATTCCCTGCTCCGTGCGTCGTTACGCCGCAGAGTGCGGATCGGCCATGTATTTCGGTACCCTTTTTTAATTTTGTAACTTGTCGATATACATCACCATTCCCAAAAAGCCTCAGTTAACTTCAGATGTTGTCTACGAGGTCATTTACGTACACTGTGAAAAGCGCACTTCTTCGGTGCAGGCCACAAATCTCTTTCACGACTGAAAACTTCCCTTCGTTGAGAATGACAGGCTGTTTGCTGTTAGTTGGAAACTCTTAGGTATAATGGATGTAAAACTTGTCGATGCATTCTGTGGCTGAGTAGAATGAGGCCTATAATGAATTTGGTGTCCGGCAGTCAAGGGATCCGTCAGTATTTGGGTAGCAGCGCTAGAGCGAGAGTTTGAAAGCCGTACAGTTCCTGCTGCTAAATGTTCAAATGTTTGTAAATCTATCGGACCAATCTGCGTGATCATCAGCCCTTAGCTTACAAACTACTTAAACCTAGGTACACTAACCGAAGGACAACACACACATCCATGCCGCAGAGTGGACTCGAACCTCCGACGGCAAGCAAGCACGCGCTCCGCAGCGAGGCGCTTTAGACCGCTCGGCTACTCCACCGCGGCGTTCCTGCTGCTCCTGCTAGTATTGAGACTGGGGGAGTTTGACAAGTCTGTAATCGGCGACTAGCATTCGGTACAGGATTTGATTTGTCCGCACAAATTCGCTGCATAATTATTTGCAATTTGCTGCGGTGGAGTAGCCTTGCTGCGGTTGTCAGCCGCCGGCGTTTCGAGTCATCCCTGGGGCATAAGTGTGTGGGTTGTCCTTAGGTTATTGTAAGTAAGTAGTTTGTAAGTCTAGGGACTGATGACCATAGCACTTTGGTTCAATACGTTTACAAACATTTCAACATTTACTTGCAATTTTGATAAAATGCTTTGGAGTGACGGGTGTAAGAGAGAAATTTTAATTTTTCGACTACAAGAAGGTTATTTTACTGGCAACTAAATAATAATAACGATAAACATGTCATCTTTTACTTTTCGAGCAATGTGCCTTCTTTCTGCCTTAGCTGCTTCTACAGCAATTATGTTTTTCGGCATAGGTGCCTCGCTAAATTTGCGATATCCGCTCGCCTGCTGATGAGGATTCAGTAGTTGCAACCGTGCCGACTTACCGCTGGAAAAGTTTTATATGCAAACTCATTTTTCTCCCTCTTCTCTAAAGCAACTGAAACCTAGTGACACAAACGCATAAATAATTCTGATTAAGTAGTTTAGATTTTGTGACACTGAGAGGGCAACTTTCGATAATCATCAGTTTAATGTTGTTGTTGTGGTCTTCAGTCCGAAGACTGCTTTGATGCAGCTCCACACCCTACTCTAATCTGAGCGAGCCTCTTCATCTCTTCATAGGACCTGCAACCTACATCCGTTAGAATCTGCTTACTGTATTCATCTCTTCGTCTCCTTCTGCGGTTTTTATCCTTCCCTTCAATGCTAAATTCACGATTCCTTGATGTCTTAGTTAATGTGTCCTACCAATCGATCACTTATTTTAGTCAAGGTATGCCAGAAATTCCTTTTCTCCCCAATTCTGTTCAGTACCTCCTCACTGCTTACGCGATCCACCCACCTAATCTTCAGCATTCTTCTATAGCACCACCTTTCAAAAGCCTCTATCTTCTTCCTGTCCGCACTGTTTATCGTCCATGTTTCACTCCCATACAAGGCAACACTCCACACAAACGCCTTCAGAAAGGACTTCGCTGGCCGCGATGGCCGAGCAGTCTGCGGCGCACCGGTCACGCTCTGCACGGCCACTAAGGTTGGGTTTCGAATCCCCACTCGGGCATGGATATTTGTGCCGTCCTTAGTATTAGCTAGTTCATAAGTAGTTTGTAAGTTCAGGGACTGATGACCCCGTAGTTAAGTCCCATAAGCTCTACAAACATTTGAACATTTGAAAGGACTTCCTTATGCTTAAATTAATATTCGATGTTAACAAATTTCTCTTTTTCAAAAACGCTTTTCTTCCCATTGCCATTCTGCATTTTATATCCTCTGTACTGCGACCATCATATGTTATTTTACTGCCCAAGTAACAAAACTCATTTACCACCTTTATTGATTCGTTACCTAATTTAATTCCTTCAGCATTGCCTGATTTTCTAAGACTGCATTCGATTACCCTTGTTTTGTTCTTGTTAATGTTCATCTTATATGCTCCTTTCAACACACTGTCCATTAAGCTCAATTGCTCCTCCAGGTCCTTTGCTGTCTCTGACAAAATTAAAATGTCATCGGCAAAACGCAATGTTTTTATTTCTTCACCTTGAACTTTAATTCCTTATCCCAATTTCTTCTTGTTTTCCTTTATAGCTTGCTCAGTGTACAAACATTGGAGAAAGGCTACAACCCTGTCTTACTCCCTTCCCAATCACTACATCCCTTTCCTGCCCTTCAAATCTAACAACCGCCGTCTGGTTTTTGTACAAGTTGTAAAAAACCTTCGGTTCCCTATATTTTACTCCTGCTTGCTTCAGAATGTGAATTCCAATCCTCATTGTCAAAAGCATTTTTCCAAATCTAGATATGTAGGTTTGCCTTTCCTTAATGTATCTTCTAAGATAACACGTAAAGTGAGTATTGCCTCCCGTGTTCCTACATTTCTCCTGAACCCAAACTGATCTTCTCCGAGGTCGGCTTCTACCAGCTTTTCCATCCTTCTGTAAATAATTCGTGTTAATATTTTGCAACAATGATTCTGTAATTTTCACACCTTTCTGCGCCTGATTTCTTTGGAATGGGGATACAGCTAACACACCAGGTGAAACAGTTTTGGCATGACTAGTTCTCCCAGAGATTTCAATAGCTCTGAGGGAATGTCATCTACTCCATGGGCCTTTCTTTCGACTAAGTCTTTCAGTGCTCTATCAAATTCATCTCTCAGTATAGTATCTCCTATTTCATCTTCATCTATTTCTACTACCCTTCCGACAAAATTGTCTCTAATTTCATTTCCTTTATAGTTCCTGTATATATTCTTTTCACCTTTCAGCTTTCCCTTCTTTGCTGAGTACTGGTTTTCCATTAGTGTCCTTGATATTCGTTGAGCTGTTTTTCTTCTCCCCAAATGTCTCTTATTTTCCAGTAGGCAGTATATATTTTTCCCCTATTTATACGTTCTTCTACAGACTTGCATTTGCCTTCTAGCCACTCTTGCTTAGCCATTTTGCACTTCCTGTCAACCTTATTTCTCAGTCGTCTGTACTCCATTTTGCCTGTTTCATTTACTGCATTTTTATACTTCCTCCTTTCATCGATTAAGTTTAGTATTTCCTGTGATATCCAAGGATTTTTTGTAGGTCTTGCCTTCCTACCTATTTTGCCCTCTGCTGTCTTCACTATTTCATCTCTCAAAGCTACCCGTTCCTCTTCTACTGTTTTATTTCCCCCCGTTTCTGTCAATTGCTGCCTAAAACTGCCTCTGAAATTCTCAAGAACTTCAGGTTTCTTCAATTTATCTAGGTCCCTCTTCCTTATTTGCCTACCTTTCTTCTTTTTTTTTTTTTTTTTTTTTTTTTTTTTTTTTTTTTTTTTTTTTTTTTTTTTTTGTTTCGGCCTACAGTTCATGACCAATAACATAAGTTCAGAGTCTACATATATCTGCCCCTGGGTATGTTACAGTTTAAAACCTGGTTCCGGAATCTATGTTTTACCATTATAAAATATATCTGCTACCTCCCCGCGTCTCCTGGTCTCTTCCAAGCATACAAAATTTTATCGTGGTTCTTAAACCAGGTGTTTGTTATAACTAAATTATGTTCCGTGCAAAATTCTACCTGGCGGCTTCCTCTGTCATTTCTTTTCTCCAGTCCATATTCACCTACTATCTTCCCTTCTTTTCCTTTTCCTACTATCGAATTTGTCTCCTATCACAATTAAGTTTTCCTCTCCCTTAATTGTCTAAATTATTTCCTTCACGATTCTAATACATTTCTTCGGCCTCTTCCTCATCTGCAGAGCTATTTGGCATATAAACCTGTACTACTGTTGGCGATGATGGCTTCGTATCTATCTTGATTACGATAATGCGATCATTGCGCTGCTCATAGTAGTTTACACGCATTCCTATTTTCTTATTCATTGTCAGACCTACTCCTGTAACAACCCCAACTGATTTTTTATTTATAATCCTTTACTCGCCTGACCAGATATCCTGTTCCTCTTTCCACCGAACTTCACTAATTCCCACTTCAGTCTATCCATTTTCCTTTTTAAATTTTCTAACTTCCCTATCCGATTAAGGGAGCTAACATTCCACGTTCCGATCCGTAGAATGCCAGTTTTGTCTTTCCTGATGATCACATCCTCCTGAGTAGTCCCCGCCCGGAGATCCGAATGGGGTACTATTTTACCTCCGGAATATTTTACCCTAGAGGATGCCATCATCATATGTTCATAGAGTGGAGCTGCATGTCCTCGGAAAAAGTAACGGCTGTAGTTGCCCCTTGCTTTCAGCCGTTCGCAGAAACAGTGTGGCATAGCCAGATTAGCTGACGTTACAAGGCCAGCTCAGCCAATCATACAGACTGTTGCCCCTGTAACTACTGAAAAGGCTGCTGCCCCTCTTCAGGAACCACACGTTTGTCTGGCCTCTCCACACATACCGCTCCGCTGTGGTTGTACCTACGGTACGGCTATTTGTATCGTTGAAGCACGGAAGCCACCCCTACCTCGGCAATGTTTGTGGTTCATGGGGGAGGATATATACTGAAACGGGATATCCTATCTGTGCTGTGAATATTTTACTCGGTTTGTTTTACGATATCTTCGCCGCTAATTAAAAAACGCGCTTTTTTTTACGCTAAGATCGCTCAGCGTAGAAAGCTCTTTCACATTTGCTTTTAAACACTTGCAATGATTAATTCTGAAGTAAGCTATGAATGCACACTCATTCCACTAACGGTGCAAAGTATTCTCACGGGTCATCCAGTATTATTATTATTATTATTATTACTATTTTTCTTTATTACGTATTACGGCACAAAGTTATATGCCTTTTTTTTAAAAAAAAAATTGATGAGACAGAAGCATTGGTATTTGCCACACAAAACATTCTTCTTAACTTTTGCTGTCCACTTTCTTTTCAGAGTAAAAGGAGAACACCCACTCTGAAAAGCTGGTAAAGGGACTCGGTACTAAAAGATGTAAATTTACAAAAGTTTGCCGCAGTGGTCGAGCGGTCTGCGGCGTGCCAGTCACGGTCTGCACGGCCGCTGCGGTCGGGGTTTCGAATCCCACCTCGGGCATGGATGTTTGTGCCGTCTTTAGTATAAGCTAGTTCATAAGTAGTTTGTAGGTTTAAGGACTGATGACCTCGTAGTTACGTCCAATAAGCTCTACAAACATTTGAACATTTTTTGAACAATCGTTTCTGGTAATTTATTACGATGAGGACGCTGAAATTTTCGACGGAGCACATTTTTCAATTAAAGGACTAGAATGATTAAATGCGCAATGCGCTCTTCCGACAAGCCTGGAATGGTTTCCTGTTGTTTCATCTGTTGGTTCCACTGAATTAACTGAAGATGGCTGAAAATATTTCATGACACTCGGATTTTGAAAGATTTATAGTTAAGTGTGAAGCTGCTGAAATACTGAGTAAATCTTGCTTTCGGATCAAAATAACACAGTTGTTCAACTACAGGTATTCTCGAAGAAGACACAGTTAAAGACATTTGCTTCAAGCGGGTTGTATTTTGCAGCTACAAATTTATTCTTGATATTGGCCGTGTACCTTCCATTGTGCAGTGCACGCAGGAGAAGTGTTATTAACTCACATCAGTCGCAAGTTAGACAGCCTACAGAGACGAAAGCACGGCCCAGTGTGTGCTGTTTCAGTTCCTACATGTGCACTGAGTATGTAGATATTTATATCCTTCTGTAACCAGCAGAAGGCCACCACAGTTTAGCGTTATTTCAGATCTCACCTTATATATTGCCACATGTACGTAAGAGCATCACTTGAGTACGGCTGAACTGTTTACTTTGATCATCTTTTAGGAAAATGTTTGTATGAAAGAATATTTTTGCAAAATCTGCCAGGAAATTAGAAAAATCGAGAAAATCTGAAAGTGTTCTTTTCACTGTGTTTTCGAATTAACTCAACAGTGTGTAAAACACTAAAGCACAATTCGGACGATAATTTCGTGTTTTTTATGTCGTAGTCGCTTGGAGGAAGGTACCTTGTAATAGACTTTAGCACCGTCTGACCACTCACCATCAAAGTTTATAAGTACGTCTAATTTTTCTTAGGACGAGGATATACAGAGGGGGGAGGAGCTGTATAGAGACAGGGGTAGGAGTGATGGATAGATAAATGGGGAAAATTGTCTTGTGGCTAACTTTATAATGCTACCTCTTCGTAAATTAAAACCATAAGAAATTGGTGTTCATTGATATAGCAGCTCGAAAGGTCTCTGAAATATCCCGTGTACTAACGATTTCAACCGAAGTGCTTTTTCATTTTGACTTATATTCCCAATCAAGATTCAGTTTACAATAACGATAAACAAGAACAGAGAGGGGGGGGGGGAGAAAATATGGAGAAGGGGCTATGAAAGTGATATAATGAAAGAAAGGGAGGATATCGACGCAGACAGGAGGGAGGAGAAGGTGGGTATTGCGTGGGATACGAGATGTACAGCGAGTGTGATGGGCAGGAGGAGCAGATAGACGAAGCGTGGAGGGAGGAGGAACTGGACATACTTCCCTAGCATAAGCGGCGTGAAAGGCGTCACTTGTTGAGTGCTGACTGTGAAGGTCATGGAGATGTGGAATACTCGTGTCAGGCGGCGTGTCAGTCTGTCATCGGCATCTACATAAATACTTTGCAAGTAACACTGAATTGCGTGGCAGAGGGTTCATCGAACCGCTTTTATGAGCTCTCTCTACAGTTCCATTCTGTAATAGCTCTCGGGAAAATGGAACACTTAATTCTCTCCGTTTTCGGCCTGATTTTTCTTATTTTATTATGATGATTATGTCACCCTATGTAGGTGGGTTATACCAAAATATGTCCGCATTCGGAAGAGAAAGTTGGGGAAAGAAAGTTCATAAATAGATCTCTCCGCAACGAATAACGCCTATCTTTTAATGATTTCCAGTCCAACTCGTGCATCATTTTTTGAAACACTCTCCTATATCGCAATAATACGAGCTGCCCTTCTCTGGACTTTCGCTATATCCCCCGTCTGCTCCATTTGGTTGGGACCCCACAACGCGCAGCAATACCCCAAAATAGGACGCACAAGTGTAGTGTAGGCAATTTCTTTGGTAGAAGTGTTGCATCTTCTAAGTGTTCTGCCAATGAAAAATAGTCTTTGGTTCGCCTTCCCTACAATATTTTCTATGTGTTCTTTCCTATTTAAGTTGTTCGTAATTGTTACTCCTTGCTATTTAGTTTAATTAACGGTTTGTAGATTTCACTGACTTATCGTGTAACTGAAATTTAACGGATTTGTTTTCGTGACCATTTGGATGACCTCACACTTATCATTATTAAGGGTCAATTGCCAATTTTTGCTCAATGCAGATATCTTATATAAATCATTTTGCAGTTGCTTTCGATCTTCTGGAGACTTCATTAACCGATAAATGACAGCAGCATCCACGAACAGTCTAAGAGAGCTACGCTAATCAGTTCGTCTCCTAAATCGTTTATAGAAATAAAGAACAGTAGTTGCCCTATAACACTTCCCTGGGGAGCGCCAGAAACCACTTCTGCTCTACTCGGTGACTTTCCGTCAAT